>CM060376.1:124820309-126070309 GCA_030545235.1 Helianthus tuberosus | reverse complement strand
CGTACTTGGGCCTGCTATATCAGTTGGTGGCAGTTGTTGTTCTACTTCGTTTAATAGCGACTGGAAAAATTGTGGCTGTAATGGTGATTGCAAGAATGATTTCGATGCTAACTGTTATGGGATCATCATGTTTTCATAAAACAAAGTTTCTTGCATCGTTGAATCCTCCTCGAAAACTAATGGTGAAGAGTTTTGTAAGACGTTTGGTGTTAATGGTTGGGATAGGTTAGTTGTAATATGTTCTTGTATGTGTGGCAGCTGTGGTTGCAGATCAAATCGATAAAAAGACGGTTGAGGAAGCTGCAACAATGATTGTTGTAAATCATCGCCAATATTCTGCCATTTCCGCGGAGGAATAAGAGGTTGATGCCTCCGTAAAAATGGGTTGTTTAACTTCTTCATCTGTATATATGCCCAGATGAACTGTGAATTCTGTTAATGACATAGTATGAGGTTGCCCACAAAGTCAAAAATGAATGGATTCATTGATAAGACTTTTATTATATTTGTAATAGAAAGTGGACAAGAACTCATATACCAGTTCATCGTATGATGGTTCTTGGATGTCGAAGAAACGGCGCCAGGGCGTATTAGGTGGTAGTAATCCTGCCAGTAAACCACTGGAATCAAACATTCCCATTCGATGCCAATCAATACTGCTAATAGTAAAAACTTCATGATGCTTGAGTTTTTGATACCTCTCTCGATTGGGTAAATCAGTAAACCGAAGGAATGGATGCATTTCTGCTGTACTTGAAGATTCAGCATATGCTACTGGGAAATTTGTCATTGGAATATTGGGTTTTGTTGAACTAAGGAAAGTTTGGGTATGGGTTATTGAATTATATCAGAAGTTGTAGTTCTTGTGTAGATTAGCTCGAGTAGTGAGTTTCTTATATAGATAAGGAAATTTCGGCTTACACCATACGATCGGTTAAGGCTTCCATGATACGTTCTAAAACAGTTTACTGCAGCTAGTTTGAAAATTTGAATTTGAAAATGTATGGTCTCGAGAAAATTTTGAACTTTGAAAAAGAGGGGATTGTATCGTATAAAATTGATAATAGTACAACGTAGGTTGATTAAAACTTGGATTGTTCCAAAATGGAGAATAAAAAAAATCCTTTCGAATTAGGGTAACGTGCTTTGGCCTATAGGTATTTTGTACTCTCATCGATAGTCCCCAGGTGGGCAACGGGTCCTTTTATTTGGATTTGTATGAATGCCAGCCTATACAGGAGTTCTCAACTACCGGTACTTAACCCTTCCAGTTACTACATGTCCGACACGAAAAACACATGTTTGTAAAGAAATGTTTGTACCCTGGATCTGGAAACTTGTATATGCAATGTAAAAATGTTTTCGTGAGAGCCCTGATGATCATAGTCTAGACTCGAGAAAGAATCCTGGTTCGCTATGATCGAGGCTCTGGTACCAAGCTGTCACACCCTGGCTTTTGCGGAAGCGTGGTTTATTTGGTGTGACTTCTTAATACCATAGCAACAATCATAACAATGCTATATGATAAAAAAATACGAGATGTACATCCATTAATTTAAGTGAGAAAATATCACAACATCATTGTTTAGAAACATCGACACTTGAAATAAGATACAAACCATAACTTGTTTAAAACGTTTTCATAACACACCAAAAGACTTTAGATAAGACGAGGTTTAGAGATATGTAACCCGTCCAGAAATAGGTTACACCTCTCAAACTCCACAACTCTGGATGACATCTTTTATTCAACGCAGCTAGACACATGCATACCCTGCCAGATCCGCTAGTTCCCTGAAATACATGTAGTTTGAAAAATCAACAAAAAGTTGAGCGAGTTCATGTGTATGTCTGTGTGTATAAGCCTTTAAAATATGTCTTGTGTGTATAAATGTCCCTGGTATGTAGCAATTAAGAAAAAAATCGCCAATGGGTTGCAAAACCAATGGTATGTGTGCAAAGGTGCAGGAAGTACTCAAACCTAGCAAATTTGTACCGGGCTTCCGGGTGGAAGACATAGTCACCTCTATGGGCCGCCCCGGCCTCATGGGTGTGGGCTCGCTATACCCAAATAGATCTATCACTCATGTCCCTCGGTCCTACGACGAGGATTAATGGCCTTAAGTGTTGTGCCCACCCTTCGCAGTCTAGTAGTAAACCTTCCTTAAGCTAACCATACCATGTATAAAAATGTCTGTAATAGTTGTAACATGTATTCCACCCCGAAGTATAAAACTGAAAACAGTTAAGAGAAAAGGGGGACATGAACTCACCTTGATTGCGAGTAAGTCCAAACAAGTATGCAAATGTGAGAGTTCTTGGAAATAAGATTCCACGTCACTCTAATTGATTGAACATGCAACAATATGGAATATGTATCAACCATAATGTTTAATTGGATAATTGGAAATCCTAAATCTATGGGATTCGGTAGTTTTTGTTTAAATGGTAATTATGGGATTTGGATAACCTAGCAAGAGGACTTGGAAAATGAATATGATGTAAAGGAATTATTTATGAAAAATATTTATTTATCATAAATAATAAAATTGCAAAAATGTACAATTGATTTAATATAAACATTTGTAATAATAAATCAAATATATTTAACTAGTATAATTAAATGACATAATTAAATATAATGATTATTGGCAAAATATTGTACAAGTGATATAATTAATTTATAAAAATTATAAATTAATTTAGATGGTTTAAAATATATATTATTTGATAAATCATAATTATTTTGTTTAAAAGAATTAATATGATAATTACATAACTAATTATCAAAATAATTATATTAAATCTGAATAATTAAAAATAACATTTTTAATTATTAAACTTGAATATCACTGATTTAACTTAATTATTATGGCCTTGGAATCATTTTAAATAAATAAAATGAATTAAAACGGTTAAATTAACAGTAAATAAGTTTATATAAAAAAAAGAGTTGTAGACCCCTGGGTTCGAACCCGGGTCTATACTGAAGGCAAGCACACACACAACCACTGGGCTAGCCTGGTGGTTTGTGTTTAGTTTCAGTTTAAATAAAATAAATATTGAAATGAAAAGTGTCATCTTCCCCAAATTTTCAACCGAGTCAAAACAGAAAGTCAAACCTCAAAATTAATCGGGGAAATCTATGTTTTAATTAAATTAACTTTAGGGAATCGTTGTACAAGCATAAACGAACAAATTGATCAAATAAAAACTAACCGGTAACATTTAAAACGACGAAATGGCTAATTCCGGCGAGGAGTAACTCCGGCGAAGTTGCAGGTTCGAAAGAGGATTAATTTCGATGTTTTAGAGAGATGTGAAAGGTGCAGGAGGTTCGTGGTGATCTAAGGAACTTATATACTGGTTCAATTCGATTCTCAGATCCAACATTTCATAGTGGAATCGATCCACTTTTATTTCTTTATAAAAAGTCCGTTTTCACAGCCGAATAGGCACCAATGTGTGTCGGATAAATGCGAAATGGGGTTGGCAAAGGGGCTGGGGACTCGTGGTGATGATTTCGGATCGTATAAACAAATGAACAAGTGGGACGGATCGAAGCTGGCAACTGGTATGGGTTTCAGATTGGGTTTATTATTTTAAATTCTAAAGTGTGTATAAATGTAATATAATTTCAATATATTCCAGCTCCTATTAGGAGGATAAACTGGTTAAGGCGTTACAGTTCTACACGAGAGATGCGAGTTCGAATCCCCGCAGGGCCGGTCCGATATAGAAGGACCCCCTTTTTTATCTGATTTTTGAATATTTACACTTTAGTCCTTGTACTATTGAAAATATCATAATTGGTCCCTGAGGTTTCGGAAATTGACACAAATGGTCCCTGTAATAACCAGTTAGTTAAACTAACCGGGTTAAGTTTTAAAGAATAATTTATTATATAAGGACTAACTCAGTTAACATAATTAAGTTAAATAGGGTTTTAAAATGGCAGAGTTAGCCCCTAAAGTTTAAGTTTGAGATAATGACCAAATGAACCCTGGACTTTTAAAACTAAATATATATATATTTATTTTTAATAATATAAGTTTCAAAAACGACCAAAAGGACCCTAAACTTGTAGTTTGCAATAATTGCACTTTTAACCCTTGTACTTATCTAGTTTCAAAAATGATAATTTTAGTCCCTAAACTTTGTACTTTCAAATAATGACGGTTTTAGTCCTCGAAATTAAAAAGTAATAATTTCAAGAAAGTTTCCAAGACTGTCAAATAGGTCCTTATAGATTACGTGGTATTGTTTAATAGCATAAGTAACAACAAATTTTGAAATTATCCACGTGTTCGTGTCGGTATAAGTACGTATGAGTATAAAGCAAGTATGTTCAAATACATTCCATTGTAAGCCAAACAAATACAAGTGTGAAAACCAGGGTGGTTACATTATCAGTCGTTTATGAATATTAAATGAATATGTGATACGAATACGTACATGACGATGATCTGGTAATATAGAGTTCATGGCTAGATTTGATGATTGGTGGATTAAGGGTTCATGATATTGTTGTGCAGTTGGATTGGATGATGTTAAGAAATTGTCATGTTTAGGGCCATGAATCTGGAAAACTGTTGTGTATGGCGACGAAGGACCCCGTCGACGAAACACCTTAGTATTTCGTCACACATCATGTCAACGAAACACCTTAGTATTTCGTCACACATCATGTCGATGAAACACCCTAGTATTTCGTCACCTCCATGTCGACGAATAACCTGGTATTTCGTCACCCACTATGCCGACGAACTACCTTGGTAGTTCGTCGTTTGAAGGTTCACCGCCTCTTGGTTAGAACTTGAAAAATATGAATGATTCTGTTGATGAAACCCTATTACTGCTTATTAAGGGTATAATCTTGACTGAGGAAACATGATGTGGTTGTTATGAGTAGTACATTTAACTGTTAAGTACCGTTGTGAAACATACATGTGAATTGTGGAATTGTATGATTTTGAATAACGGCTATGTGTTATTCGGTGACCGTTGCTTGAATGTACACTATGATTTTAATTTATACGTGAACCTTGCGAATGTAAACTGATTTCGTATACATGAATACCATAGGCTTTGACTGATTAAGTGTGAACGAATATCTAGTCATACCGAGCAAACAAGGTGAGTTCACTTCTCTCAAAACAAGCATGCATCCGGTAGTGTAACAACTCTCATCAAAATTATTATTTCTTATTTTATTTTATCCAATAGGAAACCCTGATTGAGACCCCTAAGAAATATGGCATGATCCCTAAAATTTTAAGAACAATTGGAACTAGGATCAGGGCCCCTAAAACTCAGGGGGGGGGGGTATTCCCTAATTAGTATTATCCACACACTTTGCTGTAGAAATTGAATTTTATCGAACCACTGACTCACCTACGCTATAAATCCACGAAGCTACCCTACCCTAAAAGTGTCCCCGTCGCGCCACGCGACAGCCTGTAGTGACACGCGACAGGGACCATTTTTCAGTATAAGTATCAGGGGTTTGGCACTTGCATGGGGGAGTTGTTACGACGGAAAAACTCATTTCATACGTTGAGATATCCTCTGTTTAGTTCAAAACATACACTAGCATGAAGCTCTGCTGCGACAACGGGGTATTAACTCGATCACTGCTATGATACAATGTCCTATCGATTGAAACCAATCCGATGGATGTTTAAGTGCTGCCTGAACTCGAGCTATACTTTGTCATTCGTCGTGAGGGTTTTGATCTCGTGAGCTTATCGTAAATGTTGTATTAAGTTACTGACCTAGTTTCGTGTGCATTGTTATTTACATTAGGTTACACGGCTAAATCAGTAGGCTAAACTCTGCCCGTCTAAACTTCAATGTGAGTCATTCTATTTTTATCAACAATGTTTTACAATACTCCAATTTGTTTTCAAAGGTTATAATTACAGGGATTAAGTCTTGTTTATCTTGAATCACTGGCAAGTGGGGTATTGTGCACATTACTAATTTCTCACGGTTAGGTTCATCAACCTAACAGTGATAATCATCACTATTTGGGTGAAAGGACCCAATAGTGGTATGACCATCGTCACCAGGGTGTGACACGGTGCCAGATAAAAATAAGATAGTAGCCATTGTAATCGCTCTTATGCTGTAATTTATAACTATGCGTCGTTTTATCCAAATTGAGTGACTCGCCAGTATTTCCCAGCTGATAAAATATTTTTAAACATGTTTCAGGTGACCTACTGTGAATCAAGGAAAAGTGCTACGGAGCACTAATAAAGCTTGAAGTGGTGGCTCAGTAAAATAAATAAACATGTTTAGTAAAACAGGGAATTTTCTCGTGAAATTCCTCTATTATAAATTACGGGGTTTGTCCCAATTTATGAAACAAAATAATTGGGCATTTTCAAGTTTTAAAAGATCCTGTTAAACTTCCGCTGTCAACTTAAATAATAAATACCACGGGTTTCTGTCCCGCGGCTCCTGGACCGGGTCATACCAGGACGGGGGCCGTGACAGAAAAAGGTGGTATCAGAGCCACTAATTTAAGCCAATTAAGTATTTAGAAATGCTTAATTTCACAAATTGCCAATCTGTGATTCTATGAAAATTTAACTTGCAATTTTGTGTTTTCTTTATATCTGCTAAACAGCATGAATGAGTTGTCTGAAGCTCTTTAGAATCTCAATATCCGTTCTGTTGGTATGGAAGTTTCCGGGGGCTTTTTCGACTATCTAGCCGATACGGAAGAACCTATGGAATTCCAGGCTCAAGCCCAGGAGAAACCCAAGTCAAAGAAGATAAGAAGATTCGTAGGCTAGAGACGCGCACGGAGGAAGAAGCCAGCCGCACAGAGGATTAAAAAGACTGAGAATCCCAAGGATAAAGGTAAAGGAATAGAGATAGAGGAAAGTTCAGGGCAATCCCAGGAAATGCCACCATGGGAAGAGCTTGATCGCAAACTGGCAAATTGTGACCTCATTGGACCTGCCAATGAAGACCTCTTCAATTACCCAATTGAATCACAACTTCCAGTTAATTTGGAATCTGCTATCCCAGATCCCATTGTCAACCACCAACTTCTACCCGGAGAGCTGGAGGAATGGTGGACAAGTGATTGGCAATTTCAGAATCTCTTGAATAACCCTCGCACCATTTTCCCCTAGTTTGACCCTGAGCCTGCACCAAACCCACCTATGAGCATCGAAAACTTGGCTGAACTCCGCCACTATGGCGAGGAGTTGGTGGACGCAGGAAATAGAATCCGGGAAGTGGGGGAGAGGATATCATGGAAATACGACGAGAGGGAACGTCGTTTCTGAAGTGCCAGCTGACAGGGATCGTATGTGGTTGTGTGGTTACTTGTTTAATAATAATAATAATTATAATAATAAAAATATAATTATGTAAAATAACTCAAAATAAAACTTTTGTAAGATAATGGTGTGTACGGATGCATACTATAATATATAAAATATCAACGTCGCGGAATCAACAATTTTGACTATACGTGTTAACGTGATTATGCGCGATTGTTTTATTGTGTTTGGTTGTTATTTATTTTATGCTAAACATATATATATATATTAATTACCAGATGGAACACGCTAGTAATGAACCAGTTAACGAGGCTAACCAATCCGAGCAAAACAATGGAGATCAATTTCTTAATAGGCAGGATATCGAAAATATCGTTGGTCAGGGAATAGCCAATGCTATTCCAGCAATCCTTGTTGTTGCCCGAAATCCAGTTGAGCCTCAACCAATTATTCCCAGCAAACGTACTCACGGCGACAATTTCAGTAATAGTGTAAATGGAGGCGGCAACAATACTAATAACGATAATGATGGGATGCAAGCCCCATTCCTTAAGAAAATGAAAGCTGCAACGCCTGGTTGCACTTACAAGGAATTTCTTGCCTGTAAACAAAAGCAAATGTGCCGAGGAAGACAAGGTCATGTACGCGTCGCATCTTTTTAAAGAAGGGGTGCTAGAATGGTGGAATACGGTACTATAAGCTAAGGGAAGTGATGTGGCCTATGCCATGAATTGGGAAGAATTTAAAAGTTTGGTGGAAAGAAAATTTTGTCCCGAATATGAAAAAGAGCAAATGGCAAATAAATTCTTGAACCACCAGATGGTGGATGTAAACTGTCGAAGGTATACTTCGACATTCTTCGAGTATGCTAGAATTGTACCAACCCTGGCTTCGCCAGGACCGGTACTTATTTCTCGCTATATTTGGGGTTTGATTGGCGAAATCCATGATATCATTAAAGATGTGAGACCTCGCACAATTGACGATGCAGTGGAATTAGCCAACACTTTGACGGACGGACTGGTACGTACGCGAGAAGAAAATAGAAAGAAGGAAGTAGCCCAAAAGATTACCCAAGGATTTCGTGTGGATAATAATAGTAATTTCAAGAAAAAGGGAATCGGGCAATCTTCCACTGCTCCATTTTGCAGTACCTGTAAAAGAAAGCATTTTGGAAGATGCAAAGGGTATTGCAATTTCTGCAAAATTCCAGGGCATCAAGAAGAAGATTGAAGGAGAAAGAAATCAACAATTTGCTTCAACTGTGGAGAAGCTGGGCATTTTAGACCAGACTGCCCTAAATTGGTCAGGCCAGCTGACAACAAGGCTAAACCAGCAGAAGGAGCTACCAAAAAGAACGCAAGAGCCTTCCAGTTGACTACCCAGGAAGCAGAACTAATCCCTGATGTGATTGCTGGTACGTGCTTAGTTCATGACGTTTATGCAAAAGTATTATTTGACTCTGGTGCAAACCAAAGTTTTATAAATACTTTATTCTGCCAAGCTCTTAAGCAACCCTTAACCAACCTTAGACAAATTTTTATGGTAGAAACGGCATATGGGAATTCTGTCATCATATATAAGGTTTTGCAAAAAGGAAAGATAGAACTCTTAGGCCATAAATTTTCTGCAAACCTGTTACCTATGAATTTAGCCGGCTTCGATGTTGTGTTAGGAATGGATTGGTTAGTAGCTAACCATGCGCGAATCCTCTGTGATAAAAATTCCATAGAAATCCATGCACTACCCTTTGACTCTTGACACTCAGCTCCAGATTGCAAGGTTCGTCCTCTGTTTACCTTTATGCATTACTTGCTTAGTAGATACGCATACACGACTTGCATGAAACTACATATTAGATACCCCTTGATTTGTGTGATTACCTGTGCTGCATGTTTTAGTGAAGCTAGATAGTGTGGCACTACCCTTCGACTCTTGTGATTCTTAATGCTGTAATGCCTTTCGTTTTGCTATTTGATTGTGGGGAAACTTTTAGCGCAAGTTAAGAGGCACTGAGATAAGCATGCAAATTGCCTTATTATTATGGGTGCACACATAATAATAAAGTGGGGTGCATGTGAGTCCCAGTGAGGCTTAACAAGTGTGAAAGGGGTTCCGCTCTGTTGTTTGATGTGAACTATGTAGTTTGTGGATGTCATCGTGAGGTTTGACTCCTACCTTATCTCGACTCTTAACCTTTTCCATTTTCTTATATAGAATCATGAGTGGACGAGGCCATGGACGCGGTCACATTGCGATGACTCAGGCTGAGTTGACGAACTTAATTAACACACGTGTGGCTGAGGACTTGGCAGCCTACCAAGCTGGCACGATATGTGCCAAATTATCACACCCCCAAAATCCACACGCGGAGTATCACCGCTTGGAGGCGTAACTGACCAGGACCAAGCCACCAATCATATTGAACAAGCAAGTAATTAATTATAAAAGTCCAACCAATACAATTGGTGTCCAAAACATACATAGTTTAAGTTGTGAGCGGAAGCATCATGTTTAAAAACCAAAACATAAGTTTAAATATCCCAAAGTTTAACATGGCACACTGTTGTCCATGTCCCACAACGACTCTTCCCTATGCGCCGCCCATTTTAGAGGTCACATGATCAGACCCTTGTTTGTCAATTTAGTACACATTAATTAAATTCAAATCACTAATACCTTCTGTCATGCAATCGCCAATTAACAACCACCCACACAATTCCAATAAAAATCATTATCACATGCAAACAAGTTTATCAATTCATGCATGCCGCCAATATCATGGTAATGCTCAAATAAATTTACACTCAAAACCTCACATGGACCCTAATCATTACTTACTGATTCATAGCATCATTATCATTATCAAAGCACACAACAAATGGCCAACAACTGTTAATGCTATCTTGTTATTATTGGACCGATTCAAGTGATGGACTGCATGTTTATTCACGTGACAAATGACACACATATTCATCATATGACATCAACAATCTAGTCATGTATTCATATCAACTAAACCATAGACTGTAACAAGATTTGTCCACACAATCTAAGAATCATGCGACCTAGTGCATCAGAAGCTAGATCAATTAATGGTACAAAAGACTCACCGATGAAGTATGAGGTGAAATCACGAGAGTCTTCGAAAGAAGGAGAGTGTTGCCGTCGCCGATTTAGAGAGGAGCTAGGGTTTCGATAAAATACCCGCTTCATGCAGTTAGAGAGGGTTTTATAACACTAATCGCTACTGGGCCTAAAGCCCATTTGTTGTTTTCGGCTACCCACCTTGTGACGAAAACACTAAAGTGTTTTCATAGAAGAGGGTTTTCGTGGGGGAGGGTAAGGGTGATTTCGGATGGTTGTTTTTGTGAGGTAGGGTGTACAGCAAGGGTTTAAGGTTTCACTTAATTATCCAAAACATCCTAATAATATAAAACATAACATTAACACATAACACCTTATTATCCTGAGATATACAGTTAATCATACATTCGATGCACACCATATATAACATATCAACCACAATGCGATTTAACATATTACAAACGTATACAGTTATGAAACAAACAAGTTGTGTAAACAGACAACTTAAACAATAAACGTGCAATTAATGCGAAGATGGAATCTTGGAAACTCGAGTTGTCACACAAATACTCTTTATTCTTGTATCGCGTACCCAATTCTTACCCATGTGCTATATTTTCTTTCATCCTTAGGTCTCCAAGTGAATCAAAACTAGAACAATCGACCTGTGTGTATGTTCAAAACGTTCATGGATTGCAAGCCTCAAACTTTCAGTGGAGCTGAAGGTCCCGTGGGAATGCTCCGATGGTTCGAGAAAGTCGAATCTGTTTTTGCTATGTGTAACTGTCCAGCTGGGGACAGGGTGAAGTTTGCTTCTGGCACCTTGGAGGATGGTGCTCTGACTTGGTGGAATGCTCAAGTGCAGATGTTGGGCGTCGAGATGGCAAACGCGACCACTTGGGATGATTTCAAAGAGCTGATTTGGGAAGAGTACTGCCCTCGGGATGAAATTCAAAAGTTGGAAAACAAGTACTATAACCTGAAGATGGAGGGATCCGAGATCAAGGCCTATACGAAACGATCTCACGAGCTGGCAAACATGTGTCCTAATTTATCCCGACCAACACCTCGCAGGATCGAGCTCTACATTAAGGGATTGGCACCATCAATTAAGGGGTTAGTCACTGCAGCAAATCTCAACGACCTACCCCGGATTATCAGATTGGCTCACACTATTACTGATCAGGAGGTGGAGCGTGGCTCGCTGCCACCCCGTATTGCTGCTACTACTACTGCTGCTACAGTTACCACCACCACAGATAACAAGCATAAGTGGAGCGACGCAAATAAGGCAACAAACTCGAATAAATCGCAAAAGAAGCCCGATAACAACAGCAGTCGCAGCTTTAGTCAATCATCTTCGGTTAATCAGAATCAGAACCACAGCCAGACTTCCGGTTACGTAGGAAAACAGCTAAAGTGCAATAAGTGTGGTTTTCACCACTATGGCCAGTGTAGCCGAGCATGTCAAAGGTGTGACAAGGTGGGTCATATGGCGAAAGATTGTAGAGCTCCACATCCCAAGCAACAGCAGCAATAACCTCAGCAACAACAACAGAGGCAACAACCCAAGCAGAATCGGGGTAATCAGAGGGGATACTATCAGTGCGGCAGTGAAGGGCAATTCAAGAAGGATTGCCCGCAATTGAATCAGAATGCCAACAATAACAATGGGGGTAATCGCCAGAACAACAACAACGCGGGAAACAACAACAATGGGAATAACAGAGGGAATGGCGCTCGCGGTAGGGCGTTCACTATTGGGGCAAGCGATGCTAGGAACGATGGCAACGTCGTGACCGGTACGTTCTCTATTAATGGTATTATTGCTTCTGTGTTATTCGACTCTGGTGCCGACTGGAGTTATGTGTCTTTGGGATTCAATCGTCAGCTAGGGTTGACTCCTACGCCTCTTGTAAACAAGCATGTAGTGGAATTAGCTTATGGCAAGTCGATAGAAGCCACACATGTACTATTAGGGTGTAAACTCGATCTTCTAGGTCAAGTGTTCAACATTGACCTTCTTTCCATCACTCTTGGTAGCTTTAATATAGTTGTTGGTATGGATTGGTTGTCAAAACATCGAGTAGACATACTTTGTAGGGAGAAGATTGTGCGCATACCTCTCCCTAGTGGGGAACCATTAACCGTTCAGGGTCATCGAAGTGGTGCAACCATTAACATTATTTCATCTATGGAAGCTCAGAAGTGTTTACGGAAGGGCTACCCTGCTATTCTTGCGCTTGTTACTGATACTCGGCCTGAAGAGAGGAAAATCGAAGATTTACCAGTCGTACGGGAGTTTCCTGATGTTTTCCCCGAGGAACTTCCAGGTTTACCTCTACATCGTCAGATGGAATTCCAAATTGATCTTACACCAGGAGCAGCTCTGAGTGCTCGTGCACCTTAACCCAACAGTATCGAAACGACCATGACACTCAGCTCCAGATTGCAAGGTTCGTCCTCTGTTTACCTTTATGCATTACTTGCTTAGTAGATACGCATACACGACTTGCATGAAACTACATATTAGATACCCCTTGATTTGTGTGATTACATGTGTTGCATGTTTTAGTGAAGCTAGATAGTGTGGCACTACCCTTCGACTCTTGTGATTCTTAATCCTGTAATGCCTTTCGTTTTGCTATTTGAATGTGGGGAAACTTTTAGCGCAAGTTAAGAGGCACTGAGATAAGCATGCAAATTGCCTTATTATTATGGGTGCACACATAATAATAAAGTGGGGTGCATGTGAGTCCCAGTGAGGCTTAACAAGTGTGAAAGGGGTTCCGCTCTGTTGTTTGATGTGAACTATGTAGTTTGTGGATGTCATCGTGAGGTTTGACTCCTACCTTATCTCGACTCTTAACCTTTTCCATTTTCTTATATAGAATCATGAGTGGACGAGGCCATGGACGTGGTCACATTGCGATGACTCAAGCTTAGTTGACGAACTTAATTAACACACGTGTGGCTGAGGCCTTGGCAGCCTACCAAGCTGGTACGATATGTGCCAAATACTCTTTATTCTTGTATCGCGTACCCAATTCTTACCCATGTGCTATATTTTCTTTCGTCCTTAGGTCTCCAAGCGAATCAAAACCAGAACAATCGACCTGTGTGTATGTTCAAAACAATCATGGATTGCAAGCCTCAAACTTTTAGTGGAGCTGAAGGTCCCGTGGGACTGCTCCAATGGTTCGAGAAGGCCGAATCCGTTTTTGCTATGTGTAACTGTCCAGCTGGGGACAGGGTGAAGTTTGCTTCTGGCACCTTGGAGGATGGTGCTCTGACTTGGTGGAATGCTCAAGTGCAGATGTTGGGCGTCGAGATGGCAAACACGACCACTTGGGATGATTTCAAAGAGCTGATTCGGGAAGAGTACTGCCTTCGGGATGAAATTCAAAAGTTGGAAAACAAGTACTATAACCTGAAGATGGAGGGATCCGAGATCGAGGCCTATACGAAACGATCTCACGAGCTGGCAAACATGTGTCCTAATTTATCCCGACCAACACCTCGCAGGATCGAGCTCTACATTAAGGGATTGGCACCATCAGTTAAGGGGTTAGTCACTGTAGCAAATCTCAACGACCTACACCGGATTATCAGATTGGCTCACACGATTACTGATCAGGAGGTGGAGCGTGGCTCGCTGCCACCCCGTATTGCTGCTACTACTTCTGCTGCTACAGTTACCACCACAGATAACAAGCATAAGTGGAGCGACGCAAATAAGGCAACAAACTCAAATCAATCGCAAAAGAAGCCCGATAACAACAGCAGTCGCAGCTTTAGTCAATCATCTTCGGTTAATCAGAATCAGAACCACAGCCAGACTTCCGGTTACGTAGGAAAACAGCTGAAGTGCAATAAGTGTGGTTTTCACCACTATGGCCAGTGTAGCCGAGCATGTCAAAGGTGTGACAAGGTGGGTCATATGGCGAAAGATTGTAGAGCTCCACATCCCAAGCAACAGCAGCAATAACCTCAGCAACAACAACAGAGGCAACAACCCAAGCAGAATCGGGGTAATCAGAGGGAATACTATCAGTGCGACAGTGAAGGGCAATTCAAGAAGGATTGCCCGCAATTGAATCAGAATGCCAACAATAACAATGGGGATAATCTCCAGAACAACAACAACGCGGGAAACAACAACAATGGGAATAACAGAAGGAATGGCGCTCGCGGTAGGGCGTTCACTGTTGGGGCAAGCGATCCTAAGAACGATGCCAACGTCGTGACCGGTACGTTCTCTATTAATGGTATTATTGCTTCTGTGTTATTCGACTCTGGTGCCGACTGGAGTTATGTGTCTTTGGGATTCAGTCGTCAGCTAGGGTTGACTCCTACGCCTCTTGTAAACAAGCATGTAGTGGAATTAGCTTATGGCAAGTCGATAGAAGCCACACATGTACTCTGAGTCTTAGGGTGTAAACTCGATCTTCTAGGTCAAGTGTTCAACATTGACCTTCTTCCCATCACTCTTGGTAGCTTTGATATAGTTGTTGGTATGGATTGGTTGTCAAAACATCGAGCAGACATACTTTGCAGGGAGAAGATTGTGCGCATACCTCTCCCTAGTGGGGAACCGTTAACCGTTCAGGGTCATCGAAGTGGTGCAACCATTAACATTATTTCATTTATGGAATCTCAGAAGTGCTTACGGAAGGGCTACCCTGCTATTCTTGCGCTTGTTACTGATACTCGACCTGAAGAGAGGAAAATCGAAGATTTACCAGTCGTACGGGAGTTTCCTGACGTTTTCCCCGAGGAACTTCTAGGTTTACCTCCACATTGTCAGGTGGAATTCCAAATTGATCTTACACCAGGAGCAGCTCCGAGTGCTCGTGCACCTTATCGTCTTGCACCTGGAGAGTTGCAAGAATTGTCCAATCAACTCCAAGAACTGTTGGATAAGGGCTTTATCCGACCCAGTTCTTCGCCTTGGGGAGCCCCGGTGTTGTTTGTAAAGAAGAAGGACGGATCTTTTCGCATGTGTATTGATTATCGCGAACTCAACAAGGTGACGGTCAAGAATCTTTATCCTTTACCTCGCATTGACGACCTGTTCGACCAGTTGCAAGGGTCGAGCTTCTACTTGAAGATTGATCTAAGATCGGGCAATCATCATATGAGAGTCCGAGAGGAGGATGTCCCAAAAACCGCCTTTCGCACGTGGTATGGCCATTATGAGTTCCTGGTTATGCCATTTGGGTTGACTAATGCACCAGGGGTATTTATGGATCTCATGAACCGCGTATGTAAACCATACCTTGACGAATTTGTCATCATGTTTATCGATGACATTCTGATTTATTCTAAGAGCAAGGAGGACCACGAACGGCATTTGCGTCTTATCTTGGAGCTTCTGAGGAAGGATCAGCTTTACGCGAAGTTTTCTAAGTGTTACTTCTGGATTCGAGAAGTACACTTCCTCGGCCACATCGTTAATGAAATGGGGATACATGTGGATCCTGCTAAGATTGACTCAATCAGGAATTGGGCCGCACCAAAGAATCCTTCGGAGGTGCGAAAATTTCTTGGTCTCGCTGGGTACTACCTAAGATTCATTGAGGGTTTCTCAAAGATCGCTCAACCTCTCACTGCTCTGGCACAGAAGGGTGTAGTGTATACTTGGGGGATGAAACAGGAAGACGCCTTTCAGCTTTTGAAGCAAAAACTCTGCAGTGCACCGATTCTGTCTCTACCTGAGGGTACCGAAGATTTTGTAGTGTATTGTGACGCCTCTATTCAGGGTCTCGGTTGCGTGTTGATGCAACGCAAGAAAGTTATAGCTTACGCCTCTCGACAGTTGAAGGTCCATGAAAAGAATTACACGACTCGCGACTTAGAGTTGGGGGCCGTGGTGTTTGCGCTCAAAATCTGGAGGCATTACTTGTACGGTACTAAATGGACTATTTATACCGATCACAAGAGCCTCCAGCATATTTTCTACCAGAAGTAATTGAATATGCGACAGCGTCGCTGGGTAGAAAGGAAACGAAACCCAAATGTGTTCATACCATCAAGGTAAGGCTAACGTTGTAGCTGATGCTCTTAGTCGAAAGGAAACGAAACCCAAACGTGTTCGTGCCTTGCAGCTCACTATTCACTCAAACCTCCCAAATCAGATCTGTTCTGCCCAAACCGAAGCGTTGAAAGAGGGAAACATTAAAGCTGAGTATTTACGGGGCATGGAGAAGCGACTCGTAGAGAGATCTGACGGCATCTACTATTTCATGGATTGAATATGGATTCCCCTGTATGGTAACCTTAGAGATCTTATGATGGATGAAGCACACAAGTCTTGATACTCAGTTCATCCGGGTTCGGATAAGATGTATCAGGATCTCAAGGTCTTGTACTGGTGGCCGAAGATGAAGGCCCACATCGCCACTTATGTAAGTAAATGTTTGACTTGCTCAAAGGTCAAGGTGGAGTATTAGAAACCCTCAGGCCTACTTCAGCAACCAGAAATACCTGTGTGGAAATGGGAACAAATTGCCATGGATTTTGTTACTGGGCTACCTAGAACTCAAAACGGAAATGACACCGTCTGGGTGATCGTTGACCGTCTCACCAAATCTGCACACTTCCTCGCAATCAAGGAAACTAACAAGTTCTCGCAGCTGGCTGCTGTCTATCTAAAGGAAGGGGTTTCCAGGCACGGGGTGCCAACCTCCATTATCTCCGATCGTGACCCGCGTTTCATATCAGATTTGTGGCAAGCGATGCATAAATCATTTGGCTCACGTCTCGACATGAGCACTGCCTATCACCCTCAAACGGATGGTCAGAGTGAGCGAACCATCCAGACATTGGAAGACATGCTGCGAGCATGTGTTATCGATTTTGGTAAAGGTTGGGAGAGACACTTACCCTTGGTGGAGTTTTCTTACAATAACAGTTACCATACCAGTATCCAGGCAGCTCCGTTCGAGGCTTTATACGGACGAAAATGCCGATCACCTCTCTGTTGGGCTGAAGTGGGAGACAGCCAAATCACAAGCCCGGAGCTTGTGCTCGAAACTTCTAAGAAGATAGTGCAAATCAGAAATAGTATGGCGGCGGCGCACGACCGTCAGAAAAGCTACGCTGACAAGCGTAGGAAA
The DNA here is from genome assembly GCA_030545235.1 of Helianthus tuberosus. Taxonomy (NCBI): domain Eukaryota; kingdom Viridiplantae; phylum Streptophyta; class Magnoliopsida; order Asterales; family Asteraceae; genus Helianthus; species Helianthus tuberosus. Next base: position 126,052,803 of record CM060376.1, on the reverse strand, counting down.
CCTTTGGAGTTTGTTGTGGGCGATCGCGTTATGTTAAAAGTCTCACCCTGTAAGGGTGTGGTACGTTTTGGGAAACGCGGCAAGCTTAATCCGCGTTATGTCGGGCCATTCAAAATTCTATAACGAATCGGTAAGGTGGCATACAAGCTCGAGTTACCTGCTGAGTTGGGTAACGTCCATGATGTTTTCCATGTTTCACAGTTGAAGAAGTGTTTATCTGATGAAACACTGGTAGTACCGTTTCAAGAGCTGAAAATTGACGACAAGTTGCAGTTTGTCGAAGAACAAATCGAAATTATGGACCGGGAAGTCAAAGTTCGTAAGCATAGCTGAAATTCGATTGTGAGGGTTCGTTGGAACTCAAGACGTGGACCGGAGTTCACGTGGGAACGCGAGGATCAGATGAAGCTCAAGTATCCTCACCTTTTTCCCAAAGAAACAATCTAATCCTAGTGCAACTAATAAATTTTGGGACGAAATTCCCCTTCAAATTGGGGATGATGTGGCGCCCGGGGAAAATCCACAGTCATCCTGATCCGACACTTTGCTGCTTTTGGTTTACTTATCAAATTTCGGGATGAAATTTCTTTCAAGTTGGGGATGATGTGATAACCCGAGTTTTCAAGGTCTTTCCTCGACACGTTACTTGTTTCACAACTGTGTTTTCATAATTCGTTTGCATTGTAACTTGTGCACGTTATGTACATGATTGGTGTATTGTATTATTGTTTGGTTAAATAATGAACTTATGAACTGTTTAAAGTTTATAAATGTAACACATGCATCCTCATAACTGACGAAACATAAGATTTTCGTCACAATCCTTACCCGACGAAACATAGACGAAACATAGGACTTTCGTCATCATCTTTACTCGACGAAACACTGGATTTTCATCATTAACATCACGACGAAGGATACTTTTCGTCGAAGTGGGGTTATTCGCCGGGATGGGCTTTTGGCCCAAGTGAGGCCCAAACGTGACTAGGTTATAATAACCTTGTATCCGCATAACTGTACTTAACGTGATAATTAGTGAAACCCTAGATCTCTCCCTTGCACCCGATGGCAATCATAATCCCTCTCGAAGCTCTTGCTAGTTTCATCTCGTAACCGGTTAGTATGTGATTATCCGATTAGACCTGATTGTTTCATTATTTGATTGTTTTGTGTGATGATTGAGGACCACTGTGGATTTAGGGTCTTGTTAGGGGCTGTGCTCTCATAGTTTATCAACTAAGGTTTTGATGTTTTATTGCTAATCAATTAGACTAGTACTTGCAGGACCCCGTCGACGTTAAGAAATTGTCATGTTTAGGGCTATGAATTTGGAAAACTGTTGTCTATGGCGACGAAGGACCCCGTTGACGAAACACCTTAGTATTTCGTCACACATCATGTCGACGAAACACCCTAGTATTTCGTCACCTCCATGTCGATGAATAACCTGGTATTTCGTCACCCACTATGCCGACGAACTACCTTGGTAGTTCGTCGTTTGAAGGTTTGCCGCCTGGTGGTTAGAACTTGAATAATATGAATGATTATGTTGATGAAACCCTATTACTGCTTATTAAGGGTATAAATCTTGACTGAGGAAACATGATGTGGTTGTTATGAGTAGTACATTTAACTGTTAAGTACCGTTGTGAAACATACATGTGAATTGTGGAATTGTATGAGTTTGAATAACGGCTATGTGTTATTCGGTGACCGTTGCTTGAATGCACACTATGATTTTAATTTATACGTGAACCTTGCGAATGTAAACTGATTTCGTACACATGAATACCATAGGTTTTGACTGATTAAGTGTGAACGAATATCTAGTCATACCAAGCAAACCAAGGTGAGTTCACTTCTCTCAAAACAAGCATGCGTCCGGTAGGGACAATCAAACAGACAAAACTTATAAACGGATTTTCGTAAACTCATATCCTTGTAGGGGATATGAGGCGGTTTTCAAATACCCACATCCTTGCAGGGAATGTGAGGCGGATTTCACAAACGCATATCCTTGCAGGGGATATGCAACGGTTTTTAGTAAATGTTGATGTTGGATAATACACTCACTTTCTATCACTTAAGTCCCATCATACTACCGGGTTAGTTGCTTGTAGGGCAACGGGGTTATTAGTTGATAGCGCTATTAGGTTTGGCACCCTCACGACGTACCTGGATAGGACGGGCGTGAACTAATAACTTTAAATCATGACCAATGTTTGATAGAGTATTGGAGAAGGGCAAAAAGGGCCGTCTGCGGTATCGAGTTATTATCAGCATAACGTAACTTAAGTCATTGTTTGGTAACAAAACGGTTGAACACATTCTGAACTCACCAGCGTGTCTGACACACTTTTTCTGCATGCTTGCAGGTCCTTAGGTTCTTGGATTAGAACTTGCTATCTAGGAGTGCTGGAGTGGTCATGGGTCGTGGCTCTTGGATACAAGTTTAATGATTATTGCACACTTGTTTTGAAACACTTGAAATAACTATTTACGTTATGCTTCCGCTGAACATATTTGTTTTAAATTGTGTTTGGATTTACTTTATGAAATAAATGGAAACTTTTATGAACACTATGTTATGGTTCAATGTGATTGGTGGCTAGATCCTGGTACGTCACACGCCTCGCGGGGGTTTCCGCTTGTGGTATTTTTGGGGGTGTGACAGTTCAGGTGGAGGCTTCAGAATCTTCAGGAACAAGAAGCTGATGAAGGTGAACGTGATGACATGGATGATGATCCAGATGAAGACTCCGAGGAGGAAGAAGATTACGCAAGTGATGGATACTTTTCGGATAAAGTACCTTCTGACGAAGGCTTTTAATTTTTTTCTTCTATGTAATCTTCTTTTTTTTAAGATAATTAAATGATATATTTCTTTCTTTATTAGCAAAACGCCAAAAAATACTAAAAATGGTTAACCCTTACAAAATGCCAAAAATAACAAAAAATATTTTTCCTGCTTAATATTTTATTTACTCCGTTATTGTATTTTGTCATCTTGGTCTGCATAACACCATTTAAAAAATGCCAAACTTAGAAGATGGGACGTCTATAACCTATAAAACTGATAAAAGCTGATCAACACAGTAAATACAAAAACAGTAACTGAAAAGAAAGTTACTTTATTACTATCATTTATTACAATAAAAAGTCCCGCCTAAACTTCGCGCCAAAAACTCCTATAAGAGAGGGGTCTATACACAATGAAATTAATCACACCCAGAAAACACAAACGCCGTATCCTCTAGAAACCAATCACTTTTAAATGCCACAGATGGCAAAGCTTTCACTGAAATGGATCCTTCTTCTAAGGGGGTTATCTCAATAATATTTTGCTGAATGAGATGGGCAAATATTCAAGAAAAAGAGACCGATGACAGTGATATACCATCATGTGAGCTTTGTTCTTGATGATTATAGGCATGAAATAAAGGGATCAACATGTCACACCCCGACCGCGTTAAAACAACAAACCGCCGCGGAATCGTCGGGGAGTGTCGTAACAGAATCATTGTTTCACAACACATGGATAAAAGTTCTGTTTTATTGAATTAAGTTTATTACATCGTATTGAAACTAGAAACAAAACATAAAAAAATTGTCTTTCATTGTTATTAAGTCACTAAGGCCTCGTCCATTCCTATGTGAGCATGCACCAATATCATCATCAAACATCATCAACTATGGTACCTGAAACATATGTGAAAATACGTCAACATAAAAATGCCGGCGAGTACATAGGTTTTATGTGAGTGTCAGATTCATGGCTCATTTTACCTTTTGAAATAACTCAAACAACTTTGTTATTCGATGTTAGAAAACTTAGTTTTGTAAAATGTTTATATTGTGAATTGAAATAACCAAGTTAAAACAGATTTGTTATAATTTATAAAACATCGATGTTATGAATCTTAACTCCAAAACATTTGTTTATGTAGACCCAGATCAAAAATCGTTTTTGTAATAAAACTCGAATGATTTATATTGTTAGAAAAACCTTGTAATATAACTTTGTTTTGATAACATTTGCCCAAGTGATCTAGATAACGCAACGATATATAATGTGTTAAAAGCACTTATATATAGGAAGTACCAGCGGCGTATCCACCATGCTTTTAACACATTACTCCCACCCTGTTACCTAATCACTTCCCTAACCCAACGGTTCAATCAGTTCCAAACGGTTCACATAAATTAAACAGTTCCAAACAGTTCACATAAATCAAACAGTTCCAAACGGTTCAATCAGTTCCAAACGGTTCAAACAGTTCAAATAATTCACATAGATCAAACAGTTCCAAACGGTTCAAACAGTTCAAATAATTCACATGGATCAAACAGTTCCAAACGGTTCCAACAGTTCAAAATGTAAAACAATGTGTCCATATGCTGGATGAACATATGCAACAAAAATGTAATGAAAAACAATGTGTCCATATGCTGGATGAGCATATGCAACAAAATATAATATATGAAAATCAATGTGCTAGCATGCTCAATGAACATACATGGCAAAACATAATGAAATCATGTACTATAAGTGTACTAATTAACATAGCAAGTATATGATATAAAAGCATGAAAAGCACGAAAGTAACAATTAGGCACATATGTTTCACCCAAAACGTTTGAAAACAGTAAAAGAGGGGAACTATGTACTCACTTGAGGATGCTTAGAAGTCTTGAATAACAACCAAGCAAAGCTAGAGGGATCACGGAAATCAAACGGCACCTAATATAGGTAACTATGTTAACAGACCGGACCTAAATCGGAAGATCGGATAGGATGAGGTTTCGTAAACCAAATGAGTATTGGAACTCATATGATATGGTTTAACAAAGCCTACATACTAAATCGAAACCTAACCTAAGTGCTTACGACCCATTATGACTCGTTTAGGTAGCTTACACTACTTTAACGCGTCGTTCGCGTAAAACGCGTTTGGAACGCCTAACTAGTCCTATGACAAGTATTATATGCCTAAACATGTTTAAATATGTTGCATAATCAGTTAAGTGACAAAAGTTTGAGTTACATATGCTTAAATACCAATAATGCAAGGCCATTTTGGTCATTTTACCTAGGCATATAAACAACCTATCATACAACTAATTAAACTAAGTGACCATAAGGTATAACCTCAGAAGGTTATTCCCTATACATCTATGGTTACTAAACATGCTTGGTCGGATCCTAATGATCAACCAAACGGGTCGGGTTTGAAAGCCTAAGCGGTTGTTTAGACCGCTTATCTTACCACCCTATATAAGCACTAAACTAAAAGTGACGAGTTAAACATGCTAAAACATGTTTAACGAAGTTTGAAAACAAGTGTGATATCAAAACAAACGGTTTTGATACCCAAGAATAGTTTGGTTGCAAAATACGCGTCAATACGCATTTTGACCGAAACTATGACTTGTCACTACACCTAATCAACGTGGTAATCAGTAGGTATAGTCACAAGGGACTATAACCATCGTGATTACGCTCACGTTGCAAAGTTCAAACGAACTTTGTGTTGACTAAAGACTGGTCAAAGCAGAAAGTCAAACACTGTTTAACTTTTATGCTTGAAAAACGATAAAAGCACGAAAGAAACTTACAAAGGGTCCAAGCTAGGAAGATCTTGATTCAAGTTGCTCAAGTATGAAGTGTTAAACCCCAACTTAGAACAAAATGAATCAGATTGTGAGTTGAAAGGAATAAAAGGCTTGGGTATTTATAGAAATTCCACAACCGTTAGGATCGTTCCTCGCAATTCGTGCTTCGATCTTGACCTTACACTTGGGCACAAGGTTTTCATATACCATGGGACACTAAAAACCATCAAAATCCATCAAATTGTATTGCAAAACCATGGACAAAACCATCAAAAACAGGCTGGAAAGCCAAATTCAATGTTTCTGGTCTGGGCTGCTGACACGGGCCGCGTAAGAATAAGCTTAGGCTTACGCCCCAGGCCTAGCAAGTTTCACAGATTTACAATTTTAGTCCCTGAATGCCCAAAACTTGGTTTTCGATGCATTTTTGACACGTTTAAGCCCCATTAACCCCATTTCAAGGCTCTAAAATGAAGTTAAAGTATAGGGAAGTTAAAATATGCTCAAAAACATCTCAGATGTCAGTTCGTTTGGTCGTACGGTTGCGTTATTCGGTTAATTACGACGGAAGTCGTAACGAACGCAAAAACGATCCAAATTAAGCGACGAATGAAATTTTATCATGCCAATCACTAAAATAAAATATTTTAATGATTACATAAATTTTTGGATGTCCGGATATATTCAGAACGTAAGATATGCGCGAAAATGCAAACTTATGCACTTTTTGACGCTATTAGTCCCTGTTGGTCACATAAGTTTATTTTTGCTCACCAAACACCTCAAAGCCTATTTCTAAGCTATTTAAAGGATATTTAAGGCATGTTTAACTTATGATAAAGTTACAAAAGGTTCGATACCATTCGATTCGGTATACTTTTGCAGTTTGACGCAAATAGTCCCTACGATCGAATAAACTTGATTTCAACACACCAAAGCCTCCAAAACTTATTTCTAAGTTATGTAAAGGTTATTTAAGGTATGTTAAGCCTATGTCACTGTTCCGGAGTATTTGTTGCATTAAACTGGTTATATTTACGCATCAGTTCGCGTATAACCTTCCAGAAAGTGATCTAAAGCTCAAAATCGAACAAGAATTGATATGTGCAAATGATACACATATTTATACAAATCCCAAGTATGAAACACGATATTTCATTGATTTGGTATTTGTTTGATGGTTGAAGAGGCACATATGTCACAGTCTCCCCTACTTTTGGAAATTTCTTCCCGAAATTTATTCGTAGGAGTCTGTCTGTGACGCTGTGTTAAATAATTGTCTTGCATGGAATCTAGGGTGTCATATATTTGCGTAGAGTAACCCATCAAAGATTTTTTTTATGCAAGGCATAACCCTATCATTCCCCAGTGGATATACTTCAAAGTGAAAATGAATAGACGATTCACTTTCTCCAATGGGTTCTTTGTCAGGTGTCGAAAGGATATTCATTTCTCTTGACGGATATTCTTCAGAAGCGAAAATGAATGGACAATTCATTTTCCTTAATGGGTTCTTCGTCAGAAATGGAAATGAAGGAATAATCAAAAGGATATTCATTTCCCTCAACGGATATTCTTCAGAAACGAAAATGAACGGATTAAGTCATTTTCCTCAACGGGTATTCTTCATAAATGGAAATGAAGGAATAATCAAAAGGATATTCATTTCCCTCAACGGATATTCTTTAGAAAACGAAAATGAACAGATTGAGTCATTTTCCTCAACGGGTATTCTTCAGAAATGGAAACGAAGGAATAAAAGGATATTCATTTCCCTCAACGGATATTCTTCAGAAACGAAAATGAACGGATTGAGTCATTTTCCTCAACGAGTATTCTTCAAAAATGGAAATGAAAGAATAATTAAAAGGATATTCATTTCCCTCAATGGATATTCTTCAGAAACGAAAATGAACGGATTAAGTCATTTTCCTCAACGGATATTCTTCATAAATGGAAATGAAGGAATAATCAAAAGGATATTCATTTCCCTCAACGGATATTCTTCAGAAACGAAAATGAACGGATTAAGTCATTTTCCTCAACGGGTATTCTTCAGAAATGGAAATGAAGGAATAATTAAAAGGATATTCATTTCCCTCAACGGATATTCTTTCAGAAGTGAAAAATGAATAGCTAGTTCATTTTTCCTCAATGGGTGCTTCATCAGAAATGGAAATGAATAGAGTTAACTCTAGACACATGACAAAACTTGCTGTGGTTTCTGTGCACTAAATTCCATAATTATGTATGCATCCATAATTACGTAATTTCTTGCACAGTCCACACAGTGCATTTCATAATGTGTAGGGGAAGAAAATCAAACGAACAAACCTGTGATGAATGTGACTAGACTGCCATAGGGTCCTCTTAATTAAATCAAATGAATGATCTCTTTGAATAGACCACTAGGGAGTCTTTTCAGCTATATCCTCACATGACATTCCCAACCAGATTTTTGAATCAATCTTTTTAACTAGACCTCTCAAGGGGTCTAATTGTGGGATAGTACTTTATAATCCAAGGGTCTTAACTATTACGTAGAAGCCCATTAAGGATTTAAGGTAGTACCTTTGGATATCCTACTATGAATCCCTTATATGAAAATATGGAAGATTCTACGAGGATTTAGATAATGAAAATTCGGATCACACAAAAACATAAAAGAAAACACATAAGCACATAATCACATAATTATTTAACTTGACCTTTAATTTATTATCTTTGGACACGGGTATTTAAAGCACACTAGGAATCCAATCCGTGGATTTCATTTGGCACTTTAAACATTTTCAAGAATCTATCTATGAAGATAGGAAGATCTTAATAGGAATTCGACTTTTGTCCTTATTGAATCGTAATGTATGTATTAAAGCATACAAAGAATTCAATTAAGGGCTCCGATGAGTGATAATCATCCACAAGGATCTAATTATGTGGATAGAAAGATCCTATATGGATTTTGGAATTTGTGTAACGAGAGGTGTTTCGAAACCTTGCACTAGACGTGCTTAAGTCGATACACAAGGTAGAAAGTTCATGAAGTTGAGGTGCTAGATATGCCAAGGCGACATATGAAGCCGAATTTGGAGGTTGGGTACTACGTATGTTAAGTCAATCATATGAGCAGGGTTGACTTGGGGTTGGTTTGGACCACCTTGGCTTGGGTTGAATCGACAAGCATTTGCCAGGTAACCGAGTCATCCATATGATGCACACAGGCGACACTGCAGGTAAGCTCGGTGAGGTGCATTACATTTGTTGCACATCGGCGCAGTACCGGCATAAGGTTTCCTTGCAGGAGGTTGAGCAGCAACAGGATTTGCAACAGCTTTGTTTTGGATAGCAAAGCGGCACATTTTAACCATATGTCCCCATTGTTCACAGTGGGTACATTTGAAACAGGGTATTTGATTCGGATGATGACGGTTGCATTGATTGCACCAAGAAGCGGTTCCCTTGTACGGCTTCATCCCTGAGGCGAGTCATGGTGATAGCTAATTCAACGGTCCTCTGGAGTATGACGCCTATTTGTTGGGCAATTGTAGCACCTAATTCGGATATTTGAGTGTTGTTGCGATGAAGAGGCATCCTAAAGATAATGGAAGGCATGGGAGGAAGCAAGCAAGATGTTATCAGATAATCGAAACAGGATGACAACGCATAAAATTGTGATCATTTGTTTGTTACCTAAGGCAAACAAATGAGATGGTGACTAATCAAAGTAAGTGGGTCATATTAATATATCGCGAAGACATGCTTTAGCCTATAAGTGGACACTCACCCCAAGAGTTCCCAGGTAAGAGTGACTGGTCCGATTATGTGGATTTGTACGAACACTCTAGCCTTAGACAGAAAGCTCAGAGTACAGGCATCCACCCTTCCAGATTGCACGTGTTCACATTATAAGACCCAACCTTGATGAGATTTTGAAAACTTTGAAGGTTCAAAACCTTATAATAGATCATCCTAGAACAGATGATTGGTTTTCAAAGCGGATTTGAAATTTGTGTTCTTGTTGTGGTTGTCACCTAAGGATAAGTGACGGTATTGTTTTAAGATCTAAACACAAGAATCTTGTGTTAGGGTCCTAGGAAGGTTATAGACTAGGTCAAAGCATTACTAATAACCTAATTCCCTATAACCATGAGCTCTGATACCAACTTTTCTGTTGGATCTGAGTTTCTTTTTTATTGTATTTTCGTTTGAAATTAAGATGGAAATGAAAGAGTTGTGCAGCGGAATTAAGATGAAAACAAACTTTGCATACAATCAAACGAGAGTAATACTTTAATCAAACATCTTTACACAATGAATCGAAAGATTGAATTTGTTTCAACAACGATTACAATGATTGATGAATGAATGCAAACTCCCCCTCAGCCAGAGCTCAGTAGTTTGTTCATGCAAAGAAGACAATGTTGTAAAAGAGCTAATAGAACAGTACAAAGTACTGAACTATTTATAGGCACTTGCAAACCACTGAGCATCTTAGCTGACGTCACCATGAAAGTGACATCTAACCTCCTAACAAACTCTAACCTCTGATCTATACAAACTCTGATATACTAACTACTGCTATTACATTTCTTTACATAAAAGACACTTAAACAGCTGCTGCATCCTTCCACTGCTGTGAACCCAGCAGTGCCTGTCCGGATCAGCAGTACTTGACTCAAGGAAGTAGATTGAGTCAGCAGAGCTTTGGTCTTCCATCAGTCTTTGACATTTGTCAGTAGATGCAAAGCAGCAGTTGTAGGACAGCACTTAGTAAGATCAGCAGATAGGAGGTCAGCAGATATAAAACCACTTTCAAGGGGAGAGATTTGCATGAACTAACTGTAATCGTCTGCTTATTCTGGATCCACTGCTCTGATCCAGTTTTGGCTTTAATTATCTGTTCCTCTGATAGGGTTCAATCCCAACAATCTCCCCCTGGAACAGATAATGCCAAAACTCTTCATTATTTGTGGAATTCTTTATTGCCTCATCAACAGCTCCCTTATCTGACCTTTAAATTGTAATTCAAAGTCTAGGGCATCTGTATCTTCATCATCCCTGCTAAGTGGAAGATCAAGGAGATCCTGTAAATCTTCAAGACTCAGGCCAAGAGCTTGTTCCCTTGATATCTTCTCCACTTCTCCACCAGACCTGAGCAAAGTCAATACGCAGGTCTGTTTGTCAGTTTCCCACTTTTGTATTTTTGAGCCTGGTGGGTTTCTTGGGAGATGTTTATTTGCAGAAGTATTTGGAGAGGCTGGCCTATTCATGACTGGCTGAGCAGTACTTGCAGTTTGATCCAAACCAAGAGTTTCCATGATCATTTTCTTTATACCCTCTTTTCCAAGGTCTTCACCTTCCATTAACTCTTTGATGGTTTCAGCAATCAGCTGTTTCTGTGGCCTTCTTTTGTAGATGGCAGCACCAACTGGAGCTGTGGATCTCCTGATTTGCAGCTTTGATGGTCTTTTTGAAACCGCTGCTTCAGGATAGTCAGGATTTTGAGGAACTGTGGGATCTTTCTTTCTTAATTGTTCCAACTTTTTGTAAGTAGCCCTGACCACATCTTCTTTCCATCTAGCAACTTGTCTTTTGTTTCCATAATCAGCTGCTACCAGTTCCTCTTTCATTCGCCTCAGCTCTTCCTGTTTGTCAGGTACATTCTTTCTAAACTTTGCCCAGTTAGGAGGAGTGTGAGTGACTTTCCTTTTTATCATGTCTTGAATTCGTGCTGCTTCGTTTTCAAGTTCAGGAATAGTCCACTCTTTGTACATGTATCTCTCTCCTTTGTACTTCTTGTGAGCCATGATGCTTTCAATGTAGTCTTTCTTCAGAGTTTCAGCTGCTCTTTCAGAAATTTGTTGACTAACATTTTTTGCAAATTGCTCTAGGGATCTGACTTGTGTGAGCAAATATTGACTTCTCTGTGCAATTTCTTTATCAGATTTCCCTTGTGTGTTTTTCTTTGAGATATCCTCTGCTTGCTTGGCCTTGATTTCCAAATATTCATCAACATTTTTAGGCCAGGGATATCCTTTTATTGATGGCAAACTCCGTTTGGCAGGGTCATCCTCAAAGTAAAAAGATTTTATTTCTTCTCTAACAGCTGCTAATTCAAGAGGAAATTGAACACCTGCAGGAGGTAAGGGCTTGTACATTTTAACTGAAGAGAGAGGAACAGGTTTTGGAATTGTGACAAGTGCTAAAGATTTTGAAGATGTTTGTGGTGGTGAATTGTCATCATCTTTGAGAATTAGTCTTCTCCTTTTTGTAGGAGGGACTGATGATGTTTTGGATGGAACAGTGGTGGTAGATGTAGTGGCAGTGGATTGTGATTGAGTAACAGCTGTTGAAACAACTGGTGTTTCAACCACTGTTGTCATTACAACAGATGTTATAACATCTGCTGTCTTCTGCTGTATGTCAGCAGGTGTTGTTTTTGGTGGTGATGATGGTAAAGTAGTGGATGTTGTGTGTGTTGAAGTGGTGTGTGTTGATGGAACAACTGTTTGGCAAGCAGTAGTTTTTGTAACTCCTGTTGCATCAGCTGTTTTGTATGGTGGTTTTTTAGCAGACTTTGAATGTCTGGTTGGAATGGATTTGGGTTGCCTCACTTTTCTAGTAGGCTTCTTCTTTTCCTCAACAGGATTTTCATTATCCTTTGACCCAGAAGTACCCTGATCTGGATGATCCATTCTGTCCACCCTGGCTTTCCTTTTGGCCTCTCTATCCCTTTTTACACTTGCAACTGCTTCTGCTAGTGCATTTGTTGTCACATCAATTTTCTTGCTGCCATCTGGCAAAGGGATCTTTTTGGTCATGTTTGAATTTTCTGGTTCAAGATAGAGACCATCCTCTATACCCTTCTTTTTCCACTCCTTAATTTTCCCCCCTTTTTGGCATTATCTTCGGGGATTTGATAAATGTAGCGGACTTTTGGAGGAGCATTGCCAGTGGTGTGCAAGATCTGAGTTTTGAGAGCCTTTAAATCAGCCTGAGTGTTCTTGAACCTTGACTCCATTGCATTTCTCAGCTGTTGTACATGTTTTTCATGTTGCTGATCTGCTAATTGTGCTTGTTGTTGGAGAAAAGATTGAAATAGATTCCAGAGCTCATTTGTAGCAGGTGCCCTTTGTGGAGCAGGTGCTTGAGGTGGAGCAGCAGTTGATTGTACCTTCTGAACTTGTAACACCTGTTGTAGCATATCTTTGAGTTCTGCAACAGAGTTATCAAGTTTTGCAATACGATCCGTCAATTTCTGGTACTTTAAACCATCACCCATGTTAATGGGATCATCTGATTTCCCACTAGCAGTGGTTTTATCAGTGGTAGATGTAGGGAGTATACTCCAAACATTAACCACTGATGCCCCTTTTTCTTGGTACTGGGGTCTTCTTCCTTCAACACTTGACAACCTTTTGATGTTGCCAGTAGGATAAATAAATCCACTGGTGGTTGGCAGAGGTGCTATAAAAGGAATTGCCTCCAAGGAAGTCTTATTAATGTAACCACTGTCCAACTGTAAACCTGTAGGTTCAACAGTTGTAGTGGCTGCTTCACTTGGATTACCACCAAGAGTTACTTGTAACTCATGGGGTGTAACCTCCTCAGGTTGTCTTGGTGGGTTAGCAAAGATTGATACATCAGACCCAGTCAGTTGTTGAGGTATATTCTCATTAGTAGGTGATTGAGAAGGACTGGTTAATGCCTGGTTCAAATCAATTGCATCCAACAGTGGTTTTATTGGTGAGGGAATTATGGATGTGATGATTGGTGTAGAAATAGGATGTGTCCCGGGCATTGGACTGTGGATGATAGAAATGAGTGTTTCCAGAGCATCATGATGTGGAGACCCTATTTGTACAACCTGTTCTTTTTGTGAAGAAGCAGGAGGAGTTTCGGTTATGGGTTGAGATATTTGTACCAACTGCTGTGAGGAAGTAGCAGCAGTGGTTTCTTGTGACTTTTGTGTTGTCACTGGCAGAAGCTCTGGTATCTCATCCTCCAGAGATGCCTTTTTGATGGTTTTGGGGGGTTTTTGTGTTTTTCTTTTTGTTGGCTTTTTGGTGATTTTAGGTGTGGGTTTCAAAACAGTTGTGCTGCTGCTTTGATCACCTTGAGCAGTGGGCTCAGCAGCAGATACCTGAGGAGCAATTGTAACTGCTAAAATATGCTCAGGCACCTCTGCTTGTGTTTTGCAAGGTGCTAACATTCTTGAAAAAGTTTCAGTTGTTAAACTGTTTATTTGAGTAGAATCACCTTGGTTTATTACAACTAAATCATCCTTACTGAATTTCTTTAAAAAATAGTAACTTAAAAACCTTGGAAACAGTAAGAATGATTTTGTTTCAACATTATTAACCAAATCTTTAAAAATTTCCCGAGAATAGTTAAAATTTTCTCCTTGAAGAATTGCATATCCCAGATTTTGAATCTTTAAAGGGATTTCATTGAAAGAAGTGGTTTTGTTTGAAACACATAGTAGGAGGGTATGAAATAAAAATCTGGTTGCAGACGGAAAATAACCTTTTTCTAAGGTAATTTTCTTCATCATTGTGGCTTCATACCCTCTCTCAATGAAGTCAGTTTGTAACTCGTTTTTAGTGAAAGAAATTTTACCTTCCTGATCACCGAGTTGAAAGACCTCTGAAATGGATTGTGGCGTGATTTGGACAACTTTACCCTTTATCGAAGAGTTTATGGTGGTTGCAGTGTCTCCTTGTTTTTCAAGGGTTTCATTTTTCCAGAACTCCCTTTGGGTCGCCAAATAGATTGGTGCATCGGCAGTGAACAAAGTTTTGTACTTTGATTTTGCCATGAGATCAATGATGGAATCGAAAACTTTGGTGGTTCCTGGTTTTGTGAGAAGACCCAGGAGATTGTGAGATGGTTTATGTGGAATTTCAGTGGAGATTGCCTTTTGAGAGGCTGTTTTCGATGATGATTTGGATGAGGGTTTTGAGGATGACTTCGATTTTGTCATTTTGAAGATGAATGATCGAAGAAAGTTGTGAAAGATGAGAAGAAAAACTGCTTTGAGAAGAGAATTTTTAAGAATTCAATTCGACAGTAAAACCCTGTTTTGGTGGTGAGTGGGGGATTTTATAGGGAAGAAAGTGAATGCTGAGGTGGCAGCCGTTACAAAAGGTCTGACCAATATGTACTGCCCACGTGACAACCCCTGTTGAAAGTGAAGGACAATACTTGTGTGATAGGGACAGATGAAGGCAGTGGTATGAAAGCAGTGGATGATTTTCACTATCAGTGGATAGCATATCAATGGATAAGACACTGCTTTTGAACAACAGAGTTTATCAAAGGAATGAGAGAGCAGGGGTTGACTTTCAGCAGTGGACAGACTTTTGAAGGAAGCAGACTTTTGAACAATCAGTGATTAATGGCAGACTTTTAAGGATTTTAATGAAAAATATCATTTTTAGCTATTTTTAAGGATGGAGTTTTGATTTTCTGAAAACATTTTGTTGCTTTTATTCATAGAAAAACAAGATGTTGCTTGTTATTCCATGTTCAGCATCCCAATCCTAGAGACCAAACTTTCAAAAGTGGCTGTATCAAGTGCTTTTGTGAGCACATCAGCTAGCTGGTCTTTAGTTGGGACATGATGCAGAGAAATCAAACCTTTTTCATAGCAGTCCCTCACAAAGTGATGTCTGATGTCGATGTGTTTGGTGGTTGAGTGGGAAACTGGATTTTTGATGATATTTTCTGCTGCCTGACTGTCCAACATGAGTGGTGTCTTTAAGGTAGTGATACCAAAATCCAGCAACTGATTTTGAAGCCACAGGAGTTGGGCTGTACAGCTTGCAGCAGCAATGTATTCAGCTTCAGCAGTGGATGTTGAAACAGCTGCTTGCTTTTTGCTTTGCCATGAAACTAAGCAATCACCTAGAAACTGGCACCCTCCTGATGTGGACTTCCTTGTGGTGTGACATCCAGCAAAGTCACTGTCTGAGAAACCTGAAAGCTTGATGTTCCCATTAGCTGGATACCAGATACCAAGTGTGGGAGCACTTTTTATGTATCTGAAGATCCTTTTTACAGCAATGAGATTTGATTTTCTGGGAACTGATTGACTTCTTGCACAGACACATGTTGCAAACATGATGTCTGGTCTAGATGCAGTTAGGTACAATAAAGACCCAATCATGCTTCTATAAAGTGTTTGGTCAATCAGCTCATCTTTTTCATCAGACATGACCAGCTTCTTTGTTGCCATGGGTGTGCTACATGGTTTACAATCATTCATATCAAATTTTGTCAAAAGTTCTTTAGCATATTTGCTTTGATGAATGAAAGTTCCATTTTGCATTTGCTGAACTTGGAGACCAAGAAAGCATTGTAGCTCACCCATTGCACTCATTTCAAACTCAGCTGTCATGAGTTCTCTAAACTCTTCACACATTGAGTTACATGTGCTTCCAAAAATAATGTCATCCACATAAATCTGGACAATCATTAAATCCTTCCCTCTCCATTTTAAAAACAATGTTTTATCAATAGTACCTCTTTTGAAACCATTGGAGAGTAGAAAGTTGGAAAGAGTTTCATACCAGGCCCTTGGTGCTTGTTTCAAGCCATACAAGGCTTTGTTTAGCCTGTAGACATGATCTGGATAAAATGGATCCTCAAAACCTGGAGGTTGACAAACATACACCTCTTCTTGAATTGTACCATAGAGGAAAGCACTTTTGATATCCATTTGAAACACCTTCATATTGTGGTTGACAGCAAAGGCCAGGAACAGTCTAATGGCTTCTAATCTAGAAATAGGGGCAAATGTTTCATCATAATCAATCCCCTCTTCCTGTCTGTAACCTTGAACCACGAGCCTGGCTTTATTCTTGACAACAATACCCCTTTCATCAGTTTTGTTCTTGAAGACCCACTTTGTGCCAATAGGACTAACCTCTTCTGGCAGTGGTACAAGCTCCCATACTTGTTGTCTTTTAAACTGTTGGAGCTCCTCTTGCATGGCTTCTACCCAGCTGTTGTCTTTCAGTGCCTCTTGGTACTTGACTGGCTGATGGAGTGATAGAAAACCAGCAAAAAGACAAATGTTTTGGGTTTGACTTCTTGTGAGCACCCCTTCATTTATGTTGCCAATGATTTGATCAGGTGGATGAGATCTCAAGAAGATTAAATCTCCTTGGTATGGTATGATGGCATTGGTTGGTGAAGGCTGCAAATGTGTATCATCTGAGCTAACCACTGCTGGGGACTTTGATGATCCAGCAGTGGCTTCAAAAGGTGGTGGTATAGGAGGTAATGAAGTGGACAACTGCTGACTTTTATCCACTGTTTGAGGACTTTTGTCAGCAGTGTTTGAGGATGTGGAAGCAGTGGTTGATGGGCTACTTTGGTCAACAACTGTTGAGGTAGCAGTGGTTGAGCTTTGACAACTGTTTTGAACAGCTGGTGCTTTTCCCTTTGTGGCAGACCTTTGAGGGATGATGATTTCATACCCATAGTCTGGTGTTGTATCCTCTGATGGACCTGCACTGTTAGTCTTGACAACAGTATTCTCAAAAGTGAATTTTTCAAGATCAAACAGATCTGCAGGGTTTGCTGGGATTTTCATTGATGAGAGTTCATTGAACTTAACATTCAAAGTCTCCTCCACTGCCTTGGTCCGTGTATTGAACACTTTGTAGGCCTTGGCAGTGGTTGAGTATCCCAGATGATAACCACAATCAATTTTGGCTGCAAATTTTGAAATGGAATCTTTTAAGTTCAAAATAAAGCATGGGCAGCCAAACACTTTGAAATATGAGATCAGTGGTTTAATTTTATACAGAATTTCATAGGCAGTCTTTTTGTGCCTGGGGTTTATTAAAACTCTGTTCTGAACATAGCAAGCAGTGTTTACTGCCTCTGCCCAGAAAGTTAATGGCAAACCTGAATCTGCAAGCATGGTTCTGGCAGCCTCAATCAGAGTTCTGTTCTTCCTTTCCACTACCCCATTCTGCTCTGGTGTTCTTGGGATGCTGTACTGCCTTACAATCCCTTTCTTCACACAGAAGGCATCCAACTCCCTATTTTTGAATTCTGTGCCATTGTCACTCCTGAAGCTTTTCACTGGAAGGTCAAATTGCTTTTCAACCTGTATTACAAAGTCTTGCAAAATGCCTGCAGTTTCATCTTTTGAGTGCAAAAAGAAAGTCCATGTGAACCTAGAAAAGTCATCAACAATAACCAAACAATATCTTTTCTTTTTGAGGCTCATGACTTGAACTGGGCCAAACAAATCCATGTGTAGCATTTGCAAACACTGGGTTGTTTTGGACTCTTCAATGGACTTGTAAGAACTTTTATGCTGTTTTCCTTTTAAACAGGAAATGCAATGTTCAGGACATGAAAACAATTTTTGTGGTAGGCCTCTCACCAAACCATTTTTTGAAATTTCTGTGATTGTCTTAAGATTTGTGTGTCCCAGCCTTCTGTGCCAAAGTTCTGTCTCTTTGTTAGAAGCAGCTGAGAACAGACAGGCATCAGCTTTGGGACACTCTTTTGACATGTCAACAACATAAACATTGCCACTTCTTTGAGCAACAAGTTTAGTTTGACCAGAGTTGATTATTGCTTCAATCTTTTTGACCATTTCTGGTCCAACAATCCTACAACAGTCTTTTGTGAAGAATGACCCAAATCCCTTGTCACTCATTTGGGACACACTCAGAAGGTTGAATTTTAGATTGTCTATTAGATTGACATTTTCAAATTTTACTTTTCCAGACTCCACTGTACCCGACCCCAGAACTTTTCCTTTACTATTATTCCCAAAGGATATATCACCCCCTCCATGGATTTTAAAGTCTTTGAGGAGGGCTTTACATCCTGTCATGTGCCTGGAGCCTCCACTATCTACACACCAAAGACTATCAAAGCATGCAGAAGCTCCCTGCACATGAAGTAAAAGGATTAGTTCATTAAGGTCTCCAAAGCCAACAAGGCTTTGGATGGGGTCTCAACAGTGTCTGGGATGGATGCAGAATGATGGACAGTGGTTAGGTCAGGAGTTTGAACTGTTTTAGGACAGTGTTTCTCTAACCATTGTTGTGGGTCCTGACCAATCATCTGCTGGTAACCAAAAGGATGCTTGTTCACTTTGGGTTTAGAGGGCCTTTTGTAGGCCTCATAAACGTGAGGAAACCTTTGGTAAGACTGTTTTTCTCTGCCTTTTCTGAACTGATTGGCAGGGGGTGAATCAGTAACCTGAACATCTCTTTTGACAGATGTTTGGTTCAGCTGTTTTGTAACAGCTGTTTGAACTGGCACAAACAGTGGTTGTTTCTTGGTGAATTTGACAGATGTTGATGATGATGATGGACTCAAGGATGTTTTAGCAATGTACTCATTCTTTTTCACATCAAAGTTTTTGAGATACACACATGCTTGAGTTTTGTGGTTTGTTTTACCACAGACAATGCAACCTTCAGCTGAAACAATGACACTTGTTCTGTTTAAATCATACGCTTTTAAGTGGAAACAATCTTTTGTAAGATGATTCCTTTTCTCACAGAATTCACAAAACAAGTTATCAATTTTTTCTTTCTTCTTTCTCTTTTCAGACTCCTTTGCAGCAGAGGTTTTAACCACTGCTGGGATGTCCTTGAGAGGTATGACTTTAGCTTTTGGAGCCTTGACACCATCAGTTGATGTAAAGTCCATTGGCTTGAAATTTTCAAGAATGTCACACTCATCAGACCATTTTGGTTTAAACTGGTATTCTTCAAGCTCCTCAAAAGTAGAGGATTCCATTGGTCTGTCAAGTGTGATTTTGTTACCAAGTTTGTCAGTGATTTTCACTTCTTGGCCATTCTTGTTTGTGGATGAACTCAGTGGTTACATCAGTGGTTTGAACAGATTTTTCAAAAGCAGTGTTTTCATCATCATGTTTTCTATAGCCAACCCCAAATTTCACATTGCTTTTTCTCTGTTTTTCAAGCATAACCTCATATCCTTTGCAAGATTCCACCCATCTTTCACAAGTAATCTGGGCGGACTCCAACTCCTTTTTGCAAACTTGGTATTTTTCTACCATAGTTTGAAGTTGGGTTTTGGTTATACTTTGCTCTTCTTTTAGACAGCTGTTCTCTTTTTCTTTTTCAGTCAATTTGTTTTTAAGTTCTTTTAAAGACCTTTCAAATTTGACCTCATCAGACAAGATTTTATCCCGAAGGTTTTCATTCACCTCTTTAATGTTAGCAAAAGCAATTATGCAATTGTCAGAACACAGTTTTTCAAGAACTTGAGGAGATACCTTGGCAGCTGCCATCATTGCACAATCACATTGATGATCTTCCTCATCATCAGCTTTCACCTTCTTTTCACCAGCCTTTTCTTCCGTCTCTTCTTGTTTGTCCTCTTCGGACCATGGATCTGTCAGTGGTTCAATCAGGGAACCTGAACTTTCTCCCAACAGTAGTTCACCAGCCACAGCAGTAACCACTGCTTCAGTCACCTCTTCCACTGTTTCAAAGCTCTGCTGTTCCTCCTCAGTTTCAACCCCCTCCTGTATTGACTCTAATGCCATCAAACAAAACTCATCATGAGAAGAATCATTAGAAGCATAGAGTGCAAAATTTTCATCATTAAGGTCTTCAGGCATACTGCTCCAGTCAACAAACCCTTGAGTGAAAAAACTTTGTTGATCTGGTTGTGCTGCTGCTGGAGCAGTGGTTTGAGGTGCAACAGGTTGCACTTGTACCTGTGGAGCAGGGGTTTGAACATATTGGATTTGTGGAACAGTAGTTTGGACATAATGTACTGGCACAAGGGCAGCAGCATAGTGAGCGGTGTTCACTTGAGCTGCTGGGGCATATTGGGCATAGTGCACAGTGTTTTGGTTTTGAGGTCTAGGATTTGAGCTAGGATGAGTAATTATGGGACCAGTAGTTTGACTCCTACATTCCCTAGCGAAATGTCCCAACCTATTACACTTGTAGCACTTGATTTTCGATTTATCCAACCCAACCCTTAGATTCCCATGCAAACCTGGGAATTTTCGCCCTGTTCTTTTGTAGAACTTGCTAGTTCTAACACTTAGCAAAGCCAGTTGGTGCAGGATGTCCATTTCCTCTAAATCAGTGGGATCAAAATGTTGCAAATCATTTAGTTCAAAACTTAAATTGTCTGACATCTGGTTTTCATTTGCAGTGAATGCATAACTAGCAGAGTGAGGATCAGGGTTGTTAAAATTTGCACCAGCAGTTATGTCAATGAAGTGATCATAACCCTGATCCTTACCACTGCTCCCAGATTCTTCTTGACCCAGAAGAGCAGTATTACCGAAAGTATAATCATCGGTAACTTTTCCTGACTCTTGTAACCTCCTTTTCTGGTTCAACTCCCTTTCATAGGTCAGGAGTCGACCGTGGAGTTGGGTCAAGGTCAGATCCTTGAATTCAGGTGAGTTTCGGGTGACAAAAGTTATGGTGTCCCATTTTTCTGGCAGTGACCTGAGGAACCTGCTATTTTGAGTTGAGTTTGTAAAAGTGGTGTTAACAAGCCTCAGTTCACGGATGAGACAACTGAAACGCTCAAATTGTTGCGTTAGTGATTCGCCTTTAACGTAGCAAAATGTTTCATACTGTTGGTTCAGGATTTCCCTATTGTTTTCTATGACTTCTTCAGTTCCCCCAAACTGTTCCTTAAGTGCATCCCATAACTCTTTGGCACTGTTACAATGTAACAGTCCAGCATATATTTCATTGGGCAGCGCTGATGCTACGATGCTAAACGCTTTAGCATCTAGTTCGATCTTTTGAAAATCGGTTTCGGTATAATTTTCAACTGGTTTTGGAACGAACTTTTTAGCATCTTCAGCACTTGGCACTGAAGGAACATGGGGACCGTAAATGACAGACTTCCAACAACCTGTGCTTTGTTGAGCAAGGATGTGACCCATCCTCCTCTGCCAGATGTTGTACTCATTTCTTTTTAGCATAGGTGGTTTAAAAAGCGAGCCGATGTTGTTTTTATCATCCTGAGATTGTGACGTCATTCTTGTTGTTTTACAGACACTGAGAAATCAACTTTAATGGTGATTAATCCTTGCTTTGTTTTTCAACGGACGAACAAACGATCAGTATCAACTGTTATGAGCTGAACTATTTACGTCAAAATGATTGTTAAATCAAATTTGACTGTCCAAGCTCTGATACCAATTGTTGGATCTGAGTTTCTTTTTGATTGTATTTTCGTTTGAAATTAAGATGGAAATGAAAGAGTTGTGCAGCGGAATTAAGATGAAAACAAACTTTGCATACAATCAAACGAGAGTAATACTTTAATCAAACATCTTTACACAATGAATCGAAAGATTGAATTTGTTTCAACAACGATTACAATGATTGATGAATGAATGCAAACTCCCCCTCAGCCAGAGCTCAGTAGTTTGTTCGTGCAAAGAAGACAATGTTGTAAAAGAGCTAATAGAACAGTACAAAGCACTGAACTATTTATAGGCACTTGCAAACCACTGAGCATCTTAGCTGACGTCACCATGAAAGTGACATATAACCTCCTAACAAACTCTAACCTCTGATCTATACAAACTCTGATATACTAACTACTGCTATTACATTTCTTTACATAAAAGACACTTAAACAGCTGCTGCATCCTTCCACTGCTGTGAACCCAGCAGTGCCTGTCCGGATCAGCAGTACTTGACTCAAGGCAGTAGATTGAGTCAGCAGAGCTTTGGTCTTCCATCAGTCTTTGACATTTGTCAATAGATGCAAAGCAGCAGTTGTAGGACAGCACTTAGTAAGATCAGCAGATAGGAGGTCAGCAGATATAAAACCACTTTCAAGGGGAGAGATTTGCATGAACTAACTGTAATCGTCTGCTTATTCTGGATCCACTGCTCTGATCCAGTTTTGGCTTTAATTATCTGTTCCTCTGATAGGGTTCAATCCCAACATTTTCTATCACACCCCGACCGCGCTAAAACAACAAACTGCGGCGGAAACGTCGGGGAGTGTCATAACAGAATCATTGTTTCACAACACATGGATAAAAGTTATGTTTTATTGAATTAAGTTTATTACATCGTGTTGAAACTAGAAACAAAACATAAACAATTTGTCTTTCATTGTTATTAAGTCACTAAGGCCTCGTCCATTCCTATGTGAGCATGCACCAATATCATCATCAAACATCATCAACTATGGTACCTGAAACATATGTGAAAATACGTCAGCATAAAAATGTCGGCGAGTACATAGGTTTTATGTGAGTGTCAGATTCATGGCTCGTTTTACCTTTTGAAATAACTCAAACAACTTTGTTATTCAATATTAGAAAACTTAGTTTTGTAAAATGTTTATATTGTGAATTGAAATAACCAAGTTAAAATAGATTTGTTATAATTTAAAAAACCTCGATGCTATGAATCTTAACTCCAAAACATTTGTTTATGTAGACCCAGATCGAAAATCGTTTTTGTAATAAAACTCGAATGATTTATATTGTTAGAAAAACCTTGTAATATAACTTTGTTTTGATAACATTTGCCCAAGTGATCTAGATAACGCAACGATATATAATGTGTTAAAAGCACTTATATATAGGAAGTACCAGCGACGTATCCACCATGCTTTTAATCATGTTACACCCGTCCTGTTATCTAAACACTAACCAAAAACCAATCGTTTGTTTAATTCGTTTAAATTGTTCCAAAATCGTTTAAATCATTTAAATCATTCTCGTTTTAATTATGAAAACTACTTATGTCGTCTCGCTAATAACATCCAAACCTTTGCAACTCGCATTAACAAACCACCAAAGGGTAAGTTAACAATCACAGATTCAGTCGTTACCCACATAACCCCCACACATAACCATGGGTACAGTCTGATAACGGGATTTGTCAGATCCTATGGTACCATAACCTAATACTGGTCGGTTCGGCCAAAACTAATGAATGTTATTTGTTATGTAATTACGTCTAACAAGTTTATTCACATTATCGAAATCGTTATTAATTTAATATAAACCATATTTATCATTTTGAAACCATCGTTAAAAACATCGAAAACATTTAACACATATGAATCACCCCAAAACAATTGAAAACAGTAAAATAGGGGAACTATGTACTCACTTAAGGATGCTTAGAAGTCTTGAATAACAACCAAGCAAAGCTATAGGGATCACGGAAATCAAACGGCACCTAATATAGGTAACTATGTTAACAGACCGGACCTAAATCGGAAGATCGGATAGGATGAGGTTTTGTAAACCAAATGAGTATTGGAACTTATATGATATGGTTTAACAAAGCCTACATACTAAATTGAAACCTAACCTAAGTGCTTACGACCCATTATGACTCGTTTAGGTAGCTTATGCTACTTTAACGCGTCGTTCGTGTAAAATGCGTTTAGAACGCCTAAATAGTCCTATGACAAGTATTATATGCCCAAACATGTTTAAATATGTTCCATAATCAGTTAAGTGACAAAAGTTTGAGTTACATATATGAAAAGGCCATTTTGGTCATTTTACCTAAGGCATATAAACAACCTATCATACAACTAATTAAACTAAGTGACCATAAGGTATAACCTCGGAAGCTTATTCCCTATACATCTATGGTTACTAAACATGCTTGGTCGGATCCTAATGATCGACCAAACGGGTCGGGTTCGAAAGCCTAAGCGGTTGTTTAGACCGCTTATCTTACGACCCAATATAAGCACTAAACTAAAAGTGACGAGTTAAACATGCTAAAACATGTTTAACGAAGTTTGAAAACCAGTTTGATATCAAAACAAACGGTTTTGATACCCAAGAATAGTTTGGTTGCAAAATACGCGTCAATACGCATTTTGAGCGAAACTATGACTCGTCACTACACCTAATCAACGTGATAATCAGTAGGTATAGTCACAAGGGACTATAACCATCGTGATTACGCTCACGTTGCAAAGTTCAAACGAAGTTTGTGTTGACTAAAGACTGGTCAAAGCAGAAAGTCAAACACTGTTTGACTTTTATGCTTGAAAAACGATAAAAGCACGAAAGAAACTTACAAAGGGTCCAAGCTAGGAAGATCTTGATTCAAGTTGCTCAGGTATGAAATGTTAAACCCCAACTTAGAGCAAAATGAATCAGATTGTGAGTTGAAAGGAATGAAATGCTTGGGTATTTATAGAAATCCCATAACCGTTAGGATCGTTCCTTGCAATTCGTGCTTCGATCTTGACCTTACACTTGGGCACAAGGTTTTCATATACCATGGGACACTAAAAACCATCAAAATCCATCAAATGGTATTGCAAAACCATGGAAAAAACCATCAAAAACAGGCTGGAAAGCCAGATTCAATGTTTCTGATGTAACACCCGTCTAAATTTTATAGGAATTTAATGTAAATACATATGAATTTACTTAAATTGGTATCTTACTTCAAAAGATGTACAAAATTCAAGTTTAAGAGTGATTACATTCTAGACAATTACTTAACTAGTTACGTCATTCAAACATGATTAGCAAATTGTTTACATTATAAACATTGTCTAAAACAAGGTTAATCTAGTGCGGAAGCTTCAAAAGATTGTGTTCGGTTCGAGAGCATTGTCTTGACCATCATCCACGTACTTGCAATACCTAAAAACTGGAGATTTTGACAAATATTAGTATTAGTGTTCTTAGATAATTTGCATAATCGATCTATGCTCAGAAACAGATAAAAATTTCTAGACTCTACCGTAACTTACGGTATCTATCGTAAGTTACGGTAGACGCTGTGTGATCCTTGTCTGCCGTAAATCAGTAGTGGACCACCGTAATGCTTTTGTTCTCTACCGTAAGTTATGGTAGATACCGTAACTTACGGTAGTCACTGCAATTTTATGTTTTGACTGATTTGTTTATTTCACCCAAAACCCAAATCTCAGATTCCTCATTTTTAACGCCCACGCTCCCATCACCGGTTTGCGTGTTTAGTATTTCGCTACCCGTCACTCGGGCTCAAAATCTACAAGTGAGGTACTACCGTTATTCGATTCATACCTTCTCTTAATGACCCGTTTAGTTTACTCTTATGGACTTTATCATTCTAACAAACCAACACGCTAAATTCTCGTATTCTAATATATCATTTATTAACAATAATAAAAGACCTATTAACCATATTACGAAGCATTAGCCACGCATTATTTGATCATTTGACCCGTTTGGCTCATCTACGAAATTCCTCCATTATGATGACTACCAACGAGTTCTAACCAATTCTTAACCTATTATTCAATACAGCGAACATTATCGCTTTAAATCAACACAACTTTTATTCTACAATTCAACTACACATATGCTAATTATCAAAATTTACCAAATGTAACGAATCAAGTTACATACCTTCAATGCACGCCCTTCAAACGCAAGTCGCCACCGGCTTGTCCACTCGACGCTCCGGTATCTTTTCCTATAGAGTTCAATCATGATACGTTTAGAACTCCCCTTTTAATCATTTATCGCATAATTTGTCTAAACATCACAATTATGCGTTTTTAACTTAAATTTTCAGTTTCAAGCCTTCTTTGAGGCATTTCTACGAACACATAAAGGGCAGAATTTATATTTTTTTTATATTCTAATCCTTGGCTTGTCACTTAGCCTCGATTAACATTAATTGAGCTATCACATATATAATTAAACATCATATTTTTTAGAAATCAGTTTCTATGAATCAATTTACACTAGAATAGCCTTCTAAACCTTAGTGTTCATCATTTTCTCACAAAACCCATAAACCACCTTCAATGTGTTCATGAAATTTCCTGAATTTAGACATGATTTCACATGTTGTTGTCTAGGTTTTACCCTTATACACTATATCATCACTATTCTATCCAAATAACAAACATGCATCATAAAAATTCGGATTTCCCAAATTCATGAAAATCTCAAGTAGAGAATTTTCATCAAATTTTACATACCTTATGATCTCCTTGCATTGGGGATCACTAATCCATGCTCTAAATTCATTTTGGGACTGATCTTGACCTTCAATTTGTGAGATTTAAGAGAGTCTAGGGTTTGAAGAGGAGCTTGGGGTCGCCCCTGTCTTCTGATCGATATCAGCAACACCAAACCAGTGTGTTGTGAGTTAAATTTTATTTTATTATTATTAGTTTTCATTTAAATACCTTTGGTCCCTCAACTTTCGTTTTTATTTTATTTTGACTCTTTAACTACTTATAAGTCATCATCTAACTAGGTTAATGTCATTCCCAGTTAGTTTGTTTCACTTATTTATTTACAACATATTTGTAATATAAGAATTTGTATTTTCGGGGTGTTACATCTGATCTGGGCTGCTGACACGGGCCGCGTAAGAATAAGCTTAGGCTTACGCCCCAGGCCTAGCAAGTTTCACAGATTTACAATTTTAGTCCCTGAATGCCCAAAACTTGGTTTTCGATGCATTTTTGACACGTTTAAGCCCCATTAACCCCATTTCAAGGCTCTAAAATGAAGTTAAAGTATAGGTGACTTAAAATATGCTCAAAAACATCTTGGATGCCGGTTCGTTTGGTCGTACGGTTGCGTTATTCGGTTAATTACGACAGAAGTCGTAACGAACGCAAAAACGATCCAAATTAAGCGACGAATGAAATTTTATCATGCCAATCACTAAAATAAAATATTTTAATGATTACATAAATTTTTGGATGTCCAGATATATTCAAGAACGTAAGATATGCGCGAAAATGCAAGCTTATGCACTTTTTGACGCTATTAGTCCCTGTTGATCACATAAGTTTATTTTTGCGCACCAAACACCTCAAAGCCTATTTCTAAGCTATGTAAAGGATATTTAGGCCATGTTTATCTTATGATCAAGTTCCGAAAGGTTCGATACCATTCGATTCGGTATACTTTTGCAGTTTGACGCAAATAGTCCCTGCGATCGAATAAACTTGATTTCGACACACCAAACCCTCCAAAACTTATTTCTAAGTTATGTAAAGGTTATTTAAGGTATGTTAAGCCTATGTCAATGTTATGGAGTGTTTGTTGCATTAAACTGGTTATATTTACGCATCAGTTCGCGTATAACCTTACAGAAAGTGATTTAAAGCTCGAAATCGAACAAGAATTGATATGTGCAAATGATACACATATTTATACAAATCCCAAGTATGAAACACTATATTTCATTGATTTGGTATTTGTTTGATGGTTGAAGAGGCACAGATGTCACACAACACACGTGTAAAATGCTATTTTGGACTCCATTATTACAAATAGCGTCAAGCAAGAGTTGATCTTTAATGACATGCCACCAAACAAGAATATCACACCAAAAAACAGGTTTCCACTAAGCTACTTCTTCTGAAAAAGACGGGGTTTATGAAGGAAAGTTGGCATCTAGCTAAAGTATTCAAAAAAGGTTCAAAACGCCAAAAACAAATTCAAGAAGGAAGAGGCTGATGACAGTGAGGATTCGGAAGAAAAATTAGATTACCATTTTTTATTATTTTTGTTTTCATTTTATATTGTTTTGATATCAAGTTATATGTTGTTTTGTTATCTAATTCTCTATAAATAAAATATATTATTATATAAAACGCCAAAAACTACAAACACCAAAACGCTAGTAGTATGAAAACTGGGAGAACGGCTGCTGGCAAAGCACCTTGTAAAGGGTATTAAACGCCAAAAAATTCACTAAACACCAAAAAAATGGTCTTATTGTAATCTTATGCAAATATTAATGACTCGTAGTGAATTATTATACAAAACGCCACAAACTCCAAAAAAAAAAAATAACCAGAAAACGCTATAACGCCAAAAAATTATATATGTGACACAAAAACAATTAATTCAACGCCAAAAAGTTTAATAAATACAATTAACGCCAAAAAAAACTTAGACGCCAGAAAATATTATACCGCGTTGGGAAAATAAAAGAAAAATGAAAAGACAAAAAAGCCCCTCCGCCCTTCTCTATGCCGCGGGACACGTGTTGGGCCAGGATGCGTTCTCACCGTTCTCACACTTTTGAGCATTTTCTCCTGATCCCGTTTCAATATATATAAATACGCCAACATATTAAAAAATAATGACTTTTCGAGAAAGTCTTAAAGTATGTGACAAATTCTAAGTATTGGAGAAACTTAGGTATTTTGTGAATTATTGATTATTAAATCGTTCCTATGGAAATTAGGACGTGTAGATCAATTGTGGGATTGCGCTAATATAATTACGTACCCAAAGGTGAGTGTCACTAAAACCCCCTCTTTTTACTGTCTTGTATATGTTTTGGGGGAAGAACACGCCTTAAAAGGATTAAAGATGTTTTTGTATAAAACATACCTTTTGATTATATTAAATGTATATTTTCGTGGAAAATATATGATTTTGATGATATAAATATGTTTCGGGGAGAAACGAGGATTATTACAGTGTTTGGGAGAAAACGACCGTGTAGATTTAAAAATGCTTAAATCTAAAGCTGGGACGAATTTGCTTGATCTCAAGAGAATAAGTATCAGATATAGGCTTATGTCTCGGTGGGGATTTCGGGGAATTCGTACAATGCCATATATTAAGTTTATCAGTATTAGTAGGAAATATATATTGTTCATGAGGCATGCATTATAGATGGCTCGTTATGGGCGCATGCGCAAATATTGTCGTTTAATTATTTAAGTATTGCACGCATGAATTGTTGATAGATCTATCGGGTTGACCACCCTGTTGTGACCGGTAGCTCCATGTCAAGTCAAGAGACGAATTGATATTCTGTTATTGTCTAGCTTTGATTATACCTTCATTATTAATATATAGTTCGTAATGTCTTGCAAACTTACGAATCCGAACATATGATGCTATCAATTTAATATGTAAACTTGGGAAGATGCTTTGTTCGAAGGTTCTTGAGAAACGCTTGCTACGGCTGACCCTTGGATTTTTGTTAAGGAAATAAATTGACTTTCGTAAATTATATGGATGTTTTGATAATAAACATATAATTAGAAAGTTTTCCTTGGATCAAATTGTTTATAATTTGGATATGTGAACTCACCCTCATTTGTGTTAACACTTGATTTTAACGTGTTCTTCAGGTACTTGAGTTCGACTTCAGGAATTTTGGCGTATCTTGTGGTAGTTGATGCATGTTTTGTTTAATAATGATTTGGACAACTTTTAAAACTTTTGGGACCTATGTATTAAGATCCATAAGGATCAAGACAACTTAACTATGTTATGGTTGTGGTGTGCTTTTAAACGTTAAGCTTTAAAATATGTTTTAATTAAGTTGAATGTCCAACATTAACAATGCATCATTCACCAAGATATTTATGGGCACCAATTTCTGTCACCACTACGTTTGTATTTCCGTTGCGACGTTTTTGGGGTGTGACAGCCTAAACCCTCTGAGGGCCCAAAAATTAATTTTTTTAACTAAAGTTAGGCTGTAGAACTTAGAATATATAAGTACTTAATTGCAAAATGACAACATGAGGCCCCATGGTCTGGTGGTTCCCATGTCACTTTATTAGCAAGTAGGTCTTGGGTTCTAGTATTGATATCTTCGTTTTTAGTTGATCTTTTTTCTTTATGTTTGTTACCTATGTATTAAATGCAAAAGACATTAGTTGACTAATTTTGTGCTACATTAAATCAAAATGGGAATCGTAGTTATTTCTGAGATCCAGTTTAAAAATGCTTATTTATGTTAATTTCTTAAAATATTATTCAATCTACAGTTACTTTTGTGTGGTCCATTTTTAATGAAAAAAGTCTTATTTTGTTTTTTTTTTCTCTTTCTATTTTGTGTATTTTCTAAATAAATTTGGATAGGTTATGATGGTTTTACATGATCGTAAATAACTATTTTTAAAGTTACGACATAACTATTCCACATTTTCTTAATTTACCCTTACAACGTGTTTTCTTTCTACGATTCGTTGTCTAAATGCGCGTGTGATGTGCTTTTTATCTACGTTTCCACGTAAAAAAAGCAGTATGCGCAACATGCAAGTGATTCCACAAATTTTTTATTCATTTTCATATATTTAAAACATTTTTGTATATTCTTTTTAAGAAGTTTATATTTTAGGGGCCTATATTTTATCTTTGCACAAGACCTACATATTTTGGAAGATTTTCAGAGACGACCCTGTCTTAAATTTCTAAAAACTTTAAGTTGATTTACGTTTTAACATAAACTTTCCTGTAAATAAGTTTGGACAAATATAATACGTTTTTATATATTTTTAAGAAACACCGCAACAATAGGGAGGCAACTTGCTAATTTTACAACCATAAAATACCTAAAAACAACCATAAACAAAGCTATCAAGGATGACTCATCATGCATGGATATTTTTAACTCTCTACCAACTAACGGCGTTGCTAATTTTGTTATTCACGTTTGTTCCTTACAACGAGTAAAAATAAACCATAAGAAAAAAAAAAAAAAAACCAAATCGAAGAATTCCCAAATTCTTTCACATCTTTTCCTTGTGACGGTTTCCAGGTTTGCACCTCCACAATTCCACCTCAGATTGATTCCTCCGCCGCTAAACCCTAATCTCCGGTAATGTACGGAGGCTCCGGCAAGCTCAACCGCAGCCGCGGCGGCGGTCCGGCCAATCGGAACATCCACTCCACCTTCCAACCGTCCTCCGTTCAACGCCCGTCCGGTACTGTTTCCGGTGGCCGTCAGTCTACCGGTGGCAGTACACCGGCCGCATCGGCTACAGTTTCAACGGCGGATGAAACGTTCAGTTTAGTTCGTAATAATCCGCTCAACTTCGGTATGATTATTAAGCTATCGCCTAATCTCGTTGAAGAAATCAAGCGCCTCGAAGCGCGTGGCAGTGCTGCAAGGATCAAGTTTGATTCAGTTGCTAATAATCCTGCTGGAAATGTAGGTTTATTTACTCAATTGAGCTGGATACAGGCTCTGTTTTTTATGTTGTTTTCCGAAGTTTAGTTGTGCGTAGTGAAAATTGGATATTTAATTTGGTACTGTATTGTCTCTGTTGCTGATACTGTAGATGTGTTGTGGTGATAAGTTATTAGATGAATTTATTATGTTGTTTAATCCAAATTTCGCTTGCTAGGTTGCAGTACTAATGTAATTGAAATTGGTTACCAGAATTGTACATAGAACATGAGAGTAGTGTCAATTGTGTAGTGTGAACAGTTTTGCAATCAATTTATGGTTTAAAATGTTATTAAACAGATGGTATATTTAATATTTGTAGAAGCATAAATGTTGGTTTGAACTGTATGTCTGTGTTTTTTATAGCTCTCGAGGTTTCGTGATTTTGATAATGTGTCAAGTTCTGTTTTAACTTTTTGTTACTGTTTCAGGTCATTGATGTAGGAGGCAAGGAGTTCAGATTCACGTGGTCTAAAGAAAAAGCTGGAGACCTATGTGACATATATGAAGAACGCCGAAGTGGTGATAATGGAGATGGTTTGCTTGTTGAGTCTGGAAATGCTTGGCGAAAGTTGAATGTTCATCGTGAATTGGACGATACAGTTAAGAACTATGTTAAAAGTCGAACAGTGGAAGCAGAACTCAAACACAAATCACGAAAGTATGTTGCATGTTTGACATCAGCAGTATTATATTTTCACTCATGTTGCTAACATATGTTAGGTTGCTGTTGGCCCTTGCGTAGATACGATTACCTGCTAGGTTATTTACGTTCATGATACACCCCATCCTCTTTGTTTCGGCATATGATTTGTTAACAAGCACTATCAAAATGCCTGCCTCATGAATCTTCTTATATTTCTTGCTTATTCACATGTCATGATATCCTTCTTAGTGTTCCTTAAACTTATTAAGGTTTCATTAATATCATATCAACATGGTTCAGTGTAAAAGAACCCCTTATTGCTTGCTGTATAGAGTAATGTCTGCTTGTTGATCGACAGATGGAAGGAAAACTAACCTATCCTTTTATGAAAAAAGGAAGAATACCAATAAATACAAAAATATTAAACTGTAGCTGTCTAGTTGATTGAGTGAGAGTAACTTTTGTGTATTTGTTTGATCTGAAACAAGTTGTTTAGTATCATTGACCCTATTAGAACTTGCAACACCTTTCCTCTGTAGCACTCAGTCCAATGAACACAAGTAAACATCATAGGTACCAGTGTACCACTGGCCCATACATGCTCATGCATGATGCATGTACTTACTGCTTATCGTAGTCACTAAAATCACCTCTTTTTTTGTCTGGCAAATTTTCTAACCTTAGGTTTTTGACGTATTCTTCTGAATTCTAACTCTGAGCTTACATCTTGAATAATAGCATTCATAAATAAATTATCTTGTGGAAAACATACACAGGAATATTACTATTTAAATGTCTTAGGTGAGCCCATTCATAACTAATGCAAAAAGGTAAATCATAACTAATGCAAAAAGGTAAATCAATGCCAAATGCCAAACATTGTTGTAGGGAAAACATGTTCATTTTCTCAAGGGGTAACATAAGTTAGAACCTATTTTAAGGCATTAAGCAGAATATTCTACTGG
Organism: Helianthus tuberosus; assembly: GCA_030545235.1. Taxonomy (NCBI): domain Eukaryota; kingdom Viridiplantae; phylum Streptophyta; class Magnoliopsida; order Asterales; family Asteraceae; genus Helianthus; species Helianthus tuberosus. Next base: position 126,019,648 of record CM060376.1, on the reverse strand, counting down.
CAAAAACTCATCACTATGTAAAACAACATTTTTTTTTTGTAAAACTACTCAAAGTTGGTTACAACTTACAAGGTTTGGTAGAGGTATGGAGTAGGTATTGCTTACAGTTAGGCAGGTACAATCATCACTTAATTCGATGCCGTTTTATCATGGTTTTTAGAAACATAGTCCTTGGTACTACAAGTTAAAAAAACATTTCCAATTTCTGAACATCTAGTAATCATTTTGATATCCTTTTGACAGAGCCATTGTTTTAGATCATGGAAATCCATCTATGAAGACTCAAATGAAGGCTTTAGCTGCTGCTGAAGGTATCATATTTATTCAATCATCACTATCTTTGGTTACCACTTGTTTTCCCACATGTAATTTGCACATCATGCTTTGTAAAAAAAAGCTTTACATATAACTGATTACCATATATTAGTGTTTGAATTTTTAAACTTTGTTTCTTGGCTGCAGTGAATAATGCATGGAGAGGATCATATAAACAAAAGAAAGAGCCTCCTTTCAAAAAGATGAAAGCTGAACCTTCTTCAGGTAAGGGATCTTCTGATACCACAGTGATGATAATGTATTAGTAAGGGTGCTCGTTATTTGGGAAACTGATTGGTTTTCAACTACTTGGTTTATGCATTAATCATTAATGTTTAAGGCACAAACTACAGGAAAGCTGATTGGTTCAGTACCATTATTTTGTACATACCTAAAACTGATTGGTTTTCATCTTCCATTCGAATCGAACGTAAACCTGTAACTGTATATCTACAAATGTATTTCTTGGAGCTCCTTTGTTTATTTTACTCTTTCTTGCTAGCATCTATTACAGAAGTGGCTTCTAAATCTGGGGGAAAAGCTGGATTTTCCAAAATGAGGGCTTCAATGTCACCACTAGTATCTACACCTGAGCAATCTGGTGTTCCGTTGTCCCCACTTAGAAATAACAGAGTACATACAAACAGGGATGATGCTACTTTGACCCAACCTTTTAAAGGAAATGCTAGCACCTCTGGTGCTGTACAGAACAAACCTACTGACCTGCAAAGTTTGTTAATTTCTCTTCTTAAGGAGAAACCACATGGAATGAATCTCAAGGTAAGTGTAACAAGGTTTCTAGATGTTCATTTGAGTCCATGGGTCGATTTGGTTGGTTGTTTATTTATTTATCTCAAACAAGTCAAAGTAAAAAAAAAATAGCTAAAAAGGGATCAAATTGGAAATTTTAAAGTCTATTTTTAAATCGTACAACTCTCCTGAATCTTTTTATTTAAATATTTAGAATTTTAGATTATTATTGCATAGCTAATTCATTAGTTATGTATACTTCTTGAGGATAATTGTTGAAAAAATCTTATGGACTTTACAAGTCCCTGGAGTTTAGTATTGCATGATTAGCTCATGTACCTTTTGAACCTTAATGATGAAGTGCCTCGACTTTATTTTTAACAAGAAAGTCCTTTTATGAATGAATATACTTTTCAAATTTTGAAAAATAAAGAAACGGTCCTTTTTATATGAACGAGTCACGAAACCTTATAAAGGACTTCTTAATGAATTTTGAAAGTTGAGTAAAAAAAATAAAGTTCAAGGACTTAGGTGCAAATTTAGTGAAGTCTACAGTTCTTTTTCTTCAACAATTGACCCAGGGTCGGGTCTTTCCAAGTTGTTTCACCTCATACTAAAAATGGCTTGTTTGAACCAACCTCGTTTTGACCCATTACGTAACCCATTGGATGGTAATTGCATCTGTGCTCTTACTTTACTGTGGCTTAGACATTCTCATCTTATCTTTTAGGCTTTAGAGAAAGCTATTGGAGAAACCATTCCCAAATCTGTGAAGCAAATTGAGCCGATCCTTAAAAAGGTGATGAACCAACAATTATTATATGATAATGATACTTTGTTTTTTGTGAATAACACTGTTTTATCTCATTCAGATTGCTGTTTTCCAAGCCCCAGGAAGATATTTTTTGAAACCAGATGCTGAGATAGAAAGTTTCAAGAAATCATTATCTGAAAGTATAAGGTTAAACATGATTATTTATGCTATACACATCAAACCTTAACACTATTACTTGATTATTTATGGAGTTCCGTCAATTTTCATCCAAAATACTAACGTCTGTTAACACCTGCACAGGTAGGGTAAAATGTGACATGTTAAACAACAGGTTTTAACAGACGTTAGTTTTTTGAACGGAACTGGCATGTTTCGAGAATGTCAGGGACGGAAATGGTACAAATTTGAAATTTGGCATAGTTGGACAAACCACGAGGACGTCATTATTTATGCTATACACTGACATCATATAAATATTGCATGATTTTCTCTTTTCAGTTCTCCAGAGAACAATAATCACCTCAGAGACAGAGACGTGACAACTGGCTCACTCATGAAAGCCGGTGCTATGAAGCACATTTCTGAACCTTATGACGATTTAGATACTTCAGAAAAAATTGATATTGATTATCTTTCCCCAGATGTATTAAGTGATAAAAAAGTTTTTCCCAATAATGAAGACCCTGCGATTAGCTCTAGCAAGAGCGCAAGCGACAGTGACAGTGACAGCAGTGACTCCGAAAGTGACAGCAGAAGTCCCATTGGAAGTAGCAGTGACAGTGACAGCAAAGAGGGGTCTGATGAAGACGTAGATATCATGAGTGACGATGATAAAGAACCCACACAACCGTTGGATCATGAATTAGGATATGAAAAAGATGGTCATGGCTCTGATTTAGATAAAGATTTGTTTGATGAAGCTGGTTTGCATGTAACTAATAATGATGAGAGTGAAGTTCATGATCATGCTGTTGCATCGAAAAGGGGATCTTCTGATGAGAACGAACATGTAAAAAGATTGAAAGCAGGAAATTTGGCCAGTAGATCTCCTGATGGGCCCAGAATAATGAGCCGAACTGTAGGTGACGTTTCTGATTATGACTATGAAAATGTCAACAATCATCATCTTAATGCACGGGCAAAGCCTCATGCTGACATGGATAACCCTGAAAGGGGCCCACAAGGGGACAATGTATTATTTTCAATGCAAAAGTTTATCAAAGAAACACGAGCTGAAGATAAGAGACCTCCAAAGAATTCTGGAGGCAAACACTCCGGTTCTCTTAAGAAGAAACACGGCGTTTTAATCAAGGAACCTGAGTTACCGTCAACATCACATATTAAAGATTCCACCACTGACTTATTAAAGTCAACTTCAATAAACGGATGCAGACCGACACTCGTAAGAGAGCTCTCGGATTTAGAGATGGGTGAATTCCGTGATGAAGAAAAGCGTTTTGAGACATTTAAAAAGTCGGAGAACATATCAAGTTCAGATTACTGGAATCTCGATGATACATTAAACCTGCCTAAAAGGGTTGTTCCCGAAGAACATCTCACAAGATTTAACGGCAGCAGACAGTCACTATCAAGAGTAGATCAAACGCAACATAATAAAGGTAGACATAATGAAGCTGGGACAAGTTTAATCAACAACACAGACAGTCATAGAAAAGTGAACGTGGTAGTTCCTATTTCCACAAAAGATAAAAAGCGGCATAAGTCTAAAGGTTTAGGAGAAAAGAAGGATTTTAGGATGGTAAACAGTAGGGATAATAATGGACAAAAGGAGTCTTTCTCTGATGATAGTATTACTTCATATACTAAGTATGAAAAAGAGGAGCCAGAGATGAAGGGACCGATACGAGATCTTTCACAGTAAGGAGCACATTATATCTTAAGCTTTTAATGAATGGATTGATTTGGAATATGTATTATTTTTATCAGGGCAAATTAAAAAAAGCTCACAAGTCTTTACCTACAAAAAGACCAAAATGTATTTTTTATACTTAAAAACCTTCTGAATTATTTTGTTTTGAAAACTAGGTTACTACTTGAAGATATAATTTTTGTAATTATATTTGACATCTAATTGTTCAAGAATGTTTTTGAACAAAAAGAGTTTTGGGTCTACCCAACTCAAGTTGGCCCGTTTTGACAATTACCCTTTTTAACTCGTTACCCAACTTCTACTTTTTACTGGTCCTATAACCCAAGGGCTCACCAGCATAAAGAAAAGTTATAACAATTATTTTGCATTGTAAAATAACCTAATTTGTGAAGTTTGCTTATATATTGGTTGCTTTTTTCATGTATAGGTACAACGAGTATGTGCAGGAGTATCGTGAGAAGTATGATTGCTACCATATGTTGAACAAGATTCTAGAATCATACAGGTTTTAAAACTTGTGTTCATTTATCTGAATCCAGCTTGAATAGTATTATCTAATAAAGTTTAATCTTAATGTCCAGACACGAGTTTCAAACCTTTGGAAGGGACCTTGAACTTGCTAAAGGAAGAGATACTGACAGATATAACAAAATATTGGAGCAGTTAATGGAATCCTATCGCCAGTGTGGAACGGTATACCAAATATCTATTTAACACATTAACATATCTGAGCTTTCTAGTCTTAATTGTTGAAGTATTTAATGTTGCAGAAACATAAAAGGCTGAAGAAGATATTTGTTGTGCTCCATCACGAACTGCAGGTTTCAATCTCGCTTGTTAATCCAATGGCTGTTCCAATTCAAACATAGGTGTCTCACATTGGTTACGGGGTCATTTTCTTATTTTGAATGAGTGGAAATGAATTTAAAATGTGCTTTGCTAAAAATAATGTTTCGGTAGTGGTGTCAATTTCGACTCATTTACTTATGAATAGGTCAATTCGGGTAATGTATTATCGCTAATGGGTAAATAAAAAGTTAGCTCAAATGGATCAGATCGGTGAAAAGTCACCTACGTTTCTTTTCTATGCATAAAACCTCGTAGCACAAAATAAAATAAATTATTGTCTAAATATCTTAATACCTAATATGTTGACCTTATTTTTTGTGGGACTCATTTCAATATGTACCCAAAATTTATCCGTTACCACATTTAGTTCTTCAAAAAAGTAGCTGATTTAACTCTATTAATCTGAATATATTCTCTATGATGCAACTCCATGTTCTCAAATTAATTACAAGAATTTTCTTTTGTATCCAGCATTTGAAGGAGATGATTAGAGACTTTGCTGAGAAACAAACAAAAGGATGAGGGATTAATTCATAGGTGTGTATATGAAAACAGAAAACACCGTGCAATATCAAGACCAAACTCGGATCTGTTGTTTTCTTTCTGATTATAGTTTTTCTATCAGTGTTTTAGAATCCACCCGCAGCATTGATCGATGAAGCTAGTAAGTTCTTGGTGGTAACTGATGAAGTTAATTGACCTCTGGATGAGGTTTCATAGGCATAATGGAGAAGGAAAAGGTTTTGGATTAGTTGTATATAAACACTGTACATGTACTTTTTGTTTTTGTTTTTATTTTAGTCAGAAATGGTTTTGGTTTGGGTATTATATTTCACAGTAATGTAGAGTTTAAGGATTTGAATTATAGCATCTGGTTAGTTTGATTAAATTTTCTAGATCCAAAACTGGATCTCAGGAGCTTTTTAGCTTTGTACAAAGTAAAACCATTTATGAATGTGTTGATGAAATGTATAGGTGGTGGTGTTAGGCCGTTTTTTTTATTAAAATTCTAGCAAATTCTAGTTTGATTGGCAATTCTAGCAACTAATGATATGACTCATACCGTTGGTTTGATTAAAAGTTCCGGTTGAATGGAACCAAATTGCAAATGTAAGCCCTTGTTATGAGCCCAACAATTATTATTTATTACCAATCTTAGACTATGTCGGCGTTTAAAACCGGCGTTAATGCTTGTCAACATCGTCCACACTGGCCCGCCCACAGCGTTGAGGACAGCGTGGCTTCTTTGGCGGGGAAAATTCCACAGGCGTGGAGATGAAATTCGCGTTGACGTGACACGTTCTAATTTGGCGTGGATATTAACCGTTTGACTCCAACAGTAAGTTTAAAACTTTAACAACTTTATTTTTTTAAAAGTTAAAACTTTCCCCTATTAAACCACCCGCTCTTTCCATTTTTTTACAAACTCTCTCGTTTCACCCAAAATTCTATAAACTCTTCTACCCATTTCCACTTCAAAAAACCGAAAATGACAATAATTCCTTAGATAGAAGAAGATATCGCATTATGCGAGTTGTGGGTCGAAGCCTTGAGCCACTACATGCCACGTAATCGCTCGAGCGGTCCCTTATGGGGTAGAATTTTCCAACACTTTTAAGTCCATAGGGGTGACACCACTCGAACCGTGGACACTTTTCTTCTCGTTTCAGGGTTATCCGTTTGGATTGCGAAAGATTCGAGACGGTGCACACCGTGGTGGAAAACACGGGTGGTGACCTTGGGGAGGACGACATCATACAAGTCGCTCTCATCAACTTCAGGCGTGACCACAACCGTGAATTCTGACACGTTTCGGCATGGTGGATTATTAGATTTTTTATGTAGTAATGTTTGATTTTTAGGTTTTATTTTTAAATTATGTAATGTTTAATTATTAATGTTATTAGCTTAATTACTATTATTGTTTTTTTTTAATTTAATACATTTTCTATAATTTTTAAATATAATTTAACAATAAAAAAGTATGCCACGTGTCGAATAACGCCACTCTTCAACGCCCCTTCAAACACCCCTCGTTTTGGCACCACACCCCGTTTTTTACGCACGCTGACGTGTCCTCCACGTGTCAAACAACGCCCAATTTTCAGGCGCCTCCATACTGTATGGTCTTAGCTTTTGGACTATCACAAACCTTACCACTCCCTTTCATCACTTAGAGTGGGCGTGACAATCCGGCGTTGTGGCCTCTTCACGCCGGGCACAGCGGCCGACGAACGGCATGGAGGGCGGCGTTGTGTGTGGGGCGACAATAGCTCCACCGGCATGGTTTGATTGGTTTGGCATATAGCCGTTGAACCCCAATGACTAATTAAAAAAAAGATTTTCAACTAAAAAAAAAATATTAACCTCACCTTTTATAAAAATCCAACCTATTCCACCATTTTCATCTCATTCTCTTCCATCAAACTCTAAACTATATAAAATCTCTCTAGTTTTTATAAAAAAATGCATCCACACAACCGTACCTTCGATAGAAACAACCCCTATGGTGTAGGCGAAATACCGAACACTACTTCGCCTCAACCGTCTCAACCTAATCAACCCTGTTATCCTGATCTGAACATATTGGCGTACGACCAACTTCTTGCAAACCTACCTTTTATGTTTTCGTCACAAATGCAAGCTCAAATAACCGCTCACTCCTCTATCCCAACACCCCCTACACCCGAATTCGTACACGAAACTCTACCTACGCCAGAATCCTCTAGTTGAAAAAAAGGAAATCATAGCAAGAAAACCAAGGCCGAGAAGGAAAAAGCAAAAGAGGATCGTCACGTCTATCCGTGGACAAATGACAAAGAGTTGGTGTTGACGAAAGCTTGGCTTTCTATTTTGGAGAACTCGGTTCAAGGTATAATTTTTTTATATTAATTGTAAAATATATAGATTTGGAGTTAATTACATCGTTAGTCAATGTGGTTTATGGAAAGAAACAACCTTAGGTATTAATAGTTTAAAGTAACAATTTAAGGTTTTAACCTTTGATTTTGTAACATCCTAGGGCCTTAAGGCTAACGAGTTTAAATACTAACTGAAAACTTAGGGTATTTTTGTCAAGAGTAAAATGCACGGATAGTCCCTGTGGTTTTGCAAAGTTTCAGCTATAGTCCCCAGATTTTGGAAATTACACTCATAGTCCCTGTGGTTTGATAGTTTGTTACGCGGATAGTCCCTGGAGTGGATGGGGGTTAGTTTTCTCTGTTAAGTGGACGTGAAATGACAAATTTACCCTTCATCTTCTCCACTCTATAAAAACAAAACAACCCCACCTACCCCCACCTTTATCTGTGATTCACCCCACCATTAACCACCACCCACCTCTCACCTACACAACGAGTAACCACCTTCTGCGTCATCTCCCTCATCTTCACCTGCAAACACCCTCACCACCACCCCTTCATCTGCAAACACCCCCACCAACCACCGCCTTCATTCGACCACCACAACCACCGCCTTCACTCGACCACCACAACCACTGTATCAAGGCCAAATTGTGACAGTTAAAGCTCAATATAACAAGTTATATTTGTTCAATTAACGTTTTGCTAAACTATAGTAACAAAACCCTAAATCTGTTACTATTTGAAAAAAAAAACGAGTATGAAACCTAACCAAGCAATCGAAGGAATAGAATTAGGGTTCCGTTGTTGCCAGATGCGAACAGTCTATCGCCGCCGCATGAAGCGATCATCGCCGGTGTACCTGCGGTGCCGGTGACCGGATTCCAAGCGAGTCCCCATACTCTATCGGTGTGACCTTTTAGTGTTTGAACTTCTGTAAGTTTCAGTGCTTCTTCTTCGATTAAAGTCATGATTGACTGCCGGAAAATGGTGGTTCATGTGACAGAAGATGATCGAAAATGTGATCCGGTGGGTTTATATATGTGTCAATTTTTTTATATTTTAATAAAGTAAGGGGTAAATTTGTCATTTCACGTCCACTTAACAGAGAAAACTAACCCTCATCCACTCCAAGGACTATCCGCGTAACAAACTATCAAACCACAGGGACTATGAGTGTAATTTCCAAAATCTGGGGACTATAGCTGAAACTTTGCAAAACCACAGGGACTATCCGTGCATACTTTTTACTTTGGAGAAACCACAGGGACTAACCCCGCAACTAACTCTGATAGTATTTAAAACACAAATTTTATTTTTTTCTCATTTTCATTAACTAAGTTTTTTTATTATTTAACTAAAAAATATAAAAAACGAGAACAAACCAAAGCACGCTAATTTATACAATCCAAAATGGTCAATATGAGTTATAAAAAAAATTCTCGAAACCATGGAATAAGTCACTTTTAATTCTAAACCTTTTTACACATAATTCAATTTTAGTATAAAGAAAAATAACGTTTATATCCATCAAAAACTAAATTCAACTTTAATAAAAAAAGCTGCACATGGTTGATCAATATGAAGTTTAGTTTGAAGGTGGTCATCAAACACAAAAGCAAATATGAAGTTTATATTCATCATATACCCATCCATTCATCACAATTTAGTTTGAACTAAATTTCTATAAAGTTTAGCATATTTTTATTCTCATCCATTCATCACTTTATATCCATCATGAACTAAATTCTCATGTGCATGGTGGTCACCAAAAATGGTTGGATGATTCCACGGCACGATGCCGATGGTGGTTCCACGACACGGTGTCGGTAGTGGTTCCACGGTACGGTGGTGGTACAACATGATGTTAGGATCTGAGTTTAATTGTTTGTATTTATTTTAAAGATGAAAGAAGATAATAAGATGAAATAATTGCAGTGGAAATGAAGAAAACTTTATAACACAAACAATGGAAGATATGCTTTCATCATGAATACTTTAAGTTGAATGATTGTATTACACAATGATTTACGTATGCATGAATTACAACTCCCCCTCAGCCTGAGATCACAGTGATTGTTCGTACAAAATGCAAGTGATGAAGTGATCTGATAGAACAGTACATGCACTGTCTATTTATAGTACAATCCTAATCACTGTGGCATTTTTGCTGACATCACCTAGACAATGACATATAACAATACTACCAACCTCTAAACACTGCTTATGCTGTTATTTCTAAATGAGTTCCTTCTTTGTGAAGTACTAATATTTTCCCTTTTCATTTTCTCCTCCTATTCTTTCTTCCAATTGTAGGCTTTGCTCTCTTCTGTATCTTGCTTCTTCTGCTTTTCTAAAATCTTCTCATCAGTTTGGATGTTTAGGCTCTCATCAATTCCCTTTTTCTTTCCAACATCTGAAGTTTCTAAAGTTTTAGCATTGTTTAGTAAACCATGGCTTTTGTTTTTGTTGGCCCTTTGGTTTTACTTTAGGATCAGGCTCCAACTTTCTCAATGAGTCTTTCTCCCCCTTTTTGGCATCATCATCATCATTTTCAAAAAGAGGTGCATGGGAGGAGCTAGTAAGTTTAACCAGGGATTCTTTGATACCCCTGATGTCTGCCTGAGTATCTTTGTACCTAGCCTCAACCATGATTCTGATCAATTCCATGTGCTTGTTGTGATTGAGTTCATCTAATTCCCTTTGAGCTGCAAGTATTGGTTGCACAGAGTTCCATAGCTCTTGGGTGATTTGCTGATGGCTAGGCTGACATTTAGAAGCCTGCAACATCTGTTTCATCATGTCTTTCATTTCACCAACAGAGTTTTCAACTGAAGTCATTCTATCCATCAAATCCTTATATCTTAATTCATCACCTAATTTAATAGGATCATCTGAATTCCCACAAGAGGTGGTTGTATTTGTTTTGATAACAGGAGAAGACTCCAAGTCATCAGAAACAAATGCCCCTTTTTCTTGGTTCTAGGGACTTCCCACTGGAGTAGAGGTTACAGTTGTAACCTCAACAATGTTTGCCTTCAAGTGAGTTTCGTAAAACAGTGGATTCAACATTTGTAGTAGCTGCTCCACTAGAACTACCACCAAGAGTTTCGTAAAACTCAAGGGGTGTAACCTCCTTAACTGTTTGGGGGTTAGCAGATTGAACAGGTTCAGACACAGTCATTTGTTGGGTTATACTCTCAGTAATGTGTTGGTGAGATGGACTTCTTTGGGTCTGAATGTCAATTGTTTCAAACAGTGGTACAATGGTTGGTGGAATAGGATGTAACACCCCAATCGCGTAATACAACAACACGTGGCAGAAATATCGGGGAGTCACGTTACAAATTGCTCACAACTACTGGTACTAAATTGTTTCAATATCATTAACATTGTTTTACAAACAAAGAATACATGTAATTGTTCATTTATTTTAGAAGTCTAAGGCCCGTATGCAGTTCTATGCGTTGCATGCTTGAACAGTCGAAAACCTGAAACATATGTGAAAAACAGTTAGCATAAAAATGCCGGCGAATACATAGGTTTTATTAGCCAAATAAATGGAAAAACATTTGGTATTGCAATACTTTAACAGCTACGAGAGCTGTCAATTGAAAAATAAATCTTGAAGCCAAAGAATGGCAAAAATTTAGCATTTGCAATACGTAATCTTAATTGCGAAAACTCGTGACAAAATAGGTTTGTATATGGCAATATGATTATTACTAAGTCATTTTTATGCCTTACATTGTAATCTCATTTAAACCATCGTAAAAACTCGTTAATATGTTATTAGAAATCCAATCAAGGATTAATAATAACTGTTTTGAAATAAATCAAAACTAATGTAAGTATTATATAAATCAAATCAATGAGTCATGATAATACTTCATATATCTTTCTAAGAATCTAACATATAAAAATATGGGAAATTCTATGAAGATTTCGATACTCGAACATTGAAACAATCGTACACAAAATCCTAAAGTGATCCAGATAACGCTACAAGAATAATAAAATAAGAACACTTATATATAGGAAGTACCAGCGGCGTATCCACCATGTTCTTATTTTATTACACCCGTTTCGTTATCTAAATCACAACTACCACATAAACACATAATCATCAACTTGTTCCATCTCGTAACCACGCATTAAAGTACACAATGAATCCAAACAGGGGCTCCAATATTAGTACTCTAAACATCCCATATAGGTCTAGCTATGAAGATAGATAGATACTACAGGGATCAGGTTCTCGTTACCTTGGCTAATCTAACATGCATTAAAGTACTCAATGAATCCAAACATGGGCTCCAATATTAGTACTCTAAACATCCTACAAGTATATCTAGCTATGAAGATAGATGAATACTTCAAGGATCAGGTTCTTGTCACATCGAATCACTGTATCACAACATCCTAAACCCTAATGGTGATTCGGGATAACGCCACGAAGGGTAATACAATAAGCACACTTATATATAAGAAGTACCAGCGGCATATCCACCATGTGCTTATTGTATTATCTAGTTTCGTTATCTAAATCACCAACAATCTACACACAACCAACCATCGAGTCATAAAGTACTTCTTTAAAACCTTACTATGAAGATAGGAAGATCTAAGACTATACTTCAAACATCCTATAAGGATCAATCTATGAAGATAGATAGATGCTATAAGGATTCTAGATAATCACTGTGTTTGCATAATCGGAATAAGACACCTCAAATCACTTAGTAAACACATACATGCAGTACATTTCGAAAACAAATCGATTACACATATGAATCGCCCCAAAACATTTGAAAACGGTAAAAGAGGGGAACTATGTACTCGCCTGGGATTGTGTATAGTTCCGGTTCAAAGGGTATAATAAAGCTCAAAAGACCAAGAGTTCAAGTGTTGAAGCGGTTCCTAGGGTAACGAACACTATGTTAGCGAATCGACACCAAAATCAGAAGATCGGGTAGAATGAGGTCTTGTAAACCAAATGAGTATTGGAACTTATGTGATATGATTTAACAAAGCCTACATTCTAAATCGGAACCTATCCTAAGTGCTTACGACCCATTACGACTCATTAAGGTAGCTTATGCTACGTTAACGCGTCGTTTGCGCGAAAGCGCGTTTGAGACGCCTAACTAGTCCTATGACAAGTATTATATGCCTTAACATATCTAATTATGTTATATAATCAGTTTAGATGTCAAAATATGTGTTACATATGCTTAAAATGAAATTATGCGCAAAAAGGGTATTTTGGTCATTTTCCAAAGGCATATAAACTACTTATCATACAACTAACTAAACGAAGTGACCATAAGGTATAACCTCGGAAAGTTATTCCCTATTCAACTATGGTCACAATATATGTTTGGTCGGATCCTAATGATAGACCAAACGGGTCGGGTTTGGAAGTCTAAGCGGTTGTTTAGACCGCTTATCTTACGAGCCTATACAAGCACTAAACTAAAAGTGATGAGTTAAATATGTTAAAACATGTTTAACGAAGTTAGAAAACAAGTTTGATATCAAAACAAAGGGTTTTGATACCCAAGAATAGTTTGGTTGCAAAATACGCATAAACGCGCATTTTGACCGAAACTATGACTCGTCACTATGCCTAAATAACGTGGTAATCAGTAGGTATAGTCACAAAGGACTATGACCATCATGATTACCATGGTTGCAAAAGTCTCTAGGCGCTCCCTAGTCGGTCGACTGGGGAGTTGAGAGTACTCGGTCTAGGCGGAGAGTACTCGGGGAGTACTCAGACATTTTAAATTATAAAGAAATTACTTTTTGGAGATTAAATATATGTCAAATAACATAAATTTACTAATATTTATAACAAAATATGTGAAAATGATATTCATTCCTTAATATTATAAGCATAGAAATTATGTTTTATTATTATTTAAGTCAAACTAGGCCCGAGTTGACCTACTAGATCCAATTCTGGCCAAGGTTGACCGCGTTTGACCGACTCCGAGTAATTAGGCGGAGTCGAAGAAAGTCGCCTTAGCAGCCTACCTTGTAGCGACTACTTGGGGAGTACTCGGCCTTGGAAACCTTGTTTTACAACCATTGATTACACTCATGTTGCGAAGTTCAAATGAACTTCGTGTTGACCATTGACTGGTCAATGCAGAAAGTCAAACATTGTTTGACTTTCGTGCTTGAAAATGCATAAAAGAATGAAAGAAACTTACAAATGGTCTGTCACACCCCGACCACGTATAACATACAAAACGTGGCGGAAAACATCGGGGAGTGTTGTAACAGAATTAATTGTTTCATAACTATGGCATACAAAGTTGTATTTTATTTATCAACATAAGAGTTACATTGTTTTAAACAGGAATCAAAGAGTTTATAACATAATTAAACTAAGTCTATCTTCGTTTTATGTCTCTAAGGCACAGGTCCGCCCTAGTGTCACGATCATCATCCTATGCAAAAGCTCCTGAAAACACATGTGAAAATAGGTACGTCAGCATAAAAATGCCTGTGAGATACATAGGTTTTGTGAAAATAGGATTCATGACTTAAGTTTAAGAAAAAGTTGTTTAGTAAAAGTCAATCATGAACCTTGTAAATTGTTTTATTTTGTAAATCATTTAAAAAGCGATAAGATCGAATGATATGTATAAATAAAAGAATAATGTATGGTTAAATGTATAACCAAGTAAAATGAGTTGTATAAAGTAAATTGTTTGTAAACCAAAGTCTTGTGAAAATCGTGTTACTTGTGTAAAATGTATAAGTCCAAATTGAATGATTTAAATAACGCTATGATATGTAATATAATACAAACACTTATATATAGGAAGTACCAGCGACGTATCCACCATGCTTGTATCATATTACTCACATCTCGTTACTTAAGTCACTTAAACAAACCACCAATGTATAAAGTCTATGTTTAAACCAACAGTCAAAAAGTCCTTGTATAAGCCATGTCAAATGTTTATAAGTCCAAAAGTAGTCAAGTAATGTGTGTCAAATGTTATGTATTGTAAGTGAAGTATTGTCACATAATCCAAATGTAGAAATGTACAAAACAAAGTATTTTGAATATATCAAAAAGTTATGTTTTGCAAAGTAATGCATGTTACATTGATACAAACATTTATGTGGTAAGTTAACGCATACATTCAAGCCTTGAGACAGTCGGACAACCCTTTCAGTCAAGGTTATCAAAATAAATGTTTTCGGATTCAGTCATTCCTTACATCCAAACAAACCCGGGATGTCAGGAATGGGATTTGTCAAGTCCTATGGTACCAGTACTTACTACCGAGCGGCGTAGCTAATGTTAATGAACGTATAAAAGTCTCGTTTGTGCAAACCAAATGTTATAGCAGTTGTATACATGTCATATGAAAACAATGTACTAAGTATGCTAAGTTAACATACAAAGCAGAAAAGTCATGTAAATCAATGTGCCAGCATGCTATCAGTCAACGTACATAGCAGAAATGTAAAGTAAACAATGTACTAAATATGCACACAATGGGCATACATAGCATGAAATGTAATGTAAAACGATGTACTAAGTACACACACAAAGGGCATACATAGCATGAAATGTAATGAAATCATGTACTATAATGTACTAACAAACATAGCAGGCATATGATATGAAAGCATGAAAAGCACGAAAGTAACAAGTAGGCACATGTGTTTCACCCCAAAACAGTTTGGAAAACAGTAAAAGAGGGGTCTATGTACTCACTTGAGATTGCTCAGAAGTCCTAAGATAACCACCAAGCAATGCTAGAGATCACGGAATCAAACGACACCTAATATAGGTAACTATGTTAATAAACCGGACCTAAATCGGAGGATCGGATAGAATGAGGGTTCGTAAACCAAACGAGTATGGAGACTCATGTAATATGGTTTAACAAATCCTACATACTAAATGAAACCTAACATAAGTTCTTACGACCCATTACGACCTGTTTAGGTAGCTTATGCTACTTTAACGTGTCGTTCGCGTGAAACGCGTTCGGACCGCCTAACTAGTTGTAACACCTGTGCCTCCACGGCCATCAAACAAATACCAAACCAATGAAATATTGTATTTCATACTTGGGATTTGTAAAAATATGTGTATCATTTGCACATATCAATTTTTGTTCAAATTCAAACTCTAAATCGCTTTCTGGAAGGTTATACGCGCACTGATGCGTAAATATAACCCGTTTAATGCAACAAACACTCCGGAATAGTGAAATAGGCTTAACATACCCTAAATAACCTTTACATAACTTATAAATAAGTTTTGAAGGCTTTGGTATGGCAAAAACAAGTTAATTCGCTTACAGGGACTAAACTTGACAAACTGCGAAAGTATGCCAAATTGAACTGGAACGAACATTCCGGAACATGACCATAAGTTAAACACACCTTAAATATCCTTTAACTAGCTTATAAATAAGCTTTGAGGGGTTCGGTGTGCTAAAATATACTTTTGGGACATTCAGGGACTAAAAGTGTCAAAAAGTGCACAAGTTTGCACTTTCGCGCATAACTCACGTTCTGAATACATATGGACATCCAAAAATTTATGTAAGCACTAAAATATTTTATTTTAGTGTTTGGCATAAGAAAAATCCATTCGTTGCGTCATTTGGATCGTTTTTCGCGCTTATGCGCATTCCGTCGTAATTAAGCGAACATCGCGTTCGTACGACCAAACGAACTGACATCCGACATATTTTTGAGCATGTTTCATGTCCACAATGTTTAGGCATCATTTTTGGGCCTTAAAGTTGGCTTTACGGGCCTTAGAAGTGTCAGGAATGGCCTTAAACACGTGCAGGGACCAAAACTGTAATTTCTGAAACATGTTGCTGATCAGACAAGGCCAGGCGGCCCGCCTGAGTTTTGGCTAATCCTGAAGCGGGCCGCATCAGCCTCCCAGAACAGATAAGATTGATTAGTCAGCATAATTCAGCTGATTAAACCTCATCCACACATTCTAACTTGCCCTTTCAGCTCATAAGAGGCCATTTTTAGTTACCACAACATTTTGACAAATGTACGCTGTTAGGCCCTAAAGTGTGAGACTGACGCATCAAATTAACACAACGGGTTATGGTTATGAACTGGGCTTTACCGGGTTAGTTTATATTAGGTTTTGGACCTTTATAGGTCACTTGGGCCAAGCTTTAGGCCATGTGGGCCAAGCAGGCCCAAGGGAAGCCCATGTAGGGAAGTGGGTTTGTCCATGTATATAAACAAGTTTTTAACTTGTTTTAGGGTTGGAACCTTTGGAACCTCATTGTTACAAAAGTTCTAAAGAAGCCAGAGAGAGGAGATTGTGGTGTAGGAACTTGTACCAGACGGTTTTGCTAGTTGATAGTAATAGAATCGTGTGCAAGTTTGAAAGTATTTCGGTATCGTGTTCTTCGTATTTTCAGTTTTTCGTGTTTATCTTGAATCACCAATTGATTGGATTCCGCACAATCTATTGGTTGTTTGATATCATTGAAAGATCCGGTTTACGGGACTTACAAGTGGTATCAGAGCCATTAGAACCTGTTTTTAGGCTCGATTTGATATCAAAGATTCAAGATTTTGAATTTTTGTTCTTCGCGTTCTTCGTAGTATTCATCGGTTTGTGTTTAAAATTTCAATATTTTGCTCTTTGATCTTTTTCAAAAATTTTAAAGGATTAAAAAAAAAAAAATCTTTTGTGTTTTCAAAAGAATTTGAAAAATATCCGGAAAAATATTTTTTTTTGAAAACTTTTAAAAGATTTTGTAATTCCTTGTTTCACGGAATATCTAGTTCACTCATCATTATCAGTTCAAATAATTGGAGATTTCGAGATTAGCTTGTTTTCGACACAAAAGATTTATCTGGTTTCGAGTCAATCCAGTCCAGTCGCAACCTTCACAGCAGGTCTCGAGTCATCTTCTTCCCAACGGTCTCGAGTCGCAACCTCGGTTCCGACTCGTAACCAATCTTCCAATTCCTTTGGTTTGAAACAGGTTCGATGATTTTATGGTCTTAAATCTTGCGTTGATAGATAGCCAACATCTGAGGTTTCGGGTCTTTATATTGTTGAATCATCTGGGGATATCTTGGCTGTCCTTCTGTTCATAACTAAAATTGTACATGAACCCAGGAAAGAAAGTCGCTTGGAATTAGCTCATTTCTATTTGAATGTCTGTATGTTGTCCCGATACACACAATTTTGATCTGATTCTGAAATCTTCTCTGAAAAAAGTCGTGTACCTCCTCTGCTGCATCCAGATATATGCTGACCTGGAGGTGCTAGGCAACGACAGCTTCTGCTGCATCCAGATACATGCTGACCTAGCCGTACGTTGTCGCGCTATAGATCAATTATACACCCGAAAGAGGCCCTCAAGTGCCCAAAAGAAACCCAAGAAACCTATATCAAACTGAGAAAAACTCATTTGATCTGTATATTATACCATCTCTGCAAAAGATCTATTCTGTTCTCTTCTCAACCTATTCCCAGTTAAGATTTCAGAAATCTGGATTGGACTTGTGAAATATGTGGTAGGGAAGATACTTGCATGATAGAGTGTGCTGTTTAGATTTCCAGGATTTGATTAGTATTTATTTGGGTGTTCATTGTTAAGAAATCAAAACATGATAAAAAAGATTATATGCAGACCTAGACACAGTCAAGATATCTTAAAGGATGACATCAGTATACTCACCTGCTACGATGAATCGTTGTGCTTACCTTGATCGCGGGGGTATGCCTTGGAATGGGACACACGGGTATAATAGTATAATATTACCTTAAGCATATCACGAAGTAGAAAAATTGAAAGTTGAGCGTTAAAGTTTAAGTGGACAAACATATTGACAATCGCATAGACCAGTGTGATTAGGCTCGTACTGAAAAGTGTTCCTTAGTATGCCTGAGAACGAATTTTGATCCCATTGCAATTGTAATTGTATATTATGGTAGTTATTTATATTTTTTAGTTTTTATTTGTTTTTTAGTTCTCAATATTAAAAAATTGAAAAAATCCAAAAATAGAGTGTTTAATTGTTTTTCTTAAAATAAAGAAATGTAACCGTTCTTGAAGATTTGACTGATCATCAAAAAGTTGAAAGAATTTAAATTGTGAAATCTGAGTACAAATACTTGGATGTACCTCGTGTTCATATGGTACGTTCCTCTGTTGCATAAGAAATGTTTGCTTATGAGTTTGTGAGCATGTGCAGAACTTGATTTCAATCAAGAACAGGAGTTGATGAAGACTGAGATGCTGTTAGTTGCTGAAGAAGCCTGAAGCATCACAACAACAAGTTGTACCTGAGTCAGAAGAACTGGATACTAAACGCCGTCTGACAGTGAAAGTACATTTGAAGAAGTACCATGAATCTGCTTGAAAGACAAAGATTGCAGAAGAAAAGAGCTGATGAGAATCCTCCTCTCACATTCTTTTTGACAAGATTTTCAAGCAAATGCTGATCGAGATCCTGATATGAAGCTAACCACAAGAGCTGAAGAAAAGAGACCCAGTGCTGAGAGTTCAGAAGTCAAGAACTTCCACAACATCTGCAGCATAGCGACAACCATAGACCTCGTTGAAGACGTTGCTCAATTCATGTTATGAAGACGATTTGATGGCATCAGTCTAGGGGGAGATTGTTAGGCCCTAAAGTGTGAGACTGACGCATCAAATTAACACAACGGGTTATGGTTATGAACTGGGCTTTACCGGGTTAGTTTATATTAGGTTTTGGACCTTTATAGGTCACTTGGGCGAAGCTTTAGGCCATGTGGGCCAAGCAGGCCCAAGGGAAGCCCATGTAGGGAAGTGGGCTTGTCCATGTATATAAACAAGTTTTTAACTTGTTTTAGGGTTGGAACCTTTGGAACCTCATTGTTACAAAAGTTCTAAAGAAGCCAGAGAGAGGAGATTGTGGTGTAGGAACTTGTACCAGACGGTTTTGCTAGTTGATAGTAATAGAATCGTGTGCAAGTTTGAAAGTATTTCGGTATCGTGTTCTTCGTATTTTCCAGATATATGCTGACCTGAGGTTCATATATCTGGATGCAGCAGAGGAGGTACACGACTTTTTTCAGAGAAGATTTCAGAATCAGATCAAAATTGTGTGTATCGGGACAACATACAGACATTCAAATAGAAATGAGCTAATTCCAAGCGACTTTCTTTCCTGGGTTCATGTACAATTTTAGTTATGAACAGAAGGACAACCAAGATATCCCCAGATGATTCAACAATATAAAGACCCGAAACCTCAGATGTTGGCTATCTATCAACGCAAGATTTAAGACCATAAAATCAAACACCGTTGGTATGTTACCCACATGGTACATAGTTCGTTATATTTATATCACTTAGTATCTTTTATCATTTTGAGCGTCAAGCCTATCGACATATCGCAGTAGATCCTAGTCTTTTCAGCTTTGGCACCTTACATGTGTTAGTCAAACCCTTTAACACGAACATTTATTTCACTTCCCATATCATGCAATCTTTCTTTTTGGCTTTTTCATTTTTCTAATGTTTTTGTATTTTTCTCATTTTCTCCCCCTAAAACAATACATATTTACTGCAAACTCTTTTTGTATTTTCTGAGTTTTCTCCTCCTAAACTCTATATCTATCTATATGTTCCTCTCCCCCCTAAATTTGTGCATAAATCTTGTATTTTTGCGCAAATTTACCATTTACTAGAGAAAGGACACTTTATATACAAAGATAATGAACTAAGAAAGGAAAAAAAAATTTGGTTAACCGTTCTGTCATCAGATTGAAGACTAATCAATATTCAAATCAAAGTACTGAATTTAAACGGTACCTTTTGCTGATCATTTCTTACTTCTGTTATCTCCTCCAAAGGAAACATATCATCTGTAAAAAAAATTTGAACTTTTTGCAACAGTGAAATGTTACCCGTTCTATCTCTGGAACAACCGCTATCAACACTCCAGAGATTGTCAACAGCTCCTCCTTGGTTGTTCCTGAAAAGTAAGGAGGTTAGTAAGACATGGGTACCCAGGCCATCGTGGTCCTGGGATTTCCTGAAGCATCAAAATAAGACACTTCTTTTAAACACAAGTCCCCTTTCGTTTCAAGGATTGGAGACGTTGCTGCCTTGGATTTGGGTTTCCAAATCTGTTTCGGTTTAACAAACGTGTTTGTTGCCGTCGGTTGAGCAACTTTAGCTGTTTCAGATTTGTTAGTTTTAGAAGCACATTTTTGTTCCTGAAAAGCTTTACGTTTGTTTTTGGCAGCGTTCCAATCCCCATCAGAAGGTTTAACCTTGGGATTCACATTCTTCATTGCCTTAGGTGAAGATACCTTCATTGGCTTAGAATGGTAGTTGTCCTTTGGTGTAACCCTCCGATTTAGCATATAATATGGTACGTAGGGACGATGTGTGCAGTTCCGAGCTATGTGACCAGCAATGCCGCAATTGAAGCATGTTTGTCTCTTTATGTAGAAAGCATTTTGATCAGCTGGCTTTGCTCTTTCAGACCCTGAAGGACAAACCGGTCCTCTTCGTGTTGGATGCGCCTGCATACGACTTTCAGACGAAGACGAATTTGGGTGCTTATATTTACTGTTTGCAGAACTCTTGTTGCTATGAGCACCATTCTTCGTCTTTTCTCCCTGATTGGATCTTTCATTCACCTTGTCACGAGCCTTATGAGGATTATTGCTGCCTTGTCCTTGATGAGCAGACTTCTTATACCCTCGATTTTGATCTGCTTGTTTTGGCTCCTTTTGCGTGTTGTGAACCGGCTCACAAACATCAGCACACAAGTGAGTGTTGGCATTTTGTTGCACTTTTGGATGATGAACACAATTTCTAGCAATGTGTCCAGGAATTCCACAGTTGAAACATGTCTGTCGTTTCAATGTATGGAGATTCTGAGAGCTAGCAGCATTAGCTGTTTTGATGGGTCTAGATGACCGAGCTTGTGTTGCTTGTGTTCCATGTGCCTTTTCTGAGTTCTTCTGTACCTGTTGATCAGAACTAGTACAAGCATGAGATGTAGACGGATGATGAGATTCATCCTTCTCACTTTTATCATGATCATTTTGAAAAACCGGTGTTTCAGTTTTATCTTTATTTTCAGAAACATTTTTCGGTGACTGTTCATTTATTTCAACTCCTTTTTCTTCTTTAATAGATTCAGATTCAGTTTCAATTTTAGAACAAGTTGAAATTTCATCAACACATGTTTCGTCAACACATGTATCATGTGAATCCGATTTAGGTTTGCTTTCATCTACAGTTTCCAATGGGGTCCCACTAGATTCAACATTTGGGACACCCACTGAGACAGATTCAGAAGAAGAATCAGAATACTCTTGATTTTCTTGAGAAGTCATTTCAGTGGTTTCACTGAATGCGTCCTGAGGGACCTCACCTGTAACATTTTCATTAACTGAAACGTTAGAAACATTAGGATCACACACATTAGCTGAAAAGCAATCATCACCACACTTATTGTTCAAACTATCAACATAAACACCATCAGTTTTGCCCAAAACAACAGGCTCACAAGACGAAACATAAGCAGAAAAGGACGCAAATAAAGAACGACTAAAAGCCATGTCAGATTCAGTTGGTTCAGAATAAGGTTCAAAATAAGGTTCAGAAATATTTGAAATAACGACTGGTTCACTCCCATGAACATCTCCACACTTTACTTCAGAAATATCATCTGCACATGAAGATGAAACGTTAGGATCAATCGAGCCTTTTGAAACAAAATTTAATGGAGTAGACTTCTGTTTCCAAACTTTTCTGTCATGAGAAGACGACTTGTTGGTTTTGGAACCAAAAATCATGTTACTCTCATTCATCATCTCCTCCTCAGTCATTGGCAGATAAGTGTAATTATCAT
Source organism: Helianthus tuberosus (assembly GCA_030545235.1). NCBI lineage: Eukaryota > Viridiplantae > Streptophyta > Magnoliopsida > Asterales > Asteraceae > Helianthus > Helianthus tuberosus. The sequence continues at coordinate 125,997,312 of CM060376.1, read as the reverse complement.
TATATGGAGGAGGAGTCTGATTATAACCCAAACCATGCCCTTTCTTTTCTTTGTACACAAGCTGTTGATCGCACAGGTTTTTAACTAGTTTGCTGGAAGAATCAAATTTTTTAATATTAAGCTCATTAATTTGATATTTGTCTCTGATATCTTCCAGTTCCTTAGTCACTGTGTAAAGTTTTTCCTGAACGTACAAGAGTTGAGATGATTTTACACTTACATCATCCTTGAGTTTGATGATGTCTTTTCGCTGAGCTTCGATCTTTTCTTTGAAAAGTTTTTCGTTTTTTGATAAAGTAAAGTTTTTATTTTTTATGTCTTGATAATCTTGAATGAGCTCAGCGTTGTGTATTCTATAAACTTCAACTCTTTGTCTACACTCAGGAGTACAGAAAGCAGAAAGTACATCTTCACGAGTAATTTCTTGAGCCGCGGGTTTGTGAAACACAAATGCCATAATTTCAGCGGGTGGTTAATACTTTTGTTCTTCTCCTCAAAACATAAATCAAACGAGAACCCGTGTACTCGCTAACTCAAACCCTTTGCAATCGAATGGACCCGCTTTCTGAACTGCACCTCAAAACCTGTCAAAACCGTTATCACAAACAAACCAACCCTCGATTTTTTTTTTGTTTTTTTTTTTAAACCTTTTTTTTTAATTAGAAGGTAACACTTAATATTATTATTATTAATATTATTATAAAAACAATTATTATGTAATGATGATAGTAATGATTACTAAATGATTAGATTATTATAATTATTATATTTATTAAACCTAAATATCAAATGTCACTGTACGTCTTCTTCCTCGTAAACCACAGAACCGAAACCCTAATTATAAATCTCAGGCGACTGATCGGAGTTGATCGGAGTGGGTGATGAAGAACGACGATGACTCGAAACGATGGTTCACGGTGATGAGACAACAATGATTTGAGAAGATGACCGGTGTCGATATGTGAAGGTGTTGCAGGTTTCCGGCGAAACGTTATTGGAGATTGCAGGTTCCGTGAAAGATTGTTGTGACTCAGATGATCAATGACTCGAGACCTTTGATGATTGCGACTCGAAAACAAAACGAGATGACTCGAGATCTCGGTTGCGACTCGGAACCGTGGATGGTTGCGAGTCGAAACCAAAGCAGGATGAGCCGAAACTGATGATGGTTGCGAGTCGAAACCAAACAGGATTGAGGTTGCTACTCGAGACCGGTGATGATGATGTAACTTCGGAGATCGTAGTGTGGGTGTTCAATGAAATCTGTGACGATGATGGTTCTCGATGAATGATAATCGAAGTTGTAGTGGTGAACCGGAGTGATGATGACTGTGATGTTGTTATCGATAAACTTGCAAACCAACAGTGATGATAAACGGTGGTCGAAGAATATGAAGACGGTGGTGGTCGCCGGAGTGTGCGGTGAACAACGGAGGGTGATAGAGGTTGTCGAAGGTTCTGATGTCGATCAAAGATGAAGATGATGTGTAGTGGTGTCGTGATCGGTTTACAGTGGACTCGAAGATAAAAATGATGATGTTGTATTTGTTGCGACTCGGAACAACTCACTTGACTCGAGACCAGTGGAGGTTGCGAGTCGGGACCGTGAAACCGTGAAGAGTCGAGACCGAAGTTAATGATATGTGGCGGTGAATCGAAACCGTGAATGGTGGAGGCAGTTAACTCGAAACCTTTGAAAACATATATTCGTTCAACTGAAAAGAAAGTTGTTTTCAAAAGATATGATGAGCTGTATAATAAAATTGGATAAGAAAAGTTTCAAATTAAGCCAACAACCCTCCTTCGAAAACTTTGGAAGTTTTTTTTTTTTAAAAACAATATATTTCCAGAAAAATAAAAAGATTAGGTTTAATCTTTTAACAACTTTTTCAAAAATTAAACACCAAAATATACTGATTTTTATAAAACTTCGATGAATGCAACCAAGAACACGAAGAACTCGAAGAACACCAAACCAAAAATAACGAAAATCTTGAATCCTTGATATCACACCGAGCCTAGAAACAGGTTCTAATGGCTCTGATACCACTTGTAATTCAATCACACCGAGCCTAGAAACAGGTTCTAATGGCTCGGTTAGTGGTAAAAGGGTTCAATCACAAAAAGAAATAGATAGATATCACACCAAACCATAGTTTTATAATGAAGGGTTCAATCACAAAAAGAAATAGATAGATATCACAAAAAGAAACAGGTTCTTTGTCTACACATACTTTGTTTGATGAATAAACATCCCATCCTCCTTCTGTTCAACTTGTAATCCCAGAAAGTAAGACAGCTCACCCATAGCACTCATTTCAAACTTACTCTTCATCACCTGTTCAAACTCCTTACACATGTTCTCATCTGATGACCCAAAGATGATGTCATCCACATATACCTGTACCAGCAGAAAATCTTCCTTCTTTCTCTTGATGAACAGTGTACTGTCAATCTGACCTCTCTCAAAACCATTCTTGATCAGATGTGTAGACAGTGTCTCGTACCATGCCCTAGGAGCTTGATGTAACCCATATAAAGCCTTATCAAGTTTGTAAACTCGATCTGGATAGTCTGGATCAATGAACCCATCTGGTTGTGAGACATACACCACTTCTTGGACTTTCCCGTAAAGAAATGCACTCTTCACGTCTAGTTGGAAAACTTTAAAGCCCTTGAATGAAGCGAAAGCTAGAAACAAACGAATTGCCTCCAACCTTGCCACTGGTGCAAACACTTCATTATAATCTATCTATTTCTTTTTGTGATTGAACCCTTTTACCACTAAAAATAAATAGATAGACTGAGTGGCCAAGCTTTAGGCCATGTGGGCCAAGCAGGCCCAAGGGAAGCCCATGTAGGGAAGTGGGCTTGTCCATGTATATAAACAAGTTTTTAACTTGTTTTAGGGTTGGAACCTTTGGAACCTCATTGTTACAAAAGTTCTAAAGAAGCATGAGAGAGGAGATTGTGGTGTAGGAACTTGTACCAGACGGTTTTGCTAGTTGATAGTAATAGAATCGTGTGCAAGTTTGAAAGTATTTCGGTATCGTGTTCTTCGTATTTTCAGTTTTTCGTGTTTATCTTGAATCACCAATTGATTGGATTCCGCACAATCTATTGGTTGTTTGATATCATTGAAAGATCCGGTTTACGGGACTTACATACGCACAAGATTAAATCACGTTATTCAAGAAACGATCTTAACGGTTCGGGAAATACTATAAATACCCAACCCACTTCACTTCATTTCTCACTAGAATCTGATCATTTGTGCTCTAAGTTGAAACCTTTGTTTCATACCTGAGCTATTTTGATCTAGATTAGCATTCGGGGACCCTTCGTAAGTGTTCCTTCGTTCTTTTATTGCTTTTCGAGTCCGAAAGTCAAACTTTGTTTGACTTTCTGCATTGACCAGTTTATGGTCGATGTGAAGTTCGTTTGAACTTCATAACGTGAGCGTAATCACGATGGTTATAGTCCCTAGTGACTATACCTACTGATTACCACATTATCTAGGCTCAGTGACGAGCCGTAGTTTCGGTTAGAATACGTATTCTTGCGTATTTTGTAACCAAACTACTTATGAGTATCAAAACCGTTTGTTTTGATACCAAACTTGTTTCTAAACTTAGTTAAGCATGTTTTAACATGCTTAGCTCGTCACTTTTAGTTTAGTGCTTGTATAGGGTCGTAAGGTAAGCGATCTAAACAATCGCTTATACTTTCGAACCCGACCCGTTTGGTCGATCATTAGGATCTGACCAAGCACATTAGGTGACCATAGCATATAGGGAATAACCTTCTGAAGTTATACCTTATGGTCGCTTCGTTTAAGTAGTTGTATGATAGGTAGTTTATATGCCTTAGGTAAATTACCAAAATACCCCTTTGATGCCAAAATTCATTTTAAACATATGTAACATAACTTTTGACATCTAAACTGATTTGACAACAATATTAGACACGTTAAGGAATATGTTACTTGTCATAGGACTAGTTAGGCGGTCCGAACGCGTTTTACGCGAACGACGCGTTAAAGTAGCATAAGCTACCTAAACGGGTCGTAATGGGTCACAAACACTTAGGTTAAGTTTCGTTTTAGTATGAGGGCTTTGTTAAACCATATTACACGAGTTCCCATACTCGTTTGGCTTACGAACCCTCATTCTATCCGATCTTCTGATTTAGGTCCGGTTTATTAATGTAGTTACCTATATTAGGTGCCGTTTGATTCCGTGATCTCTAGCATTGCTTGGTGGTTATCTTAGGACTTCTGAGCAATCTCAAGTGAGTACATAGACCCCTCTTTTACTGTTTTCCAAACATTTTGGGGTGGAACACATGTGCCTACTTGTTACTTTCATGCTTTCCATGTTTTCACATCATATACCTGCTATGTTCGTTAGTACATTATAGTACATGATTTCATTACATTTCATGCTATGTATGCCCATTGTGTGCGTACTTAGTACATCGTTTTACATTACATTTTATGCTATGTATGTCCATTTAGTTCATACTTAGTACATCGTTTTACATTACATTTTATGCTATGTATGTCCATTTAGTTCATACTTAGTACATCGTTTCACATCACATCACATGCTATGTATGTTCATCTATTGCATACTTAGTACATTTGTTTTCATTTTATGCTTACATTTTGGTATGACATTCGGTTTGTTTAAACTATACTATACATTCATTAACACCGATCATGCCGCTCGGTAGTAGGTAGTGGTACCATAGGACTTGACAAATCCCATTCCTGTAATCTCGGGTTTGTTTGGATGGAAGGAATGACCGAATCCGAATACATATTATGATAACCTTTACTAAAAGGGTTATCCGACTGTCGCAAGGCTTGGATGTATGAATTTTTACAATACCGCATAAATGTTTATATCAGTATAGCATGCATTTACTACACAAAACATAACTTTGATTTAAACCATGTTTTACTTCAATGCTATGTTTTTGTGCATATGGTTTAGTTGATACATTTCACTAGCCATACATATCATTTTGGTTACACATTACATGATTTACATTTTGACACATAAACATTATTGACATTGGTTATACATTACATGATTTACATTTTGACACATAAACATTATTGACATTGGTTATACATTACATGACTTACATCTTGACATAAACATTTTTGACATATTATTCAATACGTTTGGCAAATGGCTTAAACATAGACATCTTACATTGGTGGTTTGTTTGGGTAAGTGATTTGAGTAACGAGGCGTGTGTAATATGATACAAGCATGGTGGATACGCCGCTGGTACTTCCTATATATAAGTGATTGTGTGGTATTACATATCGTAGCGTTATTTGAATCATTTCAATTTGGACATATAACATTTTATACAAATAACATACTTTTCACAATACATTGTTTTACAAACAACTTATCTTATACAAACTCATTTTTACATGGTTATTCATTTAACCTTACATTTATTTATACATATCATCTGATCTTATCGTTTTTCAATTGATTTACAAAACAAAGCAAATTACAAGGTTCATGACTAAACATTTTCTTAAACATAAGTCATGAATTCTATTTTCACAAAACCTATGTATCTCACAGGCATTTTTATGCTGACGTACCTATTTTCACATGTGTTTCAGGAGATGATGCATAGGATTGATCAAGATGCACTTAGGCGGACTTGGGCTTTAGTGACAATAAAAGATGCTAGACTAGTTAATTATGTTGTATTTCTTTGATTGTCAAGACATTGTAACAATTTTTAATCAATAAAACAATATTTAAATTTCCATGTGTTATGAAACAATGATTCTGTTACAACACTCCCCGACGTTTTCCGCCACGTTTCGTTGTCTCACGTGGTCGGGGTGTGACACTAGTCCTATGACAAGTAGAATATTCCTTAACATGCCTAATATTGTCGTCATATCAGTTTAGATGTCAAAAGTTATGTCACATATGTTTATAATGAATTTTGGCATCAAAGGGGTATTTTGGTAATTTACCTAAGGCATATAAACTACCTATCATACAACTACTTAAACGTCGTGACCATAAGGTATAACCTCAGAAGGTTATTCCCTACCTAATATGGTCACCTAATGTATTTGGTCGGATCCTAATGATCGACCAAATGGGTCGGGTTCGAAGGTATAAGCGATTTATTAGATCGCTTACCCTTACGACCCTAGACAACGTGGTAATCAGTAGGCATAGTCTCAAGGGACTATAACCATCGTGATTACAATCACGTTGCGAAGTTCAAACGAACTTCGTATTGACCATAAACTGGTCAATGCAGAAAGTCAAACAAAGTTTGACTTTCAGACTCGAAAAGCAATAAAAGAACGAAGGAATACTTACGAAGGGTCCCCGAATGCTAATCTTGATTCAAGTAGCTCAGGTATGAAACAAAGGTTTCAACTTAGAGCTCCTCAAATCAGATTCTAGTGAGTTTGAAGCAAATGGGGGTGGGGTATTTATAGGATTTCCCGAACCGTTAAGATCGTTTCTTGAATAACGTGATCGAATCTCGTGCGTACACTTGTTGGAAAGTTGTGGTGACTAAAAATTGCCCCTCATGAACTGAAAGGGCAAGTGTAGGTGTGTGGTTGGGAGTTTAACAGCTGTAATCTGCTGATTAATTGATCTTATCTGATATGGGACACTGACGCAGGCCACGTAAAGATACACACAGACCTTACGCGGGCCGCCTGGCCTGCACGGATCAGAAACATGTTTACCAAATGACAGTTTCAGTCCCTGTTATGTGTTTAAGCCATTTCCGGCACGTTTAAGGCCCGTTAAGCCAAATTTAAGGCCCTAAAATGATGCCTAAACATTGTGGACATGAAACATGCTCAAAAATATGCCGGATGTTGGTTCGTTTGGTCGTACGAACGCGGTGTTCGCTTAATTACGACGGAATGCGCACAAGCGCGAAAAACGATCCAAATGACGCGACGAATGGATTTTTTTCTTATGCCAAACACTAAAATAAAATATTTTAGTTCTTACATAAATTTTTGGATGTCCGGATGTATTCAGAACGTAAGTTATGCGCGAAAGTGCAAACTTGTGCACTTTTTGGCACTTTTAGTCCCTGAATGACCCAAAAGTTTATTTTAGCACACCGAACCCCTCAAAGCTTATTTCTAAGCTATGTAAAGGATATTTATGGTATGTTTAAATTATGGTCATGTTCCGGAATGTTCGTTACAGTTCAAATTGGCATACTTTCGCAGTTTGTCAAGTTTAGTCCCTGTAAGCGAATTAACTTGTTTTTGACATACCAAAGCCTTCAAAACTTATTTCTAAGTTATGTAAAGGTTATTTAAGGTATGTTAAGTATATGTTGATGTTCTGGAGTATTTTTCGCATTAAACTGATTACGTTTACGCACCAGTTTGCGTATAACTCTCCAGAAAGCGATATAGAGTTTGAAATTGGATCAAAGTTAAAACATGAAAAATGTAAAACACAACCAAACAAACATTGGGATCAAATAACATTGTTTTATTGATAATAGAACTGTTCACAATGATTACAAGCACATATGTTACAGTCTCCCCTACTTGTGGAAATTTCGTCCCGAAATTTATTTAGGGGAAACTCGTGGAAAAAGATGCGGATATTTCGCCTTCATTTGATCTTCGCGTTCCCAAGTAAACTCGGGTCCACGTTTAGCTTCCCAGCGAACTTTGACCAAAGGAATGCGCTTGCATTTGAGCCACTTGACTTCACGTTCCATGATTTCCACTGGCTTCTCAACAAATTTCAGTGTTTTGTCAACACGAATTTCGTCAAGCGGTATGTGGAGGTTCTCATCAGCTAAACAAATTTTGAGATTGGACACGTGAAAAGTTGGATGAACATTTCCCAGTTCAGGAGGTAACTCAAGTCTGTAGGCTACCTTACCGATTCTTTCGACGATCTTGAATGGTCCAACGTATCTAGGTGCAAGTTTTCCTTTCTTTCCAAATCTGATCACACCTTTCCAAGGTGAGACCTTAAGTAATACTCGATCACCGACTTGAAATTCCAAGGGCTTGCGTTTTGGGTCCGCGTAACTCTTTTGACGGCTTCTAGCTGTCTGAAGGTTATCACGAACTTTCTTAATCTTGTCAGTTGTCTCTAAAATGAGGGCAGGTCCAGTAAGTTGAGCCTCGCCGATCTCATTCCAGCAGACTGGTGAACGACATTTTCGACCATAGAGAGCCTCGAAAGGAGCCATTTTGATGCTGGTGTGATAACTGTTGTTGTAGGAGAATTCAATTAACGGAAGATGTGAATCCCAACTACCACCAAAGTCGATCACACAAGCTCTAAGCATATCCTCCAGAGTCTGGATTGTTCTTTCAGATTGACCATCCGTTTGCGGATGATAAGCTGTGCTCAGGTTAAGTTGGGTCCCCATAGCAGATTGCATGGTTCTCCAAAAATGAGAAGTGAAACGAGCATCTCTGTCAGAAATGATGTTCAAAGGAACACCATATCGAGCTACAATTTCATCCACATAGATTTTAGCAAGTTTGTCAGCAGGAAAATCCTCACGGATTGGCAAGAAATGCGCTGACTTAGTAAGACGATCAACAACTACCCAGATGGCATCATGACCTTTCTTTGTGCGCGGGAGTTTAGTAATGAGATCCATAGTAATGTTTTCCCATTTCCAAACTGGGATCTCTGGTTGCACCAATAAACCCGAAGGACGTTGATGTTCAGCCTTAACCTTAAGACAAGTAAGGCATTTCGATACATATAAGGCAATGTCTTTCTTCATACCAGGCCACCAATAGTGAATACGAAGATCCTTATACATCTTATCTGAGCCAGGATGGACAGAATAGCGAGACTTATGGGCTTCATCCATAAGCAAGGTACGAAGATTATCTTGGCTTGGGACCCATAAACGGTCCATGAAGTAATACGATCCATTGTCCTTCAGTTCCAGATCAGGTGTTATGTGATAGGGAAATTCCTTATCCATTAAACCTTGTGAAACACAAGATTGTTGAGCCTGAGAAATGCGTACTTGGATATCGGATCGAGCTTGGATAACAGATTGAACACGAACACAATGAAGCTTAGTACGTTCCTTACGACTCAATGCATCGGCTACGACATTCGCCTTACCAGGATGGTAGCGAATTTCGCAGTCATAGTCGTTTAGAAGCTCGACCCAACGTCGTTGCCTCATGTTGAGTTCTTTCTGATTGAAGATATGCTGAAGACTTTTGTGGTCCGTGAAAACCACACATTTTGTACCGTACAAATAGTGTCTCAAGATCTTTAGAGCGAAAACAACTGCACCCAACTCAAGATCATGAGTGGTGTAGTTCTTCTCATGTATCTTCAACTGCCTCGATGCATATGCTATGACTTTGTTCCTTTGCATCAGAACACAGCCAAGACCCAATTTAGATGCATCGCAATAAACGACGAAATCATCATTGCCCTCAGGCAAAGTTAGAACAGGCGCGTCACAAAGTTTCTGCTTCAAGTGTTGAAAAGCTTCCTCTTGCTTGAATCCCCAATCAAAGGGCTTGTTCTTCTGAGTTAGAGCAGTTAGAGGTACTGCAATCTTTGAGAAGTTCTCAATGAAGCGGCGATAATAACCCGCTAGTCCAAGAAAAGAACGAACCTCAGTAGGAGTAGTAGGCGTATCCCAATCCTTAATCGCACTGATCTTGGAGGGATCTACATGAATACCTTGTTCGTTGACAATATGTCCTAAGAATTGAACTTCTTTAAGCCAGAATTCACACTTGGAGAATTTGGCGAAAAGTTGCTCTTTCTTTAGGAGTTCCAGAGTAAGACGAAGATGTTGCTCGTGATCAGCTCGCGCCTTAGAATAAATCAAGATGTCGTCAATAAAAACAATGACGAACTGATCCAAATAAGGTTTGCAGACCCTATTCATTAAGTCCATGAAAACAGCAGGAGCATTAGTCAAACCGCATGGCATGACTGTGAACTCATAATGCCCATAACGAGTGCGGAAAGCTGTCTTGGGAATATCTTCTTCATGCACACGAAGTTGGTGATATCCAGACCGAAGATCGATCTTCGAAAAATAAGAAGCGCCTTGTAACTGATCAAAGAGATCATCAATGCGAGGTAGGGGATATCGATTCTTGATGGTAAGCTTGTTAAGCTCACGATAATAGATACACATCCTAAAAGATCCATCCTTTTTCTTGACAAAAAGAACGGGAGCACCCCAAGGTAAAAAGCTAGGACGGATAAAACCTTTGTCAGAGAGCTCCTGAAGCTGCTTAGACAACTCTTGCATCTCAGATGGTGCAAGATGATATGGAGCTCTGGCAATAGGATTTGCACCAGGTACGAGATCAATGCGGAACTGGACTTGGCGTGCTGGGGGTAGACCAGGTAAATCTTCAGGAAAAACTTCGGAATAATCCCGAACGACAGGAATATCTGAAATAGACTTACCCTTGCCTTTATCTGCTGTAACATGTGCTAAGAAAGCCACATGGTTCTTCCGCAGATATTTCCGAGCTTTAAAACAAGACATGAGCTTGAGACCACCAGACGGTTTCTCACCTTGAACCTATAGGATCTCGCCTGTCGAAAGCGGCACACGGACGATCTTCTCGAAACAAACTACCTCTGCGTGATGCTTGGATAACCAATCCACAATGACGTCGAAGCTTCCAAGTTGCATAGGCGTGAGGTTGATAGGAAAAAGATGGTCGTTAAGGTTCAACTGGCAGTTGCGTAGAACAGAATCAAGAACAATGGGTTCACCACTAGCAACCTCTACTGTCAAAGGTTTACCTAGTTTCGTTCTAGACACGCGAAGCAATGGCTCAAAAGATAAAGACACAAAACTCTTATCGGCACCCGAATCAAAGAGAACAGATGCAGGCTGATTATTAATAAAGAACGTACCGTTCACCACTTCATTGTCTGCTTGTGCCTCTTGAGCATTCATGTTGATGACTCGACCTCGAGCCTGAGCTTGATTCTGATTTGGATTCTGATTCTGGTTGGCTAGCCTTGGGCATCGGTTTCTGTAGTGGGTCAGATCCCCACAATTGTAGCACGAACCAGGAGGAAAATGAGGTCGTGCAGCTTGACCTTGTTGCTGAGCAAGAGGCTGAGCAACTTGTTGGGCTTGGTTCTGAACTGCCTGGTTCTGGTTAACAGGAATGCGACAAGTAGCGGCAAGATGACCAATTCTCCCACAGTTAGTGCAATGACGACATTGGAGATGTGGTAGGTGATGGCCGTTACACCTGTTGCACAAAGGTGCAGTGCCAAGATATGGCTTCTTGGCTAGTGGTTGCGCAAGCTGATTTGGTGCAGCTTGAGCCTGTGCAGTAACGACATAGTTTTGGGAAGCCTTTCGCTTCCTTGAACCCTTTGAGGAACCAGAATTCTTCCCATTCTTGTTTTGACCTTTCTTGCTATCCCCCTTGTCAGACGCCTGCTTCTTACCCTTGTCACCCTTTTTATGCAGCTTTCCCTTACGAACCTGCGACTCTGTCAATGTCCCTCCTAACTCGATCGCCTGACGGAGTGTGGCAGGGTTACTACTAGTAATGATGTCTTGCACTGAGTCAGGTAGGCCGTCGATGTACCTTTCGATAGCCTTGTCGAGTGGGGTAACCATTGTTGGGCAAAGCAGACTCAACTCCTCAAATCTATCGGTATATGCCCTGTGCTCGCCACTGTCTTGTTTCAAGTCATCAAACTCTCTCTCCAAAGCTCGCTGTTCATGACGAGGACAGAACTCCCTCATCATAAGGGCCCTAAGTTCAGCCCAAGTTTGTGCTAGAGCAACTTCTGCACCACGGTCTCTCATAACCCCATTCCACCATGTGAGAGCCCTCTTCTGAAACACACTCGAAGAAAACTCGACCTTGCGATTGTCAGGACACTGCACGTGGAGAAAAGTATTCACAATGCTCTCGAACCATTGAAGAAGCCCAGTTGCTCCTTCAGAACCACTAAACTTGAGTGGTTTAGCCGAGTTAAAATCCTTGTATTTGCATGGAGCATTGTTATTGTTGTTGGCTTGGTTCCATTGAGCAAAGAGGTTTGGGAATTGAGCAGCCATCTGCTGCGCAATGATTTCTGCCAGTTCGGCAGTCGCTATCTGGTTTTCGCGTCGAGGAGGCATTCTAAAAGAGGAAATCATGAAAGGAAACGAGTGAGATGTTTTGGTGAAAAGAATGAGATGATGCAAAAATTGATAATGGCAAAGATGGTGGTCATTTGTTTGTTACCATAAGGCAAACAAATAACACACAGTGACTAATCAAGGTAAATGGGTCAAAAATAATGTATCGCGAAGACATGCTCGCCTATAAGTGAACACTCACCCCAAGAGTTCCCAGGTAAGAGTGACTGGTCCGATTATGTGGATTTATACGAACACTCTAGCTTTAGACAGAAAACCCAGGGTACAAGCATTCACTCTTCCAGTTTGCACGTGTTCACACTATTTAGAACCCAAAACTTTGACGAGATTTTGAAAATTTGAATGGCACAAGGCCAAAAATCAAACTGGAAGGGTTCAAAACCTTACAATAGAGGGTTCAAAACCTTGTAATAAATCATCCAAAAACAGATGATTGATTTTCAAAAATCTTTTCGGAAAATTTGGTTTTTGTCTTGATAATCACCTAAGGATAGGTGATGTGTATGTTTTAAGATCTAAACACAAGACAACTTGTGTTAGGGTCCTAGAAAGGTTATAGTCTAGGTCAAAGCATTACTAATAACCTAATTCCCTATAACCATTGGCTCTGATACCAACTCTTTTGTCACACCCCGACCACGTATAACATACAAAATGTGGCGGAAAACGTCGGGGAGTGTTGTAACAGAATTAATTGTTTCATAACCATGGCATACAAAGTTGTATTTTATTTATCAACAAAAGAGTTACATTGTTTTAAACAGGAATCAAAGAGTTTATAACATAATTAAACTAAGTCTATCTTCGTTTTATGTCTCTAAGGCACAGGTCCGCCCTAGTGTCACGATCATCATCCTATGCAAAAGCTCCTGAAAACACATGTGAAAATAGGTATGTCAGCATAAAAATGCCTGTGAGATACATAGGTTTTGTGAAAATAGGATTCATGACTTAAGTTTAAGAAAAAGTTGTTTAGTAAAAGTCAGTCATGAACCTTGTAAATTGTTTTGTTTTGTAAATCATTTAAAAAGCGATAAGATCGAATGATATGTATAAATAAAAGAATAATGTATGGTTAAATGTATAACCAAGTAAAATGAGTTGTATAAAGTAAATTGTTTGTAAACCAAAGTCTTGTGAAAATCGTGTTACTTATGTAAAATGTATAAGTCCAAATTGAATGATTTAAATAACGCTATGATATGTAATATAATACAAACACTTATATATAGGAAGTACCAGCGACGTATCCACCATGCTTGTATCATATTACTCACATCTCGTTACTTAAGTCACTTAAACAAACCACCAATGTATAAAGTATATGTTTAAACCAACAGTCAAAAAGTCCTTGTATAAGCCATGTCAAATGTTTATAAGTCCAAAAGTAGTCAAGTAATGTGTGTCAAATGTTATGTATTGTAAGTGAAGTATTGTCACATAATCCAAATGTAGAAATGTACAAAACAAAGTATTTTGAATATATCAAAAAGTTATGTTTTGCAAAGTAATGCATGTTACATTGATACAAACATTTATGTGGTAAGTTAACGCATACATTCAAGCCTTGAGACAGTCGGACAACCCTTTCAGTCAAGGTTATCAAAATAAATGTTTTCGGATTCAGTCATTCCTTACATCCAAACAAACACGGGATGTCAGGAATGGGATTTGTCAAGCCCTATGGTACCAGTACTTACTACCGAGCGGCGTAGCTAATGTTAATGAACGTATAAAAGTCTCGTTTGTGCAAACCAAATGTTATAGCAGTTGTATACATGTCATATGAAAACAATGTACTAAGTATGCTAAGTTAACATACAAAGCAGAAAAGTCATGTAAATCAATGTGCCAGCATGCTATCAGTCAACGTACATAGCAGAAATGTAAAGTAAACAATGTACTAAATATGCACACAATGGGCATACATAGCATGAAATGTAATGTAAAACGATGTACTAAGTACGCACACAATGGGCATACATAGCATGAAATGTAATGAAATCATGTACTATAATGTACTAACAAACATAGCAGGCATATGATATGAAAGCATGAAAAGCACGAAAGTAACAAGTAGGCACATGTGTTTCACCCCAAAACAGTTTGGAAAACAGTAAAAGAGGGGTCTATGTACTCACTTGAGATTGCTCAGAAGTCCTAAGATAACCACCAAGCAATGCTAGAGATCACGGAATCAAACGACACCTAATATAGGTAACTATGTTAATAAACCGGACCTAAATCTGAGGATCGGATAGAATGAGGGTTCGTAAACCTAAATCTAAGGATCGGATAGAATGACAGTTCACAATGATTACAAGCACAGATGTTACATGGTCCAAGCTAGGAAGAATTGAATAAAAAATACTCAGGTATGAAGCATAAGCTTCAACTTAAAGCAGAACTGATTCAATGGTGAGTTGCAAGAATGAAAGGTGGTGGGTATTTATAGAATTCCCACAACCGTTAGGATCGTTTCTCGTAAATCGTGCTTCGATCTTGGCCATACATGTGGGCATAAGGTTTTAAAATACAAGGGGTATATAAAAACCATAAAAATCCAGCCCAAGGTATTGAGAAAATTGCATAAATAACCCCTGAAATTCAATCCAGTTGCTGAATCAAACAATCTGCCCAGATCAGTCTCTGGCGCCCCGCGAGAGGTCTGTCACGCCCCGCCAGTGATCAAAATGGCAGAATGTTAGAAATGGTCCCTGCATCCAATAAACTCAAATTTCAGCACGTTTAAGCCTCGTTAACCCCATTTCAAGGCTCTAAAATGAAGTTAAAGTATAGGGAACTTAAAATATGTTCAAAAACATCTCGGATGTCGGTTCGTTTGGTCGTACGATCGCATTGTTCGGTTAATTACGACGGAAGTCGTAACGAACGCGAAATCGATCCAAATTACGCGACGAGTGAAATTCTAACATTCCAAACACTAAAATAAAATATTTTAATGATTACAAAAATTTTTGGATGTCCGGATATATTCAGAACGTAAGTTATGCGCGTAAATGCAAACTTACGTAGTTTTTGACGCTTTTAGTCCCTATTGATCAAATAAGCATATTTTCGCATAACGAACCCCTCAAAGCCTATTTCTAAGCTATGTAAAGGATATTTAGGGTATGTTTAGCTTATGATCAAGTTCCGGAATGTTCGTTACTAAACGAATCAGCAGACTTTCACAGTTTGGCGCAAATAGTCCCTGAGAGTGAATAAACTTATTTTTGACACACCAAAGCCTTCAAAACTTATTTCTAAGTTATATAAAAGTTATTTAAGGTATATTAAGCCTATTTCACTGTTCTGTAGTGTTTTCCACATTAAACTGATTACGTTTACGCATCAGTTCGCGTTTAACTTTCCAGAAAGCGATTTAAAGCTTGAAATTGAACTAGAATCAAAACGTGAAATTGTAAAACACAATTAAACAAAATTTGAGACCAAAATAAATTGTTTCTTTGATAAAAGATAGTGTCCTACATCGTGTATGTTTACGGAGCATAAGTGTCATAGTCTCCCCTACTTCAGGAAATTTCGTCCCGAAATTTATTCGAAGGAGACCGTAGAGTGGAATTGAAACAACTGATGGATAAGCAGATTGCTAGATACCAAAGATGCGGAGCATCATTTGGTGTGGGAAATTTCAGGGAATTCAAAATGTGATTTAGGATATTCAAAGTATCTTAAGGTATGCAACCCTTTGAAACTTGTGAAAGTCGACTAGTGTTCAAAAATCATTTAAGTATGGAACTATGTTATACTAAGCTCCTAGTGTAATCCCTAGCAAACAAAGGGGTGTACATTCAAGCCCTTCACATACACGGTTTCTAACGCCTCACGAGGTACATCCATTGCACCATGAGCATCCCATGCATAGGAGACGAGTCAACATACCTATGGCATCAAGATCGTCACCTTTAACACCATATTATACTCCCGGTCGGCTCGATTTGAGTTAATGAATGTACTTGTTGTTTTCCATCGGAAATAACCACACAAATAACAATTAAGCACATAATCACCTGATGGTCCAAGATAACATAAAATCACCAAGTGATCTTAGCAACGTTCTGAAGAATAACACAATAAGAACACTTATATATAGGAAGTACCATCTGTGTATCCACCGTGTTCTTATCGCATCATACTTCTCCCGTTACCTCAATCACTCTAGATTTTATGCCACCATACTTAACAAGGCTTACTATGATTCTCATGCATCGAATCTCATAATTAAGTGTGCACCTATAATTACTCATTTCGTCGCATGGTCCTCATAGCTCCTCTTGTTAAGCAAGGGTAAACAAATAATAAGGTCGAACTATCGTCTAAATCAAATAAACATTGTTACAACATAATATCTGTCAAATCGAATCGTATTTCATACTAGCAATGATAGCACTACTTATTTTGCATACAACAAATTTAGTAGTAGGTATTTTATTCTAGTACAAATATTTATATATGTTTCATACTTAACCAAACAAGTAAAATGCAACATATATAAATCATGCATTGTCATCATAATATAAGCATATCGAGGAAAATGTTTTCAAATCATGCGCTAGGTATGCTAAGTAAACACACTAATCAAAATACATTTGAAAATTTGGGCACTAAGTACGTTAAATCAACATACGAAGCAAATTGTACCTATAATCATGTATGTAATGCTATGATCATAAAACAGTATTAACTTGTTCATAGTATTCGTATCGATCGTGTCACCAAGTTCGTACGAATACACCAGAGTACAGTCATATTATGCTAAATTATAAGATTTAGTTCCTAAAGAACGGAATCCTCAAAATCAGCATGTAATTATAACTACTCATAGTGTAATCACTTTAGAGTTTGAAGCTTGGAAATGAATAACAAGGATAAAGATAAACTTCTTGAAATTTATATTGTCATTACAAACATAATTAAAATATGTACATTGTTCTTGAAAATAAACAGGAAATTTAGAGGTTCAGATGATCATAAGCGCTTGAGCCTCGTTGACGTTGAATACTCGTCCATTAGCATTGGCAAGCTTGGGACAATTTCGCTTGAAATGATTTAAGTCACCACAATTGAAACATGCTCTCGAGCGAGTCTGAGTAAGGGCTGCTCGGTTCTGGATACGACAGGTCACAGCTAGATGTCCAAATAAACCAAAAATTGTACACTGGCGGGAAGGGGAATTTGATGCATGGTGATAGTTGCAAAGATTGCACCGGGGTTGCTTTCCACGATAAAATCCCTTAAAGGGTACTGAGTTCAGTGGAATAGGTGCAGGAATTGCAAAATTCTTTGAAGCCTTGCGCTTCCTAGAACTTTTAGTAGATTCGGCCTTTGATCTTTTCGAATTCTCGTCAACAGATTCAGTGTTTTGTTTCTTATCTCCTTTTCGAAACAGTTTACCTTTTCTAACCTGGGAGTCGGTTAAGATATCGGCTAACTCCTTAGCTTCCTTATGTATTGCAGGTTGGCTGCCAGTGACAATGTCTTGGACAGGGTTAGGTACACCATCGATGTATTTCTCAATGGCCCGACCCAAAGGTGTAACCATAGTGGGGCAAAGTAGGCTTAACTGTTCAAATCGGTCAGTGTAGGCACGGTGTTCCCCACTATCCTGTCTTAGATAATAGAACTCACTTTCAAGTGCTCTTATTTCGCTTCGTGGGTAGAATTCTTTCTTCATAAGATCTTTAAATTCTTCCCACGTCAGTTCCATTGCTACATCGACACCTCGGTCTCTCATAATACCATTCCACCAAGTGAGTGCTCTCCTTTGAAAGACACTCGAAGCAAAATCTACCTTGCGCTCATTAGGACACTGAACATGGCGGAAGGTGCTTTCTATACTTTCAAACCATTGTAGGAGTGCCGATGCTCCTTCAGACCCAGAAAATTTTAGCGGTTTGGTTGAATTGAAGGTCTTGAAACTACACTGGGCGTTGTTGTTGTTGTTGTTATTGTTGTTGTATATCTGATGAACCTGGGTTACTATGTTCAAAAACACAGCAGCCATCTGCTGAGTGACAAGGGATGCGATTTCTTCGTTGGTTTGAGGTTGTGCATCTCGTCGAGGAGGCATTTTGAAAGTACAGCTATAGAGAAAACTAAACAAGTTAGATTTATCCAATTGTTATGAGTTTGTAACATTATTGTATTGTGAAAACTTTGATCTAGAAGAATCTTGTTCATTGGTCTTGTTCTTGTACTTAGAATATATGGTGTTGTGGATTTTGTTTTGAAACAAGAGTTGTTTTGAAAAATAATTTTTTTTGTAATATATTTTTGGATGAGAGAATACAAACCGAGTTAATGGTTTGTATTATAAATTCTTTACCTGTTAAAAATTATTGTTTTTAATTTAAATTTTAAAATAAAGAAACTTTGTGTTTGAAATTTTGAAAATTCTCATCCAAATGGTAAAAATTTGAAATTTTGAAAGACAAGGGTAGTGTTCTGAAAATGGAATAGGATCTCGTAGTGTCATGAAATGAAATGAAATTCATTTCAACTGTATCGAATCAAACATATCACCGAAGGTAATATGATAAAATAGTACTGGGAAAGGAAAGTTGTTTCGGTTGTCGTGAGGAGCAAACATATTACCGAGGGTAATATGAATGAGTAGTGTTACAAAGGTCGTTTAGAAATCATTCAGTAGGGTCAAGATGGATAGGTTTTTTTATAATGCTTCACGAAGACATGCTTTAGCCTATAAGTGGATACCCACACTAAGAGTTCCCAGGTAAGAGTGACTGGTCCGATAATGCGGATTTGTATGAACACTCTAGCCTTAGACAGAAAACTCGGGGTACAGGAATCCACCCTTCCAGATTGCATGTGTTCACATTATTAAAACCCAAGATTTCGATGAAAAACATTTGAGGAAAAACATTTAAGAAATCTTTTGATATAAATCGTTTGAGATAAAACATGTTTGCGAAATATTTTGATAAAAACATATAAGAAAACATTTTGAAAAATATTTCAATGAAAATGTTTTGAGAAAACATTTTGAGGAATACCCTAAGGCATGAAGCCTAAGGTTTAGGATAAATCATCTAAGGCTAGATGATTTGTAAATCATAGAGTAGTTATGGCACGAATAAGGATGAGGATTTAGGAAAGAGTTCCTAAGTCTACTCATGTTTGGGTCCTAGGAAGGTTATAGACAAGGTTTAAGGCATACTAATAACCTAATTCCATATAACCAGTGCTCTGATACCAATATGTAACACCCCAATCGCGTAATACATCAACACGTGACGGAAATATCCGGGAGTCACGTTACAAATTGCTCACAACTACTGGTACTAAATTGTTTCAATATCATTAACATTGTTTTACAAACAAAGAATACATGTAATTGTTCATTTATTTTAGAAGTCTAAGGCCCGTATGCAGTCCTATGCGTTGCATGCTTGAACAGTCGAAAACCTGAAACATATGTGAAAAACAGTCAGCATAAAAATGCCGGCGAATACATAGGTTTTATTAGCCAAATAAATGAAAAAACATTTGGTATTGCAATACTTTAACAGCTACGAGAGCTGTCAATTGAAAATAAATCTTGAAGCCAAAGAATGGCAAAAATTTAGCATTTGCAATACGTAATCTTAATTGCGAAAACTCGTGACAAAATAGGTTTGTATATGGCAATATGATTATTACTAAGTCATTTTTATGCCGTGCATTGTAATCTCATTTAAACCATCGTAAAAACTTGTTAATATGTTATTAGAAATCCAATCAAGGATTAATAATAACTGTTTTGAAATAAATCAAAACTAATGTAAGTATTATATAAA
Organism: Helianthus tuberosus; assembly: GCA_030545235.1. Classification (NCBI taxonomy): domain Eukaryota; kingdom Viridiplantae; phylum Streptophyta; class Magnoliopsida; order Asterales; family Asteraceae; genus Helianthus; species Helianthus tuberosus. Next base: position 125,977,309 of record CM060376.1, on the reverse strand, counting down.
TCAAATCAATGAGTCATGATAATACTTCATATATCTTTCTAAGAATCTAACATATAAAAATATGGGAAATTCTATGAAGATTTCGATACTCGAACATTGAAACAATCGTACACAAAATCCTAAAGTGATCCAGATAACGCTACAAGAATAATAAAATAAGAACACTTATATATAGGAAGTACCAGCGGCGTATCCACTATGTTCTTATTTTATTTGTTAGGTCCCGGATTGATCCGTTTCGATTGCGAACCGACTCGTACGACGTGCGGAATCCGTGCACGAGTGAGACCGAAACACACGAAAGTAATATAATATGTGATTCTTTGATAGATTTGAAAGAATACAAGAACCTTGAATCACTTGAAGCTCTTTCTCTCTCTACTTTCTCTCTCTAGCCTCTATCTTCTCTAAAGCTCCAAAATGAGGAAAGATCTCCAAAAGTTCTAAATGAGAACCCTAATGGTTCTATTTATAGGCCAAGGCTTATAAGGAGAGTTCCCCTTATTTACCATAATGCCACCTAGCCTTTTCTATCTAATATTACAATATAATGCTAGACTTAATCAGTTTCAGCTACGATCTTGAGATGACGGAGGCGATAGACATACTGCACTAACAGACTCCCCCTTGGATATTGCCGCAGTCAATCTCAAACATTTAGTCAGACTCGTAGCTTCTGGTCTTTCTCTCTCTCACTGAGTCTTATTGAAGCTTTAACACATTTTCAGCAACGAAGACTCCCTCTTGCTCGAACAGAATCCCCGTGGATCTGTCTTCAGCTTCAGCTCCCTCTTTAGGTAAACTCTTCAGGCTCCCCCTTTCATCAAGCTTCTGTTCTTTGGGATCGACACCTGGCTTTCCGGTTACAAGCTCTTCTGGGATAGTTACGTGTCTCCTTGAATGCACGCTCCCCCTTTCGTTTAGCTCGTCTTCAGACTCCCCCTTAGACTCGACTATCGGGATCGTAGTCTGGTACAACATCTGCAAATCTCAGACGTTTATAATTAACAACGTTTTGAACTTCCAGGATTGAAAACCTGGCTCTCTCAACTTTTGCTAAAATATTTTACAATGAAAGCATTTTCGATTGTCCAGGTATCGTAACCTGGCTCTATTAAACTTTCTAAATCAAGATCCTGGGACTAAGATATAATAATATGAAATATATCCTGGATTACTTGATATTCTTCCCCTATCAACAATCTTCAAAGATTTGGCAGTTTCAACGAACCGTATCGGAAACTGACTCTATTACAGATTTTAACAGTATAAGCATCCAACTCCCTCACAGTTAATCATCCAAGTCCAACTTAATGACCTTGGAGATATCACAAACTGTTTTTGATTTTTGATTTTAAAACATCAAGTTTCAAATTAATGAACTTGTTTTATTTTTCAGAAACACGATCAGCATGCTTAGATTTTGAAACTCAGCATCCAGACATCGGTTGTCGAAAATAAAGCAGAAATCAAAATCTTTTTGTATTTTCTGAAAACATAAAGCAGTAAAGAAATATGTACAAACATATTTACAGACAATATTTTTGTTTGAGTTTGCGTCAGAGGATCATATCAGTTTATGACAAATCACAAGTACCGTTGAGCTTAGAAACACTTTAAGAATTAAACAATTCACTTAGATTGTCGATATACTTGTCCACTTAAATTTTCATACAAACTTCAACTGATTCAGGATACGAATTAGATGTCTTAAGAACTTAAACTTATTCATGTGTCCCACCTCTTGAATATACTCCCGTATCCAGATCCCAATATTCAGTCTTACAGGCAATTATAACACAAATGATATCTGTAAGGGGTTAATAAATTATGAAGAATCATGAGAGCTCAGGTTAGAACTACCGTTCAGCAGAGAGATCATGACTCAACTTGTGGGTGTGTCCCCTTTAGAGGATCTTTTAGCTACAACAGCAGCGACTATCAATTTTATTGTTTCATCTGCATGCTGAGGGTGATGCTGTGTTTCAAGCATTGCGGAAAGTATTATTCGGGGACTAGGTCAGAACTTCCATTCAGCAGAAGTCCCGGAATAATACCCCAGATATCACTGAGTATAAAGACCTAGTATATCAGATTATGAGACCTTTCAGACGAGATTTCAGGGGTTACCTATATATCCAAGTAGTGTTCCCCACAAAATAAGTAAGTTTGAATTTAGGTTTATATCCCGAAAAAGTTTACTAAATGTATAAAAATCTACCAACATATCATCAGTGAGACCGTTTAACGCTATTTAATCATTACATTTCTTTAGCATACTGTAACTATCTACTGATGTACTATCATTTCCTCTTTTTACACAAAAACTCAATTTTTTTTGTTTTATCATGTTTTTGACTTTTTCAAATTTTCTAATGTTTTTGGATTTTCTGACAATATACTCCCCCTAAAATTCAAAACCATTTAAAGAAAATTTGACAACCAATACTGATAGCTTTGTCTCGCCATCCATTTTCTGCTAACTATGCCCTGTTTTTGCAGAAAAACTAATATAAAGTACCCCCATGATTTACAACCCATTGATTTTCGACAGTTTGAAAACCGTTTTTCAATCTTGTGAAAGTAATCATGTTCGTTCAGCCGTGAGGGTTTCGGCGTATTCAATCAACATTTTTTTTTAACAAAAACAAAACATATTTTTGGTTTTTCAAAATTTTCAATTTTAGGGTTTTTGAAATATTGTTTATTTATTTACAGAAAACAAACAAACTCCCTGTTCAACCAAACCAGGGTTCAGCAGCCTTCTCCTCCTGTGCCAGGCTGCTCATCAATTTTCCTCCTTGACAATCAAACTTCATGAGCACCTGCACATTCTCAAAAACTCAATTACTTGAACAATTTAGCCCAAGTCTGTTGGACCTTAGGCATTTCAACACAATAAGTTTCATTTAATGATGGAAAATCTTTGTCATTTTTTCACAAAAACTTTTTCATCTTTGTCTTCAACTTTTTCAACATTTACAGAAGTCACTTGTTTCTTAACACTCCATGTTTGACCTTTCGGAGTACCTCTTTTGTAAAAATGTGATTCTTTTTGAACATTTTGTTTTTGAACAATAACTTTTGGTTTCCAAAACTCTAGGGGTTTTGTCATATCAACAGATGTGTTCCAACTTTGTGTTGTTCTGAATCTGGGTGTGTGAGAAATCTGTGTTTGTTTTGAATCAGACCTTGTCTGTTTTGGTTTCCAAGTTTGATTCGAAGCAAACTTGTTTGTGTTGTACCTCCAAGTTTGTTTTGAATCAAATCTGGTTGACCTTGGTTTCACATCCTCAGATTTATGTTTTTCAACATTAACAGGCTTTGGATTTGGACACTTTCGAGCAACATGTCCAATTTGATCACATTTAAAACACACTTTCTTTGAAACATCCTTGGCCTGTTGTTGTTTCTTTTTCATAGCATCAAACTCAGCATTAGACTGTTGTCCAATTTTGAGTTTTTCTTCCTCTGCTAAACTTTTTCCTTGAACAAAACTTGTTTTAACCTGATCATTTTTCTTCCAATTTTGTTTCTTTTTATAACCCAAACCAGCCTTCATGTTTTTCTTCTTAAAACCAGGTTTGTTATAAAAAGATTTATGACCTTTACCAGCAAACTTTGAAATTTCCGACTTCTCAATCTCAACCATTTTGAACACTTTATCAACCTTTTCTGAAATCACATTCTGAATCGGGAATACAACATCTAAGAATAGTTTGTCCGATCCAATCATGGTATAGACCAATCCCTTTGAATCATCATCCAAATTTTTCTCGGATTTTGTGTTTTTCAGATAACCATCATGAAAATTTCCTTCATCTTCATCCTGTGATTCAGACTTACCTTTTGTAGACTCATCTTTCAAAACGCTTTCAACAACCTTACTTACCACCTCTGAATCATTAGCATCATCAGATTTGGAGTAAGTCACATCGATACTTTCAGGTAACTGGTCAGCTATGTTCAAACCCTTTGCCACCTTTTCCTCATCATAAAAAGTATAATTGTTTCTCAATGGTGGTGGTACCTGATGAAATTCTGAACAAATACCCTTTTTGCAATTTTCAGTATCTTTGTCATCTGGTGTGATGTTGAAAATGCGTTCGAGAATGTACGAAGAGTTATGATAACTTTGAAGTTTGGTAACAACCTTTTCTTTTTCAGCCAAGACTTGTTTAAGATTTGCAATTTCATCAACACACTTGTTCAATTCAATTTGCTTTTCTTTAAACTTTCTTTCATACATTTCTTTAGTGACTAAAGTTTCTGACAATCTTTGATCAAAACTTTTGACTTGGCTCTTCAAAGTATCATAAGTGTAGGATCGAATTCGGACCCAAACGAGTCGTTCAGAAGAGTTTATCTCAGTTTGAGCGGCGGAAACAAACAAACCGAGGTCAATTCAGCGAGATTCACACTTAAAACTGTTGTTTCTATTAATTTGATGACATTTACAACCTGACAACACTTCGGCAGCACTTCGTGGCTCACCGGAAGAATCTCTGAAAAAGTTACAAATGATTTAGCTTGAAGGCTATATATAGTGGTGAGGTTTAGCTTGAAACTGTTCAAGGGAAACCTTGATTTAGCTTGAAACTGTTCGAGGGAAACCTTGATTTAGCTTGAAACTGTTCAAGGGAAACCTTGATTTAGCTTGAAACACTTTCAAGGTAAATCACCACGTTCAAGCTAAATTACATTAAACACATTCTAAAACGAATATATCTAACATTTTTAGTCCTAGACTCGATACAAGACGAAGTCGACAGACGCATGCACCAACAAACTCCCCCTCGAATGTTGACGAGTCTTGAGTGTTGAGTCTTCGTATCTTCAATCTTTATCAGTCTTTGAACTTCCTTCATACTTCAACTAATCTCCTCCTCAGATGTTTTCAGACTCCCCCTCTCAATCTGCTGAGATCGTAGTCTGGAATTCACTTTCCACAGATTCTTAGATCGAAACCTGGCTAAACCTGCACATGCTCTACCCAAAAATAAATTTTCTGATGATAACTTGAACACAATCAGACATCACTCAAAAATATCACAAAAATGATCTAACATTTATAGTCTCTGATGAACCATTTGAAGAAATATCATTTTCATATTCAAAAACAACACACTCTCCCAAACCATCTGTTCATCATGTTTAGCACTTGAAATTTTGAAAATCAGCTCTTCAACACCAGTTGTCTAAAATCTTTTTGGATTTTTCAAAATTTATGCTAAAACACACTAAAATCTTTTTGGATTTTTGAATAAAATGAAATGCAGTAAAGAAATATTTACAAACAATATTTTTGTGAGTTTGTGCAAGAGGATCATATCAGTTTCTGAGACATATCACCAACACCGTTAAGCTTCATTTCATTTTAAGTTCTAAACAGTTCACTTAGATTGTCAGTATACTGGTCCACTTAAATTTTCACACAAAGTTCAATTGATCCGAGATACGATATTAATGTTTTAAGCACTTAAACTTATCCGTGTGTCCCACTACTTGAATATACTCCCGTATCCAGATCCCAATATTCAGTCTTACAGGTGAGTATACCACAGATGATATCTGTCAGGGGAATAAATTATGCAACCGTGATAGCTCAGGTCAGAAATTCCGTTCAGCAGAGAGCCTAGTTGACTTTTAGGTGTGTCCCCTTTAGAGGATCTTTTGAATTACAACAGCCATGATTAGCATTTTTCAATGTTTCATCATTTTTTAGCTGAGGGTGGTGCTATATTTCAAGCAAATGTAAAGTATTCTCCGGGGACTAGGCCATTGCTTCCGCAAAATCAGAAGTCCCGGGATAATACCCCAGATATCACTGAGCATAAAGACCTAGTATCTCAGAATAAGGGACCTTTCAAACAAGATTTCAGGGGTTACCTATATATCCAAGCAGTTTTGTTACCCACAGAATAAGCAAGTTTGAAATTTAGGTTTATATCTCGTCACAATCTACTAAATGTGTAAAAACCTACTGGCACATCATCAGTGAGATTGTTTATTACATTTTTCTTTCCAATTCTTTAGCATGTTGTGACAGTCCACTGATGTACTATCATTTCCTCTTTTATGCAACAAAACTCATTTTCATTTTTATCATGTTTTTGACTTTTTCAAAATTTTAAAATGTTTTTGGATTTTCTAAAAATTCTTACTCCCCCTAAAATGCAAACACATTTCAGGAAATTTGAAAATAAACTGTACAATAAAATGACAACCAATATCGAATCACCTCAATTCGCCATTCACTTGGCATAAACAATCAGAACTCCCCCTCACAACAAACTATTTTCTCATTTAGATTTCAAAACACTTTAGTTTGTTTTAATCAAAATGATTTTTCCGGAAAATAAGTTTGTTTTTACCACATGTAAAGTTGGGGATTTGATTCATCTCATTGTTTACCAACCTCTTGTAGAAAATCAGATACAACTTAATGTCCCTGATTTACCACTTGTACAAAAAACATAATCAAATACAAAGAATGATGCCGATTCCTGATCCACGATTACCAACTTGGGATCTCCGGCAAGTCCACAGACTTACTGTTCGTAGTATGAGCCATCCCAGTCACGAACTAGGGATGGTTCAACTTTCTCCTTCATCGTCTTCTTCTCGTAAAACTCCTTCACTCCTTTGACCTTCCTGTCAATCATTTTTCCAAACATGTTATGGATTTTTGAGTTAAAAACCTTTTCGACATCAAATTCCTTTTTGTCATCATAAAATTGGTTTGAAATCTCAACTTTACCAATTTTCTTTTTATAATTTTCAGCCCGAAGTAATGGAAAATTATCATCATTCACACTCGGTATTGAGTTATCACCTTTTACCTCAACCTGTGGCTCCTCTGATTTTATGGAATCAGATTCATCGCCAGAAGATAGCTCCTCTGATTTTGACCCATCAGAATCATTGCTAGAACTATCAACAGACTTCTTAACAACCCATTTCTGGTTGTCAAGATTTCCTCTTTTCTTGTAAAACCTGTTTGAACTTTCACCAATTTCAAAAGTTGAATTTTTGAACAATTTAGTTCTGTCAATTGGTGGTTCAAACACAACTTCTTTTTCTTTCTGTTTATGAGAAACTCCCTGTTTTAATGGTATTGCCTTAAAACAATCTCTGGCAATATGTCCAACAGTGTTGCATTGGAAACAGGTTCTCGTATTTTTCCTTTGTCCAACAAACTTCGTTTCTTCTTGCTTTGTTGCAAGAAACTCACTATTTGACTGCCTCCAAAACTTTTTCTTTTCTTCCTCATCTCTTGATGTACCTGAAACAAATGTTATCTTTGCTTTAAAATCACGAACATATGTTTCATTTTTCTGTTTTTCTGTTGGAGTAAAACCAAGACCTTTCTTTTTGAAATTACGGTTAGGGTTTGGTTTCTTATGAAATCCAGAACCAGAACTGTAACCTTTTTTCTTGTTTAGTCTTTGTTGTACTCTTGAGGTGTATTTTTTAGGTTTATCAATAAGATTTACATCTTTTAATTCTGAAATATTTATTTCTGTTAGTTTGAAAACCTTTTTAATCATCTCAGTTTTTACACCTCTTAGTGGAAATTCCTCATCAAAATATAATTTGTCGGAATCATTCAATGTATATGCAACTTTGAATGTTTCGTCATTCAAATTAGATTTTGATAACAGGAATTCTTTGTTGTAAACCCTTTTAACTGAAGAATTTTGACTGTTGGCCGTCGAACTCGAACTTTCAGAACCAGACTTTGACTCTGACTCTGACTTTGACTCCTCAGTTTCATCTTTATCCAACACCTGATCGACGACTTTTTTAATTAACTCGGACTCATGATCAGTGTCAGATGATGTAAACACGACATCAATATTTTCTGGCAAATTGACTGACGACTCCGACTCCCACTGTAAATTTGTTGCTTTTTCAACTCTTTCCTGATTTGGATTCCTGGGCAAATATCCATTTTCTAGCGGGGGTGGACATTTGTTATAACTGACTTCTTGTTTCTTACCAGAATCCTTCTTGTCAGTCTTTTTCTTTGAGTCACTCTTCTTGTTTTTCTTTTTTGGAGTCTTTTCTGAAGTCTTTTCTTCAATCACTTTTCCATCATCCTTCTTTTCTTCAGTTACTTCATCCTCTTCAAATGCCTTCATGCCTTCAACAGTTGGATAAATCCTGTCAATGACATAAGAAGTACATGAGTAACTTTTCAACAAACGATTAACTCTTTCAGTCTCAATTCTTTGCAATTCCAACTTTTGTTCTAGCACAACACACTTCTCAATGTAGTTGTTCACCACTTTTTGCTTCGTCATAAAAGCTCCTTGAAGTGTTTTCATCGCTGTAGCTTGTTCTTCACTTGTTTGGTTGTACTGATTCATCGCTTTGTTCAACACATCGTAAGATTCCTTCAAACTATTCAAGTTATAGATCAGTGTACTGTTTTGCTTCTTCACAGCTTCACAGTTTTCACACTTCACTGGAATCTTCTTTGCATCAACTTCATCTTCAACTTTGAACTTTGCAACTTCAACCTTTACTTTCCTTTTGGTCACTGGAATTTCTTCGTCATCACTACTCACTGGAGTCTTGACCTTTTTCTTCTTCTTTTTAACCTTTTCATCTTCACTGTCACTTTCAGCAATCAGTTTCATATCAGCTTCGAATTTTCTCTTCCAATATTCAGTATCATCATCACTGTCCTCTTCAACTCGAGCTACAAAAGCTGTATAAGCTTTAGCTTGATCAGGAACATGATCATCCCATGTGAAATTTTCCCAGCTAAACCCTTCAGGTAACTTTTCGTCATCTTGATCTATTATCAAAGCACTACCATTAACTCTCTTAAAAGAATCTTGATTGACCGCACAAGCTCTCTTTCCAGAATCTTCAATCACATATCTTCCATGCGCAGTTTGTGCCTGATGTTGTTGTTGTTGAGGTGGTTGTTGAGCAACTTGATGGTAAATGGCCTTTCGATAGTAATCATTGTTGTTGTTGAACGGATTTTGAGCTCCACTTGCTTCGCGGTTTTTGCACTCCCTCTTGAAGTGTCCTTTTTCCCTGCAACGAAAACAAGTGACTTTAGATTTGTCAAAACCTAAAGTAGAAGTACCAGCCTCACAAAGATCATCTCTTCCAGTGATTTGCTTGAATTTCTCAGCTCTCCTCAACACGCTGGCCAAGCACCATTTTATGTCCATCAGTTCCATCTCTTCAGCATCGATCTGGTCGTAATCTTCCTTTGTCAGCATTGGATTCCCGATTCGACCTGCAACAAAACAACTGTAAGATTCTAAAACCATTCCTAATAAAGACATGTGGTTTTTAGCAACTTCATCAGAATACTCTTGATCATTATCAAGATTTAAAACAATATTGCACTGAAATTTTCTCCCATTTTTTGTTGCTGTAATGTTTGAATCAAAAGACGTAAATGATGTGAAACTTGTTTTGTTGTTTGATCCTGATGATGAACTTTCAGAAGAATTCTTGGCATTGTAAGCAGTTTCTATTTTTGGAGATAAATTTGTAGACTTCTCATTCACCCCTGCTTTGTAATACAACCCAATATCCTGTTCACCATCAAAGTCTTTCATTCGAATAATCTTTCGTTGCTCCATTTCTTGAGCTTCCAGCTTCTCAATGAATTTGCTGAGTGTCAAACTGCTAAAGCCTTTCTTGTTTCTAAGCATCATGAGATATGTGCCCCAAGTCTCATGTGGTAATGCATCAGCAAGTTTTTCTATCAACTCTTCGTTGTCTTTCTCAATACTCAATCTCTTCATGTTTGCTAGCAGATTGCAGTATCTTTCAATGATTTGTCTTGTACTTTCATTCTTCAACCCGCGAAACAAATCAAACTCTTTCTTCAGAAGTGATTTCTTGTTCTTTATCATTTCTTGACTACCAACAAATTTTGATCTTAAAGCTTTCCAAATCGAGTAGGAAGTTCCGTTATGTTGTAATAACACCAAGATGTCTTCTTTTACAGCTTGTTGTAGAAGACTCAGCATCATTTTCTCATCTTTGTATTTCTTTCTAGCATCGGCAGTTAGATCTTTAATCGGAACCACTTCTTCATCATCATTTGTCGGTCGAATATACTTTGTCTCAACACATTCCCACGCATCCAAGTAGTTAGCTTGCACCCAATTCTCGAAACGACCTTCCCAACCTTTATATTCCTCAATGTTCATTAGTTTGGGCGGCTTTTGCATCGTCCCTGTTTCGTTTTCCATCAATGTGTTCTGTGTAATACTGATCGGGGTAGCCGGGGTAGCAAACGCGTTGTAAAAATCTTCGTCCATGATTCGGTTTTCAACTGAGCTGTATCACCTTGTAAAAATACCTGTCGAATACCTGACAACTGACAACAAACCACAATCAGTTTAACCGTTTATCAATTAACTGAATAAAACTGGTACTCGGTTGTCGTGAAATGTTCTCGACACGAAATTTCACTTTTCAAGCAAAAAATCGAACTCAAATGAAATCCCAAGATGAATTGAAATCAGACTTCAAGCGAAATCTTTTGACCAGCAACTTCAAGCGAAAACAATCAGTTAACAACTTTCAAGCGAAATCAAGTGTTAACTGTTCAAGCGAAATCAAACTATATTCTGTTGAAGCGAAATCACACTCTATGTCTTGAAGCGAAATCAGATAAAAAGTCTTGAAGCGAAATCAACCAGTTTATCTTGAAGCGAAATCAAACAGTTTCTGTTGAAGCGAAATCTTGCTGAAATAAGGATTTTCAAGCGAACTTCACTATTTCGCTTCAAATATTCAATGTCTTCAAGCGAAATCAACAATTAACATACATTTTCAAGCGAAATCAACAACAAATCTGAAGCGAAACTGCATGACATCATCATTTTCGATCGGTTTTTGGTCTGATTGAACGAGTAAATGACTGAATTACGTTCTGAAACTCTCAAGGGTTTGTTAAAACATGTTTACGCACGATATGTGAGAATTTGAACCGATTTTATCCGTAGAAAGTGTTAAATTTTGAAAAAGAATGGTGTAGAAACAGAAAACGCGGCTGAATTGGCAAGAACTCTTCCTCCTGAGCTCTGATACCACTTGTAGGATCGAATTCGGACCCAAACGAGTCGTTCAGAAGAGTTTATCTCAGTTTGAGCGGCGGAAACAAACAAACCGAGGTCAATTCAGCGAGATTCACACTTAAAACTGTTGTTTCTATTAATTTGATGACATTTACAACCTGACAACACTTCGGCAGCACTTCGTGGCTCACCGGAAGAATCTCTGAAAAAGTTACAAATGATTTAGCTTGAAGGCTATATATAGTGGTGAGGTTTAGCTTGAAACTGTTCAAGGGAAACCTTGATTTAGCTTGAAACTGTTCAAGGGAAACCTTGATTTAGCTTGAAACTGTTCAAGGGAAACCTTGATTTAGCTTGAAACACTTTCAAGGTAAATCACCACGTTCAAGCTAAATTACATTAAACACATTCTAAAACGAATATATCTAACATTTTTAGTCCTAGACTCGATACAAGACGAAGTCGACAGACGCATGCACCAACAATAAGCTTCTTGTACTTTCTGACTCGACCACTTTAAAGAATCATACTGTTTTTGTAAATCTTGAAATTTAGATTCTTTTTCAACACAATCGACACATTTTGCTGAACACAGTTGTCGATAAACATCATTATCCTTTTCAAGACCTTGACATTTCTGTGTTAGCTTTTCAACCTTTAGTTTCAAAATTTCTTCTTTTTCAATCATTTCTTTGCATTTCATTTTGAAAACATTTTCAATTTTATTTGTTTCAATATCTTTTGTTTTTATCATTTCATCTTTTTCGGTACAGGCTTTGCACATTTCTATGCAATTCCTGCACTTGTTTTCATTTTTATCATCAGACTGTTCAATGCTTTTGTCTTTGTCAAACAATTCAGAAGATTCAGTTTGAATTTTTTCTGTTATCACACCTTCTTCTTCTGTCTTTTTCTGATTTTCATCTTTCATATGTTCTTCTTTATCAGTTTCCTCTGCCGCTTTCTTTACTTCATCTATCAGCTTTTCCAGCTCTTGTTCTTTCCTCTTTTTCATTTCTACCACCTTCGGTAGACTTGCTTCAAAAACTTCTTTTATCTTCTTCATTAAATCCGGCAAGTAACTTTTATCAGAAAGCCTTCTTGTGTTGAAAGTGCCCTCTCTTGGAAACAAATTTGTTACTGCCTCAAAATCAACTTTTGAAGGGTCAACCACTGGATTATCCTGTGGATCCATGTAACACTCTAGTTCTTCATTCCATCCCTTGGCTCTTTTTGCTTCCTTAAATGGTTCATACAATTTGCCAATCTCCCATCTCGCACTGTCTCTTCTCCACCATCTATCATGAGCACTTTCTTCTGACATTTTAAATCTTCTTCTTGATATTCGCCCCTTGTAAATCTTTAATCACCCGAATACGAACAAACAAACAAAATGAGTTTAATCAAATTTGTCAAATGATCGTAAAAGAATTTGGTCCGTTCGGATGAATCAATAGTCAATCGGATGATGTTGTCCCAAACGTATGAGTTCAGCCCAATTTAGATGAGATCAGCCTAATTCGGATGAAGTGTCACGAACAAATGAGTTGGTCCGGATGATGATTCGTCCGGATGGTGAACCGGATGACAATACGCACGAGTGGGGATCCGCACGGGTGGTGATCCGCGCGACAAAAGTGATGCGTACGGGTGAGGTGTGGTGATACGGATTACTGTCCATGCGTGTGGTGATCTGTAAAAGTCAACACTAAAACAACTAGAACATGCCCGACAATCCTTTAACAATTCAATATTGCATGCAAATGCTGAATCAAATCACGTGCACTTCTATCTCAAATTAAACTGATTTCTCAAATGATGGCAGACAACAATATATACATATAAATTCTCATTGGACCTCAAGCTTATTAGTGGACATCACATGGGCCTTTTGACATGAAACAATTTAATGCACTGACAAATCACATGAAACTTTTATACTGACAATGACTAAATCACGTGATCACTAAAGTATGTAATTAATGAATTATCCGGATGATGTTATACGCACGGGTGGTGATCCGCGCGGGTGGGGATCCGGAGATGTTATACGCACGGGTGGTGATCCGCACGGGTGGTGATCCGCGTGATGTTATCCGCGCGGACAAGTTGTCCGTGCGTATGGCAAGTCAACAAGTCAACACGGATGTCTGAAAGTAATCCGTGTGTATGATGCTATCCGTGCGTATGATGTGTTGACTTGTCAAAGCCCTAGTTTATCAATGACACAAGACGACAAACTATTATGATGACAATGACTTAAACGATATTCTATGGTATTCCAAGTGCTTTCACATGCAAACTGATATCATGTAGCTGACAACAACATCAATGGCTTCTCATGCAAACTGACAATCACATGCACCCTTATCTTATCTAGAGTCAAGAGATTCTTATGACAAACTGACAAATTCAATACTGGAATCACGTGACCTTGATGTATGTAATTAAATGATAGCAGGTTACTATGTTGACTAAATGAATTAAACGGGTGAGAAATTGTGACACGTAATGCTATCCGTGCGTGTGACAGAGTCAACAACAAAGTCAATACGTATTATGTCATCCGTGCGTGCGACTTATGCGTATGGTTAGGTCAACAATTAGTCAAAGCGGATGGTCATCCGCACGGATTGCCATCCGCGCGGAGAACAACAAACGTAACAGCAGCAACTTTTATCATTTTTCGATCAAAAAAATCTCAAATTTCTCACAAAATACTTTGAATTAAAGTCTGAAATTTTATAGGCTTGTAAATCATGCATATACGCACAACATATCCGAAATTTATCAAATTTTAACCGTAAAATCCTTGTTAATTTTGCGTTTTTTCAGTTAAAAACGTGAAAATATGAAAAATGAAGAACTTTAACGAATCTGATGCAAATTGAGATCTGAAAACGATGAAATCCTGTGCGAAATCGTGTGAATGATCTGAGCAATCGTTCTCCTGCTCTGATACCACTTGTTAGGTCCCGGATTGATCCGTTTCGATTGCGAACCGACTCGTACGACGTGCGGAATCCGTGCACGAGTGAGACCGAAACACACGAAAGTAATATAATCTGTGATTCTTTGATAGATTTGAAAGAATACAAGAACCTTGAATCACTTGAAGCTCTTTCTCTCTCTACTTTCTCTCTCTAGCCTCTATCTTCTCTAAAGCTCCAAAATGAGGAAAGATCTCCAAAAGTTCTAAATGAGAACCCTAATGGTTCTATTTATAGGCCAAGGCTTATAAGGAGAGTTCCCCTTATTTACCATAATGCCACCTAGCCTTTTCTATCTAATATTACAATATAAAGCTAGACTTAATCAGTTTCAGCTACGATCTTGAGATGACGGAGGCGATAGACATACTGCACTAACATTATTACACCCGTTTCGTTATCTAAATCACAACTACCACATAAACACATAATCGTCAACTTGTTCCATCTCGTAACCACGCATTAAAGTACACAATGAATCCAAACAGGGGCTCCAATATTAGTACTCTAAACATCCCATATAGGTCTAGCTATGAAGATAGATAGATACTACAGGGATCAGGTTCTCGTTACCTCGGCTAATCTAACATGCATTAAAGTACTCAATGAATCCAAACAGGGGCTCCAATATTAGTACTCTAAACATCCGACAAGTATATCTAGCTATGAAGATAGATGAATACTTCAAGGAATAGGTTCTTGTCACATCGAATCACTGTATCACAACATCCTAAACCCTAATGGTGATTCGGGATAATGCCACGAAGGGTAATACAATAAGCACACTTATATATAGGAAGTACCAGCGGCGTATCCACCATGTGCTTATTGTATTATCTAGTTTCGTTATCTAAATCACCAACAATCTACACACAACCAACCATAGAGTCGTAAAGTACTTCTTTAAAACCTTACTATGAAGATAGGAAGATCTAAGACTATACTTCAAACATCCTATAAGGATCAATCTATGAAGATAGATAGATGCTATAAGGATTCTAGATAATCACTGTGTTTGCATAATCGGAATAAGACACCTCAAATCACTTAGTAAACACATACATGCCATACATTTCGAAAACAAATCGATTACACATATGAATCGCCCCAAAACATTTAAAAACGGTAAAAGAGGGGAACTATGTACTCGCCTGGGATTGCGTATAGTTCCGGTTCAAAGGGTATAACAAAGCTCAAAAGACTAAGAGTTCAAGTGTTGAAGCGGTTCCTAGGGTAACAGACACTGTGTTAGCGAATCGACACCTAAATCGGAAGATCGGGTAGAATGAGGTTTTGTAAACCAAACGAGTATTGGAACTCATGTGATATCGTTTAACAAAGCCTACATTCTAAATCGGAACCTATCCTAAGTGCTTACGACCCATTACGACTCGTTAAGGTAGCTTATGATACGTTAATGCGTCGTTTGTGCGAAAGCGCGTTCGAGACGCCTAACTAGTCCTATGACAAGTATTATATGCCTTAACATATCTAATTATGTTATATAATCAGTTTAGATGTCAAAATATGTGTTACATATGCTTAAAATGAAATTATGCGCAAAAAGGGTATTTTGGTCATTTTCCAAAGGCATATAAACTACCTATCATACAACTAACTAAACGAAGTGACCATAAGGTATAACCTCGGAAGGTTATTCCCTATACAACTATGGTCACAATATATGTTTGGTCGGATCCTAATGATGGACCAAACGGGTCGGGTTCGGAAGTCTAAGCGGTTGTTTAGACCGCTTATCTTACGAGCCTACACAAGCACTAAACTAAAAGTGACGAGTTAAACATGTTAAAACATGTTTAACGAAGTTAGAAAACAAGTTTGATATCAAAACAAAGGGTTTTAATACCCAAGAATAGTTTGGTTGCAAAATACGCATAAACGCGCATTTTGACCGAAACTATGACTCGTCACTATGCCTAAATAACGTGGTAATCAGTAGGTATAGGCACAAAGGACTATGACCAACGTGATTACACTCACGTTGCGAAGTTCAAACGAACTTCGTGTTGACCATTGACTGGTCAACACAGAAAGTCAAACATTGTTTGACTTTCGTGCTTGAAAACGCATAAAAGAATGAAAGAAACTTACAAATGGTCCAAGCTTGGAAGAATTGAATAAAAAATACTTAGGTATGAAGCATAAGCTTCAACTTAGAGCATAAATGATTCAATGGTGAGTTGCAAGAATGAAAAGTGGTGGGTATTTATAGAATTCCCACAACCGTTAGGATTGTTTCTCGCAAATCGTGCTTCGATCTTGGCCATACATGTGGGCACAAGGTTTTAAAATACAAGGGGTATATAAAAACCATCAAAATCCAGCCCAAGGTATTGTGAAAATTGCATAAATAACCCCTGAAATTCGATCCAGTTGATGAATCAAACAATCTGCCCAGATCAGTCTCTGGCACCCCGCGAGAGGCCCGTCGCGCCCCACCAGAGACCAAAATGGCAGCATGTCAGAAATGGTCCATGCATGCAATAAACTCAGTTTTCGGCACGTTTAAGCCCCTATAACCCCATTTTAAGGCTCTAAAATGAAGTTAAAGTATAGGGAACTTAAAATATGTTCAAAAACATCTCAGATGCCGGTTTGTTTGGTCGTACGATCGCGTTGTTTGGTTAATTACGACGGAAGTCGTAACGAACGCGAAATCGATCCAAATTACGCGACGAATGAAATTCTAACATTCCAAACACTAAAATAAAATATTTTAATGATTAAATTTTTTTTTGGATGTCCGGATATATTCAGAACTTAAGGTATGCGCGTAAATGCAAACTTACGCAGTTTTTGACGCTTTTAGTCCCTGTTGATCAAATGAGCATATTTTCGCATAACGAACCCCTCAAAGCCTATTTCTGTAACATCTGTGCTTGAAATCATTGTGATGTTATTTAATCCCAATGTTTGTTTGGTTATGTTTTACATTTTTCATGTTTTGACTTTTATTCAATTTCAAACTCTATATCGCTTTCTGGAGAGTTATACGCAAACTGGTGCGTAAACGTAATCATTTTAATGCGAAAAATACTCCGGAACATCAACATATACTTAACATACCTTAAATAACCTTTACATAACTTAGAAATAAGTTTTAAAGGCTTTGGTATGGCAAAAACAAGTTAATTCGCTTACAGGGACTAAATTTGACAAACTACGAAAGTATGCCAATTTGAACTGTAACAGACATTCCGTAACATGACCATAAGTTAA
The DNA here is from genome assembly GCA_030545235.1 of Helianthus tuberosus. NCBI lineage: Eukaryota > Viridiplantae > Streptophyta > Magnoliopsida > Asterales > Asteraceae > Helianthus > Helianthus tuberosus. The sequence goes on along the minus strand of CM060376.1, from coordinate 125,960,016 downwards.
AAATACCATAAATATCCTTTACATAGCTTAGAAATAGGCTTTGAGGGGTTCGGTGTGCTAAAATAAACTTTTGGGTCGTTCAGGGACTAAAAGCGTCAAAAAGTGCACAAGTTTGCACTTTCGCGCATAACTCACGTTCTGAATACATCCAGACATCCAAAAATTTATGTAAGCACTAAAATATTTTATTTTAGTGTTTGGCATGAGAAAAATCCATTCGTCACGCAATTTGGATCGTTTTTCGCGCTTATGCGCATTCCGTCGTAATTAAGCAAACATCGCGATCGTACGACCAAACGAACCAACATCCGGCATATTTTTGAGCATGTTTCATGTCCACAATGTTTAGGCATCATTTTAGGGCCTTAACGTTGGCTTAACGGGCCTTAAACGTGCCGGAAATGGCTTTAATGCATAACAGGGACCAAAACTGTCATTTTTGAAAGTTTGTTTCTGACCAGACAGGCCAGGCGGCCCGCGTAAGTTTAGTGAGTCCCCTTACGCGGCCCGTGTCAGCTTCCCAGATCAGATAAGATCAATTTAACAGCAGATTACAGCTGTTAAGCACCCACAAACTCACCCACACTTGCCCTTTCAGTTCACGAGGGGCCATTTTTGAGTCACCACAAGGTTTCAACAAGTGTATGGACAAGATCAAAGCACGTTATTCGATAAACGATCCTAACGGTTGTCCATTTACTATAAATACCCAACCCTTTCACAACTCAAAACCCACAAATCTGATCTCAAAGCTCGAAGTTGAAGTCATTGCTTCATACCTGAGCTATTCGATCAAGTTTTACTAGCGGGGACCCTTTGTAAGTGTTCCTTCGTTCTTTTATTCTTTTAGCGTTAAAAGTCAAACTTGGTTTGACTTTATTCGTTGACCAGTTTATGGTCAATGAGAAGTTCGTTTGAACTTCATAACGTGAGCGTAATCACGATGGTTATAGTCCCTAGTGACTATACCTACTGATTACCACGTTATCTAGGCTCAGTGACGAGTCGTAGTTTCGGCCAAAATGCGTGTTATTGCGTATTTTGTAACCAAACTACTCATGGGTATCAAAACCGTTTGTTTTGATACCAAACCTGTTTTCTAAACTTAGTTAAGCATGTTTTAACATGCTTAGCTCGTCACTTTTAGTTTAGTGCTTATATAGGGTCGTAAGGTAAGCGATCTAAACAATCGCTTATACTTTCGAACCCGACCCGTTTGGTCGATCATTAGGATCCGACCAAACACATTAGGTAACCATAGCATATAGGGAATAACCTTCCGAGGTTATACCTTATGGTCACATCGTTTGAGTAGTTGTATGATAGGTAGTATATATGCCTTAGGTAAATTACCAAAATGCCCTTTTTACGCCAAAATTCATTTTAAGCATATGCAACATAACTTTTGGTATCTAAACTGATTTGGTAACAATATTAGACATGTTAAGGCATATTTTACTTGTCATAGGACTAGTTAGGCGTTCCGAACGTGTTTTACGCGAACGACGCGTTAAAGTAGCATAAGCTACCTAAACGGGTTGTAATGGGTCGTAAGCACTTAGGTTAGGTTTCATTTTAGTATGTAGGCTTTGTTAAACCATATTACACGAGTCTCCATACTCGTTTGGTTTACGAACCTTCATTCTATCCGATCTTCCGATTTAGGTCCGGTATATTAACATAGTTACCTATATTAGGTGCCGTTTGATATCCGTGATCTCTAGCATTGTTTGGTTGTTACTCAAGGACTACCAAGCAATCTCAAGTGAGTACATAGACCCATCTTTTACTGTTTTCAAACTGTTTTGGGGTGAAACACATGTGCCTACTTGTTACTTTCATGCTTTCCTGTTTTCACATCATATACTTGCTATGTTTCATTAGTACACCTATAGTACATGATTTACATTACATTGTTTTGCTATGTATGTTAACTTAGCATACTTAGTACATTGTTTTACTTTACATTTCTGCTATGTATGTTGACTGAGCATGCTAGCACATTGATTTACATGACTTTTCTGCTTTGTATGTTAACTTAGCATACTTAGTACATTGTTTTCATATAAGATGTGAACATTTGGTATAACATTTGGTTTGTACAAACGGGACTTATATACGTTCATTAACATTAGCTACGCCGCTCGGTAGTAAGTAGTGGTACCATAGGACTTGACAAATCCCATTCCTGACATCACGGGTTTGTTTGGATGTAAGGAATGACTGAATCTGAAAACATTTCTTTTGATAAACTTGACTAAAAGGGTTATCCGACTGTCTCAAGGCTTGAATGTATGCGTTAACTCACCACATAAGTGTTTGTATCAATGTAACATGCATTACTTTGCAAAATATAACTTTTTGATATATTCAAAATACTTTGTTTTGTACATTTCTACATTTGGTTTATGTGACAATACTTTACATACAATACATAACATTTGTTACACATTACTTGACTACATTTGGACTTTTAACATTTGACATGGCTTATACAAGGACTTCTTGACAATTGGTTTAAACATGGACTTTATACATTGGTGGTTTGTTTAAGTGATTTAAGTAATGAGACGTGTGTAATATGATACAAGCATGGTGGATACGCCGCTGTACGCCCTATATATAAGTGCTTGTGTGGTATTACATATCGTAGCGTTATTTGAATCATTTCAATTTTGACATATAACATTTGATACAAATAACATATCTTTCACAAGACATTGTTTTACAAACAACTTATTTTATACAACTCATTTTACTTGGTTATACATTTAACCATACATTATTCTTTTACTTATACATATCATTTGATCTTATCGCTTTTTAAATGATTTACAAAACAAAATAATTTACAAGGTTCATGACCGACTTTTGCTAAACAACTTTTTCTAAACTTATAAGTCATGAATCCTATTTTCACAAAACCTATGTATCTCACAGGCATTTTTATGCTGACGTACCTATTTTCACATGTGTTTTCCGGAGCTATTGCATAGGATGATGATCGTGACACTAGGGTGGACCTGTGCCTTAGAGATATAAAATAAAAATAGAACTAGTTTAATTATGTTCTGAACTCTTTATTTCCTGTTTTGAGACAATGTAATACTCTTGTTTGATAAATAAAATATCACTTTGTATGCCATGGTTGTGAAACAATAATTCTATCCCAACACTCCCCAACGTTTCCGCCGCGGTTGCATGTTATACGCGGTCGGGGTGTGACAATTTCTAAGCTATGTAAAGGATATTTAGGGTACGTTTAGCTTATGATCAAGTTCTAGAATGTTCGTTACTAAACGAATCAGCAGATTTTCGCAGTTTGATGCGAATAGTCCCTAAAAGTGAATAAACTTATTTTTGACACACCAAAGCCTTCAAAAGTTATTTCTAAGTTATATAAAAGTTATTTAAGGTATATTAAGCCTATGTCACTATTCCGGAGTGTGTTCCGCATTAAACTGATTTCGTTTACGCATTAGTTCGCGTTTAACTTTCCAAAAAGCGATTTAAAGCTTGAAATTGAACTAGAATCAAAACGTGAAATTGTAAAACACAATTAAACAAATTTTGAGACCAAAATACATTGTTTATTTGATAAAAGATAGTGTCCTACATCGTGTGTGTTTACGGAGCACAAGTGTCACATAGGAGATGAAGGTTGTGGTGTGGAAAGAGACATTGCCCTGGGAGAAGGGCTTTTAAACATAGTTTTAAGTAAAACATATTCATCATTTTGTGGTGTCCCTGTGATTATAACATGATCCTTTTGTGAGGATTCATGAGGAGTTTGGTCTATGAGTTGAGATCTTTCCACATGTTGTGAGGAAGTAGCAGCAGTGGTTTCAAGTGACATTTGTGTTGTCACTAGGTTAACCTCAGGGATCTCATCTTCCAGAGGACCCGTTTTAGTGGGTTTGGTGGGCTTTTTGGATTTTGTTTTTGTCTTTTTGTGTTTTGCTGGTGTGGGTTTCACAACAGTGGTTTTGGTGATGTGATCACCAGGAGCAGTGGGCTCAACAACAGAGGTTTGAGGTGCAGATATGGACTCATCTAAAATTTGCTCATCCCCCTTTGCTTGTGTTTTAGAAACATTTGACTCTTTGGTCATAAGACGAGTAAAAGTTTCAGAAGTTAGACTATTTATTTTAAAAGTTGCACCTTGCTCAAAAGCCTTTTTAGAAACATGTTTTTGCAGGTAGTATGTGACAACCCTCACTAAACCAGGTATCCGTACGACTTAATTTATAATTAATTACTGCTTAATTACTGTGTTTGTTTGAAATTACTGATGAGCTGCTACTTGATTTCTGATACATGCATATACCTGCATCATACTTTACTTACCGTCACTACATTATTTACATGCTGAACCTTAGTGACAAACATGATGCACAAAAAGCACAGTAGCACTATAACGGATAACCTATTGAGCATGCTGATAAAGCCAGCATCAGGCAGACACTGCCTCTAAGGCCTGTATGAGCCAAAAATATTTTACTACACTAGTGGTGAGTGTAGGGATACAAGGGTTGTAGAACTGCGTCTCTCGGAATAAGTTGCAATGACTGGATGTGCCTAAAACGTACTCTAAGTACAAAATTCAGCATTTGGCTAACTCTTAAAGTGCCAAAACATGAGAAAAATATTACTAGACACCTTCCAAAGTGTCAGGAATAAGTTGTGTCACTAAAAATAATAATAACGACACTTTAAAGCTTTGCTAAGCACTTTAACGGATCTCTATCCAACCGAACAACCGGACTATACCCGGAACATGAAAATATTGTTAATAACATTACTTATCTTTTTCTCAGCCAGTTAGGGTCCCTGAATACCCTAACACCCACTGTGAAGCACAACACACTACTAACCGGGTTAATCACTTAACTAACCTAGGTTAACCTAACTATTAACTAACTAGATGGTTGGATTTGAACTAGAGACCCCCCTTGAACCGAAATCGTCCCCTAGGGGACACCCCTTGTCCTTGCAAGATTATAATAATCTTTGTTGTCTAATATCTAGATAACACATTAACCATTGGTTAATGCTCATGATAATTGTCTATAAGATCAATGCTTAACACAACATAACATTCACCACACATTACACAAATCACACACTCTCTCCCTCTCTCTTTGGCTCTCGGCCGAGAACAACAACAACCATCCATCCATCTTTCGATCTTGAGCAACCAGTTCCAAGTTCATACAAGTGTCAAGGATCTCATATAAGGAGGCTTGGTGCATTCGGAACGCGAAGGACCTCACTCTATTGCTTTTATCCTCTCTTTTTGCGTCTAGATTCTTCCCTAGCCTCGAGCTAGTAGTAAGTTGCTTAAATCACCTTCTCGAACTATTTTAAGATGGTTAAAATGATTTGTAACGGTTAAAACTTGTAAACATACAAGTTGATACATAAAAGTCTACAAAAAACACTAAAAGTGATGGTTAAAAGCTTGTTTGTTGTGTAAAACTTGTAGTATTTGTTTTGTGTAATTATTTGGACCCGATCTATGTTGTGGTAGCTCGGATCATCGTTTAACCAGGATTGGTCATGACCTTGGATCATGACATAAGGTTGTTTTGGAAGTAACAAGGGTTAAAGGATGAAACTCTACCACACACGAATCATGAACTTGTGTAAAAGCGATGTAGCTTGTGAAATAGTGTTTAAAACTAGTAAGTAGATCTACGGATCTACAAGCGGTATTTTCAAAGGACCACGTGTCAAGAGAAAACATACTTTTAAAGACGGATCTTTCATAAACAAGAATGATTTTAGCAAACACACAAGTGTGTAAATACTTGTGTAACACTAAGTTTCGACAAAGTAACTATTTTTGGAAAAGATGACGAGAAGTTGTAAAGATGAAATTTCTCTAAAAACGAGGTTTTTACAAAATCGGATGGATTTATATAGAGATCCGCTAAAAGTAATGGGATTTACTTCATAATATTAGAAAACCACAAGTTCATGTGATTTTTGCGACTTATATATATTTGTTGACTAGTTTGTTGTCTTGAACGTTGTTTTGGTTAAATAAGGAAATTGGTGATTTGAATTATAAAAGAAAATGATACGCTTGAAAGCGTGGCCACCTCCAGTTACAGAGGAAACTCTGGTGAAATTTTTCTAAAATCCTAACAAATACCTTTCGACTTGTTTCCAAATTATAGATTTCGCCACGACTTTATTTACAAAACATCGGAGGTGGGATTTCACAAAATAAAACTTGGTAAATATATATTTAGTATATATATTTTTCATAAAGTCACTTGATATGTGTTTATGATTATTTTGTGAAAATACTAGTATTATTTTTAGGGTAAAAATAATACTATCGAATGTTAATGGATCCAAAATAATACGAACGTCTCTATGATAAATATATAAGTTACACCGGTAATTATTATTACCACTCGATCGTTAAAACGTAACTTACACATTTTAAGGAAATATTCATGAACGCGTATTTTTGTCAAGGTATTATTTTGGGAAAATTTATGTGATAGAAAATGTAATATTTTTGAGAAGAATATTTATATTTGGGATTAGAAATAAAATATATTTTAAGTGAGACTTAATAATATATTTCGAAATTATACGAACACACATGTATTAAATCCCCCATCCTTGGGAAGGAAAATGATTACCAAGTATACAGAATATAAATACGAAATAGTTGTCTAACTATTTCCCAAAAACTTAAACCTTAAAGCTAAGGCACGACCGTCCGTCTAATAGAGTTAGTACCTGTAGGTCGTCACACAGCTGCTTGATTTGGAGGTATACTTGGTAGAGACGCACCACTGTGAGTTCATGTCCCCCTTTTCTCTTAACTGTTTTCAGTTTTCTAAACTACGGGGGTGAAATACATGTTACTTTGATTACAAGTACTTTATACATGGTATGGTTAGCGTAAGGAGGTTTACTACTTAGATCATGTGAGTGGGTAGGAGCAATATGAGGCCATTAGTCCTCATGGTAGGACCGAGGGACATAGCGGTAGATCTATCTGGGTGTAGCGAGCCCAGCCCCAGGCCAAACTAGAAACGGACCTCGGGGTGACTATGTCCACATACTAATGCCGTGGCAAAATCTGCTAGGTTTGAGTCTCCCTACTTGCACTTCACATATATCAGTGGCCTTGCAAACCATTGGTGATCTCAATTCCCTTATTTGCTACATACCAAGACTATTTTTATACTTACAAAGGTTTATTTACTCACTTACACATGAACTCGCTCAACATTATTGTTGATTTTTCAACTTACATGTATTTCAGAGAATTAAAGGATCTGGCGCGGTATGACACGTTTTCCCGCTGCACTAGTTACGAGGTCATCCGGGTTTGGGGAATGTGACTCTTTCCTGGACAAGTCACAGTCCTTAAACTATGCTTATGTTATGTGGTGTTTGTTGAACAATGTTTATGTCGCTAGGATGTGTTTCCGTTAAGACAATGTTATTGTATTTGGTTTTTAAAACTTAATCGAATGGATGATCTTGCATGGTTTTGTTTCATATAGTTTTGTTATGGTTAAGCTATGGTATTAAGAAGTCACACCAAATTAACCACGCTTCCGCAAAGCCAGGGTGTGACAGCTTGGTATCAGAGCTCTGATCATAGCGAACTAGGATTCCTTCTCGAGTCTAGACTATGATCACTAGGGCTCTCACGAAAACATTTTTACTGCATACCACTTAATTCCAGATCCAAAACTTTTTATAAACAAATGTTGAGCATATTTTATTTATTATTTTAGGCTCAGTCTGGGAGGCTGAGGCTCGGTCTGGGAGGCCGAGGCTCGGTCTGAGAGGCCGAGGTAGTAGGCTAGTGGGACTAGGAGAATTGGCTAGTGGGACTAGGAAGAGCAGTCTGAGAGGCTGGGAGAATTGGCTAGTGGGACTAGGAGAATTGGCTAGTGGGACTAGGAAGAGAAGTCTGGGAGGCTGGGAGGCTAGTGGGACTAGGAGAATTATTCGATTGCTTACTTGGTGACTTATGTGATTATTTGATTGTTTGATTGGCTGTTTGTGCATGTTTGTGTTTATGTTACAGACACCATGGACACCTCTGGCACAGGTGACTCAGACACCACAGGACCTAGACCTATAGTATCAGATGACCTAGAGTCTTCAGAGCGCGAGGTTCACACATCCGACGTTACTAGCACAGACGAGGATGACTTTCAGCCCCTTGCTTTACCTGATGGTGCTGATGAGCTCGCTGATGGCCCTTTGGCCGGGGACCTACCAGTAGTGGAGATCCCTGCTCCCATACCCTTAGCTGTTTATCCTACTTACGATTTGCTTCTCGACGCCAACGATGATGGCGACGTCGATCTGTTTGATGACGAGCCCTTAGAGGATGAGGTTCAGGGCGAGGACCTTCTTACTGCTGGAGATCTTTTGTTGATCGCAGATGCTCCCGCTGAGGAGTCACCTGCTCACTCTCCGGTCCCAGAATCTTTCGAGTCTGTGGCCTCCGCACCTTCACACACTCAGAGTGCGCAGCACTTTTCTCACGGATCAGATCCCGACCAGGCATCCTCTGTTGCCCTTATTCCTAGTTTTGCTTTCGACCATGATGATGTGGAGGATTCCGATCCTGTCTTTCCCGCAGGATTCGACCCAGATGAGGATATAGAGTTTATACCCATGGATCAGCCTATGGAGGATCCAGTCGACCCAGTTGACCTAGTTGATCCCATCGACCCTGAGTTTGATTTTGAGATAGCCTTTGATGACCCCGAGCCTGCCATGGCCCCTGAGCAGGTAGCCGCTCTAGACCCGGTGTTTGAGCACGACCCAGTTCATGCTGACGCACCTATTATTGAGCCTGTCATTGCTGACCCACCTATTGATGATCACCCAGTGGATGCCCCGTTGTTGGAGGGCGATCATGTCATTGCTGCTGATCATGTTGATTCCCCACTTATTGCTGATGCACCAGTTGACCCCCTTGTTGCACCCCACCTTGATCCTATGCTAGTTCAGTTTGATCGTGCACTTTTTTGAGGCACAGATGGACCCACGAGATGAGCACGCCCAACATGGGTGGATTCCTGCTGATGAAGAGGTCCCACCTATTCCCCCTCAGATCACTGATACCCGTCGCGTTGATACCTCCTTTTCATTTCCTCGGTTTACACCTCCAGCGCGACCTGGAGAAGGTTCTTCGGCTCACCCTTTTGGACATGTACCGGTATCTATCCCTGCTATACCACCGTCTTCTACTTTTCCCCCTGTTTCTCCATTTCATGTGGCACCTTTTGATCCCACCGGTGAGCCGTTTCTCTGGGCGTCACCTTCTGTTATGCCACCGACCGACCCCTACCATTCTTTCCACATGGGGTATACTATTGAGGACGTTCTGATGTCTTTTGTCGCCCAGCACGAGGCACACACGCAGCGCATTCAGGAGCTTGAGAGAGCCCAGCCGCCGCCGTGTCAGTGCCAGGGTCATACCCACTCTCCTTTGCAGCCCCCTCGACCTTTACCACCAGACTATGCTGCACGCTTTTTTGCCCTAGAGCTGCAGGTTGCTTCTTTCTTGCGTACCCAGAGAGCCATGGAGGAGGACTGGCTCCATTTGCGTCGTTTGTTCTACACTCACTTTCCCCCTCCTCCACCGCCATCTGTGTAGAGCTCCTCAGTACCGTATGGGTAGACGCTGGTGAGAAAACGGCGATTGCTTTTGACTGCACAACATTTTTGGAGACTACATTATGATTCTGACTTTTGTTGACATGTATTTGATGTACTGACACTGATTTGATATAGTTTTTGGACTAGGGTGATGTAGCCCTTAGTCGACTGATGTTGTATGACACTGTGATGTACTTGTACGCTTACTATGTGGTCTCGATATATGGCAATCGCAGTATTCTCATCATATTTGATGCTTGATTTGGTTATTTATATTCTATGACATGGGATGTTGTGTGATTGATGTTTGTGACATGGGATGTTGTGTGATTGATATGATTATAACATGAGATGTTATGTACTATTACTATAAAGCGTATGTATTATAACATGGGATCTTTACTATGGCCTGACCAACGTAAACCATCTTTTAGAAGATGCCACCAAGACGTGAGACACGCATGCCTACCAATGAGGCAGAACTCCAACAAGTCATCGCTGCTGCCATCGCACAATACGCCGCTTCGCAAGGAGGACCCAGCGGAAGCAGCTCAAACAACAATGGCAACAACAATCCACCTCATGGTAATACTAAGCCATTTAGACATACCATGACCTAATTGGATATCTATAGCAAAGATGCTAATGCCGTTCACGTGTTGCAATGTATGTGCAGGGTGCACCTACAAGCAGTTTCTAGACTGCAAACCGGTCAACTTTGATGGCACAGGAGGTGCTGTCGCCTTTGTTCGTTGGGCTGAGAAAACTGAATATGTTCTTCGCATGAGCAAATGCGCACTAGATCAGCAAGTCACCTATATCTCAGGGCTATTCTTGGATGGAGCCCTCTCTTGGTGGAATTTGCAAGTACAGACACTTGGTGAAGCTGCTGCCTACGCGCTAACCTGGACCGAACTGAAGGAACTTATGCGCAAAAAGTACTGCTCTCACGCGGAAATCCAAAGATTGGAAACTGAGTTCTGGCATTTGAAAATGGAAGGTCCAAAGATCGCAGAATACGTTCAAAGGTTCCATGACTTATCGCATGTGGTACCCTACATGGTCACTCCGGAGTTCAAGCGGATTGAACGTTTCATTTGGGGATTAGCTCCTCAAATCATAAGCATGGTGACCTCATCCAAGCCTGCGACAATTACTGAGGCAATCGATTTGAGCGTGGCTCTCACAAAGGAGGCTATTCGCCTGAACAAGTTCGATGATGCTGAGCCTAAGAAGAAAGAGACTCACGTCGAGTCATCAGGAGGTAACAAACGGAAGTTCTCGAACTTCAAGCAGGGCGCTAGTGTGGTGGTTAAGAAAGGAGGATCAGGCACGCCAGCTCAGGTTACAGCTAGTAGTGGAAAGAAAGGGAAAGGATATATGGGCACCCAGCCCAAGTGTAATACCTGCCAACGCCACCATACTGGCCATTGTAGTGTGAAAGTATGCGAAGCATGTGGAAAGCCGGGCCACTTGAAGGACACTTGTTGGGCCACTGCTGGCCAGGGAGGCCAGGGAGGATTCGGAAACAGAAATAACAACCGGGGTGGGAATGGAAATCGCCCACAAGGAAACAATGGAGGAAATGGGAATCGAGGCAACAATGCTAATCAAGCGGGCGCCGTGAATCATAACCAAAGGAATAATCAAGCTGGAAATGGAGGTGGAAACGGGCAAAGACTTGGATGCTTTAACTGTGGTGATATCGGGCATTTTAAAAGGAACTGCCCAGAGATGAACCAAGCCCCGTGGAAGAGTGTTCCATATCGAAGCAAGGGAAGCGCGCCAGGATCCCAATGTCGTTACTGGTACGTTCCCTGTAAACCAACGCTATGCATCCGTTTTATTTGATACTGGTGCCGATTATAGCTTCGTGTCGTTAGAGTTTAAGAATATGCTTGGTTTAGCCGCTAATAAGTTAGATATTCCCTACTTAATCGAATTGGCTAATGGGAAGTTAGTTGAAGCCAATGAAGTTATCAGAGGTTGTGTGATCGAATTGGGAGAGCGTGAGTTTGCTCTGGATCTACTACCAGTCCAGTTGGGAAGCTTCGACGTGGTGGTAGGAATGGATTGGTTATCAGGCAACAAGGCTGAAATAGTTTGTCACGAAAAGGTCGTTCGTATCCCAACCGAAGATGGTGAAACAATTGTGGTTCATGGTGAGAAGCGTGATACGCCGTTAAGAATTATCAGCTGCCTGAAAGCGCGAAAGTGTTTGCAGAAGGGATGTGTTGACTTCCTGGCACACATTGTGGATAAGAAGGCTGCTGAGCCGAGAATAGAAGACATCCCTGTCGTGAGGGAGTTTCCAGAAGTCTTCCCAGAGGACTTACCTGGACTACCACCTCAGAGACAAGTAGAGTTCCGCATTGACTTAGTTCCAGGCGCCGCGCCTATGGCTAAGGCACCTTATAGACTTGCTCCGTCTGAGATGCAGGAACTGTCGACACAACTTCAAGAGTTGTTAGACAAGGGATTTATCCGACCAAGCTTCTCGCCTTGGGGAGCTCCGGTCTTGTTTGTCAAGAAGAAGGACGGTAGTTTTCGAATGTGCATCGACTACCGGGAGTTGAACAAGCTGACGATCAAGAATAGATTTCCTCTGCCAAGAATTGATGATCTGTTTGACCAACTGCAAGGCTCAAGCTTTTATTCAAAGATCGATCTTCGATCTGGATACCATCAGTTAAGGATACAAGAGGAAAGTATCCCGAAGACAGCCTTCAGAACTCGTTATGGACACTACGAGTTCCTTGTTATGCCGTTTGGTTTGACAAACGCACCTGCAGTCTTTATGGACTTGATGAATAGAGTTTGCAAGCCGTACTTGGACAAGTGGTGAATGGAGATGGAATCCATGTGGATCCAACCAAGATCGAAGCGATCAAGAATTGGGAAACGCCAAAGACACCAACCGAGATTCGACAATTCTTGGGTTTGGCTGGCTACTATCGAAGATTCATTGAGGATTTTTCAAAAATCGCTCAACCATTGACGCTCCTCACGCAGAAAGATAAGAAGTTTGATTGGGAAATCAAACAGGAAGAAGCGTTCCAGATATTGAAGGATAAGCTCTGCAATGCGCCAATCTTAGCACTACCAGAAGGTACAGATGATTTTGTGGTATACTGTGATGCCTCACGTCAAGGATTGGGTTGTGTGTTGATGCTACGCCAAAAGGTTATTGCTTACGCATCACGTCAATTGAAAGTGCACGAAAAGAACTATACCACACATGATTTGGAACTTGGCGCAGTGGTTTTTGCATTAAAGATCTGGAGACACTACCTTTATGGTACAAAGTGTACAATTTTTACAGATCACAAGAGCCTACAACACATATTCAACCAGAAGGAGCTGAATATGAGGCAAAGACGTTGGGTTGAGTTGTTGAACGATTACGACTGCGAGATAAAGTATCATCCAGGGAAGGAGAATGTGGTTGCCGATGCCCTAAGTCGAAAGGAGAGGATCAAGCCCATAAGGGTTAGGGCTTTAGAAATGATTATCCAAACCGATCTTTCCCTGCGCATTCGTGCCGCGCAGAAAGAAGCTCTCAAGGAAGGAAACCTTGAAGAAGAATACCTCCATGGGATGGAGAAGCTACTGGTACCAAACGAGGAAGGAACGTTATGTTTTGAGAAAAGGATTTGGGTTCCTTTGTTCGGAGGTTTAAGGAAGGTTATTTTCGATGAAGCTCACAAGTCGCGGTACTCTATCCACCCTGGAGCGGATAAGATGTACCAGGATCTCAAAGATTATTATTGGTGGCCTAGGATGAAAGGCGATGTTGCTGTTTATGTGAGCAAGTGCCTAACGTGTGCTAAGGTGAAAGCGGAATACCAGAACCCTTCAGGACTTCTGCAACAACCTGAGATTCCCAAGTGGAAATGGGAACAAATCTCAATGGATTTTATTACAAAGTTACCAAGAACGCCAAGAGGCCATGACACTATTTGGGTAATAGTGGACCGATTAACGAAGTCAGCACACTTCTTACCTATCAGAGAGAAGGATAATACGAGCAAATTGGCTGAAATTTACATGAGAGAGATCGTCGCACGTCATGGAGTGCCTCTCTCAATCATCTCTGATAGAGACGGAAGGTTTGTGTGAAGGATATGGCAATCCTTCCAAGAAGCTTTTGGCTCACAATTAAATCTGAGCACCGCATTTCACCCGCAGACCGACGGGCAAAGCGAGCGGATGATACAGACTTTGGAAGACATGCTGAGAGCGTGTGTTATGGATTTGGGCGGTAGCTGGGATAAGCATTTGCCTTTGGTCGAATTTTCATACAACAACAGCTACCACACCAGTATTGGTGTCGCGCCATTTGAAGCCCTTTACGGACGCAAGTGTCGATCACCCCTATGCTGGGCTGACGCAGGTGATAGGCAGCTCGCCACAGACAGAAAGCCTATGCAGATCCAAACCGGAAACACTTGGAATTTCAAGTTGGAGAAATGGTTTTACTGAAAGTTTCACCCTGGAAGGGTGTGGCACGCTTCGGAAAGCGTGGGAAGTTAAATCCGCGCTACATTGGTCCTTTCAGAATTTTGGAAAGAATAGGACTGGTAGCATACAAGCTGGACTTACCTGCTGAACTCCATTCAGTTCACGATACATTTCATGTATCCAATCTGAAGAAAAGTCCAACTCAAGATACCATTGCCATTCCCATCGATGAGATTCATGTTGACGACACGCTCCATTTCGTTGAAGAACCGGTTGAGGTTACGGATTGGAAAGTAAACAAGACCCGCCGGAGCAGCGTCAAGCTCGTCAAAGTTCGTTGGAATGCCAGATATGGTCCTGAATACACCTGCGAGCGCGAGGACCGGATGAAAGAGAAATACCCCCACCTATTTCCTAAGAACCCTGCATCTATAAGCAGAACTTAAAATTTCGGGACGAAATTTTTCTAACGGGGGGAGAATGTGACAACCCTCACTAAACCAGGTATCCGTACGACTTAATTTATAATTAATTACTACTTAATTACTGTGTTTGTTTGAAATTACTGATGAGCTGCTACTTGATTTCTGATACATGCATATACCTGCATCATACTTTACTTACCGTCACTACATTATTTACATGCTGAACCTTAGTGACAAACATGATGCACAAAAAGCACAGTAGCACTATAACGGATAACCTATTGAGCATGCTGATAAAGCCAGCATCAGGCAGACACTGCCTCTAAGGCCTGTATGAGCCAGAAATATTTTATTACACTAGTGGTGAGTGTAGGGATACAAGGGTTGTAGAACTGCGTCTCTAGGAATAAGTTGCAATGACTGGATGTGCCTAAAACGTACTCTAAGTACAAAATTCAGCATTTGGCTAACTCTTAAAGTGCCAAAACATGAGAAAAATATTACTAGACACCTTCCAAAGTGTCAGGAATAAGTTGTGTCACTAAAAATAATAATAACGACACTTTAAAGCTTTGCTAAGCACTTTAACAGATCTCTATCCAACCGAACAACCGGACTATACCCGGAACATGAAAATATTGTTAATAACATTACTTATCTTTTTCTGAGCCAGTTAGGGTCCCTGAATACCCTAACACCCACTGTGAAGCACAACACACTACTAACCGGGTTAATCACTTAACTAACCTAGGTTAACCTAACTATTAACTAACTAGATGGTTGGATTTGAACTAGAGACCCCCCCCCCCCCCTTGAACCGAAATCGTCCCCTAGGGGACACCCCTTGTCCTTGCAAGATTATAATAATCTTTGTTGTCTAATATCTAGATAACACATTAACCATTGGTTAATGCTCATGATAATTGTCTATAAGATCAATGCTTAACACAACATAACATTCACCACACATTACACAAATCACACACTCTCTCCCTCTCTCTTTGGCTCTCGGCCGAGAACAACAACAACCATCCATCCATCTTTCGATCTTGAGCAACCAGTTCCAAGTTCATACAAGTGTCAAGGATCTCATATAAGGAGGCTTGGTGCATTCGGAACGCGAAGGACCTCACTCTATTGCTTTTATCCTCTCTTTTTGCGTCTAGATTCTTCCCTAGCCTCGAGCTAGTAGTAAGTTGCTTAAATCACCTTCTCGAACTATGTTAAGATGGTTAAAATGATTTGTAACGGTTAAAACTCGTAAACATACAAGTTGATACATAAAAGTCTACTAAAAACACTAAAAGTGATGGTTAAAAACTTGTTTGTTGTGTAAAACTTGTAGTATTTGTTTTGTGTAATTATTTGGACCCGATCTATGTTGTGGTAGCTCGGATCATCGTTTAACCCGGATTGGTCATGACCTTGGATCATGACATAAGGTTGTTTTGGAAGTAACAAGGGTTAAAGGATGAAACTCTACCACACACGAATCATGAACTTGTGTAAAAGCGATGTAGCTTGTGAAATAGTGTTTAAAACTAGTAGATCTACGGATCTACAAGCGGTATTTTCAAAGGACCACGTGTCAAGAGAAAACATACTTTTAAAGACGGATCTTTCATAAACAAGAATGATTTTAGCAAACACACAAGTGTGTAAATACTTGTGTAACACTAAGTTTCGACAAAGTAACTATTTTTGGAAAAGATGACGAGAAGTTGTAAAGATGGAATTTCTCTAAAAACGAGGTTTTCACAAAATCGGATGGATTTATATAGAGATCCGCTAAAAGTAATGGGATTTACTTCATAATATTAGAAAACCACAAGTTCATGTGATTTTTGCGACTTATATATATTTGTTGACTAGTTTGTTGTCTTGAACGTTGTTTTGGTTAAATAAGGAAATTGTTGATTTGAATTATAAAAGAAAATGATACGCTTGAAAGCGTGGCCACCTCCAGTTACAGAGGAAACTCTGGCGAAATTTTTCTAAAATCCTAACACTTAGAATTATTTTCACTATAAGTGTTAGAAATACCTTTTGACTTGTTTCCAAATTATAGATTTCGCCACGACTTTATTTACAAAACATCGGAGGTGGGATTTCACAAAATAAAACTTGGTAAATATATATTTAGTATATATATTTTTCATAAAGTCACTTGATATGTGTTTATGATTATTTTGTGAAAATACTAGTATTATTTTTAGGGTAAAAATAATACTATCGAATGTTAATGGATCCAAAATAATACGAACGTCTCTACGATAAATATATAAGTTACACCGGTAATTATTATTACCACTCGATCGTTAAAACGTAACTTACACATTTTAAGGAAATATTCATGAACGCGTATTTTTGTCAAGGTATTATTTTGGGAAAATTTATGTGATAGAAAATGTAATATTTTTGAGAAGAATATTTATATTTGGGATTAGAAATAAAATATATTTTAAGTGAGACTTAATAATATATTTCGAAATTATACGAACACACATGTATTAAATCCCCCATCCTTGGGAAGGAAAATGATTACCAAGTATACAGAATATAAATACGAAATAGTTGTCTAACTATTTCCCAAAAACTTAAACCTTAAAGCTAAGGCACGACCGTCCGTCTAATAGAGTTAGTACATGTAGGTCGTCACACAGCTGCTTGATTTGGAGGTATACTTGGTAGAGACGCACCACTGTGAGTTCATGTCCCCCTTTTCTCTTAACTGTTTTCAGTTTTCTAAACTACGGGGGTGAAATACATGTTACTTTGATTACAAGTACTTTATACATGGTATGGTTAGCGTAAGGAGGTTTACTACTTAGATCATGTGAGTGGGTAGGAGCAATATGAGGCCATTAGTCCTCATGGTAGGACCGAGGGACAGAGCGGTAGATCTATATGGGTGTAGCAAGCCCAGCCCCATGCCAAACTAGAAACGGACCTCGGGGTGACTATGTCCACATACTAATGCCATGGCAAAATCTGCTAGGTTTGAGTCTCCCTACTTGCACTTCACATATATCAGTGGCCTTGCAAACCATTGGTGATCTCAATTCCCTTATTTGCTACATACCAAGACTATTTTTATACTTACAAAGGTTTATTTACTCACTTACACATGAACTCGCTCAACATTATTGTTGATTTTTCAACTTACATGTATTTCAGGGAATTAAAGGATCTGGCGCGGTATGACACGTTTTCCCGCTGCACTAGTTACGAGGTCATCCGGGTTTGGGGAATGTGACTCTTTCCTGGACAAGTCACAGTCCTTAAACTATGCTTATGTTATGTGGTGTTTGTTGAACAATGTTTATGTCGCTAGGATGTGTTTCCGTTAAGACAATGTTATTGTATTTGGTTTTTAAAACTTAATCGAATGGATGATCTTGCATGGTTTTGTTTCATATAGCTTTGTTATGGTTAAGCTATGGTATTAAGAAGTCACACCAAATTAACCACGCTTCCGCAAAGCCAGGGTGTGACATAGTAGCTTAATAGTCTTGGATACATGAGAAAAGCAGCATTTTTTCCTTTTTCAATGTTCTTCACATTTGAAACCAAGTCTAAAAACAGTGCTTGGGAGGAGTTAAAATCAGATTTTGTTAAAATTGCATACCCCAATTATTGAATTTTTAAAGGTATTTCGTTGAAAGTTGTGGTTTTTGCAGAGAGACATGTTAAGAGGGTATGAAAAAAGAATTTCATTCAGGATGGAAAATTTGGTTTTAACATAGTAACCCCTTTTAACTGTCCATCATACCCCCTCTAACTCTGTATGAAGATCATTTTTAGGAAAAGAAGTCTTACCTTCCAAGTCGTTCGACCCAAATGTTTGTGAAATGGTAGTTGGGGTTATAGCAACAAGAGTGCCTCCGACTTTGGAAGTTATAGCATATGGCTCTTTCTTTTCTTCTTCGATTTTTGGCATTTGCCCAGAAATCGCGAAGTGTATCTTGATGAATAGGAGCGTTGGCAGTAAGAATAGATTTATACTTTGATGATGTAAGTACATCAATTATTGAGTGGAAGGCGGTGTTTTTTTTTATTTTCTCAAAAATGGGGAGGTTGTTATGAGGGTTTTTAATTGTCAAAGCCATGGTCGGAGTTGAAAATTGTGAGAGGTTGAAGAAGAAGTGAGGAATAAGAAGATGGTAACCGCTTTGGAGAATTTTGAATTCGATACGGTGAGTAAAATATCTGTTTTGGGATAAAACAGGGTTTTAAAAAGTGAAAAAGTGAATGCTGACGTGGCAATGGTTTCAAAGATCTGACGGTAACATTTGCCCATGTGGCAACCTCTGTTGGAGTAATGGAAGATAGTTGTTTGGGAACCACTGTTGGACAATAACAGTGGTTGGGAGCAGTGAATGAACAATGGCTGATTTTAGTCTATCAGTGGATAGACATCAGTGGTTGTGACCAATAGCTGTTTGATCAACAGTGGTCCATGAGCAATGTTTAATGGAACACAGAGGATACCTTTCAACAGTGGGTGAATTTTTAGCCAATCAGAGGTTTAAAACATCAGTGGTTATGGATAGACTTTTAAGGATTCATGAAAAATTTTCATTTTAAGATATTTTCAAGGATTAATTTTTTATTTTCTGAAAACATTTTTTTACTTCTTATTCATGGAAAACAAGTTTTTGCCTTCTAATCCATGTTTAGCATGTCAATCCTAGAGATCAAGCTTTCAAAGGTAGATGTGTCTAAAGCTTTTGTCAACACATCTGCCAGCTGGTCCTTAGTTGGAACATCATGCAAAGAAATCAAACCTTTTTCATAGCAATCCCTCACAAAGTGATGTCTGATGTCAATGTGCTTGGTGGTTGCGTGGGAAACTGGATTTTTAATGATGTTTTTAGCTGCTTGACTATCCAACATGAGATGAGTCTTTAGAGCAGTTACACCAACAACTGGTTTTGAAGCCACAACAGTTGGGCTGTACAGCTTGCAGCAACAATGTATTCTGCTTCAGCAGTGGATGTGGAAACAACTGCTTGCTTTTTGCTTTGCCAAGATCCTAAGCAATTGCCTAGTAATTAACACCCTCCTGATGTAGACTTCCTTGTGGTGTTGCATCCAGCAAAATCACTATCTTAAAAACCTTAAAGCTTGATATTCCCATTAGCAGGATACCAGATACCAAGTATGGGAGTACCTTTTATGTATCTGAATATTTTTTCACAGCAATGAGATTAGACTTCCTAGGTGTTGACTGGGATCTGGCACAAACACATGTTGCAAACATGATGTTTGGCCTTGATGCAGTGAGGTACAATAAAGACCCAATCATGCTTCTGTACAATGTTTGATCAACCAAGTCATCTTTTTCATCAGCAGTGACAAGCTTTGTGGTTGCCATGGGTGTACTGCATGGTTTACAATCATTCATCTCAAATTTGTTTAAAAGTTCTTTTACATATTTGCTATGTTGAATGAATGTTCCATTTTGCAACTGCTTAACTTGGAGACCAAGCAAACATTGGAGTTCACCCATGGTACTCATCTCAAACTCTGTTGTCATGAGTTTTCTAAACTCTTCACACATGGAGGTACATGTCGATCCAAAGATGATGTCATCAACATAAATTTGGACAATCATCAGATCCCTACCTTTCCATTTCAAAAACAATGTTTTGTCAATTTTACCCCTTGTAAACCCAATTGAAATAATAAAGGTGGAGAGAGTTTCATACCAGGCTCTTGGTGCTTGTTTCAAGCCATACAAAGCTTTGTTGAACTTGTAGACATGATCAGGATAAATGGCATTTTCAAAACTAGGAGGTTGACAAACATACACCTCCTCTTGAATCTTTTCATATAAGAATGCACATTTTATATCCATCTGGTACACCTTGATGTTGTGGTTGACAGCAAAGGCTAAGAACAGTCTGATGGCTTCAAGTCTTGCCACAGGAGCAAAGGTTTCATCATAGTCTATGCCCTCATCTTGTCTAAAGCCTTGAACCACTAACCTGGCTTTTTCTTGACAACAATGCCCATTTCATCAGTTTTGTTCTTGAAGACCCACTTTGTGCCAAGTGGACATACATCCTTAGGCAGTGGTACAAGTTCCGATACTTTTTGTTTTAAACTATTGGAGCTCCTCTTGCATGGCTTCTACCCAGCTATTTTCTTTCAGTGCCTCTTGGTACTTGACTGGTTGGATGAGAGATAAAAAGCCATAAAAAAAGATAGATGTTTTGGGATTGACTTCTTGTGAGAACGCCTTCACTGATGTTGCCAATGATTTGGTCTAGTGGATGAGATTTAAGGAAGATTAGACCCCCTTATATGGAACAATGGCATTGAATGGGGAAGGCTGCAGATGTAAGTCATCTGAGCTAACATCTGTTGGCAATTTTGAAGAGCCAACATCTGTTGAAGATGGAGGTGGAGGAATAGGAGGAATGGGAGGAATGGGTGTGGCACAATGTTGGTTTTTATCCACAGATGATGGATTTTTATCAACAGAGGTTGGACTTGATGAAGTGGCAGAGGTTTGATCAACAACTGTTGATGCAGCAGTGGCAGAGTTTTGACAGCTGTTTTAAACATCTGCTTCTCTGGTGGTGGAAGTGACTTTGTATTGTGGAATCACAATGTCAAATCCATTATCTTGTGATAAAGATTGTGGTGTACCTGCAGGGTTAGTCTTGACAGATACATCTTCAAATGTAAATTCATCAAGGTCAAACAGTTCAGCAGGATTTGCTGGGATTTTTAATGATGAAAGTTCATTGAACTTTACATTCAAGGTCTCTTCCATACACCTAGTCCTAGTGTTAAACACTTTTTTTATGGGTGGTTTTCTGCTCATATATCCTGAATAATATTATGACTATGTTTCTGTTATTGTGATCAGGATACCGGATCAGGATATTGGTAACGTCCTAATACAGTATCCTGGTAGTGATTAATTAATTCACGTGCAAATTAATGAAGCAAGTCTATAACGTTCAAGTGGACTTCTTCCCCCTAAGACTCGGGCTAATCTGTTGGAATGGGAACGTTGAAGCCGAAAGACGTGGACTACAACGTTCATAAATGGAATATTCGCTATATCCCGAAATTATAGGCTAGTTAGTTAGCTTTCTTTTACTATAAATAGGATTGACCGGATCAGATAAGAGGACACACAATTCATCGTACACTCTTGCTCTCTAGCTGCAATCACTCACAACACACTTACACTTGTATTCAAATCGCATTGTAACACCTAGTTGATCCGTATCATATCCTGACATTTGAAGCAATAAGAAGAACTAGGCAGCTACGATTCTCAGCTCCCGAGGTTTTATGCCGACGATCTAGATCGATCAAGGGCTTTCCTCGCACATCCCGTGTCACCCTTTACCTTTTTGCTCATTGTTTGATTGTAGATATAGCTCGATATCCTGAGCCGTATCCTGAAAACTGTTTTTACTAATTACTTAATCAGCATATTTTTCACAAATTTATCTAGCACACTGCCTCACAAAACTAATTTGATCACTTAATTACTTAGGTAACTTTTGACCAAAACAATTTGGCGCCCACCGTGGGGCAAGTGGTGCTATTTCTACTAAAAGCTTTTGCAAAATCATTACTTTGTTTTTTATTTTCGAAACTTTTTGCTACACTATTTTCAATGGCCTCAAGATCAAACATGAGCTCTTCTACCGTGTCTGCCACAACCTCTGCAACAAATGGTTCGGTGCTTCCACCACCTCCTCCAAGGACGCAAGCCTCTTCACAACCACATGATATTATCCCCACTCGGAATATTCAGGGATCTGCTCCTGTTTTGGCCTCTAATGATGAAATGTTAACTTTATTTGGTAGTATACAGGACCAGATGAAGCAGCAGCAGGAAACAAATCAAATGCTAATAAGAGAAATACAGCTCTTGAAGTCCGGCTCGAGTAGGCCTGCTAAGGATATTGTCACTCCCCTGCAGCCAAGAGCATTAAACTACAGTTTAGCAGTGTACACCGAGGATAATAGGGGCAATATTGTACCTAGTCATTCCTAGAACCATACTCCTGAGATACCCTCTTCAGTTAGGGTGTCAACTGTGAGAAGTTCAGGATATGCTTCAGGATATGGCTAGAATCCTAGACTGGTAACGTGTCTAATAATGCTAATACCCTTGTTACTAACGGTCTTGGATCTTTGCAGGATGCAGGTATGACGTCAGCATTATCTAGGGAAATTCAGAAATTGAAGGATATGATATCCAGTGTACCTGGGGTGGTCCAGCCGATTCCAGAAGTATCCCAGGATAGCCACAGGATATCCCAGTTCACATATCCTATTTGTGACGGTGAAATCCCAAAAAGATTTCAAACCCCCAACATGAAGCTCTATGACGGAACAACGGATCCTGAAGAGCATATTGCTTAGTATAGGGAAAGGATGGAAATTAATCCTATCCCTCCAGATCTCAAGGAAGCATGCCTCTGCAAGGGTTTCAGCTCTACTTTAACATGATCATCCTTAAAATGGCTCCTAAACGTTTCACCTCACTCAATTACATCATTTGCTCACTTAGTGAATTTATTTAATAGTCAATTTTCTTGCAGTCAAAGTTTTGAAAAACTAACCAGTGATCTCTACAGGATAACTCAAGGACCTCAGGAATCCTTAAGAGATTATGTGAACAAGTTTAGCCGGGAATCCTTAGATATCCCACATCTTGATGTTTCAACAGCTATGCAGGCTTTCAAGATGGGATTGCAAAAAGATTCTCAATTTTACCAGGATCTTGTAATGAATCCCTGCAGGAACCTGGATGAAGCTCGGAACAAAGTTTTAAGATATATTCGACTGGAGGATGATAAAAAGATGCAAGAGAGGATGAATTCATCTTCAACCTATGAATCGACCAACAGGAAGTCAGAATCCTCGTACAAGCCATATCGTTCTAAGCCATATGGCAGGAATGACGGCAAGAAAGTGAATGATGTTGAAGACGAGGTTCATGAGGAGTATCCTGAATTGTCAGAATATTGTTTTTCTATTAATGTACCTGAACTAATGTATGCTATGCAGGGTTTGGGACACAAAGCAAGGTGGCCTAGGAAGAACCAACAGAAAGCCGTTTGGAATGATAAATCTAAATGGTGTGCCTTCCATGAGGATTTTGGGCATGTTATGGAGGATTGCATTGCTCTGAGGAAAAAAATAAGCTATCTCCTGAGTAAAGGATATCTGAAGGATCTCCTGGGAAGAAAGAAGAATAAGGGTCAGGATAATGAGAAGGATCTTGAACGAGCAGCATCACCTCCTGCGGATGCCAAGATAATTAACTTTATTTCAGGAGGATCCGATATCTATGGAACATCTTATTCTGCAGCAAAAAGACATGCAAAGGAAGCTAAGGCAGAAAGGGGAGATAAGCCAGCCAAGACGACAACCCTGACAACCGATAAAGTGATAACGTTTGACAGTGATGACAGGGATACTGTCCAGGATCCCCATCATGACGGTTGGTAATAACTTTATATGTTGCTAATCACTTTGTGCGCTGGATACTGGTGGAAAATGGCAGCTCTGTCAACATTATTCAACTAGAAACGCTGAAAAGGATGAATGTTTCCCCAATGGATATCACTTCAAAATCTACTGTACTTGTCGGGTTCCGTGGAGAGGCCAGGAATACTGTGGGAGAAATAAAGCTGCCAGTATATGTTAAAGGGGTCAACTCAATGCAACGCTTTTGTGTCATGGACTCGTTATCCTGCTACAATATTATATTGGGTAGGCCATGGATCCATGATATGAAGGTTGTGCCATCAACCTATCATTAGTGTATCAAGATCCCTACCCCTTGGGGGGTTGTCAAGGTGGAAAGTGATCAACAAGAAGCGAAGGAGTGTTACTCTTCTTTGATGAAATCCTCAACGAATCCCAAAGCAGGATAGCAATTAAAGATGCGATCCCAGGATATCTTGGAGGCTTCAGAGCAGGATGTTAAGAAAGTTATCCTTGATCAGGATAATCTAGATATCTCGGTGCTCATAGGAACTAATATCCCTCAGGATATTGAAAATCAGTTGACTAACTTTTTGAAATGCAGGATGTCAACATTCGCATGGAAACATGAGGATATGACAGGTATTTCCAAGGATATTATAACTCACAAGCTCGGAATAGATAGGTCTTTCAAGCCTGTCCAGCAGAAACGAAGGAAGTTTGCTCCTGAACGGAACGCAATAATTCAGGAAGAGGTTGAAAGATTGTTAAAGAGCAAGATGATTAGGGAAGTTAAATTTCCCAAATGGCTAGCAAATGTAGTTGTGGTCCAAAAGAAAAATGGGAAATGGAGAGTTTGTGTAGATTACATAGACTTGAACAAAGCATGCCCTAAAGATCCATTCCCTCTGCTTCATATCGACTCAATGGTGGATGCTACTGCTGGTCACGAAATGTTAACCTTCATGGATGCATCCTCAGGATTCTAGCAGATCCAAATGGAACCTTCGGACCAGGAGGATACTGCTTTCATGACACCAACATGTATTTATTGTTATACTGCTATGCCTTTTGGTTTGAAAAATGCAGGTGCAATATACCAGAGATTGGTGAACATGATGTTTAAAGACAAACTGGGGGACACCATGGAGGTATACATTGATGATATGGTGGTAAAATCTAAGAAGGCTGAGGATCATCTCTAGGATATTTAAGGAGTATTTGATATCCTGGACCAGTACAACATGAATCTAAATCCTGCCAAATGCCATTTTGGAGTGGGGGCAGGGAAATTTCTAGGATACATGGTGACTAAAAGGGGGATTGAAGCAAGCCTGGAATAGATTAAAGTTATCTTGGATATCAAGTCACCTTCAAACATGAAAGATGTACAAATATTAACAGGTCGAGTAGCAGCATTAAACATGTTTATATCAAGATCCTCGAAAAAATGCAAGGAATTCTACGATATCCTGAAGAAGAATAAGAAATTTGAATGGGGAGAGAAGCATGAAGCAGCCTTGCAGGAGTTGAAGCAGTATCTATCAACTGCACCTCTACTGATGAAGCCCGAGGATGGTGAACCATTATCCCTGTATCTTGCAGTATCAGGGAATGCAGTAAGTGCTGTTCTTGTAAAGGATCATGAAGGTCAACAGTATTCTATCTATTATGTTAGCAAAAGTTTATTAGATACTGAAACTAGATATTCTCATTTTGAAAAATTGATATTAGCCCTGGTTATGGCATCAACAAAGCTTAGACATTATTTTGAGACACATAGGATTCATGTTAAAACTAATTATCCTGTTAAAAATGTGCTTAGGAAACCTGAGATGTCAGGTAGAATGGCTAAGTGGTCAGTAAAATTAAGTGCCTTTGATCTAGTATATGAACCTAGTAATGCCATAAAGTCTCAGGCTCTAGCTGACTTTGTGGCTGATTTCAGTAGTGCTATTCAAAAGGAAGTAGACCTAGAAGTACAACAGCTGGGAGAAAACTTAGAATCCTGGACATTATATACTGATGGTGCATCTAATGTGAGAGGTGTAGGATTGGGTATACTACTAAAATCACCACAAGGGGACATATTACCCCAGGCTATTAGGTGTGAATTTCCTTCCACTAATAATGAAGCAGATTATGAAGCTTTGATAGCAGGATTAGAGTTGGCCAGGAGTATGAATATTAAAAGCTTACAAGTATTTGTTGATTCCTTGTTAATTACTAATCATTTTAATGGATCCTATGAAGTTAAAGGTGAGATGTTAATCTAATATCTCAAAATTCTCAAAAAATTAGCAGGATATTTCGATGTTTTTACACTTGAACAGGTACCGAGTGTAACACCTGTGTCTCCACGGCCATCAAACAAATACCGAACCAATGAAATATTATATTTCATACTTGGGATTTGTAAAAATATGTGTATCATTTGCACATATCAATTTTTGTTCAATTCCAAACTCTAAATCGCTTTCTGGAAGGTTATACGCGCACCGATGCGTAAATGTAACCAGTTTAATGCAACAAACACTCCGGAATAGTGACATAGGCTTAACATACCTTAAATAACCTTTACATAACTTAGAAATAAGTTTTGAAGGCTTTGGTATGGCAAAAACAAGTTAATTCGCTTACAAGGACTAAACTTGACAAACTGCGAAAGTATGCCAATTTGAACTGTAACAGACATTCCGGAACATGACCATAAGTTAAACACACCTTAAATATCCTTTATATAGCTTAGAAATAGGCTTTGAGGGGTTCGGTGTGCTAAAATAAACTTTTGGCTCATACAGGTACTAAAAGCGTCAAAAAGTGCACAAGTTTGTATTTTCGTGCATAACTTACGTTCTGAATACATCCGGACATCCAAAAATTTATGTAAGCACTAAAATATTTTATTTTAGTGTTTGGCATAAGAAAAATCCATTCGTCACGCCATTTGGATCATTTTTCGCGCTTATGCGCATTCCGTCGTAATTAACCGAACAACGTAACCGTACGGCTAAACGAACCGACACCCGAGATATTTTTGAACACATTTTAAGTTCCCTATACTTTAACTTCATTTTAGAGCTTTGAAATTTGGTTAACAGGGCTTAAACGTGTAAAAAAAACGCATCGAAAACCAAGTTTTGAGGTTGCAGGGACTGAAACTGTAAATCTGCCAAACTAGGTCCGTAAACAGGGGCCAGATGCAGCAAAACGTTTTTTTTTCATCTTTTAACAGCCCTTAACACTTTGCAAAGGTCAAGTGCCAAGTGTCAAACTCTTATGGTGAGTGGCCTTTTTGGGTACCATAAGGTTCCGACACATGTACGGATGAGATTAAGGCACGTATTTCGACAAACGATCCTAATGGTGGACCATTCACTATAAATACCCCTTGCCATCCAACCTCTAAACTCACTAGAATCTGATCTCAAATGCTCTAAGTTGAAACCTTTGTTTCATACCTGAGCTATTTTGATCTGGATTAGCATTCGGGGACCCTACGTGAGTATTCTTTCGTTCTTTTATTGCTTTTCGAGTCTAAAAGTCAAACTTTGTTTGACTTTCTGCATTGACCAGCTTATGGTCAATGCGAAGTTCGTTTGAACTTCGCAACGTGATTGTAATCACGATGGTTATAGTCCTTTGTGACTATACCTACTGATTACCACGTTATCTAGGCTCAGTGACGAGCCGTAGTTTCGGTCAGAATACGTATTCTTACGTATTTTGTAACCAAACTACTTATGGGTATCAAAACCGTTTGTTTTGATACCAAACCTGTTTTCTAAACTTAGTTAAGCATGTTTTAACATGCTTAGCTCGTCACTTTTAGTTTAGTGCTTATATAGGGTCGTAAGGTAAGCGATTTAAACAATCGCTTATACTTTCGAACCCGACCCGTTTGGTCGATCATTAGGATCCGACCAAGCACATTAGGTGACCATAGTATATAGGGAATAACCTTCCGAGGTTATACCTTATGGTCGCTTCGTTTAAGTAGTCGTATGATAGGTAGCTTATATGCCTTAGGTAAATTACCAAAATGCCCTTTTGACGCCAAAATTCATTTTAAGCATATGTAACATAACCTTTGACATCTAAACTGATTTGACAACAATATTAAACATGTTAAGGCATATGTTACTTGTCATAGGACTAGTTAGGCGGTCCGAACGCGTTTTACGCGAACGACGCGTTAAAGTAGCATAAGCTACCTAAACGGGTCGTAATGGGTCGTAAGCACTTAGGTTAGGTTTCATTTAGTATGTAGGCTTTGTTAAACCATACTACATGAGTTCCCATACTCATTTGGTTTACGAGCCCTCATTCTATCCGATCTTCCGATTTAGGTCCGGTTTATTAATGTAGTTACCTATATTAGGTGCCGTTTGATATTCCGAGATCTCTAGCATTGCTTGGTGGTTATCTTAGGACTTCTGAGCAATCTCAAGTGAGTACGTAGACCCCTCTTTTACCGTTTTCAAACTGTTTTGGGGTGAAACACATGTGCCTACCTGTTACTTTCATGCTTTTCCATGTTTTCATATCATATGCTTGCTATGTTCATTAGTACACTATTAGTACATCGTTTTACATTACATTTTATGCTATGTATGTCCATTTAGTTCATACTTAGTACATCGTTTCACATCACATCACATGCTATGTATGTTCATTTATTTGCATACTTAGTACATTTGTTTTCATTACATGCTTACATTTTGTTATGACATTTGGTTTGTTTAAATGAGACAATGTACATTCATTAACACCGATCATGCCGCTCGGTAGTAGGTAGTGGTACCATAGGACTTGACAAATCCCATTCCTGAAATCTCGGGTTTGTTTGGACGTAAGGAATGACCGAATCCGAATACATATTCTTTTGATAACTCATTATTACATAGTTATCCGACTGTCGCAAGGCTTGGATGTATGAATTTTCACAATACCGCATAAATGTTTATATCAGTATAGCATGCATTTTCACAGAACATAACTTTGATTTAAACCAAGTTTTACTTCAATACTATGTTCTTGTGCATATGGTTTAGTTGATACATTTCACTAGCCATACATATTATTTTGGTTACATATTACATGATTTACATTGATCATGCATTTACTACACAGAACATAACTTTGATTTAAACCAAGTTTTACTTCAATACTATGTTCTTGTGCATATGGTTTAGTTGATGCATTTCACTAGCCATACATATCATTTTTGGTTACACATTACATGGTTTACATTTGACACATAAACACTTTTGACATTGGTTATACATTACATGATTTACATATTGACATAAACATTTTAACATATTATTTCAATACATTTGGAAGTTGGTTTAAACATAGACATCTTACATTGTTGGTTTGGTTTGAGTAAGTGATTTAATTAACGAGGCGTGTGTAATACGATACAAGCATGGTGGATACGCCGCTGGTACTTCCTATATATAAATGATTGTATGGTATTACATATCATTGCATTATTTGAAATCATTTCAATTTAGACATATAACATTTTATACAAATAACATACTTTTCACAATACATTGTTTTACAAACAACTTAACTTATACAAACTCATTTTACATGGTTATTCATTTAATCATGCATTATTCTCTTATTTATACGTATCATCTGAACTTATTGTTTTTCAAATGATTTACAAAGACAAAGCAAATTACAAGGTTCATGACTAAACATTTTCTTAAACAGAAGTCATGAATCTTATTTTCACAAAACCTATGTACTCGCCGGCATTTTTATGCTGACGTACCTATTTTCACATGTGTTTCAGGAAATGAAGCATAGGATTGATCAAGATACACTTAGGCGGACATGGGCCTTAGTGACAATAAAAGATGCAAGACTTGTTATTTATGTTATGTTTCTTTGATTGTCAAGACATTATAACTCGTGTACTTAATAAAACAATATTTAAATTTCCATGTGTTATGAAACAATGATTCTGTTACAACACTCCCCGATGTTTCCGCCACGTTTTGTTGTTTTACGTGGTCGGGGTGTGACACCGAGGGAGGATAATGCTGAAGCAGATGCTTTGGCAAATCTAGGATCATCAGTCAGGATACTAGAGGGAACTCAGATACCAATACTACATATCTTATATCCTGCACTGGCTCTTTTCAAGTCTCAGGATAAGGAAGTAGCAAGTATTCAGGATCCTGAGGACGAGTATCCTGAAGAGGATCCCAAGTCCTGGATGACTTAAATTGTGAGTTATCTCAAGGAAGGACATATTCTAAAGGATGAGAATCCTAAGGCTTTTAGGATGAAGGTATCCCGATTTACTATTATAAATAATATTCTATATAAGAAATCCCTTGCAGGACCATACCTGAGGTGCTTGGAGGATCCCAAAACAAAAGAAGTGCTTCAGGATATACACGAAGGGGACTGTGGTAACCATACTAGGGGCATATCATTATTCTCAAAGGTGTTAAGAACAGGATACCATTGGCCGATGATGAGGAAAGATGCTGTAGAATATGTTCGAAGATGTGATGCATGTCAAAGCCACAGTAATATATTACATCAACCTGTTGAACCACTATATCCTATTGCTTCCCCTTGGCCATTCATGAAATGGGGGATGGAAATAGTAGGAAAATTGCCCAAAGCTCCAGGAGGAAAGGTCTTTATGCCGGCAATGACGGATTATTTCTCTAAATGGGCTGAAGCTGAGGCATTTGTTCAAGTCAGAGACCAAGAAGTAGTATCTTTCATAAAAAGGAATATCCTGACCAGGTTTGGGATACCAGCCGAGATAATTTGTGACAATGGCTCTCAGTTTATAAGCAAGAGGACTACTGATTTTTGCAAGAGTTGGGGAATCAAAATGATCACATCAACTCCAGTACATCCTCAAGCAAATGGACAAGCAGAATCCTCGAATAAGATAATTGTCAACAATTTGAAGAAGAGACTAGGAGCTAAGAAAGGAAGATGGGCAGAAGAATTACCCTTTGTTTTATGGGATGATAGAACAACAATGAAGAGTGCAACTGGGAAAATCCCATTTTCCTTAGTATTTGGAGCAGAAGCAGTAATCCCGACAGAGATGGTGATACCTACAGCAAGATCCAACCTCCGGGATCCTGAGAAGAATCCTGAAGCCCTATGCCAAGAATTGGATACTATCGATGAGACAAGGGATGCGGCAAAGTTAAGAATGGCAGCATACCAACAGAGGGTATCCAGAGCATATAACAAGAATATAAGGACGAGAAGGTTTCAAGTTGGAGATTGGGTGTTAAGGAAAGCTTTTCAGAACACTACTAATCCTGCTGATGGAAAATTAGCTCCGAAATGGGAAGGACCTTATGAGATTGAATCGGAATCTGGGAAAGGAGCATACCGGCTTAAGAATATGGAAGGGGATATACTACCAAGATCCTGGAACGTTATACACCTCAAAGCCTATTTCAAGTGAGTTTAGAAATTAATTTCTAACTCAAGATTGTATGAATTCTATCTCTTTTAAATATAATTCTTTTTCATTTTGAACCCAATACTGACTTAAGCATCGGAGGGGTGTTAGCCAGGCTAGCACCCACCTTAGTTTAAGGTTGTTTTGCAGAACATGCTTCGGGATATAACTCTAGGATATACATTCAGGATAATTCGAAGGATTAGAGGATTAGCCCCCTCTCTCACGTTTAAGGGATCCTGATCCCTTCACAGGTTTAAAGGTATTCACCTTTCTCTCGAATTGGGTTTAAACACCCCGCCTGGAGCGCAAGTTATCCAGGGATAGTTCAAGATAGCGGGACCAGTCCATGTAAAAGTGGCTGACAATTTCATTATTGTTGGCTATATCCTGGATCCTAAAGGTATATGAGGATTGATCACCCTCTCTCGCGAAAGGGTATTTTCATACTCTCTAAGGTTTAAAGGTTTTCACCTTTCTAAGTCTTGGAGTTTATACACTCCCGCCTGTAGCGCACGAAAATTTGGGATTTTCCCCAGAATACTTAAGGGTTTTATCCCCA
Source organism: Helianthus tuberosus (assembly GCA_030545235.1). Classification (NCBI taxonomy): domain Eukaryota; kingdom Viridiplantae; phylum Streptophyta; class Magnoliopsida; order Asterales; family Asteraceae; genus Helianthus; species Helianthus tuberosus. Next base: position 125,927,978 of record CM060376.1, on the reverse strand, counting down.
GAATATTAAGGATCTATCTCTAGAATATTTTAGGGTTTATCCCATGTAATACGAAAATTATTCGCAAGTGTACAAACAGTTGCAATTGATATCCGAAAAATTTCTAAGTATTCGAGGACATTATGCACAGGGGACATTCCCACTAAGGTGTTGTCAAAAGTTCAAAGGATCAAGCTTGGCACAGTTCACTAAATATCCTAGACTGGGGACATCTTCGGTGGTAAGAATATCAAAGGATTGGAGTTTAAGCATAAAGGTGTACTCTATTTCTGGTATGATCTTTCCTTTTTATTATTTTAAGCCTTATCTGAATTAACTAAGTTTTTGAAACTATGTTCAACAAAGCGTGATTACAACGTTTATGATTATATTGACCAAGATATATTCTCAGGATATACTTCAGGATATTCGGTTTTGATGTTTGAAGTATGATTGAAGATTGAAACTACTGTATACTTGAACCAAAAATCAGTTATCAAAACAGGCTTAGTAAAAATAAAAATGAACAGCAATAGATAAGGCCAAAAGAAAGTTAGTTTATTAACATAGCAAAAGTTTGTGCTTTTGGTTTCATATCAAACCGAGATCCATCCACCAAAAGCACAATTAGTTTCTAACCATATTTACTTAACAGTTGAAGGTTTCATCTTAAACCGAGACCCATCCACCTCCAACTATTATATTGTTCAAAATAAAGCATACTAATTAATGACCAAGGGCTTCATCCTGAAACTCAGGACCCATCCACCTTTGGCCATCATATTGTTTGGTGCAAGAAAGTAAATTTTTTGAAAGACAGGAAATAGAAATTGTTCAACAACCACAGACAAACAAATTTAAAAAAGTGGGCTCCGGCCTAGGCACGAACATCCATCATCGCCCACTCCGCTGCTTTCAAGGAGCAACACCTTCTTCACCAGCAGCCTTCCCTCCAGCATCCGCTCCATCATCACCATCAGGATGCTTTTCGGCATCAGCCGCCTCCACTGCTGCTTTGGAAGCCTCTTCACCCGCAGGCTTAGCAGAATACTCAACAGGACTCCCCCCGAGATCTTTCAACTTAGCCTCCCAAGCACTTACATTCCAGGAGGGGCATTCACAGCCCAAAGTTTTGGCTTCATAAGCCATCATTAGCCTGGCTTGTAGGAGGGAAATTACAACTGACCCCTTGAGACCTTCTCGGTAGGTAGTCATATCCTACTCAAATTGAAGATGGACAACATCCAGCTTGGCTTGGGCGTCTTCATTGGCCTTGTTGATAGCAGCTTTAGTCTCCTGGGTCACAGCTTTGAATTTATCCTCATAGTGTTGTGACTTAGCGACAGCTATTATCCCCTGATCTGTGATGGTGGTCTCAGCTTTCCTCAGCTTCACTTCCAGCATCTTGTTTAGACCACAACTTTCTTCATAGAGGCTCGTCAGGCATTCAAGACCCTGCAAAACAGAGAAACAGGTATTAACTCATATTAACATATATAACCAGCATATGGTGCAGGATGTAGGTTAAGGATATGAACCTGGTTAAGGAAGCTGGTCATAAAGCCACTGGATTCAAGGAACCCATGGTGTTCAAAGGGGAAGGTCTAGGATGATGCTGGAGAATCGGTTTCCTTTCTTTTGCGGGAACTTGAGGCACGTGGCTTGGTAGCAGGAGAGGGCTTAGGAACAGATGTCGGTTTAGAGTTGGATACAGGCATGGAGGTGGAAGCAGGTTTGCTGGGTTCCTTCTTCACCTGGACAGGAATAGGGTGGCTGTCCAGTTCATCAAGGTCAAAGACTTCTGGAACTTTGGCTGGTGTTGCAAAACAGGGAAAATATCTAAATCTCTATTCTTATCTCCTATTTTGTTAATTAAAAATATGCAAAGATTATGTGATCCTTACCAGACATATCTGATGAAGAATTGCTAGTGCATACGTCTGTCGACTTCGTCTTGTATCGAGTCTTGTAATAGAATTGTTAGATCAGGGCACATTGTACGAGGAAAATAGGGTTTGGGTGTGATTGAGCTATTTCGCACGAAATAGCAAAGAGCTATTTCGTACGAAATAACCGTTGGCTGTTTCGCACGAAATAGCAAGATGTCATTCCGTGCGAAATACCCACCACTATAAATACCTGTCATGCTGATTCATTTGTAACGTTCGTGATTCCGGTACCGAAGTGCTGCCGACGTGTCATCTGATCTGTAAACATGTTATATCAATAAAACAAGACAATTAATAGTGAATCAAGCTGCTACAAAGTCTAATCAATGAATTCTGCCTCTGATTAGACTGAGAACTCTTCTGATAGACTCGTTTCGATCGTCTCACAATCCTACAAGTGGTATCAGAGCTCAGGAGGAAGAGTTCTTACCATTTCAGCTGAAAAATCTGACTTCTACACCTTCTTTTCAAAATTAAACAGAATTTCACGGTTAAAATGGATTGAATTTCACATATAATAAGAGAAATAGTGTTTTAATGAATCCTTGAAAGAATTAGACCTTAATTCAGCTTAAATTTTGTTCAAATTGTTCATTTCGCTTGAAATCAGATCGATCTTAGTGACGTCTGCAGCATTCCGCATGAAATAGACTGTTTCGTGTGAATTTGTCATATCATTTCGCATGAAATCAAGCTTTTAAATCTCATTTCGCACGAAATAGGCCATTTGGACTTCATTTCGTATGAAATCAGTTGTTTGAACCTCGTTTCGTACGAAATAGGTTCTTATTTCATTTGAAATTGGTATTTCGTGTGAACCATTTCGTTTGAAAAGGTTATTTAACACCAAAAGTTATTTTCGTATGAAATTGTTTATTTCGCACCAAAGTTGATTTCATTTGAAGAAGCTATTTCGCACCAAATTGTTTCGTTTAAATTCTCATTTCGTGTGAAATTTCATTGTTGTTTGAACTTTGTGAATTTGTGAAACAGGTTTTCGAAACATGGAAGAGGAATTTTACAATGCGTTTGCTACACCAGTTGCTCCTGTTACAGCTGCTGAAACTATTTACAGTGAGAATGAAACAGGAACGTATCAAAAACCATAGAAGCTTATGTACATTGAGGACTTTAGAGGATGGCAAAATCGTTTTGAAAACTGGGTGCAAGCTTATAAATTTGATGCATGGTGTTCATTGGAAGTGGATTATGCTAAACCAAAAAATGAACGTGGGCTTGAAAAAGCGTTTAATGACTATTCAGATGTTGAAAAATTGAAATATACTAGTGAAAAAATGATGATTAGTATTCTCCAACAAGAAGTTAAAGAAGATATCTTTGTTTTGCTCCAACATGCGGGTACTGCTAGATCAATTTGGACTGCGTTGATTAACAAGTTTAAAGGAAGCGCAGATATGATTAAGAACAAAAAAGCTTTACTAAAGAAATCATTTGATATGTTTGTAGCTTTTGAAGGTGAAACAACAAAAAATGACTATTGATAGATATTGTCATCTGGTTTTGGAAATGGGAAGATTGGACATAAAGAAAGATGACGATGAATGGGTTGATAAACTAGCTGATGCGTTACCGCAGAACAAATGGGGAACATATTTGATGATATTAAAACATATGAGAAAATCTGAAAGTATGAATTTGGCGAAGTTTATTCAGAAGGTTGAAGAACATGAGTTGGATATTCAGAAAACTGCTATCATGAGTAATCCAAATGCTCAACAAGATGTTAGTCTATATTACAGAGGAAAAAAATTTGAGACTACTCCAAGTCCAAAGGTTAAGACTGCTTTCAGTGCTGATAGTTCGTCTGGATCACCGGGTAGCACAGTTACTCAGAGTAGTAGATATTCGTCTTCGTATTCAAGTTTTGACCCTAATTTCATAACACCAAGTTCTCAACGACAGAATCCAACAAATTTGCAATGCAATGTTACATTGAACATTCAAAATGGTCAAAATCTTTCTCCAGAAATAGCTAAGCAACACATGGCATCACTTGTTGCTATGTTAGAATCGTATGAAAGTTTAGTTGCTGGTAAAATTGTAAATCTGATGCTCACCAAAGAGGATTATGACCAAATTGATGCTGAGGAACTTGAGTTGATGGATGTCAAGTGGTGTTTGGCTAGTGCTGTTAGAAGAGCAGAAAAATTCCAACAAATTACCGGTAGAGATGAGTTTCGTGAAATGGGTGCATCTCCTATAGGGTTTGACAAATCAAAAGTTACTTGTTTTCGTTGCAAAGAAAGGGGACATTTTAAGCGTGAATGCAAAAATAAAGAAGCAACCGAAAAACAAGAAAAGAATGATTATTATCAAAAATCAATTTTTTCCCAACTTGCTCAACAACCATCATCATCCCGTGCCATTGAAGTTGAGAAGAAGAAAGCGTATCTTGTTAATCAAGATGATGAAAAAGTTGCAGAGGGATTTAGCTGGGACAAATACATTCCACTCGGTTCAGGTCTTGTTGCTAAAATTCTGGAAGAAAAAGAAGTCAAATCTAGTCCGAAAAGAATACCGATTTTTCCAGAATTGGGAATTGATGCAGATACCGATGATGAAGAAGAATATATTAATAAAGCTAGAAAAGGTTTGGATCCTGATAGTTTTAATTTTTTCTTTGAAGATAAAGTTGACATGCTGAATGAGAAGAAGGCTGCCAGATTGAAGAGACAGTTGGAAACAAAAAGAATTGCTGAAGAAAAGGCAAAATTGGAAGCTGAAGAAACAAAAGTTGAAGAAAATTCCACAGAAAAGGTCGTAAATGAAGAATGTGAAATAAAAGTGGAATTTGATGAAAAACCAGTGTTTGAGAAGGAAGTGGAGAAAATAATGGAGAAAATTGTTGAAAAGATCGTTGAAGTTGAAAAAATCGTAGAAGTTGAAAAAATTGTTGAAGTAGAAAAATTCGTCGAAGTGGAGAAGGTTGTCGAGGTTGAAAAGATAGTTGAGGTCATAAAACCTTGTCCAAAATGCTTAGAATCATGCAAAGATTGTGAAGAAAAAGACAAGACGATTCGTGACCTGGAAGAGTTAAAAGAGAATTTTTTGCCTGATGTGAAGTATGTGAAGGAATCATATGATGTGTTGAACATAACAGTTGATGGTCTGAAAAAGACAAATTTAGAAGTTGATGCTGCTATGACAATGATGAGATCAACATTAATGACAAAGCAGAAGGTCATCAATGAGTATATTGAAGACTGTGCAAAGCTGAAGCAGGATTTGGAACTTGAAAAGATAGAAAGTGAAAGAATCAAACGATTATTATTGAGTTATACAACTTGTGATTATTTGATTGATCGAGTTTATCCTACTGTTGTAGGTCTTGAAGCGTTTCAAGATAAAAAGACAGAAGATACGGATACTGGTAAGAAACAGAGTGTCAAGTATAACAAGTGTCCACCCCCGATCTACGAAAGTTATTCTCCCAGAAAGCCAAATGAGGAAAGATTAAAAAATTCGCTCAACATAAAGTTAAAGTCTAAAACCATTGATGAGTTACCAGACAATATTGATGTCACATTCACAGCGTCTGACACTGATCATGAGTCTGAATTGTTAAAGAAAGTGGTCGGTGTTGGATATGGATGAAGAGTCAAAGTCGGAGTCTAAATCTAAAAGTTCGAGTTCATCAGAAAAGAGTCCGAGTTCACCAGTTAAACGGGTTTACAATAAAGAATTCATGTTATCAAAATCTAATTTGAATGATGAACCAATCAAAGTGGCATATACTTTGAATGATTCAGACATATATTCTGATGAGGAATTTCCAATAAGAAGTGTCAAAACTGAAATGATCAAACAGGTTTTCAAATTAACGGAAATTAATATTTCTGAAATAAAATATTTAAATCTTACTGAAAAACCTAAAAAGTACACTTCAAGAGTTCAACAGAGATTGAACAAGAAAAAGGGTTACAGTTCTGGTTATGGTTTTCAAAATAAACCAAACCATAATAGTAATTTCAAAAAGAAAGGTTTAGGTTTTAGTTCTTCAGAAAATTATAAAAATGAGAAAAATTATAAACCAAAAACAAAATTTGTTGCAAGAGTAAGTTCTGAAGAAGAGCATAAGAAACCATTCTGGAGACAATCAAACCAAGAGTTTTTTTGCTGAAAGGAAGAAGAATATGAAGAAATTTGTTCCAAGAGTTGACAAAAGAATCTGTTTTAAATGTCAAAAAGCTGGACACATTGCTTGGAATTGCCACGAGTCCACTTATTCAAAACACAGAGTTTCTTCTAACTTTGAAATGAAAAAGAAATGTGTTGATAAAACAGTACAATCAAAAGAAAAATTCAAAGTGTTTGAAAACTCGACTTTTGAAATTGGTGAAAGTTCGAAGCGTTTTTACAAAAGAAAAGTTGATTTGAACAAACAAAGATGGGTTGTAAAATCTGAGAGTAGTTCTGACAATGAATCTGATTCCATAAAATCAGAGGAGTCATATGTTGAGAAACATGTTGAAAATTCCGTTCCAGAGTTGAACGATGAAAACTTTCCGCCATTGTAAAAAGAAAATTTGAAGTTAAAAGTTGGTAAGATTGAAATTTCAGATCAATTCTTTGCTGGTAAAGGAGAATTTGATGCTGAAAAGGCTTTCAATGGGAAAGTCAAACATATATTTGGAAAGATGGTTGATGGAAAAGTGAAGGGCGCAAAAGAATTTTACCAATAAAAAAGATGGTGGGATAGATGTGAGTCAAAATCACCCAAGGCTGGTCAGGCTTGGGTGACAGGATTTTCAAACTGAAATTCTGACTTGCCGGAGCTCCCAGGTTGGTAATTGTGGGGCATGAATCGGCATCTTTTTACAAATGATATTTTGTCCTACAAGTGGTAGTTTTTTCTTGAAAATTGTTATATTTCAAATTTACAAGTGGTTTTGGTTGATAAGTGAACCTACAAGTGGTTGAAGAAGGTTTTCACTTACCAGTGGTTGATCAAGGTCATTAAGTTGAACTTGATTTAACTTTCATACAAAGTGATTGGAAAACAAAGTGATGAGCATAACCCCGATCTTACAAGTGGTAAAACTAACAAAACTTATTTTCCGGAAAAACCATTTTTGATTAAAACAAGTGTAAATTACACTTTTCGTCCTTTATGTTTGTATTGGATTGCAATGGATGTCCTTTAACTTCAATAATTACAGTCATAGTCCTTTTATTGTTAAAATCATTACACCCTAGGTCCTTTGAAACTAACCTAATTAAAATTTTTGGTTAAGTTGTATCACATAAGGATATTTTAGTCTTTTTCACCATATCAATAAAAAATAGTTAAAAAAAGAAAAACAAAAAACTAAAATACATACATTTACGCACATATCTATCTCTTAGCAATACACACTCTCACAGTCTCTCTCTAAACCTTTTCTTCCCCAACCAAACTCACTACCACCGACCACCACACCGCCACGATTGCGTCGCACTGCGCATCTGAACCTAAACCCCAAATAGATCACATCAAAGCACCGCTTGAACCCCACAACCCACCCTTACCATATCTGAACCTAAATCCACCCTTACCACATCTGAACCTAATCAACTACCTTCACAATGGTCAAACAATGTCAAAACAATTGTAAGATCACTTCTTTTTTCCCATTTCTTCATCGGGCAACTGAAGCCATTTGCCTCACAACAAAAATCAACTACCTGCACAATGGTAAAGTAACTGCTAATGTATCACAACCATTTTGAATTATTGACGCCGATATCTTCCATTTCAAGTTATTTATCTCCGGCGGCTTAGGATCTAGGGTTTAAAGGGTGGGGGCGGCAGCGGTTTGCAAAAAACGGTGGTGACAGTGATGTGGAGAGAGATAGAGAGTTGAGGGGATAGTGAGTTTAGATGATTTTTGTTTAAGGATTCAGGAATGTAGAGAGAGAGAGAGAGACAGACAGAGAGTTGTTTGTGTAGAGTTGCAGGTTTCGAGTTAGTGTTGGCCGAAAATTCGCATCAGAAGTTTGATAGTTGGGGTTAATTTGATTGGGTTCTTCTCGCTTAAAATGGGAATTGCAGAAACAGAGACACCGATGTATGCATCAGAAATGGGGATGAATGCTTCTGATAAACGCGATGAATGTTTCTGTTAAAATGGGAATTGCAGAAACAGAGACACCATTGTAAGCTTCAACTTTCGGATTTTCTTACAAATTAATGTTTCTGTTAACATTTATATTGATCTATTAATGAAATATATTTGCTTAATAATGATAATGCACCACTATCCAGCCAGTTTATAATGGGAAAATAGTTTGTTGTCAGGGGAAGTTCTGATTGTTTATGCCGAGTGAATGGCGATTTGAAGCGATTTGATATCAGTTGTCACTTTACCTTGTATAGTTTGTTTTCAAATTTCTTTTAAATGATTTTGAATTTTAGGGGGAGTAAGATTTCAGAAAATCCAAAAGCATTTGAAAATTTGAAAAATCCAAAAACATGATAAAAACAAAAATGAGTTTTGTTGTAAAAAGAGGAAATGATAGTACATCAGTGGACTATCACAGCACGCTAAAGAATTGGAAAGTCAAATGTAATAAACGGTCTCACTGATGATGTGCCAGTAGGTTTTTGCACATTTAGTAGATTGTGTTTGAGATATAAACCTAAATTTCAAACTTACTTATCTCGTGGGGAACATCTCTCGGATATACGGGTAACCCCCGAAATCTTGTTTGAAAGACCCCTCTTTCTGCGATACTAGGTCTTTATGCTTAGTGATATCTGGGGTATTATCCCGGGACTTCTGATTTTGCGGAAGCAATGCCCTAGTCCCCGTATAATACTTTTCACTTACTTAAAATATAGCACCCCCCTCAACATAAAAATGACGAAACATTGCAAAATGCTAATCATGTGATGTTGAAGAAAAGATTCTCTAAAGGGAACACACCTAAAGTCGAAGCCATCATCTCTCTGATTTTGTGGAAGCAATAACCTGAGCTCTCATGGCCCTCGCATTTAACCCTTTACAGATATCATCTAGGTATATTCACATGTAAGACTGAATATTGGGATCTGGATACGGGAGTATATTATGAGGTGGGACACACGTATAAGTTTAAGTCTCTAAAACATTAATCTCGTATCTCAAAACAGTTGAACTTTGTGTGAAAATTTAAGTGGATCAGTATACTGACAATCTAAGTGAATCGTTTAGAACTTAAAATGTTTAAAGCTTAACGGTGTTGGTGATGTGTCTCAAAAACTGATATGATCCTCTTACACAAACTCACAAAAATATTGTTTGTAAATATTTCTTCAATTGCATTTCATTATAAAAAAACCAAAAAGATTTTCGGAGTGATTTAGCATAAAGATTTTGTAAAATTCAAAAAGATTTTAGACAACTGATGTTGAAAAGCTGATTTTCAAAATTCCGAGTGCTTAACATGATGAACAACAGGGTTGGGAGAGTTTGTTGATATGAAAAATGTTTTTGAAATGATTAAATGGTTCATTTAGTTGAAATCAAATATGAATGTTTCATATACAAGTGGTAAGCAGAAAGTTTAAATTTATCAAATTTTAAATTGGTGAAATTTACGTTGAGGTAGAGAATGTGCAGGTTATGGCTATGAGAGAGCCAGGTTGCAATTCTAGAACCTGTGAAAGCCAGACTACGATCCCAAGCATTCTTTAAGGGGGAGTCTGATGATGAAGAGCTTAATTAATCAAGAGATCTGATCAAGAGAATGTGAAGAGATAGATTGAGATTCAGAAGTATTAAAGATGAAGGGTGCTTACACTGTCAGATTTTTTCCCAAAGACTGATCAAGACTGAAGAATGTGAAGACTCGACACTGAAGACTTCGTCAACATCCGAGGGGGAGTCTGTTAGTGCATACGTCTGTCGACTTTGTCTTGTATCAAGTCTTGTAATAGAATTGTTAGATCAGGGCACGTTGTACGAGGAAAATAGGGTTTGGGTGTGATTGAGCTATTTCGCACGAAATAGCAAAGAGCTATTTCGTACGAAATAACCATTGGCTATTTCGCACGAAATAGCAAGATGTCATTCCGTGCAAAATACCCACCACTATAAATACTTGTCGTGCTGATTCATTTGTAACATCTGTGATTCCGGTACCGAAGTGCTGCCGACGTGTCATCTGATCTGTAAACGTGTTATATCAATAAAACAAGACTATTAATAGTGAATCAAGCTATCACAAAGTCTAATCAATGAATTCCGCCTCTGATTAGACTGAGAACTCTTCTGATAGACTCGTTTTGATCGTCTCACGATCCTACAAGAATATTGGCTTGAACTTAGAAGATGCAGTGTAAAAGATCTGTCACAATCAGGCAACTGGTAGACCCTGTTGATTCTTTTTTGGGATTCTTCAGTGGGAGGAGCCAACTCTTTGAAGTTTGCTGCATAAAAAACATCAGGATGTTAGTACAAGATACATCATCAGGATATGTTTGGGGATATCCTAAAGCCCTAAACCCTACCGGAGGTCAACCATTTCACCGGAAGGCTTTTGCCGTCGAGAATGGAATCCCGTCTAACGAAGAAAAATTTTCGTTGCCACCCATCCTCATTTTTTGAAGCTTTGAGGATGAGGGGGTTGCTAGAGGTTGAGAAAAGCAAGAAGCGACTATTGTCGTGGGATCGGAGACGGTAAGCAAGCGGAAGGTCTTCGATACATAGATCGGGGATGTGAAGGGTTTTGATCTGGTTAAGCATGATAAGTACTCTCCAGACCATAGGCATTGTTTGGGTAAAACAGAGGCCGGTGATTCGAAAGAACTCCATGATAAATTCCAGAAAAGGATATCGAAGGCCAAGGGAAAATGGATATGATGAGAAACAGATCCATTCTTCGGAAGACACATCAGAAGGGATGCTCCGGTCAAATGGGCGGATAATCGCCGTGTCAGAGAAAGCACCAGAGGTTCTTAGTGTGGCGATATCGGCATTGTCAAAAGAACACACCTCCTTCTCGGGGTGTTTGAGCAGGTTCTGATTAACAAATGATGAGGTGGACTCGCCGGAATGAAAGCGTGTTCTGGTGGCCATCGGAAAATTTGAGCGAAGAAGTTCTAAGAGATAAGAAAAGGGAAATACCTGAGAAATCTGAGGAAGGTGATCGTTTATCAACAAGAAAAAGAGAAGATATAGAGGTAAGATAGATGGCCATCGAGTGAAAAGCGCGTTGGAAGTTGCACAATGTCACCTCAATCGTCACTTCAATTTAATTTCCTCGGTTCGTGAGATAAGACTTTAAAATATATTCGTTGGAATTGGTATACCAATAGATATATTTTGGGGACAATTGTTATGGGTGGTTTTCTGCTCGTATATCCTGAATAATATTCTGACTATGTTTCTGTTATTGTGATCAGGATACCGGATCAGGTTATTGATAACGTCCTGATACAGTATCCTGGTGGTGACTAATTAATTTGCGTGCAGATTAATGAAGCAAGTCTATAACGTTCAAGTGGACTTCTTCCCCCTAAGACTCGGGCTAATCTTGTAGGATCGTATTTATCGACCGAATGAGTCAGTCTGAGTGTGTTTACACTATTCAGATGGCGGAAACATCTAAACAGATTAGAATCAGATAGAAAGGAGTAGAAATCAGAAAAGATTCACTTTAAACACTTGTTCTCGGTTTTATATTGACTTGAAAAACTGGCAGCACTTCGTTACAAATTTTCTGAAGCGTACCCAAATGAGAACACAACATGCCTATTTATAGGCACAAGATTTCGCTTCAACATTCCTCAAGCGAAATCTTATTAGTTGATTTCGCTTGAGGCTTACATCATGTCCCTGAAGCGAAACCCTAATAATACTAACTTAAACTTACATTCAGACCCCTACACTTAACATACTTGACATATTTAGACCCTAGACTTATGACATAGACTTTAGACATCATGTATCAACAAACTCCCCCTTGGATAAAGCCGGAGTCTTCAGTCTAGGTCTTCACATTGACTTGAACTTTTCTTCTCTAGGCTTAGGTTTCCTTGACAACATCTTCCTAAGCTTTTCATTATCATCAGCTCTCTTCTTTTCTTCAGCAGCTTGCCTTTGAGCAAATGTCTCCCGAAGATATCTATCTTTTTCTTCACGAGCTTTACGTTCTTTTCCAGCTTTCCTTTTGACTTTCTTTTCCAATGCCCACCAAGATGACTTCCATTTTGTTTCAGAATTGATATTCTTTTGAAAACATACATTCACAACTCTCTGAAACTGCATTGCTTGATCTCTATCTTTTGGCGAATGATGAATCTTGTTGATGAACAAGCATTCTATATCTTTTGACGAGCAATTAACCAGCCACATTGGATCAAACACACGAACTTCTCTAAGTTCACCTCCTGCTCGATACGTGATCACTGCTTCAGTAGACAGACAACTATATACCCAATGTATAAATCCTTTATAGAATTCTTGTTCCATTGGAGGTACTGGTATAATCTTCATTGTCTTTGGCTTCTTAATATTAAGAATCCTTTCTACAGCACCAGTATCAGGATTAACTCTTGGAATAATCTTTGGGCGATGAGGCTGCCAGAATCTGAATCCCTTAAATGATTGAAATCTGATAAACCCCCACATTTTAATGTCATTCTTCCTCACAGGATATTCCAAAGCTTTAACCTGTGATAATTCCTCCACATCCCACCATGGGAGTGACATAAAATCAAACAACTTTTCAAAATACTGAACACCACATTCTCTTCTGACTGCATAAGCATTCACGTGTGGTAGAAAGCCCCAACTTATAATATCTCCTAAAGAAATACTTCGATCCCGTTGATAAAACTTCAATGGTCTTTTGAACTTTCTTTCATGATCAACCTTAAACCATTTTTTCTTCTCTTCTTTCTCTAAGTCTTTCTTTGTACCATCAGGATTAAAGTTTTTAATAACTTCAGCAACTTTTCTCCTCAACTCATCCCGATTCTCTTTAGTGAAAAATTCCATCAGTGTAGGCAACTGAGAAGTATCTTCATGTACACTTTCATCATCTTCCCAGTCTTCAACTTCTACTTGATCATACATATCAGCATCTTCAACATATCGATATTCATAATCATCATAGTGATCAGCATCAAACTCATTCAGCTCTCTTTCTAGATCAGAATTCATTTCTTCCTCAAAATCAAACTTGAACTCTGGATGATCTCTTCGAGTCATTTCTTTTATGATTTCCAGCGAATAATTATGAAAATGCTCTCCTTCTTCCCGATATGTATCCAGTCTAAGAATCAATTTTTCAACTTGATCAACATTTTGATCATCACCACGCTCCCCCTCACTTGTTGCACTATCATGTTCAACATTAGCATCATCTTGTAATAAATCATCAATTGCTTCTTCAGTTGTTTTCTCAGAAATTTTCAGACCAGAAGCACCTTGATCTTTATCATCATCTCCATCATCATCATCACTACTACTTGCAGAGATCACATCATCTTCTGCATCTTCTTCATCTTCATCATCTTCATCATCCTCTCCAATAAGAAGATCATCAATTTCAACATCAGCATCAAAAATACCAGAAATTGCTGTAAGAGGACGAACATTAAGAATATCATCAGAAACATCAACTGGAACAATAGCTTTTTCTTCAATTTCAGGACCCTTTCCCTTATCTTTCATTTGCTTATCAATTTCAGCCTGTTTCTTAGCTTTCTCTTCATCACGAACAACTTCATTGTATTTCAACTCTAAAGATGTACCCACCAACTTTTCCAATACTTTCTTCATCATTTTGCTTTCATGTTCATTTCGTGCTTTCATTTCCTCCAACTCTTGATTTTTCAACTCATAGTACTTGAGATGTTCATCCCTGTTCTTCTTTTCTTCCAACAGTTCTGCAATCTGAACTTTCATAATATCCATCTCTGCTTCATTAGATTCCAATTTCTTCAACAAAGACTTGTTTTCAGCTTCAGTTGCCTTTAATCTCAAATCACGAATTTTCTCACGATTTTCCAACTTTTTACACTCAGCTACTAACTTCTTGTTTTCATCAGCTATAACCTCAATTCTCTTTTCAACATGTATGATTTGTTCATCTGTTGCAAAGGTAATATTTCCAATATCAACAAGAGAAACATTCTCTGGAATACCAGGAAAAGTTTTATAACTAGAAGAACCAGGTGTTGTTTGAAGGATAGGTTGTGAAAATAATGGTGTTTGGATATTAACTTGTGGAGTAAAAATAGGTTCATGTGGTGGTGTGAGATGTGGTGATAAAGTTTGATGTGGTGGTGAATGAGGTAGAATAGGTTCAGATGATGGTATAGATGGACTGGTTCCTTTAACTGTTTTCTTCTTCAAGACAATTTTTGGAATCTTGATTGTTGGACTAACAACTTGAGTCTTCTTCTGAGCAACTTTCTTTCGAGCTCCTCTCTTCTTTTTACCACTATCCGGAGTTTGAGATTCAGATACATGTTCAGGTGAAGGTTCGTAAGCATCATCATCCTTTTCTTGTCTCTTTCTCTTTCTTAACAACTTTTCTTGTTCAGCTGCTTCTTTAATTTTTCTTTGACGTGCAATTTCATCAATGGTTTCATCAGAAGAACTAGAAGAACTTTCATCAACATCTTCAATCACTACATTGTCAGCAGCTTTACTTTGTTCAGGAACAGATTCAGAAATCCCTTTCAAAAACTCTGTAGATCTTGGAGAAAAACAAATATCTCCTTCAACATTTGTTTCAATTTCAGTTTCAGCTTCAATGTTGATTTCATCTTCAGTTTCAACATTAGTTACTGCTTTAGCTTCAATTTCTGGTTCATCAACTAATAGCGTTTTTGCAACTTTCTTTTGACGCTTCTTAGGTTGTGAAGACGAACCTTCTTCAGCTAGTACTTTTGGATTTGTTTTCTTACTCCTCTTCTTTTGCTTTTTCACAAACCATACACTTCTTGAAGATTTAAACTTTTCCAACTTCTTCAACTCATCAGCATAACCAGTTTCAGTTCTTTCATCTTCATTCCTCCAGTGTTCATGATTTACTGGATCAGGATCTTGATAATCTGGATTGCTTATGAAGCCAAACAATTCAACTTCCTTTTCTGGTTCAGGATGGTTTGTATGATATCTTGCTAATTGAACAATAGAATCATTGTTCATATGAGCCAAAACCAACAAGTCATTCTCCATATCTCGAACAATTCCTGGATAAGCATGATCAATTATCATTTGAATGAACCTTGGGTATATCCAGCTTTTCCTTTTTGATGTCACTTCTTCCACCAGGTAATGAAATATAATATGAGAAAAATTGTACTTCTTGTTTAAAACAAGAGCAACTACCATGTTCATTTGATAATCACGCATAGCATCGTAACTACCCTTTTGATGACTTAGAGCAATCAACACTGAATGAATCAAGAATTTGAACGGCTTTGTAAATTTTGATTTCAAAACATTAGCAGCATTCACATCTCCAATGTATCCCATTCTAAGCAAACATCCTTTCACCATCAATTCAGGAAATGCTGTTGGTGAATCTTCAGAATCAGGAAAATCTAGAATCTCACGAACATTTGCCTCTGTTATCAGAATTTGTTTCTTTTCATTATCCACCTTAACGAGTGAAGTAATTACTTTGTTTTCATCATCATATACAACATGCTTCCAAAAACGTCTGATGTGAGACTCATACACCAATCTTCTATCTGTTAACGCCTTTTGTATTGGTAATCTTCTCATGAATTCCAGAATGCTAGAGAACTCCGACAGTTTTGAACTCCTTGTCACATCAAGATCACAACAAGAATTGTGAAGAGCCTTAAACAGAACATTTGAAGGCTGCACATCAAATACCACAAAATTCAAACAAATTAGACAATTTTTATAAAATTTCAAATTTACTTATCATTTCAAGTGAACTACTTCATTACACTTGAAAATCATCTAAGCAAATAAAATCTGTTCAAGTGAAATTGATATTTGAACAAATTCCTTGAAGCAACACTAACAAAAACTCTTGAAGCGACACTGTTAAAAAAAACCTGAAGCGACACTGTTCAAAAACCCTGAAGCGACACTGTCCTGAAGCGACACTATTTAAAACCCTGAAGCGACACTGTTCAAAACCTCAAAAATTTTTACAACATATGATCAAATTGATGACACAGTTCTGTTCTACTATCAATTCCGAGCAACATGATATGAATTTTATATATTTTAACCCATCCAACTGTTCTAGATCTATGATTGAAATTCTGTTCATTCGTCAAACTCTCAAATACTCAGATCTGAAACAATCAAATCACACACAACAATCTATACATGATTCCGACTACACACATATGTTTTTATTTGATTTTATCCAGTTAAAAAACCCTAAATCTTTGTGTTCAAACCCTAACAGATGCCGACATACCAAGAAACAATGAAAATCAGAACAAATCACAGAAAATACTCACTTTCACCATGATTATAGTTGAATTTGCCAACTAGAATCACAAGATCTTGGTGAAATTTTGACAGAGTAACGGTAGAAAATGAAGGTTCAGATGAATTCGCTTGAGGTCGCTCAGACAAACCTTGAAGCGAAATAAAAAAGACAATAATGACAGAAGCGACCCCGCTTACCCTTTTATACCCATGAAGATTTCGCTTGAAGTTTAATTAAAACCTCTTGAAGCGAAATCATTAACCTGAAGGTATCGCTTGAAACATATTTCAGTACAAATTAATTTCTTGAAGCGAAATCCTTTTGAAAATTGTTTTAACTTTTTAATTTTTCGGATTTTAATGTCACACCTAGTTAACCAAGTCCAAGTTAATGACCTTGGTCAACTGACTAGTCTGCCAAGTCCAACTCAATGACCTTGACTGACCAAACTATGAAAATACCGGATTTCTTTGAAAAATTAAGTTCAAATTAATGAACTTTTGAATCATTTTGATCTTTCAATCTCTTTTAGTCAACAAACACTTGTACCAATCATTTTACTGCATCACAAGCTTACCCAGTCCTCATCAATCTCAGACATGATCTGCACAAAACTTTGAACTTTCGATTCCCAATGTCAGTTGTTGAAACTAAAAAGAAAAACTAAAATCTTTTTGAATTTTTTTTTTTAAACTGAATAAGATGAAACTATGTACACACAATCTTTTTGTGAGCGTGTCAAGGGATCATATCAGCTGCCAACAAGATACAAGTACCGTTAAGCTGTTATTTCATTTTAAGCATTAAACAATTCACGTAGATTGCCGATATACTGATCCTCTTAAATTCTCACAAAATTTTCAATCTGTTCGGGATACAGAATTAATGTTTTAGGACTTAAAACATCTACATGTGTCCCACCTCAGTATATACTCTCGTATCCAGACCCCAGTATTCAATCTTACAGGTGAGTATACCTAGATGATATCTGTCAGGGAATAAATTATAGTACGAGGGCCGTGAGAGCTCAGGTCGATCTTTCGATACGCAGAGAGATGACGGCTTCGACTTTTGGTGGGTCCCCTTTGGGGATCTTCTTTACAACAGCACATGATTAACAATTTTGCAATGTGTTATCATTTTTTATGCTGAGGGGAAGCTTATATTTCAAAGCAGCATAAAGTATTCTCCGGGGACTAGGTCAGAAATTCCTTTCAGCAGAAGTCCCGGGATAATACCCCAGATATCACTAAGCATAAAGACCTAGTATCTCAGAATATGGGACCCTTCAAACAGGATTTCAGGGGTTACCTATATATCCTGGAGGTGTTCCCCACGTAAATGCAAGTAAAATTTATGTTTATATCCCAAACTAATTTACTAATTTTGTAAAAACCTATCGGCACATCTTTAGTGAGACTGCTTAATTGCATTTTATACATTCCAATTCTTTAGCATACTGCATCTGTCTTGCTGATGTACTATCATTTCCCTTTTATACACAAACTCATTTTTACTTTTTCAAATGTTTTTGGTTTTTATAGATTTTATCATGTTTTTGTATTTTTCTGCAAACTTTCTCCCCCTAAAAATAAAAACATATTTTTGTGTTTTTGTTTTTATCGAAAAGAAAAAAAAAATAATAAACTGTACAAACAAAAATAACAACTTGACAAAGGTTCACGTCAGATCGCCGTCCAATTCGGCATCACATTCAACAACCCTTCCAGATTGCAGATTTTTCATTCCATTCAATTTTAAAAGATAATAAAACCTCTTTTTATCAAATGGTTTGGTATAAAAATCCGCTTTCTGTTCATTGGTGTGCACATATTCAATCCGTATTAATTTTTTCTCGTTACAATCACGAATAAAATGGTGACGGATTTCAATGTGTTTTGTTTTTGAATGGTGAACCGGATTTTTAGTAATATTAATGGCTGCTTCATTGTCCACGAAAATTGGAGTATCTAAGAATTGCAAACCAAAGTCACGCATTTGCTGTTGGATCCAAAGGATCTGCGAACAACAGCTGGAAGCTGAAACGTATTCAGCTTCACAAGTAGAAAGCGCTACAGTGGTTTGTTTCTTACACTGCCAGGTAACAAGTCGAGTTCCTAAGAACTGACACCCAGCAGTGGTGGACTTTGCGTTCTGTTTGCAGCTTCCGAAATCTGAATCAGCGAAACCTGATAAAGTAAAGTCACCTAATCTAGGATACCACAAACCAGTGTTTGGGCAGCCTTTCAAATACCGTAGTATTCGTTTCACGATTGTCAGATGTGACTGCTTCGGATTCGACTGATATCTGGCACATAAGCATGTAGGATACATGATGTCCGGACGGGAGGCTGTGAGATACATCAAGGAACCAATGATTGATCGGTACAATGTTTCATCCATCTTCACTCCATTCTCATCTGGACAAATCCCATGATTTTGTGCAAGAGGAGTGAATGCTGGACTGCAATCAGCCATATCAAACTTGTCTAGCACATCCTTCACATACTTTGACTGATGAATGAAGATTCCGTCGGTCATTTGTTCTACCTGCAACCCGAGGAAAAACTTCATTTCGCCCATTGAGCTCATCTCAAACTTTTTCTTCATCACTAGCTCAAAATCTTTGCACATATCGTCATTGGTAGATCCAAAAATGATATCGTCCACGTAAATCTGCACAATTAACAAATGGTTTTCTTTTTCTTTAATAAACAAAGTGCTATCTACTGTACCTCTTGTGAACCCGTTGTCCAACAAGTATGTCGAGAGCGTTTCATACCAGGCTCTCGGGGCCTGGTGAAGTCCGTATAACGCCTTGTCCAGTAGAAACACCTTGTTTTTGTGCTGTGGATCTGTAAAACCTGGCGGTTGCCCCACATACACCTCCTCTTTGATAGTTCCATAGAGAAAAGCAGATTTTACGTCAAGTTGATATACTTTAAAGTTCTTCCATGATGCAAAGGCCAGAAAAATCCGGATTGCCTCTAGCCTTGCAACTGGTGCGTAGACTTCATCGTAATCAATTCCTTCTTGTTGACTGAATCCTTGAACGACCAGTCTTGCTTTGTTTCTCACCACTACTCCTCTATCATCTCTTTTACATTTGAAAACCCACTTTGTCTTGATTAACTTCTGATTCTCAGGCAAATCTACAAGTCTCCAGACGCCCAGTTTCTCGAATTGTTGCAATTCCTCCTGCATTGCATTAACCCAACTCTCCTCGGTCAAAGCTTCCCTGTAAGTCTTGGGCTCTATCTGCGAAATAAAACATTTCAATGAGACTTCTTTTTGCATATCAGCAATAGATGAATAGAAACATGTAAGAGCTTGATCTATTTGATGTCGAGTTTTGACACCACTTTGCAAGTCGCCAATGATCTGTTCTGAGGGGTGGTAAGACAGTGTCCGTGGCATTGCACTGTCAGGCACTACAACTTCCGATTCCAGATTTGAAATGTCAAGATCAACAATTTGGTCAACAGTCTCTTCTGTTATCTCGTTTGGTTCCTCATCAAAGTTAGGAGCGGGTTCCTCCTCTGAGTCATCAGAAACGTCAAATGACGGAGCTGATTCCTCTGGTTCCTCTGGTGGTATATGAACGGTTCCACTTGGTCCTGCTTCATCATCATGAGTACCCACGTTGGGTGTAGGAACATCTAGCGGTCTAGATTCTGGCTCTGACAATTGACTTTGTTGATACAAATACATGAGAGCAACTTCCTCCTCACTCGGCTCGGACGGCATATGAAACGATTCCCAGAGTTTATCGTAGTCAAATAGGAATCTTTGTCCGGGAAGTTGAGACGACGGAGTATGCTTCTGACAATCCACATGAAGCACCTGAATCACCTTGCTCAGACATGGTACGAACACCCTTTTTAGTGGGCTGGCGTAGCCTACAAAGAAACCTTCATTTGATTTTGCCCCAAACTTTCCATCTTCATAAATAAACGTACACGGTGATCCGAAAGGTTCCAAGAACTCAAGATTCGGCTTGTAACGATGCAGCAACTCAAAACATGTCTTTCCATACTTCTTGACAGTAAGAACTCTGTTCAGTGTATAGCACGCTGCAGATACAGCTTCACTCCAAAAGAAAATAGGTAACTTGGAATCTGCTAACATTGTACGCGCTGTCTCGATTAGGGTTCTATTCTTTCTTTCAGCTACGCCGTTTTGCTGTGGAGTATACGGCGCACTGAATTCATGAAGAATTCCCTTTTCATTGCAAAACTCGTACATTCTGTTGTTTTTAAATTCAGTTCCATTGTCACTTCTAATTCTCCGGATAGGCAATTTGTATACAGTTTCCATCTTCTTGAAAAGTATCATCAAAGACTCAAATGTCTGATCTTTCCGTTCTAAGCACACAACCCAGGAAAATCTTGAAAAATCATCTGTAACCACCAAGCAATACAAATCCCGGCTGATGCTCTTAACATTGACAGGCCCGAAGAGATCCATATGCAATCTCTCAAGAGGTAACCTGACCGAATTCATGACCTTCAAAGGATGTGACTTTCGAACCTGTTTACCTTTCTTACATGCAATACAGTCATCATTTAAATGAAAATTTTTAAAGTTCACACCTTCAACTAAATCATTATGAACCAAAAAATTCATTTTGCGAATATGAATATGGCCCATCTTTCGATGCCACATGATTGAATCCTTTTCTGTTACTTTGTTTTTAGACACAAAACATTGTTTCTGATGAGACGTTGTCATTGCTGTACTCATATCAAGATAATAAAGATCATACTCCCGTGGAGCACGCAACAACACCAACTCATCAGGGATTTTAAACCCCGGTTTCAAAACTACACATTCAGTTTTTGTAAAATGTACACTAAAATCTTTATCACAAATCTGTGAAATACTGAGTAAATTGTTAGTCAACTCCACTATGTAGTTTACTTTGTCAAAGGATATCACACCATTTGTCAACGTTCCTTGATCAACAATTCTTCCACCTTGACTCCCAGCAAACCCTACATGACCTCCATTGATGGATTTTACATCATAGAGCAAAGCAAGCGTCCCAGTCATGTGCCTTGACGCACCACTATCCATGATCCATTTTGATAGAATTGACTTGGGCAGCCCCTGCACAAATCATATCAACTTCATTCAAACAATGAACTCCATGACTTTTTGACTACTGAAACATTTCCAAATACTACATCACACTTTTCATCAATCTTAGGAAATTCAAATGTGACGTTTGGAACCACAGTTTCCACTTTTGATTTTAATACATTTTCTTTGATAGGAGGAAACTCTGCAAGAAACTTATCAAGATCAGATTCAAATTCTTGTTTATCATTAGCATCCACTTTTGATGCATAAAATTCCTTTACCCCTTTTACTTTTCTGTCAACCATTTTTCCAAAAATATTTTGAACAATAGGATTAAAAGCTTTTGAATCAAACTTTAACTCGTTCTCCATTTTCTTTACCTCAACTGATTGTGATTTGGTTTCAACAACTTTTGTTTCATTTTTCAAAATGTTTTCCATCTTTTTCTCCTCGACCGATGGTTTTGATTTAACAACCCAAAATTGATTTTCAAAAGTTTTCGTTTTTGGATAAATCTTTGAAGTCTTTTGAGACTTGGAAGATTCGCCAATTTCAAAAGTCGATTTCGGCTTATCTTCCGACTTCAATGATTCACCCCTTTTCAAAATTCGAATTGGTGAAACCATCGGTTTTTTTTCCTTTGTGTTAACTGGTGACATAGGTTGAAATTTTTTAACAAATGGTTTAATGACAGGTTTTTCGAAAACTTTCTTGCATTGTTTTGCCATGTGTCCAATTTCATTGCAGCGATAGCAAACTCTTTTGTCGTATTCGACAAAAGTTGATTTGAATGATTCTTCTTTCAGTTTCTTCGCTGTATTGAAATCGTCAATTGCCTTTTTACTAAAAATATATCCCTTTTCTTCATCAACACTTGGACCAGCAACAAAAACATCATTCATTTTATCTTTTGGCTTGACAACCTTCTTAGCCAATTTTTTCTCAAAACCAATTCCTTTGTTTTTAAAGTTGTTACCATTTTTCTTGTAACCATTACCTTCCCATTCCTTTTTTCCAAAGTTGTTAACATGTGTTGTAACAAATGATTTTTTAGGTTTTGAAAAGAATTCTTTGTTATTAACCTCATCAATTTTCATTTCAACCAACCTAAAAACTTTCTCAACATTCTCAATTTTCACATTCTGAAGAGGATACTCAAAATCGGAATAAAGTTTGTCTGTTCCAATCATAGTATACACTACTATAATCGAATCATCATTCGCACTCTTGTCCGATTTCGGTATAAACCGTTCCAAGAAATTACTTTCATCTTCAGAATCTATAACAGCCTTCTCAGAATGAGATTTCATAACTTCAACATTAGAGTTATCATTCTCTTCATCTAACACCTGATCGACAACAGTCTTGAGGACCTGTGACTCGCTGTCGGTATCAGATGCAGAGAATGTAACATCTATGCTTTCTGGCAACTCATCCTCAATTGTCCTCAGTTTGAGATTCAATGCAGCTTCCACCCCATCTGGATACTTTTGAGTATAATGATTCCACATTGGGGGTGGAACACTGTTAAAGATTGGTGTTTCATCAGGTTGTTTTGGAACAATCTGTTCAATCACATATGAAGATGCTATATAACTCATCAACTTCTTATCAATTCTATCATTTTCAATTTTTGTTAACTCCAATTCTCTTTTTAATGAAGCAATATTGTCCAAATGAAAATTGATTTCCATTTGTTTTTCTAAAACTGTTGATTTTAGCAATTTCGTGGCTTTGTCATTTTCAAGACTTTCATTTTGAATCATTTTGATAGAGTTAGCCAATTTGTCATATGCTTCTTTTACTTCGTTCAGATCAAATTTTAGCATGTCTACATGATGTTTCATTTCCTGATACTTAGTGTCTTTCTCAAGACACTCCATGCAAGGTTGTAAACACTTCTGGCATGGTGTTTCAGGAATTGAGACACTTTCTTCAACAACCTGTTCATGACAAACATTTTTCACATCTTGTTTACCGACATTTTCAGACTCTGACTCAGACAATTTGACTGATTCGTTTCCCTGAACTCCAGATTCCTCTCGTTTGACAGACTCATTACTGACAGACTTAGACTCCTCAGATTCTGAGTCTACCTCTCTCAGTTTTGCCATGAGAGCTTTGTTAGCAATTTCTTTCAAAGTGTCTACAGTCATTTCCTTTGTCACATCTATCATTTCTTCAACAAATTCTTTCTTTTCCTCATATCTTGGACACAATCCAGTCGTCGGTTCTTCAAAAAAACCTGCAAAAGATTCAAAAATTTTAGGAGGCATGATAGATTTCAAAGAACTAGTTAATACCTCCTGCTCAGATTGAGATTGATGAATTTCAGCAGCCATTTCTTCAAAATTGTCTGCTTTTTCATCAGGAATTTCTTCAACAACTACAGAAACATCTTCAGTAACTGTTTTCGGTTCAGATACTGTTTCAGAAACATCTTCAGAAATTTCAACAACTTTAGCCATCATTGCTTGTTCATCATTACTAGGAATATATTTATCCCAGCTGAAACCTGCAGCTACCTTCTCATCATCTTGATTTACAATCATTGCCTTTTCTGGTTTATTCTCAATTTGTGGTCTTTGAACAATAGACTGTTGATTTGATCGATGATAGATTGCTTGCTTGTAGTAGTCGTTGGTGAACGGGTTTTGATGATTGTTTACTTCACGATTTGGACATTCTCTTTTAAAATGACCACGTTCTTTACACTTGAAGCACGTAACTTTCGATTTGTCGAACCCTAACTTCTGATCAGGTCCTGATAAACTGTTTCGGCCTGTAATCTCCATAAACCGTTGTGCTCTTCTAACCAAACTTGCCATGCCCCATTTTATATCAATCAGTTCAAGTTCCTCCGGGTCAATCTGGTCATAATCCTCTTTGGTCATATCAGGATTACCAATCCTACCCGCCACTAAGCCTTCATAAGCCTCTAGAACGGAAGCAAGTACCGCAATGTGTTGTCTCGCGGCAGTTTCAGTAATTTCATTTCCATTCTTAATATTCACCGCGATGTTGCACTGCACCCCAGAAACATAAGCCTGATTATTTGAACTTGTAGAGCTTTGAGGTGAAGACTGCTCTTGAACTTTGAAATTTGGATCATAATTCACAAATGGTGAAGACTTGTTTGATTGTGGAGTGTTTGTTGAACCACCCAAATTTACATCAGCACTAAAACCCGTCTGTATCTTTGGACTTTGATTTGTTGCAACAGGAATACTTCCTTTGTAATACAAAGATATGTCTTGCTGCACATTTGCTGAATTCATTTGTTTGATTTTTGATAGTTCCAATTCATGTGCCTCAATTTTCTCAATGAAATCACTCAAACTTATACTAGCAAGATTTGTATTGCTCTTCAACACCATCAGGTACGTTCCCCATTCATCATAAGGTAACGCGTCTGCTAATTTGTCGATCCATTCTTCATTTGTCTTGGTTATTTTCAATCTACCCATCTCCAAAACCAAATGACAGTATCGTTCAATCAATTGCTTTGTGGTCTCTCCTTTCATTCCTGTGAAAATGTCAAACTGCTTGTTTATCAATGCCTTTTTGCTTTTCATCATTTCTCCACTTCCTTCAAACTTTAACAACAATTTATCCCAAATGGATTTTGAATTGTCTTCGTGATGTAATAATACAAAGATGTCTTCTTTAATTGCTTGTTGAAGTATGCTCATCATTTTCTTTTCAGCCTTAAAGTCAGCTTGTTCCGTTTGATTCAAAACTGCAATCCCTTTTGGATGACCCATAGCATTAACAGGATATTCATATTTATCCACAATCTTTAACCAACTCTCAAAATGATTAGCTTGAACCCACGTTTTAAATCTTCCTGCCCAACTCGAATATTCGTCAATGTTCATGAGTTTAGGAGGCTTTTGCATTGTTCCCAATTCGTTCTCCATGTTGACGTTTTGTAAAACACTACCCGAAGTTTGTCCTGCTACCATACCACTTCCCGAAAAGAAGTTATAAAACTCTTGGTTTTCCATTTTTAGAAATTTACCGAGTATTTTTTTTTAAATTTTCACACACACACTTTTCACAAAATCAGACTATCGAACAAGTTCACGAACACTATGGACTATCAGTAATCTTCAAGCGAAAACAAACAAAACCTTCAAGCGAAATCTTAGAAAATCAAACAAAGTATGATTTCGCTTCAACCAACAAAATCTCAAGCGAAATCAATGGTTTCGCTTCAACCCAACTTTTTATCCAAAAACAGAATTTTCAAGCGAAATCTACAATTTCGCTTCAAGCAGTCAAAATGTCTCAAGCGAAATCTATGATTTCGCTTCACAAAACCAACAAACACACTACTCGCTCAAGCGAAACCTGGTTTTCAAGTCATTTTTGTCAGTTTTAGTCCGAGTTTTAATCTGAGATTCTCAAGGCTTTGTTAAAATACACTTTTACACACACTGTGAAAAATTTAGTCCATTTTGTCCGTGTTTTCGTCCAGAAATCAGTTTTTGTGAATAAAACCTACTGATTCAAGTGAACACACTCATACTTGGCTCTGATACCAATTGTAGGATCGTATTTATCGACCGAATGAGTCAGTCTGAGTGTGTTTACACTATTCAGATGGCGGAAACATCTAAACAGATTAGAATCAGATAGAAAGGAGTAGAAATCAGAAAAGATTCACTTTAAACACTTGTTCTCGGTTTTATATTGACTTGAAAAACTGGCAGCACTTCGTTACAAATTTTCTGAAGCGTACCCAAATGAGAACACAACATGCCTATTTATAGGCACAAGATTTCGCTTCAACATTCCTCAAGCGAAATCTTATTAGTTGATTTCGCTTGAGGCTTACATCATGTCCCTGAAGCGAAACCCTAATAATACTAACTTAAACTTACATTCAGACCCCTACACTTAACATACTTGACATATGTAGACCCTAGACTTATGACATAGACTTTAGACATCATGTATCAACAAATCTGTTGGAATGGGAACGTTGAAGCCGGAAGACATGGACTACAACGTTCACAAATGGAATATTCGCTATATCCCGGAATTATAGGCTCGTTAGTTAGCTTTCTTTTACTATAAACAGGATTGATCGGATCATATAAGAGGACACACAATTCATCGTACACTCTTGCTCTCTAGCTGCAATCACTCACAACACACTTACACTTGTATTCAAATCGCATTGTAACATCTAGTTGATCCGTATCATATCCTGCACTGTATCCTGACATTTGAAGCAATAAGAAGAACTAGGCAGTTGCGATTGTCAGCTCCCGAGGTTTTATGCCGGCGATCTAGATCGATCAAGGGCTTTCCTCGTACATCCCGTGTCACCCTTTACCTTTTTGCTCATTGTTTGATTGTAGATATAGCTCGATATCCTGAGCCGTATCCTGAAATTTGTTTTTACTAATTACTAAATCAACATATTTTTCACAAATTTATCGAGCACACTACCTCACAAAACTAATTTGATCACTTAGTTACTTAGGTAATTTTTTACCAAAACAACTTTGTAGGCCTTGGCAATGGTATCCCAGATGATAACCACAATCCACTTTGGCTGCAAATTTTAAAATAGAATCTTTTAAGTTTAGGATAAAATATGGGCAACCAAAGATTTTGAAATAGGAGATCAGTGGTTTGATTTTGAACAGAGTTTGATAGGCAGTCTTTTGATGCCTAGGGTTGATTAAAACTCTGTTCTGCATATAACAAGCAGTGTATAAAGCCTCTGCCCAAAAAGCTAAGGGTAAACCTGAGTCTGTAAGCATTGTTCTGGCAACGTCAATCAAATTTCTGTTTTTCCTTTCAACCACCGCATTTTGTTCTGGTGTTCCTAGGATGCTGTACTGCCTTACAATCCCTTTTAACACACAGAACTCATCCAACTCCTTGTTTCTAAACTCTATTCCATTATCACTTCTAAATATTTTCACTGGTAGATCAAATTGCTTTTCAACCTGTTTGACAAAGTCTTGCAAAATACCTGCAGTCTCGTCCTTAGAGTGTAAAAAGTAAGTCCATGTAAACCTAGAAAAATCATCAATAATAACCAGACAATATCTTTTCTTTTTCAAACTCATGATTTTTACTAGGCCAAACAAATCCATGTGCCACAATTGTAAGCACCAGGTTGCTTTGGACTCTTCAATGGACTTGTAGGAGCTTTTATGTTGTTTACCTTTTAAGCAGGAAACACAATCCTCTTCACAAGTCAAAAGTTTTGGTGGAAGGCCTCTTACAAGGCCTTGTTTAGAGAGTGTGGTGATAGTTTTCAGATTTTTGTGCCCAAGTCTCCTGTGCCATAATTATGTCTCTTTGGTAGAGGCAGCTGAAAACAGACAAGCATCAACCATCGGGTTATCCTTCAACATATCAACCACATACACGTTGCCACTCCTTTTAGCAACAAGTTGTGTTTTTCTCCTAGCTATGATTTCTTCAATCTTTCTAACCACTTCTGGTCCAACAATCTTACAAGTT
This sequence comes from Helianthus tuberosus, assembly GCA_030545235.1. Classification (NCBI taxonomy): domain Eukaryota; kingdom Viridiplantae; phylum Streptophyta; class Magnoliopsida; order Asterales; family Asteraceae; genus Helianthus; species Helianthus tuberosus. The sequence continues at coordinate 125,900,061 of CM060376.1, read as the reverse complement.
TCCTTAGTAAGAATGACCCATAGCCTTTGTCACTCATTTGTGAAACACTAAGGAGGTTAAATTTAAAATTGTCAATAAGATTGACATTTTCAAACTTGAGTTTCCCAGCCTGAACAGTCCTTGACCACAACACCTTCCCTTTTGAATTGTTACCAAAGGATATATGCCACTCCTTTTAGCAACAAGTTGTGTTTTTCTCCTAGCTATGATTTCTTCAATCTTTTTAAGCACTTCTGGTCCAACAATCTTACAAGTTTCCTTAGTAAGAATGACCCATAGCCTTTGTCACTCATTTGTGAAACACTAAGGAGGTTAAATTTAAAATTGTCAATAAGATTGACATTTTCAAACTTGAGTTTCCCAGCCTGAACAGTCCTTGACCCCAACACCTTCCCTTTTGAATTGTTACCAAAGGATATATCACCCCTCCATGTTTTTTGAAATCTTTGAGTAAGGATCTACATCCAGTCATGTGCCTGGAGCCTCCACTATCTACATACCATAAACTATCTAAGCATACAAAATCTCCCTACACATCAAGTAACATATTAGTTCAGATGGGTCTCCAAAGCCAAGATGTCTTTGGACGGGGTCACGACTGTCACAGCCCAACCGATGGCGGAAAAATTGGGGCGCGGCACCAGGCGGACCAGATTGCTCAAGAGAATCCATAACAACTATTAAATGGCAATATTTAAAAGGTTAATTATCCCATACCAATCAACAAACATTCCACAAATAATTATTACAGATAGCGTGTCTCAAAAGTAAATCAAGTCCGACAACCTAGATTTTTATTTGTGGAGTTTCTAGACTTCCTACTTCGTTTCATCACAGCGTAGCATCCTATCAACCTGTCACATACGTTAAAATAAAGCCAATACATAAAATGTAAAGGTGAGTACATAAGTTTGCATAGTATATAGTATAGCGAAAAGGGTTTACGCATAACCAGCATGTATCACGTAATGGGCAAAGCATGTGACTATCTAACTACGTTCATACTTAACCACAAGACTGTGTTGTAGACTATGCGCTACACACGTCCAGCGGACACGTGAAGTAAAGTGATGTGATCCCTAGCAACCCCTATCCACGACAGGTGCTGAGTCCAAACTATAGTACTATTGTTGCTAGAGGCGGTAGAGTGTAACACTGTCTAAGCATAGTAACAAGCATTCATAGATCATGTATAACATGGCCATTCGAATGAGATGTGGGTGTCGAATGATAGGGTGTTTGGATGGTGATCTGAACGGATGTGTACCCATTCGATCGGATGGTCATCCGAGCGGATGACCATTCGAACAGATGGCCATTCGAATGAGATGTGGGTGTTTGTAAATCGTTTTGAAAATTTGAAGTTTTCATTGTAGTGTTTAAACAATGTAAAGTATAGATGCCAAGTCATCCGGTAGGATGGTCATCCGAATGGATGGCCATTCGATCAAGAAATTTGTAGTTTTAAGCTTTGGTAAAATCGTTTTGAATAAGGATTAGTTTAAGGGACAGGTCACCTGGTCGAATGGTCATTCGATCGGATGGCCACTCGAGTGGGCAATATGTTGTTTTGAAAATTTCATAAAGTTTTCTAAGTTCAAAAGTTTGAGTTTTAACGGAGACGGCGTGATGACGTGTCAAACAACGGAAACACACCAAGGCCTAGCTCATTCGATCGGATGGGAATCACCCCATTCAATCAGATTCACTATTCTTGATGGAGTTTCATGTTCAACCCATTAATCGCTCATCTCTCTGGTGGAAATCCGTTTTCAAGCCAGGCTCCTAACTAGGAAATGAGTTGAGAGTCTGAATGAGTCAAGATTCCATTGGTTTTGAGTAGAAAGTGAAGAAAAATTGAAGAAAAGTTTGAAAACTGTTGAGAAATTTTGAAATCTTGTCGAGATTCGTGTTTAAATGTGTGGAAATATTTTAGATCTAAAACAATCTTGATGAGACGATGTCACACAACAGTTTGCATATGTAACTGAGTGAGAACCATATTCAAGGAGTCCAAATCAGGCGATTTCGGGAAGAAAACATGTGATTTTAATGGAGAAGATGATGTAGAAGTGTGTAGTGATGATGGTTGTACAAGATTTGAGGAGAAACACTTACGAAATAGCCTTGAATCGAGAGAAAACGTGCCTGAAAGTGACTTGAGAGCGTTTGGTCGGATGGAGCTGTCAAATCAGTTAACAGTAGTGTATGGCGGTATTTATAGAGGGTGAGGGAGGGTTAAGTCGATGGAGTAGTGCGTTCGGTCGGATGGCATTTCGATTGGATGGCCATCCGATCGAATGGTCATCCGGACGGATGTCCATTTGACCGGATGTCTATTCGGACAGCCGTGTTGTGTGAGTTAGTTTTTTTTTACTTTCGCTTCGTGTGTTAAGCGTTGCGTTGCATTGCGTTTAAGAGAGTTGCGAGTAAGCGTTGCGTTGAGATAACCACATAACATTAAACAAGTAATCACACATAATAACTAAGATACATAAAGTAAAGCTGCATTTCAAGTTTGCGTTGAGTTTGCGTTGCGATAGCGTTTAGTCTAAACAAGCGATAAAATGCGTGTAAATAGTATGCGTTGTAAACTGCGTTAAATGTGATAATTGTGTTTTCTAATACGCGTTATAAAATATAGTTTAAACCCTTTACGATAATCGGAATCTCGAGAGTACAAGTCAATAAAGCAAGAAATGACGGATACAAGTAATGACCCGGAAAGTCGGGTTGTTACAGCCTCCCCTACTTTAGGGAATTTCGTCCCGAAATTAAGGTACAGGCGTAACGAAGAGTTGTGGGTATTTAGCTTTCATATCACTCTCGAGTTCCCAAGTGAACTCGGCTCCGCGTTTGCCTTCCCAACAAACCTTCACTATAGGAATGCGAGAGCGTCGAAGTTTCTTGGTCTCTCGGTCCATGATTTCTACAGGCTTTTCCACAAAGTGTAGAGTTTCGTTAACTTGCAGATCCTGGACAGGGACATGCAGGTTTTCTTCAGCTAGACATTTTGCCAATTCTTTCCAGAATCTTAAAGGGACCAACGTATCATGGCGCTAGCTTTCCTTTCTTGCCGAATCGGATCACCCCCTTCCAAGGTGAAACCTTTAGGAGCACGTGATCACCAACTACAAACTCAAGCGGCTTGCGGCGTTTATCGGCGTAACTCTTTTGACGACTCCAAGCTTTCAAGAGATTGTCTCGTATTTGGAGGATCTTGTCAGTCGTTTCTTGTAATAACTCAGGACCGATAATTTGCGCGTCTCCGATCTTGTGCCATAAAATAGGCGATCGACATTTTCTTCCATATAAGGCCTCAAAGGGTGCCATTTGAATACTAGAGTGATAACTATTGTTGTACGAGAATTCGACTAAAGGTAAATGCGTATCCCAATTACCTCCAAAATCTATAACGCACGAGTGAAGCATGTCTTCAAGGGTGCGAATCGTGCATTCAGTCTGACCGTCGGTATGGGGATGGAAAGCGGTACTGAGATTAAGAGTAGTTCCAAGAGCGGATTGGAATGTCTCCTAGAGACACGAAGTAAATCGACCATCGCGGTCAGAGATGATGTCACGAGGTGTCCCATGTCGACAAATGACTTCGTCGGTATAGATTCGTGCTAATCGTTCAACCTTATAGTCTTCTCGTATCGACAAAAAGTGAGCGGATTTCGTATGACGATCGACGATAACCCAAATGCTATCGTGACCTAATGGCGTGCGGGGAAGTTTCATAATAAAGTCCATAGCTATACTCTCCCATTTCCACATCGGGATCTCGGGTTGTACGAGTAAGCTAGAGGGTCGTTGATGTTCGGCCTTAACTTTCGAGCAAGTTAGGCATTTCGAAACATAGAGTGCGATATCCTTCTTCATTCCTAGCCACCAGTACCTGGCACGGAGGTCCTGGTACATCTTGTCGGTACCGGGATGGATGGAATATCGGGATTTGTGGGCTTCAGTCAGCAAAATCTCACGGAGACTATTGCGACTAGGAATCCAAATTCGACCGAGATAGTGAAAAATGCCATTCGGTTTATTCACTAGTTGGTTTTCGGTTCCAGGTATTCGTTCTTCCTTCAAAGTGTTCTCGAGAAAACAAGCGTGTTGAGCGTCGCGAATGAGAGCTTTGAGGTCATGTTGGGCTTGAACATTACGAACACTATGTAAATAGTTTCGTCGGCTAAGAGCGCCGGCAATGACATTTGCTTTGCCTGGGTGGTAGCGTATCTCACAATCGTAGTCATTGAGAAGTTCGACCCATCTGCGTTGGCGCATGTTTAGTTCTTTCTGGTTCAAGATGTGTTGTAGGCTCTTATGGTCGGTGAAGACCGTACACTTGGTACCATACAGGTAGTGTCACCAAATCTTTAACGCAAAAACAACTGCACCGAGTTCGAGATCGTGGGTTGTGTAGTTCTTCTCGTGGACCTTGAGTTGGCGAGACACGTACGCGATAACCTTGTCTCATTGCATAAGCACACAACCAAGAACTAGGTTAGAGGCATCATAAAATACTACGAAGTCGTCGTTTCCATCGGGTAGCGCGAGTATGGGAGCGTTGCAAAGAATACGCCTAAGAGTTTGAAAGGCATCCTCTTGTTTGGTTCCCCAAACAAAAGTCTTGTCTTTGTGCATAAGAGAGGTGAGATGAACGGCGATTTTAGAGAAATCAGCGATAAATCGACGGTAATAACCCGCCAATCCGAGAAAAGAACGAACTTCAGACGGGGTTTTCGGTGTAATCCAACTCTTAACTGCTTCAATCTTCGTGGGATCGACGTGAATACCTTGACTGTTGATGATATGACTGAGGAATTGAACCTCCTCAAGCCAAAATTCACACTTGGAGAATTTAGCATAGAGGCGATTCCCTTGGAGAAGCTCGAGAACCAAATGAAGATGTTGCGCGTGATCGACTTTCGACTACGAATAGATAAGGATATCATCGATAAACACGATAATGAATGGATCAAGAAAGGGTTTACACACACAGTTCATCAAATCCATGAAGACCGCGGGTGCGTTTGTAAGACCAAAGGGCATAACGACGAATTCATAATGGCCATAGCGGGTACGAAAAGTGGTTTTCGGGATATCTTCCTCTTGAATTCACAGTTGATGATAGCCAGAGTGTAGATTGATCTTAGAGAAACATGTAGCGCCTTGCAATTGATCAAATAAATCGTCGATTCGGGGTAGAGGGTAGCGATTCTTGATAGTAAGCTTATTGAGTTCCCTATAATCGATACACATTCGGAACGATCCATTCTTCTTTTTCACGAAAAGGACAGGTGCGCCCCAAGGAGATGTGCTAGGGCGTATGAAGCCTTTATCAAGTAGTTCCTGGAGTTGACTAGAGAGTTCCCGCATTTCAGATGGAGCGAGGCGATAAGGGGCTTTAGCAACAGGGTTAGCTCCAGGAATGAGGTCGGTATGAAAATCAATATCACGGGTCGGGGGTAGACCGGGTAAATCGTCAGGAAAGATATTAGGAAAATCACGAGCTACAAGTACCTTTTCCATCGGCTTCTTTTCCTTCTCCGCTACTACGATGTGTGCTAAGAAAGCCATGTATTCCTTGCGAAGATACTTGCTTGCTTGAATGCACGACATAAGTTTCAGTTCCTTCGAAGATACTTCGCCATAAACACAGAGTTGGTCGCCATTTCAAAGAGAGAATCGAATCATCTTTTCAAAACAAACAACTTCAGCACGGTTCTCACGAAGAAAATCCATGCCTACTATGACATCAAAACTACCAAGTTGCATCGGAATGAGATCGATCAGGAAGACGTGATTGTTGAGTTCAAGAGAACAATCATGGAGAACAGAACTAACGGTTACGGTTCTTCCGGTGGCAATTTCTACGCCGAAAGTCATTGGGAGGTTAGTCCGTTTACAGTTTAGGAGCTTTTCGAATTCAAACGACACAAAACAGTTATCGGCTCCAGTATCAAATAAACACGAAGCATAAATACCGTTAACGAGAAACATACCATTGACAACATTGTTGTCAGTTTGAGCCTGACAAACGTTGATGTTGAAAGTTCTTCCGCGGGATGCTTGTTGTGGTTGTTGCTGCTGCTGCTGCTGCTGAGGCTACTGTTGTTGTTGTTGCTGCGGTGGTTGCTACTGCGGTTCTTGTTTTACAACTCGATTCGGGCAGACCTTAGCAAAGTGATTTGGGTCACCAAAAGAGTAGCAGGCTCGCCCATGAGCAGCAGGGGCATGAGCTGCTTGGTTATCGTGAATAGCGAGGGGTTGAGTTGGTGGTGCTGGAGCTTGAACAGTTTGTTGATGGGAGCAGTAAAATGCCCATAAACGTTGCAGTTGGCATAGAAGCTGTCACACCCCGACCACGTAGAACAACAAAACGTGGCGGAAAACGTCGGGGAGTGTTGTAACAGAATCATTGTCTCATAACACATGGAAATTGAAATATTGTTTTATTGATTAAAAGAATTACAATGTCTTGACATTCAAAGAAACATAACATAAATAATTAGTCTTGCATCTTTTATTGTCGCTAAGGCCCAAGTCCGCCTAAGTGTATCTTGATAAATCCTATGCATCATATCCTGAAACACATGTGAAAATAGGTACGTCAGCATAAAAATTCCTGTGAGATACATAGGTTTATGAAAATAGGATTCATGACTTATTGTTTAAGAAAATGTTTAGTCATGAACCTTGTAATGTGATTTGTCTTGTAAATCTTTTGAAAAAACGATAAGATCAGATGATATGTATAAATAAGAGAATAAGGTATGGTTAAATGAATAACCATATAAAAAAATGAGTTTGTATAATTTAAGTTGTTTGTAAAACAATGTATTGTGAAAAGTATGTTATTTGTATAAAATGTTATATGTCCAAATTGAAATGATTCAAATAACGCTACGATATGTAATACCATACAATCACTTATATATAGGAAGTACCAGCGGCGTATCCACCATGCTTGTATCATATTACACACGCCTCGTTACTCAAATCACTTACCCAAACAAACCACCAATGTAAGATGTCTATGTTTAAACAAATTGCCAAACGTATTGAATAATATGTCAAAATGTTTATGTCAATATGTAAATCATGTAATGTATAACCAATGTCAATAATGTTTATGTGTCAAATGTAAATCATGTAATGTGTAACCAATGTCAATAATGTTTATGTGTCAAATGTAAATCATGTAATGTGTAACCAATGTCAATAATGTTTATGTGTCAAATGTAAATCATGTAATGTGTAACCAATGTCAATAATGTTTATGTGTCAAATGTAAATCATGTAATGTGTAATCAAAATGATATGTATGGCTAGTGAAATATATCAACTAAACCATATGCACAAAAACAAAGTATTGAAGTAAAACACGGTTTAAATCAAAGCTATGTTTTGTGGAAATGCATGCTATACTGATACAAATATCTATGCGGTATTGTGAGAATGCATACATCCAAGCCTTGAGACTGTGGCGATAAACCCTTAAACAAATTAAAGGTTTATCTTGTTGTAAATGTATATAGAATTCGGTCATTCCTTTCATCCCCACCTACCCAGGATGTCCGGAACGAGAGTTGTCAATTCCTATGGTACCACTACCTACTAACGAACAACGTGATCGGTGTTAATGAATGTATATTGATCCATCAAAACAATCCAAATATCATATCAAAATGTAAGCATGTGATGAAAACAACTGTACTAAGTATGCAACAAATGAACATACATAGCATGTGATGTGATGTGAAACGATGTATTAAGTATGAACTAAATGGACATACATAGCATAAAATGTAATGTAAGACAATAGAATCATGTACTATAAATGTACTAATGAACATAGCAAGTATATGATGTGAAAACATGGAAAGCACGAAAGTAACAAGTAGGCACATGTGTTCCACCCCAAAACAGTTTGAAAAGCAGTAAAAGAGGGGTCTATGTACTCACTTGAGATTGCTCAGAAGTCCTAAGATAACCACCAAGCAATGCTAGAGATCACGGAATCAAACGGCACCTAATATAGGTAACTATGTCAATAAACCGGACCTAATATCGGAGGATCGGATAGAATGAGGGTTCGTAAACCAAACGAGTATGGAGACTCGTGTAATATGGTTTAACAAAGCCCACATACTAAAACGAAACTTAACCTAAGCACTTACGACCCATTACGACCCGTTTAGGTAGCTTATGCTACTTTAACGCGTCGTTCGCGTGAAACGCGTTTGGACCGCCTAACTAGTCCTATGGAAAGTAAAATATGCCTTAACATATTTAATATGGTTGTGAAATCAGTTTAGATGTCAAAAGTTATGTTACATATGTTTAAAACGAATTTTGGCATCAAAGGGGTATTTTGGTAATTTACCTAAGGCATATAAACTACCTATCATACAACTACTTAAACGAAGCGACCATAAGGTATAACCTCGGAAGGTTATTCCCTATATGCTATGGTCACCTAATGTGCTTGGTCAGATCCTAATGATCGACCAAACGGGTCGGGTTCGAAAGTATAAGCGATTGTTTAGATCGCTTACCTTACGACCCTATACAAGCACTAAACTAAAAGTGACGAGCTAAGCATGTTAAAACATGCTTAACTAAGTTTAGAAACAGGTTTGGTATCAAAACAAACGGTTTTGATACCCATAAGTAGTTTGGTTACAAAATACGCAAGAATACGTATTCTGACCGAAACTACGGCTCGTCACTGAGCCTAGATAACGTGGTAATCAGTAGGTATAGTCACTAGGGACTATAACCATCGTGATTATGCTCACGTTATGAAGTTCAAACGAACTTCGCATTGACCATAAACTGGTCAACGCAGAAAGTCAAACAAAGTTTGACTTTCGGACTCGAAAAGCAATAAAAGGACGAAGGAACACTTACAAAGGGTCCCCACAAGCAATCTAGACCCAAATAGTTCAGGTATGAAGCAAAGGCTTCAACTTAGAACACTTTAGATCAGATTTTGTGAGGAATGAGTGAAGGTGGGGGTGGGTATTTATAGTAAATGGACAACCGTTAGGATCATTTCTTGGAAAAGGGGGCACGATCTAAGCCGTACACTTGTTGGAAAGTTGTGGTAACTCATTTGCCATCCACCATAAGAGTTTGACACTTGGCACTTGTCCTTTGGAGAGTGTTAAGGGCTGTTAACAGCTGAAAAAAAACGTTTTGCTGCATCTGGCCCCTGTTTACGGACCTAGTTTGGCAGATTTACAGTTTCAGTCCCTGCAACCTCAAAACTTGGTTTTCGATGCGTTTTCTTGACACGTTTAAGCCCCGTTAACCCCATTTCAAAGCTCTAAAATGAAGTTAAAGTATAGGGAACTTAAAATGTGTTCAAAAATATCTCGGGTGTCGGTTCGTTTAGCCGTACGGATACGTTGTTCGGTTAATTACGACGGAATATAAGCGCGAAAAATGATCCAAATGGCGTGACGAATGGATTTTTCTTATGCCAAACACTAAAATAAAATATTTTAGTGCTTACATAAATTTTTGGATGTCCGGATGTATTCAGAACGTAAGTTATGTGCGAAAATGCAAACTTGTGCACTTTTTGACGCTTTTAGTCCCTGAATGACCCCAAAAGTTTATTTTAGCATACCGAACCTCTCAAAGCCTATTTCTAAGCTATGTAAAGGATATTTATGGTATGTTTAACTTATGGCCATGATCCGGAATGTCTGTTATAGTTCAAATTGGCATACTTTCGCAGTTTGTCAACTTTAGTCCCTGTAAGCGTATTAACTTGATTTTGCCATACCAAAGCCTTCAAAACTTATTTCTAAGTTATTTAAGGTATGTTAAGCCTATTTCACTGTTCCGGAGTGTTTGTTGCATTAAACTGGTTATATTTACGCGTCGGTGCGCGTATAACCTTCAAGAAAGCGATTTAGAGTTTGAATTTGAACAAAAATTGATATGTGCAAATGATACACATATTTTTACAAATCCCAAGTATGAAATACAATATTTCATTGGTTTGGTATTTGTTTGATGGTCGCAGTGACCCAGGTGTCACAGTCTCCCCTACTTTAGGAAATTTCGTCCTGAAATTTTATCTAGAGGAAACTTGTGTGAGTTTGAAAACATGAAGTTGAAAAGATCGAACATCATTGGTTAGGGTTCTGAACTTCTAGTAACTTTAATAACATCATGCTTGCAATGTAAGAGGGATACTTATATACAAGTATATGAAGCGTCGTTGGTGCGTCCACCGTACCTCCATTACATCGTTCTCATTTCGTTATTGTTGTCACTGTCGGTTCTTACACATAATAAATCTTACTGTGATTACCGTGCACTGAATCTCATAATTATGTACGCGTCCATAATTAGACAATTCCTTACATAGTTCACACAGTCTATATAATAATGTGTAGGGGAAAACCAAATGAACAAACCTGTGATGAGTGTGACTAGACCGCCATAGAGTCCTTTTAATTAAATCAATAAATGATCTAAATAGACTTTCAAGGAGTCTGTTCAGCTGCATCACTAGATGCCGTTCTTTAACCAAATTGTGAATCAATCTTTTTGACTAGACCACTAAAAGGATCTCTTATGAAACATGGAGTGGTACTATATAATCCAAGGGTCTTAACTGTTACATAGAAGCCCATTAAGGATTTTAGGTAGTACCTTTTGACTATCCTGCTACGAATCCCTCATATGGAGATATGAAAGATCCTACGAGGATTTGGGATAACGAATATCCAGAGTATAAAAACACAAAATGCATAAAAGAAAACATAAGATGAATAAACACATAGTCACATAACCACAAAATTGTTTGTTAATTTGTCTTGTTAATTGCGTACATGCATTTAAAGCACACTAGGAATCCATTCCGTGGATTTCATTTGGTACTTTAAACGTTATCAAGAATCTAACTATAAAGATAGAAAGATTCAAAAAGAAATTTCGATTTCGATTATTAGGAACCGAAATGTTCGAATTAAGGTACATAAGAAATCCAATTAAGGACTCTGATTTGAATGATGATCATCCACAAGGGTCTAAATGTGAAGATAAAAAGATCCCATATGGATTTTAGAAGTTGAAGATGTTTTGAAACCTTGCACTGGACAAGCTTATGTCAAAACATGAAGTAAAAATGCTTATGAAGTTGAGATGCTAGATATGCCAAGGCAACATATGAAGCAGAATTTGAAGGTTAAGTAAATGTATGAGGAAAATATATTTGGAAAATTATGCATGGGGTTCTAAAAATGTTTTTGAAACCTTATATATAATACTTTTGAAATCATAAGGTAGGTTTTTAGATAAGTATATTTATAAAAATGTTTTAAAATCATGCGAAATGAATTTTTGAAATTATGTATAAGGTTTTTGGAAAACATGAATGATGCTTTTGAAATCATGCACTTGATAAGAAAATATATTGTGTTAATATTGTTTTCAGACTATATGAAATATTCTGAAATTATGAAAGTTGTTTTTTTTTTTAAAACATAACCAATGTTTTTGAAATAACATAGACAATGCATTTGAAAAAAATTGTTTTTAAACGATATGAAATGTTTTGAGATCATGAAGATTGTTTTTGAAATACTTGTACTGTGTATGTTGAAAAAAAATCAAAACGTAATGGGTATGAGATTTGAAACTACCCTTAGTTATTTAACCAAGGATTTAATGGCACAGATGTGTAAAAAGCACGATTACTCATAATTTCACTTTATTTCATGTACTTCGTTTCTTAGAATGAAACGAGTACTTAAAATTTTTGAGGGAATCATGAGCGATCATTTGAAAGAGAGAAATCACAAGAGTAGTTTGCAAGGTACATAGTTTCTTGATGTAGGTATCATAGGAAAAGTCATACACACATGTAACTACACTTGTATATCAGAATTGTGAACAATAATTTATTTATAAACAAAACAGATTGTTTCACATTACAAGAAAACAGGAGAATAAAAGCATAAGACAGCAACATCTTCTAGTCAGCCAACTGCTCATCCGTGGGTTGGATTTGCATTAGCAAGCTTTGGGCAGTTGTTCCTGAAATGGCTCGTCTCGCCACAGTTGTAGCAAGTACCAGACGGAAAACGAGCTTGAGTAGGGTTGACTTGGAGTTGGGTAGCAGCAAGGTTTATAGCAGCTTTGTTTTGGATAGCAAAGCGGCATGTGTTGACCAAATGTCCCCTCTGTCCACAGTGGGTACATTTGGAGCAGGGTATGAGGTTTGAATGATGACGATTGCATCGTTTGCACAAAGGGGCAGTTCCTATGTATGGCTTCCTAGCTGGTGGCCTTGCCACATGGCTAGGTCCCGCTTGATTAGGTGTAACCGCTGCGGGTTTCCTTGAAGCCTTACGCTTCCTTGATTTTGGTGCTGGCTTGACTTCTGCTTCCTTTGGTGGCTCTTGAGCGGCTTCATTGTCGAGACGAGAGGCTTCATTGTTGAGACGAGCCATGGCAATGCCTAAATCCACAGTCTTCTGAATCACTTCGCCTATTTGCTGGGCAAATTTGGCTGTTCGCTCGGACATTTGACCAGTGCTGAGAGGAAGAGACATTCTAGAAGAAAATGAAAGACATAGGAAGAAACAAGAGAAAGGTTATTGAATAATCAATACAGAATGGTAACAAATGAAAATTGCGATCATTTGTTTGTTACCTAAGGCAAACAAATGAGATGGTGACAAATCAAAGTAAACGGGTCATATTAATGTATTACTGAAGACGTGCTCGCCTATAAGTGAACACTCACCCCAAGAGTTCCCAGGTAAGAGTGACTGGTCCGATACTGCGGATTTGTACGAACACTCTAGCCTTCGACAGAAAACTCAGGGTACAGGCATTCACTCTTCCAGTTTGCACGTGTTCACATTATAAGACCCAAACTTTGACGAGATTTTGAAAGTCCAGAGGGGTTCAAAACCATATAACAGAGGATTCAAAACCTTACAATAGAGGGTTCAAAACCTAGCAATCAATCATCCTAGAACAGATGATTAGTTTTCAAAGCGGTTTTGAAATTTATGTTCTTGTTGTGGTTGTCGCCTAAGGATAGGTGACAGTATTGTTTTATGACTAAACGCAAGTAAACTCGCGTTAGGGTCCTAGAAAGGTTATAGACTAGGTCAAAGTATTACTAATAACCTAATTCCCTATAACCATGAGCTCTGATACCAACTTTTCTGTCACACCCCGACCACGTAGAACAACAAAACATGGCGGAAAACGTCGGGGAGTGTTGTAACAGAATCATTGTCTCATAACACATGGAAATTGAAATATTGTTTTATTAATTAAAAGAATTACAATGTCTTGACAATCAAAGAAACATAACATAAATAATTAGTCTTGCATCTTTTATTGTCGCTAAGGCCCAAGTCCGCCTAAGTGTATCTTGATAAATCCTATGCATCGTATCCTGAAACACATGGGAAAATAGGTACGTCAGCATAAAAATGCCTGTGAGATACATAGGTTTATGAAAATAGGATTCATGACTTATTGTTTAAGAAAATGTTTAGTCATGAACCTTGTAATTTGATTTGTCTTGTAAATCTTTTGAAAAAACGATAAGATCAGATGATATGTATAAATAAGAGAATAAGGTATGGTTAAATGAATAACCATATAAAAAAATGAGTTTGTATAATTTAAGTTGTTTGTAAAACAATGTATTGTGAAAAGTATGTTATTTGTATAAAATGTTATATGTCCAAATTGAAATGATTCAAATAACGCTACGATATGTAATACCATACAATCACTTATATATAGGAAGTACCAGCGGCGTATCCACCATGCTTGTATCATATTACACACGCCTCGTTACTCAAATCACTTACCCAAACAAACCACCAATGTAAGATGTCTATGTTTAAACAAATTGCCAAACGTATTGAATAATATGTCAAAATGTTTATGTCAATATGTAAATCATGTAATGTATAACCAATGTCAATAATGTTTATGTGTCAAATGTAAATCATGTAATGTGTAACCAATGTCAATAATGTTTATGTGTCAAATGTAAATCATGTAATGTGTAACCAATGTCAATAATGTTTATGTGTCAAATGTAAATCATGTAATGTGTAACCAATGTCAATAATGTTTATGTGTCAAATGTAAATCATGTAATGTGTAATCAAAATGATATGTATGGCTAGTGAAATATATCAACTAAACCATATGCACAAAAACAAAGTATTGAAGTAAAACACGGTTTAAATCAAAGCTATGTTTTGTGGAAATGCATGCTATACTGATACAAATATCTATGCGGTATTGTGAGAATGCATACATCTAAGCCTTGAGACTGTGGCGATAAACCCTTAAACAAATTAAAGGTTTATCTTGTTGTAAATGTATATCGAATTCGGTCATTCCTTTCATCCCCACCTACCCAGGATGTCCGGAACAGGAGTTGTCAATTCCTATGGTACCACTACCTACTAACGAACAGCGTGATCGGTGTTAATGAATGTATATTGATCCATCAAAACAATCCAAATATCATATCAAAATGTAAGCATGTGATGAAAACAACTGTACTAAGTATGCAACAAATGAACATACATAGCATGTGATGTGATGTGAAACGATGTATTAAGTATGAACTAAATGGACATACATAGCATAAAAGGTAATGTAAGACAATGAAATCATGTACTATAAATGTACTAATGAACATAGCAAGTATATGATGTGAAAACATGGAAAGCACAAAAGTAACAAGTAGGCACATGTGTTCCACCCCAAAACAGTTTGAAAAACAGTAAAAGAGGGGTCTATGTACTCACTTGAGATTGCTCAGAAGTCCTAAGATAACCACCAAGCAATGCTAGAGATCACGGAATCAAACGGCACCTAATATAGGTAACTATGTCAATAAACCGGACCTAATATCGGAGGATCGGATAGAATGAGGGTTCGTAAACCAAACGAGTATGGAGACTCGTGTAATATGGTTTAACAAAGCCCACATACTAAAACGAAACTTAACCTAAGCACTTACGACCCATTACGACCCGTTTAGGTAGCTTATGCTACTTTAACGCGTCGTTCGCGTGAAACGCGTTTGGACCGCCTAACTAGTCCTATGGCAAGTAAAATATGCCTTAACATATTTAATATGGTTGTGAAATCAGTTTAGATGTCAAAAGTTATGTTACATATGTTTAAAACGAATTTTGGCATCAAAGGGGTATTTTGGGAATTTACCTAAGGCATATAAACTACCTATCATACAACTACTTAAACGAAGCGACCATAAGGTATAACCTCGGAAGGTTATTCCCTATATGCTATGGTCACCTAATGTGCTTGGTCAGATCCTAATGATCGACCAAACGGGTCGGGTTCGAAAGTATAAGCGATTGTTTAGATCGCTTACCTTACGACCCTATACAAGCACTAAACTAAAAGTGACGAGCTAAGCATGTTAAAACATGCTTACCTAAGTTTAGAAACAGGTTTGGTATCAAAACAAACGGTTTTGATACCCATAAGTAGTTTTGTTACAAAATACGCAAGAATACGTATTCTGACCGAAACTACGGCTCGTCACTGAGCCTAGATAACGTGGTAATCAGTAGGTATAGTCACTAGGGACTATAACCATCGTGATTACGTTCACGTTATGAAGTTCAAACGAACTTCGCATTGACCATAAACTGGTCAACGCAGAAAGTCAAACAAAGTTTGACTTTCGGACTCGAAAAGCAATAAAAGGACGAAGGAACACTTACAAAGGGTCCCCGCAAGCAATCTAGACCCAAATAGTTCAGGTATGAAGCAAAGGCTTCAACTTAGAACACTTTAGATCAGATTTTGTGAGGAATGAGTGAAGGTGGGGGTGGGTATTTATAGTAAATGGACAACCGTTAGGATCATTTCTTGGAAAAGGGGGCACGATCTAAGCCGTACACTTGTTGGAAAGTTGTGGTAACTCATTTGCCATCCACCATAAGAGTTTGACACTTGGCACTTGTCCTTTGGAGAGTGTTAAGGGCTGTTAACAGCTGAAAAAAAATGTTTTGCTGCATCTGGCCCCTGTTTACGGACCTAGTTTGGTTGATTTACAGTTTCAGTCCCTGCAACCTCAAAACTTGGTTTTCGATGCGTTTTCTTGACACGTTTAAGCCCCGTTAACCCCATTTCAAAGCTCTAAAATGAAGTTAAAGTATAGGGAACTTAAAATGTGTTCAAAAATATCTCGGGTGTCGGTTCGTTTAGCCGTACGGTTACGTTGTTCGGTTAATTACGACGGAATATAAGCGCGAAAAATGATCCAAATGGCGTGACGAATGGATTTTTCTTATGCCAAACACTAAAATAAAATATTTTAGTGCTTACATAAATTTTTGGATGTCCGGATGTATTCAGAACGTAAGTTATGCGCGAAAATGCAAACTTGTGCACTTTTTGACCCCAAAAGTTTATTTTAGCATACCGAACCTCTCAAAACCTATTTCTAAGCTATGTAAAGGATATTTATGGTATGTTTAACTTATGACCATGATCCGGAATGTCTGTTATAGTTCAAATTGGCATACTTTCGCAGTTTGTCAACTTTAGTCCCTGTAAGCGTATTAACTTGATTTTGCCATACCAAAGCCTTCAAAACTTATTTCTAAGTTATGTAAAGGTTATTTAAGGTATGTTAAGCCTGTGTCACTGTTCCGGAGTGTTTGTTGCATTAAACTGGTTATATTTACGCGTCGGTGCGCGTATAACCTTCTAGAAAGCGATTTAGAGTTTGAATTTGAACAAAAATTGATATGTGCAAATGATACACATATTTTTACAAATCCCAAGTATGAAATACAATATTTCATTGGTTTGGTATTTGTTTGATGGTCGCAGTGACCCAGGTGTCACAGAAGCGATAGTTCATCCCTACAGGGTGGTGGTAGGTGCAAGTAGGGCAGAGAGGATAAACACCAGTATACGCACGCTTAGCAGGCGGTGCGTTGGTGTTAGGAGCTGCAACTTGTCAGTTCTGGTTATTGTTGGGTTGTACGTGGACATCGTTGAGAGAAGTGGCGGTAGTAGCATAGTTCTTGTTGTTGTTACCCTTGCATTTGCGATTCTAACGTGAAGACTTTGAAACTTGTGATGCTGCAATTTCGGTAGCGGGAGTAGCAGTGACTTGATTGAGATTCTTGGTTGAGGTTTTGAAATACCCAGCTAAGACTCGCTTGTCGTTGATCTCAGCTGTGAGTTTGTAAGTCTCCTCAATGGAAGTAGGTTTAGCTGCCTTAACAAAGTCAGCTACACAGTCGGGTGGAGCGCGGATGTATTTCTTGATCATTATATCTGGGGTTGTCACTTGGCCAGGACAGATGATACTGAGCTGTTTGAAGCGAGCGGTGAGACCAGCGTTATCACCTCCTTCTTGTTTGATATGCCAAAATTCATTCTCCAGCTTTCGCACCTCATGAGGAGGACAGAACTCCTTCATCATAAGCTCTCTAAGTTCTTCCCATGAAATACCATAAGTTGAATCATTTTCACGCCTGTTGCGCTCAGCAGTCCACCAGTCCAGAGCCCTGGACTGAAAAACTCCAGTAGCATTAATAGTATGCAGATTTTCTGGGCATCCGCTTTGCCTGAAGGTGACTTCGATTGAGTCAAACCACTGGAACATCGCGCTGGGTCCATCTTCACCCGTGAAGTTAGCAGGACTGCGGGCCTTGAATTGCTTAAAGCTGAAAGGAGTTTTCGGGGAGTCGTTTTTTGATTCAACAGAGGACTTGCTGCTGAAATAATTGATCTCACTGACGATCTGAGGTATGACCTTAGCCATTTCCTTGGCTACCAGTGAAGCGATTTGCTTGTCATTATGGTTGCGTCGAGCTGCGCGTGAAGTGTGTGATCCAACTGACGACATTGTCTGCAGCAGACATCCTCATAGGATTCAGACGAGATTCGATTATATCGGGCTTAGTTTTGATAAGTTTAGCATATCGTAAAACATCCTTTATTGTTGTAAAGCACAGGAACACATCGGCACATAACACATAGGCACATAATCACGTAAGCACATAAGCACATAGGCACATAGGAGCACATAATCCATGTAAGCACATATTTTGCACGTATTCACTTATATTTTGCACGTATTCACCTACATATTTTGCACGTATTCACCATCTCTTCCAAAAGCGCCTTTCTTTAATTTTCGTGTAGCGTTACGAGTGTTGCGAGGGATAGCGAATAACGTAAGCGAGTAGCGTACCAAGTAGTATAGCGAGTATCATAAGCGGCGAGTGTTGCGTACGAGAGTTCATAGTTCGTGTGCGATTAGTTAGCATTTGAGGTTGCGGAAAGCTGTGCGAGTTGTGCACATTTGGTAAAGCGATGAGCGGAAAACGAATAAATCTCCAAAATCGAAACATATAAACATATAAAACTCATAAAATCGATAGCGTGTGAAATCAGCGGCTGTGAGCTTAGAATCGAAACAGAATGTATTGGGTGTTAGAAATCGACTACCCAAAGTGATTCGACTATCCACAACGACCTCGAGTGCACGCTTTGGCCTAATAGACTGTGCTCTCGCCAAAATATGGCGAACGGTACACATCCTTTCGGTTACTACGTGAATCGAGTCATTGGAATCCATCGAGACTTTGATGAGAGTTTTGTAAAATTCCAAGTTAGGATTGGAACGGGTCATTAAGATGCGGGTTTCACCCCTAACTTAACAACTCTGTTCCTGAAAGTGTGGCAAAACCACGAGATAGAGATGGAGAATTCCTATCGAGATATGGATGTCACTCCTAACTCAACGAAGATTCTCGTGCTGAGAGTAAAAATACGCGTAGAGTGAGTGATCTTTTCGAGAGTTCTTGGTTTTCACACCTAATCTCGACAAAATCGCTCATTTGTGTTATCCGAGTGTTTTCGAAAAACGTGTGTATTGTGCCAGCCTTAGGAAAGGCAAGTAGTGTTTGAAACCTTAGGAAAGGTTTCCTTCGTACGAAGCAGTAGTATGCGGTGTTCGCACAAAGATGTAGATTTAGCGAGTTCGAGCCAGAGTATCAAGAGTAAGCTCGCGCAAAACCCCTACTGGGTTCGCACAAGGCAGTCTGTTGGTGCTTAGACTATAGACTAGGTCAATCCTAAGACTCGACCTAATTCCCTATAGTTATGGCTCTGATACCAATCTGTCACACCCCAACCGATGGCGGAAACATCGGGGCGCCGCACTAGGCGAACCAGATTATTCAAGAGAATCCATAACAACTATTAAATGGCAATATTTAAAAGGTTAATTGTCCCATACCAGTCAACAAACATTCCACAAATAATTATTACAGATAGCGTGTCTCAAAAGCAAATCAAGTCCGACAACCTAGATTTTTATTTGTTGAGTTTCTAGACTTCCTACTTCGTTTCACCACAGCGTAGCATCCTATCAACTTGTCACATACGTTAAAATAAAGTCAATACATAAAATGTAAAGGTGAGTACACAAGTTTGCAAAATATATAGTATAGCGAAAAGCGTTTACGCATAACCAACATGTATCACGTAACGGGCGAAGCATGTAACTATCTAACTATGTTCACACTTAACCACAAGACTGTGCTGTAGAGTATGCGCGACACCTGTCCAGCGGACACGTGAAGTAAGGTGATGTGATCCCTAGCAACTCCTGTCCACGACAGGTGCTGAGTCCAAACTATAGTACTATCGTTGCTAGAGGCGGGAGAGTGTAACATTGTCTAAACATAGTAGCAAGCATTCATAGATCACGTATAACATGCGGGAGCGGTTAACGTTATAAAGTGTTGTGTGTTGTGTGTTGTAGTGTCATGATATAGAACGTATGTAACACCCAAAAGTGCGTTAAAAGAAAATGGGTTCGATTATACTCACAGTACGTGTTTAGCTAGTAAACACAGAATTGATTGGATTGAAGGGAGCGTGTTGGAGTTAGCCTGAGCATAGAACAGTAGCGTAAGCGTTGAACAGTGTGTAAAACAGCATGTCGAATGAGTTGGGTTTCGAATGATAGGGTGTACGGATGGTGATCCAGACGGATGTGTACCCATTCGATCGGATGGTCATCCGAGCGGATGACCATACGAATGGATGGCCATTCGAATGAGATGTGGGTGTTTGTAAATCGTTTTGAATATTTGAAGTTTTCGTAGTAGCGTTTAAACAATGTAAAGTATAGATGCCAAGTCATCCGGTCGGATGGTCATCCGGACGGATGGCCATTCGATCGGATGGCTATTCGATCGAGAAATTTGTAGTTTGAAGCTTTGGTAAAATTGTTTTGAACAATGATTAGTTTAAGGGACAGGTCACCTGGTCGAATGGTCATTCGATCGGATGGTTATCGATCGGATGGCCACTCGAGAGGGCAATATGTTGTTTTGGAAATTTCATAAAGTTTTCTAAGTTCAAAAGTTTGAGTTTTAACGGAGACGGCGTGATGACGTGTCAAACAACGGAAACACACCAAGGCCTAGCTCATTCGATCGGATGGGAATCACCCCATTTGATCAGATTCACTGTTCTTGATGGAGTTTCATGTTCAACCCGTTAATCGGTCATCTCTCTGGTGGAAATCCGTTTTCAAGCAAGGCTCCCAACTAGGAAATGAGTAGAGAGTCTAAATAAGTCCAGATTCCCTCGGTTTTGAGTAGAAAGTGAAGAAAAATTGAAGAAAAGTTTGAAACTGTTGAGAAATGTTGAAATCTTGTCGAGAGTCATGTTTAAATGTGTGGAAATCTTTTAGATCTGAACCAATCTTGATGAGATGATGTCACACAACAGTTTGCATATGTAACTGAATGAGAACCACCTTCAAGGAGTCCAAATCAAGCGATTTCGGGAAGAAAACGTGTGATTTTAATGGAGAAGTTGATGTAGAAGTGTGTAGTGATGATGGTTGTACAAGATTCGAGGAGAAACACTTACAAAATAGCCTTGAATCGAGAGAAAAAGTGCCAGAAAGTGACTTGAGAGCGTTTGGTCGGATGGAGCTGTCAAATCAGTTAACAGTAGTGTACGGAGGTATTTATAGAGGGTGAGGGAGGGTTAAGTCGGTGGAGTAGTGCGTTCGGTAGGATGGCGTTTCGGTCGGATGGCCATCCGATTGGATGGTCATCCGAATGGATGTCCATTCGACCGGATGTCCATTTGGACAGCCATGTAGTGTGAGTTAGTTTTTCCGACTTTCACTTCTTGTGTTAAGCGTTGCGTTGCGTTCTAGCAAGTTGCGAGTAAGCGTTGCGTTGAGATAACCACATAACAATAAACAAGTAATCACACAAATAACACACATAATAACTAAGATACATAAAAGTAAAGCTGCGGTTCGAGTTTGCGTTGCGATAGCGTTTAGTCTAAACAAGCGATAAAATGCGTGTAAATAGTATGCGTTGTAAACTGCGTTAAATGCGATAACTGCGATTTTGAATAAGCGTTGTGAACGCGTTGTAAAATATAGTTTAAACCCTTTGCGATAATCGGAATCTCGAGAGTACAAGTCAATTAAGCAAGAAATGACGGATAGAAGTAATGACCCGGAAAGTCGGGTTGGTACACAGACAAGTCAGCCTCAAGCCCAAGAGAGTAGACAGTGGTTGGGTCAGAGGTTTAGACAGATTTTTGTAACCACTGTTATGGACCATTTGCCTGTCAAATGATGAAAACATAAGGATGCCTATTCATTTGGGGTTTTGATGGCCTTTTGTAGGCTTCATAACCATGAGGGACCTTTTGGTATGATGGTTGACCATATTGTCACACCCTGACTTTTGCGGAAGCGTGATTATGGTGTGACTTTCTCAATACCATTGCATTCAATCATAACATCAACTATATGATAAAACCATAGATTCGTCATCCATTAAATAAGTATAAAACATAACAATATTGCTTTGAAATGTAGACTTCAAATTAAAGTTTTACAAACCGTACAAATTGTTTATGAGTTCAGTAAGGACTCATCAAAAGATATTGAAAAACACCAAGGTTTGGTAGACGTGTCTCGTCCAGGAGTAAGACACGCTGACCAAACTCAAAGACCATGGATGACATCTTTATTCCTAACGCAGCATAAAGACTTCCAACGCCCGCCAGATCCACTTACTAATTCCCTGAAATACATGTAGTTTAAAAACATCAACAAAAGTTGAGCGAGTTCATGTGTTTGTTTGTGTGTATGAGTAAACCTTTGAAATCATTGTAAGTATGTATGTAAGTTTATAAATCCCGGTATGAAAGCAACAAGGAAAAACAGATCACCAATGGTTTGCAAGGCCATTGGTATGTGTGAAATGATGCAGGAAAACTCAAACCTAGCAGATTTCGTCAGTAAGACATAGTCACCACATGGCTCATTCGGCGTGCGCATGGGTGGGGCTCGCTACACCTGAATAGATCTATCACACAAGTCCCTCAGTCCTACAACAAGGATTAATGGCCTTAAGTGTCACACCCCCAAAATCCACACGCGGAGTATCACCGCTTGGAGACGTAACTGACCAGGATCAAGCCACCAATCATATTGAACACGCATGTAAGTAAACATAATTCAACCAAACAATATGAAAGGTGTTCAAAAACCAAAGCATAGTTAAGTGTTTAGCGGAAGCATAATTGTAAAACCCATAGCAAGTATTAAGTATGAAATAAAGTAATGTTTAAAGCATGGCACACACTGCCAGGTCCCACAACGACTGTTCCTCCCTGTGCAAGCTCCATGAGTACCTAATGACCTGCAAGGCATGTAGCAACGAATCAACAACAAAGTTGAGCGAGTTCACAGTTGGTTGTTTGGTTATGGTATTCATTTCGTAAATCGTATGTTCGTTTAGTAAACCATGTATCGTATTAATCCGTATCGCGGCCAATCCAGGCATGTGTGCGATGATTAGTGGGGGCTTCCCATGTGTTACTAGACCACGCGTATCGACTGCTACGAAAATGTAAGAGGTGCCCTAAGTCAATGTCTATCAGCATTGACCCTTTGCCCATAGTCCATTAGTACACGCCCGTCCGACTGGCACGGTGTGAGGTTTGTTAAACCTAATAACGCTATTAACTAATGACCCGCTCGCCATAGGCCTCGGCGATTAAGTCGATAAATGAGGGACTTCCTTTGATAGATTTGATGGTCTTATGATCGTGTACGTAGGCTTTACGTACGTGCCCTTCAATCTGAGGACAGTAGTCAGTATAAGTGTACGTAGGTTTTACGTACGTGCCCTTCAATCCGAGGACAGTAGCAATTAGTTTAATAGTAATAGTTGTACGAGTAGTTATTCAATCCCATTCCCAACCCCTGGGAATCCCATGCCTTGGCTAGTGTGAACTCACCTTGGTTTGCTCGGCAGATACACAGAAAGGTCAAGTCTAGCTGCTAGTGGTCAACCACGTCCTAACATGGTTACCATACAAGTCAAGTTTTGGTTTCAAGTAGAGCACATAAGTATCACATAAGATAGCATATAAGAAACACACACAGATCATGTCAACACACATCATCACGTTCAACACTTGTAACATATTCAAGATTGGGCTCGCACAAGCTTAGTGGCCTTGTGCGAGTCATCCGTTGGAGCCCAATACTACCCGGCCCAATGTCAAGAAACCCAAACAAAACTATAAACATGAGCACGGCCTTAATAACATTTCTTGTGCGATTCAGTAATACACCCGGCCCAACATATACACCCAGCCCAACAATTAGCATAACAGTCCTGCATGTATCGGCCTAAATAGACAACACAAGTCTTGTGCGATCCGGGTAGACTTGTGCGATCCGATTGGGTTGTGCGACTGGGTTTGGGCTTTGAGGCCCAACAGTTAAACAAACATCATCAGTTGTGCGATCCAATAAGCCTTGTGCGATTGGATCGTCTTGTGCGACTGGACTCCTTGTGCGACCAGGAGTCTTGTGCGAATGGACTCCTTGTGCGACCATGAGTCTTGTGCGACCAGTTTAAACATCCGAATATTATGTTAATCAGTTACAACCATTCAATAGTTTCCTTATTTACATTTTATCAATTAACAAATTTCCAACTATCCATATCACATACAATCGATCAAACAGAGCATATTCAAATAAATTCTCATAAACTCTAACATGATCATAATCATGAACAAAAATCAAGACACTTAAACATAACCATCTAGGGGTTTCAAACCATTATATAACACCTCATTATCGACCCTACAACTAACCCGATTTCAGCAAACATGCAGCCTATTATCAATCATTCGGTTCTTAAAACAATAATATGAAATCCGATTAGCATGAACATTAACCAATACACATATGCAAACCGATTACATGAACATCAACAATCAATGATTTAAATCACAATTAATCACAAGATATCCTTAGCTCATCATGCAATCAATCCGAAACAAGACATGATATCCGATTAACATTATCATACATATCTGATTCACAAGAACATTATCATTCATACACACTATATCATTTAACAATAACATCATAGAACACACATCATAGAACACTAACCGGTTAGAGAAGGAACAAGGATTGATCCGAACAAGGAAAGATCTTCGATGGAGAGGATGCTTGGCTGCCGTCGTGTTCGTGAGGGGGAGAGAGAGCACTAGGGTTTGAGTGGTGTTGTGTGTTTTGCAACAAATGAGAAACAACTCCCTAATGGTGTGTGTGTGCGTATAAGAGGAGTGGGCCGAACCCTTACTTGAGTTGCCCTTGATCCGAATACAAGTTGTGGCCCGAATGGGCTTGTGCATCGGGTGAGTGTTGTGCGTTTGGGCCGTTTATAAACATACATACATTACACAAAGCACGTATCAACATAACATTCATATAATCATTCACTTTCATAAAATCACATATCGTACACACACGTTACTTCAAAGTACAAAGATAGGTTTGGAAATACGAGTTGTCACATTATCCCCAAGTTGAAAGAAATTTCGTCCTGAAATTTGGTACGTACTCACTGAGGAAGCTAGTTAAGTTGTATGGTTTTCCTGGTTTTCCTGGGGTGTCACATTAAGTGTTATGCCCACCACTCACATGATCAAGCAGTACCCTTCCTTAGCTAACCATACTAAATGAGAATGTTTGTAAAGAGTTGTAACATGTATTTCACCCCCGAGGTTATAAAACTGAAAACAGTTAAAAGAAAAGTGGGACATGAACTCACAGTTTTGCGTCTTCAGTATTCGTAACTCAATCCCTTCAGCAAACACGACTACCTACAATGTACTAATGTCCATTAGACGGACGGGTCGTGCCTTGTCTTAGTATTAACGCTTTCGAGTTACGTTTCTTTTATGTCTTTAATATTATCCCAAGTTATAAGTACTTGTTAAAATAATAAATATTTTAACTTTAAATTATATTTAATTTTGGAATAATTTGTTAAAACAATATTTTTTTTGTAATAATACTTCTCAAGTGTTTATACTCGTATTCCCTTCCCAAGGATGGGGGTGTCTTATACATGTATATCCGTATTCTTGTATTTGTATTTCTTGCCATGTATCGGTGTCGTATTCCGGTGTGGATTTATACGTGCGAGAATACGTAGTTTCTTGTAATTGTTAAGTATTCTTATACTTAATTTTGTATTAAAATTTCCGGAATATTATTTCTAATAAAATTCCACTTAAACTTATTTTTATCCAAAATAATGTATTTCAAGTTTATCCAAGAAAATATATATTTTCCCCAAAAATCATATATCTTCTAAAAATTCCAAGAAAATATATTTTTATTTCCCAAAAATAATATATTTTCTTCTTGTCAAAAATATGATATAACTTTGTAATAATTGGAAAAATCATATTTTCATTTCCTTTGTATCCAAAATAATATTTACCAAAAATATGCTTATAAATGTATTTTCCGGAATATTTTTTAAGTTACATTCTTTGGTTTTTCCAATATTACGTGTGTAACTTGTGTATTTATTCCTTATGATTTTCGGTAACATTTTGGATTGTAATTTCTTGGTATTTTGTTAAGTTATATTATTTTAACCCTAAAATAATATAACTAATACACAAAGTATACAAACATCACACACATGTTTCTTCTAAATATATATCTTTCAAATACATATTTAGTTATTTTATTTACAAAAACCAACCTCCAATATTTGTATTTTTGTAACAAAAATTATGGCAAAGTTTATGTTGAAAACCATAGTTAAAATACACTTGTAAATATTTGTTAGAAAATATTTTTCTAAGTGTTTATATTTTTAGAAAATTTTGCCATAGTTTCCCCTAAGAATGGAGGTGTCCATGCTATCAAAGCATATCATTTTCTTTTTAAAATCATCTCAACAATCAACAATTTAACCAACACTTACCGAGTGCCAAAACAATGCTATTTACATAACAACATGATCTTGAACTTTTATGAACACTTGTAGTAACCTACTATGTTATTAAGTAAGCCTTATTATCCTTAAAAATATAGTTATTTGTGTAGGATCGAATAATCGACCAAATGAGTCAATTCAGAGTCAATACGCACTGTTTGTGTGGCGGAAACACATAAACAGAGTTGAATTAGCAAGAACGGAGTAGAAATCAGAAAAGTATCACTTTTAACACTTGTTTCTCATTAAAATTTACGTGGAAAACTGGCAAGAGTTTGGCTACAACATTCAGATTCCGTACCAAATGAGAAACACAAACTACCTATATATAGGGGATCTAATTCCGCTCCAAATGACACATTGTCATTTCGGGCGGAATCAACACTTCTGATTTCGAGCGGAATCTCATACATATACATTTGGAGCGAAATCTCAATTAAAATAATATAAAGATCCGTTTTCGAGTATTGTTTCATGTTTCAATTGTGACTAATCCATGTGCATCTTATCTCATGACATAAGATGTGATGTCATCTTTATGATGTCATCATCAAAGATGATGACATCATTCTTGTTCAGTACTTGTTCATATTCGCAATGAAACCAAGACTCGATATAAGACGAAGTCAACAGACAAATGCACCAACAGTCTCCCCCTTGGATGTTGACAGAGTCTTCAGTACGAGACATTAGTATGTCAAAACTTCAGTCTTAATCAGTCTTCACACTCTCTCTTCAATCACTCTATTGCTAACAGACTCCCCCTTACTTTGTTCCGGGATCGTAATCTGATATAGCACTCTCTATCTTCTCATCATTAGCAGCTTTCATAGATTCAGGACCATCTCCTGGCTCTCCGTAGCAACAAGATCAGGAACCTGACTTTTACGTCTACAGACTCCCCCTTTCGACAAGTTGGGATCGCAGTCTGGAATTCACTAGTTGCATACCTGAATACACTCTAACCAACAGTAAGATAAACTTTATGCTTACCACTTGAATTTAAAATGATTAAAATGGTTTCAAATTAATGATTTTCATTTATTTATTTCAAAAACCTTTATCAACTCAAATACACTTTCCTAATCCAATATCATTCATCATGTTTAGCACTTGGAATTTTGAGAATCAGCTCTTCAACATCAGTTGTCAAAAATCTTTTTGGCTTTTTTTTTTAAAAAAATTATGCTAAAACACACTAAAATCTTTTTGGAATTTTTGTTTTTAATGAAATGCAGTAAAGAAATATTTACAGACAATATTTTTGTGAGTTTGCGTAAGAGGATCATATCAGTTTTTGAGACAAATCACTAGCACCGTTAAGCTTTAAACATATTAAGTTCTAAACGATTCACGTTGATTGACGATATAGTTGTCCTCTTAAGCTCAATCTAAAAACTTTCAAAATGCTTACCGATACGTTAAGGTATATTAATTTGTGCACTAAATTCTTATGGACCCCACGATCTCAGCATATCCCCTCATCATGTAATACACTAACTCAAGTAATGTCTTTAAACTTTCATCAACTGTGATATGTGCGAAAAAAAAGCAGAATGTTTAAACATTAACAATCAGGTCGATACTTCCGTATACGCAGAGAAAGTCCAATGTTTAAACAAAATAAGAAATAAAAACAAGTTGAAGTTGTTTAGGCTTTAACCACCAGGTCGATACTCCCGTATACGCAGAGGAGGTCCAAAGCTTAAACGAAACACCAAAGAAAATAAAGCAGAACGTTTAGGCAATAGCATCTAGGTCGATACTCACGTATACGCAGAGGATGTCCAATGCTTAAACAAAATAAAGAAATAAAACAAGTTTAAATCTTTGCAAAATGAAATGCACAATCACAGCGACTTTTCAGCAAAGTTGAGAAAGCTCACAAACTTAACTGGTTTTATGTCATTCGACAATCAGCGATTACCGAGTAGGCACACAGTCAAGAAGGACAAAACTAAGTACTATGCTTTCGACCATGTTTCCCACTAGAAACTAGGCTTTTACATTTAAGTTTGTATCGTTCTCGCAAATCTACTAGTTTAGCTGAGCCTATCGTCACATCTTTAGTGAGACCGTTTATCACATTTTATCTTTCCATTTCTTTAGCATGCTGTGACAGTCCAGCTGATCTACTATCATTTCCTCTTTTTCACAACAAACTCATTTTTGCATTTTCAAATGTTTTTAACATTTTCAAATTTTCTAATTTTTTAAAATTTTTCTCCCCTAAAATCAAAATATGTTTCAATTTTGATTTTCTGAAAAAATTTGAAAACAAACTATACAGATAAAGTGACAACATAATATCGAATCGCTTCAATTCGCCATCCACTTGGCATAAACAATCAGAACTCCCCCTGACAACAAACTATTTTCCCATTAAGATTTCAAAACACTTAAGTTTGTTTTAATCAAAATGGTTTTTCCGAAAAATTAGTTTTGTTTGCCATTTCACAAACATGGAGTTTAATTCATCACACTGTTTTCAATCACTTGTAGGTTTATCACAAACACAATTTCCAACAATCATACCACTTGTAAGATAGTTAAATCAAGTACAACTTAATGTCCTTGATTAACCACTTGTAAGTCGAAATATCACATTTACCAACCTGTGAATTTCTCAAGAAAGATGCCGATTCCTACTCCCCAATTACCAACCTGGGAGTTCCGGCAAGTCAGGTTTTTCAGTTAAAGAGATTCACCCAAGCCTGACGGTCCTTGGGTGTATTTGAGTTATTTTCATTCGGGGTTTGAACATTCCTTTTTGTTTCATAAAATTCTTTAACCCCTTTTACCTTACCCTCAACCATCTTTCCAAAAATATTTTTTACTTTGCTACTGAAAGCCTTTTCGACATCAAATTCTTTCTTTTCGGAATAGAATTGATTCGAAATTTTCACTTTCCCATCTTTTTGTTTAAAATTTTCAGTCCGCAATGGTGGAAAGTTGATATCATCCATTGACGTAACTGAATTTTCTCCATTTTGATCAACAAATGGCTCCTCTGATTTTGACGAATCAGATTCATTGCCAGAACGTGGCTCTTCTGACTTTGACAAGTCAGATTCATTGCCAAAATGTGGCTCTTTTGCTTCCGAAGAAACAAATTCATTGCCAAGAACTTTTTCTTTCTTCACACTCCATTCTGTCCTCAGATTTGTATCTGATGAATTCGATTTGCTTGATTTGTCATTCTTTGGAGAGCAAGATGATTTATCAGAACTTTTATCTGATTTTCTTGTTGTATCCGAGGACAAAATCATTTCAAGATACTCTCGAGCTTTCTTTCTTTTCTTTCTCAGTCGGTCTTTCTGCCCTTGTGAAAGCTTCACTTTCTGTTCATTCACCTTCTGTTCTTTGGGCTTTTCTTCGACCTTGACTGATTTCTTCATCAGATTTGTATCTGATGAATTCGATTTGCTTGATTTGTCATTCTTTGGAGAGCAAGACGATTTATCAGAACTTTTATCTGATTTCCTTGTTGTAACCGAGGACAAAATCCTTTCAAGATACTCTCGAGCTTTCTTTCTTTTCTTTCTCAGTCGGTCTTTCTGCCCTTGTGAAAGCTTCACTTTCTGTTCATTCACCTTCTGTTCTTTGGGCTTTTCTTCGACCTTGACTGATTTCTTCATCTTTTTCTGAGATTCAGCCCTCGATCTTTCCATTGATCTCATTGGGCAATCCCTTGCAATATGTCCTTTGATTTGGCAGTTATAGCATCTCCTCGTCTCAAACCACTGATTCTGGCAGTTAACAGCAATGTGTCCTTGAACACCACAAGTGTAGCACACTCTGTTATCGTACCATTCACCACTTTCACACCAAACACTCAGATCATAGCATTGTCTGGCTTTGTGGTAATCATCACTCTTCCTGAAATCTGGATTTGGCTTTGAATCACTGTGGTTAAACCTGCACCACTTATTACCAACTTTTTGTGAGTTTTGATTTTCAAATTTTTGTGATTTTTTATGCTGATTGGATGACTGAACTGATGAGCTTTTATTGTTATTTTGAAGATTTTTCGAATTTTTAACATTTTGTTTTTGTTCTACATTCTTCTTAATAGGTTTTTGCTTTGAGCATTCACCTATTTCAGTCGAATGTAAAACAGTTTCTTTAAATTTTTCTTTTAATTCCAAAAATATTTTCTTTTTCTCTTTTTCATCATCAGCTTTATCATCACAATCTTTAATTATGACTGGCATAATTTGTGACATTGTCACTTATTGGAACATAATTGATTGGTTTTGGACAAGAATAATCTGGTGTTAATGACGAAGTCTCAAAACCTTTCAATTTCTTTTCAAACTCATCAATTTTATTCTGAGCAAATTCAGCTTCATTTTCAAGTCGAATGATTTTCTGAAGATGAGAATTTATTTCAATTTGTTTTTCAAGATTATTTTTAAAAATAACAGATTTTTCATCTTCTAAAATCTTCATTTGACTTTGAAAATCTTTTTCAAATTCTAATTTTTCATTTTCAAAATCTTTTTCCATTTCTTTCAAAATTTTGTTTTCCAATGTCAAACTGTCCAAATCACTTAACAATTTGACATTTTCAGATTTCAATATATCATAATTTTCCTGCAGTTCAATAATCTGTTTGTCATCAGATTTCTTCTCATCATTCAAATTTTTGATTTCCAATGTCAAACTCTCTACATTCTTCAAGAGTTTGACATTGTCTAATTCAGATTTTTCACAGTTTAAGCATTTCTCGGACATCATTTCAGCTTCAGCTTTCTTCTCAACCTTGATAGCTGAAATTTCTTTAACCTGCTCCTCTACCACTTGAACATTTTTCTCAGGTTCGAATTTTTCATCAACAGACTTCATTTTTCTAATCTTTTGGAGTTCAAGTTCTTGAGCTTCAATCTTCTCTATGAAACCACTAAGATTCAAATAAGCAAAATTTGTATTGTTCTTTAACACCAACAGATATGTACTCCATTCATCGTATGGCAATGCATCTGCCAATTTATCAATCCACACCTCATTAGCCTTGGTTATCTTCAATCTCCCCATCTCCAAAACTAGATGGCAATATCGGTCAATCAATTCTTTTGTAGACTCTCCCTTGATACCCATAAAACTATCAAATTTCTTCTGTGCAATATCTGCTGGAGTCTGAGCAAGCATACTATATCTGAAAAATGAGCTATACGACTCACAATCCATATTTTGTTATTTAAAGATTCACGAAGACAAATTTTCAAACGATACGAAAATTCACACAATCTAAGATCAATTTAAACACTTTATCAAACAACTGAATTAGATGAATATCCTATTGAGTGACAAAAATCTGGTAACAACGGATCAGATGGGAATTCGCTCGTGCGAGTATCTGATGCTTGACAAATACCTCGGATCACCTGCAAACAAACAAATAAACGATCAGTTCAAAACGAACTAAATACGTAAAAGTGTGTGTTTGTGAAATCAATCTAAGACTCGTGTCGAAGATTTGCGGACTCGTTCCAATGCTGTTCGGGTGAAATTACTGACTGAAAGAGCCAATCGATCAATGGACAGTGTTGGGCCGATTAATACTCAATGATGATTAGGCCAATTAATAAGATCAAGTTACATGGACCAATGAAACAATTAATCAAATCAAATGCAACTTTGGGCCGTTCAATTAGATGACAAATGTTTTAAAAACTCAATTGGGCCAACAACTTGAATTGAATTAATTGAATCGAGATGATTATCACATGCAACTTAATTCGGTCAACAACTTTTGTCTTGATCCAAAACTTCACATGCAATTGTCAGACTATGTTAACTTGATTGTGCCATTCAAGACAAGCATGCAATAAGTCTACAATTTTAATAAAGTCATATGCATACTAACAATATCAATTCACCACACTTTCATTTTATTGGAACTCACAAGCAGACATGTATATTGATGCACAAATTTGTTTTTAATATTTGAAAATGGCCGACAAGTTCATGACAAATACCTTCTCATTGGACCGATTAATTGTTATGTTCACGTGATGACTATATCAAAACGAAATGACTATATCACATGCACATGCACTGATGATTCACACTAATCGACAAACTCAGAACAAAATGCCTATCACATGATCTCTTTTCCCAATTACTGACAACCTCGTTTAATGTGTCAAACGATTTTCAAGTGGAATCAGTGATCTTTGGAGCGGAAACAGAAAGTTCCCTCGAGCGGAATCACAGATACAGGCTAAAACACTGATTTCACTCCAAATGTTAGAGCGGAATTAGAGCTTTTCTGATGAACAACCTGATTTCGCTCGAAATTCACGCAAAATCTCAAACATTTCGAAATTCAAGTGTATTTTACAACATATTTTTACTCGAAATTCAAGCAAAATCTCAAACAAATATTTAAAATACACTTGTAAATATTTGTTAGAAAATATTTTTCTAAGTGTTTATATTTTTAGAAAATTTTGCCATAGTTTCCCCTAAGAATGGAGGTGTCCATGCTATCAAAGCATATCATTTTCTTTTTAAAATCATCTCAACAATCAACAATTTAACCAACACTTACCAAGTGCCAAAACAATGCTATTTACATAACAACATGATCTTGAACTTTTATGAACACTTGTAGTAACCTACTATGTTATTAAGTAAGCCTTATTATTCTTAAAAATATAGTTATTTGTGTAGGATCGAATAATCGACCAAATGAGTCAATTCAGAGTCAATACGCACTGTTTGTGTGGCGGAAACACACAAACTGAGTTGAATTAGCAAGAACGGAGTAGAAATCAGAAAAGTATCACTTTTAACACTTGTTTCTCATTAAATTTACGTGGAAAACTGGCAAGAGTTTGGCTACAACATTCAGATTCCGTACCAAATGAGAAACACAAACTACCTATATATAGGGGATCTAATTCCGCTCCAAATGACACATTGTCATTTCGGGCGGAATCAACACTTCTGATTTCGAGCGGAATCTCATACATATACATTTGGAGCGAAATCTCAATTAAAATAATATAAAGATCCGTTTTCGAGTATTGTTTCATGTTTCAATTGTGACTAATCCATGTGCATCTTATCTCATGACATAAGATGTGATGTCATCTTTATGATGTCATCATCAAAGATGATGACATCATTCTTGTTCAGTACTTGTTCATATTCGCAACGAAACCAAGACTCGATATAAGACGAAGTCAACAGATAAATGCACCAACAATTTGTTTGTAAATCTTATTCTTGTAAAATTTAGTCTTTTACAACTTGTATGATGACTTTTCAAAAATCAATCTTCTTGTATTTTTCTTGTTAACAATGTATTTCTTATGCTTGATTCACCACTAAAACATGGTTTGTTTCTTTAAAAACAATGTTTAAGTAAATCTTATGGTTTAACTTAGTTTCTTGAGAAAACTAGTTTTAAAATCATCCAAGTTTATGTCTAGTAATTATGTTACATGTTTCATTATTCATAAAATCATTTTCATTCTTCAAGTTCATGAGAAACATAAAGTATGATGATCTTGGTCTTTCACATGATCACCACCTTTACTTACTAGATCATGTGTTAAATCATAATCTAGTAAGTTTCATATGATGTCTAACATCACTAACCCAAATCATCAATCATCAAGAAGCAAATCAACACTAATCAACATGTATTCTTATGTTATTAAGCTTATGTTAAAGTTTCATCTTCTTGTTCATTAGTGTTCATCAAGATTAACAACATATATCATCTTTTATCCAACTAAATGAGAAGTAAGATCAAGTGACAAGAAGCTTACTACTAGCACAAGGGCTAGGGAAGAACACAAGAAGATGAAGGTGACAAATGTGATGGATAAAAGCAAGTGAAAGAGGTCCTTCAAGATCCACAAACTCCAAACTTCCTTAGACACCTTCTAGCACCTTGTGATGAACTTGGATTAGATGAATAATGTTGAGTGAAGGTGGTGGTGTGGTGGCTTGGTTTCGGCCATGAGGGAGCAAGGAAGGAGGGAGAGAGTTGTGTGTGTTAGTGGATGAGAGATAATGAAACCTTAATCCACCAATTTCTTCTTATAACCAAGTTTATGTATTAACCATTGTGTATTGTGTCTTCTAAGTACAAAGCATATCCAAGATCACAATCTTAAGAGATCAAATGAAATCAAGGTGTGGGGCCACCTTGGTGACCGTCCACACAAGGGGGGGGGGGTATTAGTTGGTTTCTAATGATAAGTTAAGCAATCTAGTTTAAATTTCAAGTATAATAGTTAGGTGTTATGTGTATTATGTGTTATACAGTGTGTTAGGGTGTTCGGGGATCATAACTAGCTCAGAAACATTAAAACAATGCTTCTAGTATAATTTTGGTGTTTCGGGTAGTGTCCGGTTGTTCGGTTGTATACCGGTTCGTTAAAGTGTCAAACTATATTATTTAGTGATCTTTATGTTACCTTTTGTGAAACTTTTAATTCCCGACACTTAGGAAAGCATTCAGGACCGTTTAGTCATATTTTTGCATGATACTAGCTTGTTAAAATGCTGATTTTTGCTTAATTATGCAGAATTCTGCACTTTGGGTGAGTTTTAGGCACTCTCCGGCACTTAAACTATCACCTAGAAAATAGTTTTGTGATCCTTACTTCCCTACACACTACACTAGTGTAATACTTGGTTTCTGGCTTATTCTGTGTCTCATTGTATTGTCTGTTTATGTGTTGAGTCCCGTTAGCATTTTTCTGAGTTATCCGCGAACTGTGCTAACTGTGCTTTGTGTATCATGCATGTCAATATGGTTTGCATGTAATAATGATGTGACATTATGAGATATGTGATGCACATGTAAGTATGATGCAGTAATCAGAATGCAGCTAAGTATAATTCAGCACAGTCACTAAGCACTAATCAAGATTAATTAATTGTACGGATGCATGCAAATTTGGCAGTTGTCACATTCTCTCCCTGTTAAGAAAATTTTGTCCTCGAAATTTATACTACCTTAACTCCTTAGGGTCACATTATGCGTGTGTTTATATGGATAATATTGAGGTAGATAACCACAAAACCGAATCAAATCTTATTCACATCAGGTGATTCCAGGGATATATCTCAACACAAGAACCCAATGATTAAAAGGTATATGTTCTAGCATTTGATGTCAAAGGGCACGAGATGTATAGATGTATAATCTAGCGTAACTTAGTTAACAGAGGTGTAACAAAGGAGTTTTGACCAATGGATTCTCAAACAATCGGTCACAATATGCAAATGAGTTTTCACGAACCATAGCATCCGCTATATGAATTTAAAATCAACAACTCGAATGTGAAAATGATCCGTCAACTTTCGAATAAATAAATGGTAAGGATTAGTGTGTTGACATTCTTGAATTGCTAGAATACACCGAATGAAATACAAGCAAATTTGGTGTATCATTGTCTTAGCATACAACTGTGTTGAGACCGCTTTAATTGTGATAAACAAAACGGATTTAGAACAAATAAATAGATAATTAAATCCGTGTATGAGGTGCGTAACCAAATTAGCGCAAGCTTCAATTTTGTGAAAGTATCTCCGCAAGGTATCGAAACCAACAAGCGATTTAGTGGAGTCATAGACCAATCGAGTCTACTACAACTCGAAACAAAAGAACCTTTGCAAAAATTCTTGAATATGATGCTCTCAATACATCATATGGCATCTTAAATTGGATATGCGAAATGGATAAGTTCAAGCAATTGAACTTGGTTTCAGCGTAACCCGACAATAAACGTATGTATCAACAAGGGAATCTCAGCATTGTCGCGAAGATAAACCATGAATGTAACTTGAAAGAGAAGAAGTTTCAAGAAAGTGCGTTGACTTGATAGCAAAAGAGCCCGCAATTACAATGATGTAGGTTATTCGAATCATAAACCAATAGTTAGCTTTAGCAAAATAATATTTGAACTTCAGTGAAGCGTTTATTCGAAATGGAACTGCATGCGTAGCAAATGGTGCATGCGTAACATATAAGTTTCCAAGTGATGACACAATGAGTATTTGCTAAAATGAAGAAATGACCAAGTATCGAAGCAAATATGTGTTCGCTCTCAGCGAAGAAAATTTATGCGATGTAACTACCATTAAGGGGATTAGAGATGCAAACATCTACTTGCTAGAAGCAAAGGTGAAGATTTCAACAAAAGACATTTGAGTACTTTCTGTTTGGTTAACTGAAATAGCATATATGTCAGGATGATGGGGTTTGTTTGAGATAACAGGTGTGGTTCCTAAGCAATAACCCTTACGAGTTTTG
The DNA here is from genome assembly GCA_030545235.1 of Helianthus tuberosus. Lineage (NCBI taxonomy): Eukaryota > Viridiplantae > Streptophyta > Magnoliopsida > Asterales > Asteraceae > Helianthus > Helianthus tuberosus. The sequence goes on along the minus strand of CM060376.1, from coordinate 125,863,389 downwards.
ACCTGGGTCCCCAAAAGTCCTAAGTACATGTTTTCTAAGATTTCTCAAAGTTTCGTCTTCTGTGTAAAACTGTTTTACGCATTGCGCAGGAAACATAATTTTTTTTGTGTATGTTTAAAACAAGTTATTGTCCCATAATTCCCCGGTATACTTTCTTCCCGAATTCACAGATAATGATACTCAACCATCAATCAGTCTTAAAATAGTAGTTGGGTCCTCATAGTTAGTTAAATAAATAATTCATTAATCCTCGGCAAGAGTTACCAACTCTTGTTGGTTAGCTCATTCGGCTCCTGGTAGTTTGATGTTCGTACAAAAGCTATCGTCCTTCATCTTGTCGAGCAAAACTGGGGTTACCCAAAGCGGGAAACTTGGTCTGTTATCTTCCTTCTCTATCAACTACTGAAGCTACACTGAAAATCCTTGCATCTCCGAATGTGTAAGTCGCTAAGGTGCATTGACTGCAGGCGTGGCGCCTGGAATCAAATCGATGCGAAATTCATCTTGTCGTTGAGGAGATAATTCTGGTAAGTCTTCGGGGAAGGCTTCAGGGTATTCCCTTATAGTAGGGATATCTTCGAGTTTAGGTGCTTCGGCTTCATGTCCATGACATGAGCCAAGAAGGCGTTGCATACTTTGTGCAAAACCTCTGTGCCTTTAAACAACTGATAATCCGTAGGGGCGTATCCTGCTTCATGAACCACGATCGTTTCTTCGTTCGCCATCAAGATGCGAATAACAATCTCCGCTCGATTGCTCGAAAACCAATCCATCCCAATTACCACGTCGAAGCTTCCCTTTAGCTAGTTCTATCGAGTACGGGTTATCTAACTTATTTCCTACTAAACCAAGTATACTTTCGAACTCTAGAGGTGCGAAGCTAAAATTGGCAACAATATCTAGCAGCACTGATGCATAACGTTGACTAATATGGGATGTACTGATGTCCACGCTTGGATTCCTGGCGCGTCTCCCTATCTCCGGTGTTGAGCTTTCACCCTTGTGCCTGATTGTTTTTAGGGCAGTATCTTCTGAAAAGCTTTTTGCATCCACGGTTAAAACAACCTTGAGCACGTTTTTGTTTGTCACTCGTCCTGCCTTGATAATTGTCGTTGTCGTTGTTCCCTTCGTGATTTTTGCTACCAACTTGGCCTTCATTTTCACGTTCAGTACCTTGCCTACAAGTCTCCTTGACATGCCCCACTTTGCCACAGTTTTCACATCTTCCATATCTGCATTGCTCGATACGATAACGTCGACAATTGTCGCACTTAGGTAGGATACCCATGTACTATTTTCCCTTTTTGGCCTTGTTCTTGCTATTCACCCGAGTACCCTTCTTGAAGTTTGCGAACTTTCTCTTGTTATCTCCATATAGCTTTACAGGAGTCTCCTTTTTCTCTTCTGTAGTGGAAAATTTTCCTAGTCTAACCGCTTTTTCAGTGAGCGCCACACTTAAGTTGATAGCCTCGGTGATCGTTGGAGGCTTAGATGTTGTCACCAGGCTTAGAATTTGGGGTGCCAATCCCCCGATGAAGTGTTCGATCTTCCTAGATTCTGGTTTCACCAAACGCGAAGCAACTTGTGATAAATCGTGAAATCTCTGCACATACTCAGCTATCTTTGAACCTTCCATTTTCAAGTTCCATAGTTCAGTCTCCAACTTCTGTACTTCTGCCCTCGAGCAATATCTCTTACGCATCAGTTCTTTCAGTTCGTCCCATGTCAAAGCATACGTAGCAATCTCGCCCAACCTTTGAACATGAAGGTTCCACCATGATAGAGCCCCATCTACAAACAGTCCAGCTATGTACGTGACCTGATGTTCGGGGGCGCATTTACTTAATCGCAAAACATAATCCGTCTTCTCAACCCAACGCACAAAAGCTATGGCACCCCCAGTTCAAGAACTGCTTGTAGGTGCAGCCGTTGGGTGGGTTATTTCCTGGGGTACCTCCGCCGCGTTCGGAGCGAAGGGCCTCGTGCTGTGCGATGGCCTGTGAGATGCGCTCTTGAAACTCCGCCTCTGTCGTCGGCCGAGGTGTGACAACTGGCACGAAACCGGTAATTTCCGTACACCCTAATTACTATTTAATGACTGCAATTATGTGCTTATATGTCAACATTGTCTGATTACATACTATACAAGTAAATTCATGCACGTTTTATACTACAAAATATTGCTTATTGCATTAATGATAGCGTTGCGTCAGAAATACTAGTAAACTCACCGGTAAGACACATTGTGTCAACAAATCTGCAGAAAGCACTCAGACAAAAGAATTGGGGCCTAGGTGTAGGTCCAACATCGAGAATACATTAAAACCTAAGAGTACGTAAAAGGGTTAACATATAGACGTTCCAGAAGCTAGAATACGCACTAAAAAGCACCCGAAGCACACTTTAAATGCTGAATATTACACATTTCAGCAAAGTTCAGCATTATAACAAGATAATGACTTGTAAAAATATGACTAAATGGTCCTGAATGCTTTCCTAAGTGTCGGGAATTGAAAGGGACACAAAAGGGTACATAAAGGACACTAAACGGAATAATTTGACACTTTAACGAACCGGTATTTAACCGAACAACCGGACCTTACCCGGAACACCAAAATATTGCTAGAAGCATTGTTTTACTTTTTTTGAGCTAGTTATGGCTCCCGAACACTTTAACATACTACATAAAGCATCCTACATATAAAACACTAGCTTTTACATTTAACATCCACTAATTAACCTACTTACCATCTAACTTACACTTTACCCCCCCCCCCCCTTTGATATTTACGGCCCATGTAGTGGCCCCACCATACAAGATTTACAAATCTTCCTAAATCCCTTTAGATCCTCCATACTCTTGTGTAGGATTTGTCTTGTACTTCACAAACATAAAGACCATTGGATAATAGAAATGTGATTATAAGTAACCCTTCATCCTCATCAACACACATCACACAACTCCTGCTCTCTCCCTCATAAAGGTTCGGCTGAACACCCTACTCCACACACCACCATTTTTCATTTTTAGTTCAAGCATTCCAAGCTTCACACAAGGTGTAAGGTGCAAGATTAGAAGGTTTGGTGCTTGAAGAACTTGAAGGACCTCCTTTGCTAGCTTTTATCCACTCGATTTCTTCATTGTTTCTTCCCTAGCTTAAAGCTAGTAGTAAGATCCTTTTTAACTCTTGAATCTTGAAACATAAGCTTTACATATGATGAAATCTTGTTGAAATGATATTGTTTAGTGCATGAGTAATGTTTGTTTGTTGATTTCTTAAGATGATGATGTTAATCATCACATGAAGCTTGCTAGATGATGTTTAAACACTTAGTCTAGCAAGTGGGAGGATGATTATGTAACAACCTAGAATAATCATCTTCTTGTAAAGACATGAACTTGATGAATAAAAATGATTTCTTGTAAGATGATAAACAAAGTAAACTAGTGAACTTGTAGATCCAAGATTTATAAATGATTTTCCAAGAAAACCAAGTTCAAAATATGATTTTTGAAAGATCATGGTTTTTACTAAACTTACACTATTTTGGTGATAAAATAAGTGTAGAAATACCTATGAAACAAGAAGATGTATAAAACAAACATTTTTGTAAAATATGTTTACAAGTTGTAAACATCCAAAACCTTCAAGAATGAAGTTTACCAAGTAGTAAATATATTTTGGAAGGTAACTAAGGCTACTAAACACTTTACCAAGTTACTACGCGTTTTTGTGAAAAGATCAAGTTCATGTTATATTGTAAAGTGTATACTTTTTGCACTTGGTAAGTGCAAGATGTTTAGGGTTTGAAGGAGTTGATGATTGTTTAATGATGATTTAAAAGAAAATAAACACATGTTTAGAAAACATGGGAAACCTCCATTTTTAGGGGAAACTATGTCAAAACTTATATAAATTTTGACACTTAGAAAAATATAAGTTTTTAGGAAACTTATTCCCTAAAAATGTATCTAAAAACATTTACCAAGGTTTCCCTAATTTTTGTGTTAAGAAATGATGATTTCTTCAAGATTAAAATTGATATTAAGTATGTATATTTTTGAGAAAAATATATATATTTATTGATCACCAAATTTTGTGCTAATTGTATGTAGTATGTATTACATGTAATAGTGTATTAGGACTTGAAAATACACTAAATACTCCTAAGGAGTGAGAATACAAAAATACACATACAACATGCTTAGGAAAATACAAGAGAATATATTTATGAAAATATATTTCTTCATAGAATAAATAACTTGGACAAGTTATGAACATGAAATGAAGTTTTGGACAAAAATACATAACTCGGGTGAAAAATACAAGATACTTATATTTATTTTTGAGAAAAAAATATAAGTAAGATACATAGTTAAAAATATAAATTCTCTTTAACACAAGAACAAATACATAAAAGATGGTGACTTGTACTTGTGCGATACAAGTCTAGCGACTAACGTTAATAAAACACGTTTAGGTCACAACGCTAGATAAGCAAACCCGGTGAAGTTTACGGCGCAAGGAACGCAAAGTTGTGAGTTCATGCTCCCCCTTTTCTTTTTAACTGCTTTCAGTTTTATAACTTCTGGGGTGAAATACATGTTACAAATGTTACAATGGTTACAAATGGTATGATGGATACAAGAATTACGGAATCATAGTTGAAATTGTGTCACGAATAGGGTACCAGAAGCACCATTAATCAACAATATACCTAGACCGCAGAACAAAAGGTTAGATCTAACGGGTTTTCGGGCGGCCACACTCTTGGTGAAAACTAGTACCAAGAAGTGCTTTTGTGTCTCAGTCGTGAATCGACAACTAGAAAAATGCCTAAGGTTTGGATGCTCCCTATGTCATGTCACATGTTAATGGCCTTGCAACCCATTAACATACTCGATAATTACGGAAATACTTGATTGATACAAATTACATACCATGTCTTCATACTAAGTGTACAAACGTTCAATACAAAATTGCATGAATTCACACCAACATTATGTTGACGATTTTCCAAAAACTCACATGTATTTCAGGTAACTAAAGTGGATGTGCGCGCGGTCATACTCTTGCTCTTGGATGTTGATTATGTTTATCTTGGAATAAAGTTGTAAACTTTTCAGACAATATGTCGTCTTGTGTAAAACTATGATTTCAGTTATGTAATGTTTGGCATTTGAAGTTATTTTTATGAGCATGTAGTATGTTTACCAATCGTATGCTATGAAAACCTTTCATGATCACACCTCGTGCTTCCGCCTTAGAAAGGGGTGTGACAGATTTGTATCAGAGCTGCGATTGTAGTGAACCAGGATTCCTTCTCGAGTCTAGTCTACAATCTTTAGGATCATTTCACGAAAACAATTTTTCAAAAAGTTTTCATTGCATAAAACTTTCCGCGACATCCACTACCTGAAACTGTTTACAAAAGAGTCAAGAAAAGACACTACGAGACTTAGGGTGCACTGGTGTAGCACTTGTCTTTGATTAAATAATTACTTGAGATTATGTGTGGTAATTGATATTTACATATGCTAGAAATAGAATATCTCAGGTACTCGTGACTTTACCTAAAAGCAGTAGCCTATCTGAAGGAAGAGATACGAGGATGAAACGAACTGTGCGGACCGTGCAAGGAGTTACGTAATTATGGATGCATACTTAACTATGGAATTCAGTGCACAGAAACCATAGCAAGTCTTGTCACGTATAGATTCCCTCAGTACAAGAAAAGGTCAAACGTGAACACCCTTCCCCCAGCCTATTAAATACTCTTTTAGAGTAATAAATTAGGGTATAAAGACATGAACCGCCAATGTGAAGTAAGATGTTTGTTCTTTACATATAGTAAACTTGTACCTTGGGGAGATGTAACCCTTATGCATTTTGCTTACCTTACAAACAATGATGTAACAAGTTGCCCTGATATATGTAAAGACATCGGTGAATATCTTATGACGCATCAGTATTTATCTATTTATACATGCTTATTACTGTATAAATTGATTTATACACTTGGCGGATTGTTTGATGTCACTTATGTGGGTATATGTCTGTGAATATACTACTACTGTCTCGTATGACGATATCAAACAAAATGTCTAACCCTATTATGTTGTGTTCTTTTAGAACATGGCACCTAGGATAATTGTGAACAATCGAGATGCTGATCAACCACCTCCTCCCCCACTGCCAAGAACTGCTGAAGAGCTTAACGCCCTATTGGAAGAAAGGATCTCCGCAGCTATCGCTCAATACGAGGCGAACCGCACCGAACAAAGTGGAGGACCAAGCAATGCAAGACGCAATGGGAATGGAGATTCATCTGGAGGAAACGCAGCTTAGGGCTGCACTTTCAGGCTGTTTCTCGACTGCAAACCACTAAACTACGACGACACTGGAGGTGCAGTGGCATATGTACGCTGGACGGAGAAGACTGATGCCACTATCCGTATGAGCAAGTGTACCGCGGATCAGCAAGTCACTTTTGCCACGGGGTTGTTTGTTGATGAAGCTTTGACTTGGTGGAATTTGCAAGTCCAAACTCTGGGTGATGATGTTGTGTACGGCATGATGTGGGATGAGCTAAAGGAACGAATGAGAGAAAAGTATTGCTCTCGTGCTTAACTCCAAAGGTTGGAGACTGAGTTCTGGCACTTGACCATGGAAGGTGCTGACATTACCGGTTATACCCGAAGGTTCCACGATCTGTCGAGGGTGATCCCCTATATGGTGACTCCTGAATTTAAGCGCGTCAAACGCTAAATCTGGGGATTGGCTCCAGAATTTCGCAGTTTGGTGACTGCAGCGAAACCCGAAACGATCACTCAGGCTGTAACTCTGGCTGTCAGCCTTACTGAAGATGTTGTCTGAATGAAGAAGTTGTCACTAAACCCAACTGAAAAGACCGAGACGCATGCTGAGTCGTTTGGTGACAAGAAAAGGAAGCATGCAAACCTGAATCAAGCTACCCGCAGCAACAACAAAGGTTCAAACAACAAGAAGCGTGACACTAACCCACCTAAGGAGGCGAGAACCTTTGCAGCGGCAAATGATACTGCAGCCAAAGGATACCAAGGCACCCTGCCTAAATGCCAAAAATGTAGGTATCATCATGAAGGAGCTTGTCTCATTCCAAGATGCGACAAATGTGGTAGGTTGGGTCATCAAATAGAAGACTATTGGGGAAAGGAAGGAACGGGAATGCAAACCGCAACGGTGCTGGAAATAGAAACGGTGGTGGAAATGGCAATGGTAACCGGAATGGGAATGGAACTGGGCAAAACCAAGGATTCTTTGGTTGTGGAAGCAAGGATCACTTCATAAAAGATTGCCCAAGGGGAAACAATGCTCCGGCTTGAGCATTCGTAATTGGAGCAAGGAACGCACGCGAGGACCCTAATGTGGTCACCGGTACGTTTCTCGTTAACAATTACTTTGCATCCATACTATTTGACACTGGTGCCGACTATAGCTTCATGTTTGTGGAATTTAAACGTATGCTTGGAATAGAATCTAGTAGATTAGATATTCCTTATTCCACAGAGCTAGCCAATGGTAAACTTGTTGAATCGAGCGAAGTTGTTAGAGGTTGCACATTAGAACTTGGTGAACGAAGGTTTAACATCGACCTCTTACCTATCCAATTGGGTAGCTTCGATGTAGTGGTCGGAATGGGCTGGTTGTCCAAGAACAAGGCTGAAGTTATTTGTCATGAGAAAATCATTCGCATCCCTTTGACGAATGATGAAACTCTCATCGTACTTGGAGAAAAACGAGACACGCCTCTGCGAATCATCAGTTGTATAAAGGCACAGAAGTGCTTAAGGAAAGGATGCGTTGCTTTCCTAGCGCACGTAGTAGATAAGAAGGCTGAGGAGCCAAAACTCAAAGACATTCCTCTGGTGAAGGAATTCCCTGATATCTTTCCCGAAGATCTGACAGGACTACCTCCGCAACGACAAGTCGAATTCCATATAGACTTGGTTCCAGGAGCTGCTCCTGTAGCCAAGGCACCCTATCGGCTTGCACCATCCGAGATTCAAGAATTATCTACACAACTCCAGGAGTTGTTGGATAAAGGATTCATAAGGCTAAGCTTCTCGCCTTGGGGAGCTCCAGTATTGTTCGTAAAGAAGAAAGATGGAACATTGCGGATGTGTATCGATTACAGAGAACTGAACAAGCTCACAATCAAGAATCGGTACCCACTACCGAGGATTGATGACTTATTTGATCAATTGCAAGGATCGAGCTACTATTCCAAGATCGATCTTCGATCTGGATACCATCAGTTAAGAATCCAAGAGGAAAGCGTACCAAAGACTGCATTCAGAACACATTATGGGAATTACGAGTTTCTTGTGATGCCATTCGGACTGACAAACGCTCCAGTGGTATTTATGGATCTGATGAACCGCGTGTGCAAACCATATCTCGATAAATTCGTGATTGTATTTATCGATGATATCCTGATTTACTCACGAACGAGAGAAGAGCACGAGCAACATCTCAGAACCATTCTGGAACTACTGAAGAAAGATAAACTTTATGCGAAATTCTCCAAGTGCGAATTTTGGATTCGCGAAGTGCAGTTTCTTGGTCACGTTGTGAATGAGAAGGGCATTCATGTAGACCCAGCCAAGGTTGAAGCAATAAAGAATTGGGAAGCCCCCAAAACCCCAACTGAAGTTCGACAATTTTTGGGCTTTGCGGGCTATTACCGACGGTTTATTGAGAATTTCTCAAAGATAGCTCAACCGCTGACAAACCTTACGCAAAAAGACAAGAGGTACGACTGGGTGACAAGTAGGAAGAAGCCTTCCAACTGCTCAAGAATAAGCTATGCGATGCACCGATACTATCCTTACCCGAAGGCACTGAAGACTTCGTGGTATACTGCGATGCTTCGCATCAAGGTTTGGGCTGCGTGCTCATGCAACGCCAAAAAGTCATTGCTTACGCTTCAAGACAGTTGAAGGTGCATGAAAGAAACTATACCACTCATGAAATGGAGCTAGGCGCGGTGGTATTCGCCTTGAAGATCTGGCGACATTATTTATATGGTACTCGATGTACAATCTTCACAGATCACAAAAGCCTACAACATATATTTGATCAGAAGGAACTAAACATGCGTCAACGACGATGGGTCGAGCTGCTGAACGATTATGACTGTGAGATTAAGTACCATCCTGGAAAGGCAAACGTTGTAGCAGATGCGTTAAGCTGAAAAGAAAGGGTTAAGACCCTAAGGGTTCGAGCATTGGAAATGACCAATCAAACGAACCTCACTGCACGCATTCGTGACGCATAACAAGAAGCCCTTAAGATGTAAAATCATAGAGCTGAATACCTCCGAGGTATGCTGAAGAATTTGGTACCAAACAAAAAGGGAACCTTGTACTTTAAGAGTCGTATTTGGGTTCCGCTCTATGGCGGTGTTCGAGAAGTCATCCTTGACGAAGCACACAAGTCGAGATACTCGATCCACCCAGGATCGGACAAAATGTATCAAGACTTGAAAGAATACTATTGGTGGCCGAGACTCAAGAGCGATGTTGATGTTTATGTTGGAAAGTGCCTAACCTGTTCTAAGGTTAAGGCTGAATATCAGAAACCATCTGGGCTACTGCAACAACCAGAGATACCCATGTGGAAGTGGGAACAAATCTCAATGGACTTCATAACGAAATTACCCAGGACCCTTAGAGGGCATGATATGATATGGGTGAGAGTTGATCGATTGATGAAATCTGCGCATTTCCTACCAATCCGAGAGAAGGATAGCATTGGAAAGCTTACTGAGATATACTTAAAGGAAATCGTGGCACGTCATGGAGTGCCTATCTCAATTATTTTAGATAGAGATGGACGTTTTGTCTCAAGGATCTGGCAATCCTTTCAGGAAGCCTTTGGATCTAATTTAGATCTAAGCACGGCCTTCCATCTACAAACAGACGGCCAGAGCGAACGAACCATACAAACACTAGAATATATGCTTCGCGCATGTGTTATGGACCTAGGTAGCAGCTGGGATACTCATCTACCTTTAGTTGACTTTTCCTGCAACAACAGTTATCATACAAGAATAAAAGCCGCACTGTTCGAAGCTCTGTATGGCCGCAAGTGCCGCTCGCCACTATGTTGGGCAGATGCTGGAGACAAACGAATGGTTGGTCCTGAACTTGTGCAAGAGACAACTGACAAGATTATGCAGATCCGAGAACGCATTAAGGCGGCTCGAGATCGACAAAAGAGCTACGCTGATCGAAGGCGAAAACCATTAGAATTCGAGGTGGGAGACAAAGTTTTGCTAAAGGTCTCACCTTGGAAGGGCGTAGTAAGATTTGGAAAACGTGGAAAGCTGAATCCACGATACATCGGACCATTCAAAATCTTGGAAAGAATTGGTACCGTGGCATACAAGTTGGAATTACCGAAAGAACTTAATGGAGTACATGATAGGTTCCATGTATCCAACCTCAAGAAGAGTCCAACACAAGAAACCGTGATCATCCATGCGGATGAAGTGCATATTGATGACACCCTCCGATTTACAGAACAACCCGTTGAGGTTAAAGACTGGAAAGTCAACAAGACCAGGAGGAGCACTGTCAAACTTGTCAAAGTACGTTGGAACTCTAAGCACGGACCCGAGTACACGTGGGAACGTGAAGACCAGTTTAAAGAAAAGTACCCCCACGTGTTCAAGAAGACTCCTGCGAGAGTTAGTTTAGACTGAATTTCGGGACGAAATTTTTTTAACGGGGGGACACTGTGACAACTGGCACGAAACTGGTAATTTCCGTACACCCTATTTACTATTTAATGACTGCAATTATGTGCTTAAATGTCAACATTGTCTGATTACATACTATACAAGTGAATTCATGCATGTTTTATACTACAAAATATTGCTTATTGCATTAATGATAGCGTTGTGTCAGAAATACTAGTAAACTCACCGGTAAGACAGATTGCGTCAACAAATCTGCAGAAAGCAGTCAGACAAAAGAATTGGGGCCTAGGTGTAGGTCCAACGTCGAGAATACATTAAAACCTAAGAGTACATACAAGGGTTAACATATAGACATTCCGGAAGCTAGAATATGCACTAAAAAGCACCCAAAGCACACTTTAAATGCTGAATATTACACATTTCAGCAAAGTTCAGCATTATAACAAGATAATGACTTGTAAAAATATGACTAAATGGTCCTGAATGCTTTCCTAAGTGTCGGGAATTGAAAGGGACACAAAAGGGTACATAACGGACACTAAACGGAATAACTTGACACTTTAACGAACCGGTATTTAACCGAACAACCGGACCTTACCCGGAACACCAAAATATTGCTAGAAGCATTGTTTTACTTTTTCTGAGCTAGTTATGGCTCCCGAACACATTAACATACTACATAAAGCATCCTACATATAAAACACTAGCTTTTACATTTAACCTCCACTAATTAACCTACTTACCATCTAACTTACACTTTACCCCCCCCCCCCCCCCCCTTTGATATTTACGGCCCATGTAGTGGCCTCACCATACAAGATTTACAAATCTTTCTAAATCCCTTTAGATCCTCCATAATCTTGTGTAGGATTTGTCTTGTACTTCACAAACATAAAGACCATTGGATAATAGAAATGTGATTATAAGTAACCCTTCATCCTCATCAACACATATCACACAACTTCCACTTTCTCCCTCATAAAGCTTCGGCCGAACACCCTACTCCACACACCACCATTTTTCATTTTTAGTTCAAGCATTCCAAGCTTCACACAAGGTATAAGGTGCCAGATTAGAAGGTTTGGTGCTTGAAGAACTTGAAGGACCTCCTTTGCTAGCTTTTATCCACTCGATTTCTTCATTGTTTCTTCCCTAGCTTAAAGCTAGTGGTAAGATCCTTTTTAACTCTTGTTTACTCCTATTTTGATTGGTTAAAAGATGTATTAGGTTGAAATCATAAGAACACTAAAAGACTTGAACTTGAATCTTGAAACATAAGCTTTACATATGATGAAATCTTGTTGAAATGATATTGTTTAGTGCATGAGTAATGTTTGTTTGTTGATTTCTTGAGATGATGATGTTAATCGTCACATGAAGCTTGCTAGATGATGTTTACACACTTAATCTAGCAAGTGGAAGGATGATTATGTAACAACCTAGAATAATCATCTTCTTGTAAAGACATGAACTTGATGAATAAAAATGATTTCTTGTAAGATGATAAACAAAGTAAATTAGTGAACTTGTAGATCCAAGATTTATAAATGATTTTCCAAGAAATCCAAGTTCAAAATATGATTTTTGAAAGATCATGGTTTTTACTAAACTTACACTATTTTGGTGATAAAATAAGTGTAGAAATACCTATGAAACAAGAAGATGTATAAACAAACATTTTTGTAAAATATGTTTACAAGTTGTAAACATCCAAAACCTTCAAGAATGAAGTTTACCAAGTAGTAAATATATTTTGGAAGGTAACTAAGGCTACTAAACACTTTACGAAGTTACTACGCGTTTTTGTGAAAAGATCAAGTTCATGTTATATTGTAAAGTGTATACTTTTTGCACTTGGTAAGTGCAAGATGTTTAGGGTTTGAAGGAGTTGATGATTGTTTAATGATGATTTAAAAGAAAATAAACACATGTTTAGAAAACATGGGAGACCTCCATTTTTAGGGGAAACTATGTCAAAACTTCTATAAATTTTGAGACTTAGAAAAATATAAGTTTTTGAGAAACTTATTCCCTAAAAATGTATCTAAAAATATTTACCAAGGTTTCCCTAATTTTTGTGTTAAGAAATGATGATTTCTTCAAGATTAAAATTGATATTAAGTATGTATATTTTTGAGAAAAATATATATATTTATTGATCACCAAATTTTGTGCTAATGTATGTAGTATGTATTACATGTAATAGTGTATTAGGACTTGAAAATACACTAAATACTCCTAAGGAGTGAGAATACAAAAATACACATACAACATGCTTAGGCAAATACAAGAAATATATTTATGAAAATATATTTCTTCATAGAATAAATAACTTGGACAAGTTATGAACATGAAATGAAGTTTTGGACAAAAATACATAACTCGGGTGAAAAATACAAGATACTTATATTTATTTTTGAGAAAATAATATAAGTAAGATACATAGTTAAAAATATAAATTATTTTTAACACAAGAACAAATACATAAAAGATGGTGACTTGTACTTGTGCGATACAAGTCTAGTGACTAACGTTAATAAAACACGTTTAGGTCACAACGCTAGATAAGCAAACCCGGTGAAGTTTACGGCGCAAGAAACGTAAAGTTGTGAGTTCATGCTCCCCCTTTTCTTTTAACTGTTTTCAGATTTATAACTTCAGGGGTGAAATACATGTTACAAATGTTACAATGGTTACAAATGGTATGATGGATACAATAATTACGGAATGGTACTTGAAATCGTGTCACGAATAGGGTACCAGAAGCACCATGAATCAACAATATACCTAGACCGCAGAACAAAAGTTTAGATCTAACGGGTTTTCGGGCAGCCACACTCTTGGTGAAAACTAGTACCAAGAAGTGCTTTTGTGTCTCAGTCGTGAATCGATAACTAGAAAAATGCCTAAGGTTTGGATGCTTCCTATGTCGTGTCACATGTTAATGGCCTTGCAACCCATTAACAAACTCGATACTTACAGAAATACTTGATTGATACAAATTACATACCATGTCTTCATACTAAGTGTACAAACGTTCTATACAAAATTGCATGAATTCACACCAACATTATGTTGACGATTTTCCAAAAACTCACATGTATTTCAGGTAACTAAAGTGGATGTGCGAGCGGTCATACTCTTGCTCTTGGATGTTGATTATGTTTATCTTGGAATAAAGTTGTAAACTAATTTTCAGACAATATGTCGTCTTGTGTAAAACTATGATTTTAGTTATGTAATGTTTGACATTTGAAGTTATTTTTATGAGCATGTAGTATGTTTACCAATAGTATGCAATGAAAACCTTTCATGATCACACCTCGTGCTTCCGCCTTAGAAAGGGGTGTGACAAGAGGGTTGTTGGTATCGGTGTTCCTTTGAATCGACATCTTCTAAGAAGAAGATTGGTTAGGTCAGGTCTTATTAAGGATACTGGCATATAAGCGTCTACTTAACAAATAAGACCCAGGAGGTGTATTACATACACGTATATACGCAGTCGCTATAACCAACAATCATTTAACCTTACAATTATAGCACAAACTTGTAGATAGGGACATATTTAATGATAACATAACAAGCGAGCACGTAGCATCACAATTATAGCACAAACACGCAGATCAACAACGTGCTTAGTGAGGACATGGCGACTGAGCTTTCATTAGTCATTGACCACAAGATATTGTTACATGTTTAATGGGGAATATGACGATTAAGCTTTCATTATTTTCCAACCACAATCACATTGTCTACAAAGTGTATCACAGTCACACCCCGAAAATTACCAGAGCTGGCGTGACTGGACCGATATCTTCATTGCACAGTGGAAACTAATAAGCTAAGTCTTTTAGAAAATGAACGCCACTAAGTACTCAACTCCACATGGTCCTCCTATTCCAACCGTGCCATCGTTTCTGAAAGGTAACCTAAGAAAGAAACATGCGAAAAAGTCAACATAAAGTTGAGCGAGTTCATAGTTTGTTTGTAAAAGATTTGAAATAAATCTTTTGAATAACCGGTTTGTGAAGTAATATTGAGAAAACGAATTTAGAAATCATTTTCTTGCCAAGTTGTATGGAAACTTTGTATTTGTAACGCATTATGTTTGTAAAACCATGTATTTGTAAACTCTCGTATTTGTAATGTTCGTATAACCGTCAATGCCCACCCTGACTTTGACTCCATGCCCGCATAATCCTATGCCTTGAATTTGTATAAAACATGGTATTTAATTTGTATAAATCAAGTATTTATGTAAGTATGTATGTCCCTGGTATGTAGCAATAAGGAAAAAGAGATCACCAATGGGTTGCAAAGCCACTGGTATGTGTGAAATGGTGCAGGAAGTACTCAAACCTGTATGCGTATTTCGTACCGGCCCCTCCGACGGAACGACATAGTCACCACATGCAGCTACTCGCAGGCCCATGGGTGGGGCTCGCAACACCCAATAGATTTATCACTCATGCCCCTCGGTCCTTATACAAGGATTAATAGTCTTAAGAAAATAGCCTACCCATTCACATGATCTAGCAGTAAACCCTCCTTAAGCTAACCATATCATGTATAAAATATCTATAGTAATTGTAACATGTATTTTACCCCAGCCTCTAAGGCTGAACCTCCCCAGCCTCTAAGGCTGAACCTCCCCAGACTCTAAGGCCAACTCCCTAGTCTCTCTATATTATCACCAGAAGATCCCATCCCTAGTCATGAAATCATTCATGTAACAACTGTGCTTGTAATCATTATGAACAGTTCTGTTATCAATAAAACAATGTTATTTAATCCCAATGTTTGTTTGATTGTGTTTTACATTTTTCATGTTTTGACTTTTATGTAATTTCAAACTCTACATCGCTTTCTGGAGAGTTATACGCAAACTAGTGCGTAAACGTACTCAGTTTAATGCGAGAAATACTCCGGAACATCAACATATACTCAACATACCTTAAATAACCTTTACATAACTTAGAAATAAGTTTTGAAGGCTTTGGTATGGCAAAAACAAGTTAATTCGCTTACAGGGACTAAATATGACAAACTGCGAAAGTATGTCAATTTGAACTGTAACGAACATTCCGGAACATGACCATAAGTTAAACACACCTTAAATATCCATTACATAGCTTAGAAATAGGCTTTGAGGGGTTCGGTGTGCTAAAATAAACTTTTGGGTCATTCAGGGACTAAAAGTGTCAAAAAGTGCACAAGTTTGCATTTTCGCGCATAACTTACGTTCTGAATACATCTGGACATCCAAAAATTTATGAAAGCATGACTACATTATATTTTAGTGTTCGCCTTAAGAAAAATCCATTCGTTGCGTCATTTGGATCGTTTTTCGCGCTTGTGCGCATTCCGTCGTAATTAAGCGAACATCGCGTTCGTACGACCAAACGAACCAACACCCGGCATATTTTTGAGCATGTTTCATGTCCACAATGTTTAGGCAACATTTTAGGGCCTTAAAGTTGGCTTTACGGGCCTTAGAAGTGTCGGAAATGGCCTTAAACACGTGCAGGGACTGAAACTGTCATTTTTCAAACTTATATGCAGATCAGAGGCCCCAAGCGGCCCGCATTGTGTTTGCCTAAATCTAAAGCGGGCCGCATTAGCCCTTCTGACCAGATTCAATGTTTGTTTTGCAACTTGCAACTGAATTGATTCGTGTCCACACGTTTCCTATCGTCTAGTCAGCGGATAAGAACAACATTTTAGCCACCACAACATTGTGACAAGTGTTCGGCTTGGATCGTGGCACGATATTCAAGAAACGATCCTAGCGGTTACCCGAAAACTATATATACCCCATGCCCCCCATTGCATTTCTTACTAGAATTTCAATTTGAGAAACTCTAAGTTGAAACCTTTGTTTCATACCTGAGATTTTTGAATTGAGATTAGCATTCGGGGACCCTGGGTTAGTATTCTTTCGTTCTTTTCCTTATTTTTACTGCTTTTCGAGTCCGAAAGTCAAACTTTGTTTGACTTTCAGCGTTGACCAGTAATGGTCAATGCGAAGTTCGATTGAACTTCGCAACGTGATTGTAATCACGATGGTCATAGTCCCTTGGGACTATGCCTACTGATTACCACGTTGTCTAGGGTCGTAGGGTAAGCGATCTGATCAATCGCTTATACCTTCGAACCCGACCCAGTTTGGTCGATCATTAGGATCCGACCAAATATATTAGGTGACCATAGTGTAGGGAATAACCTTCCGAGGTTATACCCTATGGTCACATCGTTTAAGTAGTTGTATGATAGGTAGTTTATATGCCTTAGGTAAATTACCAAAATACCCTTTTCATACAAAATTGGTAATTTAGCATATGTAACCTAAACTTTTGTCACGTAACTGATTATGTAACATGTTTAGGCATATAATACTTGTCATAGGACTAGTTAGGCGGTCCGAACGCGTTTCACGCGCACGACACGTTAAAGTAGCATAAGCTTCCTAAACGGGTCGTAATGGGTCGTAAACAATTATGTTAAGTTTCATTTAGTATGTAGGCTTTGTTAAACCAAATGACACGAGTCTCTACACTCGTTTGGTTTACGAAACCTCATTCTATCCAATCTTCCGAGATAGGTCCGGTTATTAATATAGTTACCTATATTAGGTGCCGTTTGATTCCGAGATCTATAGCATTACTTGGTGGTTATCTTTTGACAACTGAGCAATCTCAAGTGAGTACATAGACCCCTCTTTTACTGTTTTCCAAACTGTTTTGGGGTGAAACACATGTGCCTACTTGTTACTTTCATGCTTTCCTGTTTTCACATCATATACCGACTATGTTTGTTAGTACATTATAGTACATGATTTCATTACCTTTCATGCTATGTATGTCCATTGTGTGCATACTTAGTACATTGTTTTACATTACATTTCTGCCATGTATGTTGACTGATAACATGCTAGCACATTGATTTACATGACTTTTCTGCTTTGTATGTTAACTTAGCATACTTAGTACATTGTTTTCATATGACATGTATACGACTACTATGACATTTGGTTTGCACAAACGGGTCTTTATTACGTTCATTAACATTTGCTACGCCGCTCGGTAGTAAGTAGTGGTACCATAGGACTTGACAAATCCCATTCCTGACATCCCGAGTTTGTTTGGATGTAAGGAATGACTGAATCCGAAAACATTTCTTTTGATAACCTTGACTGAAAGGGTTATCCGACTGTCTCAAGGCTTGAATGTATGCGTTAACTTACCACATAAATGTTTGTATCAGTGTATCATGCATCACTTTGCAAAACATAACTTTTTGATATATTCAAAATACTTTGTTTTGTACATTTTATTTATGGTTTAAGTAGTCTTATTTTACTTACCATACATAACATTTGTTACACATTACTTGACTACTTTTGGACTATCAACATTTGACATGGTTTATACAAGGACTATTAACTATTGGTTTAAACATAGACATTACACTTTGTTGGTTGGTTAAAGTGATTTAAGTAACGAGATGTGAGTAATATGATACAATCATGGTGGATACGCCGCTGGTACTTCCTATACATAAGTGATTGTATTATATTACATATCATAGCGTTATTTGAATCATTCATTTTGGACTTATACATTTTACACAAGTGACATGTTTTTACTAGACTTTGGTTTACAATACAGTTTATTTTATACAACTCATTTTATATGGTTACTCATTTAACCATACAGTATTCACTTATTTATACATATCATCTGAACTTATTGTTTTTCAAGCGATTTACAAAACAAATCAAATTACAAGGTTCTTGACTAAACATTTTCTTAAACTTAAGTCATGAATCCTATTTTCACAAAACCTATGTATCTCACAGGCATTTTTATGCTGACGTACCTACTTTCACATGTGTTTTCAGGTGCTTTTCCGTAGGATGACGATCATGACACTAGGGCGGACCTGTGCCTTAGAAACTTAAAATGAAGCTAGACGATGTTTAATTATGTACTAAACTCTTAAATTTCTGTTTGAAACAATGAAACTCTTATGTTAATAAATAAATTACAACTTTGTTTGCCATGGATTTGAAACAATAATTCTGTTGCAACACGCCCCGATGTTTCCGCCGCGATTTGTTGTTTTACGCGGTCGGGGTGTGACAGAAGAGTTGGTATCAGAGCCAATGGTTATAGGGAATTAGGTTATTAGTAATGCTTTGACCTAGACTATAACTTTTCTAGGACCCTAACACAAATTATTTGTGTTTAGATCTTAAAACATGTACATCACCTATCCTTAGGTGATTATCAAAACAAGGAACCAAAATTTTTTTTTTCCCGAAACGATTTTTGAAAAACAATCATCTGTTTTTGAATAAATTTTTACAAGGTTTTGAACCCTCAATTGTAAGGTTTTGAACCCTCTGTTATATGGTTTTGAACCCTTTTCAGTATTGGTTTTTGGCCTTGTGCCTTCAAATTTTCAAAATCTCGTCAACGTTTTGGGTTATAAATAATGTGAACACGTGCAAACTGGAAGGGTGAATGCCTGTATTCTGAGTTTTCTGTCTAGGCAAGCACTTCGTATACATCTCAACCAGACGCGAGACCAGTTGTGCTTACCTGGGAATTCTTGGGATGAGTGTTCACTTATAGGCGAGCATGTCTTCATTATACATTATTTTTGACCCATTTACTTTGATTAGTCACTGTGTGTCGTTTGTTTGCTTTGTGATACGGACGAATGACCACCATCTATGCTGTTTGCAATTCTTGTTTATATCATCTCATTCTTTTCATCCAATCATCTCACTCGTTTTCTTTCATGTTTTCCTCTTTTAGAATGCCTCCTCGACGCGAGAACCAGATAGCTACTGCTGAACTGGCAGAAATTATTGCGCAGCAGATGGCTGCTCAATTCCCAAATCTCTTTGCTCAATGGCAACAAGCCAACAACAACAACAATGCTCCATGCAAATACAAGGATTTCAACTCGGCTAAACCACTCAAGTTTAGTGGTTCTGAGGGAGCGACTGGGCTTCTTCAGTGGTTTGAGAGCATAGAGAATACTTTTCGCCATGTGCAGTGTCCGGATAATCGCAAAGTTGAGTTTGCTTCGAGCGTATTTCAGAAGAGGGCTTTGACATGGTGGAACGGGGTTATGAGAGATAGGGGTGCAGAAGTTGCTCTCGCACAGACATGGGCTGAACTTAGAGCCCTTATGATGAGGGAATTATGTCCTCGTCATGAGCAGCGAGCCTTGGAGAAAGAGTTTGATAATTTGAAGCAAGATAGTGGAGAGCACAGGGCATATACTGACAGGTTTGAAGAGTTGAGTCTGCTTTGCCCGACTATGGTTACCCCACTCGACAAGGCCATCGAAAGGTACATCGACGGCCTACCTGACTCAGTGCAGGATATTCTTACTGGTAGTGACCCTGCCACACTCCGTCAGGCGATAGAGTTATCAGCGACACTGACTGAGTCGCAGGTTCGTAAGGGAAAGCTGCATAAGAAGGGTGATAAGGGTAAGAAGCAGGCATCTGGCAAAGGGGATGATAAGAAGGGTGAAAGCAAAAATGGGAAGAATTCTGGCTCCTCAAGGAATTCTAGGAAGCGAAAGGCTTCCCAAAATTTTGCCGTTACTGCACAGGCTCAGGCTGCACCAAATCAGCCTGCGCAGCCACTAGCCAAGAAGCCTTATTTTGGCAATGCACCTTTGTGCAACAGGTGTAACGGCCATCATCAACCACACCTCCAGTGTCGTCAGTGCACCAACTGCGGAAGATCTGGTCATCTTGCTGTCAACTGCCGCATTCCTGTCAATCAGAACCAGGCAGTTCATAACCAAGCTCAACAGGTTGCTCAGCCTCCCGCTCCGCAACAGGGTCAAGCTGCACGACCTCATTTTCCTCCTGGTTCGTGCTACAATTGTGGGGATCTGACCCACTACAGGAACCGGTGCCCAAGGCTAGTCAACGAGAACCAGAATCAGAATCAAGCTCCGGCTCGAGGCCGAGTCTTTAACATGAATGCCCAAGAGGCACAGGCTGACGATAATGTGGTGAACGGTACGTTCTTTATTAATAATCAGCCTGCATCTGTTCTTTTCGATTCTGGTGCCGATAAGAGTTTCGTGTCTTTGTCTTTTGAGCCGATGCTTCGCGTGTCTAGAACGAAACTAAGTAAATCTTTGACAGTAGAGGTTGCTAGTGGTGAACCAATTATTCTTAATTCTGTTCTACGCAACTGCCAGTTGAACCTTAATGATCATCTTTTTCCTATCGACCTCACGCCTATGCAACTTGGAAGCTTCGATGTTATAGTGGGTATGGATTGGTTATCTAAGCATCACGCGGAGATAGTTTGTTCTAAGAAGATTATTCGTGTGCCGCTTTCGACAGGCGAGATTCTGCAGGTTCAAGGTGAGAAGCCTATCGGTGGTCTCAGACTCATGTCTTGTTTTAAAGCTCGGAAGTATCTGCAGAAGAACTATGTGGCTTTCTTAGCACATGTTACAGAAGATAAAGGCAAGGGTAAGTCTATTTCAGATATTCCTGTCGTTCGGGATTATTCTGAAGTATTCCCTGAAGATTTACCTGGTCTACCTCCAGCACGCCAAGTCGAGTTCCGCATTGATCTCGTACCTGGTGCAAATCCAATTGCCAGGGCTCCATATCGTCTTGCACCGTCTGAGATGCAGGAGTTGTCTAAGCAGCTTCAGGAGCTCTCTGACAAAGGTTTTATCCGTCCTAGCTTTTCACCCTGGGGTGCTCCCGTTCTTTTTGTCAAGAAGAAGGATGGATCCTTTAGGATGTGTATCGATTATCGTGAGCTTAACAAGCTTACCATCAAGAATCGATATCCCTTACCTCGCATCGACGACCTCTTTGATCAGTTACAAGGTGCTTCTTATTTTTCGAAGATTGATCTGCGTTCCGGATATCATCAACTTCGGGTGCAAGAAGAAGATATTCCGAAGACAGCGTTCCGTACTCGATATGGGCACTATGAGTTCACAGTCATGCCATTCGGTGTGACTAATGCTCCTGCTGTTTTCATGGACTTAATGAATAGGGTCTGCAAACCTTATTTGGATCAGTTCGTCATTGTTTTTATTGACGACATTTTGATTTACTCTAAGACGCGAGCTGATCACGAGCAACATCTTCGTCTTACCCTAGAACTCCTAAAGAAAGAGCAACTTTTCGCCAAATTCTCCAAGTGCGAATTTTGGCTTAAAGAAGTTCAATTTTTGGGGCATGTTATCAACGAACGGGGTATTCATGTAGATCCCTCCAAGATCAGTGCGATTAAGGATTGGGATACGCCTACTACTCCTACTGAAGTTCGTTCTTTTCTTGGTCTAGCGGGTTATTATCGCCGCTTCATAGAAAACTTCTCGAAGATTGCAGTTCCTCTAACTGCTCTAACTCAGAAGAAAATGCCCTTTTATTGGGGATACAAACAAGAGGAAGCTTTTCAACACCTGAAGCAGAAGCTTTGCGATGCGCCTGTTCTATCATTGCCTGAGGGTGATGATGATTTTGTCGTGTATTGTGATGCATCAAAATTGGGTCTTGGCTGTGTTCTTATGCAAAGGAACAAAGTCATAGCCTATGCATCGAGGCAGTTGAAGATACATGAGAAGAACTACACCACTCATGATCTTGAGTTGGGTGCAGTTGTCTTTGCTCTCAAGATCTGGAGACACTATTTGTACGGTACAAAATGTGTGGTTTTCACTGACCACAAAAGTCTTCAGCATATCTTCAACCAGAAAGAACTCAACATGAGGCAACGACGTTGGGTTGAGCTTTTAAATGACTATGACTGCGAAATTCGCTACCATCCTGGTAAGGCGAATGTCGTAGCTGATGCATTGAGTCGTAAGGAACGTACTAAGCTTCATTGTGTACGTGTTCAATCTGTTATTCAAGCTCGATCCGATATCCAAGCACGCATTTCTCAGGCTCAACAATCTTGTGTTTCACAAGGTTTAATGGATAAGGAATTTCCCTATCACATAACGCCTGCTCTGGAACTGAAGGACAATGGATCATATTACTTCATGGACCGTTTATGGGTCCCAAGCCAGGGTGATCTTCGTACCTTGCTTATGGATGAAGCCCATAAGTCTCGTTATTCTATTCATCCGGGCTCAGATAAGATGTATAAGGATCTTCGTATTCACTATTGGTGGCCTGGTATGAAGAAAGACATTGCCTTATACGTATCCAAATGCCTTACTTGTCTTAAGGTTAAGGCTGAGCATCAGCGTCCTTCTGGTTTATTGGAACAACCAGAGATCCCAGTTTGGAAATGGGAAAACATTACTATGGATCTTGTTACCAAACTCCCGCGCACAAAGAAAGGTCATGATGCCATCTGGGTAGTCGTTGATCGTCTTACAAAGTCAGCACATTTCTTGCCAATCCGTGAGGATTTTCCTGCTGACAGACTTGCTCAAATCTATGTAGATGAAATTGTAGCTCGACATGGTGTTCCGTTGAACATCATTTCTGACAGAGATGCTCGTTTCACTTCTCATTTTTGGAGAACCATGCAATCTGCTATGGGGACCCAACTTAATCTGAGCACAGCTTATCATCCGCAAACGGATGGTCAATCTGAGAGAACAATCCAGACTCTGGAGAATATGCTTAGAGCTTGTGTGATCGATTTTGGTGGTAGCTGGGATTCACATCTTAAATTGATTGAATTCTCCTACAACAACAGTTATCACACTAGCATCAAAATGGCTCCTTTCGAAGCTCTCTATGGTCGAAAATGTCGTTCACCAGTCTGCTGGAATGAGATTGGCGAGGCCCAACTTACTGGACCTGCCCTCATTTTAGATACAACTGACAAGGTCAAGAAAGTTCGTGATAACCTTCAGGCAGCTAGAAACCGTCAGAAGATTTACGCGGACCCAAAACGCAAAGCCTTGGAATTTCAAGTCGGTGATCGAGTATTACTTAAGGTCTCACCTTGGAAAGGTGTGATCAGATTTGGAAAGAAAGGAAAACTTGCACCTAGATACGTTGGACCATTCAAGATCGTCGAAAGAATCGGAAAGGTAGCCTACAGACTTGAGTTACCTCCTGAACTGGGAAATGTTCATCCAACTTTTCACATATCAAATCTCAAGAAGTGTACAGCTGATGAGAACTACTCCATACCGCTTGACGAAATTCGTGTTGGCAAAACACTGAAATTTGTTGAGAAACCAGTGGAAATCATGGAACGTGAAGTCAAGTGGCTTAAACGCAAGCGCATTCCTTTGGTCAAAGTTCACTGGGAAGCTAAACGTGGACCCGAGTTTACTTGGGAACGCGAAGATCAAATGAAGGAGAAATATCCACATCTTTTTCCACAAGTTTCCTCTAAATAAATTTCGGGACGAAATTTCCACAAGTAGGGGAGACTGTAACAACTGTGCTTGTAATCATTATGAACAGTTCTGTTATCAATAAAACAATGTTATTTAATCCCAATGTTTGTTTGATTGTGTTTTACATTTTTCATGTTTTGACTTTTATGTAATTTCAAACTCTACATCGCTTTCTGGAGAGTTATACGCAAACTAGTGCGTAAACGTACTCAGTTTAATGCGAGAAATACTCCGGAACATCAACATATACTCAACATACCTTAAATAACCTTTACATAACTTAGAAATAAGTTTTGAAGGCTTTGGTATGGCAAAAACAAGTTAATTCGCTTACAGGGACTAAATATGACAAACTGCGAAAGTATGTCAATTTGAACTGTAACGAACATTCCGGAACATGACCATAAGTTAAACACACCTTAAATATCCATTACATAGCTTAGAAATAGGCTTTGAGGGGTTCGGTGTGCTAAAATAAACTTTTGGGTCATTCAGGGACTAAAAGTGTCAAAAAGTGCACAAGTTTGCATTTTCGCGCATAACTTACGTTCTGAATACATCTGGACATCCAAAAATTTATGAAAGCATGACTACATTATATTTTAGTGTTCGCCTTAAGAAAAATCCATTCGTTGCGTCATTTGGATCGTTTTTCGCGCTTGTGCGCATTCCGTCGTAATTAAGCGAACATCGCGTTCGTACGACCAAACGAACCAACACCCGGCATATTTTTGAGCATGTTTCATGTCCACAATGTTTAGGCAACATTTTAGGGCCTTAAAGTTGGCTTTACGGGCCTTAGAAGTGTCGGAAATGGCCTTAAACACGTGCAGGGACTGAAACTGTCATTTTTCAAACTTATATGCAGATCAGAGGCCCCAAGCGGCCCGCATTGTGTTTGCCTAAATCTAAAGCGGGCCGCATTAGCCCTTCTGACCAGATTCAATGTTTGTTTTGCAACTTGCAACTGAATTGATTCGTGTCCACACGTTTCCTATCGTCTAGTCAGCGGATAAGAACAACATTTTAGCCACCACAACATTGTGACAAGTGTTCGGCTTGGATCGTGGCACGATATTCAAGAAACGATCCTAGCGGTTACCCGAAAACTATATATACCCCATGCCCCCCATTGCATTTCTTACTAGAATTTCAATTTGAGAAACTCTAAGTTGAAACCTTTGTTTCATACCTGAGATTTTTGAATTGAGATTAGCATTCGGGGACCCTGGGTTAGTATTCTTTCGTTCTTTTCCTTATTTTTACTGCCTTTCGAGTCCGAAAGTCAAACTTTGTTTGACTTTCAGCGTTGACCAGTAATGGTCAATGCGAAGTTCGATTGAACTTCGCAACGTGATTGTAATCACGATGGTCATAGTCCCTTGGGACTATGCCTACTGATTACCACGTTGTCTAGGGTCGTAGGGTAAGCGATCTGATCAATCGCTTATACCTTCGAACCCGACCCAGTTTGGTCGATCATTAGGATCCGACCAAATATATTAGGTGACCATAGTGTAGGGAATAACCTTCCGAGGTTATACCCTATGGTCACATCGTTTAAGTAGTTGTATGATAGGTAGTTTATATGCCTTAGGTAAATTACCAAAATACCCTTTTCATACATAATTGGTAATTTAGCATATGTAACCTAAACTTTTGTCACGTAACTGATTATGTAACATGTTTAGGCATATAATACTTGTCATAGGACTAGTTAGGCGGTCCGAACGCGTTTCACGCGCACGACACGTTAAAGTAGCATAAGCTTCCTAAACGGGTCGTAATGGGTCGTAAACAATTATGTTAAGTTTCATTTAGTATGTAGGCTTTGTTAAACCAAATGACACGAGTCTCTACACTCGTTTGGTTTACGAAACCTCATTCTATCCAATCTTCCGAGATAGGTCCGGTTATTAATATAGTTACCTATATTAGGTGCCGTTTGATTCCGAGATCTATAGCATTACTTGGTGGTTATCTTTTGACAACTGAGCAATCTCAAGTGAGTACATAGACCCCTCTTTTACTGTTTTCCAAACTGTTTTGGGGTGAAACACATGTGCCTACTTGTTACTTTCATGCTTTCCTGTTTTCACATCATATACCGACTATGTTTGTTAGTACATTATAGTACATGATTTCATTACCTTTCATGCTATGTATGTCCATTGTGTGCATACTTAGTACATTGTTTTACATTACATTTCTGCCATGTATGTTGACTGATAACATGCTAGCACATTGATTTACATGACTTTTCTGCTTTGTATGTTAACTTAGCATACTTAGTACATTGTTTTCATATGACATGTATACGACTACTATGACATTTGGTTTGCACAAACGGGTCTTTATTACGTTCATTAACATTTGCTACGCCGCTCGGTAGTAAGTAGTGGTACCATAGGACTTGACAAATCCCATTCCTGACATCCCGAGTTTGTTTGGATGTAAGGAATGACTGAATCCGAAAACATTTCTTTTGATAACCTTGACTGAAAGGGTTATCCGACTGTCTCAAGGCTTGAATGTATGCGTTAACTTACCACATAAATGTTTGTATCAGTGTATCATGCATCACTTTGCAAAACATAACTTTTTGATATATTCAAAATACTTTGTTTTGTACATTTTATTTATGGTTTAAGTAGTCTTATTTTACTTACCATACATAACATTTGTTACACATTACTTGACTACTTTTGGACTATCAACATTTGACATGGTTTATACAAGGACTATTAACTATTGGTTTAAACATAGACATTACACTTTGTTGGTTGGTTAAAGTGATTTAAGTAACGAGATGTGAGTAATATGATACAATCATGGTGGATACGCCGCTGGTACTTCCTATACATAAGTGATTGTATTATATTACATATCATAGCGTTATTTGAATCATTCATTTTGGACTTATACATTTTACACAAGTGACATGTTTTTACTAGACTTTGGTTTACAATACAGTTTATTTTATACAACTCATTTTATATGGTTACTCATTTAACCATACAGTATTCACTTATTTATACATATCATCTGAACTTATTGTTTTTCAAGCGATTTACAAAACAAATCAAATTACAAGGTTCTTGACTAAACATTTTCTTAAACTTAAGTCATGAATCCTATTTTCACAAAACCTATGTATCTCACAGGCATTTTTATGCTGACGTACCTACTTTCACATGTGTTTTCAGGTGCTTTTCCGTAGGATGACGATCATGACACTAGGGCGGACCTGTGCCTTAGAAACTTAAAATGAAGCTAGACGATGTTTAATTATGTACTAAACTCTTAAATTTCTGTTTGAAACAATGAAACTCTTATGTTAATAAATAAATTACAACTTTGTTTGCCATGGATTTGAAACAATAATTCTGTTGCAACACGCCCCGATGTTTCCGCCGCGATTTGTTGTTTTACGCGGTCGGGGTGTTACAATTCACATTTCGATAATACGCATTTGTTTTGTAAAAACCGGTATATTTAGTATAATCCACTCGTAAACCATTTGAGTTCCTCGAAATCCATTCGTAATATGATTTAGAAATATGAGTTTTCGTTCGTTCAAAAGCTTTGTATGTTCTTGCAAAACGTGCTTTGTCTAAAATATGCAGTCTTTGTTAGTCAAAAACTTTGTGTGTTTCTGCAAAACGTGCATGTCTTTCCACCCCGAAAACATTTATAAAAAAATGTAAAACCGTAAAAAGGTGGGGTTATGAACTCACGTGAATTGCCTTGTGCAAAGCTAGTTAAATACGACTTTGTGATGCCGTTTCCAAAACGAGACTAACTAGCGTGCATTCTACAATATTCCTAACACGGAATATCTGATAAGTTTCTAAATAAAAGCGGTAACTAGTCTACGTGTCCCCGAGCTCTACCGAATCATTGACCGAATGATTCGACGGTAAGTCGTTAACTTAATGGAAACGATTAGGTCATATTTGATAAGTACGTTTATCGTCGATAATAACTAATGAGTCTTGAAAAGACTTGATTCTCGAGATATTTAAAAATAAGTAAATATTTATACCAAAATATATCGTTAAGGTCGCTTGTCGTCCCGAGAAGTCGTACGTGTATAAAAGATTATTTACACGAAAATAATATATAATAAACTTGTATTATATATCGCGTTTCGTATGATCTTTGTCAAAATATTCGTATATGCCTTTTAGGCGTATAAAATAAATATGAAAAGTTATATTTATTTTATAAAAGAATCGTCGAGTTGTCTTGTTTGAAAATAAATATGACTATATTTATTTTATAAAAGAATTCGACTTGTTTGTGTTGGAAATAAATATATAGTTATATTTATTTTTATGAAATAGTTGTCGAAATTTCAAAGTTTAGAATAGATATAACAACTATCTTTATTGTCGGAAATAGTATCCGAATCGTCGTTTTTGTATGTTGTAAAAGTGTTGTCGAAAGTATTGTTACACTTGTATTTGTTTTTATATAAAAAAAATCACTTGAATACAATGGTTCGTTTTATAATAAAACGCGTTTGTTTTTATGGATTTTCTTGAAAAAATGGGCAGAGTTTCCTCTGTTTTTGGACGGCCCCGACAACTAAAGTGTCGTTATTCAATCAAGATTCAAACAATAAAATCAATATTTATATAAGTCTTGTCGAATAATTTAAGATGTGAACTAATAGTTAATTGTTTCGAGCTCGTTTCACAGGTGAGTAACAATACTATAAAAACGCAAAAATATTAGTTGTGCCGTTAGTTTTTACCAAGTTTTCGTGTCGACACCGAACCGAACCGTTGACCGCGTTTGACCAGATTGACCCGTTGACCCGAACTGTTGACCAGCGTTGACCGAAACCCGCACCGCTGAATCTGAACCCGAACTTAAGTCTGACCGGAAACGAGTATAACTAGATCCGAACCGAAACAAGCTCATCTAACTGCATACGAGCCGAAACAGTTTGACATTGAACCAAACTTAAACCAAACATAGTCTGAACCAACTGAACCTTCTCCTCGTGTTCCTGTGACTGACCCGAGAAGACCCGAAGAACCTGTTGATGACCCAAACCCCGACGACGGATCTGTACTACTTGTGACTCCGAAACAAAACCCGAATAGAACCCGCACCCGAACCAAATTAAGTCGAAACAAACCTGAACCGTGTTGAATCCCCAACTCGAAATCTGAACAATATGAACCAAGTGCCTTTGAAATGAAACCCGACGGCGAGTCACCTCCGCCGCCGTCATTGCTGCTCGATCCGCCGCTGGCTCCTCCACCGCCGCCGCCGTGAGCGGCGGTGCCGCTGCCTCTCTGCCACATCTCTCTCTCTCTCTCTTCTCAGCCTGGTCTCTCTATCTGGTTTTGTATCCGCCGCACCACCACCGGACGGTGGTGGTGGGGATCCGCCTCGTTAATCGAAAAAGGGGGGTTGCTGCTGTCGTCGCTCAGAGCCACCACCACTGCCACTCACGACGGCGCGTCTGCTACCGAGATCGGAACCGAGAGGGGAGGGGTGTCGCTGGGTTGGGTTTTGTTATGTGAGGGAAGTGATTTCCTGTGTTTGCTGTTTGTGTGGATACATGACCGAGAGAGATGTGAGAGGCAATGAATGTGTTTTAGGGTTTTGGGAGGTAGGAGATGAAGATGTCTGATGTTTTTAATTTTGTGCTTGTATGAGTGTTCTAAGGGAAGGAGAGGTGTTATGTGTGTGTACAAGTTGTCGGCACATGAGACTTGAGGATCAAGAGGGGGGTATGGACCATTAAATAGAGATCTAGAGATTTGAAGAGATCTTACAAGATTTTGGTAGGATTTTGTAATATTTTGCAGATCTTCTATGGGTTTGTAAAGATTTGATAGAGATTTCATAAATCTTGATAAGATTTAGTAGGGATTTAGTATAGATTTTGGTATAGATCTAATATATTATGTGCAGATTTAGGCTTGTGGGTTTTGGGCTTGGGCCTAGGGCCTACAAGCCCATCTCATGTGTAAGTGGCCCGTAATTCCTACGAGACCCGTTGTCAAAACCCTGAACTCTGTTTAACGTCAAAAATTAAAATACAAAAAAAATATGGTCGGTAGTCGTTGTTTGCACGCCCGTTCGTCGATTACGGTAATAATCGCGAAAAATTATATCGTTGTCGTCTTAAATCTGTTTTTCGATCCGGTTTCGACTGTAGTTACTAAAATTTCATTACGGAGTTAAATATAGCGTAGAATGTAAATTCTGAAGGTGAAAGGTGTCTCCGTCGCTTCCATTTTGTTGCCGATGCGTTTCCTACCATCGCGTTTTAAGTTCACGTTTGCATTTGTGTCGCATGGAAGACCAATAAATTCACAAAATTAATTTCATAGACATAAAATATTCGTGTAACATTCATTCTTGTCGGCGTTGTCAGTATTTTATACGGCATCAGTTCGTTGTCGCTTAATATTCACCGGATCTTTCCGTAAACCACCGTTCACGCCTTGTAAAGCCAGTTAGCCGCTTCTAGGCACTCCAAAGGCCTAATTAAGTTAATTTGTGTCTTAAACACTTTTTATTGTCGCGTTAATCGCCCGTTAATTACGTAATTAGGAGCCGTAAATTACCGATTGTCACAATCACATCAAAAGGGACACAGGGTCACCCTACCCTTGCCCAATTAGTCTGTCACTGTATCAAAATTCACGTAGTCAAAAGTAGTCTCCCAAAAGTCTCTACAATCTCGGCTTATTAGTAGTGTCTTTTCCCAAAAGTAATGCAATCTGCACAAAACCAAAAGCCAACTATACTGGTGTCTGAGGTGGAGGAGTGAAGAAAAGCAAACTACTAACATGTGCAAGCTCCTCCTCGAGCTTGTATATACGTCGAAGTAAGTAACTGATTTTGCTGCTTGATAGCGAAGAAATGAGCATCCAAAACAGGGTGGAGGACGTGGTGTCAACTCAAGCTCTGAAACTTTACGACTCAAAACCTCAAACTGCAGCTGAAGTGACAGGAGCAACCCATTCCGTGTGTAGTGTCACGCCCCGACCACGTAGAACAACAAAACGTGGCGGAAACGTCAAGGAGTGTTGTAACAGAATCATTGTTTCACAACCATGGATTAAACAGTTTAGTTTTATTAAATTAAACGTATTACATTACATTGGAATTAGAAACAAAACATGAACAAATAGACTTTCATTGTTATTAAGTCACTAAGGCCTCGTCCATTCCTGTGTGAGCGAACACAGATATCATCATCAAACATCATCGACTATGGTACCTGAAACACATGTGAAAATACGTCAGCATAAAAATGCCGGCGAGTACATAGGTTTTATATGAGTGTCAGTTTCACGGCTCGTTTTACATGTTGCAATACTTATTTAAAAACCTTGTTTTGAAAAGTATAATATTGCGACATAATTAACCAACTCAAATCAAGTTGGTTATAATTTGCAAAATCTCGTAGCCATGATTCTTAACTCCAAAACATTTGTTTTATTAAATCAAATTGTAAAATATCTCATAAAAACTCATTAATAAAACTCGTATGGTTTATATTATTCAGAAAACATCCTTGATTGACATTTTTTCGAAATCGTTTACCCAAGTGATCTAGATAACGCAACGATATATAATGTGTTAAAAGCACTTATATATAGGAAGTACCAGCGGCGTATCCACTATGCTTTTAACACATTACACCCGCCCCGTTACCTAATCACTTCCCTAACCCAATGGCTCAAACAGTTACAAATGGTTCACATAAATCAAATGGTTACAAACGGTTCACATAAATCCAACGATTTCAAATGGTTCACATACATCAAATGGTTACAAATGGTTCACATACATCCAATGATTTCAAATGGTTCACATACATCCAATGATTTCAAATGGTTCAAAACGTAAAACAATTGTGCTAGCGTGTTAAGTGAACATACATAGCAAGACATAATGAAATCATGTACTAATAGTGTACTAATGAACATAGCAAGTATATGATATGAAAACATGGAAAGCATGAAAATAACAAGTAGGCACATGTGTTTCACCCCAAAACGTTTGGAAAACAGTAAAAGAGGGGTCTATGTACTCACTTGAGGATGCTTAGAAGTCTTGAATAACAACCATGCAAAGCAAGAAGGATCACGGAATCAAACGGCACCTAATATAGGTAACTATGTAAATAAACGGACCTAAATCGGAGGATCGGATAAAATGAGGTTTCGTAAACCAAATGAGTGTAGGGACTCATGTAATATGGTTTAACAAAGCCTACATTCTAAAACAAAACCTAACCTAAGTGCTTACGACCCATTACGACTCGTTAAGGTAGCTTACGCCACTTTAACGCGTCGTTCGCATAAAACGCGTTTGGACCGCCTAACTAGTCCTATGATAAGTAAAATATGCCTTAACATGTCTAATATTGTTGCCAAATCAGTTTAGATATCAAAAATTATGTTACATATGCTTAAAATGAATTTTGGCGTAAAAAGCGCATTTTGGTCATTTACCTAAGGCATATAAACTACCTATCATACAACTACTTAAACAACGTGACCATAAGGTATAACCTCGGAAGGTTATTCCCTGTGCAACTATGGTCACCTAATGTGTTTGGTCGGATCCTAAAGATCGACCAAACGGGTCGGGTTCGAATGTATAAGCGGTTGTTTAGATCGCTTACCTTACGACCCTACATAAGCACTAAACCTAAAGTGACGAGCTAAACATGTTAAAACATGCTTAACGAGGTTTTAAAACAGGTTTGGTATCAAAACAAACGGTTTTGATACCTAAAAGTAGTTTGGTTACAAAATACGCAAGAATACGCCTTTTGGACGAAACTACGACTCGCCACTATGCCTAGATAACGTGGTAATCAGTAGGTATAGTCACAAGAGACTAAAACCATCATGATTACACTCACGTTATGAAGTTCAAACAAACTTCATGTTGACCATAAACTGGTCAAAGCAGAAAGTCAAACACAGTTTGACTTTCACGCGACAAAGAACGAAAGAGGACTTACAAAAGGTCAAAGAACGGAAGTTTGACCCGATTATTCTCAGGTATGAAGTGAAAGCACCTCATCTTATAGAAATATCAGATCAACTGTGAGTTGCAACAATGAGATGGATGGGGTATTTTGTCACACCCTGGCTTTGCGGAAGCGGGGTTAATTTTGGTGTGACTTCTTAATACCATAGCTTAATCATACCAAAGCTATATGAGTTAAAAACATGCAAGATCATCCATTAAGTTTTGAAAACCAAACACAATACCATTGTTTTAACCAACAACCATAACCTTGTCCAACAGACGTTACAACTTGAAACATAACATAAACATGGTTTAAGGACTGTGTCTTGTCCAGGAAAGAGACACATCCCCTAAACCCCGGATGACCTTGGAAACTAGTGCAGCGGAAAACATGCCATACCGTGCCAGATCTCGTTAATTTCCTGAAATACATGTAAGTTGAAAAATCAACAATAATGTTGAGCGAGTTCATGTGCAAGTGAGTAAGTAAAAACACTTGTAAGTATAAAAGTTCCCTGGTATGTAGCAGTGTAAGAGGACTTGTGATCACCAATGGTTTGCAAGGCCATTAGCATGTTGTGAAATGCAAGTAGGAAGATACAAACCTAGCGTATTTGGCGTTGGGGCACAAAGTCACCACCTGGTCCATTATGCGGGCTCAGGGGTTGGGCTCGCTACACCCAGATAGATCTACCGCTTAAGTCCCTCGGTGTTCTAACTACCCATTCACATGATCTAAAACCTCCTTACGTTAATCATACCGTGTATAATAGTACTTGTAAACAAAGTAACATGTATTTCACCCCCGCAGTTAAGAAAACTGAAAACAGTTAGAGAAAAGGGGGACATGAACTCACAGTGAATGCGCGTCTCTACCAAGTGTCTCCAATACAGTAAGCTGTGCAACGACCTACAAGTGCTAATTCTATTAGACGGACGGCCGTGCTTTAGCTTTATAGTTTAAGTCTTTGGGAAATAGTTAGACAACTATTTCGTGTTTATGTTCTGTATACACTTGGTAGTTATACTTCTTCCCAAGGATGGGGGATACAATACATGTGCGTAAGTTACGTTTTAATAATCGAGTGGTAATATAATTACCGGTGTAACTTATATGTTAATGTGGAAGCGTTCGTAAAGTTTTGGAATCATTAACGCTTGTAAATATTATTTTTACTCTAAAATAATATTTATGTATTTTCACAAAATAATCATAAACAGTGTGGTGACAAAATATATTTATCACGTTAACTCTTGTGAAAATCCCACCTCCGAATATTTAGTAAAACATAGTTCTGGCGAAATTTATGTTTCGAAAATATGTCGAAAATAGTTCTAACACTTGTTGTGTAAATAAGCCTAAGTGTTAGGTTTTTAGAAAATTTCGCCAGAGTTTCCTCTGTAACTGGAGGTGGCCACGCTTCTAAGCGTATCATTTTCTTTTTGAAAACAACCCATGATTATCAACAATCAACCCTTACGTTTTAACACGCGAAACGCTACCCTTGTCGTTTCAGTTTCAATATGTGGAAACTGGACTGTTTTCGGACGACTAAATAAAATACTTAACCCTTTCCAAAAATTCCCAAATTTTTACGGGTCGTCCTAATCGACCCAAAAATGATTGTATAAAAATATCGGGGTCCAGTTTCTTATCAATAATTTATAGAAAATCGTTTACCGAACCGTGATCAGATTTGTCACATTCTGATCACAGTTTGTGGAAAAATTCGTCAAAAATTCCTCGTATGTCCGTTTATCGAAATTCCAGTTTGAGGGTCACAAATACATCCGTGACCATCTTAGATAAAAGTTTCAGGGGCTGGTTCGGTTCGGGTTTTAAGTTGTGATCGAAAACGCACAGCCCAATTTACTGCAGTAACAAACAGCCTTAGCTGCTGTCACGAAAACAGGTTTTTAAAATAGTAACCGACATCAGAAAAATACGATTCCAGCGCCATTTTCTTCGTTTTTCGAAATGACACGATTTAGGCTTTTGAAATTCCGTTTTTCGAGTTTTTAAAGTCCGTTTACAGCCTGATGAAGGCGGCTGAAACAGTGACTCAGCTTGCTGTTTTGCGGTTTAGATGTTATTAAATCGTGTTATAAGTGTCCGATTAGCGGGTTAAACAAGAAAACAACTTTTGTACACGTTAAAACACTTTTACCCGAGTAAAGCATTTTTACACAAGTTCATGTTTCATGTGTGGTAGAGTTTCACCTTTTAACCCTTGTTTCTTCTAAAAACAAGCTTATGTGAAGATCCATGATCTTACAAAGTCGGGTTAAACGATGATCCGAGCTACCACATCATAGATCGGGCCTCAATAATCACAAATTCCAAATACTACATCTTTTACACAAGTTACAAGCTATTAACCACCATTTTAGTGTTTTTACTAGACTTTAAAGCTTCAAAATGTAAGTTATCGATATTTAACCGACAAAGTTCCTTTTAACCACTTTAGATAAGTTCAAGAACAAGTTTTAAGTGTTATACCTCTAGCTCTAAGCTAGGGAAGATTCTTGATGAAAATCGCGTGGATAAAAGCTAACGGTAGAGGTCCTTCGCGTTCCGTTTGCACCAAAGCTCCTAATACGTGATCCTTAACGCGTGTATGATCTTGGAATGTGAAGGACAAGAACCAAAAAAATTTATGGATGGATAGGGATGCTTGGCCGTAGCTAGTTTAGAGAGAAGAGAGAGAGTTTTGGTGAAATGTGGGTTATGTGATAATGCTCATGAGATTAGTGGTTAACTTATAGGCAAAAATAAGATGATTAACCAATGGTCCATGTGTAGTCTTGATATCCAACAACCAAGATTTACAAATCATACAAGGTACTAGTATGTCCCCTAGGGGACCGAACTCGGTTATGGGGGGGGGGGGGGGGGGTTTCCTAACCGATTTTAACTAGTTTAGTTGGTGTTTAGTTAGGTTAAATAGGTTAACTAAGTATTTAACTTAGTTAGTTGTATGTTATGTGTTATGACGGGTGTTAGGGTAATCAGAGACCCTAACTGGCTCAGAAAAATATAATTAGTGAAAATAGTAATATTTTCATGTTCCGGGTAAAGTCCGGGTGTCCGGTTGGATAGTAATCCGTTAAAGCGTTACAAAAGCTTTAAAGTGTCGTTATTAACATTTTTAGTGACACAATTTGTTTTCCCGACACTTTAGAAAGTGTCTAGTATTATTTTCTCATGTTCTGGCACTTTACTAGTCAGCTAGAAGATGGATTAATTATTGAAGTGCTGTGTTTGGTACTTAAAGTACGTTTTTGGCACATCCGAATCAGTGTATCTCATTCCTAGAGACGCGGTACCACAACCCTTATATCCCTACACTCACTACCAGTGTAGCCAAAATACTTGAGGCTCTTAACAGGCCTTAGAGGCAGTATCTGCCTGATGCTGGTTATATCAGCATGTTCACTGTGTATCCGTTTAGTGCTACTGTGCTTTTTGTGCATCATGTTTGTCACTAGGGTTCAGCATGTAAATAATGTAGTGACAGCAAGCAAGTATGATGCAAGTAAGTTCATGTATCAGTATTCAAGTAGCAGTTCATCAGCTAGTTTAAACAAGCACAGTAATTAAGCAGTAATTAATCAGTAATTAAGTTGTACGGATACCTGGTTTAGTGCGGGTTGTCACATTCTCCCCCCGTTAAATAAATTTCGTCCCGAAATTTAAGTTCTGCTTGTAGAAGCAGGGTTCCTAGGAAATAAGTGGGGGTATTTCTCTTTCATCCGGTCCTCACGTTCCCATGTGAATTCAGGACCATGTCTGGCATTCCAACGAGCTTTGACGAGTTTGACACTGCTCCGGCGGGTCTTGTTAACTTTCCAATCTGTGACCTCGACAGGTTCGTCTACGAAGTGGAGCGTGTCGTCAATATGAATCTCGTCGGTAGGAATGGCAACGTCAACTTGAGTTGGACTTTTCTTTAAATTGGATACATGCAATGTATCGTGAACACCATTCAGTTCAGTAGGTAGGTCCAACTTGTATGCTACTGTCCCAATTCTTCCCAGAATTCTGAAGGGACCAATGTAGCGCGGATTTAACTTTCCATGCTTACCAAAGCGTGCCACCCCCTTCCAGGGTGAAACCTTCAATAACACCATTTCCCCAACTTGGAAATCCACATGTTTCCGGTTTGGATCCGCGTAGGCCTTTTGTTTGTGGCGAGCGGCTTTGATGCGTTTAAGTATTTGCGCAATCTTGTCTGTCGTCTCTTGGACGATCTCGGGACCAGCAAGCTGCCTATCACCTGCGTCAGACCAACATAGTGGTGATCGGCACTTGCGTCCGTATAGGGCCTCAAATGGCGCGACACCAATACTGGTGTGGTAGCTGTTGTTGTATGAAAATTCGACCAAAGGTAAGTGTTTATCCCAGCTACCTCCCGAATCCATGACACATACCCTCAGCATGTCTTCCAAGGTTTGTATCGTTCGCTCGCTCTGGCCGTCGGTTTGCGGATGGAACGCAGTGCTCAGATTCATTTGTGAGCCAAAAGATTCTTGGAAGGATTGCCATATCCTTGACACAAACCTTCCGTCTCTATCAGAGATGATTGAGAGAGGTACTCCATGACGTGCTACGATCTCTCTCATGTATATTTCCGCAAGTTTACTAGTACTGTCTTTCTCCTTGATTGGCAGAAAGTGTGCGGACTTTGTTAGGCGGTCAACAATCACCCAAATCATATCATGGCCTCTTGGCGTTCTTGACAGTTTTGTAATAAAATCCATGGAGATTTGTTCCCATTTCCACTTGGGAATCTCAGGTTGTTGCAGTAGCCCTGAAGGCTTCTGGTATTCCGCTTTAACCTTAGCGCACGTTAAACATTTGCTCATGTAAACAGCAACATCGCCTTTCATTCTAGGCCACCAATAATATTCCTTGAGATCCTGGTACATCTTATCCGATCCAGGGTGGATAGAGTACCGTGACTTGTGCGCTTCGTCGAAAATAACTTCCCTCAATCCACCAAACAGAGGAACCCAAGTCCTTTTCTCAAAACATAACGTTCCTTCCTCGTTTGGTACCAAAAGCTTCTCCATTCCACGGAGATATTCTTCCTCAAGGTTTCCCTCCTTGAGAGCTTCCTTTTGTGCAGCACGAATGCGCAAGGAAAGATCGGTTCGTATGATCATTTCTAGAGCCCTAACCCTTATGGGCTTGATTCTCTCTTTACGACTTAGGGCATCGGCGACTACATTCGCCTTCCCTGGATGATACTTTATTTCGCAGTCGTAGTCGTTTAACAATTCAACCCATCGTCTTTGCC
The DNA here is from genome assembly GCA_030545235.1 of Helianthus tuberosus. NCBI lineage: Eukaryota > Viridiplantae > Streptophyta > Magnoliopsida > Asterales > Asteraceae > Helianthus > Helianthus tuberosus. Next base: position 125,824,948 of record CM060376.1, on the reverse strand, counting down.
TCATATTCAACTCCTTCTGGTTGAATATATGCTGTAGGCTTTTGTGATCTGTGAAGATTGTACACTTCGTACCATAAAGGTAGTGTCTCCAGATCTTTAGTGCAAATATCACTGCGCCGAGCTCCAAATCGTGTGTGGTATAGTTCTTTTCGTGCACTTTTAGTTGACGCGATGCGTAAGCAATGACCTTTTGGCGTTGCATCAACACGCAACCCAATCCTTGGCGCGATGCGTCGCAGTATACCACAAAATCGTCAGTACCTTCTGGTAGAGCTAAGATTGGCGCGTTACAAAGCTTATCCTTTAGTATCTGGAATGCTTCATCCTGTTTGATTCCCCAATCAAACGTCTTATCCTTCTGCGTGAGGAACGTCAAAGGTTGAGCGATCTTTGAAAAGTCCTCAATGAACCTTCAATAGTAGCCAGCCAAACCCAAGAATTGTCGAATCTCGGTTGGCGTCTTTGGCGTTTCCCAATTCTTGATTGCCTCGATCTTTGTGGGATCAACATGGATTCCATCTCCGTTTACCACGTGCCCAAGGAATTGGACCTCTCGTAGCCAAAACTCGCACTTGGAGAATTTGGCGTACAGTTGTTCCTTCTTTAACAGCTCCAAAATGGCTCTAAGATGTTGTTCGTGTTCAGCCTTCGTCTTTGAGTAAATCAAAATGTCATCGATGAATACCATCACGAACTTGTCCAAGTATGGCTTGCAAACTCTATTCATTAGAATACTGCAGGTGCGTTTGTCAAACCAAACGGCATAACAAGGAACTCGTAGTGTCCATACGAGTTCGGAAGGCTGTTTTCGGGACACTTTCTTCCTGTATCCTTAGTTGATGGTATCCAGATCGTGAGTCGATCTTTGAATAAAAGCTTGAGCCTTGCAGTTGATCAAACAGATCATTGATTCTTGGCAGAGGGTATCTATTCTTAATCGTCAGCTTGTTCAATTCTCTGTAGTTGATGTTTATTTGAAAATCATCATCCTTCCTTTTGACGAGTAGAAATGGGGTTACCCCAAAAGGAAATTTTGGTCTGTTATCTTCCTTCTCTAACCATTGCCAACACTTCTCTGTCAATCCTTGCATCTTCGAAAATGTAAGTTGCTATGATGCATCGACTACGGGTGCCGTGCCCGGAATTAGATCGACGCGGGATTCGACTAATCGTGAGGAGATGATTTCGGCAAGTCTTCGGGGAAGACTTCAGGGTATTCTCCAATCACAAGGATATCTTCGAGTTTTGGTTCTTCGACTTCCTTTTCCATAACATGAGCCAAGAATGTAACACATCCTTTGTGCGAGAATTTTTGGGTTTTCTTAGTCTGATAATCCGTAGGAGCGTATCCTGCTCCATGAGTCACGATCATTTCTTCGTTCGTTGTCGGGGCGCGGATGACAATCTCCGCATGGTTGTTCGTCAACCAGTCCATCACGTCGAAGCTTCCAAACTCAACTGGCAATAGATCTAGCGTAAACTTACGCTCTCCGGGTTCTATCGTGCCGATTCCAGTTACTGCGTTGGCTTCCACTAGCTTCCCCTAAGCTAGTTCTAATGGGTACTGGAATAACTACTCACTCACTACGTAAACCAATTATGTCCTTGAATACTAGAATTGTGAATCGTAAAATTTGCAACAGTAGTTGGCAATACAGACGCATAATATTGAGTACTGTGGGACGTACCGCTATCCATGTTTGGATCTCTGGCGTGCCTCCCTAGCTCCGATGGGGAGCTTTCATCCCTGCGCCTGATTGCTTTTAGGGCAATATCTTCTGAAATGCTTTTTGCTCCCACAGTTTAAACATCCTCGAGCACGCTTCTGTTTATCACTCATTCTGCCTTGACAATTATCATTGTCGTTGTCCCCTTCGTGATTCTCACTACCGTCTTGGCCCCCATTACTAAGTTCAGTATTTTGCCAACAAGTTTCCTTGACATGTCCCACCTTGCCACAGTTACCACAATTTCCATATTTGCATCGCCCGATATGATAACGTAAACAATTGTCGCACTTAGGTAGGATACCCTTGTAATCTTTTCCCTTTTTGGTCTTCTTCTTGTTACTTACCCGAGTAACCATCTTGAAATTTGCAAGCTTCCTCTTGTTATCCTCCAGATGCCTTTATAGCAGTCTCCTTTTTCTCCTCCGCAGGGGAAAATTTTCCTTGTCTAACTGCTTCTTCCGTGAGTGCTATGCTTATGTTGATAGCCTCGGTGATCGTTGAGGGTTTTGATGCTGTTACCAGGCTTAGAATCTGAGGTGCCAATCCCCTTATGAACTGTTCAATTCTTTTAAACTCTGGTGTCCCCAGGAGTATGGCAACTTGTGATAATTCGTTAAATCTCTGCACATACTCTGCTATTTTTGGTCCTTTCATTTTCAAGTTCCACAGTTCTGTTTCCAATTTCTGGACTTCTGCCCTCGAGCAATATCTTTCACGCATCAGATTTTTCAGTTCGTCCCATGTCATAGCATATGCAGCGGTCTCGCCCGTCGTCCGAATTTGATGGTTCCACCATGACAGAGCCTCATCCACCAATAGTCCAGTTATATACTTGACTTGATGTTCGTGGTCACATTTGCTCAATCGTAAAACAGAATCTGTCTTTTCAACCCAGCGTACGAAGGCTAAGGCACCCCCGGTGCCGTCGAACTCTCGAGGTTTGTGGTCTAAGAACTGCTTGTAGGTGCAGCCGTTGGGTGGGTTATTTCCTGAGGTACCTCCGTTGCGCTCGGAGTGATGGGCCTCGTATTGTGCGATGACTGCAGTAATGATTCCCTGAAGTTCCACCTCGTTGGTGGGTATGCGTACACCCCGTTTTGGAGGCATTTCCTAAAAGATGTTTCACGTAGGTTAGGTCATCGCAACCAAAATGCACGTATGCATTAACAATATCAACACATAACATCTCATGCTATAAATAAATTAGCCTCTGCAATGGTCGAGGCTTCGAGGTAGTAACCATACCCCTGATCTGGGGTGCAAGTGTCCAAGTGAATCGTTCAATCCTTTTGAACTCCGGTTTGACTAAGTAGGGGACGACCCTAGACAAGTCGTGAGATTGCTGGATGTATTCCGGAATCTCTGGTCCGTCCATTTTCAATTCCGAAACTCTACCTCAAGCTTCTGAATTCCAGTCTTAAAGCAACCTTTCTTCTCAATCGTTTCCCTTGAGCTCGTCCCAGCTCAGTGCATAAGTAGCATCTTGTACCAGGGATCTAATCCTGGAGGTTCCATTATGAGAGTGTGCCATCTAGAAATATCCCCGAGATATAGGTAACACTCTGTTGGGGCGAATAGTTACTCATTCTTAGAATGGAGTCGGTCTTTTTGGACCAACGAACAAATGCAACGGTGCCTCCTGTTCCATCAAAGTCCAAAGGCTTGCAGTTCAGGAACTGTTTATAGGTGCAGCCAGTTGGAGGGTTATCTCCAGTAATGCCATCGTTATGTCTTGTTGTACTTAGAGTGGAGGGCTTCATGTCATGCATTTATTTGTGAGATGCATTCTTGCAGCTCGGCTTCTGTCCTTGGTAACGTACTGGTGCTTGTGTCACGTCTGGGTGACATTCCCTTTTTGTCGAAATAGTGTGAAGCGGGTTGGACAATGTTTCAATTGTCTATGGGGTATATATAGCACCGTAAGCCATCATGTAATCATCCCATTTCACACGCAAATATACTCACTGTATAAGTGGGGAAATAAATTCCTGAGCCTTCACATAGGCTTATCAATTTGGCTTGTTGCTTGTAATAGAATGAACTCGAGGCTACATCGCCTAGGTCATTTGTGTTTAAGTTATTTCCTGCTGCATTGGTTATCATTAGCTTGACCCGCAGAGTCCACCAGGATTCCTGTGCACTACGAATCATTATTACGTGGGCCCCCGTAATAATAAATTGTCTTGCACAGTTACCCCAAATTTTCTCTCATCCAAGCAGATGATCAATCAAGGAGCAACAGCCGGTGCATTGGCATGAACAGAGTCATACTCCAATGCGGGGTCAGGAGCAACGCCTGGCTCAGGGCCACGGCTAGCTCCGAATCAAAAACTCCATCTCAAAATCAGCTGGATCAACAATCACAGGGGTTACAGGATCCCCCAAGGGCTGGTCTAAGTGCATGAACTCAATGTCATGGACTGGATCAACACCAGGCGAAAAAAACAGGATTGTCCTCAATATCGCGATCAAACTCAAAACTGTGTGCGGGATCCGGTGCAGCTGATGATGCCATATCAGGGTCGGCGTCGTGTGAGTGGTGCTGCATTCCCTGTATGTGCGAAGATGCGGATGTCAGAAACTCAAGTGAGTCTGGGATAGGGGAATGGGCATGAGTTTCCCCTGCAGAAGCGTCCGCATGCAGTAGTCTAATACCAGCAGTAATAAGGCCCTGCCCTCGAATGGGTCCTCCTCCAGTAGATCGTTATCGTCGTCAGAGGCCACGTTGGGAGGGCATATCATCAACAGAATAAGTGGCAAGGGGCACAGGAGCAGGGATCACTGCCAGTGGCAAATTCCCAACAAGATGGCCATCAGTAGGCTCTGCTACGACTTCAGGCAGTGCACAAAGGGCTGAAAGTCGTCATTGTCTGTGCTGGTAGTATCAGAAATGCACACCTCGTGCCCTGTTGAACTATGTCGTCTGATACTATGGTCATGGGGTTCGTAGTGCCCATCTTTCTAGTACTTGATGAAAGCATAACGTTTGTAACACAAACACATATACGTATAATAATCAATCATATAATCAGTTAATCACATAAGTCACCAAGTAAGGTATCACATACTTCTCCTAGTCTTACTAGCCAATTTCGTCCAGTCTACAAGACTGCTCTGTCCTTCACTTAAACCAAACCTCGATCCTCCAGATCGATCCTATAACAAACCAACGTGCTCGACTACCTTGATCACCTCGATCCTCCAGATCGATCCTATAACAAACCAACGTGCTCGACTACCTTGATCACCTCGATCCTCCAGATCGATCCTATAACAAACCAACGTGCTCGACTACCTTGATCACCTCGATCCTCCAGATCGATCCTCAGCCCTCCAAGCTGAGCCTATAATTGATAAAATGTGCTCAACATTCGTTTGTAAAAAGTTGTGGATCTGGACTTAAGTGGTATGCAGAAAAATGTTTTCGTGAGAGCCCTAGTGATCATAGTCTAGACTCGAGAAAGAATCCTAGTTCGCTATGATCAGAGCTCTGATACCAAGCTGTCACACCCTGGCTTTGCGGAAGCGGGGTTAATTTTGGTGTGACTTCTTAATACCATAGCTTAATCATACCAAAGCTATATGAGTTAAAAACATGCAAGATCATCCATTAAGTTTTGAAAACCAAACACAATACCATTGTTTTAACCAACAACCATAACCTTGTCCAACAGACGTTACAACTTGAAACATAACATAAACATGGTTTAAGGACTGTGTCTTGTCCAGGAAAGAGACACATCCCCTAAACCCCGGATGACCTTGGAAACTAGTGCAGCGGAAAACATGCCATACCGTGCCAGATCTCGTTAATTTCCTGAAATACATGTAAGTTGAAAAATCAACAATAATGTTGAGCGAGTTCATGTGCAAGTGAGTAAGTAAAAACACTTGTAAGTATAAAAGTTCCCTGGTATGTAGCAGTGTAAGAGGACTTGTGATCACCAATGGTTTGCAAGGCCATTAGCATGTTGTGAAATGCAAGTAGGAAGATACAAACCTAGCGTATTTGGCGTTGGGGCACAAAGTCACCACCTGGTCCATTATGCGGGCTCAGGGGTTGGGCTCGCTACACCCAGATAGATCTACCGCTTAAGTCCCTCGGTGTTCTAACTACCCATTCACATGATCTAAAACCTCCTTACGTTAATCATACCGTGTATAATAGTACTTGTAAACAAAGTAACATGTATTTCACCCCCGCAGTTAAGAAAACTGAAAACAGTTAGAGAAAAGGGGGACATGAACTCACAGTGAATGCGCGTCTCTACCAAGTGTCTCCAATACAGTAAGCTGTGCAACGACCTACAAGTGCTAATTCTATTAGACGGACGGCCGTGCTTTAGCTTTATAGTTTAAGTCTTTGGGAAATAGTTAGACAACTATTTCGTGTTTATGTTCTGTATACACTTGGTAGTTATACTTCTTCCCAAGGATGGGGGATACAATACATGTGCGTAAGTTACGTTTTAATAATCGAGTGGTAATATAATTACCGGTGTAACTTATATGTTAATGTGGAAGCGTTCGTAAAGTTTTGGAATCATTAACGCTTGTAAATATTATTTTTACTCTAAAATAATATTTATGTATTTTCACAAAATAATCATAAACAGTGTGGTGACAAAATATATTTATCACGTTAACTCTTGTGAAAATCCCACCTCCGAATATTTAGTAAAACATAGTTCTGGCGAAATTTATGTTTCGAAAATATGTTGAAAATAGTTCTAACACTTGTTGTGTAAATAAGCCTAAGTGTTAGGTTTTTAGAAAATTTCGCCAGAGTTTCCTCTGTAACTGGAGGTGGCCACGCTTCTAAGCGTATCATTTTCTTTTTGAAAACAACCCATGATTATCAACAATCAACCCTTACGTTTTAACACGCGAAACGCTACCCTTGTCGTTTCAGTTTCAATATGTGGAAACTGGACTGTTTTCGGACGACTAAATAAAATACTTAACCCTTTCCAAAAATTCCCAAATTTTTACGGGTCGTCCTAATCGACCCAAAAATGATTGTATAAAAATATCGGGGTCCAGTTTCTTATCAATAATTTATAGAAAATCGTTTACCGAACCGTGATCAGATTTGTCACATTCTGATCACAGTTTGTGGAAAAATTCGTCAAAAATTCCTCGTATGTCCGTTTATCGAAATTCCAGTTTGAGGGTCACAAATACATCCGTGACCATCTTAGATAAAAGTTTCAGGGGCTGGTTCGGTTCGGGTTTTAAGTTGTGATCGAAAACGCACAGCCCAATTTACTGCAGTAACAAACAGCCTTAGCTGCTGTCACGAAAACAGGTTTTTAAAATAGTAACCGACATCAGAAAAATACGATTCCAGCGCCATTTTCTTCGTTTTTCGAAATGACACGATTTAGGCTTTTGAAATTCCGTTTTTCGAGTTTTTAAAGTCCGTTTACAGCCTGATGAAGGCGGCTGAAACAGTGACTCAGCTTGCTGTTTTGCGGTTTAGATGTTATTAAATCGTGTTATAAGTGTCCGATTAGCGGGTTAAACAAGAAAACAACTTTTGTACACGTTAAAACACTTTTACCCGAGTAAAGCATTTTTACACAAGTTCATGTTTCATGTGTGGTAGAGTTTCACCTTTTAACCCTTGTTTCTTCTAAAAACAAGCTTATGTGAAGATCCATGATCTTACAAAGTCGGGTTAAACGATGATCCGAGCTACCACATCATAGATCGGGCCTCAATAATCACAAATTCCAAATACTACATCTTTTACACAAGTTACAAGCTATTAACCACCATTTTAGTGTTTTTACTAGACTTTAAAGCTTCAAAATGTAAGTTATCGATATTTAACCGACAAAGTTCCTTTTAACCACTTTAGATAAGTTCAAGAACAAGTTTTAAGTGTTATACCTCTAGCTCTAAGCTAGGGAAGATTCTTGATGAAAATCGCGTGGATAAAAGCTAACGGTAGAGGTCCTTCGCGTTCCGTTTGCACCAAAGCTCCTAATACGTGATCCTTAACGCGTGTATGATCTTGGAATGTGAAGGACAAGAACCAAAAAAATTTATGGATGGATAGGGATGCTTGGCCGTAGCTAGTTTAGAGAGAAGAGAGAGAGTTTTGGTGAAATGTGGGTTATGTGATAATGCTCATGAGATTAGTGGTTAACTTATAGGCAAAAATAAGATGATTAACCAATGGTCCATGTGTAGTCTTGATATCCAACAACCAAGATTTACAAATCATACAAGGTACTAGTATGTCCCCTAGGGGACCGAACTCGGTTATGGGGGGGGGGGGTTTCCTAACCGATTTTAACTAGTTTAGTTGGTGTTTAGTTAGGTTAAATAGGTTAACTAAGTATTTAACTTAGTTGTATGTTATGTGTTATGACGGGTGTTAGGGTAATCAGAGACCCTAACTGGCTCAGAAAAATATAATTAGTGAAAATAGTAATATTTTCATGTTCCGGGTAAAGTCCGGGTGTCCGGTTGGATAGTAATCCGTTAAAGCGTTACAAAAGCTTTAAAGTGTCGTTATTAACATTTTTAGTGACACAATTTGTTTTCCCGACACTTTAGAAAGTGTCTAGTATTATTTTCTCATGTTCTGGCACTTTACTAGTCAGCTAGAAGCTGGATTAATTATTGAAGTGCTGTGTTTGGTACTTAAAGTACGTTTTTGGCACATCCGAATCAGTGTATCTCATTCCTAGAGACGCGGTACCACAACCCTTATATCCCTACACTCACTACCAGTGTAGCCAAAATACTTGAGGCTCTTAACAGGCCTTAGAGGCAGTATCTGCCTGATGCTGGTTATATCAGCATGTTCACTGTGTATCCGTTTAGTGCTACTGTGCTTTTTGTGCATCATGTTTGTCACTAGGGTTCAGCATGTAAATAATGTAGTGACAGCAAGCAAGTATGATGCAAGTAAGTTCATGTATCAGTATTCAAGTAGCAGTTCATCAGCTAGTTTAAACAAGCACAGTAATTAAGCAGTAATTAATCAGTAATTAAGTTGTACGGATACCTGGTTTAGTGCGGGTTGTCACATATTTATAGTTTTTGCACAACCGTTAAGATCGTTCATCGTAAAACGAGCTTCGATCTCATCCGTACACATGTGCCCATGGTTTTGTGAAACCATGGGAGCCCCTAGTTTCATTAAAACCATGTGAAAATGAGGGGAACAGCTGGAACAAGCTGGAATTTAGATTTTTCATTTTGGTCCCTTCCTAAGATAACTATGGCAGATTGTCAATTTTGGTCCCTGAATGTGCAAAACATGGTTTTTGATGCATTTTTGACACGTTTAAGCCCCGTTAATCCCATTTCAAGGCTCTAAAATGAAGTTAAAGTATAGGGAACTTAAAAAATGCTCAAAAATATCTCGGATGTCGGTTCGTTTGGTCGTACGGTTGTGTTGTTCGGTTAATTACGACGAAACACGAACGAATGCGAAAAACGATCCAAATTACGAGACGACTGGAATTCTATCATGAAAATCACAAAAATAAAATATTTTAATGATTACATAAAGTTTTGGATGTCCGGATGCATTCAGAACGTAAGATATGCGCGAAAATGCAAACTTATGAACTTTTTGACGCTTTTAGTCCCTATTGATCAAGAAAGTTTATTTTTGCGCACCAAACACCTCAAAGCCTATTTCTAAGCTATGTAAAGGATATTTAGGGCATATTTAACTTATGATCAAGTTCCGAAATGTTCGTTACAGTACAAATCGGCATACTTTCGCAGTTTGTCGAAATTAGTCCCTTTAAGCGAATAAACTTGATTTCGCCACACCAAACCCTCCAAAACTTATTTCTAAGTTATGTAAAGGTTATTCAAGGTATATTAAGCCTATTTCACTATTTTGGAGTGTTCGTTGCATTAAACTGGTTATATTTACGCATCAGTGTGCGTATAACCTTCCAGAAAGCGATTTAAAGCTTGAAATCGAACATGAATTGATATGTGCAAACAATACACGTATTTTTACAAATCCCAAGTATGAAACACAATATTTCTTAAATTTGGTCTTTGTTTGATGGTCGCAGAGGCACATGTGTCACAGTCTCCCTTACTTTATGAAATTTCGTCCCGAAATTTATTCGTAGGAGTCTGTCTGTGACGCTGTGTTAAATAATTGCCTTGCATGGAATCTAGGGTGTTTATCTATTTGCGTAGAATAACCCATCAAAGATTATGCAAGGCATAATCCTGTCATTTCTCTCAACGGACAATCTTTAAAAATGAAAATGAAGGAAAATTCAAGGATATTCAATTCCCTCGATGGATATTCTTCAGAAACAAAAATGAACGGAATGAGTTATTTTCCTCAATGGGTATTCTTCATAAACGAAATGAACGAATAATCAAGAATATTCATTTCCCTCGATGGATATTCTTCAGAAACGAAAATGAACGGAATGAGTCATTTTCCTCAATGGGTATTCTTCAGAAACGGAAATGAACGAATAATCAAGAATATTCATTTCCCTCGATGGATATTCTTCATAAACGAAAATGAACGGAATGAGTCATTTTCCTCAATGGGTATTCTTCAGAAACGGAAATGAAGGAAAAATCAAGAATATTCATTTCCCTCGATGGATATTCTTCAGAAACGAAAACGAACGGAATGAGTCATTTTCCTCAATGGGTATTCTTCAGAAACGGAAATGAAGGAAAAATCAAGAATATTCATTTCCCTAGATGGATATTCTTCAGAAACGAAAATGAACGGAATGAGTCATTTTCCTCAATGGGTATTCTTCAGAAACGGAAATGAAGGAAAAAGAAAAATCAGGGATATTCATTTCCCTCGATGGATATTCTTCAGAAACGAAAATGAACGGAATGAGTCATTTTCCTCAATGGGTATTCTTCAGAAACGGAAATGAACTGAGTCAACTCTAGACACATGACAAAACTTGCTATGGTTTCTGTGCACTGAATTCCATAATTATGTATGCATCCATAATTACGTAATTCCTTGCACAGTCCGCACAGTTTGTTTTGTAATGTGAAGGGGAAGAAAATCAAACCTGTGATGAGTGTGACTAGACTATCATAGGGTCCTTTTAATTAGATCGACAAATGATCTCTTTAATTAGACCACCAAGGAGTCTTTTCAGCTATATCATCACATGATATTCCTAACCAGATTTTTGGATCAATCTGTTTAACTAGACCACTCAAGGGGTCTAATTATGGAATAGTACATTATAATCCAAGGGTCTTTACTATTACGTAGAAACCCATTAAGGATTTAAGGTAGTACCTTTGGATATCCTACTATGAATCCCTTATACGAAGATATGGAAGATTCTAAGAGGATTTGGATAAGAAAAACTTGGATCACACAAAAACATAAAAGGGAACACATAAGCACATAATCACATATTTGTTTAATCTGACCTTTAATTTATTATCTGTGGACATGATTATTTAAAGCACACCAGGAATCCAATCCGTGGATTTCCTTTGGCACTTTAATTATTAAGAATCTATCTATGAAGATAGGATGATCTTCTGAAAATTCGATTTTGTTTTCAAAGAAACGTAATATTCGAATTAAGGCACATAACAATTTTAGGATTTACGGAAATACCCTTAGGTACCCTATTAAGGATTTATAGTGGTACTTTGGGTATTTGTCCAGAGTTGCAACTTGCGCCTTGTACTTCGTTTCTTTGGAAGAAACGGGTACTTAGGATTTTTGTGGAAAACGCAAGAGATTATAAAATGGAAGAATTTTGGGGGTTGTCTGTTCTTCAAGGAATACGATTCCCTGATTGTCGGTATTATAGGGGATATGTTGTTTATACATGCAACCACATAAATACACTGCAATGTAAATAAAAGATTTATTTATAAACAACGATAACAACTATTTCATGGACCTTGACAACAAAAGAAAATAATACATAAGACGTGATTATTTCTAAATGGTGTTGTCTTTTAGTCGGTCAGATGCTCATCCCTGTGCTGGATTTGCATTAGCAAGCTTTGGGCAATTTCTTCGAAAATGACCCATCTCGCCACAGTTGTAGCAAGAACCTGGTGGAAAATGAGCTTGAGCAGGATTGTTGTCAGCTTGATTTGGTGCAACTGCGGCTCGGCAAACTCTTGCTGTATGACCTATAAGTCCGCAAATTTGGCATTTGCGGCACTTCACACTAGCATGATGATGATGAAGGTTACATTGGTTGCACAAGGGTGCAGTTCCATTGTATGGCTTCCTAGCAGGGGGTTGAGCAGGTTGGTTGGGGGCAGCTTGATCATTGTGACCAACCACGGTGAAGTTTTGGGAAGTTTTTCGCTTCCTTAACTTCTTGGAGGATTCAGTCTGTCCATCTTTGGGTTTCGATTCCTCGATTGGTTTCTTATCACCTTTTCGGAAAAGTTTACCTTTCCTGATTTGAGATTCAGTCAAGGTAGCAGATAGCTCAACGGCCTGCCTAACCATAGTGGGGTTACTACGAGTCACAATGTCTTGTACTGGGTCAGGGAGGCCATCAATGTACTTTTCGATTGCCTTATCCAAAGGCGTAACCATATTCGGGCATAATAGACTTAACTCCTCATAACGATCCGTGTAGGCTCGATGCTCACCGCTATCTTGCTTAAGATCTTCGAATTCCCTTTCCAAGTCCCTGATCTCGTGACGAGGGTAAATTCCTTCATCATCAGAGCTCGAAGCTCTTCCCACGTTTGAGCCAGTGCCACATCAGCACCCCTATCTCTCATCACACCATTCCACCATGTCAAAGCTCTTTTCTCAAAGACACTAGATGCGAATTCTACCTTTCGCTCATTTGGGCATTGAACATGCCTGAAGGTGCTCTCTAGACTCTCGAACCACTGCAGAAGTCCAGTCGCTCCTTGAGACCCAGAAAACTTTGATGGCTTAGCCGAGTTGAACGTCTTGAAGTTGCAGGAGGCATTATTGTTGTTGAGAGCTTGGTTAAATTGAGCAACGATGTTCGGGATTGCAACAGTCATTTGCTGCGTAATGATAGCTGCCAGCTCTTAATTAGGTACCTGATTTTCGCGTCGTGGAGGCATTCTAATAAGGGGAAACAAGAGAGAGAACAAATGAAATGGCATTGGGTAAGAATAGGATGTTACAATTACCGACCAAAATCATGGGTGATGGTCATTTGTTTGAACCACTAAGCAAACAAACGACACACAAAGGCTGAATCAAAGTAAATAGGTCCTCATAATGTATCACGAAGACATGCTCGCCTATAAGTGGACATTCACCCCAAGAGTTCCCAGGTAAGAGTGACTGGTCCGATATTGCGGATTTGTACGAACACTCTAGCCTTATACAGAAAGCTCAGGGTACAGGCACCCACACTTCCAGTTTGCACGTGTTCACATTATGTAGCCCTAAACTTTGACGAGAATTTGAAAACTTTAAAGGTTCGAAACCTTATAATAAATCATACTAGAACAGATGATTAGTTTTCAAAGTAGATCCAAATTTTGTGTTCTTATTGGGGCTGCTGCCTAAAGATAGGCAACCGTATTGTTTTATGACTAAACGCAAGTAAACTCACGTTAGGGTCCTAGGAAGGTTATAGTCTAGGTCAAAGCATTACTAATAACCTAATTCCCTATAACCATTGGCTCTGATACCAACTTTTCTGTCACACCCCGACCACGTAGAACAACAAAACGTGGCGGAAATGTCGGGGAGTGTTGTAACAGAATCATTGTTTCACAACCATGGATTAAACAGTTTCATTTTATTAAATTAAACGTATTATATTACATTGGAATTACAAACAAAACGTGAACAAATAGACTTTCATTGTTATTAAGTCACTAAGGCCTCGTCCATTCCTATGTGAGCGAACACAGATATCATCATCAAATATCATCGACTATGGTACCTGAAACACATGTGAAAATACGTCAACATAAAAATGCCAGCGAGTACATAGGTTTTATATGAGTGTCAGTTTCATGGCTCGTTTTACATGTTGCAATACTTATTTAAAAACCTTGTTTTGAAAAGTATAATATTGCGACATAATTAACCAACTCAAATCAAGTTGGTTATAATTTGCAAAATCTCGTAGCCATGATTCTTAACTCCAAAACATTTGTTTTATTAAATCAAATTGTAAAATATCTCATAAAAACTCATTAATAAAACTCGTATGGTTTATATTATTCAGAAAACATCCTTGTGTGACATTGTTTCGAAATCGTTTACCCAAGTGATCTAGATAACGCAACGATATATAATGTGTTAAAAGCACTTATATATAGGAAGTACCAGCGGCGTATCCACCATACTTTTAACACATTACACCTGCCCCGTTACCTAATCACTTCCCTAACCCAATGGCTCAAACAGTTACAAATGGTTCACATAAATCAAATGGTTACAAACGGTTCACATAAATCCAACGATTTCAAATGGTTCACATACATCAAATGGTTACAAATGGTTCACATACATCCAATGATTTCAAATGGTTCACATACATCCAATGATTTTAAATGGTTCAAAACGTAAAACAATTGTGCTAGCGTGTTAAGTGAACATACATAGCAAGACATAATGAAATCATGTACTAATAGTGTACTAATGAACATAGCAAGTATATGATATGAAAACATGGAAAGCATGAAAATAAAAAGTAGGCACATGTGTTTCACCCCCAAAACGTTTGGAAAACAATAAAAGAGGGGTCTATGTACTCACTTGAGGATGCTTAGAAGTCTTGAATAACAACCAAGCAAAGCTAGAGGGATCACGGAATCAAACGGCACCTAATATAGGTAACTATGTAAATAAACGGACCTAAATCGGAGGATCGGATAAAATGAGGTTTCGTAAACCAAATGAGTGTAGGGACTCATGTAATATGGTTTAACAAATCCTACATTCTAAAACGAAACCTAACCTAAGTGCTTACGACCCAGTACGACTCGTTAAGGTAGCTTACGCCACTTTAACGCGTCGTTCGCGTAAAACGCGTTCGAACCGCCTAACTAGTCCTATGATAAGTAAAATATGCCTTAACATGTCTAATATTGTTGCCAAATCAGTTTAGATATCAAAAATTATGTTACATATGCTTAAAATGAATTTTGGCGTAAAAAGGGCAATTTGATCATTTACCTAAGGCATATAAACTACCTATCATACAACTACTTAAACGACGTGACCATAAGGTATAACCTCGGAAGGTTATTCCCTATGCAACTATGGTCACCTAATGTGTTTGGTCGGATCCTAAAGATCGACCAAACGGGTCGGGTTCGAAAGTATAAGCGGTTGTTTAGACCGCTTACCTTACGACCCTACATAAGCACTAAACCTAAAGTGACGAGCTAAACATGTTAAAACATGATTAACGAGGTTTGAAAAAATTTTTGGTATCAAAACAAACGGTTTTGATACCTAAAAGTTAGTTTGGTTACAAAATACGCAAGAATACGCATTTTGGCCGAAACTACGACTCGCCACTATGCCTAGATAACGTGGTAATCAGTAGGTATAGTCACAAGAGACTAAAACCATCGTGATTACGCTCACATTATGAAGTTCAAACGAACTTCATGTTGACCATAAACTGGTCAAAGCAGAAAGTTAAACACAGTTTGACTTTCACGCTAAAAAGAACGAAAGAGGACTTACAAAAGGTCCAAGAACGGAAGTTTGACCCGATTATTCTCAGGTATGAAGTGAAAGCACCTCAACTTAGAGAAATATCAGATCAAATGTGAGTTGCAACAATGAGATGGATGGGGTATTTATAGTTTTTGCACAACCGTTAAGATCGTTCATCGTAAAACGAGCTTCGATCTCATCCGTACACATGTGCCCATGGTTTTGTGAAACCATGGGAGCCCCTAGTTTCATTAAAACCATGTGCAAATGAGGGAAACAGCTAGAACAATCTGGAATTTAGATTTTCCAATTTGGTCCCTTCCTAAGATAACTATGGAAGATTGTCAATTTTGGTCCCTGAATGTGCAAAACATGTTTTTTGATGCATTTTTGACACTTTTAAGCCCCGTTAATCCCATTTCAAGGCTCAAAAATGAAGTTAAAGTATAGGGAACATGAAACATGGTCAAAAATATCTTGGATGTCGGTTTGTTTGATCGTACGGTTGCGTTGTTCGGTTAATTACGACGAAACACGAACGAATGCGAAAAACGATCCAAATTACGTGACGAATGGAATTTTATCATGCCAATCACTAAAAAAATATTTTAATGATTACATAAAGTTTTGGATGTCCGGATGTATTCAGAACGTAAGATATGCGCGAAAATGCAAACTTATGCACTTTTTGACGCTTTTAGTCCCTATTGATCAAGAAAGTTTATTTTTGCGCACCAAACACCTCAAAGCCTATTTCTAAGCTATGTAAAGGATATTTAGGGTATATTAAACTTATGATCAAGTTCCGGAATGTTCGTTACAGTACAAATCGGCATACTTTCGCAGTTTGTCAAAATTAGTCCCTGTAAGCGAATAAACTTGATTTCGCCACACCAAACCGTCCAAAACTTATTTCTAAGTTATGTAAAGGTTATTTAAGGTATGTTAAGACTAATTCACTATTCTGGAGTGATCGTTGCATTAAACTGGTTATATTTACGCATCAGTGCGCGTATAACCTTCCAGAAAGCGATTTAAAGCTTGAAATCGAACATGAATTGATATGTGCAAACAATACACGTATTTTTACAAATCCCAAGTATGAAACACAATATTTCATAAATTTGGTATTTGTTTGATGGTTGCAGAGGCACGGGTGTCACATGTAGTCTCCATAATGTGACGGATGGTAGGGGGTCTGCAATCAGCATGATGCATGATAAGAGCTATCGGAATGGCTTGTCCAGCGGGGAAGTAATGAAAGGAACAAACGGTGCGGCCTGTAAGGTCAGGGAAAATGCTGCTATAGCAAAAGGATCGTCATGCGGGTGCTGACCTGGAGTACCCTTCCGGGGTG
Source organism: Helianthus tuberosus (assembly GCA_030545235.1). Lineage (NCBI taxonomy): Eukaryota > Viridiplantae > Streptophyta > Magnoliopsida > Asterales > Asteraceae > Helianthus > Helianthus tuberosus. Next base: position 125,808,225 of record CM060376.1, on the reverse strand, counting down.
CGGGTATGTCTTGAAAGAAAGTGATAGGCATGTTGATGCAATGGACGTCGGTCTCCATAGGGGAAAAGGAGCAACATCAGCGGGTGCAGGTGCAGGAATAAATGTCTCAATAAAAGAGAAGATCATCGGGTCCGCGTACTGGGTCGGATATATAAGGGGTGCAATGTCTGGTAAACCAAAAGAAACAGGGTCGTGATCAAGCAGGGGCGCAGGATCAGCAGGTGCAACATCAAGTTGACCCAAAAGGAACAGAAGCTGGCTCAAGGGCAGGCTCTAGGTCGTGTGAAGGCGTGGGATCTCAAGCAGGTGGTAGTGCAGCAGTTATAGCGGTGTCGTCATCTAAATTAGTAATAGAAAGCTGTGATCCGACCGTCTGTAAGGCTGCAGATGTCACAGACTCAAAGGAGTCTGAAATCGAATGTAAAATGGAAGCAGAGGATACTTCAATGGCAGGAATATCAGGAGGTAAAATAGCAATGACATCCTCAGCTATCTCTCCATCACCCTGGGCATCAACAGGAGGATTATCAACGTCATCATCAAACAAATCGTCAAAAAGGCAGATCCTCGGGAGGAATGACCATGAGAGGCACGGCGTCGGGGATCGAAGTCATGATGGGCTCAACATCGAAATGCCCAGTGATGGGGTGGTCATGGACCGAAGCAAGAGCGAGAAAAGGATCCTCGTCAGGGAAGCCATCAGCAAGGGTAAATCATCATTAAAGTTTGGTAGCGCGAACGGCTGGAAGTCGTCCTTATCCTTGGACAGCATGTCAGGATCACTCTCAGTGTCTGACGTATATATCTCCGGCGCAGGTGCAATCTCATTATCTGTGGCGATGGCCATAGGGTCGTCAACGTCTGACAACTCGCTTTCTGAAGAAGGTGACATGTGTGCCGGTACATAATAGTCATAGCATGTATATCCATAGTAATCACTAACATTTAGTGTATGCAAACAAAGGTAATTTATCATGTAATCATGTATTCACATTATTCTTCATGAAACTTTCTATCCTTCCTAGTCTCTCAGACTAAGCCACCTAGTCTCCCAGACTAAACTTCCCAGCCTCCCAAACTGAGCTACCCAGTATCTCAGACTGAATCTCCTAGTCTCTCAGACTAAACTCCCAGTTTCTCAAACTGAATTACCCAGTCTCTCAGACCGAATCATAAACATAAATTTTTGAAATGTGTTTCATGTCTTTTGTTTGTAAAAATGTTTGTTTCCTGGATCTGAGCGTTTCGTGTATGCAATGAAAACATGTTTGTAAAAACGTTTTTGTGAGAGCCCTAATGATTGTAGTCTAGACTCGAGATGGAATCCTAGTTCGCTACAATCGAAGCTCTGATACCAAGCTGTCACACCCTGACTTTTGCGGAAGCGTGATTATGGTGTGACTTTCTCAATACCATTGCATTCAATCATAACATCAACTATATGATAAAACCATAGATTCGTCATCCATTAAATAAGTATAAAACATAACAATATTGCTTTGAAACGTAGACTTCAAATTCAAGTTTTACAAACCGTACAAATTGTTTATGAGTTCAGTAAGGACTCATCAAAAGATATTGAAAAACACCAAGGTTTGGTAGACGTGTCTCGTCCAGGAGTAAGACACGCTGACCAAACTCAAAGACCATGGATGACATCTTTATTCCTAACGCAACATAAAGACTTCCAACGCCCGCCAGATCCACTTGCTAATTCCCTGAAATACATGTAGTTTAAAAGCATCAACAAAAGTTGAGCGAGTTCATGTGTTTGTTTGTGTGTATGAGTAAACCTTTGAAATCATTGTAAGTATGTATGTAAGTTTATAAATCCCGGTATTAAAGCAACAAGGAAAAACAGATCACCAATGGTTTGCAAGGCCATTGGTATGTGTGAAGTGATGCAGGAAAACTCAAACCTAGCAGATTTCGTCAGTAAGACATAGTCACCACATGGCTCATTCGGCGTGCGCATGGGTGGGGCTCGCTACACCCGAATAGATCTATCACGCATGTCCCTCGGTCCTACAATGAGGATTAATGGCCTTAAGTGTTATGCACACCACTCACATGATCAAGCAGTACCATTCCTTAGCTAACCATACCAAATGAAAATGTTTGTAAAGAGTTATAACATGTATTTCACCCCCGAGGTTATAAAACTGAAAACAGTTAAAAGAAAAGGGGGACATGAACTCACAGTTTTGCGTCTTCAGTATTCGTAACTCAATCCCTTCAGCAAACACGACTACCTACAATGTACTAATGTGCATTAGACGGACGGGTCGTGCCTTGTCTTAGTATTAACGCTTTCGAGTTACGTTTCTTTTATGTCTTTAATATTATCCCAAGTTATAAGTACTTGTTAAAATAATAAATATTTTAACTTTAAATTATATTTAATTTTGGAATAATTAGTTAAAACAATATTTTTGTAATAATACTTCTCAAGTGTTTATACTCGTATTTCCTTCCCAAGGATGGGGTGTCTTATACATGTATTTTCGTATTCTTGTATTTGTATTTCTTGCCATGTATCGGTGTCGTATTCCGGTGTGGATTTATACGTGCGAGAATACGTAGTTTCTTGTAATCGTTAAGTATTCTTATACTTAATTTTGTATTAAACTTTCCGGGATATTATTTATAATAAAAGTCCACTTAAACTTAATTTTATCCAAAATAATGTATTTCAAGTTTATCCAAGAAAATATATATTTTTTCCAAAAATCATATATCTTCTAAAAATTCCAAGAAAATATATTTTTATTCCCCAAAAATAATATATTTTCTTCTTTTAAAAAATATGATATAACTTTGTAATAATTGGAAAAATCATATTTTCATTTCCTTTGTATCCAAAATAATATTTACCAAAAATATGTTCATAAATGTATTTTCCGGAATATTTTGTAAGTTACATTCTTCGGTTTTTCCAATATTACGTGTGTAACTTGTGTATTTATTCCTTATGATTTTCGGTAACATTTTGGATTGTAATTTCTTGGTATTTTGTTAAGTTATATTATTTTAACCCTAAAATAATATAACTAATACACAAAGTATACAAACATCACACACATGTGTCTTCTAAATATATATATTTCAAATACATATTTAGTTATTTTATTTACAAAAACCAACCTCCAATATTTGTATTTTTGTAACAAAAATTATGGCAAAGTTTATATTGAAAACCATAGTTAAAATACACTTGTAAATATTTGTTAGAAAATATTTTTCTAAGTGTTTATATTTTTAGAAAATTTTGCCATAGTTTCCCCTAAGAATGGAGGTATCCATGCTATCAAAGCATATCATTTTCTTTTTAAAATCATCTCAACAATCAACAATTTAACCAACACTTACCAAGTGCCAAAACAATGCTATTTACATAACAACACGATCTTGAACTTTTATGAACACTTGTAGTAAACTACTATGTTATTAAGTAAGCCTTGTTATCCTTAAAAATATAGTTATTTGTTTGTAAATCTTATTCTTGTAAAATTTAGTCTTTTACAACTTGTATGATGACTTTTCAAAAATCAACCTTCTTGTATTTTTCTTGTTAACAATGTATTTCTTATGCTTGATTCACCACTAAAACATGGTTTGTTTCTTTAAAAACAATGTTTAAGTAAATCTTATGGTTTAACTTAGTTTCTTGAGAAAACTAGTTTTGAAATCATCCAAGTTTATGTCTAGTAATTATGTTACATGTTTCATTATTCATAAAATCATTTTCATTCTTCAAGTTCATGAGAAACATAAAGTATGATGATCTTGGTCTTTCACAAGATCACCACCTTTACTTACTAGATCATGTGTTAAATCACAATCTAGTAAGTTTCATATGATGTCTAACATCACTAACACAAATCATCAAGAAGCAAATCAACACTAATCAACATGTATTCTTATGTTATTAAGCTTATGTTAAAGTTTCATCTTCTTGTTCATTAGTGTTCATCGAGATTAACAACATATATCATCTTTTATCCAACTAAATGAGAAGTAAGATCAAGTGACAAGAAGCTTACTACTAGCACAAGGGCTAGGGAAGAACACAAGAAGATGAAGGTGACAAATGTGATGGATAAAAGCAAGTGAAAGAGGTCCTTCAAGATCCACAAACTCCAAACTTCCTTAGACACCTTCTAGTACCTTGTGATGAACTTGGATTGGATGAATAATGTTGAGTGAAGGTGGTGGTGTGGTGGCTTGGTTTCGGCCGTGAGGGAGCAAGGAAGGAGGGAGAGAGTTGTGTGTGTTAGTGGGTGAGAGATAATGAAACCTTAATCCACCAATTTCTTCTTATAACCAAGTTTATGTATTAACCATTGTGTATTGTGTCTTCTAAGTACAAAGCATATCCAAGATCACAATCTTAAGAGATAAAATGAAATCAAGGTGTGGGGCCACCTTGGTGACCGTCCACACAAGGGGGGGGGGGGTATTAGTTGGTTTCTAATGATAAGTTAAGCAATCTAGTTTAAATTTCAAGTATAATAGTTAGGTGTTATGTGTATTATGTGTTATAAAGTGTGTTAGGGTGTTCGGGGATCATAACTAGCTCAGAAACATTAAAACAATGCTTCTAGTATAATTTTGGTGTTACGGGTAGTGTCCGGTTGTATACCGGTTCGTTAAAGTGTCAAACTATATTGTTTAGTGATCTTTATGTTACCCTTTGTGACACTTTTAATTCCCGACACTTAGGAAAGCATTCAGGACCGTTTAGTCATATTTTTGCATGATACTAGCTTGTTAAAATGCTGATTTTTGCTGAATTATGCAGAATTCTACACTTTAGGTGAGTTTTAGGCACTCTCCGGCACTTAAACTATCACCTAGAAAATAGTTTTGTGATCCTTACTTCCCTACACACTACACTAGTGTAATACTTGGTTTCTGGCTCATTCTGTGTCTCATTGTATTGTCTGTTTGTGTGCTGAGTCCTGTTAGCATTTTTCTGAGTTATCCGCTAACTGTGCTAATTGTGCTTTGTGCATCATGTATGTCAATATGGTTTGCATGTAATAATGATGTGACATTATGAGATATGTGATGCACATGTAAGTATGATGCAGTAATCAGAATGCAGCTAAGTATAATTCAGCACAGTCACTAAGCACTAATCAAGATTAATTAATTGTACGGATGCATGCAAATTTGGCAGTTGTCACACATCCTCTTGGGAATTGGTTTGAAGGTGGTGCATCTGTTACTTGTACCTCTCTGGGAGCAGAGGTTTTGTTCAATTGTTTTGTAACAGATGTTTGGACAGGCTCAAAGGTCTGTTTGTTTTTGGGGGTTGGTTTTTGTGGACTCTCAAGTGTTTTTGATGCATACTCTTTTCTTTTAACCTTAAAAGTTTTGAGATACACACACTGTTGAGTTTGATGATTTGTTTTTCCACAAGTTGTGCACTTAGGTGCAGGCTCAATGGCACTTGTTTTGTTTATATCATATGCTTTTGGAATAAATCTTTTATAGCATGATTTTTCTTTTCACCAAAGCCACAAACACAGGTTTTTAACCTTTTTCTTCTCTTCCTCTTTTCAACTTCCTTTTCAACAGAGTTTTTAACCTCTGCTGGGATGTCTTTTAGAGGAATGATTTTGGTCTTTGGTGCCTTGACACCCTCAATTGTGAAAAAATCCATTGACTTGAAATTTTCAAGAATGTCACATTCATCAGACCAGGTGGGTTTGAATTGGTATTTCTCAATTTCTTCAAAAGTTGAGGACCCCTCTGGTCTTTCTAAATCAATTTTATTTCTAGTTTTATCAGTGACTTTGATTTCTTGACCAGCCAAGTTTGTGGGGATAACTTCAAGCAAGCCAGATTCAATTTCAGCAGTGTTTTCAGAGATTTGGTCATTTTTCCTAAACCCAATGCTAAATTTCACATTGCTTTTGATCTGCTTTTCCAACATCAACTCATAACCTTTACAAGATTCCAGCCATTTTTCAGAAGTGATTTGGGTGGGATCAAGCTCCTTTTTACAACTTTGGTATTTTTCTACCATAGTCTGGAGTTGATCTTTGGTTATGCTTGATTCATGTTTTAAGCTGCTGATTTCATTCTCTTTCTCAAACAATTTTTTTTTCAAATCTTTAAAAGTTTTCTCAAATTGTACTTAAGATCTTGTTTCTAAGGTTTTCATTCACCTCTTTTATGCTAGCAAAAGCAATAATGCATTTATCTGAACAAATCTTTTAAGACCAGAAGTGATACCTTAGCAGCAGCCATCATGGCACAATCACATTTACCATCACATACACTGGCATCCCATGGATCAGCCAGAGGTTCTAACAAAGGTTAAACAACCTTCTCTTCTAACATCTATTCACCAACAATATCTGCTGTAACTGTGACACCTGTGTCACTTCAACCATCAAACAAATGCCAAACCAATGAAATATTGTATTTCATACTTGGGATTTGTAAAAATATGTGTATCGTTTGCACATATCAACTCTTGTTCGATTTTAAGCTTTACATCGCTTTCTGGAGGGTTATACGCGCTCTGATGCGTAAATATAACCAGTTTAACCCAACGAACACTCCGGAATAGTTAAATAGGCTTAACATACCTTAAATAACCTTTACATAACTTAGAAATAAGTTTTAAAGGCTTTGGTATGGCCAAAAACAAGTTAATTCGCTTACAGGGACTAAACTTGACAAACTGCGAAAGTATGCCAATTTGAACTGTAACGAACATTTTGGAACATGACCATAAGTTAAACACACCTTATATATCCTTTATATAGCTTAGAAATAGGCTTTGAGGGGTTCGGTGTGCTAAAATAAACTTTTGGGTCATTCAGGGACTAAAAGTGTCAAAAAGTGCACAAGTTTGCATTTTCGCGCATAACTTACGTTCTGAATACATCTGGACATCCAAAAAATTTATGTAAGCACTATAATATTTTATTTTAGTGTTTGGCATGAGAAACATCCATTCGTCGCGTCATTTGGATCGTTTTTCGCGCTTATGCGCATTCCGTCGTAATTAACCGAACATCGCAACCGTACGGCTAAACGAGCCGACATCCGAGATATTTTTGAGCATATTTTAAGTTCCCAATACTTTAACTTCATTTTAGAGCTTTGAAATGGGGTTAACGGGCCTTAAACGTGTCGAAAATGGGCTGAATTCATGACAGGGACCAAAATTGTAAATCTGCCAAACTAAGGCCTAGCGCACCTCTACACCTTTAATGTAACGGTGCGCTAGCCTGGGTCAGATGCAGCAAATCGTTTTTAAACAGCAGTTAACAGCCTTTAACCCCTCCCAAAGGTCAAGTGCCACTTGTTAAACTCCTATGGTGGCCATTTTCAGTTACCATAACATCTTGACAAGTGTACGGGCTAGATCATTCCCTCTTTTCCAAGAAAGGATCCTAACGGTGGACCGAAAACTATAAATACCCAACCCATTTCACTTCATTCCTCACAAGAATCTGATAATTTGTGCTCTAAGTTGAAACCTTTGTTTCATACCTGAGCTATTTTGATCTAGATTAGCATTCGGGGACCCTTCGTAAGTGTTCCTTCGTTCTTTTATTGCTTTTCGAGTCCGAAAGTCAAACTTTGTTTGACTTTCTGCATTGACCAGTTTATGGTCGATGCGAAGTTTGTTTGAACTTCATAACGTGAGCGTGATCACGATGGTTATAGTCCCTAGTGACTATACCTACTGATTACCACGTTATCTAGGATCAGTGACGAGCCGTAGTTTCGGTCAGAATACGTATTCTTGCGTATTTTGTAACCAAACTACTCTTAGGTATCACAACCGTTTGTTGTGATACCAAACCTGTTTTCTAAACTTAGTTAAGCATGTTTTAACATGCTTAGCTCGTCACTTTTAGTTTAGTGCTTATATAGGGTCGTAAGGTAAGCGATCTAAACAATCGCTTATACTTTCGAACCCGACCCGTTGGTCGATCATTAGGATCCGACCAAGCACTTTAGGTGACCATAGTATAGGGAATAACCTTCCGAGGTTATACCCTATGGTCACGACGTTTAGTTAGTTGTATGATAAGTAGTTTATATGCCCTAGGTAAATTACCAAAATACCCCTTTGATGCCAAAATTCATTTTAAACATATGTAACATAACTTTTGACATCTAAACTGATTTGACAACCATTTTAGACATGTTAAGGCATATATTACTTGTCATAGGACTAGTTAGGCGGTCCGAACGCGTTTCACGCGAACGACGCGTTAAAGTAGCATAAGCTACCTAAACGGGTGGTAATGGGTCACAAGCACTTAGGTTAGGTTTCATTTAGTATGTAGGCTTTAATAAACCATACTACATGAGTTCCCATACTCATTTGGTTTACGAGCCCTCATTCTATCCGATCTTCCGATTTAGGTCCGGTTTATTAATGTAGTTACCTATATTAGGTGCCGTTTGATATTCCGTGATCTCTAGCATTGCTTGGTGGCTATCTTAGGACTTCTGAGCAATCTCAGGTGAGTACATAGTTCCCCTATTTTACTGTTTTCCAAACTGTTTTGGGGTGAAGCATGTGTACCTATCTGTTACTTTCATGTTTTCCAAAAGTATAATTGATTATACATGTTATTACTTATCTATTGACAAATTGAATGACTATCTATGATTTAAGCATTGATTTCTCAAAGAACATAAAATAAAATGTTGAATTGTACTTATTTTATGTTCACCAGACCGATTGTTAGTATGATATAGCGCTATAGGATTTGACACCCCATTCCTGTTGTCATGGAATGTCTGAAACCAATTTGTTGCTCCATCCAAATAGGGATTGCCTTTGTGGTATCTCTATAGTCTCAAAGGTGTATTTTGATGCACCAGGTCTGAATGAATCCTCAAATCACACTATTAAAGTATAGTTTGATATACTCCCATGTGTGATATTGTACAAAACCAACATATATGTTATTTATCACATCTAAAGCATATTTTGATATGTTATTTATGAAACCAAAACATAGTTTAATATGTTATTTACAAATCCAAAGTATACTTTTAATATGCTACTATAAGGTTATTCGTTTAACCTTACATTTATTTATACAAATCACATTGGTTACACATTACATGACTTACATCTTGACATAAACATTTTGACATATTATTCAATACGTTTGACTATTGATTTAAACATAGACTTTATACATTGGTGGTTTGTTTAAGTGATTTAAGTAACGAGGCGTGTGTAATATGATACAAGCATGGTGGATACGCAGCTGGTACTTCCTATATATAAGTGTTTGTATGGTATTACATATTGTAGCGTTATTTGAATCATTCAATTTGGACTTATACATTTTACACAAGTAACACGATTCTCTTACAAGACTTTGGTTTACAAACAATTTACTTATACAACTCACTTTACTTGGTTATACATTTAACCATACAATTTTCTCTTATTTATATATATCATTTGAATTTATTGTTTTTCAAGCGATTTACAAGACAAAGCAAATTACAAGGATCATGACTGACTTTTGTTAAACAACATTTTCTAAACTTATAAGTCATGAATCCTATATTCACAAAACCTATGTATCTCACAGGCATTTTTATGCTGACGTACCTATTTTTACACATGTTTCAGGTACTGCTTTGCAATGATTGTCGATACATGCTACATTTAGGATGGACTCATGCCTTAGCAACTTTAAAACTTGGAAGATCATAGTTGTACTTATTTGATTGTATTAAAAACAATGAGTTCTTTTATTAAATAAAGCTGAATTATTTATGCCATGGTTATGAAACAATAATTCTGTTACAACACTCCCAGACGTTTCCGCCACGTCTAGTTGCTTTACGTGGTCGGGGTGTGACAGAAAAGTTGGTATCAGAGCCAATGGTTATAGGGAATTAGGTTATTAGTAATGCTTTGACCTAGTCTATAACCTTTCTAGGACCCTAACGCGAGTTTACTTGCGTTTAGTCATAAAACAATACCGTCACCTATCCTTAGGCGACGACCACAACAAGAACATAAATTTCAAAACCGCTTTGAAAACTAATCATCTGTTCTAGGATGATTGATTACTAGGTTTTGAACCCTCTGTTATATGGTTTTGAACCCCTTTGAGTTTTCAAATTCTCGTCAAGGTTTTGGGTTTTAAATAATGTGAACACGTGCAAACTGGAAGGGTGAATGCCTGTATTCTGGGTTTTCTGTCTAGGCAAGCACTTCGTATACATCTCATCAGACGCGAGACCAGTTGTGCTTACCTGGGAATTCTTGGGATGAGTGTTCACTTATAGGCAAGCATGTCTTCGTGATACATTATTTTTGACCTATTTACTTTGATTAATCACCGAGGTCGTTTGTTGCTTTGTAGTAACAAACAAATGACCACTATCCTTGCTTTCATCAGATTTGTTTCATCTCATTCTTTTCGTCTAATTCTCTCACTCGTTTCTTTTCATGTTTCCTTTTTTAGAATGCCTCCTCGACGTGACAATCAGATGGCGAATGCTGAACTGGCGGAAATCATCGCACAGCAAATGGCTGCTGCCTTCCCAAATCTTTATGCGCAAAAGGCAAAACTATGTTGGTACTGCACCTTTGTGCAACAAGTGCAACCGTCATCATCTAGAGCAAGAGCAGTGTCACAAATGTACCCACTGTGGGCGGTTGGGACATTTGATCAATGTTTGTCGTTATGCAAATCAAGCTGCTGCAAACCCTGCTGCTGTTCAAGCACGGTTCCCTCCAGGGTCATGTTATAACTGTGGTGACCTTACCCACTACAGGAACAATTGCCCAAGACTTGTTAACATACCTCCAGCACGTGGACGAGTGTTTAACATCAATGAGGCAAACATGAACAATGATGCGGCAGTGAACAACTAGTGTTTTGTTATTTCCTTGGTTGTTATCTTATGATGTTTAAAGACAAGTCAGTTGTAATATAAATAAAAATTCGTCGTTTTTATTTTTTCAAAACTGATACGATTGTGTGAACGTTGGATACAATCTTATGATGTCAACCCAAAGACAAACTACTCGTATGGTTCTGTCATTTTATGAATATTTGTGATCTCCCCAAGAACCTTAAACACTCGTTTCTTTTAAGAAACAAAGCCAAACTCTTATTGAAAATATTTCTATCTTTATAGATGGATCCTTGAAAATACTTAAAGTGCCAAATGAAATCCATGGATTGGATTCCTGATGTGCTTTAATTATCCATGCTCAAAGACAACAAATTAAAGAATCAAGCTAACTAATTATGTGTTTATGTGCTTATATGTTTTCATGTATGTTTTGTGATCCATCCAAATCCTCGTAGAATCTTAGTGATCATAGTATTTAACAGATATTAGTCTAGACTCGAGAAAGAATCCTAGTTCGCTATGATCAGAGCTCTGATACCAAGCTGTCACACCCTGGCTTTGCGGAAGCGTGGTTAATTTGGTGTGACTTCTTAATACCATAGCTTAACCATAACAAGCTATATGGAATAAAATCATGCAAGAACATCCATTCGATTAAGTTTTAAAACCAGAGTAACATAACATTGTCTTAGGGACTTACAACCTCATAACATAAAACATTGTCTTGAAAAACATAAACATCAACATGAAATAAACGCAGTTTAAGATTTGTGACTCGTCCAGGAAAAAGTCACATTTCCTAAACCCGGATGACCTCGGAACCCATATGTAGCGGGAAAACATAACATACCGCGCCAGATCTTTAATTTCCTGAAATACATGTAAGTTGAAAAATCAACAATAATGTTGAGCGAGTTCATGTGTAAGTGAGTAAGTAAACCTTTGTGAGTATGAAAATAGTCTTGGTATGTAGCAAATAAGGGAATTGAGATCACCAATGGTTTGCAAGGCCACTGATATATGTGAAGTGCAAATAGGGAGACTCAAACCTAGCAGATTTCGCCACGGCATTAGTATGTGGACAAAGTCACCCCAAGGTCCGTTTCTAGTTTGGCCTGGGGCTGGGCTCGCTACACCCAGATAGATCTACCGCTCCTGTCCCTCGGTCCCGTTATGAGGACTAATGGCCTCATATTGCTCCTACCCACTCACATGATCTAAGTAGTAAACCTCCTTACGCTAACCATACCATGTATATAGTACTTGTAATCAAAGTAACATGTATTTCACCCCCGTAGTTAAGAAAACTGAAAACAGTTAGAGAAAAGGGGGACATGAACTCACAGTGGTGCGTCTCTACCAAGTATGCCTCCAAATCGATCAGCTGTATGACGACCTACACGTGCTAACTCTATTAGACGGATGGCCGTGCCTTAGCTTTATGGTTTAAGTTTTTGGGAAATAGTTAGGCAACTATTTCGTATTTACGTTCTGTATATACTTGGTAGTTATTCTCCTTCCCAAGGATGGGGGATTTATTACATGTGTGTTCGTAACATTCGGATTACACTATTAAGTCTCACTTAATATATTTTATTTCCTAACTCCAAAATATAAATATTCTTCCCAAAAATATTATACTTTAATACATGTGATTTTCCCAAAATAACACTTAGTAATATTATTTTTACTCTAAAAATAATATTTACGTAGTTCACAAAATAATCATAAACACTTATACAAGTGATGTTGTGAAAAATATATATTAAATATATTTATGTATCACGTTTTATTTTGTGAAGATCCCACCTCCGATGTTTTGTAAATATAGTCGTGGCGAAACTTATATTTTGAAAACAAGTCAAAATGTAGTTCTAACACTTATAGTGAAAATATTTCTAAGTGTTAGGCTTTTGGAAAAATTTCACCAGAGTTTCCTCTGTAACTGGAGGTGGCCACGCTTTCAAGCGTATCATTTTCTTTTACAACTCAACCAACAATTTTCTCATTCAACCAAAACAATGTTCAAATCACAAACTAGTCAAAATATGTATATAAATCGCATAAATTTCATGAACTTGTGATTTATCCAAACTGTGAAGTAAATCTCATTACTTTTAGTGGATCTTTATATAAAACACTCCGATTTTGTAAAAACCTCGTTTTTATGGAAGTTTCGTCTTTACAACTTCTCGTCATCTTTTTCAAAAATAGTTATTTTGTCGAAACTGGTGTTACACAAGTGTTTACACACTTGTGTGTTCTAAAAACCATTCTTGTTAGTGTAAGATCCGTCTTTTAAAGTATGTTTTCTCTTGACACGTGGTCCTTTGAAAATACCGCTTGTAGATACGTAGATCTACTAGTTTTAAACACTATTGTACAAACTAAAACACTTTTACACAAGTTCATGATTCTTGTGTGGTAGAGTTTCATCTTCTAACCCTTGTTATACTTAAACAAGCTTTATGTCATAATCCAAGATCATGACTAAACCGGGTTAAATGATGATCCGAGCTACCACAACATAGATCGGGTCCAAATAATCACACAAATCAAATACTACAACATTTACACAACTTATGTGCTTTTAACCACCATTTTAGTGTTTTAAGTAGACTTTTATGCTTCATCTTGTAAGTTATCGAGTTTTAACCGTCATATATCGTTTTACCCACATTAGAATAGTTCAAGAAGGTGATTTAAGCAACATACCACTAGCTCGAGGCTAGGAAAGAATCTATGCGAAAAACGCGTGGATAAAAGCAAAGTAGAGAGGTCCTTCGCCTTCCGTTTGCTCCAAGACTCCTCGTATGTGACCCGTAACACTTGTAGATGATTGGAATGTGAAGATCAAAAACCGAAAATGGATGTATGGGGGGTGGGGTGTTCGGCCGAGAGTTGTAGAGCAAGAGAGAGAGTAGTTCTTGTGATGTTTATGGAATGTGAATATTCAAGTGCCATCTCTAGTTACTTATAGACAAATGTAAGATTAATAACCAATGGATCATATGTCTTTAGGATATTAAACATCAAGATTAAAATATTATTATGAAGGACCAAGTATGTCCCCTAGATGGGGACGGTTTCAAGGGGGGGTAGTTTGGTTGGATTTCAACTAATCATTAGTTATTAGTTAGGTTAAGTAAGGTAGTTAAGTGCTTAACCCGGTTAGTTGTGTGTCACGCGTTACAATGGGTGTTAGGGTATTCAGGGACCCTAACTAGCTCAGAAAAAGATAAATAATGAAAATAACAATATTTTCAGGTTTCGGGTATAGTCCGGTTGTTCGGTTGGATAGTAATCCGTTAAAGTGCTTAACAAAGCTTTAAAGTGTCGTTAATACCCCTTTTTGTGACACAACTCATTTCTGACACTTTGGAAAGTGTATAGTAATATTTTTCTCATGTTTTGGCACTTTATTAGTTAGCTAAAAGCTGAATTATTATGTAAAGTGCTGAATTTTGTACTTAGAGTACGTTTTAGGCACATCCAGTCATTGTAACTTATTCCTAGAGACGTAGTTCTACAACCCTTGTATCCCTACACTCACCACTAGTGTAGCAAAATATTTCTGGCTCATACAGGCCTTAGGGGCAGTGTCTGCCTGATGCTGGCTTTATCAGCATGTCAAATAGGTTATCCGTTTATTGTGCTACTGTGCTTTTGTGCATCATGTTTGTCACTAAGGTTCAGCATGTAAATAATGTAGTGACGGTAAGTAAAGTATGATGCAAGTAAGTACATGTATCAGTATTCACGTAGCAGTTTATTCACAAGTTCAAGCAAGCACAGTAATTAAGCAATAATTAATTATTAATTAAGTCGTACGGATACCTGGTTTAGGGAGGGTTGTCACATTCTCCCCCCGTTAAATAAATTTCATCCCGAAATTTAAGTTCTGCTTGTAGATGCAGGGTTCTTAGGAAAAAGGTGGGGGTATCTCTCTTTCATCCGGTCCTCACGCTCCCAGGTGTACTCAGGACCGTGTCTGGCATTCCAACGAACTTTGACGAGCTTGACACTGCTCCGGTGGGTCTTGTTTACTTTCCAATCCGTAACCTCCACCGGTTCTTCAATGAAATGGAGCGTGTCGTCAACATGAATCTCGTCGATGGGAATGGCAATGTTATCTTGAGTTGGACTTTTCTTCAGGTTGGATACATGAAATGTATCGTGTACTGAATGGAGTTCAGCAGGTAGGTCCAACTTGTATGCTACTAGTCCTATTCTTTCCAGAATTCTGAAAGGACCAATGTAGCGCGGATTTAACTTCCCACGCTTTCCGAAGCGTGCCACACCCTTCCAGGGTGAAACTTTCAATAACACCATTTCTCCAACTTGGAATTCCACATGTTTCCGGTTTGGATCCGCATAGGCCTTCTGTCTGTGGCGAGCTGCTTCGATGCGTTTAAGAATCTGCGCAATCTTGTCTGTCGTCTCTTGGACGATTTCGGGGCCAGCAAGTTGTCTATCACCTGCGTCAGCCCAACATAAGGGTGATCGGCACTTGCGTCCGTAAAGGGCTTCAAATGGCGCGACACCAATACTGGTGTGGTAGCTGTTGTTGTATGAAAATTCGACCAAAGGCAAATGCTTATCCCAGCTACCGCCCAAATCCATAACACACGCTCTCAGCATGTCTTCCAATGTCTGTATCGTCCGCTCGCTTTGACCGTCAGTTTGCGGATGAAACGCAGTGCTCAGATTCAATTGTGAGCCAAAGGCTTCTTGGAAGGATTGCCATATCCTTGACACAAACCTTCCGTCTCTATCAGAGATGATTGAGAGAGGTACTCCATGGCGCGTAACGATCTCTCTCATGTAAATTTCGGCCAACTTGCTCGTATTATCCTTCTCTCTGATAGGTAAGAAGTGTGCTGACTTCGTTAATCGATCCACTATTACCCAAATAGTGTCATGGCCTCTCGGCGTTCTTGGCAGCTTCGTAATAAAATCCATTGAGATTTGTTCCCATTTCCACTTGGGAATCTCAGGTTGTTGCAGAAGTCCTGAAGGCTTCTGGTATTCGGCTTTAACCTTAGCACACGTTAAACATTTGCTCACATAAACAGCAACATCGCCTTTCATCCTAGGCCACCAATAATAATCTTTGAGATCCTGGTACATCTTATCCGCTCCAGGGTGGATAGAGTACCGCGACTTGTGAGCTTCATCGAAAATAACCTTCCTTAAACCTCCAAACAAAGGAACCCAAATCCTTTTCTCAAAACATAACGTTCCTTCCTCGTTTGGTACCAGCAGTTTCTCAATCCCACGGAGATATTCTTCTTCAAGGTTTCCTTCCTTGAGAGCTTCTTTCTGCGCGGCACGAATGCGCAAGGAAAGATCGGTTCGGATAATCATTTCTAAAGCCCTAACCCTTATGGGCTTGATCCTCTCCTTTCGACTTAGGGGATCGGCGACTACATTCGCCTTCCCTGGATGGTACTTTATCTCGCAGTCGTAATCGTTTAGCAACTCAACCCATCGTCTCTATCTCATATTCAACTCCTTCTGGTTGAATATGTGTTGTAGGCTCTTGTGATCTGTAAAGACTGTACACTTTGTACCATAAAGGTAGTGCCTCCAGATCTTTAATGCAAATACCACTGCGCCAAGTTCCAAATCTTGTGTGGTATAGTTCTTTTCGTGCACTTTCAATTGACGCGATGCGTAAGCAATAACCTTTTGGCGTTGCATCAACACGCAACCCAATCCTTGACGTGAAGCGTCACAGTATACCACGAAATCATCTGTACCTTCCGGTAGTGCTAAGATTGGCGCGTTGCAGAGCTTATCCTTCAGTATCTGGAATGCTTCCTCCTGTTTGACTTCCCAATCAAACTTCTTATCTTTCTGGGTGAGGAGCGTCAAAGGTTGAGCGATCTTCGAAAAGTCCTCAATGAACCTTCGATAGTAGCCAGCCAAACCCCAGAATTGTCGAATCTCAGTTGGCGTCTTTGGCGTTTCCCAATTCTTGATCGCTTCGATCTTTGTTGGATCCACGTGGATTCCGTCTCCATTTACCACGTGTCCAAGGAATTGAACTTCACGTAACCAAAATTCGCACTTGGAGAATTTGGCATACAACTGTTCCTTCTTCAGCAACTCCAAAATAGCTCTTAGATGTTGTTCGTGCTCGGCCTTTGTTCTTGAATAAATCAAGATGTCGTCGATAAACACAATCACGAACTTGTCCAAGTACGGCTTGCAAACTCTATTCATCAAATCCATAAAGACTGCAGGCGCGTTTGTCAAACCAAACGACATAACAAGGAACTCGTAGTGTCCATAACGAGTTCTGAAGGCTGTCTTTGGGATACTCTCCTCTTGTATCCTTAACTGATGGTATCCAGATCGAAGATCGATCTTTGAATAAAAGCTTGAGCCTTGCAGTTGATCAAACAGATCATCGATTCTTGGCAGAGGGTATCTATTCTTGATCGTCAGCTTGTTCAGCTCCCGGTAGTCGATGCACATAGAAAACTACCGTCCTTTTTCTTGACAAACAGGACCGGAGCTCCCCAAGGCGAGAAGCTTGGTCGGATAAATCCCTTGTCTAACAACTCTTGCAGTTGTGTCGACAGTTCCTGCATTTCAGACGGAGCAAGTCTATAAGGTGCCTTAGCCACAGGCGCGGCGCCTGGAACTAAGTCAATGCGGAACTCTACTTGTCTCTGAGGTGGCAGTCCAGGTAAGTCCTCTGGGAAGACTTCTGGATACTCCCTCACGACAGGGATGTCTTCGATTCTTGGCTCAGCAGCCTTCTTATCCATAATGTGTGCCAGGAAGGCAACACATCCTTTCTGCAAACACTTTCGCGCTTTCAGGCAGCTGATAATTCTTAACGGCGTATCACGCTTCTCCCCGTGAACCACAATTGTTTCGCCATCTTCGGTTGGGATACGAACGACCTTTTCATGACAAACTATCTCAGCCTTGTTGCCTGATAACCAGTCCATTCCTACCACCACGTCGAAGCTTCCCAACTGGACTGGTAGTAGATCCAAAGCAAACTCACGTTCTCCCAATTCGATCACACAGCCTCTGATAACTTCATTGGCTTCTACTAACTTCCCATTAGCCAATTCGATTGAGTAGGGAATATCTAACTTATTAGCGGCTAAACCAAGCATATTCTTAAACTCTAACGACACGAAGCTATAATCGGCACCAGTATCAAATAAAACGGATGCATAGCGCTGGTTTACAGGGAACGTACCAGTAACGACATTGGGGTCCTGGCGCGCTTCCCTTGCTTCGATTTGGAACACTCTTCCACGGGCTTGGTTTAACTCTGGGCAGTTCTTCTTAAAATGCCCGATATCTCCGCAGTTAAAGCATCCAAGTCTTTGCCCGTTTCCACCTCCATTTCCTGCTGGGTTGTTGTTTTGGTTCGCATTTCCCGCTTGATTCGCAATGTTGCCTCGATTCCCGTTTCCTCCATTGTTTCCTTGTGGGCGATTTCCAATACCACCACGATTATTATTTCTATTCCCAAATCCTCCTTGGCCTCCCCGGCCAGCACTAGCCCAACAAGAATCCTTCAAGTGGCCCGGCTTTCCACATGCTTCGCATACTTTCACACTACAATGGCCAGTATGATGGCGTTGACAGGTATTACACTTGGGCTGGGTGCCCTGATATCCTTTTCCTTTCTTTCCACTACCAGCTGTAACCTGAGCTGGCGTGCCTGATCCTCCTTTCTTAACCGCCACACTGGCGCCCTGCTTGAAGTTTGAGAACTTCCGTTTGTTACCTCCTGATGACTCGACGTGAGTCTCTTTCTTCTTAAGCTCAGCATCATCAAACTTGTTCAGGAGAATAGCCTCCTCTGTGAGAGCCACGCTCAAATCGATCGCTTCAGTAATGGTCGCAGGCTTGGATGAGGTCACCATGCTTATGATTTGAGGAGCTAATCCCCAAATGAAACGTTCAATCCGCTTGAACTCCGGAGTGACCATGTAGGGTACCACATGCGATAAGTCATGGAACCTTTGAACGTATTCTGCGATCTTCGGACCGTCCATTTTCAAGTGCCAGAACTCGGTTTCCAATCTTTGGATTTCCGCGCGGGAGCAGTACTTTTTGCGCATAAGTTCCTTCAGTTCGGTCTAGGTTAGCGCGTAGGCAGCAGCTTCACCAAGTGTCTGTACTTGCAGATTCCACCAAGAGAGGGCTCCATCCAAGAATAGCCCTGAGATATAGGTGACTTGCTGATCTAGTGCGCATTTACTCATGCGAAGAACATATTCAGTTTTCTCGGCCCAACGAACAAAGGCGACAGCACCTCCTGTGCCATCAAAGTTGACCGGTTTGCAGTCTAGAAACTGCTTGTAGGTGCATCCATGAGGTGGATTATTGTTGTTGCCAGTGTTGCCAGAGTTGCTTCCACTAGTCCCTCCTTGAGAGGCGGCGTATTGTGCAATGGCAGCAGCGATAATTTGCTGGAGTTCTGCCTCATTGGTAGGCATGTGTGTCTCCCGTCTCGGCGGCATCTTCTAAAAGATGTGTTTACGTCGGTCAGGCCATAGTTATAATACATAAGTCAGGTCATAATTTAGCGTATGTATATAACGATAGTAATAGTACATAACATCTCATGTTATAATCATATCAATCACACACCATCCCATGTCACAAACATCAATCACACAACATCCCATGTCCTAAAATACCAATAACCAAATCAAGCATCAAATATGATGAGAATACTGCGATTGCCATATATCGAGACCACATAGTAAGCGTACAAGTACATCACAGTGTCATACAACATCAGTCGACTAAGGGCTACATCACCCTAGTCCAAAAACTATATCGAATCAGTGTCAATACATCAAATACATGTCAACAAAAATCAGAATCATAATGTAGTCTCCAAAAATGCTATGCAGTCAAAAGCATTCGCCGTCTTCTCACCAATGTCTACCTATACGGTACTGAAGAGCTCTACACGGATGGCGGTGGAGGAGGGGGAAAGTGAGTGTAAAACAAGCGGCGCAAATGGAGCCAGTCCTCCTCCATGGCTCTCTGGGTACGCAAGAATGAAGCAACCTGCTGCTCCAGAGCAAAGAGGCGTGCAGCATAGTCTGGTGGTACAGGTCGAGAGGGCTGCAACGGAGAGTGGGTCTGACCCTGGCACGGACACGGCGGCAGCTGAGCTCTCTCAAGCTCCTGAATGCGCTGTGTGTGTGCCTCGTGCTGGGCGACAAAAGACATCAAAACGTCCTCAATAGTATACCCCATGTGGAAAGAATGGTAGGGGTCAGTCGGTGGCATAGCAGAGTGTGGTGCCCAAAGGATTGGCTCACTGGTGGGATCAAAAGGTGCCACATGAAATGGAGAAACAGTGGGAAAAGTAGCAGACGGTGGTATAGCAGAGATAGATACCGGTACATGTCCAAAAGGGTGAGCCGAAGAACCTTCTCCAGCTCGTGCTGGAGGTGTAAACTGAGGAAATGAAAAAGAAGTATCAATGTGACGGGTATCAGGGATCTGAGGAGGAATAGGTGGAACCTCGTCATCAGCAGGAATCCACCCACACTGGGCGTGCTCGTCTCGGGGGTCGATCTGTGCCTCAAAAAGCGCACGATCAAACTGGGCTAGCATAGGATCATGCTGAGGTACAACAAGAGGGTCAACTGGTGCATCAGCAATGAGTGGGGGATCAACATGATCAGCAGCAAAGATATGATCGCCCTCCAACAATGGAGCATCTACAGGGTGATCATCAATAGGTGGGTCAGCAATGACAGGCTCAAAAATAGGTGCGTCAGCATGAACTGGGTCATGCTCAAGTACTGGGTCAGGAGCAGGGTCTAGTGGCTGCTCGGGCTCATCAAAGGCCATCTCAAAATCAAAATCAGGGTCGATGGGATCAACTGGGTCGACTGGATCCTCCATAGGCTGATCCATGGGTATAAATTCTATATCCTCATCTGGGTCGAATCCTGGGGGAAAGTCAGGATCGGAATCCTCCATATCATCATGGTCGAAAGCAAAGCTAGGAATAGGGGCAACAGAGGATGCCTGGTCGGGATCTGATCCATGAGAAAAGTGTTGCGCACTCTGAGTGTGTGAAGGTGCGGAAGCCACAGACTCGAAAGAGTCTGGGACCGGAGAGTGAGCAGGTGACTCCTCTGCGGGAGCATCTGCGATCAACAAAAGATCACCAGCAGCAAGAAGGGCCTCGCCCTGAACCTCATCCTCCAAAGGCTCGTCATCAAAAAGATCGACGTCGTCGTCATCGTCGGCGTCGAGAAGCAAATCACAGGCAGGATAAACAGCTAAGGGTATGGGAGCAGGGATCTCCACTAACGGTAGGTCCCCGGCCAAAGGGCCATCAGCGAGCTCATCAGCACCATCAGGTAAAGCAAAGGGCTGGAAATCATCCTCGTCCGTGCTCGTAACGTCGGATGTGTGAACCTCGCGCTCAGAAGACTCTAGGTCGTCCGATACTATAGGTCTAGGTCCTGTGGTGTCTGAATCACCACTGCCAGAGGTGTCCATGGTGTCTGTAACATAAATACAAACATGCACAAACAGTCAATCATACAATCAGATAATCACATAAGTTACCAAGTAAGCAATCAAATAGTTCTCCTAGTCCCACTAGCCTCCCAGCCTCTCAGACTGCTCTTCTTAGTCCCACTAGCCAATTTCTCCTAGTCCCACTAGCCAATTCTCCCAGCCTCTCAGACTGCTCTTCCTAGTCCCACTAGCCAATTCTCCTAGTCTCACTAGCCATCTACCTCGATCTCTCAGACCGAGCCTCGGCCTCTCAGACAGAGCCTCAGCCTTTCTAGACTGAGCCTATAAATAATAAAATGTGCTCAACATTTGTTTATGAAAAGTTTTGGATCTGGACTTAAGTGGTATGCAGTAAAACTGTTTTCGTGAGAGCCCTAGTGATCATAGTCTAGACTCGAGAAAGAATCCTAGTTCGCTATGATCAGAGCTCTGATACCAAGCTGTCACACCCTGGCTTTGCGGAAGCGTGGTTAATTTGGTGTGACTTCTTAATACCATAGCTTAACCATAACAAGCTATATGGAATAAAATCATGCAAGAACATCCATTCGATTAAGTTTTAAAACCAGAGTAACATAACATTGTCTTAGGGACTTACAACCTCATAACATAAAACATTGTCTTGAAAAACATAAACATCAACATGAAATAAACGCAGTTTAAGATTTGTGACTCGTCCAGGAAAAAGTCACATTTCCTAAACCCGGATGACCTCGGAACCCATATGCAGCGGGAAAACATAACATACCGCGCCAGATCTTTAATTTCCTGAAATACATGTAAGTTGAAAAATCAACAAAAATGTTGAGCGAGTTCATGTGTAAGTGAGTAAGTAAACCTTTGTGAGTATGAAAATAGTCTTGGTATGTAGCAAATAAGGGAATTGAGATCACCAATGGTTTGCAAGGCCACTGATATATGTGAAGTGCAAATAGGAAGACTCAAACCTAGCAGATTTCGCCACGGCATTAGTATGTGGACAAAGTCACCCCAAGGTCCGTTTCTAGTTTGGCCTGGGGCTGGGCTCGCTACACCCAGATAGATCTACCGCTCCTGTCCCTCGGTCCCGTTATGAGGACTAATGGCCTCATATTGCTCCTACCCACTCACATGATCTAAGTAGTAAACCTCCTTACGCTAACCATACCATGTATATAGTACTTGTAATCAAAGTAACATGTATTTCACCCCCGTAGTTAAGAAAACTGAAAACAGTTAGAGAAAAGGGGGACATGAACTCACAGTGGTGCGTCTCTACCAAGTATGCCTCCAAATCGATCAGCTGTATGACGACCTACACGTGCTAACTCTATTAGACGGATGGCCGTGCCTTAGCTTTATGGTTTAAGTTTTTGGGAAATAGTTAGGCAACTATTTCGTATTTACGTTCTGTATATACTTGGTAGTTATTCTCCTTCCCAAGGATGGGGGATTTATTACATGTGTGTTCGTAACATTCGGATTACACTATTAAGTCTCACTTAATATATTTTATTTCCTAACTCCAAAATATAAATATTCTTCCCAAAAATATTATACTTTAATACATGTGATTTTCCCAAAATAATACTTAGTAATATTATTTTTACTCTAAAAATAATATTTACGTAGTTCACAAAATAATCATAAACACTTATACAAGTGATGTTGTGAAAAATATATATTAAATATATTTATGTATCACGTTTTATTTTGTGAAGATCCCACCTCCGATGTTTTGTAAATATAGTCGTGGCGAAACTTATATTTTGAAAACAAGTCAAAATGTAGTTCTAACACTTATAGTGAAAATATTTCTAAGTGTTAGGATTTTGGAAAAATTTCGCCAGAGTTTCCTCTGTAACTGGAGGTGGCCACGCTTTCAAGCGTATCATTTTCTTTTACAACACAACCAACAATTTTCTCATTCAACCAAAACAATGTTCAAATCACAAACTAGTCAAAATATGTATATAAATCGCATAAATTTCATGAACTTGTGATTTATCCAAACTGTGAAGTAAATCTCATTACTTTTAGTGGATCTTTATATAAAACACTCCGATTTTGTAAAAACCTCGTTTTTATGGAAGTTTCGTCTTTACAACTTCTCGTCATCTTTTTCAAAAATAGTTATTTTGTCGAAACTGGTGTTACACAAGTGTTTACACACTTGTGTGTTCTAAAAACCATTCTTGTTAGTGTAAGATCCGTCTTTTAAAGTATGTTTTCTCTTGACACGTGGTCCTTTGAAAATACCGCTTGTAGATACGTAGATCTACTAGTTTTAAACACTATTGTACAAACTAAAACACTTTTACACAAGTTCATGATTCTTGTGTGGTAGAGTTTCATCTTCTAACCCTTGTTATACTTAAACAAGCTTTATGTCATAATCCAAGATCATGACTAAACCGGGTTAAATGATGATCCGAGCTACCACAACATAGATCGGGTCCAAATAATCACACAAATCAAATACTACAACATTTACACAACTTATGTGCTTTTAACCACCATTTTAGTGTTTTAAGTAGACTTTTATGCTTCATCTTGTAAGTTATCGAGTTTTAACCGTCATATATCGTTTTACCCACATTAGAATAGTTCAAGAAGGTGATTTAAGCAACATACCACTAGCTCGAGGCTAGGGAAGAATCTTTGCGAAAAACGCATGGATAAAAGCAAAGTAGAGAGGTCCTTCGCCTTCCGTTTGCTCCAAGACTCCTCGTATGTGACCCGTAACACTTGTAGATGATTGGAATGTGAAGATCAAAAACCAAAAATGGATGTATGGGGGGTGGGGTGTTCGACCGAGAGTTGTAGAGCAAGAGAGAGAGTAGTTCTTGTGATGTTTATGGAATGTGAATATTCAAGTGCCATCTCTAATTACTTATAGACAAATGTAAGATTAATAACCAATGGATCATATGTCTTTAGGATATTAAACATCAAGATTAAAATATTATTATGAAGGACCAAGTATGTCCCCTAGATGGGGACGGTTTCAAGGGGGAGGGGGTAGTTTGGTTGGATTTCAACTAATCATTAGTTATTAGTTAGGTTAAGTAAGGTAGTTAAGTGCTTAACCCGGTTAGTTGTGTGTCACGCGTTACAATGGGTGTTAGGGTATTCAGGGACCCTAACTAGCTCAGAAAAAGATAAATAATGAAAATAACAATATTTTCAGGTTCCGGGTATAGTCCGGTTGTTCGGTTGGATAGTAATCCGTTAAAGTGCTTAACAAAGCTTTAAAGTGTCGTTAATACCCCTTTTTGTGACACAACTCATTTCTGACACTTTGGAAAGTGTCTAGTAATATTTTTCTCATGTTTTGGCACTTTATTAGTTAGCTAAAAGCTGAATTATTATGTAAAGTGCTGAATTTTGTACTTAGAGTACGTTTTAGGCACATCCAGTCATTGTAACTTATTCCTAGAGACACAGTTCTACAACCCTTGTATCCCTACACTCACCACTAGTGTAGCAAAATATTTCTGGCTCATACAGGCCTTAGGGGCAGTGTCTGCCTGATGCTGGCTTTATCAGCATGTCAAATAGGTTATCCGTTTATTGTGCTACTGTGCTTTTGTGCATCATGTTTGTCACTAAGGTTCAGCATGTAAATAATGTAGTGACGGTAAGTAAAGTATGATGCAAGTAAGTACATGTATCAGTATTCACGTAGCAGTTTATTCACAAGTTCAAGCAAGCACAGTAATTAAGCAATAATTAATTATTAATTAAGTCGTACGGATACCTGGTTTAGTGAGGGTTGTCACACTTGTACAGTGTGCCAGTGTTATGGGGATCTTGTGACTGTGAAGACATATTGGTTGTTTTACAAAGTTTTTGATTAACCAACTTTGAACGTGATTAAACTTATACTCTGTTTTTCAACAAATACGAACAAACAGTATCAATGAAATTGAGCTGATCTTTTATGTCATATTGACTGTTAAACCGAATTTGACTGACCTATGATCTGATACCAATTGTTAGGATCTGAGTTTAATTGTTTGTGTTTGTTTTAAAGATGAAAGAAGATAATTAGATGAAATAATTGCAGAAATGAAGAAAACTTTATAACACAAACAATGGAAGATATACTTTCATCATGAATACTTTAAGTCGAATGATTATATTACACAATGATTCATGTATGCATGAATTACAACTCCCCCTCAGCCTAAGATCACAGTGATTGTTCATACAAAATGTAAGTGATGAAGTGATCTGATAGAACAATACATGCACTGTCTATTTATAGTACAATCCTAACCACTGTGGCATCTTTGCTGACGTCACCTAGACAATGACATCTAACAATACTAACAATCTATAAACACTTCTTATGCTAAACAATGTTACATTAATAAAACACTGATTTCAAGGGGTGATCAGACCTTTGACTTTCGACAGTCCTTTGGCTTCTTCAGTGGTTTAGTCTTTAACAGTCTTTATAATCCAGCAGAGCTTAGCACTGAGCAGACCTTTGAAGCAATAGTTGTGTTGGTACACTTTATGTGGACGCGACTCGACTCAGTTCGATTCGGTTTGGGTCGACTCGGTTAAGTCCGGCTCAAGCCCGACGACATGACATTCCTTCGTCGTGCGCCCCAGAGTTCGACACGCGAGGCACGGAACGCCGCAAGCCATTCCCGTTTACAGATCACCATGACATCATCATTGTGATGTCATGGTGATGTCACTATCTTTGGCATATGTTGAATTAGTGAAAGATTACAACAGAAAGTAAAACTGGGCCGTAATTCATTCACATGGGCCTTTGACTTGAATGGACTTTGACTTCAGTTGGGCTCCTATTCCACTCGACGAAACAAAATGATATTAATATGTATATCGACGAAACAGATAGTGTTTCGTCGACTTTAGTGTTTCGTCGTGTCAGTTTTGCGTTTCGTCATGTCTGTGTCTGGTTTAGTATAAATACCCCTCACAGTTTCTGTGTGAAACAGATGAGCACAGAGAGACTTAGAGAGAGTCTGTTAAAACATTGTTTGTATATGTTTGTGGTAGTACTCATCCGTAATCAATAGATATTGAATCTTTGGTTATCCGTGTGTTTTATACACTTTGTTTGGTTTGCACCGTCACGGGGATTCCGCACCCGTTACCGTGTTCGTGATAAACAAGGATAGGTTTTCGTTATCGATCCACCAGAAAAACGGGACCTACAATTGGTATCAGAGCTTTGGCTCTAATCCTTGTTTAAAACCAAACAAGTTTGGGTTTTTATCAAGTGGTTTTTAGTGATTTTTCAGATTTTGTTCTTTAAAAAATTTTATATTTTCTAGAAATATTTGCTGAAAATCAGTGTTTGAAGTGTTGTTTTGCTATAAGTTTTAGTGAAAACCTTATTATTTTGCATTTCTACATGTTTGCATTTGGTTTTCGTTGAAAGTTTTAAGCAAAATCGTGTTTTGGAAAATTGTTCAGTGACCGGAATCTTCAAATATTCATCGTGTTCTTCAGCTATCTTTAACTGTTCTTGATAATATTTGTTTGTTTGATCTGAATTGTGGTTTGATTAATTTGTTTGTGCTTAAAATATATTTATTTGACTTGGGTGTACAAAAGTATGATGTTTTACTTGAAAACAGTGAGCCGAAAGCATGTTTTGGTTTGAAAATTGTGGCTTGTGTCAGAAGAAGATAAGGTTCAAGATAATATCTACAAGTCTGTTTCGTCGATCAGTAATTCTGTTTCGTCGACACTTTACAAACATTCATTTCGTCCAACAAGACAACAAAACATGTTTCGTCGATGAGTAATTAGTTTCGTCGTCAACATCAGTAGTCAACAAGTAGTCAACAGTCAAATATTGCGACTACTTTAATTAAATCATATCTCAGTTTTGTCGTTTTTCAGATCTGTTTTCGTCGTATTAATTAAACAACCAGTTTTGTTGACAAGTGGGCTTCACAATTAAATTGGGTTTCAAACATCATTGGGCTTATTTCTGTTTTGTCGCCACAACATACACAAATCTGTTTCGTGGAAGCCCAAAAAGGAATCTGTTTCGCCGATAGACTTATTGGATTTTTGTTTCGTCACTTTCAAAGTGGGCCTGAATTCATTTAGTCGAATCTTGGGCCCATTTCGTTGACTTGGAAGCCCAAAAGTTGTTTCGTTGATTACTAAAGTGATCCTTGTTTCGTCGTTTTTGAAAGGCTAATCAGTTTTCACTCACATCTATTAAACATGAGCTGTACGAGTCTGGACTCACAACTAGTTCAAAATCAGATTTCGATGGCAGAATATCTTTCACAATCCATACCTCGACCTCAAGCTACAACTACTCAACCACAGTTCGATCTAGGTGCTTATCTTTCACAATCCATATCTCGACCTCAAGCTACCACTACTCAACCACAGTTCAATCAAAGTGCCTATCTTTTTCAACCTACACCTCAAGCTCAACCTCAACAAGGCAACCAAAATCCTTTCATAAATCAAACAAGTACATCTACGTCCAACTCAAATAAAACTGATGAAAGGTGTGACTGGTCTGTAAAATTTGGAGGTGGAGATCAAGGAGGAACTGTGTTTAATGCTAAAATTTTCAAGAATGTCAATGATGGTGAATCTTCAGGAAAAGATGATAGTTTGGGATACAGTGGCAGTTCGGATGAAGAATCGAATTTGAATGAAAGAACTGATTCTGAAGCTGATAATTTGTCGAATGATGCTAACAAGAAATCTGACTTGATCAAGAAAACTGATGCTACTTCAAAAGAAATGGAGAAGATTCTCACTGAAGATGGATCTTTCTCTTCTCAGACTGCCTTTATGGCTAATGTCACAGCTTCTACAAGTCAGGTAACATCTGAAACTCCTAGAATATGCAGTGATTGTGCTTATATGAAACAGGAATGTGATAGAGTGAAACTTGAATGTGACACAATTCATGGTCACAATCAAAGTTTGGTTGTTGAACTTTCAAAGTGCAAAGAGGCAAATATGGCTTTAGTTCGAAATGAAAAGGAATTTAAATCTGTTATTGAAACTTTAAAGAAAAGTGTTTCCGAAGTTACCAAAGTTGTTTATCATAAACAAATTAGTATTAACGATTACATTAACATCGTTGAGGAAACCAAAAAGGAATTAGCCATTGCCAAATGCGAGCATGATGCAATCAAGCAAAAGTTGGAGAGTTATTCTAACTCCCGATTTGTGCTCGATCACATTATTGACGTTCAACAACTGAAGGGAAATGTGAGTGGTGTTGGGTATAAGAAATGTCCGCCCCCTTTGAGACAAAATTATACTCGAATGCCCGATGAAGAGGATATGCCACGTTTTGAGCCAACTGTACCTCTTAATTATGGGGAAGTTACAACTGGCTTAGGGTTCAAAACGGACAATTCATCGGAGGGCTCATCTGATAACAAAGAAAAGTCATCATGTGCTTCAAATCAAAGTCCTCCAACCGTTGAGGACTATGATTCGTCCGATGATGAACCAGATGTGAGTGATGAGGAAAAATCTCTTAAGAAGAACAAAGGAGTAGAAGTGCCTTTTGAGAATCACATTCTGTTTGATCCTCCTACTCCTGTTGTGCAATCAACTGGTGCTAAACAAGAGATAGATCCTATCACTGAGACAGTGTCTACCATTAAAAGTGATAACGTGTTGTATACTTTAGTCGGTGATGACAAAATTTATTCAAACACAGCTTTTCCAATTAAAAATGTCAATCAATCTTTGATTGATAAAGTGTTTGAAGATACTACTAGTAAGTTTTTGGAAAAGGGGATCCCGAGAGTTTCAGTAACTCAGAGTGATCCGATTCCAAAAGCTGAAGTTAGAAGAAAATTTGGAAATCAAAAATCACCAACGAAGCAACAACCTATCGCTTTTAAGGGTAAACAACAACAACAACGAGCTCAAAAGCCTAAGGTTACACAACCAAAGGCTGAAACAAAAGGAGCTCGTTACAAGAAGAAAGCAAAAGACGTTAAGTTTGTGGCCTCCAAAGGTACTGATAGAGTGGAGACTTTTGAAAATAAGTCAAATACCGATTTTGTTCAAAAAGTCAACATTTTGAAACGTAATAGTGATAACAATTACACCCAACACACAAACGGGTGTGAAGCTAGTACCTCTGGGTCTACAACTTCAACGTCAGGCCGTCGATCAGATTCTCCTAAGTTTGTTGAAAGGAGAACTTGTTTCAAGTGTGGGAAGTTTGGGCACATCATTAAAGACTGCACAAACTCGCCCAAACCAAATTTTGTAGAAAGAGCCCCTTTTGAACACGGTCACTCACAAAGTCGTCCTGTTTCTCCAAAACATGATAAACGCACTATTAAAGAACAGGAAACAAAACAACGACATAAGAATGTGAAGGTGATCGAAAAGGCTTTAAAACCGGAAAATGTTAAAAGGAAACCAAGTTCACAACAACCGTTAAAACCAGAAATTGTAATTAATACACAATCTGGTAAATGGAAACAAGCTTGGAAACCGAAAACAGGTGGAGGTTCAGGGGGAGGCGTGAAATTTCCAAATCATCAAGAAATTGAAATTACATTTCTTGATTCTCAAGGGCAACCCAAGTCTATGAAGGCTTGGGTCCCCCTCTCCAACTAATCTCTGAGTGAGTGTGCAGGATGTTCCAGGGGGAACTTTCGATAGTCATAGGATTATTGATAGTGGAATGTTCATGCACAAGATAGGCGACTCAAAGCTCCAAGATATTGTTATTTCTAGGAGTGGTTGCCTTTGATGGAGAGAAGAAAAAGAAAAAGAAGACAGAATTGTCTGTCGAAAGAGATTGAAAGCTTCGACAAAATGAAAATCATTTCAAAGTTTGATTGTTAAAAGCTTTAATCGGGTCCCCAGGATAGATTCAATCAAAATGTACGCACCTGCAGCACGTCTGAAGATCAAAATCAACGAGATGAACGTGCAGTGTACATTTCTTCGCGGTGAAATTGAAGAAAATGTGTTTGTTGAACAAACTAACCGGGTGTGCGGATGCCTTGGCGTGGAATGAACAACCGCACACTACTTCTGAAAGAGAAAGACAAAGACCTTCGCTGGTGCAATGTGGAAAACCAGCCGGACCCAAAGGTTTCTGATCTTGTTGCTGTGAAGAGATTTCTAAGTAGCTACAAAATCGACTTTGAAATCCACACCTGGTGGATGTCCAGTTTGGGAGAGCACTCAGATTCATTGCAATGCACAAAGCAGTTGCAGGATACGGTTTTAAATTTCTAATCTCTCCTATACTTGTCGATATTTAAGTTGCTTTATAAATTGTTATCCTCTCGTAGCACTCTTTGGCCAGACACGTTGATCTCGAATATCACCTCACACGTGATTGTTTCACTATGAAACTCGTCAATGTTGTCATGGTCCGCACTGCTTACCGACGTGCCAACTGATTTTTCCAAAATTCGATAAATCATTTCTGATTCAAAATTAATTTTGGTAAACGGCATTGAGGTAAAACATGAGTTAACCGACATCGGGAAATCGTTTTTGTAAATATCTTTCTGTCTTTTAAATTTATCTTAGTTTGTTGATTTTAGGGGGAGTAAATCCAAAATTTGAAAATTCAAAAACATTGTAAATTGTCAAAAACCCAAAAACATTGGAAAAACAAAAATGAGTTTCCTGGCGAGAAAAAGAGAAAATGATAGTAGATCAGTGGTCTGACTAAACCTCTTTAAACTTAAATGCAAAAAGAAAAATGTTAAGCAGCTCTATATAAGATGTATCGGTAGGCTCACAATCATTTTAAAGTGTGCAAGGTGATATAAATCTTAAATCGACTGAAGACCAGGTGGGAACCGCACATTGGCATATGGTCTTGGTACCGAAATTTCGTTTGAGAGATTGCCGAGGTTCTGAGATATTCGGTCTTTATGCTGTCTTATCATCTGGGTATCATGGTTGTATCAAACCGTAAAAATAACGGAGACGAAGTCTAGATCTTCCATGATACTATACATACGTGTACATATTGCATACGACCTCAATAAGTGATCAACAATCACATGTCCATCAAAATAAGTGATAATATATCACATTTATCCGGGAGTCAAGTTCGTCTCTCTGCTGTACGAAAGTACTGACCTGTTCACGGACTTGCTCCTGTGCCCTCATGCATCTGAAAATCAAGTTCCTCATCAATAAGTGATTCTATCACATAGGGCTTGTTTTTCAACCAAAATAAGTGAGTTTCTCACATCTTTTATACGGTCACACAGATGATAAACAGTATACTCACCGGTAAGATGAGCTCTCGTGTATACCTTTGTGACAACCCTCGAATTTACATGTAACCGTACAATTTATTAATAATAATTAATGTGCTTGACGACTGTGTGGAATCACTTAACTGCTTTCTGATATCCATGTTATGCTTACACGTACTTGTTAATATACTAATAGTGTACAGAAAAGTTACTAAATAGTCCTGTGTAATTTCCTAAGTGTTAGAAATTAAAAACGTTACAAAAATATACATATAGGACGCTTTGCGGATTAATTAAGCAGTTTAGCGGAACAGTGTCAAACCGAACAACCGGACTTTACCCGGAACATGAAAATATTATTACTTTCACTATTTATATTTTTCTGAGCCATTTAGGGTCCCCGAACACCCTAACACATCTTATATTATACAACACACCTTCATGCACTAACTTAACAATTTAATCCTAACTAGTTCTCTAACCATTTAGTTGAAACCCAACCCTATACCCCCCCCCCCCCTTGTGACCGTCCCCATGTGGATCACACATCAAAGATCTTGAAATCTTCCTATTTCCCATGTAATATTTCCTCTTGGATTTAGAAATATCTTGTAGTGTACTTTGGTAGCACATGATCCATTGGACATCAAGGTTTAGAGAATATATATGGGTCCATCATCCTCCATCTTCACATATCACCACAACTAGTGGTGGCAAAAGGGTTGGGTTGGGCAGGTTTGGGTAATGGGTTAGAATGGGTATGGGTTAGGATGGGTTTGGGTTAGGATGGGTTTATTAAGAAATGGGTTAGGATGGGTTTAGGTTAAGATGGGTTTTTGTATGATGGATTTAGACATTATAGGCTAAAAATATAAATAAATTAAAAAAATCAAAAAAAAAATTAAAAAAATTTAATAAAAATCAAAAAAAAGAAAAAAATTAAAAAAAGGTTGTACGTCACGATGAACTTCATTTGGTACCGGGTACCGAACCGTACCGGTACCGAATCGAACCGTACCGTACTGGTACCGAACCGGTACCGCACCCAACCGAACCGTACAGGTACCGAACCGGTATCATGCACACCAGCTTTGTCCTCCGCGTGCTCCTGAACCCGTTCTCCTTCAGCTCCACCTCCGTCACCGCATCCCCTCGATCGAACCCGCAGATACTGAAACCCCGTTTTGCTTATTTGGGCGATGGTCGGAGCAGAAGCGGTGGAATGGAGGTTGTAGGATGGTGGTGATCTGGGTGATTTGAGATCCGGTTGCTCCGCCGGAGATCAACTGTTCCGATGCCATATTATCATTCAACTCCGATCAAATTGAAATAAATTCAGCAAAATGAATAGAAGTTTCCTGTTGCTATATGTGTATAGATAAGTTATAGATATATACGTAGTGTGTAAGTTGTGTTTGGATCTATAAGGAATATGAATATCAATGGTGGTGATAAGAGAGAAGATGAATTGGTAGTAGGTAACTTAAATAATGAAATCTGAATACTCCAGCTTTGAAATTTGGATTTATGGGGCAATTAATATGAAAACCCATCCTAACCCACATTTTATTTTGTTATTCTTTAAAGTTGCCCATCTTAACCCATTTAACAATTTTTGTTAACCCAATTTAACCCATCTAGTACAAAAATAATACCCATCCTAACCCAAAGTTGAATGCATGGGTTGATTTTGCCACCCCTAACCACAACACACTCTTTCTCCCTCTAACAAGGCTACGGCCAAACACCCCTCTTACACTTCCACCATTTTTGATTTCCTTTCATTCATTCCAAGAGCTCTCAAAGGTGTAGCAAGGTGATTAACGAAGCTCGGTGCGTTCGGAAGTTGAAGGACCACTCTCATCTTCTTTTATCCACCACTTTTACGCTCTTGAACTCCCCTAGCCTTGTGCTAGTAGTAAGTGTTCTAAATCACTATCTTGTTCTTGATTTTAGTGGTTAATAGATGTTTGTATGATGAAATATGAAGAATACACAAGAACATGACATAAAGTCTTGAACATAAGTGTTTAATGATGGATAAAGAAAAGATATGTGTGTAAATCTTATAAATCCTGCATAGTTGTGATTATCTGATGATTTGTTAGTTAATATTGATGTATGATATTGTTGTGGTCACTAAACTTGTTAAAGGAATCGATCGAACACGATTTAGAAGGTTAAACACACAAGAATCAGAATCTGTCCAACTTTTACAGCCCACTTCTGTTGGCCGTAAACAGGTCTTAACCTCAACGAAAAATCGATATTTTGAATCTAAAATATGTTATTATGAAATACGGTTCTAATGGCACTGGAATCGTAATTTTTGGACTCCGTTTACTATTTTTAAAGTGTTAATTTGTAACAGCTACTTAAGCTGAATTTTTACAGCAATAAATGGGTGTCGTACTTTCAGTCATAACCGGAGTTTTGTGATGAATCGGACCATGAAAATTTTACTGTAGATGATAACCGAAGTATTTCTAATTACCCCACTGAAATTTCGCAAATCGGACTTACGATGAATTTTTAATAAATTGTTTCGTGGACTGTGGTCAGAAATACATAAATCTGAGTTCAGTCCCGAATATGAATTTTTATAAAATATTGGTGATGAACCGGACCCCGATATTTTTACACAATAAAATATGGAACGTTTAAGACATTCTGTAAAAATTTGGGAATTTTTGGAACATGTTAACTATTTTATTAAAATCCCCGAAAACAGCCCAGTTTCGAGTATAAAAGCTGAAACGACATAAGTAGTGATTTGCGTGTCTAAATGTCGAGTATGCTATCTGTGAATGATTTGACATGTTATATATGTTATGTGCATTATCGTATGTTTGATTTTGAGTGGGGAATGGACGGGAAACTTAGATGGGCATAAACCGTTACAGTGATGCATGTTGTGTGATAGATACGTGTAGGAACTTTGTGTTCTATTTGAAAGCCACTAAATGACTAACTGGTAAATCATACTAGGACGTGATTGACCGACCTTGACTGTTAGCTATATTGAGAATCTAACCGAGCAAACCGAGGTGAGTTCACACACTTTCTAAGGCATGGGATTCCCGGTGGTTTGGGAATGGGTTAAAGAATTAAAACTAAACCTACATATCCTCCTTGGGTAGGATATGAACGGCCATCCTCCATAGAGCGGATGCCATTATTAATCCTACGAATTCTCCTGGTGCAGAATACGTACGTTCGTCCTCCTGGTGCAGGACAACAACCTTAAAACTAGCTAGACAAAACTCTATCATGAAGTCCCTCAATTTATATCGACTTAATCGCCGAGGCCAATGGCGAGCGGGTCATTAGTTAATAGCGCTATTAGGTTTAACAAACCTCACACCGTGCCAGTCGGACGGGCGTGTACTAATGGACTATGGCAGACTGTCAGTGATGATAGACACTGATATAGGGCACAACTTATTTGCGTAGCAGTCGATATCATTCCGTCTAGTAGTTCAAACGGGGAAAACCCCCACTGATCATGGTTATGGATTGGGTAAAGAAAATTGGAAATGGTTAAACATACTTTCAACTCCGGGGTAACCCCCACGGCAAATAAGCCAACGAAAGTCAAACCACGTTTTTCAGAAACAACTTAAAACTAAACAACCAAACGTGAACTCACTCAACTTTGTTGTTGACTAGTTGTTACATGCCTTACAGGTCGCTAGATGCTTTTGGGAGCTTGCACGAGGAGGAGGTTGTTGTGGAACATGGGTTGTTATATCCCATACTTAATAATTGAACTTTATAAACCTATGGAACTTATGTTTGAGACTTTAAACTTATGAACTGTGAACTTATGCTTTTAAACTCACGTTTATGCTTCCGCTGTTTAAACCAAACAAGGTTAACTAGCTTTGGTCACCAATCGTATTATGTTTGGTTTTATTTACCTAATTGAGTTGTTCAATATGATTGGTGGCTCGATCCTGGTCACGTCACGCCTCCAAGCGGTGGTACTCCGCATGGTGGATTTTGGGGGTGTGACAGATTGGTATCAGAGCCATTGGTTATAGTGAACTTGGTTTTAATAAGGGAAAAAGTTTTTGTTAAAACCAGACTATAACCTGTACAGTGCTCAACGATCCACAACGACGCTTCGCTCCATGTGCAAGACCCAACACACTAAGTGGTATGATTTAAGTTTATATTTCTTACCTGCTAGATTACTTTTGTCCGGTGTGGTGTTTATGGTGTGTTTATTTAGGGTAGTAGCATGCTGTCTATTAGCCCTACTGTGTTCTCTAGGATATGCAATTGTTTACTTGAAATTTGACAAGTGGTGGTCAAATTCTTTTCTGATTTCTCGTCACCCCGCTACGACAACTGTTTATGCATTCTATCTATTCACGCGCTTAACTCGACATGACGTCACCATCTGACCCTCCAAACATTCGGCTTGTACGTCATCATTCACGAAGACCAGACCTGGCTCAAACGAACTCGGGTTTTGGAGAACTATACCCACGCATCCCTGTTGACAAACCTCATCATCTCCACTGGTCGTCATTACCAGAAACGAAGCAGCCACAGTTACGCGTGCTCGTCGCTTTGCAACTCGCAACCCTACCAACCAGACTCTGCTTTGGACAAGTGATATACTTTCGTGATCGTGATGCAACGAACTTCCCTTTTTGTGTGTCGTGCCGCCACACCTCACTACTAGAATTGCTTCTAAGCAACAGATTAACTGGTCAAATCCTTCGGTCATTGTTGGACCCCTGTCTTCACTCGATTCTTCGCATGAACCTCATTAATTCCCTATCTCTTCGATTGACAACCGATTTAATGAAACACCAACAACCATACCACGACTTTCACCAATCACAAGACTACCTTATTACCCTGTTGAATGGTTTATTCTTATCCTACTTGATTAGCTCCCTCGCATAACCCACTTAACAAATGGATGCCTTTACTGATGGGATTGCCTTCAGGACATTCGAGGACGGAGTTACGGATCACATAACCTACAGGTGAACACGATGACCTATACGTCTACCCTACCCCTCCTACAATATAAGAGTCGTATTTTAAATTCCATGATATTCTTCTTTAATAGGCAGAATCCTTGCGCTAGCTTTTGCACCAACACATGATTGTTGATTAATGATATGTCCAGTTTCTACCATTGGCTTAGACCAAACCATCACTCTCTTACCACAGTAACATTACGTCCTCGCTTCTCCATGCTGAGGCACCGAAACGAACACCCTCTGGTTTAAGTTGGAAGGCTCGACTCCTGATCATTAGTGACCCCTCCTCGAAACCTTGAGAATGGTGATGTATTGTTGATACGATCATAATCTCTTGAACACGTTTTCGAGTCTTACCTTTGGAACCTTATGACTACGCAGACGTATTTTGGATTCATTCGCACGACCTAAGGAAACTCCTCTAAATTTGGTTGCTTACCGACTCGATAAACTGCAAACTCATCTAAGTTCATCGATCAAGGTGAATTATTTCCCCTTCGCATGTGGGGAGCCCGGCAACTTTGATGGAATTTCAGTGAACCTTAACACTACAAACTTGTACGACGGTCATCCTCCTTCAGCTAGTTCTGGTTGTGCCAACCATATCGATGTAACACCCCTATCAGTGAACGACGTTGCGATTAGGATGGATTGGTCATCTCATCAGCAAGCGGAAATTCTTTGTAATGAAAAGATTGTCCGCATCCCTCGTTCTGGTGAAGAACCTCCCGTGATTCGTGGCGACAAGAGTGGTGCTGTCGAAGGCATCATCTCTTTCCTTAAGGCCCAGAAGGGTTTGCGAAAGGGCCACACTGCCATTTTAGCACTCGTTACTGACACATCAACGGAAGAGAAGAGAATTGAAGACATCCTTATTGTGCGCGATTTTCCCGAGGTATTTCCTGAGGAATTACCTGGTCTTCCGCCTCATCGCCAAGTTGAGTTTCAAATCGAGCTAGCTCCTGGAGCAGCGCCAGTAGCTCGAGCACCATATCGTCTAGCTCCATCTGAACTCGAAGAACTGTCCACACAACTACAAGAACTTTTGGAAAAAAGGTTTTATTCGTCCTAGCTCTTCGCCATGGGGAGCACCAGTGTTATTCGTGAAGAAGAAGGACGGTACCTTCAGAATGTGTATTGACTACCGCGAACTTAACAAGGTGACCGTGAAGAATCGTTATCCTCTTCCATGTATTGACGACTTATTCGACCAGCTGCAAGGGTCGAGCTATTACTCTAAGATTGATTTGAGATCGGGATACCATCAGCTGAGAGTCCGAGATGAGGACGTCTCCAAAACAGCATTCAGAACTCGTTACGGCCATTACGAGTTTCTGGTTATGCCGTTCGGGCTGACGAATGCACCGGCAGTCTTCATGGACCTCATGAACCGAGTGTGCAAGCCTTACCTGGATAAGTTCGTTATTGTGTTCATCGATGATATCCTGATCTATTCTAAGAGTCAGGAGGAACACGAGCAGCATCTACGACTTATGCTGGAACTTCTTCGAAAAGAACAGTTGTATGCCAAGTTTTCGAAATGTGATTTCTGGCTTCGCGAAGTCCACTTTCTAGGCCACGTGGTAAACAAGGATGGAATTCATGTGGATCCATCTAAGGTTGAATCGATCAAGAACTGGCCCGCACCCCGCACACCAACAGAAATCCGCCAATTCTTGGGTTTGGCCGGATATTACAGAAGGTTTATAAAAGATTTCTCCAAGATTGCGCAACCTCTCACTTCACTGACTCAGAAGGGCATCATCTATCGTTGGGGTGATGCACAGGAGTCCGCGTTTCAACATCTAAAGGATATACTTTGTAGCGCGCCTATCCTCTCATTGCCAGAAGGCACCGATGATTTCGTGGTTTATTGCGACGCTTCCATCCAAGGACTTGGTTGCGTATTGATGCAACGTGACAAGGTCATTGCCTACGCATCGCGCCAACTTAAAGTTCACGAAAGAAACTACACTACTCACGATCTGGAGCTGGGAGCAGTTGTATTCGCGCTTAAGATATGGAGACATTACCTGTACGGTACCAAGTGCACCATTTACACCGACCACAGGAGCCTCGAGCATATCTTCAAGCAAAAAGAGTTAAACATGCGACAACGCCGATGGGTCGAACTCTTGAATGATTACGAATGCGCTATCAAGTATCATCCGGGCAAAGCCAATGTTGTGGCTGACGCCCTCAGTCGAAAGGATACTTTACCTAAGCGTGTACGAGCATTACAGCTTACCATCCAGTCTAACCTTCCTGCTCAGATTCGAGATGCCCAGGCCGAAGCATTGAAAGCAGAGAACATCAGGGCTGAGTCCCTACGAGGATCGAGGCAGCGGCTAGAACAAAAGGAAGACGGTGCCTACTATGTTAACGGACGCATCTGGGTTCCATTTTATGGCAACTTACGCGAGCTTGTGATGGATGAAGCACATAAGTCTCGTTATTCTGTACACCCTGGTTCAGACAAGATGTACCACGACCTCAAGACTACGTATTGGTGGCCTGGCATGAAAGCCCACATAGCAACCTACGTCAGTAAGTGCTTGACTTGTGCGAGAGTCAAGTCTGAATATCAGAAACCATCAGGCCTACTTCAACAACCGGAGATCCCGAAATGGAAATGGGAGCAAATCTCCATGGATTTTGTTACTGGCCTGCCCAGATCTCAACGCGGAAATGATACCATTTGGGTAATCGTAGATCGACTAACCAAGTCTGCACATTTTCTGGCTATCAAAGAAACGGACAAGTTCTCTACTCTTGCAGACATTTACCTAAAGGAAGTGGTATCAAGACACGGAGTGCCAATCTCTATTATATCTGATCGTGACGCACGTTTTACTTCTGAACTGTGGCAAGCAATGCACAAGTCCTTTGGCTCACGATTAGATATGAGCACCGCTTATCACCCGCAGACGGATGGGCAATCTGAACGCACCATCCAAACCCTTGAAGACATGCTTAGGGCATGTGTAATCGATTTTGGTAACGGCTGGGAAAAGCACCTCCCGCTAGTGGAGTTCTCATATAACAACAGCTACCACACCAGCATCCAAGCCGCTCCGTTTGAGGCATTGTACGGACGCAAATTCCGATCGCCTCTATGTTGGGCAGAAGTTGGTGACAGCCAAATCACTGGCCCAGAACATGTGGTAGATACCACCGAGAAAATTGCTCAGATACGACAACGAATGGCGGCAGCTCGTGACCGTCAGAAAAGCTATGCTGATAAGGGAAGAAAACCACTCGAGCTCCAGGTTGGGGATCGAGCGTTACTCAAAGTCTCACCTTGGAAAGGTGTAGTCCGCTTTGGCAAACGAGGCAAACTCAATCCGTGTTATATCGGACCGTTCAAAGTCATTGAGAAAATTGGCCAAGTCGCTTACAGGTTGGATCTACCTGAAGAACTCAGCGGAGTTCACAACGTATTCCACGTATCAAATCTGAAGAAGTGTCTGTCAGATGAGACC
The DNA here is from genome assembly GCA_030545235.1 of Helianthus tuberosus. Classification (NCBI taxonomy): domain Eukaryota; kingdom Viridiplantae; phylum Streptophyta; class Magnoliopsida; order Asterales; family Asteraceae; genus Helianthus; species Helianthus tuberosus. The sequence goes on along the minus strand of CM060376.1, from coordinate 125,768,121 downwards.
TTCATAGTTCCTCTCAAGGAACTCACAATCGACGACCAGCTGCGGTTCGTCGAGGAACCAGTAGAGATTACTGATCGAGATGTTAAGATTCTCAAGCACACAAGAATACCTCTCGTTCGAGTTCGTTGGAATGCTCGTCGTGGCCCAGAGTATACCTGGGAACGAGAAGACCAAATGAAACTCAAGTATCCCCAACTGTTTAAGAAAAACGCAACCACTACTGAGGCTGAAGCTACCGCAGAATTTCGGGACGAAATTCCAAATCAACGGGGGGATGATGTGACACCCCAGGAAAATCTGGAAGACAACGCAACTTAACTAGCTTCCTCAGTAACCACGCGCTAAATTTCGGGACGAAATTCTCTTAACAGGGGGAGAGTGTGACAACCCTCGAATTTACATGTAACCGTACAATTTATTAATAATAATTAATGTGCTTGACGACTGTGTGGAATCACTTAACTGCTTTCTGATATCCATGTTATGCTTACACGTACTTGTTAATATACTAATAGTGTACAGAAAAGTTACTAAATAGTCCTGTGTAATTTCCTAAGTGTTAGAAATTAAAAACGTTACAAAAATATACATATAGGACGCTTTGCGGATTAATTAAGCAGTTTAGCGGAACAGTGTCAAACCGAACAACCGGACTTTACCCGGAACATGAAAATATTATTACTTTCACTATTTATATTTTTCTGAGCCAGTTAGGGTCCCCGAACACCCTAACACATCTTATATTATACAACACACCTTCATGCACTAACTTAACAATTTAATCCTAACTAGTTCTCTAACCATTTAGTTGAAACCCAACCCTATACCCCCCCCCCCCCTTGTGACCGTCCCCATGTGGATCACACATCAAAGATCTTGAAATCTTCCTATTTCCCATGTAATATTTCCTCTTGGATTTAGAAATATCTTGTAGTGTACTTTGGTAGCACATGATCCATTGGACATGAAGGTTTAGAGAATATATATGGGTCCATCATCCTCCATCTTCACATATCACCACAACACACTCTTTCTCCCTCTAACAAGGCTACGGCCAAACACCCCTCTTACACTTCCACCATTTTTGATTTCCTTTCATTCATTCCAAGAGCTCTCAAAGGTGTAGCAAGGTGATTAACGAAGCTCGGTGCGTTCGGAAGTTGAAGGACCACTCTCATCTTCTTTTATCCACCACTTTTACGCTCTTGAACTCCCCTAGCCTTGTGCTAGTAGTAAGTGTTCTAAATCACTATCTTGTTCTTGATTTTAGTGGTTAATAGATGTTTGTATGATGAAATATGAAGAATACACAAGAACATGACATAAAGTCTTGAACATAAGTGTTTAATGATGGATAAAGAAAAGATATGTGTGTAAATCTTATAAATCCTGCATAGTTGTGATTATCTGATGATTTGTTAGTTAATATTGATGTATGATATTGTTGTGGTCACTAAACTTGTTAAAGGAATCGATCGAACACGATTTAGAAGGTTAAACACACAAGAATCAGAATCTGTGTCTTAACCTCAACGAAAAATCGATATTTTGAATCTAAAATATGTTATTATGAAATACGGTTCTAATGGCACCGGAATCGTAATTTTTGGACTCCGTTTACTATTTTTAAAGTGTTAATTTGTAACAGCTACTTAAGCTGAATTTTTACAGCAATAAATGGGTGTCGTACTTTCAGTCATAACCGGAGTTTTGTGATGAATCGGACCATGAAAATTTTACTGTAGATGAAAACCGAAGTATTTGTAATTACCCCACTGGAATTTCGCAAATCGGACTTACGATGAATTTTTAATAAATTGTTTCGTGGACTGTGGTCAGAAATACATAAATCTGAGTTCAGTCCCGAATATGAATTTTTATAAAATATTGGTGATGAACCGGACCCCGATATTTTTACACAATAAAATATGGAACGTTTAAGACATTCTGTAAAAATTTGGGAATTTTTGGAACATGTTAACTATTTTATTAAAATCCCCGAAAACAGCCCAGTTTCGAGTATAAAAGCTGAAACGACATAAGTAGTGATTTGCGTGTCTAAATGTCGAGTATGCTATCTGTGAATGATTTGACATGTTATATATGTTATGTGCATTATCGTATGTTTGATTTTGAGTGGGGAATGGACGGGAAACTTAGATGGGCATAAACCGTTACAGTGATGCATGTTGTGTGATAGATACGTGTAGGAACTTTGTGTTCTATTTGAAAGCCACTAAATGACTAACTGGTAAATCATACTAGGACGTGATTGACCGACCTTGACTGTTAGCTATATTGAGAATCTAACCGAGCAAACCGAGGTGAGTTCACACACTTTCTAAGGCATGGGATTCCCGGTGGTTTGGGAATGGGTTAAAGAATTAAAACTAAACCTACATATCCTCCTTGGGTAGGATATGAACGGCCATCCTCCATAGAGCGGATGCCATTATTAATCCTACGAATTCTCCTGGTGCAGAATACGTACGTTCGTCCTCCTGGTGCAGGACAACAACCTTAAAACTAGCTAGACAAAACTCTATCATGAAGTCCCTCAATTTATATCGACTTAATCGCCGAGGCCAATGGCGAGCGGGTCATTAGTTAATAGCGCTATTAGGTTTAACAAACCTCACACCGTGCCAGTCGGACGGGCGTGTACTAATGGACTATGGCAGACTGTCAGTGATGATAGACACTGATATAGGGCACAACTTATTTGCGTAGCAGTCGATATCATTCCGTCTAGTAGTTCAAACGGGGAAAACCCCCACTGATCATGGTTATGGATTGGGTAAAGAAAATTGGAAATGGTTAAACATACTTTCAACTCCGGGGTAACCCCCACGGCAAATAAGCCAACGAAAGTCAAACCACGTTTTTCAGAAACAACTTAAAACTAAACAACCAAACGTGAACTCACTCAACTTTGTTGTTGACTAGTTGTTACATGCCTTACAGGTCGCTAGATGCTTTTGGGAGCTTGCACGAGGAGGAGGTTGTTGTGGAACATGGGTTGTTATATCCCATACTTAATAATTGAACTTTATAAACCTATGGAACTTATGTTTGAGACTTTAAACTTATGAACTGTGAACTTATGCTTTTAAACTCACGTTTATGCTTCCGCTGTTTAAACCAAACAAGGTTAACTAGCTTTGGTCACCAATCGTATTATGTTTGGTTTTATTTACCTAATTGAGTTGTTCAATATGATTGGTGGCTCGATCCTGGTCACGTCACGCCTCCAAGCGGTGGTACTCCGCATGGTGGATTTTGGGGGTGTGACAACCTTGATACGGGAATGTGTCGTGTGTGGATGAACACCGGTCGGGAAGTATAAATCATACCTTAACGTATCCCCTCGCCATGATTACATCTGATAAGTTGAGCTTAAGTGGACAACAATACCGATAATCGTTATAGGATGCTTATCTAATTGTTAACAAAATGAACAAACAGAGCGTTTTGACATGACCGTACACTGATATGATTCTCTTACCCTCGAAACTCGCAAAAAGAATGTTTGTAAATATTTATTTACTGCTTCAGTTTCTACATCTTTGTATATATTTATTTATTGCTTTCCGTCTTTACATTTGAAAAATAAAAAATTCCAAAAAGATTTTAGGTATGTTTTAATATAAACTTTATAAAATCCGAAAAGATTTTGCTTCTAGTTTATTTTTGATTGACCGATGTTGGAACTCGAGTCTATCCTATCCAAAATCCTGATTGTAAGCCGGAAAACAATTGCATCTTCATAAACTGTCGAAGTTAACAAGTTTTGAAAGTTAAAGGATTAAAATTGATCAATTTTTAAACTTTCAAACTGTTGTCGGTCGGTAGTTGATTGAAATATGGACACATATGTGTCATTTGTTTAAATGTTAACTATATTCCAAGCGGTTGTTCTCATTACGCGTTTAGCTTTCTTGCATGTGCAGATGCTAAAGGCAAGGAGAACATGTTCGATGATAAGCTTTGGAATGAAGACACGAAGTGGAGGCACTCAAAGGATAAAATGATCGAGTTACCGCTGACCCTTCATCAACACCACAAGGATCTGAAGATTTGACAAGTCAAAAGATTCACGAGCATGACTCAATGGAGAGTTCATTCTAAGAGGGAGTTTGTTAACACACTACCTAAATAAAAAGGGAGTTTGTTGATACACTTTCTACTTATGACGCGTGAAGACTTTGAAGATCCTCCGACACAAAAGACACAGAAGACGAACCTCATGAGTAGCGTCCAAGGGGGAGTTTGTTGGTACACTTTATGTGGACGCGACTCGACTCGGTTCGATTCGGTTCGGGTCGACTCGGTTAGGTCCGGCTCAAGCCCGACGACACGACATTCCTTCGTCGTGCGCCCCAGAGTTCGACACGCGAGGCACGGAACGCCGCAAGCCATTCCCGTTTACACATCACCATGACATCATCATTGTGATGTCATGGTGATGTCACTATCTTTGGCATATGTTGAATTAGTGAAAGATTACAACAGAAAGTAAAACTGGGCCGTAATTCATTCACATGGGCCTTTGACTTGAATGGACTTTGACTTCAGTTGGGCTCCTGTTCCACTCGACGAAACAGAATGATATTAATATGTATATCGACGAAACAGATAGTGTTTCGTCGACTTCAGTGTTTCGTCGTGTCAGTTTTGCGTTTCGTCATGTCTGTGTCTATTTTAGTATAAATACCCCTCACAGTTTCTGTGTGAAACAGATGAGCACAGAGAGACTTAGAGAGAGTCTGTTAAAACATTGTTTGTATATGTTTGTGGTTGTACTCATCCCTAATCAATAGATATTGAATCTTTGGTTACGCGTGTGTTTTACACTTTGTTTGGTTTGCACCGTCACGGGGATTCCGCACCCGTTACCGTGTTCGTGATAAACAAGGATAGGTGTTCGTTATCGATCCTCACCGGAAAAACGGGACCTACAAGTTGTTAGATGACTTGTCATTGACGGAAGTCGTAATTTAAAGCACTGTTTATTCTGGATCAGTTGTTGCAAAAATGTTTTGGATTTGTATCATCTGTTCTCAAGGAAGGATTCACATGAGCCAACACATGATGATGCGACGGTGTTGGGTGGTGCAACAATTCGGTGGTGCAACCGTTAGATGCTACGTTGGGTGATGATTGGGTGGTGCGATGGTTCGATTGCACGGTGGTGGTTCAACGGTTAGGTGGTGGTGCGACAATACTGAATGATCACAATGTGTATCTATTTTAAATTTGTTTAACTTTATTTTTCTCTTTTATTAAATAAATTATGTCGACATATTTAATAAAAATAAAAAATAAATGTCACCTAAGATAGTTTACCTCCCATTCAGGTTAAGTACATAGGATTAGCAAATAAAATAAACTTTAATGAGTTAATTATAACAATTTTTTATGAGTAATCTAATTGAAACACTCCTAAAACTTGGTTATCATTTTGTGAAATATTCCTGTTAATTTACTTGTAAGCTAATTACTGAAGTGGCTTCAAATTAGGCTTAATACGTCAATTACGTATAATTATTTAAAAAATGGTTTACATACATAATTAAAAAGGTTTAATTAAATAATAAGAGAAAAAAAATTGTGTTTTATATATTACAAGAGTTAATTTTGTGGTTAGTCCCTGTGGTTTCTCTAAAGTTCAAGGTTGGATACTAAGTTATCAGTTAGTTTTCAATGGCCGTTAGCCTTAAGGATGTTATAAAATCAAAAGTTAAAATCTTATATTGTTACTTTGAACTATTAGTACCTGAGGTTGTTACTTTCCATAAACTATCGGGACTAACGGTGTAATTAACTCTATAGATTTGTTTAAATATTTTTTTTGTATGTATAGTATATATTTTTAAAAGGTACCAACATAATGATGATTTTTGGAATCGAATAAACGACCTTTATTGTAACACCCGTTGAAAACGGATCTTAGAAAAAACACCCGACTCATTTTTGTAAACCGGATCCCAAGGGTATAAATGAAAAATATATACGAATTTTTATTACCTTTCATTATTTTTAGTATTTGTCGTGAATTAATTTAATTAATATAATTACTTACGTTATCATCTTCTCCGTTCGCAACTAGGCAAATTATTTTGCAGGTTAAAAAAAATTAAATTTATTTTATAACAATCATAACTCCATTGATTTGAACATTTTAATAAATAAATACTACCTAAAGGGTGGTTGGGATTACGTTTTGAAGTGATTATTTAATTATTGTGTTTGTAAAACATAAATAATCTAAAAAAGTGTTTGGATGAAAAAATGATTATTAGAAGCATCTACATATATGGTTTTTAAAACGCGTAATAAAATTATCAATTTCAATGTCTAAAAAATCGAAAACAATAAAATAGACCGCCGCTTTATGCATTACTTACTTTCACCAGTAAAATTAGTTTCCAATTCCCTCAAACCAAAATCTCGTTTATCATCCATCAGACCAGAGTCACGCCCACCTTTCAACAACTCACTCGATTATTATTATTATTATTATTATTATTATTATTATTATTATTATTATTATTATTATTATTATTATTATTATTATTATTATTATTATTATTATTATTATTATTATTATTATTATTATTATTATTATTATTATTATTATTATCTGAGATCGCACTCTGTTTCCTCCTTCTTCAAGAAAGCTAACATCAAATCGATCTTCACTTGTTCTTCATGGGTAAGTTATAATTCTTTTCGTTTTATTCAGTTTTCCACCAACAATTCTGTTTACTTGTCATTTTATTGTTGAGTATTGAACTCAGAACCCTATCAATGAAATGATTGATGATTTGATTTTTTTTTTTTTTTTGTTATATTTTTCATTCCAATCATCAGGGCAAATTACATAAGAATAGCAGTTTGATTTGATTTGATTTGATTCAATTTATTTAGTCATATAGTTATTGATGTACTTTTCATTTGGGTGGTTTTGCCAAATTTGCTAACATAATAATACTAGAAAACAAGAAAGTTGCTATTTTGGATCTGGATGTTCTTTTCTGTAGGTAATCTAGTAGCTATTTTGTTGGGGGGTATATGCTAATAAAAATGCTAAATTTTTATGAGTCATTTTGAAATGAAAAGGGCAATGGTTGTAGTTATGATTAATTGTGGAAGTGATATCTTATGCCAGACAAAGAAGGCGAATGTTGCTCGACCCACCTCATTGAAGGGGATGGTACGTTTAATGCGGTTGGACTTGATAATTTTATCAAGCAAGTCAAACTGGGAGAATGTGGACTTTCTTATGCTGTTGTTGCTATCATGGGTCCACAAAGCAGTGGTATGTGTCCCTCCATATGCAAACGCCTTTCGGGTTTAATACTTATTTCGTGTCCAAATGCAAACTATGTGTTTCTTGCAGGGAAGAGCACACTTCTAAATCATCTTTTTCATACCAACTTCAGGGAGATGGATGCTTTCAGGGGAAGGCATGTTTTGAGTGACGACTCTATATTGTGTTTTGTTAGCTAGCTTGCGCTTTGCTTTTATTACATTACATTTCCCTTTATCAGATCTCAGACTACCAAAGGTATTTGGATAGCAAGGTGTGCTGGTATTGAGCCTTGCACCATTGTAATGGATCTTGAGGGTACCGATGGCAGAGAGCGAGGAGAGGTTGTTATAAATGTTTTATTTTCTTTTTATTGTTATCTCATTGTTTGATCTTAGATAATAATATTTTGTAACTTTTCCAGGATGATACCGCATTCGAGAAACAAAGCGCACTTTTTGCACTTGCTGTTTCAGATATAGTGCTTATAAACATGTAAGCTTCCTGGTAACTCCAGATAATCTGTTGCCAGTCTGAACTTTTTAGGGTTAATTTGCACAACATAGTTTCTCCTCTTTTTTTCATTCTATACATGTTTTAACTTTTACCGTTATGTCTAACATACTCAAAACTTTTATTGCAAAACATTTTGTTGTATTTTATCACTCGTGCCAGTGTTACATACAATTGCATGGAAATTTTAAGTATGTTGCAAGTAATGGTAAAAAGTAAGGAAAGCTGTATAGAATGAGAAAAAGTATGACTTTATGTTACATTTTGATGCAATTATCCTGATTTTATTATATATATGCAAATTGTGTTTCTAATATATGTATATCATACAAAGGTGGTGTCATGATATTGGGCGTGAGCAGGCTGCAAATAAACCCCTTTTAAAAACCGTATTCCAGGTATGTTATCGTTATATATATATATAATTCATCCATTTCTCATCGTTTGTATGTTAATCTTATTGTTAATATTTTTCAGGTTATGTTGCGGTTATTTAGTCCGCGTAAAACAACTTTAATGTTCGTTATACGTGATAAAACGAGGGTAAATTTTTGTCTCTTGCACCTTGTGACTTGTGTTAGGCTAACATAATATGATGTTAATTTAATTTAAATTTTTTTATTCTGTACAGACACCTCTTGAAAATCTCGAGCCTGTTTTGAGGGAAGATATCCAGAAGGTATATTTTTCCTTGTCTCATTACATTTTTATATATATATATATATATATATATATATATATATATAGGGTTGGGTTCTTTACAGAACTTGCTATTTATACAGAACTTTTAAGAACCATTTATAGCCATTGATCTATTAATCAATGGTTGAAATAAGTGATGGTATATTTGTAATTAAAAGGATAATAAAAGAATTATATTTAAATAGAATAAGGGTATAAATGTAAACATACACTCATTTAAAATGGAAATAACCAGAATTTGTTCCACTTTTTTCTCCAACATCACGATTAGTTTTCAAATCTTACTCCATGCCACCATTTGTTTAGTCTTTTTATTGCTTTGATTAAAAAATGATATTGTATTTATATATATTCATCAAACTAATAGTTTACTTATATGTCTTAATGTTAACGTATATGTAAATATAACATTTACATATATGTAAATATCCGAGCTAATCATCAATTTATGTAAAATGTTTAGCATACTTGGAGGTATAACAGTTATGTATATATGTAAATATTGGTATCCATCACCAATTTCTTCAAAGTGAATGTTAATTTACATGTATGCATATGTATAAGTATAATATTCACACATATATAGATATCTATGCTGATCATCAATTAATGTAAATGTTTAACATACATGTATGTAAGTATAATTGTTACATATATGTAAATACTTATATTCATCACCAATTTTGTCAAGGTGAATGTCAAATTACATTTATGTAAATGTTTCACATACGCATAAGTAAAATATTTACACATATATTCAAACTGGTTATCAATTTCTTCAAGCCAACCCTTTAGTTACATTTATGTAAATCTTCAAAATCAAAATTTTAAACTATCTGTTCATTTGAAAGTAAATAATGAATAAAAACCATATCAACTCTAAAATAAATATCATGAAGTTCTTTACCAGACTTGCTTTATATGAAGAACTCAGAAAATCCTTTTAATTTTATAGGCGTTGATCATCAATGGAAAAATCCGATCAACTTTAAAAAAATCACCAACATGGAAACATTTACTGTATTACCATTAATGTTAAACATAATACACTCAAATTGATAATACAAAGGAAAGTTGGATCCTGTAAGTTTCGGTTGTTTTAATGTGGATTTTGTAAATCTAAAAGTGTTTTTAAATGTGAGAAAAAAAGGAACTGATTCAAACTAAATGGAGATAAACCGGAATATATAAATCGTAAGATAATTGAGAATGTGTAAAGATTGGATAATTCATGTGATTGAATATACATGTATAATTTTGTTTAGATTTGAATGTGAGAAAATAGTGGAATTTATTCAAAAGAAATCTTTTGAAATTGAGATAAATCTGGTTAAATTAAACATGTGATAATTTTCTAGGTGTAAATTTACTTTAATGCCCCTCATAAATAAAATAATGAAAAAATAACAAGAAATAAAATGAGTGGCTGTAAAGAGTTCTGCAGGTTCTGTAATTTTTTTTTGTTCTGAAATGATCTTGATCCTATATATATATATATATATATTTTTATTTTACACTGCCAACTTAAAAAGTAACCTAACCGCACTATTTGTGATAATATGTTATTTGGTGTAGATATGGGATTCTGTTCCCAAGCCAGAAGCCCACAAAGACACCCCACTGAGTGAATTTTTTAATGTAAGAACCTAGATATAATATCACTTGTATTGTATTTTTTTTTTTTTTCGTTTAACCAGACATAATATTATGCCTGTCAATCATATAATAACCTCTCATTGTTTGATTGACCAGGTTCAAGTTGTTGCACTGTCTAGTTATGAAGAGAAAGAAGAACAATTTAAAGAGCAGGTTAAACATTATTCTTAGCCTGCAACTTTGTATACATTTACTTGTAGATGGGTCAATTTGGGTTGTTTGTGTCAAACAAGAAAAAAAGCTAGGTAAAAGGGGAATGGCTGAAAGTTGCCGAAATTTTCTTTTTAAAGCATACGGCCTTCTAAATTGTTGGTATTTAAAAATTTGGATGACTATTGTAATAACATTGTTTACTTTTTGTTTTGTCTTTGAAGGTGGCTAGTTTGAGGCAAAAGTTCTTCCAATCTGTTGCACCTGGCGGTCTAGCTGGCGATAGGCGCGGGGTTGTTCCTGCCTCAGGTTTTTCCTTCAGTGCGCAACAAATCTGGAAAGTTATTAAGGAGAACAAAGACCTTGATTTGCCAGCTCACAAGGTAATGGTTCTAGTAAAATCTGACAGTATTTTGAAAATTTCTTTATGGATAATTTTTTATTTTGTAGGTTATGGTGGCAACCGTACGATGTGAAGAAATTGCTAACGAGAAATATTCTTCCTTTGTTTCAAATGAGGTACATACTACATGGTGCAGTTTTTTCCCAACACATTTGAACGAAATAAGTTTTACAGGATTGGCTTGAATTAGAAGAGGCTGTGCAATCTCACCTTGTCCCAGGCTTTGGAAAGAAGCTTAGTTCACTACTATACAAGTCTTTATTCAGGTAATAACTAACTGTTGCAAATCATATCATTCTCATAGCGAATTAGCAATACCGTTTTTTTATTCGTTGCGGGGAATTTTCAATAATTTGTTTTCAGTTATGATGAAGAGGCTACTTACTTTGAAGATAGTGTTAGATCTGCAAAGAGAAAACAATTGGAAGACAAGTTGCTACAAGTAACGTTTCTTGCTAAATGTGATTCATGGATATTTCTCTGTAGTATTAATTCTCATTTTTGTTTTTAATATTGTATTCAGCTTGTTCAACCGGCCTACCAATTAATGCTGGAACACATACGATCCGAAACTTCGAATAACTTCAAAAACGCACTAACGGATGCTCTAAGTGGAGGACAAGGGTTTGCAGTGGCTGCTCGTGATTGCACTACAAAGTTCATGAGCCTGTTCGATGAACAATGTCAAGGTATTAAGTGTAATTTTCAGGGCTTTTTTTTCTAAATTTAAACATTGCATCCATTTCTTTTAAGCATCTTACTTTCATACGCTAAATCTACAGATGCCGCCATCAAGCAAGCCAGGTGGGACTCAACTAAAGTAAGGGATGAATTTTCACATGATTTAGATTCACAAATTGCTCAAGTTCGCACTGCTAAACTATCAGAACACACTGCACTATATGAGGTAATATCAATAAATTTGTATTTATAAGCCTTGTGATGTTAATCAGTGTATTAATAATCTTTATCTTTTCAGTCCAAAGTGAGAGAGGCACTACATGGTCCGGTGGAAGCTCTTCTAGAAGGAGCTAGTGATGATACTTGGCCTGCTATAAGGAAGCTTTTTTTCCGTGAAACCGAATCAGCCGTCTCTGAGTTCTCATTTACACTTTGTGGTTTTGAAATGGATGAACAAGAAAAGGACGATATGATTTCAAAGCTGAAGAATTTTGCAAGAGGATTAGTTGAAGGGAAGACAAGAGAAGAAGCCGCCAAAGCTTTGTACCACATGAAAGAAAGGTAACGTATGCTTGACGATATGTACTCTGTCATGAGATGTAGGTTAGAGGGGGTAAAAATGGTCGGGTTAAAACGTCAAATGGGTATTTTTTTCTATGGGTGCAACAGGTCCTGTGCCATGAAAAACATTCCGCCCAAAATACACGAGGTTTTTTAGTGTTCAATTATGATTGCTAAAAGTATATATGTGTGGGCCTTTTGGGGGGGGGGGGGGGGGCAAAAGTGAAAGTGCACTAATTTTAACGTTATTTTACTAATTTCGTGAAAATCATAGTTATTAAAAGCGCACGCTTTTGGCACCTAGGCGAATTTTTTGAGCGACGCGCATTCATTGCGCTCCTGATTCCTAGGTAATTTTAGCGCACAATTAATACTGAATTGCTGATAAACATTTTTTTAATTCGTAAATTCCTGATGTTCTGGAGTATTTATAGGGCTTTCCAGCCGATTATATCTCTAATAATCCAGATCTCAGTTCGAATTCTTCAAATCCAGATTAGTATATTTCTGATTTAATTCTACATGTTCCTGATAAATAGGGATATTGATGCAAGATTATCTCATAATTTGAATTTTAATCTTTTTATTTAGTTGCTTATTTTGTAGGGATTTATATTTCCTAGTTTATCTCTTTTTTATTCATTATAAATTAGGTTCTAGGGTTGATGTTTTAGTTAGTTTTTGAATTGAAAGAACTATGTTCTTGAACCTTTTGGTTCTTTTATCAGTCTTTGTTTAATCAATCGTTCTTGAGCCATTTGATTGCACGCGAAACTGCATCAGGTGGTATTAGAGCTTTGGTTTTCAAATGGCTCTACGTGAAGGCGAATGTTTTCTTGTTCGAAGAGTCGCCGACCGAGGCATCGACAAGAACATTGGTGGTTCACGTGCTCGTGGAAAAGATCGACGCCCTGTTCGTAGAACCGCCGACCAAGGCAACGACAGAGTTGATCCTGATTCATGGGATCTAAAGATCAAACGACTCAGACAACGAGTCCGAGATCTTGAAGAGATCAGACGGCTCAGACAACGAGTCCGGGATCTTGAAGAGATCAAACGGCTCCGCCAAAGAGTCCGAGATCTTGAGTTACGACGGGAGATAGGCGTTAAGGAAACCGAATCGGGAACTATCGTCCGGGGCGATGTGAACGAGGAAGAGGAGCATCCTTTCTGCCATCCCCACCCCTGGTTCTTCGAACCTATCTATCAGGAGAGTTTGACGTATGATGAACCCGATTCTGATAACATCGTTTGGGACGAAAGCGAAGGAGAAGAGGAGGTTGGTTCGGTTCAAGCGACAATAGATGAAGCAATTAATCAAAAGAAATCCGATGAAGATGACTACTTATGGGCGCAACAAGCTACTGCTAGTAATAGAGTTCCCAATAGAGAGGAAGAAGAGGAAAACAATCTGATGGTTTCATTAGGTACGTTTGATTTTTTTAATATAAATGCGGTTGCTGAAGGTGGTGCTAAGTTGGCTACGGGGGGTAATTCGGTTTCTAGCGGCAATGTGGTGGCTAGATGTGATGAGTCCGTTTTAGACGTTCCAATCTCATGGAAGACAACTATGGGAGATGCCAACAATGGCAGTCACACGGTCACCGGTAACGATTGGGCGGCTAAGGATGGTGAGTTAATTAAGAATGGCTTAATCGTATCATCGAAAAACAGGGAAGTAGTAAATGGAGGAGCGATTAATATGGTTGTTCCCACCGGTTTGGAAACAAAAATCATCGAAATTAATGTGATGAAATATGGTGTTTCTTTGAACATTCTCATGCCAGTTTTGCAACCAACACTCCGAAGATGGAGGTCCATCAAATTTATTTAAAATATGCACAAGATATGGTGGGGTCCACTATTGATGATGCATGCATGAAAATAAATTTTGGATTGCATGAAAATTATATGAAGGGAATATTAAATGGTACTAACCGAGATCTGATGGCTAGTATTACTAATGGGCCAATCCAATTATTTGATTTGATAATGGTTGATGGACTAAAAAGGGTTGGGCTGAATAGTAGTAATAGCGGGTATGCGGTTAATTTTGGAGCAAAATACCAAATTCGTTTCGAGTTCACACGACAAAATGTTAATGAGCCCATTGTCCGTTGCGAATCAACAACACAAGTGAACAGGAGACAGCCTAATACTCCATTTGACCCAGGCGGTACAGGTCTAAAGTCAAGTGAGATGACCACCCTTGAAGTTGAACAATTTGGGTGGGTCGTGATAATAGTGCAAAGGGATCGAGTTGATTTTCCTTTTGATCCAGGTGGCTTTGGTTCGAAGACAAAACTCGAGGACGAGTTTTTTTTCGAAGACGGGGAGTATGATGCAAGATTATCTCATAATTTGAATTTTAATCTTTTTATTTAGTTGCCTATTTTGTAGGGATTTATATTTCCTAGTTTATCTCTTTTTTATTCATTATAAATTAGGTTCTAGGGTTGATGTTTTAGTTAGTTTTTGATTGATTTTGAATTGAAAGAACTATGTTCTTGAACCTTTTGGTTCTTTTATCGGTCTTTGTTTAATCAATCGTTCTTGAGCCATTTGATTGCACGCGAAACTGCATAAGATATTATTTTTATAATTTGTAAACTCCTCATATTCTGCAGTGTATTTCTGATTTGATATTGTTCTTTACCAGCTGATTATTTCTGATTTAGTTCTGATTTTGCATACACAATGTAGTGTTTTTGTTTTCATTTTAATTCTGCATATAAAGTTTTTCTTATCAAACTTAGTATTTCTCAATTAATTTCTTTATAGAGATAACTATGTTGACCTTTAGTTCTCTGTTTTACCAACTTATAAAGTTTGTTTTTTTTTTTGATTGATTGAAATCTTGTGTTGTCACACATCCGATTTGGTACTTTTTGTTGAAGATTATGGTATTAGAATATTTTGGTATTTGAAGAAGATGTTATTTTCCATTACATAATGTATTTAAAATTTTTATCTGTTAGTGCGCTTTTTTTTTCTCGGGCCCACGCTCTTTTTGCGCCTTTCGCCTAGTCCCTAGGCGGAGCCTAAGCGCCTTGACTGCGCCTAGCGCCTTTAATAACTATGGTGAAAATAACATTAAAAAGCGAGGGACGGTTAATCATGCATCATGTGGTGGCGACGTGGCGTTGATAGCCGAAAGACAAGGGGGTACATGCGCTAATCGGCTTTTGTCCCAATTGTTGAGTGTTATGTGCCTTATGTCCAAGGCTTGATGCAAAACTACTACCGAGCCGGGGGTCTCACTGGAAGCAGCCTCTCTATTCCTACGGAGTAGAGGTAAGGCTGTCTACATCTTACCCTCCTCAGACCCTACCTTAGCTTTGCTATTGGTGGGATATACTAAGCAGTGTTGTAAGAATCGCTAGGCGCTAATCGGGTTGTGGGGTACCGACTAGCGATTAATCGGGATTAATAGGGATTAATCGGAATTAATCGGATTGAGATTTTTATATGTAATTTTTAGTTACATATATACACACACATTTTTATATATAGTTTTTTAAAGTAGACATGTTTTAACCTCTCATTAACCCATTTTTTTAAATAATTGGAAGGAATTTATATGGTTTGGTCAAAATTTGGCTGGCATCTAGCCAAAATTTGGCTAGAATAGGACCGTCATTGACTACCTAGCTATTAATCGACCATTAATCGGTGAACCTCCGATTAGTGATTAATCGGCGACTAATCGGAGACTAGTCGGGATTTTTACAACCATGATACTAAGTATGATGATGATGATGATATTATTTCAATAACAATCTAATTTTATAACTAACACAATTTGGAGGTTTTATGCATTAAATATGCAATTTGCATTTACTTTTGACCCCCTCCCTTTTAATTGATCTTTAAGGTTGTTACTGTTGGATTAAACCGACCAACTTTCACCATTTCATATATTAAGCAATAACATTTTTGTAGTGGTTAAATCCCTAAACATTTTTGTCTTCTCACAATTTTATGTCTTACTAAAAAGTCCACCCATTTTATATAGATATAAACAGTACAAAAAAAAAAAAGTTCAGGGATAAAAAATTTACAACAATATTTAAGGGGACTTAATAGATAAAATGGTGACATGTGGTTGGCTAAATTACTTATTAGAAATAAGGCGTAACCCAATTGCTCGTTTATAAGTGTCCCAGTGACCTTATTTCTATTTGTTGTAACTCATCGTCAATATATTAAATCACACAGATTTACATCCATTTTCAATCATGACAATGACTCAATGCCACGAGTCTGGACTGGAAAGGAAGATATCCGAACAATAACAAAGACTGCCCGGTCGTCTGTAAGAATCATTTCATTATATGATAACTTGATAAGTGTTCAGTATTTGATACTGGCCTTCAACACGTGGATTATAATCTTTTCATTTAGGTTTTTCTTTTTACATTTCAGTCTTTAAAGTTACTCTCTGTATTGGCTGCAATTCGTTTGGATGAAGAAACAGATACAATTGGGAATACACTTATCCTGACATTAGTGGATTCTAAAAAAGACACTACCGCTGCTGACCCGTTGGCCTCAAGCACATGGGAAGAGGTATTGTGTGTGATGCATACAAGTTTATTTTTATGCATCAAGAATCTGAACATTATGTATTTACATGCAGGTTCCAGCTGCAAAGACACTTATAACTCCTGTTCAGTGTAAAGCATTGTGGGCTCAATTCCAAAGAGAAACCGAGTACACCATCACTCAAGCTATTGCTTCCCAGGTATGGGATTGACTAAAAACAGTAGATTGTTGACTTTCAGATGAACGTTTAGTGTTTTATTTAATGGTTGTTTTCAGGAAGCGAATAAGCGCAATAACAACTGGTTACCACCTCCGTGGGCTATTGCTGCTATGGTGATCCTTGGATTCAACGAGTTCATGACTCTTTTGAGGTTCTTTTTCTTTTTTACATTTCTCGACCGACCTTCATTACATAAAACCAGGATTTACTTTATTATTTAAATTTTGTTTTTGCAGAAATCCTTTGTGGCTTCTCTTTATATTTGCTAGTTACTTGCTTCTCAAGGCTTTGTGGGTCCAGCTAGACATTTCCGGTGAATTCCGCAATGGCGCTGTAAGTTTAACTTGAATATTTGTAGAGGCAGTAAAATAGGCGGGATGGGTCAGATCAAGTTCCAAGAACTCTTTGTCTGCCCTATAATTTTTTTTTATATATAATTCATGCCTTAAATATGATTATATAAACCGATATACATTACAGTGATTTTATGCATTAAGAAGTACCCTTTGGGGGCTGATTGTACTTTTTGGTGGGTGTCTGCGTGGTTGCAGCTTCCAGGAATTCTTTCGTTATCGACCAAGTTTATTCCAACAGTCACAAATCTTCTTAGAAAACTAGCAGAAGAAGGTCAAACACCTGTCAAAACTGACGCAACAAGAAACAACTCAAATTCATCAAGAATTACTCAAGGGAATAACAGTGGTTTATCATCAACTGCTTCATCTGATGTAACTATGGGAAATGAAACGGAATACACAAGTCCACAAAAGTAACTTCTGGATCCATACAAAGCCTGCTTATTTTGCCGGTCAAAGATTGGTTTTGATGTTCAAGAGGGTATAGGCTTAGATTTAAATTTTAATTTTGCCTACTTGTGTTTTTAGATGTCAAGCTTAGAATAATTTTGTTGTATAACCGTACAATACCATCTGTGTTCTTGGTATGTCTAGTATTTCTTCTTCAAGTTTGTGTTTGTGTTGGATTTTGTATTTCTAGTATGTCTACTGTTTCTTGTTCTTCAAGTTTGTGTTGGATTTTGTACACCAATGACATGTGTTCTTGGTACGTTACTGTTGTTCAAGTTTGTATCGGATTTTGTATGCGACGGGTATTTATGAATTATGTTTTTGGTATGTTTACGACGGAGTATGTTTATTGTTACCTGTTCTTCATATTCAGTTGGATTTTGTATGTGATGGATATGAATATATTATCTGTGTTCTTTGTATGATTTAGTTGAAGCATGATAGGTTCATTTCCTTTCTTTCTAACACAATAACATGCAAAAAAAAAAAAAAAACACATGACATTTTCATTTTCTTTTTCTCAACAAACTCAAGAACACAACATAAATATATTATGATATGAAAATGGGAATCAACAACTGAATCAAACAGATCTGGCAAATATATTATGCCCTTATATCAAGAAATCTAATCTGTACATCAATCATAAGCATTATTATCAATCTTGAACAAATTCTTAACTTGATATCTTCACAAATTGGATGAAAACCCATGATCATATTCATGTTCACTCGAGCTTCCTCTTAATCGTCGCCAGAAGGGCTTCTTTCTCCCCTTTTGCAGAGGAGCTGAATTGAATTCTCGTCTGAATGATTCGGACTCCAAAACCCCAACGCTCTCAGTTGTACTCCTCAAATCCGTGGCAGAAAATCCAATCTTTGAATCATAATCCAAATCCATCGTTTCAGAATCACGGTTGTAACTTGTAGATGGTGTAAGTTGTCTTATTTCATCAAACTCATTGCACACAAGTTTCAGGGCTTGAACCACTTCACCCATGAACGGGCGATGCGACACTTCTGGTTGCACACACATAGATGCTATGGCTGCAACTTTGAGTACACTGTCAAATGGGATGTTTGAGTTTGTGATGTTTGGGTCGATGATTGACTCTAGTGCCTCCTTATTTGTGAGCAGTGGTCGGGCCCACGTGACGAGATTTTCTTGGCCCGGTGGCTGCAATAGATCCACGGGCTTTCTTCCTGTTAGAAGCTCGAGAAGAACCACACCATAGCTGTAGACATCACTTTTCACCAGAAGATGCCCTGTCATGGCGTATTCTGGTGCTAGGTAGCTGCATAATAGTGTGTGTTTTAGGTGAAAGTACACATAGTAAAGTTCAGCAATCAACTGGGTTGGGATTGAGAAGCGTACCCGAAAGTTCCCATAACATGAGTTGATATGTGTTTATGATCATCCAACGCCGTTCTAGCCAAACCAAAATCCGAAACTTTTGGTGTAAAATCATTTTCAAGTAGAATATTGCTGGACTTGAAGTCGCGATGAATGACTCGTGGGTTTGAATCTTCATGCAAATACGCTAAACCACGAGCTGCACCTAGAGCGATCTTCATCCTTGCACACCAGTCCAGAGGGGCGAGCCTGTCAGCACCTGCATCGAAACTTTCAAAAAGTCAGCTCCTCAAATCAAGAAATCGATGACATTCATGTTATGTTGATTTACCATGTAAATGTGATTCGACACTTCCATTTGGAACAAGCTCATAAACCAGACATCGAAAATGATCTTCTGTGCAGATTCCAAACAACTTCACCAAATTTCTATGGTGCAGACGACTCAGCATCTCGATTTCAGCCAAGAATTCACGACTTCCCTGCCGGTCGTCTCGCTTAAGAACCTTCACAGCAACTTTGCGTCTGTCTTCAAGAACGCCACTGTAAACGACACCAAAACCACCTTCTCCAAGTATCATACGGGAATCAAACTTATTGGTGGCTCTTTCAATCTCACTCAAGCTATAGATCTTTGCAGTGCCAGTGTATGCAGCTAAACTCGAGCTAAACGACATCGATTCTGAACCAACTATCAACGATTCCCCAGTCCCTAATCGAGTTTCAGTTGCTTCCAAAAGTGATTATTATTTGAACAACAACATCCAGAACACTGGAAACTGATTATGTGCGGGCCAGTGCAAGGAGCCGAGCCAAGCCAAGCTTGACTCATTTCAAGTTGTATTTCTAAAGCTTGAGCTCGGCTCGTTAGAGTAGTTTTTCAAGCTCAAACTGGGCTCGTTTCGAGATCTACATCTAAAACTGGCCCATAAGTGCAGCTTTTCAAGCTGAACCTCGGAGCCTTTATTATCTATTCATTATTAAATTATAAAAAATGTATATTATTTAGTTGTTTTGTGCATAATAATCAATGTTATATAATAAATTAATATTGAATATACTAAATAAAAGTTATACAAATAATAGGGGGGTCGATAAGGTCCAGACAGAGTTGGAGCTGGTTGAGTGGATTTGAATTTTACCTGATGGTTTCTCCAGGGACGAAGAAAAGCATCCACTTTTCAACAACAGAAGCCAAAAAGCTCCAATGAGAAGAACAAAAGCTGTGACAGAAGATATAATAACCACAGCTATTATGCTTCCATTCAGCTTACTCTTCTTCTTCTTATTCTCTCTAGGTATGACTGCTCCAAATGGCTTCGACGGCAATCCTTTAGAATCGATTGTTACAGCGGAATTTGAAGGCGGAGATGGTGGAAGCCCTAAAAATAATTCAGGTTTCAAATTCTACATATGTGCAGTTACACTTTTACCAGACTACCAATTCACAATAAAAACACATTCTTTTATTTACAGTATTTATTTATAAAGCAAATGCCCATAATGGCAACCAAATGGTTGTAACTTCAAATCCTGCAAAGGGTAAAGATCTTTTTCTAAACACAAAGTAAATAAAATTATCTTTTT
Source organism: Helianthus tuberosus (assembly GCA_030545235.1). Lineage (NCBI taxonomy): Eukaryota > Viridiplantae > Streptophyta > Magnoliopsida > Asterales > Asteraceae > Helianthus > Helianthus tuberosus. Next base: position 125,747,632 of record CM060376.1, on the reverse strand, counting down.
ATAACCCATGTAATACCTGGAAATTGGACGTGTACGACTTGATATGATCCAAATCGAGCTTTGCTGATGGAAACTTGTTTCCTCCAGAACTTTTGGTAGATTGAATATGCAGTGGAGAAATTGAAATTTTGTTTTAGGGGAACTAGATTGACGAGAACGATGGTTTGGTCGAGCTGGTCACCGGCGGCATTGGCTCCCATGATTCGAGCTTGAGTAACATTGAGGGAAAAGCTGGTGGCGATTTCTTTAGCAAGTTCGGAGACCAATGGGAAGAAGGTGTATGGAGATATCAGGAGGCGTAGTTTGACTTCAATTGGCCAGACACAGGCACAAGCTGATCCTGCTGGTGTGTATGTCAATGGCTGTGTGCAGGTCACTGTTGCACAATCTGCAAGTCACGTTTGAAATTAAACACCGGATTGGGTTACTGCTTTTTAAAACGCAAACACATTTTCATGATTGATCGATTATAAGCTGAAATGACCCACCCGTTATAGATAAAATTACTTGCATTTTATTTTGTTAATGTTTAGTCATTGAATTATGTTTACGTTCTATTGTGATCATTAAAAGTATGTTTAAATGGAACAATAACATACTTTTATTATTATTATTATTATTATTATTATTATTATTATTATTATTATTATTATTATTATTATTATGTACAGTGACCATATCGAAACAAGTACATTATTGTTTTATGCACTTTTCCTCAAAACGTACACCTACCCGGCCATGCTATAAGGTTTACCTTCATTAGGTGGTGGTGGAGGTAACACGAAAGCTGAAGTCGGTGGAGCAGCAGAGTTCTTGGTCAATGATGGAGATATTGCAGGTCCTTAAACATTATTAATCAACGCATTATTATGATATAACAATAAAGATGTCACTGAAATCGTAAAAAAGAAAAATCTTGATTACCAAATCGGCTTGTTGGATCAAAGGGTGCTGGTGCAGGACCTATGTAATAAATATTAAAAGAAGAAAGAAAAAGATCAGAGCTTTAGAAATAAATCTTTATGTCAAATGGCTACTTTTCGGAATTGGAAACTGACCTTGTGGGATGTAAGTTGGTGGATACGAGGGTGTAGGGGCAACATGTTCAGGTTTTGATCTTTCATGATGGTATCTATGATACGAGATGCTAGAAAACGGCCTAAATCCTCGCTTTATCCATTTTGTTGCATGATGCTTTGAGGGAGAGTGTTTGTTGTAGTTATCTGGAGCTACACTGGTGGGAGATAATGCCCGCGAAACACCGTGATCTGTAGATAGTTTGACTTTTCAGGGTTCAAAACTGATGTAGATTTATATGTATAGTTTGAAAATATTTTTCTTTTGACAGCAACTCACACACTCATTTGACTAGACGACAAAATCTTATCCAACTCCTAGGTACCAAACGTCCTTCCGGCGAAAAGATTTGTCTAAAGTAATAACAGCACAGTTCTTGACCTTGTATAGAGATCATGTCAATTTTACATAAGAAAAATGCCTAATTTGACTACTCTGTTGACATTAAGTCTAATTTCTATTATAATTTTTCAAATGCCAATATATTTTTCATAATAATTTCGAACAAGTGGTTACCGTTTTTCACAAAAAGAAAACTGTTGTTGCCAATTTTTAAAGTCACTTGCCGTCAAAAAGTCATACTTGTATATATTTAATTATTTATGGATGCACATTATAATTAGGATACTTAAGCATTACATTGTGTTCTTCAAATGTATACAAATCAATTGATTGATTAAATAATGAAATGAAAATAAAAGGCAGCAAGTAATATATTAAATCAACAATCTACAATATCAAGAATTTATTTGAAAAATAAAAATGAATCTTGGTATAAATTTTAACCAACAAGAATGTAAGCATATTTCCCATCATTAGTTTGATCCCAAATCACAATTTCAATTTGTGAACATTGAATCCCCAATTATAGATATTAATAGACCTGTAAAAAACATGAAAAGAATCCAACTTTCTTCAAGAAACTAAATGCATTATGAACACAAAAACCAACTTACCAACAGATCCAAGAGCCAAACAGTCACCACCAAGAGACAAAATCAAGAATGTGGTCAACCTGAGAATCACTTGAAACCCCATTAGCAAGCAAGATATACAAAAGCTTTAATCTTTGACCACCAAACAACCAACAACTTGTACTGTACCACCCATAGCTTCTTCTACTTGCAAGAAGCAGGGTGGAAAGACCTCCAAATATTAATTAATGGAATGGTGATGTCTTTTAACTAAAAGGAAGGGTTCTTGCTCTGATCAAACTGAAATCAAGAGTATAAAAAAAAGATCAACAACATTAAATACCCTCCTCCCCAAAAAGCAAATACATAGGAGTAGTAGTGGTACTATTGAGTGATGATGAAATATGAATTGATGAGAGAGAAAGTATTGATTTTTTGGGTCATTTTTCAATGCCCAACAAGGATGTTTATTTTCCTTCTTGTGTGACTGTGGAGTTGGTTGAAATCTAGGAAAATTGTTTTCTTTATTGGATTAGCCTTTTTTATTAGGTTTAATTTGACTTTTGTTGATTAATTAACTTTATTTAATTGTTTGAAGATTCACATTATCCAGCTTTGAAAAAGCTGGTTTCTTTAGCTTTTGTCATCTTTCTTTATTGCCTTTCTCTTTTTTATTATGATATTGATAGATATATAACTAAAAACACAAAATATTGAAATAGTTCTGAATAAATAGTTTTATTTAACTTTATGTTAGTTAATTTATAACTATACAATCTCACATGTTTATATGTTTTGGTCACACAGTATGGGAATTGACATCAAGTGTTACCGGTGGAACACAGTTCAGCACCCTGCTACCACAACAAAACCCTACCATTGGTGACTACTTCCTGAATTGACAATTATTATTCTTATACCTGACAAGTTGGTCTACTGAATTGACAATTATTTGGTTAGGTCTCAAGTTCAACTCTCACTAGCATCAATTTGAAGAACATGGGTGGTGGCAATAAAGTTTAGAACTAGGCCTCTCTTGAGGTCGCCAGTTCGAAACCGAGCCGAACCGGGTTTTACCGCAGTGGGCCTTCGGGCGGCGGGTTTTCCACGGAACTGATGGCTTGGTGGCTCGGGTATGCATCCAACTCTGACCGTTATAGAGGAGGGGATGCATTTGCTCGATTGAGGGCGTCCCAGGATTCTTATCCGGTGATCTAGTTGGCCGTTCAAAAAAAATATTGTTATAGTTAGACCGATTGGTGACTACTTCCTGAATTAACAATTATTATTGTTAGAGTTAGAGTTAATTACGTTTTTCGTTCTTTTAGTTTGTCAAAAATCATTATATCAGTCCATTAATTTTAAAATTGCTAAAACAATTCTTTGGTTTCACTTTCGTAACTATTACAGTCTGCCCTCACTAACGTCATCCAGTTATTCTATTAGTTTATTTGAAATGACCACAGTGCCCCTTTTATTAAAATTAAAATTAAAATAAATAGAGTTAGTTACGTTTTTCATCCCTATGGTTTGTTAGAAATAACTATTGCAGTCCATTAGTTTTAAAAATTACCACTTTCGTAACTATTAAAGTCCACCCTCACTAACGTCGTCTAGTTATTCTGTTAGTTTATTTGAAATGACCATAATGCCACTGTTATTATAATTAAAATTAAAATAAATAGAGAGTTAGTAACGTTTTTCATCCCTGTGGTTTGTTAAAAATAATCATTACAGTCTTTCTAAAAATTTCCAAAACAGTACAATTTTTAACAAACCACATCCACATACTCATCTATTTTTTTTTTTAGAAATAACTTTTATTACTGTTTTGGCAATTTTTAGAAATAATGGACTGTAATGGTTATTTTTAACAAACCACAGGGATGAAAAACATAACTAACTCTCTATTTATTTTAAATTTAATTACAATAACAGGGGCATTATTGTCATTTCAAATAAACTAACTGAATAATTGGACGGTGTTAGTATAGGTGGACTGTAATAGTTAGGAAAGTAAAACCACAGGAATTGTTTTGTCAATTTTTAAACTAATGGACTGAAATAGTAATTTTTGACAAACCACATGGATGAAAAACGTAATAAACTGTAACATCCCTAAAATATAAATTCTTTATTTTAATCTGACGTTGCAGTTAAACGGGATAAACTAATTAGTTATAAGATCTAACCCAGTTAGATAACAGCCAAGAAATACCAAGTTAGAGTGTTAAAACAATTAAACTATAAACCTCATGAAAGTAGGAGGGTTAATTGTGCACATTGTGAAACAAGATTCATTAAAACAAAAACAAAAAAAAATCCAACACATGTGTGGATCGACTGGAACACAGGGAGCGCGACCAGGGTTCTCCCACAAACCCTAACTTGCATAAAATTCACAAATTGAAGGCTCAAATCCATTCCAAAACGAAATCTGAGCTTAGATTGGTGATCCCCATTGCAAGGAGATCATAAGGTATGTAAATTTTGTAGAAAATTTCCATCTAAATTTCTGGATGAACTTAGAGAATTCGAATTAGATGGTTGCATGTTCGTTATATGATGAAATAGGAACATTGTAGTGTCTAGGAGTAAACCCTAGACAAGCATATGATGAAATTAGGTCTAAATCTTGTAAAATTCATGATCACCATTGAAGGTGATAAGTGTGATGATGCTAAATTCGAGTAATGTGATGTTTTTAGGGTTTTTGATGGCTAAAAATAGTGCTATAATGTCATAAACATGTTTTGATTGAAAGCTGAATTCAAACAGCTTCTGATCAAAATTTACAGCCGACTTGTATTAGCTGTAACATGGACAAAACGTGACAAAAACGTGTGTTTCTTGAGTCTAAAATGTAATTCCAGGAAATATCTTTAAAACCCCACTGAAATCGCATTTTTCGACGAAAATTGAGCGTTTTATGAATTTTTCCGTATCAAAGGTTCAAGCTGCATTTTCTGGCAGAATTTGCAGCCCATTACGAATGTCATAACACAATTTAGGAATTGAGTTATGATCTCAAATTCTTACTGTAGAAAGTTTTAAGTGATTAAAAGAATCGCCAGTTGGAATTTCGTCAATCGGATAAACGAGGAATTTTTAATGAATTTTCCGTAAGCTGCAGTCAGAAGTGACGAACCTGATTGTAGCTTAGTGGATGAATTTTTACGAATTTTTGGTAAAGAGTTAGATCTTGAAATTTTAACACAAGACCTAACCCTCCGAGAGGTACGCCACAAAAAAAAATCATAATTTTTGAAGACTTGTAAACAGGTTAAACAGGTCACCAAAAACAGCCTATTTTCAGTGATACGAAACTTGATTGTTGATGTTATAAATTATGCCCACAATATTCATATGTTGAAATTATGAATCAAACGCGTAATTTCCTAGTTCGACTAATTACGTGTGATGTGGGGTAATACAAATTTTAATTATGAAGTCGATTTATGCACATATCATATAATTAAGGGTAGTTAACTTTTGAAAAGTTAAACTAACCATGGACGGAGTCGAATAGTAGTTTTGACATAGAAAATACGTATGGTGGAATAGTCGTGGTTATAATGACTAATTTAACCACCTTGTGAATTATGATAATAGTTTGACTCTTGACAAGCTAGATGGAGGCTTGGGGACGAAGCGGGTCAAACGGAGCAAGTACGAAAAGGAAAGCGTAATTTGGATGCGAGGTAAGTTAAACTTACACCCGCTTTTTAATTACTATACACTTACTAGCGAAAATTGATCGTGAATAATGTTAAGTAATTGAAATACGATGATCCGGCATGATACAATGCAAGTCGGAATGAATAAAAAGGTAGGAAATCATGAATTATGGTAAAAGGGGTAAAAAGGTAAATTAGTCATGTAATGACGAACAAATAAAAATGGTTTTGAGTAAAACGAGTTTAAGGGAAAACCGGGATAGGTTTAAAGGGATGAAATGGTAACTAAATACCATCTCATACGGATAAATGGTCAATTAGGCTAAATGGGTCAAATGGTGTTGTTAACACCATTTGACAACTTCATTTGACAATTGCTTGTTGAGTGTTGTAATCACATGAAACAACATAAACGTGCGTTGCTTTAACTAGAAAGATTTAAAACAAAAAGTTATGTAAACGGGTCAATACCTTGACCCGGGCCAGGTACGCATAGTTAAGTTGCTATTTAAACATGCAAATATGGGTCAAATAATTAGCGAGAGTCCTTCGTCGTAAATGAGGGACTAAAAATGACCAAAACGCTCATGATTTGTAAATCGGGTAAATGACCCTTAGAAGTCGTTTAGATACTAGTATTATGATTATGCAACTCTTAGATATATGTAAGAGTTGTAAGTATAAACCTTGAGAGTCAAATGCCTAAGAACGGGTCAATTACGTAGAATGACTATCCAAAGGGTAAAATTAAGAATAACGGTCCGTTATGTTAAATCCACTACAAAATAGTTGTTGTGAATATAAGAGGCTATTTAAAAAAATGGAAATACGAAGTGTACAAAGAGAAATGCGAGTTTGATGCTTAAATGCATGAAAACTTCTAAACGTATCAAAATAAAGTAGGTGGTAAAATGTTGGCTTAAGTGTAATAAAGAAAAATGTAAACCGGGTAACGGGAGCGTAAACTATATGAATAATGGATCCGGGTAATGGATGATAACTTAGACATGTTAAGAAACGAACCCCAAGCAATTAAAATGAGTTTGGATAGGTTTGGATACAAATTTGATGAAAAATAAACGTGCAGAGTTGACACGGGCGGGTGAACTTTTGACACAGCCGTGTGAACTTTTGTCACACCCCGACTTTCCACGTGTCACCGGTGGGCCCGGTGGGGGAGTATCGTGACGTGGTTGGAAACATGATAGTCAAACAACACAATATATATGAATGCACAGCGGAAGCAAAAGATATTTATTATTACATTCCGAATATGAAGTAATATTCAGTATTACAACGGAAGTAAAGGATCCACAGGCGGATCTTAAAACATATCATTTGTTCAACAGACTTTAGACGCCTAGAACTTGCAAGATTCCTTATTAGCGCCCTGAGCTTCCAGCCAATTACGTTCAGTACCTGTCACTTAGCCCTTTTGGAAAATACGTCAGTTTTCACTGGTAAATACACTCAACCGACTCATTTTGAAAAGAGTTTGTAAATTGGTTTGAATGCACTTGGCACAAAAATATATCGACACTTTGATTAAAATGCACAGAGGCAACATTAACCTTTTTAACTTGGGAAAATTATTTATATATAATCTTGTATACAGTTTTACTTATTTGTCGTCCGTTAGGGCCGGTTTGTAGGGCCGGACTAGATTAACTGACACGCCACAGGTATAATACCCACGGGCTATCATCCTCTAAGTGGATTACCAGTTCCGGTATAATGCCCACAAGGATGATACCTCGGAGTGGATTACCAGTTTTTACATAATGCAGCTGTCAGGTGTATGCCTACACCCCGTGCTTAGGTCGTGGCCATTTCGTAAAATGATGCCAAGGATATCCGGGACATGGTCATTAACCCCCCAAAAGCCATACACCAAATAAAATAAAATAATACATATTAGACAGGTTATGTAAGTACATCAATCACAATCCGATTTAATGACTACATACACCCGACCAAGCGGTACTTTTATAGTACCGTATCCCAAGCCCGTATAGGGAAAATAAGTTAAGAGTATTTACCTGAGCTAGCTCCTGTCTTAAATAGCAAGAATCTAATAACTCAGCCGTAGTCACTTAAGTAAGCGTAGGTACAATTTACCGGAAAGCTCTAGTCTGGAATGATGGTATAAATAATAATTAATTAGAATGCTAACGGGTCTTTAATTAAGCCTAAGCTTAGACCGGTTAGTCTTAAGGGAATATACGGTTCTTACGCACGATAAGCGAAGACCGGAATAGAATGTGATTTAGACCCGACAAGTTTGGAGACTTGTATAATATGGGTAAACTCAACACATTCTGGATTTTGAGATAAAACCGATAAGGTTTGACCCGTTTCGGCTAATTTATGTAAACTTGTTACATAAACCGAACCGATCGCGTAATAAGCGTAACGGGTAACCGAATGGATCACGAACAGGTTTCCTAAGTTAATATGCCTTAAATATGTTGTGGTATCAGTAGGATACCTTCCATTATGCCCAAAACGAGTTTAATCTCAATTCAAGCCCCGTAGGGGTATTTTGGTCATTTACCTAAGGCATATATACTACCTGTCATACAACTACATAAACGATGTGACCATAAGGTATAACCTCGGAAGGTTATTCCCTACATACTATGGTCACCTAATGTATTTGGTCGGATCCTAATGATCGACTAAACTGGGTCGGGTTCGAAGGTATAGGCGATTTATCAGATCGCCTACCCTACGACCCTAGATAACGTGGTAATCAGTGGGCATAGTCCCAAGGGACTATGACCAACGTGATTACACTCACGTTGCGAAGTTCAAACGAACTTCACATTGACCATTACTGGTCAACGCTGAAAGTCAAACAAAGTTTGACTTTCTGACTCGAAAAGCAATAAAATAAGGAAAAGAACGAAAGAATACTTACGAAGGGTCCCCGAATGCTAAACTCGATTCAAAAATCTTAGGTATGAAACAAATGTTTCAACTTAGAGTTTCTCAAATCAAGTTTCTAGTGATTTTAGCAATGGGAGGTATGGGGTATTTATAGGAATACCCGAACCGTTAAGATCGTTTCATGGAAAACGTGCCTTAATCCCATCCGTACATGTGTTGCAAAGTTATGGTGTTTAGGTGTTTAAATTCCATCCATACATGTGTTGCAAAGTTATGGTGTTTAGGTGTTTAAATTCCATCCTTATCTGCTGACTAAGCAAGTTTAGAATGTGTGGTTGTGAATTAAACAACGGCTAATACATCGAATCTGGTCCCGAATGCGAAAAACGAACCAAATGACGCGATGAATGGATTTTTCTTAAGGCGAACACTAAAATATAATGTAGTCATGCTTACATAAATTTTTGGATGTCCGGATGTATTCAGAACGTAGGTTATGCGCGAAAATGCAAACTTATGCACTTTTTGACACTTTTAATCCCTGATCCTTCTACACTTGATCTTAACATGCTTTCTTGCACTTCGAGTCCTCTAACTTGACTTTTATGGGACTTAAGACATAACCATACTTTGTTAAGTCCTTGGGTAACTTTATGGTTACCCGATAAGTCTTAATTTCCAATGTTTACGCTTTAACCCCTCGCACACGAATTTGATCACAACTTTCTCATACGATAACGAAACTTTATGAAATTTTAATCGTGCATTCTAGTGAGCATAATTTACATTTACAAAGCTTCGGGTTTGTCAAAAGGTCACTCAGAGGTATATCTTTAACATGTTGACACATTAACCCCTGTAGTTTGTAATCTCTCACTTTTAGCTTCGTATGATCCATGATTCATTCGTTTGAAGGTATGAACATTGTGTAGGGTTAATGTTCATTATATTTATTCACAGTTGACACTTAGAATCCGTATAAACACATACTTTCCATGTTTGTCAACTTTAGTCCTTTTATAACATTCTTTCACACGTTCAAACTTTATGACACGTGTCAACACATTATAGGACGTGAATTTTCGAGGTGTTACATCCTCACCCCCTTAAAATAAATCTCGACCCGAGATTTACTGAAATAAAGGAAGTATTCTCTGCCTAATAATGGCAATTTACAATCGAGTACGGATTTATATGATCTTATTTGTTGTTTCCTGGGCAACGTTCAGATCCTTATAATTGGACTTACCAATCTATTGTCCTAACAATAAACGTTTAACATGCCATTTATACAAGGTCTCCAAGGAGCCACCTTGATACTTATATGGCAGTTATTATAGGAAAGCTTATCTTAAGGTGAGGTGATTATTCCAACCATTTCTCCAAATTAATCTTACGGAATAGCTAATCTTTACAGTTAGTCGAACAATTCGACGATTTTGGGCAGCTGATGGCGATTCTTAATCGTCGCCTAATTAAGGTTGCGGTAAACAATGCCTTAGCAAAATGAACCGTCTTTCAAAATTTCCTATACCGAATTCTCAAGATATTGAGTTAGGCTATGAATCTTCTATCTTAAAATTTACTTGATCAGGTTTTCGGTTATTCCATAATCAACATGGAGTTCTTACAACACTCTAACCCAAAGTGGGATGTTAATCTTAACTCCACCTGTCTCCAGGGGGCAAACAGGGTAAACTTAGAAGAAGATGACCAACATACAGGGAGGTTACAGAGATTTTCCATATCTCAAGCTCTAGTTCATCCATCATTGCTTGTGAAAAATGACATATTTATGTTACTAGTCCACGAATTCCTTAATCGGGAATATTTACTTGGACAATTATATTATGGATATCTTCTTTGAATGCCATTAGTTGACTTTAGTACCATATGATCATTGGGATATCTTTGTGGTTCCATGCATTAAACCTCCATACTGATCAGGCATGGAAGCAATCTATGGAATTTATTAAGATACACCAATCCTCATATAGCGCTTTTGTCATACCATTTGGTATTCGAAATCGATAGAGATTAAAGAGATATCAACTATATGTGCTTATATTTAATTAGAATGGAAATATTCACAAACTAGGCACCTAGCTCGGTTGGCTGGGCGCGCGAAAGGGTGCGGCCGGCCTAGACCCGGGTTCGATTCCGGGGACGGTCAGTTCCACCATTTTTTTTTATGTTTAATTTTAATTAATCGTACGGACACGTGTAATTACGAGGGTTGTCTCATAAGGAGTCTTGATAATTAATTGCTTCTTATCACTCACAATATGGACTTGATTTTTAAGGCAACCACTCGATTTTTATATTGAGTCCTTAAGTATGCAACCAAAAGTTTGCTATGAGGATATTAGAAAAAGTGATTTCTAATAGATATTAATATCAATATAGGATTTGTTGGAGCATTTTCGACGTAACATCGTCACTTTCTACCGGGCATTAAACGACCGGAGTCTTAATCAGGTGGAGACAACAGTTCTCAACCTTTATCATTCATAATATATTTATATGTGCCAAAATCAAATAAGTTTCTGCATAAACTGCTTGATAAGGAAAGGTACATATTATACTATTATTATTCTGCATCATCTCTTGGGCGTTCATCCTGACAACTCGTGCGTTTGTTCCCTCGGCTTACTCGGGCTTCCTCGCGTACTTAGGGCAGTTGGTCTTTATGTGCCCTTTCTCGTTGCAGTTGTAGCATGTAGCATCTTTGATCTTCCCGCAATCAACAGCCATGTGCTCCCTAGACTTGCATATCCCACATGCAGGTGGTCCTGATTTAGAATTGGACTCCATTCTGCATTTTCCAAAGTGGCGTTTTTGGCAAGTCGAGCACCTTGGCTTATCCTCTGTCCGCTGACCATTCTTTCCAGACCCAGACCTCTCAGAGTCAGTGTTTCCCTTGTGTTTCTTCTCAGATCCTCGTGAGTTATCATCCTCACGCTTCTTCTTACTTTCTTCAGATTTCTTTAGCGACCTTAGCCTGACCGCATCTAAAGTAAGGGACAGAGAGAGGTCAGTTACTGACCTAAATGTAGTAGGTCTTGAAGCCTTAACACTGGCTTTGATTTCTGGGGGTAAACCCCCAATGAAGCGTGCAATTCGCTTGGGCTCTGGTGTTACAAGGTAAGGGACCAGTCTGGACAGGGTATTAAAACTGGTGAGGTAAGCTTGACAATCTAAGTTTGTCATCACCAAAGATAAGAAATCTGACTCAATCCCCTCAACCTCGTGTTGAGGGCAGTAATTCTCCTTAATGAGAATAACAAACTGTTCCCATGACATGCTGTAGAGCGGAATCTTCCCAGCAGCTTGAATGAGAGACTTCCACCATGCCAGTGCCTCTCCTTTGAACGATTGGGATACGTACTTCACGACATCCCTTTCAGCGCAACCGCTGATATCGACAACTGTGTCCATTTCATCCAACCAAATCATACAATCAACTGCCCCTTTTTCCCCAGTAAAATCTCGGGGCTTGCAGGAAACAAAGTACTTATAGTTACAGGATTTGGTATGCGGTTCATTATCGAACACTATTCTCTTGGATGGAACACTGTGTTCATTAGATGAATGTCGATCGTCATCTTTCTTTGAGGGCGGCTTGTTATCAGGCTCTGGAGGAGTTTTAGGGATGGATTTAGGGTGGGGTACAGATGAGGCTTTACTATATGTCTCACTATACTCCTGGAATTGCTCCTTCACAGCTTTAGATACAGCTGAGTCAATCAATGTACGAAGTTCTCCTCTGGTTATATTAATCCTTTCATCATCGCGATTTTCCAGAGGGTGACTATTCCCTTCTTCCGAACCCGCCATGTAGTTTTAATTGCTACATAAAAATTAAACAAGGACAAGGTTTTTACGGAAGTCTAAACAATTTTATCTTTTTGAACGATTTATTAACCATGTTTTTAATATACATATTGGTTAATTTGATAAATATATAATTATTCAGGATATTTATTATACTCCTAAATTATAAGTTAATAATAGCACAAAAGGCCTAGTCACTTAGACAAGTTTAATTTGTAGGCCTTGATTTTATAGAATCGAGGCTTCAAGGTTTGAATCAAAGTTCATTACCTTTTTCTTGACAGGGAGTTGTAGGCTACCACTGTCTTTAGTCCCAGAGGACGTTAGTTATAGCCCGTGGGCACTTCATCCATAAGGGATGATTATATAAATAAGGAATTTTAGTATATCCCAAAATGACTTATGTGATTTTATCATATCACATTTTGTCGAGCATGTTAATATGCTTTCATATGTTTAATAAGGATTTGAATCTCTTGAATAGGTTCTACCATCTTGGCCTTGTATGCCGTGACATTTAGGCTAGGTTTTTCCTTTAAGATTCTTTTAATAATTAACGCAGAGCAATCCTAAATTGAATTGTTAACAAGGATCTGAATCTAATTATGGAACTACCATCTTGGCCCTGTCTTAATGTGACACATTGCTAGGTTTTGTCCTTTTTAAATTTTGCCATTTTATTATAATGGTAGATCTTATAATATAGGAATGATACTTTAAATATAATCGTTCCTTTAAAATTTAACAAGTATATGGTTGCCCTAAACGGGACTTCTATAGCAATTGACTTGCCCATGCAAGGGCTAATCAGAAAAATAACAAAGGAACCAAATAAGGTAAAATGAAACAAATTTGGATTTTTCCTATGTTCTTGTCTAGACTCAAGAATGTGCAATTGTGTAACTGAGATTAAACACAAAAGACTAGTGTTTAATTCACTCAGTGTTGGCTCTGATACCAACCTGTCACACCCCGACTTTCCACGTGTCACCGGTGGGCCCGGTGGGGGAGTATCGTGACGTGGTTGGCAACATGATAGTCAAACAACACAATATATATGAATGCACAGCGGAAGCAAAAGATATTTATTATTACATTCCGAATATGAAGTAATATTCAGTATTACAACGGAAGTAAAGGATCCACAGGCGGATCTTAAAACATATCATTTGTTCAACAGACTTTAGACGCCTAGAACTTGCAAGATTCCTTATTAGCGCCCTGAGCTTCCAGCCAATTACGTTCAGTACCTGTCACTTAGCCCTTTTGGAAAATACGTCAGTTTTCACTGGTAAATACACTCAACCGACTCATTTTGAAAAGAGTTTGTAAATTGGTTTGAATGCACTTGGCACAAAAATATATCGACACTTTGATTAAAATGCACAGAGGCAACATTAACCTTTTTAACTTGGGAAAATTATTTATATATAATCTTGTATACAGTTTTACTTATTTGTCGTCCGTTAGGGCCGGTTTGTAGGGCCGGACTAGATTAACTGACACGCCACAGGTATAATACCCACGGGCTATCATCCTCTAAGTGGATTACCAGTTCCGGTATAATGCCCACAAGGATGATACCTCGGAGTGGATTACCAGTTTTTACATAATGCAGCTGTCAGGTGTATGCCTACACCCCGTGCTTAGGTCGTGGCCATTTCGTAAAATGATGCCAAGGATATCCGGGACATGGTCATTAACCCCCCAAAAGCCATACACCAAATAAAATAAAATAATACATATTAGACAGGTTATGTAAGTACATCAATCACAATCCGATTTAATGACTACATACACCCGACCAAGCGGTACTTTTATAGTACCGTATCCCAAGCCCGTATAGGGAAAATAAGTTAAGAGTATTTACCTGAGCTAGCTCCTGTCTTAAATAGCAAGAATCTAATAACTCAGCCGTAGTCACTTAAGTAAGCGTAGGTACAATTTACCGGAAAGCTCTAGTCTGGAATGATGGTATAAATAATAATTAATTAGAATGCTAACGGGTCTTTAATTAAGCCTAAGCTTAGACCGGTTAGTCTTAAGGGAATATACGGTTCTTACGCACGATAAGCGAAGACCGGAATAGAATGTGATTTAGACCCGACAAGTTTGGAGACTTGTATAATATGGGTAAACTCAACACATTCTGGATTTTGAGATAAAACCGATAAGGTTTGACCCGTTTCGGCTAATTTATGTAAACTTGTTACATAAACCGAACCGATCGCGTAATAAGCGTAACGGGTAACCGAATGGATCACGAACAGGTTTCCTAAGTTAATATGCCTTAAATATGTTGTGGTATCAGTAGGATACCTTCCATTATGCCCAAAACGAGTTTAATCTCAATTCAAGCCCCGTAGGGGTATTTTGGTCATTTACCTAAGGCATATATACTACCTGTCATACAACTACATAAACGATGTGACCATAAGGTATAACCTCGGAAGGTTATTCCCTACATACTATGGTCACCTAATGTATTTGGTCGGATCCTAATGATCGACTAAACTGGGTCGGGTTCGAAGGTATAGGCGATTTATCAGATCGCCTACCCTACGACCCTAGACAACGTGGTAATCAGTGGGCATAGTCCCAAGGGACTATGACCAACGTGATTACACTCACGTTGCGAAGTTCAAACGAACTTCACATTGACCATTACTGGTCAACGCTGAAAGTCAAACAAAGTTTGACTTTCTGACTCGAAAAGCAATAAAATAAGGAAAAGAACGAAAGAATACTTACGAAGGGTCCCCGAATGCTAAACTCGATTCAAAAATCTCAGGTATGAAACAAATGTTTCAACTTAGAGTTTCTCAAATCAAGTTTCTAGTGATTTTAGCAATGGGAGGTATGGGGTATTTATAGGAATACCCGAACCGTTAAGATCGTTTCATGGAAAACGTGCCTTAATCCCATCCGTACATGTGTTGCAAAGTTATGGTGTTTAGGTGTTTAAATTCCATCCATACATGTGTTGCAAAGTTATGGTGTTTAGGTGTTTAAATTCCATCCTTATCCGCTGACTAAGCAAGTTTAGAATGTGTGGTTGTGAATTAAACAACGGCTAATACATCGAATCTGGTCCCGAATGCGAAAAACGAACCAAATGACGCGATGAATGGATTTTTCTTAAGGCGAACACTAAAATATAATGTAGTCATGCTTACATAAATTTTTGGATGTCCGGATGTATTCAGAACGTAGGTTATGCGCGAAAATGCAAACTTATGCACTTTTTGACACTTTTAATCCCTGATCCTTCTACACTTGATCTTAACATGCTTTCTTGCACTTCGAGTCCTCTAACTTGACTTTTATGGGACTTAAGACATAACCATACTTTGTTAAGTCCTTGGGTAACTTTATGGTTACCCGATAAGTCTTAATTTCCAATGTTTACGCTTTAACCCCTCGCACACGAATTTGATCACAACTTTCTCATACGATAACGAAACTTTATGAAATTTTAATCGTGCATTCTAGTGAGCATAATTTACATTTACAAAGCTTCGGGTTTGTCAAAAGGTCACTCAGAGGTATATCTTTAACATGTTGACACATTAACCCCTGTAGTTTGTAATCTCTCACTTTTAGCTTCGTATGATCCATGATTCATTCGTTTGAAGGTATGAACATTGTGTAGGGTTAATGTTCATTATATTTATTCACAGTTGACACTTAGAATCCGTATAAACACATACTTTCCATGTTTGTCAACTTTAGTCCTTTTATAACATTCTTTCACACGTTCAAACTTTATGACACGTGTCAACACATTATAGGACGTGAATTTTCGAGGTGTTACAACTTTTGACACGGCCGGGTGAAGGGGTTGTGAAAAATATATGTTAAGCTGACACGGCCGGGTGATCTTTTGACACGGCCGGGTGAAGGGGCTGAAAACAAAATATATAATTTCTTGTATTTAATTATTTTGTTCAAATGCCTTGATTTCTAATCTTTTAAATGAAATTGTATGATAGGTAAAGATGCTCTTTAGACCCCGGAGGATGATCAAGCCATGTCAAGAACCGAACACACCGAACACACTGAAGAAAGCTTCCGCATTTTGTCTATTTTGTTTTAGTGACATGTAAACACTTGAAATTATGTTTTTGAAAGTTTATCTAGCATGATGTAGGCTTGAATGTTATGATCAAGTATGATCTTAAAACCATGAAGTTTTTGTAAACTCGAAAAATTTTGTACTAAATGCAAGATAAATGTCATAAATCCTGTTATTTTAAGTTGGGTCTTACAAGTTGGTAATCAGAGCTCATGGTTAAAGAATAAAGTGTGTTCGGTTCGAGGCTTGATCGCAAATCCGGTAAGTACATGTATGTTAATGGTTTAGCGTGTTAAGGTGTTGTAAACAACACATAGGGTTATCGTGTAATACACGTTACCCCAATCAAAATGATTAGTATAGTTAACGAAATCACGTGCAGTAAAAAGCCTTGTATTACAATACATGCATTTATTAATGTTGAAATTACTAACTTTTGTAAATATTTAGTTGAATGATACTCGCATCTGAAGATGACGAGAGTTGAACGAATTGTGGATATGACGGTGGAACGGTCCGAGGTATGACAAGCAGAGCATACTCATCAAGGACCTATATCGCGTGACGATCGCGAACAAAGTCAAAGGCAAGGAAAGCCCATTAAGGGCAAGCATTATCAGGTGCACACTTTTAAATATAGTCGCACAAATAGCAATCTGCAACAAACATGTAGAGAATAATTGTTGCATATGTAAATTAGAAACTTGAAAAAAAAACCTGAATAGAATACCTATCCAGGATATTATTTCCAAGGAAAACTAAATAGAGATGTTAATTACATAGGGCGTGATGTGAAAACTATAAAAAGGTCATGTATGTCATGTGTTAATCGCTTACTCTGGCCAAGTAAGTAGTGGCATATGATACCATGAACTTCTTATAGCGGACACATTTACATCCGATGTAGTAAGGACGGGGTGAATGGGATGAATTAAAAAGGTACCCAAATAAATCAAATAAGTAAGACGGTTGAAGGTAAACGTAAATGCAAATCGGATGACGGAAGCGTATTACGTTAGAATAACGAGCCCGAGAGAAGGGACAAAGATTAAAGTAAATGAAAATACAAACCAACTAATGCGGATGCTAAGGCATAGAGATGAAAGTTTGACTGTCGCAAGTGATGAAATTCACACGGACAAGTCAGACGGATTAAATAAAGAATAAAGAACTTGATTAAATAAAAGCAATGGATTTCGCTAAGACGACCAAATAATTTAAAACAAAGTTTTAATACATACCGGGACGGCTACTTTGATAGTAACTTCGGTAAGATACCCGATAGATGGGTAGGATTTTGAAAGTATGCGTAAACCAAGAGACGGGAACGCGAAATAGAAAGTCAAAGGACTTGGAGTAAGAGTCGTGACTAAAAGACGATGAGAAAGTAGAAATTTTGATAACTACGTTCAACTATTTTAAAGTTGAACGGGTCGAATAGAGAATGAAGTTTGACGTTCATAAGTGATGAAACCTCACACGAATAAGTCAAACGAGATAAATAAAGTATAAAAGCTTGGTAGTGCAAATAAGCGCAAACCAAATAATGGAAGCGCGGGATATTAATGAGCCTATGTGATGGGTCGTAAAGGAATGTAGTATGGAAAACGCAAACCGGTGAAACCGGAAAGCTAAAAACATTAAGATAAAAAAAAACCCGGGCAATGGGTTGTAAAGAAATATAAGCATGAACCGGATAACGGTAAACAAATAACAAACTGACGTGTAAATGACGGAAAAAGTCATAGAGTCGGAAGAATAATTCGAAAGAAAACAAATGTAGCCTTAGAGTACGGTCAAGGTCAAATGAAATACAAAAGAGAAAATAAATGATTCTAAATATAAAAAGGGTCCCTTGACACCATAAATATATATATATATATATATATATATATATATATATATATATATATATATATATATATATATATATACAGTTGAATAAAGACTTAGATAAAACATGATCTACGAGGTCATCATAACCTACGGGATTAAAAGTAGTGTTAAGGTCAACGAGACCGAGAAGACCCTTGGGTCATAAATAGAAAGAAACGAACGGTTAGGGTCTCACCTTAATAAGGTAAAAGGGGTGAAAATCTAAAGAAATAGCCTACGAGGCTAAGAGAAAGAACCTACGGGTCAATTGTATAAAGCGAGGGAACTGGTTATTATTCCCCGTGAAAACCGAGAACGGAAAAGAATAATTTACTGATTGTTAATTTCTTTAATATGAGTAATTCACATAAGTTAAAGATAAAACGTTAAACTAAAATTTAGTTTTAGTAAGAATTAACGTTTTAACAAATACAAATATTATAAGAGGAATTGGATAGCACTAAAATAATGGGTGCATGAAGACACGTTCGAAAAGAAGATTTTCGATAATGAAAAGATTATATAAACTTAAACATGACGTGATACGATCACGGTCAAGAAAACTAATATGGAATATAACTACGTTATGGACCGAACTACGAAATGGGAAAATAAAAGTTTGTAAGCCCTAGAAGGCAAAGTGGATGTATACCCGAGCAATCGGGTGTAAGGTAGCCAGTGACTAATGAGTCTAAATGCCGAGATAAGTAATCAATAAAGATAAGGGACATAAGATGAAAGTAACGGCCCATGACGCCCTACACATGAAAGACATACGTGTCAATATAAAAAAAATTCGACCGAAAGAAATGGGTGCGTTGAAAACGAAACCTGGTTCGTTTAATTAAACCAATGAAATACATAAATAAGGTTTTGAGGACGAAACCCTTTTTAAGGGGGGTGGACTTGTAACATCCCTAAAATATAAATTCTTTATTTTAATATGACGTTGCAGTTAAACGGGATAAACTAATTAGTTATAAGATCTAACCCAGTTAGATAAGAGCCAAGAAATACCAAGTTAGAGTGTTAAAACAATTAAACTATAAACCTCATGAAAGTAGGAGGGTTAATTGTGCACATTGTGAAACAAGATTCATTAAAACAACAAAAAAATCCAACACATGTGTGGATCGACTGGAACACAGGGAGCGCGACCAGGGTTCTCCCACAAACCCTAACTTGCACAAAATTCACAAATTGAAGGCTCAAATCCATTCCAAAACGAAATCTGAGCTTAGATTGATGATCCCCATTGCAAGGAGATCATAAGGTATGTAAATTTTGTAGAAAATTTCCATCTAAATTTCTGGATGAACTTAGAGAATTCGAATTAGATGGTTGCATGTTCGTTATATGATGAAATAGGAACATTGTAGTGTCTAGGAGTAAACCCTAGACAAGCATATGATGAAATTAGGTCTAAATCTTGTGAATTCATGATCACCATTGAAGGTGATAAGTGTGATGACGCTAAATTCGAGTAATGTGATGTTTTTAGGGTTTTTGATGGCTAAAAATAGTGCTATAGTGTCATAAACATGTTTTGATTGAAAGCTGAATTCAAACAGCTTCTGATCAAAATTTACAGCCGACTTGTATTGGCTGTAACATGGACAAAACGTGACAAAAACGTGTGTTTCTTGAGTCTAAAATGTAATTCCAGGAAATATCTTTAAAACCCCACTGGAATCGCATTTTTTCTACGAAAATTGAGCGTTTTATGAATTTTTCCGTATCAAAGGTTCAAGCTGCATTTTCTGGCAGAATTTGCAGCCCATTACGAATGTCATAACACAATTTAGGGATTGAGTTATGATCTCAAATTCTTACTGTAGAAAGTTTTAAGTGATTAAAAGAATCGCCAATTGGAATTTCGTCAATCGGATAAACGAGGAATTTTTAATGAATTTTTCCGTAAGCTGCAATCAGAAGTGACGAACCTGATTGCAGCTTAGTGGATGATTTTTTATGAATTTTTGATAAAGAGTTAGATCTTGAAATTTTAACACAAGGCCTAACCCTCCGAGAGGTACGCCACAAAAAAAAAATCATAATTTTTGAAGACTTGTAAACAGGTCACCAAAAACAGCCTATTTTCAGTGATACGAAACTTGATTGTTGATGTTATAAATTATGCCCACAATATTCATATGTTGAAATTATGAATCAAACGCGTAATTTCCTAGTTCGACTAATTACGTGTGATGTGGGGTAATACAAATTTTAATTATGAAGTCGATTTAGCTTATATGCACATATCATATAATTAAGGGTAGTTAACTTTTGAAAAGTTAAACTAACCATGGACGGAGTCGAATAGTAGTTTTGACATAGAAATACGTATGGTGGAATAGTCGTGGTTATAATGACTAATCTAACCACCTTGTGAATTATGATGATAGTTTGACTCTTGAGAAGCTAGATGGAGGCTTGTGGACGAAGCGGGTCAAACGGAGAAAGTACGAAAAGGAAAGCGTAATTTGGATGCGAGATAAGTTAAACTTACACCCGCTTTTTAATTACTATACACATACTAGCGAAAATTGATCGTGAATAATGTTAAGTAATTGAAATACGATGATCCGGCATGATACAATGCAAGTCGGAATGAATAAAAAGGTAGGAAATCATGAATTATGGTAAAAGGGGTAAAAAGGTAAATTAGTCATGTAATGACGAACAAATAAAAATGGTTTTGAGTAAAATGAGTTTAAGGGAAAACCGGGATAGGTTTAAAGGGATGAAATGGTAACTAAATACCATCTCATACGGATAAATGGTCAATTACGCTAAATGGGTCAAATGGTGTTGTTAACACCATTTGACAACTTCATTTGACAATTGCTTGTTGAGTGTTGTAATCACAGGAAACAACATAAACGTGCGTTGCTTTAACTAGAAAGATTTAAAGCAAAAAGTTATGTAAACGGGTCATTACCTTGACCCGAGCCAGGTACGCATAGTTAAGTTGCTATTTAAACATGCAAATATGGGTCAAATAATTAGCGAGAGTCCTTTGTCGTAAATGAGGGACTAAAAATGACCAAAACGCTCATGATTTGTAAATCGGGTAAATGACCCTTAGAAGTCGTTTAGATACTAGTATTATGATTATGCAACTCTTAGATATATGTAAGAGTTGTAAGTATAAACCTTGAGAGTCAAATGCCTAAGAATGGGTCAATTACGTAGAATGACTATCCAAAGGGTAAAATTAAGAATAACGGTCCGTTATGTTAAATCCACTACAAAATAGTTGTTGTGGAATATAAGAGGCTATTTAAAAAAATGGAAATACGAAGTGTATAAAGAGAAATGCGAGTTTGATGCTTAAATGCATGAAAACTTCTAAATGTATCAAAATAAAGTAGGTGGTAAAATGTTGGCTTAAGTGTAATAAAGAAAAACGTAAACCGGGTAACGGGAGCGTAAACTATATGAATAATGGATCCGGGTAATGGATGATAGCTTAGACATGTTAAGAAACGAACCCCAAGCAATTAAAATGAGTTTGGATAGGTTTGGATAAAAATTTGATGAAAAATAAACGTGCAGAGTTGGAGATATGGTTTTATTGAAAGTTTCACCCTGGAAGGGTGTGGCACGCTTCGGAAAGCGTGGGAAGTTGAATCCGCGTTACATTGGCCCTTTCAGAATCCTGCAAAGGATTGGGCTAGTAGCATACAAGCTGGACTTACCTGCTGAACTGAATGGAGTTCACGATACATTTCATGTATCCAACCTGAAGAAAAGTCCAACTCAAGATACCGTTGTCATTCCCACCGATGAGATTCATGTTGACGACACGCTCCATTTCGTTGAAGAACCTGTTGAGGTTACGGATTGGAAAGTAAACAAGACCCGCCGGAGCAGTGTCAAGCTCGTCAAGGTTTGTTGGAAAGCCGGACATGGTCCTGAATACACCTGGGAGCGTGAGGACCAGATGAAAGAGAAATACCCCCACTTATTTCCTAAGAACCCTGCATCTACAAGCAGAACTTAAAATTTCAGGACGAAATTTTTCTAACGGGGGGAGAATGTGACAACCCTCACCAAACCAGGTATCCGTACGACTTAATTAATAATTAATTACTGCTTAATTACTGTGCTTACTTGAACTTGTGGATAAACTGCTACTTGAATGCTGATACATGTACTTACTTGCATCATACTTTACTTGCTGTCACTCCATGTTTTGCTTACAGCACCTTTGTGACAACCTTGATACACCAAAAGCACAGTAGCACAATGAACGGATAACCTATTAAACGTGCTGTTATAGCCAGCACCAGGCAGGTACTGCCTCTAAGGCCTGTAAGAGCCTGAGATAGTTTGCTACACTAGTGGTGAGTGTAGGGATATAAGGGTTGTAGAACTGCGTCACTAGGAATGAGATTACAGTGACCGGATGTGCCTACAACGTACTTTAAGTACAAAATTCAGCACTTTAATTAAAATTCAGCATCTAGCTAGCCAATAAAGTGCCAAAACATGAGAAAAACATTACTAGACACTTTCCAAAGTGTCGGGAATAAGTTGTGTCACTAAAAATAATGATAACGACACTTTAAAGCTTTGTTAAGCACTTTAACGGATCACTATCCAACCGAACAACCGGACTATACCCGGAACATAAAAATATTGCCAATAACATTGTTTATCTTTTTCTGAGCCAGTTAGGGTCCCTGAATACCCTAACACCCGCTATAACGCATAACACATCAGTAACCGAGTTAACCTTCACTTAACTTAACTAATACTTAACGTTTAGTTGAAAACCAACCGAGTAACCCCCCCCCCCCCCCTAACCGAACTCGTCCCCAAGGGGACACCCTTTGTACTTTGATGATTATTTAAATCATCTTTGTCTAATATCAATAAGACATGAGGACCATGGGATAATGATCATGCACTTTGTCTATAAGTTCCAAGCTTAACACCACAGAACCTTCCATCACACAACTCAAACTCTCAACTCTCTCTCCCTCCTTGCTTCCTCTCGGCCGAACACCCACATAACCATCCATCCATCGTCGAGTTTTGATCATCTCATTTCAAGTGCATACAAGTGTTAAGGATCACATACGAGGAAGCTTGGTGCATTCGGAACGTGAAGGACCTCACCCTATTGCTTTTATCCACTCATTCTTCGACTAGAATCTTCCCTAGCCCCGAGCTAGTAGTAAGTTGCTATAAACGCCCTCTCGATCTATTTTAAAGTGGTTAAAATGAAGTGTAACGATTAAATCTCAAGAACTTGCAAGATGATATGTAAAAGTCTACTAAAATGTTAAAAATGATGGTTAAAAGCTATGATGTTGTGTAAATCTAGCAAGACTTGTTTTGTGTAACTATTTAGTGCCGATCTATGATGTGGTAGCTCGGATCATCGTCTAACCCGGATTGGTCATGATCATGGATCATGACATAGAGTGGTTTAAGTATGAAAAGGGTTAAATGATGAAGGTCTACTACACACTAAACATGAACTTGTGTAAAATCGATTTTTCTTATGAAATGGTGTTCAAAACTAGTAGATCTACGGATCTACAAGCGGTATTTTCAAAGGACCAAGTGTCAAAGAAATCATATTTTCTAAAACCGGATCTTACACGAACAAGAATGATTTTTAAACACACAAGTGTGTAGACACTTGTGTAACACTAAATTTCGACAAAGAACTAGTTTTGTCAAATTTTACAAGAAGTTGTAAAGATGGAATTTCGTTAAAAACGAGACTTTTACGAAACCGGATTGATTTATACAAAAGATCCACTAAAAGTAATGGGATTTACTTCATATTTTTGGATAAACTTCAAGTTCATGTAATTTTTGCGATTTATATATATTTTGACTAGTTGATGCTTTGGATATTGTTTTGGTTGAATGAGAAAATTGTTGATTTGAATCTTAAAAGAAAATGATACGCTTGAAAGCGTGGCCACCTCCAGTTACAGGGGAAACTCTGGCGAAATTTTTCTAAAAACCTAACACTTAGGAATATTTGCACTACAAGTGCTGTAAATCTATTTTTGACTTGTTTTCAAAACGTAAGTTTCGCCACGACTTTATTTACAAAATATCGGAGGTGGGATTTTCACAAAATAAAACCTGAAATATATATATTTAGAATATATGTTTTCATAACAACACTTGTGAATTTCTATGATTATTTTGTGAACTATACAAATATTATTTTTAGGGTAAAAATAATATTACCGAATGATAATGATTCCAAAAATAATACATACGCTTTCATAATTAATAATAAGTTACAACGGTATAATTATTACCACCCGATCTTTATCCGTAACTTACGCAATTCAGAAAATACCAATGAACGCGTATTTGTCAAGAATATTATTTTGGAAAAGTGTATGAAATAAAATATAATATTTTTGGGAAAAATGATTATATTTTGGGGTTAGAAATAAAATATATTTTTAAGTGAGACTCAATAATATATTTTGAAGGTATACGAACGCACATGTATTAAATCCCCCATCCTTGGGAAGGAGAATAATTACCAAGTATTTACAAAAATATAAACACGAAATAGTTGCCTAACTATTTCCCAAAAACTTAAACCTTAAGCTAAGGCACGGTCGTCCGTCTAATAGATTTAGTACGTGTAGGTCGTCGCACAGCTGCTTGATCAGGAGATATACTTGGTAGAGACGCACCACTGTGAGTTCATGTCCCCCTTTTCTCTAACTGTTTTCAGTTTTCTAAACTGCGGGGGTGAAATACATGTTACTATGATTACGAGTACTTTATACATGGTATGGTTAGCGTAAGGAGGGTTATTATTCAGATCATGTGAGTGGGTAGGCGGAAACTTGAGGCCATTAATCCTCAAGGTAGGACCGAGGGACAGGAGCGGTAGATCTACTTGGGTGTAGCGAGCCCAGCCCCAGGCCCAAACAGAACGGACCTTGGGGTGACTTTGTGCCCAACGCATAAATCCGCTAGGTTTGAGTCTTCCTACTTGCACTTCACACATATCAATGGCCTTGCAAACCATTGGTGATCTCTTTTTCCTTATTTGCTACATACCAGGGTTTTTATACATACAAAGGTTTATTTACTCACTTACACATGAACTCGCTCAACATTATTGTTGATTTTTCAACTTACATGTATTTCAGGGAATTAAAGATCTGGCGCGGTATGTTATGTTTTCCCGCTGCGTATGGGTTCCGAGGTCATCCAGGTTTAGGGGATGTGACTTTTACCTGGACGAGTCACAGTCCTTAAACTGCGTCTTATTCATGTTAATGTTTATGTCTTTCAAAACAATGCTTTACGTTATAATGGTGTAGTTCCAAGACAATGTTATGTTACTTTGGTTTTAAAACTTATTTTAATGGATGATCTTGCATGGTTTTTATTTCATATAGCTTGTTATGGTTAAGCTATGGTATTAAGAAGTCACACCAAAATAACCACGCTTCCGCAAAGCCAGGGTGTGACATTAGATGGTTGCATGTTCGTTATATGATGAAATAGGAACATTGTAGTGTCTAGGAGTAAACCCTAGAAAAGCATATGATGAAATTAGGTCTAAATCTTGTGAATTCATGATCACCATTGAAGGTGATAAGTGTGATGATGCTAAATTCGAGTAATGTGATGTTTTTAGGGTTTTTGATGGTTAAAAATAGTGCTATAATGTCATAAACATGTTTTGATTGAAAGCTGAATTCAAACAGCTTCTGATCAAAATTTACAGCCGACTTGTATTGGCTGTAAAATGGACAAAACGTGACAAAAACGTGTGTTTCTTGAGTCTAAAATGTTAATGTTTATGTCTTTCAAAACAATGCTTTACGTTATGATGGTGTAGTTCCAAGACAATGTTATGTTACTTTGGTTTTAAAACTTATTTTAATGGATGATCTTGCATGGTTTTTATTTCATATAGCTTGTTATGGTTAAGCTATGGTATT
Source organism: Helianthus tuberosus (assembly GCA_030545235.1). NCBI lineage: Eukaryota > Viridiplantae > Streptophyta > Magnoliopsida > Asterales > Asteraceae > Helianthus > Helianthus tuberosus. The sequence goes on along the minus strand of CM060376.1, from coordinate 125,721,339 downwards.
AAGAAGTCACACCAAAATAACCACGCTTCCGCAAAGCCAGGGTGTGACAGCTTGGTATCAGAGCTCTGATCATAGCGAACTAGGATTCCTTCTCGAGTCTAGACTATGATCACTAGGGCTCTCACGAAAACATTTTTACACTGCATACCACTTAAGTCCAGATCCAAAACTTTTTACAAACAAATGTTGAGCACATTTTATTTGTTAGTTATAGGCTCAGTCTGGGAGGCTGAGGCTCGGTCTGGGAGGCTGAGGTAGTTGGCTAGTGGGACTAGGGAGTCAGTCTGAGAGGTTGGGAGGCTAGTGGGACTAGGAAGAACAGTCTGGGAGGCTGGGAGGCTAGTGGGACTAGGAGAATTATTTGATTGCTTACTTGGTGACTAATGTGCTTATCTGATTATATGATTGATTATTTGTACATATTTGTGTTTGTGTTATCGACACCATGGACTCGTCCGGCACAGGTGATTCGGACACCACGGACCCTAGACCCATAGTATCAGATGACTTAGAGTCTTCAGAGCACGAGGTCCACACATCAGATGTTACCAGCACAGACGAGGACGACTTTCAGCCCTTTGCGCTACCCGACGCTGTCAATGAGCCCGCTGATAGCCCTTTTGCTGGGTACCTACCACTCGTAGAGATCCCTGCTCCCATACCTTTGGCCGTTTATCCTGCTTATGATATGCTCCTCGACGCCGACGTTGACGACGACGTCGATCTGTTTGATGATGAGCCCCTGGAGGACGATGTTGAGGGTGAGGCCCTTCTCGCTGACGGTGGTCTTTTGTTACTCGCAGATGCTCCAGCTGAGGAGTCACCTGCACACTCACCCGCTCCAGACTCCTTCGAGTCTGTGGCCTCCGCACCGTCACACACTCGGAGCGCACAACACTATTCACACGGTTCAGATCCTGACAGGGCATCATCTGCTGTCTCTGCTCCTAGATTTGCTTTCGATCACGACCTCGATGAGGATTCAGACCCTTTTTTTCCCCCTGGATTTGACCCGGACCAGGAGATAGAGTTCATCCACTTGGATCAGCCTATGGTTGACCCAGTAGACCCAGTTGACCCTGCATTCGCTGATCATGCAAATTTTGATATGGAGTTCGTGGACCCCGAGCCTGCCATGGCCCTTGAGCCAGTAGCTGCTCCTGACCCAGTGTTTGAGCATGACCCTGTTCATGCTGGCATGCCCATTGATCCTGTGATTGTTGACCTACCCATTGATGATCACCCTGCTGATGCACCACTACTGGAGGGCGACCATGTTATTGCTGCTGATCATGTTGATCCCCCACTTATCGCTGATATACCTGCTGACCCTCTTGTTGCACCTCACCTTGACCCTATGCCTGCACAGTTTGATCGAGCACTTTTTGAGGCACCGATTGACCCACAAGATGAGCACGCCCAGCATGGGTGGATTCCTGCGGATGATGAGCTTCCACCTATTCCTCCTCATACCACCGATGCACGTCACGTTGATTTCTCTTTTTCATTATCACAGTACACACCTCCAGCTCGACCTGGAGAGGGTTCCTCGGCTCATCCTTTTGGACATGTGCCGACATCTATTCCAGTTATGCCACAGTCTTCATCTGCTATTCCCCCTGTACCACCATTCTTTGTGCCACCTTTTGATCCAGCCAGTGAGCCATTTCTCTGGACGTCACCGTCTGTTATGCCACCGACCGACCCCTACCATCCTCTCCATATGGGGTATTCTATTGAGGACGTTCTGATGTCGTTTGTTGTCCAGCATGAGGCACTCACACGGCGCATTCAGGAGCTTGAGAGAGCTCAGCCACCGCCATGCCAGTGTCAGGGACAGACCCACCCTGCTTCTTCGCAGCACCCTCGACCATTGTTACCTGACTATGCTGCACGCCTTTTGGCACTTGAGCAGCAGGTTGCTTCTTGGTTGCGTACCCAGAGAGCCATGGAGGAGGACTGGCTCCATTTGCGACGTTTGTTCTACACCCATTTTCCCCCTCCTCCACCACCATCAGTTTAGGGCATCTTTAGTACAGCATGGGTAGACGTTGGTGAGAAGACGGCGATTGCTCTGACCACACAGCATTTTTGGAGACTGCATTCTGATTCTGACTTTTGTTGATCATGTATATGGGATGTATTGACACCGATTTGATATTCTTTTGGACTGGGGAGATGTAGCCCTTAGTCGATGATGGTGTATGACACTATTATGTACTTGTACACCTTACCATGTGGTCCTAATTTTGGCAATGCAATCGCAGCGTTCTAATCATATGTGATGTTTTGATTGATTATTTATGTTTTATAACATGGGATGTTGTGTGATTAATGTGATTATAACATGAGATGTTATGTACTATTACCATCATTATATACGTACGCTTTATTATGGCCTGACCGACGTGAACCCATCTTTTAGAAGATGCCGCCGAGACGTCAAACGCCGATGCCTACCAATGAGGCAGAACTCCAACAAGTCATCGCTGCTGCCATCGCGCAATACGCCGCCTCGCAAGGAGGACCCAGCGGAAGCAGCTCAAACAACAATGGCAACAACAATCCACCTCATGGTAATACTAAGTCATTAAGACATACCATGATCTAATTGGATATCTCTAGCAAGGATGCTAATGCCATTCATATGTTGTAACGTATGTGCAGGGTGCACCTACAAACTGTTTCTAGACTGCAAGCCGGTCAACTTTGATGGCACCGGAGGTGCTGTCGCTTTTGTTCGTTGGGCCGAGAAGACTGAATCTGTTCTCCGCATGAGCAAATGTGCACCAGACCAGCAAGTCACCTACATTTCTGGGCTATTTTAGGATGGAGCCCTATCTTGGTGGAATTTGCAAGTGCAGACACTTGGTGAAGCTGCTGCCTACGCACTAACATGGACCGAACTGAAGGAACTAATGCGCAAAAAGTATTGTTCTCGCGCTGAAATCCAAAGATTGGAAACTGAGTTCTGGCATTTGAAGATGGAAGGTCCGAAGATCGCGGAATATGTTCAGAGGTTTCACGACCTGTCGCATGTGGTACCCTATATGGTCACTCCATAATTCAAGCGGATTGAACGCTTCATTTGGGGATTCGCTCCTCAACTCATAAGCATGGTGACCTCCTCCAAGCCTGCAACAATTAATGAGGCAATTGATTTGAGCGTAGCTCTCACTGAGGAGGCTATCCGCCGGAACAAGTTCGATGAGATCGAGACAAAGAAGAAAGAGACTCATGTCGAGTCATCCGAAGGTAATAAACGAAAGTTCTCGAACTTCAAACAAGGCACTAGTGGTGTTGTCAAGAAAGGAGAGCCAAACGCGCCAGGTCAGGTTACAGCTGGTAGTGGAAAGAAAGGAAAGGGATATATGGGCACCCAGCCCAAGTGCAACACCTGCCAGCGTCACCATTCTGGCCGATGTAGTTTGAAGGTGTGTGAAGCGTGTAGGAAACCTGGCCACTTGAAGGATTCTTGTTGGGCCACTGTTGGCCCGGGGAGGCCAAGGAGGATTTGGAAACGGAAACAATAACCGGGGTGGAAATGGAAATCGCCCACAAGGAAACAATGGAGGTAATGGGAATCGAGGCAACAATGTGAATCAAGCGGGCACTGTGAATCATAACCAAAGAAATATCCAAGCTGGAAATGGAGGTGGAAACGGGCAAAGACCTGGATGCTTTAACTGTGGTGATATCAGGCACTTTAAGAGGAACTGCCCAGAGTTGAACCAAGCCCATGGAAGAGTGTTCAATATCGAAGCGAGGGAAGCGCGCCAGGATCCCAATGTCGTTACTGGTACGTTCCCTGTAAACCAACGCTATGCATCCGTTTTATTGGATACTGGTGCCGACTATAGTTTCGTATCGTTAGAATTTAAGAATATGCTTGGTTTAGCCGCTAGTAAGTTAGATATTCCCTACTCAATCGAATTGGCTAATGGGAAGTTAGTAGAAGCCAATGAAGTGATCAGAGGTTGTGCAATCGAGTTGGGAGAACGAGAGTTTGCTTTGGATCTACTACCAGTCCAGCTGGGGAGCTTTGACGTGGTAGTAGGGATGGATTGGTTATCAAGCAACAAGGCAGGAATTGTTTGTCACGAAAAGGTCGTTCGTATCCCGACCGAAGATGGCGAAACAATTGTGGTACATGGCGAAAAGCGCGATACGCCGTTAAGAATTATCAGCTGCCTCAAAGCGCGAAAGTGTTTGCAAAAGGGGTGTGCTGCCTTCCTGGCACACATTGTAGACAAGAAAGCTGCAGAACCGAAGATCGAAGACATCCCTGTCGTGAGGGAGTATCCGGAAGTCTTCCCAGAGGACTTGCCTGGACTGCCACCTCAGAGGCAAGTGGAGTTTCACATCGATTTAGTCCCAGGCGCCGCGCCTGTGGCTAAGGCACCTTATATACTTGCCCCGTCTGAGATGCAAGAATTGTCGACACAACTTCAAGAGTTGTTAGACAAGGGATTTATCCGACCAAGCTTCTCGCCTTGGGGAGCTCCGGTCCTGTTTGTCAAGAAGAAGGACGGTAGTTTTCGAATGTGCATCGACTACCGGGAGCTGAACAAGCTGACGATCAAGAATAGATACCCTCTGCCAAGAATCGATGATTTATTCGATCAACTGCAAGGTTCAAGCTTTTACTCAAAGATCGATTTGCGATCTGGATACCATCAGTTAAGAATACAACAGGAGAGTATCCCGAAGACAGCCTTCAGAACTCGCTATGGACACAACGAGTTCCTTGTTATGCCGTTTGGGTTGACAAACGCACCTGCAGTCTTTATGGACTTGATGAACCGAGTCTGCAAACCGTATCTCGATAATGTCACACCTGGCTCACTGCGACCATCAAACAAATACCAAATCAATGAAATATTGTATTTCATACTTGGGATTTGTACAAATATGTGTATCAATTACACATATCAATTTTTGTTCAATTTCAAGCTCTAAATCGCTTTCTGGAAGGTTATACGCGCACCGATGCGTAAATATAACCAGTTTAATGCAACAAACACTTCGGAATAGTGAAATTGGCTTAACATACCTTAAATAACCTTTACATAACTTAGAAACAAGTTTTGAAGGCTTTGGTATGGCAAAAACAAGTTAATTCGCTTACAGGGACTAAACTTGACAAACTGCGAAAGTATGCCAATTTGAACAGTAACAGACATTCCGGAACATGGCCATAAGTTAAACATACCATAAATATCCTTTACATAGCTTAGAAATAGGCTTTGAGGGGTTCGGTGTGCTAAAATAAACTTTTGGGTCATTCAGGGACTAAAAGCGTCAAAAAGTGCACAAGTTTGCACTTTCGCGCATAACTTACGTTTTGAATACATCCGGACATCCAAAAACTTATGTAAGCACTAAAACATTTTTATTTTAGTGTTTGGCATAAGAAAAATCCATTCGTCGCGTCATTTGGATCGTTTTTCGCGCTTATGCGCATTCCGTCATAATTAAGCGAACATCGCGATCGTACGGCCAAACGAACCGACATCCGAGATATTTTTGAGCACATTTTAAGTTCCCTATACTTTAACTTCATTTTAGAGCTTTGAAATGGGGTTAACGGGCCTTAAACGCGTCGGAAATGGGCTGAATACACAACAGGGACCAAATATGTAAATCTGCCAAAGTTACATGCTTGCGCACCGCAACAATTAATTGTTACGGTGTGCAAGGGGTCTGCAGATCAGTAGAAACATGGCAGAAACTTTGAATCTGGTCCATTTCACTTGCACATGGTTTTGGGGCAATACAATGGGCTCAAATGATTTTGTAATACCATGTTCTTGAGGTGTATGGTTGAGATCAAAGCACGGTTTCCTAGAAACGATCTTAACGGTTACCCGAAAACTATAAATACCCCACCCCACAACTTCAAAAACCACTAGAATTTTGATCTTAGAAACTCTAAGTTGAAACCATTGTTTCATACCTGAGATTCTTGGATCGAGATTAGCATTCGGGGACCCTTCGTAAGTATTCTTTCGTTCTTTTCTTTCTTTTATTGCTTTTGGAGTCAGAAAGTCATACTTTGTTTGACTTTCAGCGTTGACCAGTTATGGTCAATGCGAAGTTCGTTTGAACTTCGCAACGTGAGTGTAATCACGTTGGTTATAGTCCTTTGGGACTATGCCTACTGATTACCACGTTGTCTAGGGTCGTAGGGTAAGCGATCTGATAAATCGCTTATACCTTCGAACCCGACCCATTTGGTCGATCATTAGGATCCGACCAAGCACATTAGGTGACCATAGTATATAGGGAATAACCTTCCGAGGTTATACCTTATGGTCACATCGTTTAAGTAGTTGTATGATAGGTAGTTTATATGCCTTAGGTAAATTACCAGAATACCCTTTTCATGTATAATTGGTAATTAAGCATATGTAACCTAAACTTTTGTCACATAACTGATTATGTAACATGTTTAGGCATATAACACTTGTCATAGGACTAGTTAGGCGATCCGAACGCGTTTCACGTGAACGACGCGTTAAAGTAGCATAAGCTACCTAAACGGGTCGTAATGGGTCGTAATGGGTCGTAAACACTTAGGTTAAGTTTCGTTTTAGTATGTAGGGTTTGTTAAACCATATTACACGAGTTCCCATACTCGTTTGGTTTACGAACCCTAATTCTATCCGATCTTCCGATTTAGGTCCGGTTTATTAATGTAGTTACCTATATTAGGTGCCGTTTGATTTCCGTGATCTCTAGCGTTGCTTGGTGGTTATCTTAGGACTTCTGAGCAATCTCAAGTGATTACATAGACCCCTCTTTTACTGTTTTCCAAACTGTTTTGGGGTGGAACACATGTGCCTACTTGTTACTTTCATGCTTTTCATGTTTTCATGTTTTCACATCATATACTTGCTATGTTCATTAGTACATTTATAGTACATGTTTTACATTACATTTTATGCTATGTATGTCTATTGCGTGCATACTTAGTACATCGTTTTACATTTACATTTTATGCTATGTATGTCCATTGCGTGCATACTTAGTACATCGTTTTCATCACATGCTTACATTTTGTTATGACATTTGGGTTGTTTACAATGGAACAATACATTCATTAACATTAGCTACGCCGTTCGTTAGTAGGTAGTGGTACCATAGGAATTGACAACTCCCATTCCTGAAATCCTGGGTTTGTTTGGATTGGAAGGAATGACCGAATTCGATATACATAATTTAGATAAACCTTTAAGTTGTTTAAGGGTTTATCGCCGCAGTCTCAAGGCTTGGATGTATGCATTTTCACAACACCGCATAGATGTTCGTATCAGTATAGCATGCATTTCCACTAAACATAGCTTTGATTTAAACCAAGTTTTACTTCAATACTATGTTCTTGTGCATATGGTTTAGTTGATACATTTCACTAGCCATACATATCATTTTGTTTACATATTACATGATTTACATTGATCATGCATTTCCACAAAACATAGCTTTGATTTAAACCAAGTTTTACTTCAATACTATGTTCTTGTGCATATGGTTTAGTTGATACATTTCACTAGCCATACATATCATTTTGTTTACATATTACATGATTTACATTGATCATGCATTTCCACAAAACATAGCTTTGATTTAAACCAAGTTTTACTTCAATACTATGTTCTTGTGCATTTCATCTATGGTTTAGTTGATGCATTTTCACTAGCCATACATATCATTTTGGTTACATATTACATGGTTTACATTTGACACATAAACACTTTTGACATTGGTTATACATTACATGATTTACATTTTGACATAAACATTTTAACATATTATTTCAATACATTTGGAAGTTGGTTTAAACATAGACATTTTACATTGTTGGTTTGGTTTGAGTAAGTGATTAAGTAACGAGGCATGTGTAATATGATACAAGCATGGTGGATACACCGCTGGTACTTCCTATATATAAGTGATTGTATGGTATTACATATCGTAGCGTTATTTGAATCATTTCAGTTTATGACATATAACATTTTATACAAATAACATACTTTTCACAATACATTGTTTTACAAATAACTTAACTTATACAAACTCATTTTACATGGTTATTCATTTAACCATGCATTATTCTCTTATTTATATGTATCATCTGAACTTATTGTTTTTCAAATGATTTACAAAGACAAAGCAAAATACAAGGTTCATGACTAAATATTTTCTTAAACAGAAGTCATGAATCTTATTTTCACAAAACCTATGTACTCGCCGGCATTTTTATGCTGACGTACCTATTTTCACATGTGTTTCAGGAAATGAAGCATAGGATTGAGTAAGATACACTTAGGCGGACATGGGCCTTAGTGACAATAAAAGATGCAAGACTAGTTATTTTGTTATGTTTCTTTGATTGTCAAGACATTGTAACTCGTGTATTTAATAAAACAATATTTAAATTTCTATGTGTTATGAAACAATGATTCTATTACAACACTCCCCGATGTTTCTGCCACGTTTTGTATGTTCTACGTGGTCGGGGTGTGATAGAAAAGTTGGTATCAGAGCTCATGGTTATAGGGAATTAGGTTATTAGTAATACTTTGACCTAGTCTATAACCTTCTTAGGACCATAACGCGAGTTTACTTGCGTTTAGTCATAAAACAATACTGTCACCTATCCTTAGGCGACAACCACAACAAGAACATAAATTTCAAAACCGCTTTGAAAACTAATCATCTATTCTAGGATGATTGATTGCTAGGTTTTGAACTCTCTATTATATGGTTTTGAACCCCTTTGAGTTTTCAAGATCTCGTCAAGGTTTTGGGTTTTAAATAATGTGAACACGTGCAAACTGGAAGGGTGAATGCCTGTATTCTGGGTTTTCTGTCTAGGCAAGCACTTCGTATGCATCTCATCAGACGCGAGACCAGTTGTGCTTACCTGGGAATTCTTGGAATGAGTGTTCACTTATAGGCAAGCATGTCTTCGCGATACATTATTTTTGACCCATTTACTTTGATTTGTCACCATCTCATTTGTTTGCCTTAGGTAACAAACAAATGATCACAATTTTCATTCGTTACCATTCTGTATTGATTTTCCAATAACCTTTCGCTTGTTTCCTTCCTATGACTTTCATTTCCTTCTAGAATGTCTATTCCTTTCAGCACTGGTCAAATGCCCGAGCAAACAGCCAAATTTGTCCAACAAATAGGCGAAGTGATTCAGAAGACTGTGGATCTAGGCATTGCCATGGCTCGTCTCAACAATGAAGCCTCTCGTCTCGACAATGAAGCCACTCAAGAGCCACCAAAGGAAGCAGAAGTCAAGCCAGCACCAAAATCAAGGAAGCGTAAGGCTTCAAGGAAACCCGCAGCGGTTACACCTAATCAAGCGGGACCTAGCTAAGTGGCAAGTCCACCAGCTAGGAAGCCGTACTTAGGAACTGCTCCTAGGTGCAAGCGATGCAACCGTCATCATTCAAACCTCATCCCCTGCTCCAAATGTACCTACTGTGGACAGAGGGGACATTTGGTCAACACATGCTCTTTGCTATCCAAAACAAAGCTGCTATAAACCTTGCTGCTACCCAACTCCAAGTCAACCCTACTCAAGCTCGTTTTCCGTCTGGTACTTGCTACAATTGTGGCGAGACGAGCCATTTCAGGAACAACTGCCCGAAGATTTTCAGTGCAAATCCAACCCTTGGATGAGCATTTGGCTGAACAAAGGATGTTGCTGTCTTATGCTTTTGTTCTTTTGTTATCCTTGTAATGTGAAACAATCTGTTTGTTTATAAATAAAAGTTGTTGTTCACAATTCTGATATACAAGTATAGTTACATGTGTGTATGGCATTCCCCTATAATACCTACATTAAGAAACTATGTACCTGGCAAACTACTTTTGTGATTTCTCTCTTTCAAATGATCGCTCATGATTCCCTCGAAAATTTTAAGTACTCGTTTCACTCTAAGAAACAAAGTACAGAAAATAAAGTGACATTTTGAGTAATCATGCTTCTGCACATCTGTGCCTTTGAATCCTTGGTTATATAACTGAGGGTATTTCCAAATCTCATACTCATTACGTTTTGATTTTTCAACATATACAGTACAAGTATTTCAAAAAAACAATCTTCATGATCTCAAAACATTTCATATAGTTTGAAAACAATTTTTCTAAATGCATGTCTATGTTATTTCAAAAACATTGACCATGTTATCAAAACCAACCTTCCTAATTTCAAAATATTTCATATAGTCTGAAGGCAATATTAACACAATACATTTTCTTATCAAGTGCATGATTTCAAAAGCATCATTCATGTTTTCCAAAAACCTTATACATAATTTCAAAATTCATCTCGCATAATTTTAAAACATTTTTTTTGAATATACCTACCTAATACACATACTTTATGATTTCAAAGGTATTATATATAAGGTCTCAAAAACATTGAACATATTTCTTTTTAAAAGAACCCCATGCATAGTTTTCAAAAATATTTTCTTCATACATTGACTTAACTTTCAAATTTCGCTTCATATGTCGCCTTGGCATATCTAGCATCTCAACTTCATAAGCATTTTACTTCATGTTTTGACTTAAGCACGTCCAATGCAAGGTTTTAAACATCTCCAACTTCTAAAAATTCATGTGGGATTTTTTTTATCTTCACATTTAGATCCTTGTAGATGATTATCATTCAAATCAGAGTCCTTAATTGGATTCCTTATGTACCTGAATTCGGACATTTCGGTTCCTCATAATCGAAATCGAATTTTTCTTTTAAAGATCTTTCTATCTTTATAGTTAGATTCTTGGTAATGTTTAAAGTACCAAATGAAATTCACGAGATGGATTCCTAGTGTACTTTAAATACATGTGCTCTGTCAACAAAACAAATTAACAAATAAACAATCTTTGTGGTTATACGACTATGTGTTTATTCATCTTATGCTCTCTTTTATACATTTTGTGTTTTTATACTCCGGGTATTAATTATCCAAATCCTCGTAGAATCTTTCATATCTTTACATGAGGGAATTCGTAGTAGGATATTCAAAAAGGTACTACCTTAAATCCTTAATGGGCTTCTATGTAATAGTTAAGACCCTTGGATTATATAGTACTATTCCATGATTCATAAGAGACCCTTAAGTGGTCTAGTCAAAAAGATTGATTCACAATTTGGTTAAAGAACGACATCTAGTGATGCAGTTGAATAGACTCCTTGATAGTCTATTTAGATCATTTATTGATTTAATTAAAAGGACTCTATGGCGGTCTAGTCACACTCATCATAGGATTGTTCATTTGGTTTTACCCTACACATTATAAAATAGACCGTGTGAACTATGCAAGGAATTGTCTAATTATGGACGCGTACATAATTATGAGATTCAGTGCACGGTAACCACAGTAAGATTTATTATGTGTAAGAACTGGTAGTGACAACAATAACGAAATGAGAACGATGTAATGGAGGTACGGTGGACGCACCAATGACGCTTCATATACTTGTATATAAGTATCCCTCTTACATTGCAAGCATGATGTTATTAAAGTTACTAGAAGTTCAGAACCCTAACCAAAGTTGTTCGATCTTTTCAACTTCATGTTTTCAAGCTCTCACAAGTTTCCTCTGATTAAATTTCGGGACGAAATTTCCTAAAGTAGGGGAGACTGTGACACCTGGGTCACTGCGACCATCAAACAAATACCAAATCAATGAAATATTGTATTTCATACTTGGTATTTGTACAAATATGTGTATCAATTACACATATCAATTTTTGTTCAATTTCAAGCTCTAAATCGCTTTCTGGAAGGTTATACGCGCACCGATGCGTAAATATAACCAATTTAATGCAACAAACACTCCGGAATAGTGACATTGGCTTAACATACCTTAAATAACCTTTACATAACTTAGAAACAAGTTTTGAAGGCTTTGGTATAGCAAAAACAAGTTAATTCGCTTACAGGGACTAAACTTGACAAACTGCGAAAGTATGCCAATTTGAACAGTAATAGACATTCCGGAACATGGCCATAAGTTAAACATACCATAAATATCCTTTACATAGCTTAGAAATAGGCTTTGAGGGGTTCGGTGTGCTAAAATAAACTTTTGGGTCATTCAGGGACTAAAAGCGTCAAAAAGTGCACAAGTTTGCACTTTCGCGCATAACTTACGTTCTGAATACATCCGGACATCCAAAAACTTATGTAAGCACTAAAACATTTTTATTTTAGTGTTTGGCATAAGAAAAATCCATTCGTCGCGTCATTTGGATCGTTTTTCGCGCTTATGCGCATTCCGTCGTAATTAAGCGAACATCGTGATCGTACGGCCAAACGAACCGACATCCGAGATATTTTTGAGCACATTTTAAGTTCCCTATACTTTAACTTCATTTTAGAGCTTTGAAATGGGGTTAACGGGCCTTAAACGCGTCGGAAATGGGCTGAATACACAACAGGGACCAAATATGTAAATCTGCCAAAGTTACATGCTTGCGCACCGCAACAATTAATTGTTACGGTGTGCAAGGGGTCTGCAGATCAGTAGAAACATGGCAGAAACTTTGAATCTGGTCCATTTCACTTGCACATGGTTTTTGGGCAATACAATGGGCTCAAATGGTTTTGTAATACCATGTTCTTGAGGTGTATGGTTGAGATCAAAGCACGGTTTCCTAGAAACGATCTTAACGGTTACCCGAAAACTATAAATACCCCACCCCACAACTTCAAAAACCACTAGAATTTTGATCTTAGAAACTCTAAGTTGAAACCATTGTTTCATACCTGAGATTCTTGGATCGAGATTAGCATTCGGGGACCCTTCGTATGTATTCTTTCGTTCTTTTCTTTCTTTTATTGCTTTTGGAGTCAGAAAGTCAAACTTTGTTTGACTTTCAGCGTTGACCAGTTATGGTCAATGCGAAGTTCGTTTGAACTTCGCAACGTGAGTGTAATCACGTTGGTTATAGTCCCTTAGGACTATGCCTACTGATTACCACGTTGTCTAGGGTCGTAGGGTAAGCGATCTGATAAATCGCTTATACCTTCGAACCCGACCCATTTGGTCGATCATTAGGATCCGACCAAGCACATTAGGTGACCATAGTATATAGGGAATAACCTTCCGAGGTTATACCTTATGGTCACATCGTTTAAGTAGTTGTATGATAGGTAGTTTATATGCCTTAGGTAAATTACCAGAATACCCTTTTCATGTATAATTGGTAATTAAGCATATGTAACCTAAACTTTTGTCACATAACTGATTATGTAACATGTTTTGATTGAAAGCTGAATTCAAACAGCTTCTGATCAAAATTTACAGCCGACTTGTATTGGCTGTAACATGGACAAAACGTGACAAAAACGTGTGTTTCTTGAGTCTAAAATGTAATTCCAGGAAATATCTTTAAAACCCCACTGGAATAGCATTTTTTCGACGAAAATTGAGCATTTTATGAATTTTTCCGTATCAAAGGTTCAAGCTGCATTTTCTGGGAGAATTTGCAGCCCATTACGAATGTCATAACACAATTTAGGAATTGAGTTATGACCTCAAATTCTTATGTAGAAAGTTTTAAGTGATTAAAAGAATCGCCAATTGGAATTTCGTCAATCGGATAAACGAGGAATTTTTAATGAATTTTTCCGTAAGCTGCAGTCAGAAGTGACGAATCTGATTGCAGCTTAGTGGATGAATTTTTACGAATTTTTTGTAAAGAGTTAGATCTTGATATTTTAACACAAGGCCTAACCCTCCGAAAGGTACGCCACATAAAAAAATCATAATTTTTGAAGACTTGTAAACAGGTTAAACAGGTCACCAAAAACAGCCTATTTTCAGTGATACGAAACTTGATTGTTGATGTTATAAATTATGCCCACAATATTCATATGTTGAAATTATGAATCAAACGCGTAATTTCCTAGTTCGACTAATTACGTGTGATGTGGGGTAATACACATTTTAATTATGAAGTCGATTTAGCTTATATGCACATATCATATAATTAAGGGTAGTTAACTTTTGAAAAGTTAAACTAACCATGGACGGAGTCGAATAGTAGTTTTGACATAGAAAATACGTATGGTGGAATAGTCATGGTTATAATGACTAATCTAACCACCTTGTGAAATTATGATGATAGTTTGACTCTTGATAAGCTAGATGGAGGCTTGGGGATGAAGCGGGTCAAACGGAACAAGTACGAAAAGGAAAGCGTAATTTGGATGCGAGGTAAGTTAAACTTACACCTGCTTTTTAATTACTATACACTTACTAGCGAAAATTGATCGTGAATAATGTTAAGTAATTGAAATACGATGATCCGGCATGATACAATGCAAGTCGGAATGAATAAAAAGGTAGGAAATCATGAATTATGGTTAAAGGGGTAAAAAGGTAAATTAGTCATGTAATGACGAACAAATAAAAATGGTTTTGAGTAAAACGAGTTTAAAGGAAAACCAGGATAGGTTTAAAGGGATGAAATGGTAACTAAATACCATCTCATACGGATAAATGGTCAATTAGGCTAATGGGTCAAATGGTGTTGTTAACACCATTTGACAACTTTATTTGACAATTGCTTGTTGAGTGTTGTAATCACAGGAAACAACATAAACGTGCGTTGCTTTAACTAGAAAGATTTAAAGCAAAAAGTTATGTAAACGGGTCAATACCTTGACCCGAGTCAGGTACGCATAGTTAAGTTGCTATTTAAACATGCAAATATGGGTCAAATAATTAGCGAGAGTCCTTCATCGTAAATGAGGGACTAAAAATGACCAAAACGCTCATGATTTGTAAATCGGGTAAATGACCCTTAGAGGTCATTTAGATACTAGTATTATGATTATGCAACTCTTAGATATATGTAAGAGTTGTAAGTATAAACCTTGAGAGTCAAATGCCTAAGAACGGGTTACGTAGAATGACTATCCAAAGGGTAAAATTAAGAATAACGGTCCGTTATGTTAAATCCACTAAAAAATAGTTGTTGTGGAATATAAGAGGCTATTTAAAAAAAATGGAAATACGAAGTGTACAAAGAGAAATGCGAGTTTGATGCTTAAATGCATGAAAACTTCTAAACGAATCAAAATAAAGTAGGTGGTAAAATGTTGGCTTAAGTGTAATAAAGAAAAACGTAAACCGGGTAACTGGAGCGTAAACTATATGAATAATGGATCCGGGTAATGGATGATAGCTTAGACATGTTAAGAAACGAACCCCAAGCAATTAAAATGAGTTTGGATAGGTTTGGATACAAATTTGATGAAAAATAAACGTGCAGAATTGACACGGGCGGGTGAACTTTTGACACGGCCGGGTGAAGGGGCTGTGAAAAATATATTTTAAGCTGACACGGCCGGGTGATCTTTTGACACGGCCGGGTGAAGGGGCTGAAAACAAAATATATAATTTCTTGTATTTAATTATTTTGTTCAAATGCCTTGATTTCTAATCTTTTAAATGAAATTGTATGATAGGTAAAGATGCTCTTTAGACCCCAGAGGATGATCAAGCCATGTCAAGAACCAAACACACCGAACAAAGCTTCCGCATTTTGTCTATTTTGTTTTAGTGACATGTAAACACTTGAAATTATGTTTTGAAAGTTTATCTAGCATGATGTAGGCTTGAATGTTATGATCAAGTATGATCTTAAAACCATGAAGTTTTTGTAAACTCGAAAAATTTTGTACTAAATGCAAGATAAATGTCATAAATCCTGTTATTTTAAGTTGGGTCTTACATGAACTCTTAAAGTTATTTATCCCTACTTTATTTAGCAAAAATATTTCATCTCACACATTTACTATTTAATTTGGTACTACCTTTTATCCTCTTTGTACTACCATTCAGTGTACAAACCCACATCCACATACTCATCTAGCCCTTCCCATCTAACTATTCCATTATAACTCTAATAACCATGACCGACCCAAGGGTAAGTGAAGTGAAGCTAGGGCTTTAGGCCTCCACTTCCCAAGGGCCTCCAAGTTTTAATTCATCTAGAGTCCAGATTTCAGCGTTGGGAACTTGGGGAACCAAAATTAGGTCAATTGAATCTCAAGTGTTATGAACTAGTCGGATAGAATGGAAACGGAAGCAGGAATCCAAACGACATTTGTTTGTTTCCGAATTGTTGTTTTTCTTTCAATCTTAATTATGAAGGACTGAATTGGTTATAGTTTACGACTTCATGGGAAATTACATAAGCATGTTCATTCAATCGTTCTATTCGAGTATCAGTCGAAACTTCATTTTGTCTGTTTTCATTGACTAAAGATAATTTTTTCCATCATTTGTTCTTTAATGGGTTTTGATTAAGTTTGAGCATAGAAAACCACATATAGCATTTGGATTTATGCTCATCGATGTTTTTATTTCTCTTAGCTCGGTTTTTGAAGTTCTGTTGGTTGACCCACAACAAATATTAATTGTCACTGTTGCAACTGTTTTGGATATCTAATTTTCAGTTTGAAAGGTTATATGGCATAGAAGAAGCGAACACCTATCTGGAACGAATTTAAAACGCTCAGTTACACTTGCATTAGAAACCCAAAAGGCACTAAAGTGGTTGCAACCTTTTATCATTTCTTCGGCTGTCACTTATGTGAAGAGAAAAAAATACTTGCTTAAGTTGCTCCAACTTTAGATTACTTAAGTTTTGATAAAAACTAGTGATTTTAGTTACTAACTCTCTCAGTTTTTCATTATTATTGGTTTCAAGCCTAGATAAAGTAGGAGGGTTTATATACCGATAAAACATTAAAAAAGCCCCGAATTTTCCTTTTCCTTTAGGCCTCCATAATTGTTGAGCCGATCCTGCTAATAACAATATCTACATAATTAATAAATTATCCCTCTATTAGTTAGTAACTTTGATCCTTCCTCACCCTTCCCATCTAAGTCTTCCCACAAACTCTCTTCCACCTCACAATTTTCCCTCAAGAGTGGGGTGTGGTTCTCCTTCTTCCCTCTTCCATTTTTTTTAATTTTTATTTTTAATACCTAAATTCTTATAAATATAAAAACTTTTCATTAATTTAAAATAAAATTACATAACCTAAAAAAGACATAATAAAAAAAAACATAATTTTAATAAACATAATTAAAAATAAAAAATACGTAAAGCCCACTTCCACTTCCTCCTAGTCATTTCTTCGCGATCTTGTCCTTCATTCTTGAGAGCACCGCATGGTCTCTTTCGGGTATGCTTTCGATGTTGGTTTTTATGAGCCGAAACTCTTAGGTTTCTTGATTTTGTGATCAAATTCGAGTTGCCTCTTATCAAACTCAAGCATCTCCCTTTCCCTCGCTGTCGCTTCTTCCTTTTCCTTCTCTTTCTTTTTGTACCTCTCCTCTTGCACTCCCATAAAATGGTTGAATTTTTGTAAAATTGTATCATGTTTTAATACAATACTCAAGTTCGTTCCCTTGGAACCAAAAGACCTCACAGCGACTACTTTTTTACACGATCCCTTCCAATTGGCCGCTTTTATTCAGGATTTAGAGCTTCATCTTCAAACTCAGAGTCATCGTTTATATTAGTAGCACAACGTGCATCAGTACCATCCACACTATAACTCCCCGACACTTGTTTTAGATCTTTCCGCTTGTGATATAGGCACCACCTTCCACTTCTCACATTTTCTCAATATTTCATACACCCTCATATAATTCCACGGCCCATGTTTCTTGGTGTATCTTTTAATAGCCAACGACAAAACACTTGCATCATTTGTACCACTTAGGCGATTGTTCCATGCATGTTGATATATACCCGCAAACAAACCAATTTTTCCGTTCATCTCTCTAAATTTTGAACTAACAGAATGGACTAATCGATATGGTTCGCGTCGCATCAATTTGAAAAATTCTTTACAAACTTGGTTATAAAAGCCTTAAGGTTTTCGATTAGTGGCTACACATTAAACTTTAAAAATATAATTATTCTTCAGAAATAAAATACAAATATTAATTTTAATAATTTATGTAAAAATAAAATAAAAAATTATACCTGTAATCGGATCGCTAGAAGCTTTAACCCACGCTCGTGCAAGCGCTTCCAACTCATCGTGGGGTATACGAGTGGGGTTGAGCTTGACTAAAACCGCGAAACGAATACGGATCCATCGGTTTCGTTGGGTGTATGAGTGGGGTTTGGTCGAGGGAGTAGCAATTGTGTTGGGAAAGAATGGAGGAGGGTTGGGTCGGCTCGTGTCACACCCTGACTTTTGCGGAAGCGTATGATGTGTGACTGGTTTAATATCATTGCATTCAATCATAATAAACAACTACATGATCCAAACGATGTTCATCCATTCATTAAGTGGAAGTATTACAAATACCAACTATTTAAGTTTCAAACAACACAACCTTCGACTAAGATACAATTCAACAAAAGTGGATGACATCTAAACTTGGAATTTACTTCTAGAAACAACACCCGTGCCCAAGATCCAACTTGTTACCTGAAATACATGTAATTTTGGAAAACATCAACAAAAGTTGCGCGAGTTCATGCGTTTTGTTTGAGTACTAGCAAACTTGTAAAACCTTTGAGAGACTCCTTTGAAAACAGGTATGAAAAGCAGTTATGAACATATCAAATGAATGTTTTACAAGGACATTAGAGCATGTGAGGACATAGGGAGTACTCGAAATGAGTAGGCTTATACCCTTGTCGATTTCCCTCGACTATGTTAATTTACCTTGACTATGTCAATTTCCCTTGACTATGTCGATTCACCTCGACTATGTCGATTTCCCTCGACCGGGACACCGAAGCACTCAAGTGGTCACAAGTACCATGAGTGGGGTTTGACCGTACCCGTTAGATGTAACCTTCGTCCCTAATTAAGAATTAATGGCATTTCAAATTTAGTATATGCTCACATGATCTAATAGTTCATTTCATAGGCAATTCATACTGTTTAAGCATTCGTAACATGTATTCCACCCCCGAGAGTTATAAAACCAAAAACAGTTAAAGAAAAGGGGGACATAAACTCACAGTTTTGCGTCTTCGGTATTCATAACTCAAAGTTCGTCAGCAAACACGACTACCTACAATGTACTATGGTCTATTAGACAAAAGGGCCATGCCTTGCCTTAGTATTCACGTTTTTGAGTTACGTTTCTTCCATGTCTTCAATGTTATCCCAAGTTATAATTACTTGTTAAAATAATAATTATTTTAACTTTAAATTATATTTAATTTTTGGAATAATCGTTAAACAATATTCTTGTAACAATACTTCTCAAGTATTTATTTTCGTATTTCCTTCCCAAGGATGGGGGTATCTTATACATGTATATTCGCATTCTTGTATTTGTACATCTTGCCATGTATTGGCGTCGTATTCCGGTGTATCATTCCAAATAAAATATGCCAATATATTCCCAATATATATTTCCAAAACAATATATTTTCAAGTCTCACTTAGAAAATATATATGAACTTATTTTGTCCAAAAATAATGTATTTCAAGAATATATATATTTTTCCCAAAAATCACATACCTTCTAAATATTCAAGAAAATATATTTTTACTTCCAAAAATAATATATTTTCTCCTTTTCGAAAATATAATATAACTTTTGTAATATTTACAAAAATCATATTCTCATTTCTTGTATCCAAAATATTATTTACCAAAAATATATTTACGACGGTATTCTCCGGAATATTTTGTAAGTTACGTTCTTGCGTTCGGTTTCACAATATTAAGTGTGTAACTTATATATTTATTCCTTGTGATTTTTCGTAATATTTTGGATTGTAAATTCTTGGTATTTTGTTAAGTTATATTACTTTAAATCCTAAAATAATATAACTAATACACAAATAATCACACACAATGTGTCTTCTAATTATATATCTTTCAAATACATATTTAGTTATTTTTATTTACAAAAAACAACCTCCAATACTTGTATTTTTGTAACAAAATCTATGGCAAAGTTTATATTGAAAACCATGGTTAAAACACACTTGTAAGTATTTGTTTAGAAAATATTTTTCTAAGTGTTTATATTTTTAGAAAATTTTGCCATAGTTTCCCCTAAAATGGAGGTGTCCATGCTATCAAAGCATATCATTTTCTTTTCAAAATCATCACAAACAATCAACAATCAATCTACACTTACCAAGTGCTAAAACAAAGCTATCTACATAATAATCATGAACTTGAACTTTCATAAAAACTTGTAGTAATTTGGTAGTGGGTTTAGTAGGTTTAGTTACCCTTTAAAGTGTGTTTATTTCTTTAAAAATCTCGTTCTTAAAGGATTTAGGTGTTTACAACTTACTAGATGATTTTTCCAAATATCATTCTTTTGAATTTTTCTTGTAAACAATGTATTCTTATACTTGTTTCACCACTAGAAACATGATTAGTTTCTTTTAAAACAATATTCATGTAAATCTTTGTGATTTAACTTGGTTTCTTTGGAAAACTATTTTTGTAATTATCCACATTTATGTCTAGTAAACATGTTACATACTACATCATTCACAAAAATCATTTTCATTTTTTTTTTCAAGTTCATGAAAACTATAAGCATGATGATCTTGATCTTTCACAAGATCACCACCTTAACTTACTAGATTATGTGTTTAATCACAATCTAGTAGGTTCCTCATGATGTCTAACATCACTAACATTAATCATCAATCATCAAGAAACAAATCATCACAAATCAACAAGTATTCATATGTTAAATAACTTATGTTAAAGTTTCATGATCAAGTTCTTTAGTGTTCATCAAGTTTAACAATGTTCATCATCTTTTATTCATCAAAATATGAAGTAACAAAGGGTTATGAGGGCCTTACTACTAGCACAAAGGCTAGGGATGAACACAAGGTGTTGTAGATGACAAATGTGGAGGATAATAGCAAATGATGAAGGTCCTTCAAGATCCACAAGCTCCAAACATCCTCAAACACCTTCTTGCACCTTAGGATGGACTTGGAAATAGATGGAATTAGTTGAAGATGATGGTGGTGTGGTGGATGTGGGTCGGCTGAGAGTGGGGGAAGGAGAGGGGGAAAGATGGAGGGTGAAGTGTGGTGATGAGAATGAGGGTGATGGTTTACTTATAACCATCTAATAGTTTTGTCCAATGGTTCTTGTGTTTCAATAGTACATGGCATAATCTTCCCACAATCTTATAAGATTCAATCAAATCTAGCAAGATTATGTAAATCTTGACGGTGGGCCACAAGGTGACCGTCCATATGAGGGGGGGGGGGTCTTGGTTAGTGTTTAATGGGTAGTTAGGTGATTAAGTTAGATTTCAAGTGCATAAATTAGTGTTTATGTGTATGTTATATAGTGTGTTAGGGTGTTCGGGGATCATAACTAGCTCAAAAACATAAAAACAATGCTTCTAGTATTATTTTGGTGTTTCGGGTAGTTTCCGGTTGTTCAGTTAGATACCGGTTCGTTAAAGTGTCAAACTATTCCGTTTAGTGATCTTTATGTACCCTTTTGTGACACTTTTAATTCCCGACACTTAGGAAAGCATTCAGGACCATTTAGTCATATTTTTGCATGTAACAAACTTGTTAAAATGCTGAATTTTGCTGATTTATGCAGAATTCTGCACTTTATGTGGGTTTTAGGCACTTTCCGGCACTTTATCTATCACCTAGAAAAGCAGCTTTGTGGTCCTTACTTCCCTACACACTATACTAGTGTAGTACGTAGTCTCTGGCTCATACTGGGCCTCAAAACACTGTCTGTCTGTGTACTGAACTCCCGTAAGTGCTTTTAGTTGTCTGATAATGGTGCCAATTCTGTTCTGTGCATTATTAGAATTATATCGTGTTGCATGTAGTAACGATAAAAGTCTTGCAACATGAAATTCCATTGTATGTATATAACAGTAATTAGAAATTCATTTGTCTTGTAAACTATACCATGCACTGTTTTTAAACACAGATTACTGTCTAATTATTGTACGGAATGTACGGAAAAGTGACAGTTGTCACATTCTCCCCCCGTTAAAAGAATTTCATCCCGAAATTCAAGCGATGCCATCTGTCACATGGGAGTTGTGAATTAAATGTGGTCACTTAGGTTTAAAATTGGTCTTCATGTTCCCAAGTAACTCTGGGCCATGATATGAATTCCAACGTACTCAAATAAATCAATTACGTCTTCTCCGTGTTTTGTGAACTTTCAGTTCGCAACCTTAACAGGTTCTATAATAAATTGGAGTTTGTTGTTGACGTGAATCTTGTTTGTGGGAATAACATATGTTCCTTGAGTCAGACTCCTCTAAAGACTAGACACGTGGAATGTGTCGCGATCACTACTGATCTTTTCTGGGAGTTTCAGTTTGTGAGCAATGGTCCCGATCCCTACCAGGATCTCGAAAGGTCTAATATACCGGGGGTCCAACCTTCCATGTTTTCCAAATCACACCACGCCTTCCCAAGGCGAGGCTCCCATTAAAGCCATACTTCTTACCTCAAATTCCTACTATTTCCGCCGCTCGTCGGCGCAATCTTTCTGTATTCCGCGGGCTGTCTTGATATGATCACATATCTGAACGATCTTGCCTCTAATTTTTCCTGAACCAACTCGGGCCAGTAGATTGTTTATCTCCGGTCTCCGTTTAACACAACGGGGATCGACTTATTATGTTCCATCTAAAGCTTCACATGAAGCGGTTTAAACAGCGGTGTGATAAATACTGTTGTTGGGAAAACTCCACTAAGGGCAAGTGGGCGTTCCAACTTTTCATCAAAGTTTATCACGCAAGCACGTGACATGTCCATCCAGTATGCATCGTTCAGTAGCTTAGTTCATCTTCGTTAATATTTAAGTTCTTACGATCAACAGTGTGCTGCAACCCTTGTGATCAGTAAAGGTCGTGCAACGTTTTCTTACAGGTAATGACGTCAAGTTTGCGGTGCGCAATTACTGTATCTAGATCAAGGTTTCTTCTCATGATCCCTCAATCAACGTGACGTGTATGCAATGCCGTGGTCTTGTTGCATCGACACGCAATCGAGACTTTGTCGAGAAGCGTCACATAATTGCAATTCTAACTCCTTAGCTCTTGATTGCAGGGTTGGCATAAATCTCATTCTTATCCACCATGTATCCTAAAGTTCTTACCTCGCGAATTCGAAATCCGCTCTTCGACATCTTAGCACATAACTGTTCCTTCTCTAAGAGTCACGAGGTAAATTGCAGTTGTTGCTCACGACCTTCCTTGGTCATTGGGCATATAAGAATGTAGTCAATAAATATAATCACGATCTATGTATGGCTTACATGTTCGATTCATGAGGTCCATGAATACTGTCGATGCATGTGTTAAGCCAAATGGTACGACAAGGAACTCGTAACGCTCGATGCGACTCCTAAATGTCGTTTTAGGGATATTTCCTTCTTGTATTCGCAGTTGAGGCATCCTGGCCTCAAGTCACTCCTTAAGTAGTAACTGGAATCTTACGGTTGGTCCAATCATGTTGCCAATCCTTGGCAAAAAGGATACCGGTTCTTGATATCCAATTCTCTGAAGTTGATGAAAAATGGAAACTGCCGACTTTCTTCTCATGTCCTTAACTAAGGATGCCATGTCCTTTGTCACACCCCCAAAATCCACATGCGGAGTATCACTGCTTGGAGGCGTGACTGATGTGTACAAAATGCAACATATAAATTACATCAATTGTGGCATAAAACTAACCCTTTTTAGTACTAATGTTGGAAAAAGTGTGTTTTTGTCTTCCTTTTGTATTTTCAAGATTAAATGAGCTCAAATTAACAAAAGAAGCAAAAAGACAGCAAAATCTAACATAAATACAAGAAAAGGAACAAACGTGACATGCCCAACCCCACGACAGCATCTTCCCAAGCAAAACAAGAAGACAGAAGACTGAACACGCTCCGTGCTCAGCCAGCACGGGGGCGTGCCCAAGTGTCAGCAGAAAAGACAAAGTGGTAGAAGCTTCTATTGCCCACCACGGGGCCGTGCTCAGCGGGCACGGGGCCGTGGTTAACTATAAGATTCGCAGAATCTAAGCAAATCTTCATAGTACAGATATGCTTCTGCACACGGGGTCGTGCCTAGCGGACACGGGGTCGTGGTCAACTAATAAAGACAAGAGCAATTAATGAAGAAAGAGAAGGATGTGGACACGGGGCCGTGCCCGAGCTTCTGTTCAGCCTATAAATAGGAGTGATTGGCTCAAGCTCAAACCATCCCTTGGCACACCACCTCTCTCACACTTCACCCACCACCACCATAACACCATCATCCACCACCATCATCCATTGTCCATCATAGAGTGTGTGAGTCGTCTCGGGATCCAAGATTGATCGTAAGAGTTCTTGACAATCAAGGCCATGTTTGCCTAAGTCTCTTACATCACTTGGTGAAGACAAGTGTCTAGTGTAATACTTTTTATTTTTAATCTTTTCGCACTTTTTAATTGGTTATGTATTAATGACTTTAATAACTAGTTTCTTATGTTGAAGGTGATTCTTCCTTACCGTTTGTCCGTGGTGTCTTGGCATTATTTTACTGTCTATATAATATAAAAGATTTTAACCATTCATATCTCCACGGTCTATATGGAGGTTTGTTGGCTACCTGGTCGGGGGTTAAGGGAACGGTTTGGTAAGAGTCTTGCCGTTGTTCAGCGTTTAAAGATCCTGCAAGGGACCTGGGTCAAATTTAGTAGGACCTCCTTCAATACTTAACGATATTGGATGGCGGGGGTCCAAACTCTTTGATCCCCTCATAAGTTAAACTACTATTAATACTATAACCCGGCTTCTTAGGACTGTATCCCTGCTGACTCAGACTACTTAGCCGAGGGTAACGTCACCTCCAAAAGAGGGGCCTACCATAATTTGCATTAATAACTTAATTAAATATCTTTCAATAATCCGACCCTTTAGGATTGTATCCTTGCTGACTCAAACTATTGGGTTGAGGGTAACGTCACCTTCAAAAGAGGGGCCTACTACAATAACTAAGATAATCCCTTAAAATAGTGCAAAAGTGCGAAAATAATCAAAGGTTACACTAAACACGAGTCGGAGCCAAGTGATTCATCTTGTCTATCTGTTTTTTCTTTTTCAGCATTTTAGTTAGTTTTTATTTTCTTAGTTTAAAACATTTTTCTAAACTTTTGATTTGATTAGACGTTGAGGATAAACAGGTACTAAAAGCTCTTGTGTCCTTGGACGACCTCGGTATCTTGCCAACACTATACTACGCTCACGCTGGGTGCACTTGCCCATATGTGTGTTTAGTGTTAGTAAATATCGTGTTTTATAAATTTAAAACTTGGCTAAAGAAAGTGAAAAAGGGCTTAAAATATACTTAAACCTACATTTACACCTAACGCACATCAAGTTTTTGGCGCCGTTGCTGGGGACACAAGGATTTTAAGAAAGTTAGGAATCAGCGGCCTAATTGTTTTTCTTATTTTTCATTTTTTTAGGATTTTTCTTAGTTTTTCAGCTTCTGCAGAACTCAGCACGGGCCGTGCCCGCTGAACACGCCCCTTGCCCAATCATTGGAACTGGCAATCCTATTTTAAGTCAGACAGTAAGCTGAACACGAGGCCGTGCCCACTCAACACGCCCCCGTGCCCAATATTCAGTTACTGAAAACAGAACCGTAAGATCCCGACGGTTGGTAAATTCTGACACAAACATGAGTGATACTGATACTTTTTACTTTCGGCACTCTTATGGTACGTGGTGTCAATTATGTGGTGGTAACCATAAGGAATTAGAATGTTATTTTCTAAATTATAAGCCCCACTATATAGACCCATCGTTTCCTTGTATCCTTAAGAGGGGCGAAAGTAAAAATAATCCCTATCTCTCCCTCAAATGCTCCCAACCAGATTTTTTAGGAGAAATGCTTCTTCATGAATTATTTCAATTAGAAGATCTAATTCTTAATTGGTTAAAAGAACTTAGGATAGATTTCAATAATTTATCTCAAGATGATAACCAAGAAGAAGTGTTGGAATCGAATTCAAACAACTTCGTTGTCCCCAACGATACTTCTAACTCTAGTGAGGATTTGAGCGATAGTCGTCCCTGTGTCGATTGTGCCGTGAAGGACTCCCCATCGACTTCGTTCGATGCATACATAGACCTGAGCGATTCGGCATACACCTACTTTAATGAGAGCCCGGGAAAGGGTTGGACTTGTCCACCTACATATAGCATAGGAATCACCCTCACCGACAACCTCTTGCGTTCTCGTCTTAATCTAGATCAATTAAGGTATCTTAGGCACTTTGGGGTTGTTCCATCCAGTAAGGAACCGCCCGATCCGGAAAAGTTCCTTAAAAATAGACAAACTTCATAGACAACTTCTAGACACGGGCCGTGTCTAGGTCAGCACGCCCCCGTGTCCACCCTAAGATTCCCTTCTGATTTTGTCAGAATACGGACAAAAATGTGTCAGTATTCCATCTGCACACGGGGCCGTGTCCAGCCGACACAGGGCCGTGCGCAACGTACTGTCGTTTTCTATAAATGCAGCCAAGAATCCTGCACATTTGAACCATTCCAGGGACAGAGATTTGGGGAATATTCTCACATACCATCCTAGGTATTTTCTAAAAGAAGTTTCTCAACTATCTTCTTGTCCTTTCCTCTTTTATCCACTATCATCTTCTTCAATTTTTCTTTCCTTACACCTCCATTAAAGCTTGAGACCTGGGTCAAATTTAGTAGGACCTCCTTCAATAGTTAACGGTATTGGATGGCGGGGGTCCAAACTCTTTGATCCCCACATAAGTTAAACTACTATTAATACTATAACCCAGCGGGACTGTATCCCTGCTGACTCAGACTACTTAGCCGAGGGTAACGTCACCTCCAAAAGAGGGGCCTACCATAATTTGCATTAATAACTTAATTAATTATCTTTCAATAATCCGACCCTTTAGGATTGTATCCTTGCTGACTCAAACTATTGGGTTGAGGGTAACGTCACCTTCAAAAGAGGGGCCTACTACAATAACTAAGATAATCCCTTAAAATAGTGCAAAAGTGCGGAAATAATCAAAGGTTACACTAAACACGAGTCGGATCTTGTCTATCTGTTTTTTCTTTTATTTTTATTTTCAGCATTTTAGTTAGTTTTTATTTTCTTAGTTTAAAACATTTTTCTAAACTTTTGATTTGATTAGACGTTGAGGATTAACCGGTACTAAAAGCTCTTGTGTCCTTGGACGACCTCGGTATCTTGCCAACACTATACTACGCTCACGATGGGTGCACTTGCCCATATGTGTGTTTAGTGTTAGTAAATATCGTGTTTTATAAATTTAAAACTTGGCTAAAGAAAGTGTAAAAGGGCTTAAAATATACTTAAACCTACATATACACCTAACGCACATCAGTGACTGACCAGGATCTAGCCACCAATCATATTGAACTATGAAATCAAGTAAGTAAAACCAAACCCAATATAATTGGTGTTTAAAAGAAACAAAGATGTTTAAGCAATCAGCGAAAGCATAGTAATGTTTAAATACCAAAACATAGTTTAAAGTTCAAATGTTAAGTACGAGACATAACAGTCCATATCCCACAACGACCTCCTCCTCGTGCAAGCTCCATAAGCGTTTAACGACCTGCAAGGCATGTAACAGCGAATCAACAACAAAGTTGAGCGAGTTCACAGTTGGTTGTTTAGTTGTACCAGTTTGTTTTGAAAACCACAAGTTGTTTCGTAAACCACGAGTTAACCAGTTCCTTTATTTCCCAAACCATATCCATAATCAGTGGGGGCTTCCCCATGTGAACCACTAGACCGTTACCATATCGACAACTGACGAACAATAGTTGTGCCTTACGTCAATGTCTATCATCATTGACAGTTTGCCATGATCCATTAGTACACGCCCGTCTAAACGGCACGGTGTGAGGTTTGTCAAACCTAATAGCGCTATTAACTAATGACCCGCTCGCCATCGGCCTCGGCGATTAAGTCGATATAAAATGAGGGACTTAATGATAGAGTTTTGTCTAGTAAGTTTAAGGTTGTTGTCCTACCCAAGGAGGACGAACGTACGTATTCTACCCAAGGAGAATACACAAGTTTAATATTGGCATCCTACCCAAGGAGGATGGCCGTACATATCCTACCCAAGGAGGATATGCAGGTTCCGTTTTAATTCTTTAACCCATTCCCAACCACCGGGAATCCCATGCCTTAGAAAGTGTGTGAACTCACCTCGGTTTGCTCGGTAAGATTATTACTCGCTCACAAATAATTCAATATAAGCCTATAGTGTTTATACATGCGTAATCAGTTGATAATCACATAGTTCAAGTAACAGTCATGATCATAACGTATATTCGAGCAACAACTAACACATAGCATTTAACAGTTATACAAGCTCATGCAACCCATGCTTTATATTTAACAACACATAACTAACATAGTTAACCCTTAACAGACTTAACTGAGTTACTGTGCGGTTTACCCACTTGACGAAACTCCCTGTTTGGTCATGATTCCCATTTGACGAAACCCTAAGGTTTCATCGTTATTACCCTTGGCGAAACCCCTAGGTTTCGTCATAATTCTCTATCGACGAAACTCCCAAGTTTCGTCGCCCTGAGTTTCGTCGACATGTATGGGTTTTGTCAACACGGAGGTTTCATCATCAGCAACAGTTACGTATTTACAGAAACCCTAATTACATTCTAAAAGTTGATCGTCAATCATCAAACCTAGCCACTAATTACATGTTATCAGATTGTTGATACAAACAACATTATCCATTAACTTAAACATTCATGATACACAACATCAAATCGAACATAGACAGTGGACATAAACCATTACAATCATAAGCATCAGATCTAGTCTAAATGATTAGCGATAGAATCATCGAACCCTATCTATTAACTAATTCATCATCAACCGATCAAATCCTCAACATACGATACCATAACCGATAATCTAGCGACCCATAACAATCAATCCCGTTATCTAATCCTGATCTACGCATTACTCAACAACAGCAAACAACGATTTCAATTAAACAGTTGATGATGATTTCAAGCAAACAATCATGTAAGGGTTAAGCACTAACCAAGATAGAAAAAAACTAATGGATTGATCGGAAATAAAAGACTCCGAGGGCTTGCAGTTGCCGTCGCACAGAGAGGAGGACTCTAGGGTTGAAAACTGATAACCGCTGAGCTTTTACGTAACCCTAAGTCATTATATATTCACGTATAAGAGTTGGGCCCTTACTGGGCTTCGCAATGAAATGGGCCGACGAAACCCTGAGTTTCGTCGTGATAGACATGGCGAAACCCTCAGGTTTTCATCGAGTGGAGATGTGGTGTTGGGATTGAACCCTACCAGAGGAACAGATAATTAAAGCCAAAACTGGGTCAGAGCAGTGGATCCAGAATAAGCAGATGTTACATACAAGTCTCTCCCCTTGAAAGTGATTTCAACATCTGCTGACCTCCTATCTACTGATCGTACAATCCACTGACCGTTAAACCTGCTGCTCTTGTAAAGACTGATAGAAGACTAAAGCTCTGCTGCTCAATCTACTATCTTGAGTCAAGTACTGCTGATCCGGACAAGCACTGCTGGGTTCACAACAGTGGAAGGATGTAGCAGCTGTTTAAGTGTCTTTTATGTAATGAAATGTAATAGCAGTAGTTAGTATAGCAGTGTTTGTATAGATCAGAGGTTAGAGTTTGTTAGGAGGTTAGATGTCACTTTCATGGTGACGTCAGCTAAGATGCTCAGTGGTTTGCTAGTGCCTATAAATAGAACAGTGCTCTGTATTGTTCTATTAGCTCTTTGCAACACCGTCTTCTTTGCACGAACAAACACTGAGCTCTGGTTGAGGGGGAGTTTGTATTCAAGCATTACTTTGTAATCGTTGTTGAAATTAAATTCAATCATTCGGTTCTCTGTTGAAAATGTCTTGATCAAAGCAATACTCTCGTTTGATTGTATGCAAAGTTTGTTTCCATATTAATTCCGCTACACAACTCATCCATTTCCATTTTAATTCGAACAGAAAATACAATCAAAACCAAACTCAGATCCAACAATTGGTGTCAGAGCTAGGACAGTCAAATTTGATTTAACAATCATTTTGACATAAATAGTTCAGCTCAAAATCGTTGATATCGATAGTTTGTTCGTTTTAGTTGAAAAACAGAACAAGGTTTAATCACCATTAAAGTTGATTAATCAGTGTCTGTAAAACAACCAAGATGACGTCACAATCATAGGATGATAAGAATAATGTTGGCTCGCTTTTTAAACCACCTGTGCTTAAAAGAAATGAATACAACATCTGGGAGCGAAGGATGGGTCACATCCTTGCTCAACAGAACACTGGATGTTGGAGGTCTGTCGTTTTTGGTCCCCATGTTCCTATGGTGCCAAGTGCTGAGGATCCAAAGAAGAACGTACCAAAACCTTATGAAAACTATACTGAAACTGATTTTCAAAAGTTCGAACTGGATGCCAAAGCATTTAGCATCATAGCATCTGCATTACCAAATGAGATCTATGCTGGACTGTTACATTGTAACAGTGCCAAAGAGCTATGGGATGCATTGAAGGAACAATATGGGGGTACCGAAGAAGTTATTGAAAACAATAGGGAAATTCTGAATCAGCAGTATGAAACCTTCTGTCACATTAAGGGTGAAACATTGACCCAACAGTTTGAGCGTTTTAGCTGTTTCATCAGTGAGCTAAGGCTTGTTAAGGTTGAAATTCCAAAATCAACCCAAAATAGCAGGTTTCTTAGATCGCTACCAGATAAATGGGACACAATTGCATTTGTGACTAGAAACTCTGTTGAGTTCAAAGATCTGACCCTGACCCAACTTCATGGTAGACTCCTGACCTATGAAAGGGAGTTGAACCAGAAAAAGAAGCTGCAAGAGTCTGGGAAAGCTACTGATGATTACTCATTCGGTAGCACAGCTCTTCTGGGTCAGGAAGAATCTGGTAGCAGTAGTAAGGAACAGGGTTATGATCATTTCATTGATATAACAGCTGGTGGTAACTTTACAAACCCTGATCCTCACTCTGCAAACTATGTGTTCACTGCAAACACTGAAAACCAGATGTCAGATAATTTGTGCTTTGAACTCAATGATTTGCAACATTTTGATCCCACTGACTTAGAGGAGATGGACATTTTGCATCAGTTGGCTTTTCTTAGTGTGAGAACAAGCAAATTCTACAAAAGAACAGGGAGAAAGTTCCCATGGTTACATGGGAATCTATGGGTTGGGTTGGATAAATCGAAAATCAAGTGTTACAAGTGCAATAGGCTAGGTCATTTCGCTAGGGAATGCATGAGTCAAACTACTGGTCCTATAATCACTCATCCTAGCTCAAACCCTAGACCTCAAAATCAAAGCACTGTGCATTATGCCCAATATACCCCTGCAGCTCATGTTAACACTGCTCATTATGCTGCTGCCCCTGTGCCTGTGCATTATGTCCAAACCACTGTTCCACAGATTCAATATGTTCAAACCCCTGTTCCCCAGGCACAAGTGCAACCTGCACCTCAAACTGCTGCTCCAGTAGTGGTACAACCAGATCAGCAAGGCTTTTCACTCAAGGCTTTGTTGACTGGAGCAGCATGCCTGATGAGCTTAGTGATGAAAATTTTGCACTCTATGCTTCTAATGAATCTTCTAATGATAAATTTTGTTTGATGGCATTAGAGTCAATACCAGAGGGGATTGAAACTGAAGGTGAACAGCTAAGTGATGAAACAGTGGATGAGGTGACTGAAGCAGGTGTTAGTGCAGTTGCTGGTGAATTGCTGCTGGGAGAAAATTCAGAAACCCTGATTGAACCACTGACAGACCCATGGTCCAAAGAGGACAAAGAAGAAGAGATAATTGAGAAAGCAGGTGAGAAAGAAGAAAGAGCTGATGATGAAGAAAATCATCAATGTGATTGTGCAATGATGGCTGCTGCCAATGTATCACCTCAAGTTCTTGAAAAACTGTGTTCTGACAATTGCATTATTGCTTTTGCTAACATCAAAGAGGTAAATGAAAACCTTCGGGATAAAATCTTAACTGATGAAGTCAAATTTGAAAGGTCTTTAAAAGAACTTAAAAACAAATTGACTGAAAAGGAAAAGGAGATCAGCAGTCTGAAAGAAGAACAAAGCATAACCAAAACTCAACTCCAAACTATGGTAGAAAAATACCAAGTTTGCAAAAAGGAGTTGGAGTCCACCCAGATCACATGTGAAAGATGGGTGGAATCATGCAAAGGGTATGAGGTTATGCTTGAAAAACAGATAAAAAGCAATGTGAAATTTGGTGTTGGTTATAGAAAACATGATGATGAAAACACTGCTTTTGGAAAATCTGTTCAAACCACTGATGTAACCACTGGTTTCATCCCCACAAACAAGAAAGGCCAAGAAGTGAAAATCACTGACAAACTTGGTAACAAAATCACACTTGACAGACCAATGGGATCCTCTACTTTTGAGGAGCTTGAAGATTATCAGTTTAAACCAAAATGGTCTGATGAGTGTGATATTCTTGAAAAATTCAAGCCAATGGACTTTACATCAACTGATGGTGTTAAAGCTCCAAAAGCTAAAGTCATTCCTCTCAAGGACATCCCAATAGAGGTTAAAACCTCTGCTGCAAAGGAGTCTGAAAAGAGAAAGAAGAAAGAAAAAATTGATAACTTGTTTTGTGAATTCTGTGAGAAAAGGAATCATCTAACAAAAGACTGTTTCCACTTAAAAGCTTATGATTTAAACAGAACAAGTGTCATTGTTTCAGCTGAAAGCTGCATTGTTTGTGGTAAAACAAACCACAAAACTCAAGCATGTGTGTATCTCAAAAACTTTGATGTGAAAAAGAATGAGTACATTGCTAAAACATCCTTGAGTCCATCATCATAATCTGTCAAATTCACCAAGAACCAACCACTGTTTGTGCCAGTTCAAACAACTGTCACAAAACAGCTGAACCAAACATCTGTCAAAAGAGATGTTCAGGTTACTGATGCACCCCCTGCTAATCAGTTCAGAAAAGGCAAGGAAAAACAGTCTTACCAAAGGATTCCACACGTTTATGAGACCTACAAAAGGCCCTCTAAACCTAAAGTGAACTGGCATCCTTTTGGTTACCAACAGGTGATTGGTCAAGACCCCCAACAGTGGTTAGCAAGAAACAGTACTAAAACTGTCCAAACCCCTGACCTAACCACTGTCCATCATTCTGCATCCATCCCAGACACTGTTGAGACCCCATCCAAAGCCTTGTTGGCTTTGGAGACCCTAATGAACTAATCCTTTTACTTCATGTGCAGGGAGCTTCTGCATGCTTTGATAGTCTTTGGTATGTAGATAGTGGAGGCTCCAGGCACATGACAGGATGTAAAGCCCTCCTCAAAGACTTTAAAATCCATGGTGGGGGTGATATATCCTTTGGGAATAATAGTAAAGGAAAAGTTCTGGGGTCTGGTACAGTGCAGTCTGGAAATGTAAAATTTGAAAATGTCAATCTGATAGACAATCTAAAATTCAACCTTCTGAGTGTGTCCCAAATGAGTGACAAGGGATTTGGGTCATTCTTCACAAAAGACTGTTGTAGGATTGTTGGACCAGAAATGGTCAAAAAGATTGAAGCAATAATAAAAACTGGTCAAACAAAACTTGTTGTTCAAAGAAGTGGCAATGTTTATGTTGTTGATATGTCAAAAGAGTGTCCCAGAGCTGATGCCTGTCTGTTCTCAGCTGCCTCTAACAAAGAGACAGAACTTTGGCACAGAAGACTGGGGCACACAAATCTTAAGACAATCACTGAAATTTCAAAAAATGGTTTGGTGAGAGGCCTACCACAAAAATTGTTTTCATGTCCTGAACATTGCATTTCCTGTTTAAAAGGAAAACAACATAAAAGTTCTTATAAGTCCATTGAAGAGTCCAAAACAACCCAGTGTTTGCAGATGCTACACATGGATTTGTTTGGCCCAGTTCAAGTCATGAGTCTCAAGAAGAAAAGATATTGTTTGGTTATTGTTGATGACTTTTCTAGGTTTACATGGACTTTCTTTTTACACTCAAAAGATGAGACTGCATGCATCTTGCAAGACTTTGTGACACAGGTTGAAAAGCAATTTGACCTTCTAGTGAAAAGCTTTAGGAGTGACAATGGCACAGAATTTAAAAATAAGGAGTTGGATGCCTTCTGTGTGAAGAAAGGGATTGTAAGGCAGTACAGCATCCCTAGAACACCAGAGCAAAATGGGGTAGTTGAAAGAAAGAACAGAACATTGATTGAGGCTGCCAGAACTATGCTTGCAGATTCATGTTTGCCATTAACTTTCTGGGCAGAGGCAGTAAACACTGCTTGCTATGTCCAGAACAGAGTTTTAATAAACCCCAGGCACAAAAAGACTGCTTATGAAATTCTGTATAAAATCAAACCACTGAACTCATACTTCAAGGTGTTTGGCTACCCATGTTTTATTTTGAACTTAAAAGATTCCATTTCAAAATTTGCAGCCAAAATTGATTGTGGTTATCATCTGGGATACTCAACCACTGCCAAGGCCTACAAAGTGTTTAATACACGGACCAAGGCAGTGGAGGAGACCTTGAATGTAAAGTTCAATGAACTTTCATCAATGAAAATCCCAGCAAATCCTGCAGATCTGTTTGATCTTGAAAAATTTACTTTTGAAAAAACTGCTGTCAAGACTAACAGTGCAGGTCCATCAGAGGATTCAACACCAGACTATGGATATGAAATCATCATTCCTCAAAAGTCTATCAAAATGGGAAGAGCATCAGATGTTCAAAACAGCTGTCAAAGCTCAACCACTGCTACCTCAACAGTTGTTGACCAAAGTAGCCCATCAACCACTGCTTCCACATCCTCAAACACTGCTGACAAAAGTCCCCAAACTGTGGATAAAAGTCAGCATGTGTCCACTTCATTACCTCCAATTCCACCACCTTTTGAAGCCACTGCTGGATCATCAAAGTCCCCAGCAGTGGTTAGCTCAGATGATACACATTTGCAGCCTTCCCCAACAAATGCCATCATCCCATAACAAGGAGATTTAATCTACTTGAGATCTCATCCACCTGATCAAATCATTGGTGTGACAACTCGTATTTCAGAATCTATCTCGGTGCTAAGGGTAGCATGTTTTGAACTTATGTAACGTATGTGAATATTATGTGACTATGTGAACTGGATAATTAAATGGAATGTTATGTTGTTATGTTTTGTGATTAGGTGTAGTACACGTATGTATGAAATATGAATACACAACACAACCCGATTGCGCAAGCCTTGGGCTTTGATTTCCACATAACTCTCGGCACACACCCTTTTGGAGTTACAACCGAATGGGCAGCCTATTGTGTTAGGTTCGACCCATCCTCTCATTTGCGCATAACCTCATAGGAGAGGGGGGAGTATAATTTTCATTGTCTTGACAAACACAACACACAAACCCTAGCTCTCTCTCTCTCATCCTCTCTCTCTCTCTCAAACTAGACGGCAAACATCCCCTCACCATCGAAGATCATTCCTTGGATTGGATCACTCTTATTCATCTCTAATCCGGTTAGTGTTTGTTAGCATTTGATTATATGTTATGATCTAGGTAATGATTTAGTAATATCTTGTGACCTATCATGATACAAACTATTGAATCTTGGTGTTCATGAAATCGGCTTGCACATGTGTATTTGATAATGTTCATATAACTTGGAAATTTCATGATAGTGATTAAGACCTGAATGATTGTTAATCGGCTGTGATGTTTCCACGATTAGGATTATTGGCTTGATGATGTTCTAGTAAACCGGTTGTGAGTGATGATGCTAACCGGCTGCATGTCTTGTTTTCGGATTGGTTGTATGATGATTTGGAATCGAATATATATGTTTAATCGACTATGATATGTTAGACAAATCGTTGTGTGTTTTCGGATTTGCTATGAATATGATTAGGATCCTTATGAATACTTTGAATGTATGATGAACAATAGGAATATGGGTTGAAGATGCCTTGAATATTTGAAAAACTTATAGTTTGATCCATTTCGGTTAATTGTAGACAAAGAAACATGTTTGTGCATTGTCATTGGCTAGTACACCTTATCATGAAATTGGAATTCCATTGGCTAGTACACTGTGCAGAATCAGCAGGTGCTGGGAGTCAAGACCCCTGGTTTCGACTCGAGACCATCAAGAAGATAACCCGAGATCAGTAGTTGCGAGTCGAGAACTCCTAGTCTCGACTCGAGACCACAACACCCTCACACAAGCTGCATAACTCGAGACCACGATTGCGGGTCCGGTTGCGACTCGAGACCGTCTAGTCCCGACTAGTACATGCATGACCCGAGACCTCCTCAGTTGCGACTCGAGAACTTGTAGGCTACAACTCGAGACCGCACAGTCTCGACTAGAGACCGCACAGTCTCGACTCGAGACCATGTATACGTGCACTATTTTGGACTTGCATTGTTACGGGCTTAGGATTGGGCCGGACTTTTGGGCTTTGTTTACTTGTATACATGCTACTGTTCAACTCATAGGTATTATTGTAAACCGCCATGTTTATACGTGTATGCCATGAATAATACCTGTATGCAACTTGCTAGTATACGTGTAGAACATACGTGCACTACTTGGATAAGAACCTGACTTGCATGGTATCTATGTTAGGACGTAGTTGACCACTTACAACTTGATTGACTTTTCTGTGTATCTGCCGAGCAAACCAAGGTGAGTTCACACCCTCTACAAAGCATGGGATTCCCAGGGGTCGGGAATTGGGGTTAAGGAACAAGGGTTCCTCGTCCTCCTTGGGTAGGACAGCATTGGTTCAGGAATGTAATTCCTCGTCCTCATGGACAGATAACTCGTACTAGACCAAAAATCTATCACGAAGTCCCTCCTTTTTATATCGACTTAATCGCCGGGCCAATGGCGAGCGGGTCATTAGTTAGATAGCGCTATTTAGGTCTACAAACCTCACACCGTGCCGCAGAGGACGGGCGTGAACTAATGGATCTGGGGCACGTCAATGATGATAGACATTGACAGTTTCAGGGCACATAAACATGACTACAGTCAGCAGTCGATATGGTAACGAGTCTAGTGTATACATGGGGTAGCCCCCACGGCCGAAATGCCAGATAACTAACACGGGGTAGCCCCCGCGGCTGGATTGCAAGAGTTATTGGGTTAAACAAATCACGTTTTCAACTATGGGGTAACCCCCACGGCAGGATGCCAGATAAAGGAAACTGTTTTCGAAACAACTTAAAACGAACACCCAACCGTGAACTCACTCAACTTGTTGTTGACTCGTTACTACATGCTTTGCAGGTCAATAGGTACTCAGCTGGAGCCTGCATGGGGGAGAGTCGTTGTGGGACATGGACAACTGCGTGCCATGTTAAACTTTGAAACAATTAAACTTATGTTTTGGTTTTTGAAACGTTATGCTTCCGCTTGCAACTTAATTATGTTTTGTTTGGACACCAATTGTATTGGTTGGACTTTTATAATCACTTACATGCTTGTTCAATATGATTGGTGGCTGGATCCTTGTCAGTCACGCCTCCAAGCGGTGGTATTCCGCAGGTGGATTTTGGGGGTGTGACAGATTGGTATCAGAGCCATTGGTTATAGAGAACTTGGTTTTAATAAAGGAAAATGTTTTTGTTAAAACCAGACTATAACCTATACAGTGCTCTACGATCCACAACGACGCTTCACTCCACGTGCAAGGCTCGACATTCTAGGTGATATAGTTTACGTTTTATATTGCCTACTTGCTAGATTGCATAGAACTTTGCTCATGGTATGCTTAGATAAACGTAGCAACTATAGTTTGAAAACACATTTGTGCTTGCCCCTACTGTCACTCCACACTTACACACATTCGCGACACCTTTCCTATTTGTGTTTCCTTCGATGTGAGATCATGAGGGAACGTGTGAACCCAACTCAAGCCAGCTGACGGCTCTTATCAACGAACAAGTTACGGCAGCACTCGCAGCCGCTCAGGCAGGAGGTATAACCTGCTGTTACGAACCCATCCTCGGAATTTTAGATCCTACTCTCATGACCCAACTCTCGCGCTTAACCCGGTCTTTCTTCCTCGCGCAACAAGGTCAGAACGCTCAGCCGCCTGTATGCACATTCAAGACGTTCATGGACTGTCGTCCTAGTACTTTCAGTGGCACTAAAGAAGCTGCTGGACTCCTCCATTGGTTTGAAAAGCTTGAGTCTGTCTTAGAAATGGGTGAATGCCCTGAGGCCCGTAGAGTGAAGTACGCCACTGGTACCCTCGAAAGCACTGCGTTAACTTGGTGGAACGCGCACGTTCAGATGCTGGGGCTGGCGGCTGCTAATGCCACCCCATGGAAGGATTTTAAGGAACTGGTCAAACGTGAATGCTGTAGTCGTGATGACATCCACAAGCTGGATATGGAGTTCTTTAATCTGATGATGACGGGGTCAGAGATAGAAACGTACACGAAACGATCCAATGAACTGGTAGTGTTATGTCCAACTATGGTGGATCCTCCCACCAAGCGCATTGGGTTGTACCCCAAAGGCTTAGTACCATAGATTCAAAGTCATGTGACTTCTGCTAACCTTGCTACTATCCAGGATGTTACCCGTTTTGCTCATCGTCTCACCGACCGGACAGTGGAACAGAACATGCTGCCTAAGCATATTGGTACTACTACTACTACTTCTACTACTCCCAGTGACAACAAATGCAAGTGGGATGGAAATTTAAGCAAGTGTTTCACTTCGGTTCAATCTCAGTCGAGTACAGGAGCCCCAGTCAGCAGTCTTTTGGTAATCGAAGTCAGGGTGGATACGAGGGAAACCACCCTAAGTGCAATCGATGTAATTTGCACCACCGCGGGCAGTGCAACAAAGATCGTCGTTAGAGATGCAACAAGCTTGGTCATGGAGCCAAAGATTGTAGAAGCTCACATCCTGCAAACCAGAACCAACAACAGCAGCCACAAGCTCCACAAAATCAGCAGCAGCAGGACAACAAGGGATGTTATCAGTGTGGTGCTGGAGATCATTTCATGAGACGCTACCCACGGATGAACCAGAATCAGAACCAGAACCACAACCAAGGAAGCGGGAACAATAGTGGGACAACAACGGGAGTAATAACGACGGCAATGGTGCCAGGGGTCGAGTGTTCGTGATTGGTCAGAATGATGCTAGGAATGACCCCAACGTTGTGATGATTTCGACATCGTTATTGGTATGGATTGGCTACCTCAACATCGAGCAGAGATCCTTCGCAAAGAAAAGATCGTCCGCATTTCTTCATGCTGGTTAAGAACCTTTGGTAATTCGTGGTGACAAGCTCCTGGAGCAGCACCCATAGCTCGAGCACCTTATCGCTTAGCTCCATCAGAGTTGGAAGAACTCTCTATGCAACTGCAAGAACTCTTGGATAAGGGTCTTATTCATCCTAGCTCATCGCCCTGGGGAGCTCCAGTTCTGTTTTTGAAGAAGAAAGACGGTACCTTCAGAATGTGCATCGACTACCGGGAACTCAACAAGGTGACCGTGAAGAATCGTTATCCTCTACCACGTATTGACGACTTGTTCGACCAACTGCTAGGGTCGAGCTACTATTCAAAGATTGATTTAAGGTCGGGATATCACCAGCTGAGAGTCCGAGAAGAGGACGTCTCCAAAACAGCTTTTAGAACGCGTTATGGACACTATGAGTTTTGGTCATGCCTTTTGGGCTGACAAACGCACCTGCGATTTTCATGGACTTGATGAATCGAGTGTGCAAGCCTTACCTGGACAAGTTCGTTATAGTCTTCATCGACGACATCCTGATCTACTCTAAGAGTCAGGAGGAACACGAGCGGCATCTACGACTTATTCTAGAACTCCTTCGAACAGAACAGCTTTACGCAAAGTTCTCGAAATGCGACTTCTGGCTTCGTGAGGTCCATTTCTTAGGCCATGTGGTAAACAAGGATGGGATTCACGTTGATCCATCCAAGGTAGACTCGATTAAGAACTGGCCTGCACCTCGTACACCAACGGAAATTCGCCAATTCTTGGGTTTGGCAGGTTACTATAGGAGGTTCATTAAGGATTTTTCCAAGATTGCACAGCCTCTCACTTCACTGACGCAGAAAGGCGTTGTTTATCGCTGGGGAAATGCGCAGGAATTAGCATTTCAGCATTTAAAGGATAGACTTTGCAGCGCACCTATCCTTTCATTGCCGGAGGGCACAGACGATTTTGTGGTCTACTGCGATGCATCGATTCAGGGTCTTGGTTGTGTATTGATGCAACAAGATAAAGTTATAGCCTACGCCTCCCGCCAACTCAAAGTTCATGAAAGGAACTACACTACACATGATTTAGAGCTGGGAGCTGTTGTTTTTGCACTTAAGATATGGAGGCACTACCTATACGGTACCAAGTGCACCATTTACACCGACCACAGGAGTCTCGAGCACATCTTCAAACAGATGGAGCTAAACATGCGTCAACGACGATGGGTCGAGTTATTAAACGGTTACGCATGTGCAATCAAGTACCACCCTGGCAAAGCCAATGTTGTGGCTGACGCCCTCAGTCGAAAAGACACCGCGCCTAAGCGCGTGCGAGCTTTGCAACTCACTATACATTCTAGCCTTCCTTCCCAGATACGAGATGCTCAGGTAGAAGCATTGAAACCAGAAAACGTCAGGGCTGAAGCCCTACGCGGCCCAAGGCAATGCTTAGAACAAAAGGAAGACGGTGCATACTACGTGACGGGACGCATTTGGGTCCCACTCTATGGCAACCTACGAGAGCTTGTGATGGACGAGGCACACAAGTCTCGTTACTCGGTACACCCTGGTTCGGATAAGATGTATCACGACATCAAAACTACGTATTGGTGGCCTAGCATGAAGGCCCACATAGCAACTTACGTCAGCAAG
Organism: Helianthus tuberosus; assembly: GCA_030545235.1. Classification (NCBI taxonomy): domain Eukaryota; kingdom Viridiplantae; phylum Streptophyta; class Magnoliopsida; order Asterales; family Asteraceae; genus Helianthus; species Helianthus tuberosus. The sequence goes on along the minus strand of CM060376.1, from coordinate 125,680,295 downwards.
TGTTTGACTTGTGCGAGAGTCAAGTCTGAATACCAGAAACCCTCAGGCCTACTCCAACAACCAGAGATACCTCAATGGAAATGGGAGCAAATTTCCATGGATTTCGTTACTGGCCTGCCTAGATCTCAGCGCGGAAATGATACTATTTGGATGATCGTGGATCGACTCACAAAGTCTGCGCACTTCCTGGCTATCAAGGAGACGGATAAATTCTCCACTCTAGTAGAAGTATACCTCAAGGAAGTCGTTTCGAGGCACGGGGTGCCCACCTCTATTATCTCGGATCGAGATGCACGTTTTACTTCAGAACTGTGGCAAGCAATGCACAAAACCTTTTGCTCACGATTAGACATGAGCACAGCGTATCACCCTCAGACGGACGGGCAGTCCGAGCGCACTATTCAACTTTAGAAGACATGCTTCCTGCATGTGTAATCGACTTTGGCAACAGCTGGGAAAAGCATCTGCCACTTGTGGAATTTTCGTACAATAACAGCTACCACACCAGCATTAAAGTTGCTTCGTTTCAGGCATTGTACGGGCGTAAATGCCGGTCACCTCTTTGTTGGGCAGAGGTGGGGGATAGTCAGATCACTGGTCCAGAACATGTGGTAGACACAACCGAACGAATTGCTCAAATACGACAACGCATGGCGGCAACTCGTGACCGTCAGAGAGTCTACGCCGATAAGGCAGGAAACCACTAGAGCTCCAGGTTGGGGAGCGGGTACTACTCAAGGTTTCACCCTGGAAGGGTGTGGTTCGTTTTGGTAAACGGGGCAAACTTAACCCACGATACGTCGGACCTTTTGAAATCATCGAGGAAATAGGCAGGGTGGCCTACAAACTGAACTTGCCAGCAGAACTCGGTGCAGTTCACAACGTTTTCCACGTGTAGAATCTGAAGAAGTGTCTGTCAGATGAGACCCACATAGTTCCTCTGAAGGAACTCACTATCGACGAGCAGTTACGATTCGTCGAGGAACCAGTTGAAATCACGGACCAGGATGTTAAGGTCCTCAAGAGCACTAGAATACCTCTCGTTCGAGTTCGTTGGAACTCACGTCGCGGCCCAGAGTTCACCTGGGAGCGCGAAGATCAGATGAAACAAAAGTATCCCCAACTGTTCGGAAATGGTACAACTACTACTGAGGCTGAAGCTACGGAATTTCGGGACGAAATTCCAGATCAACGGGGGGTGGATGTGACACCCCGGGAAAACCAGGAAAACCATACAACTTAACTAGCTTCCTCAGTGAGTACTTACCAAATTTCAGGACGAAATTTCTTTCAACTTGGGGATAATATGACAACTCGTATTTCAGAATCTATCTCGGTGCTAAGGGTAGCATGTTTTGAACTTATGTAACGTATGTGAATATTATGTGACTATGTGAACTGGATAATTAAATGGAATGTTATGTTGTTATGTTTTGTGATTAGGTGTAGTACACGTGTGTATGAAATATGAATACACAACACAACCCGATTGTGCAAGCCTTGGGCTTTGATTTCCACATAACTCTCGGCACACACCCTTTTGGAGTTACAACCGAATGGGCAGCCTATTGTGTTGGGTTCGACCCATCCTCTCATTTGCGCATAACCTCATAGGAGAGGGGGGAGTATAATTTTCATTGTCTTGACAAACACAACACACAAACCCTAGCTCTCTCTCTCTCTCATCCTCTCTCTCTCTCAAACTAGACGGCAAACATCCCCTCACCATCGAAGATCATACCTTGGATTGGATCACTCTTATTCATCTCTAATCCGGTTAGTGTTTGTTAGCATTTGATTATATGTTATGATCTAGGTAATGATTTAGTAATATCTTGTGACCTATCATGATACAAACTATTGAATCTTGGTGTTCATGAAATCGGCTTGCACATGTGTATTTGATAATGTTCATATAACTTGGAAATTTCATGATAGTGATTAAGACCTGAATGATTGTTAATCGGCTGTGATGTTTCCACGATTAGGATTATTGGCTTGATGATGTTCTAGTAAACCGGTTGTGAGTGATGATGCTAACCGGCTGCATGTCTTGTTTTCGGATTGGTTGTATGATGATTTGGAATCGAATATATATGTTTAATCAACTATGATATGTTAGACAAATCGTTGTGTGTTTTCGGATTTGCTATGAATATGATTAGGATCCTTATGAATACTTTGAATGTATGATGAACAATAGGAATATGGGTTGAAGATGCCTTGAATATTTGAAAAACTTGTAGTTTGATCCATTTCGGTTAATTGTAGACAAAGAAACATGTTTGTGCATTGTCATTGGCTAGTACACTGTGCAGAATCAGCAGGTGCTGGGAGTCAAGACCCCTGGTTTCGACTCGAGACCATCAAGAAGATAACCCGAGATCAGTAGTTGCGAGTCGAGAACTCCTAGTCTCGACTCGAGACCACAGCACCCTCACACAAGCTGCATAACTCGAGACCACGATTGCGGGTCCGGTTGCGACTCGAGACCGTCTAGTCCCGACTAGTACATGCATGACCCGAGACCTCCTCAGTTGCGACTCGAGAACTTGTAGGCTACAACTCGAGACCGCACAGTCTCGACTAGAGACCGCACAGTCTCGACTCGAGACCATGTATACGTGCACTATTTTGGACTTGCATTGTTACGGGCTTAGGATTGGGCCGGACTTTTGGGCTTTGTTTACTTGTATACATGCTACTGTTCAACTCATAGGTATTATTGTAAACCTCCATGTTTATACGTGTATGCCATGAATAATACCTGTATGCAACTTGCTAGTATACGTGTAGAACATACGTGCACTACTTGGATAAGAACCTGACTTGCATGGTATCTATGTTAGGACGTAGTTGACCACTTACAACTTGATTGACTTTTCTGTGTATCTGCCGAGCAAACCAAGGTGAGTTCACACCCTCTACAAAGCATGGGATTCCCAGGGGTCGGGAATTGGGGTTAAGGAACAAGGGTTCCTCGTCCTCCTTGGGTAGGACAGCATTGGTTCATGAATGTAATTCCTCGTCCTCATGGACAGATAACTCGTACTAGACCAAAACTCTATCACGAAGTCCCTCCTTTTTATATCGACTTAATCGCCGGGCCAATGGCGAGCGGGTCATTAGTTAGATAGCGCTATTTAGGTCTGACAAACCTCACACCGTGCCGCAGAGGACGGGCGTGAACTAATGGATCTGGGGCACGTCAATGATGATAGACATTGACAGTTTCAGGGCACATAAACATGACTACAGTCAGCAGTCGATATGGTAACATGTCTAGTGTATACATGGGGTAGCCCCCACGGCCGAAATGCCAGATAACTAACACGGGGTAGCCCCCGCGGCTGGATTGCCAGAGTTATTGGGTTAAACAAATAACGTTTTCAACTATGGGGTAACCCCCACGGCAGGATGCCAGATAAAGGAAACTGTTTTCGAAACAACTTAAAACGAACACCCAACCGTGAACTCACTCAACTTGTTGTTGACTCGTTACTACATGCTTTGCAGGTCAATAGGTACTCAGCTGGAGCTTGCATGGGGAAGAGTCGTTGTGGGACATGGACAGCTGCGTGCCATGTTAAACTTTGAAACAATTAAACTTATGTTTTGGTTTTTGAAACGTTATGCTTCCGCTTGCAACTTAATTATGTTTTGTTTGGACACCAATTGTATTGGTTGGACTTTTATAATCACTTACATGCTTGTTCAATATGATTGGTGGCTGGATCCTAGTCAGTCACGCCTCCAAGCGGTGGTATTCCGCAGGTGGATTTTGGGGGTGTGACAATTGGCAACATCAATGAAGGGGTGCTCACAAGAAGCTAAACCCAAAACATTTGTCTTTTTGCTGGTTTTCTATCACTCCATCAGCCAGTCAAGTACCAAGAGGCACTAAAAGACAACAGCTGGGTAGAATCCATGCAAGAGGAGCTCCAATAGTTTAAAACACAACAAGTATGGGAGCTTGTACCACTGCCAGAAGAGGTTAGTCCCATTGGCACAAAGTGGGTCTTCAAGAACAAAACTGATGAAAGGGGCATTGTTGTCAAGAATAAAGCCAGGCTTGTGGTTCAAGGTTACAGACAGGAAGAGGGGATTGATTATGATGAAACATTCGCCCCTGTTGCAAGATTGGAAGCCATTAGACTGTTCCTGGCCTTTGCTGTCAACCACAACATGAAGGTGTTTCAAATGGATATCAAAAGTGCTTTCCTCTATGGTACAATTCAAGAAGAGGTATATGTGACAACTCGTATTTCCGAACTTATCTATGTGCTTAATGTAACGTACATGAACACTTTGTGATTATGTGAACTTGATAGTTAATGAAACGATATCTGTTTATGTGTAGTGTATGTATGTATCGAATGAACCGATCACACAACACAAGCCCCTTCGGGCCATACTTTGGGTTCGGCCCACAACTCCCATATGTCGCATAACAATTAGTTGATAGGGTATACTCCTCATATTTTGCAAATCACCTTACACACAAAAACCCTAGCTCTCTTTCTTTTCTCTTGAACCCGACGGCTGTACCCCAAGATCGTGAAGCCTCTTCCTTCGATCTCATCTGATGTTCGGTTAGTAGGTTCCTCCTTGTTATATGTGATCTCTTGAATATATGTTAGTATATAATGATTTCTTTGATTTTGATTGGACCGATTTAATACTCTTTCATGTGATGGTTGGAATATAAATTGTATGAATCAAATCTCTTTGTCTTACATGCCTAGTGGTACCGAATATTGACTAGGGTTACTGATCACATTGGTATTTGATGACTAAGTGGATTAATGGTTTGCATGTTACTACTAGATATTTATGCTTTGATAAGTGGGATGTGATGAATATAAAATTCATATAATCATAATCGATTTCTAGGATATAATATAGAAGTTAATATGTGACATTATTCATGGAGTATCATAGAGGTTATGAGTAGGAATCATTGATGTATGCATGTGCAGCCAAACAAATGGAAATCATGATCGGTTGCATGTGGGTGTCAGTGTCATGTGATATTGTTGTGGAAGGAATGATTATTCGGTTTTGTTGATGGGCATGATGATTATAATAAACATCAATGTGGTTTAATGATATTCGAATTATAGTCATGATCGTGTAATGAGTTCCGATAACTGATTGACGATTGAATAATGATATGATGTGATCGATGTAACTTTTAGAATTATTTTAGGGTTCATGAGGATTAGATGCTAGATTTCTTAGTTTGATCGATTATAGGTTGTTTAGATAACAAGAAACTGTTGATTGATTATTGTAAATTTGGAAATTGTTAAATGATGGTAACCGAATGGCAAGATATTCGGATATTCAAATCCACTCGCACAAGGGGACCAGTCGCACAAGAGAACCTGATCGCATAAGAGGTCCTCGGTCGCACAAGGTGCTTCTAATCGCACAAGTTGTGTGTTGGGCCGGATGATCATTTGGGTTGGGCTAGCTCTAATCGCACAACCCAAATAGATCACACAAGCTCATCCGGACCGCACAAGATTGTTTATTGTTTGTTGTTTGGACCGTATATATATATATATATATGTTTGGGACGGTCATTTATTGAACGACTTATATTATTGGGTTTCTGAATATTGGGCCGGGTATTAGTGGGCTCTAACGGATGACTCGCACAAGGCCACTAAGCTTGTGCGAGCCCAATCTTGAATATGTTATAAATGTTAAACGTGATGTTGCATGTTGCCATGATCCGTATGTGTTTCTTATGTGCAATCTATGTGATGCTTGTACGCACTATTTGAAACTAAATCCTGACTTGTATGGTAACCATGTTAGGACGTGGTTGACCACTAGCTGCTAGACTTGACCTTTCTGTGTAATCTGCCGAGCAAACCAAGGTGAGTTCACACTTCGTTACAAAGCGTGGGGTTCCCAGGGGTTGGGAATGGGTTAAGGAATAGGGATTCCTCGTCCTGTTGAGACGTAATCAGGAACATAGATTCCTCGCCCTGTTGAGACGTAATCAGGAACATATATTCCTCGTCCAGTATGAGACAGATTTAACTATACTAGACTAGAACTCTATCAACGAAGTCCCTCCTTTTATATCGACTTAATCGCCGAGGCCAATGGCGAACGGGTCATTAGTTAAATAGCGCTATTAGGTTTAACAAACCTCACACCGTGCCGCAGAGGACGGGCGTGGACTAATGGACTATGGCACGTCAGTGATGATAGACACAGACGTTAGGGCACTTAAACATGACGAACGTTAGTAGTCGATATGGTAACGAGTCTGGTGAATTAAACATGGGGTAGCCCCCACGGCCATAGAGCCGGGCTGGAATAGCCAACGTAAGAACGGGTAACTTGATGGTCCCTTTGATACAGGATCTGATCGTAGGAACAAGATGAATCGATTTCGTCTTAATGTGCGGAATCCATTACGACGAATCACAGATTTGTGCAACAAAGAATTCAACGTTTAACTTCTTGTCTGTTCGTTCTATTAATCGTTCTGAAAGTTACAAGATCCGGTAAACGTACAGACTATCCGTGCATGTCCAAAAAGTTCTCACAAAGTTGCACCGGACCTACTATTTATAGACAAACTCAGGAACCTAATAAGTGTTGTCCGTGCGGTTGGATTACCCGTACGTATGACTCACCCGTACGTACGGTCATCCGTGCGTATGACTTATCCACACGGATAAGTCATCCGTGCGTATGGCCATACGTGCGTATTGCCATCCGTACGAGTTTAACTTGTCCCAAACAACACTTTTACATACATACCCTAATCCTGAGATGTCCTGCTAACTAAATACATACATTCAGACAATAAACATAAACACAGAACAAAATATGACTACATGCTGACGGAAGCTACAGACGTAATGTACTAACAGACTCCCCCTCGAATGTAGCTGTAGTACCTTCCAGCATAGTCCATTAATTCCTTCTGTTGTGTCTTCGCATTCGCGCTTTCTCTCTTCTTTTCTGAGCCTGTTCTTCCAACATTCTTTTTCTCTTTTGTCTTCCCTCAGTCAACCACCAATGTCTGTATACAGGATCTCCATCACGTTTCCGATCCCATTTTGGAATTTTGTTTTCTTCGGATTCTATTGGTGTCTGATCTGTTGGAGGAACAATTCCCAAATTACGTCTTCCTCGTATAGCAGCCTTTTCAGCAATCTTCTTAAACTGTTGTTCGCGCTTGTATTCTTTCAAAAACTCATCAATCTCTAGATCTCTCCATTTAGTCTTCCAATACCTTCCAGAGTTGATGTCTTTCGCGTAACAAACATCTACAACCATCTGATATTGCAAAGCTTGCTCTCGATCAGGTCTCTCGTAGACTATCTTGTTGTAAAACAAACAATCAATATCCTTCTTTGAACAGTTAACAAGCCACATAGGATCTAACACACAGATCCTTCTAGCTTCTCCTGTGGACTTGTTGTTTAACGAAATTATCGCTTCAGCTGTAGTTTGATTATACAACCACCCCTCAAACTCATCATGGAAGTCTTGCTCCATTGCCCTTAACGGCATATTCTTCAAACAACTTGGAGGTTTGATATCCAGTGTGATATCCTTTTCACCACTTTCTAGAATTCTGACAATTCGTTGAGGATAGTGTGGTTTCCAATCAGGATATCCTTTTTCAGCTTGTAGCTTTACATAATTCCAAAGTCTCTGATCGTGCTGCTTCACATCCAACCCATGGTAGAACTCTTTGATATTCTTTGTTTTAACCAATTCGTCAATATCCCACCAAGGTAGAGTTTTGATATCAGATAAGAACTCAAAGTATTGCACTCCCTGTTCTCTTCTAATAGCATAAACTTTCAAATCTTCCAAATATCCCCATGAGAGAATGTCGCCCCAAGAGAGTTCTTTGTTATGTGTAAAGAATTGTAGAGCCCGCAGTTTCTTCCTCTCTTTTGGCATAGCTTTGAACCATTTCTTTCTTTCTTCTGCCAAATTCTCTCTTGGAATAGTATCTGGAACACCTTCTACTGACACCTTCTCCACTATCTTCCTTCTGATTTCATCAACATTTCTGTCTTTAAACATTTCCGATAACGAAGGAAATGTTTCATCGATCCCAGAATAATGAAACTGAACTTCATCATCAGATGAATCTGAAGCATCTTCAATTATTACATCATTGTAATTGTCAGCCTCAAATGCATATCTGGTTTCTAATACATCTTCAGAAGTTTCAGGGATCTCATCTTCAATGTCAAACTTAAATTTACCCTCTTGTAAACCCAATTCTTCTAACATTTCTGCCCTTGTTCTACTAACCTCAATCACCTCTTGACTTTTATCTTGTAAGAAAATGACAGTGGGATTTGTAAGGAATACCTGATCTGAATGTTGCTTTCCAGAAGAGGAAGTTTCCTGATGATCATCATCTTCTTGCTCGTTAATCTGATCATTTAGAAACTCTTCTATCCTTTGCTCATTAATGGAATTCCTCACTATCAATCCTGACGATCCTTGGTCATCATCATCATTCTTTTTATCATCATCATCTTTCTTCTCATCGTCTTTCTCGTCATCGTCATCTTTCTTATCATCTTCATCATCTTCATCTTCGTCATCATCTACAAGAAGTTCTTCATCTGAATCACTAACTTCTTCACCACGAGCCTTCTTCAATTCTTTTCTCCTTTTCATGATTTTTATTCTGTAAAGACCATCTTTTGAGTTGAGTGGCACTGTCTCAGCTTTACCAATAAGAACAAACTGCTGTGTCTTCCATTCAAGTAGTAACACTTCTTTGGCCTTTTTCTTCTTCTGAGTAACAGCAACTCTACGAATAATTTCTTCAGTATCAATGACTTGAGAAGGCCTTCCAACCAACATAAAATCTTGATCTTGTACAACTTGTTCTTGAGTATGTTGAGCATCAATCATTTCAGCATCATCTTGAAGAGAGGAACCACCAGCTTCTTGAATATCTTCAATTATACTTTTGTTCTTTTGAACAGCATCCTCAGCCAGTCGTCGTTCTCTTTCAAGTCTTCTCTCTTCAACCTTCTTTACTTCAATTTCATTGTAAGCAGCCTGAACATCCTTCTTTAAAAGATTTTCTACAACAGAATACAACATCTTGAGTTGTTCATCTTTCATCACTTTGTCAGCTTTCATTGCTTCCATCTCTAATTTCATTATTTTCATTTCGTTTGAAGTTGATTCACTCATGTCACTGAGAAGTTGATTTAGTGTTTGATTTACATCTTGAAGATTCTTTAACTTCTCGTTCAATGAAGAGATTTCTGCCAGAAGAGCTTCAATCACTTTCGTGTTACTTTCACCATCTTCCTTTATCTTCTTCATGGTGCATTCATCTTGAATCATCACTGTTCTAAGTTGATCATGAGCTTTCATTATCTTCTTCACTTGCTCTTTTAACAGATCACGTTCACTTTCAGCTTTTTCTTTTTCTTTCTCAAGATCTTTGACTTTCTTTGAAAGAATTCTTACTGCATCATTGTTGAACAAGTCACCATCAAAATTCAGATCTTCTAATGGATCACCTGAAGCATATGGCAAAGAGCTAAAGAAATCATCTGAGTCTTTTGGTTGTGAGGACGATTGTGGAATCTCTATGTTTTCTGGTACTCCTGGAAACCTTGAATAAAATTCTCCAGCATCAGTAACTTCAACATAGTCGTCGTGACTCGTCTGTTTTTCTGCTTCTGTTTCTTTTGGTTGAGAAGATTTAACATGTTGAGTATCTTTGCCAGCATGTTCTTTTTGTACTTGACTTTCTCCTTTTCTTGCTCGAACACTTCTTGGAATGAGGCCTGCTACAACAGCCTTTCTTTTCTTGATTTGTTTATCTGGATTTTCAGGATCATAAGTTGTATCTTCTTCATCTGACCCCTTCCTTTTCTTTGATAACCTTTTCTTCAACTGAACTTTTCCTTTGCCAAGAGTAAGAGGATCAAGTTCAGATTCTGAAATAGTGGTTTCAGAATCATCATCACTTGAAAGATCTTGAATGACTCCTTCTTGATCTTTTACACCTTCTTGATCTTTGACTCCTTGAGCAGCTTCCTCATTTTTCTTTAAGAAACTTTCAAGAGATTGTGATAATAACTCAGTTCCCTTTTGAATAACAGCTGACGGCTCCAGAACTTGTTCATCTATCAGCTTGTGCTGTTGTTTTCTAGAAGACCCTGCAAAACAGATGTTTTACAAAATCATTAGAAATTTTCACAGTCTAAAAATACTAATTTCCTTGAGACTCCCCCTTTCACAATACCCTTTTTCACATTCTTTGGAATAGAAACTGCCGGGGACGTCTTTTGAGTTCTCTTCCTTTTTCCATCTTTGACACACCACCATCTTGTATCCTTCTTATAAAACAAACTCATCTTGTCATCTTCATTGTCAGAATTGCTGTCTTCATGTCTCCATGCATCATTCTCTGGAGCTACATAGTTAGGATTTGAAATTTTGCAGATCATTCTCTTTGATCCAGGATCTGGACCTTTGATCAATCTGCTGATTGTATCCGGTGTCATGTGCCTTAGACCCAAAATGTCACTACTACTCTTTTCTAAACCTTGAAATTTCTCATCTATCAACATTTGAACAAACCTTGGATACATAAGAAACCTCTTACTACCATCCTTCACATTCTCAGACATGTGTTCAAAGATTACTTGAGAGATATTGTATGGTCTGTTCAGTACAAGGCATGCAACGATATTCATGATGTAATCTTGAGTTTCATCATATCCACCTTTTCTGTGAGACAAAGCATGAAGTACACAATGAATCATGAACTTATAAGCATGACTAAAGCTTGTCTTCTGCATTCTTCCATTCACACTCCCAGCAAAACCCATCCTACACCACAATCCTTTTACTAAACGTTCAGAAATTATGGTTGGATCACTATCATTGTCTCCAAAATTCAACACTCTTCTTACATCACCAACTGTCACTTTCATTTCTAAATCTACATCTTTACCACTCTCATCTTTCTTTGAAACGGCTGAATAAATGGTCTTATCACTTTCTTCGTATCTTGCAGCAGTCCAAAAACGTTTCACATGCGATTCATATACTACTGTCTTATCAGTTAAGGCCTTAGAAACTCTACTTTCCCTCAAAAATTTTGCAACATCTTGAACTACTGTATTTTCGGTATACACTTTATCCAGAAGACAATATATATTATGAGCTTTATCCCAATCCTGCAGAAATTTTTTTTTTTTTTAAATTTTGGGATCTCAAAATATTTTGTTAAGAAAGATATGACACTTGAAGAATCATCCGTATGCATGACTTGTTTGTTTGGATGAGTTGTCCGAGCGGACAACTTTGTGTACAACACGTATAGCCACCCGTGCGTACAGCAAATCAAGTCCCGGATTGTCATCCGTGCGAACAGCATATCATACCCACGAATTGTCATCCGTGCGTACAGCATTGAAATGAAACAGATTGCTATCCGTGCGTACAGCATAGCATACCCACGGATTGTCATCCGTGCGTACAACATAAATTGCAACGGATTGCTATCCGTGTGAACAGCATGTCTATGACACGGATTGTCATACGTGCGTACAACATTACCTGTCAAGAATTACTATTCACAAGTACAACAGGCTACGGATTACCATACGTGCGTACAGCATGATGTTGTCACGGATTGCCATACACACGTACAGGTTGTACGTGCAGATACAAGTAACAGATGAAGAACAATATATGAACAGCACAAATTTCTATGTCAAAATCTAAAATTGAACATAGATCTATACAGAGAATGTTAAAACGATCAAAGCCCTATGTTCAATAATGTCTAAAACATCTTATTCACAGATCAATTTATCAAAAACCTATTCGACACTATGTACCGTTCAAACATCAGATCTGTCAAATTTTAACATGATATAACACAAATTATTCCGGTAAAATCCTAGATCTAAGCATTCTAAACAAGAACCTATGATTTATTCATGACAATACGTACTAACACAGGCTAGATCTGAGATTTAAGGCTCCGAAAGAACAGATACATGATGAACATCGATGAACAGACATTAATTCATGGAATATTGCAGATTTGAGATTGAAAAACATACCTTTGCCATTGCTAATGTTATACAAACCAACGAGAACAATGATCCGTGCAAAGAATTCCAAAATCAGAAAGCAACAGCGTGAGAGAGAAAGAGTGTTGTGCGTGCGTATAGCTTTGACTGACTCTTTGACTCACTATTTATACCAACATCAGACGTGTATGGTCACCCGTGCGCATAGCCATCCGTGCGTATGGCTACCCGTACGGATGAACATTCGAATGAGGCACGCTTTACTTTTTTTCAATGAAAACTTTTTATTTTTCTCAACATTTGTCAGATTTTAGAAATCCACTTAAATTGCTTGGTTCAAATTAATGACCCAAGGAATTTAATTTGTCGACCAAGTCCAACTTAATGACCTTGGTTGACCTGAAGCAAAATATACTGACTTTTGAAAATTTTGTTCAAACATTTTTCTGAAAAATTACAAGTATCAACTTAATGAACTTGTGTTTTACATTTTCAATTACAGATTAGTCATGATTAGCTCCAAACTCATCTTCCAATTCAGAAACTTCCTGCATCTTCTATCACTTTCGAATCAAAAGATCAACTCTCCACTTTGGTTTGTCGTAAAATGAAGTAGAAAAATAAAAATCTTTTTGGAATTATAATGAAGCTAAAATATGAAAGCAGTAAATGTAGACTATTTACAAACATATTTTTGGTGAGCGTGTTAGGGAATCATATCAGCTTCCGACAAGTTACAAGTACCATTAAGCTTCATTTCATGCCAAACATTAAACAATTCACCTCGATCGTCGATATACTGATCCATCTTAAATTCAATTTGTTCAGGATACGGTTTAAGTGTTTTAGAGACTTAAACTTATATGTGTGTCCCACCTCTTGAATATACTCCCGTATCCAGAATCTCAATAATCAGTCTTACAGGTGAGTATTACATCAATGATATCTGTACATAATTTAGGTATGCGAGGGCCGAGGGATCTCAGGTCGATACTTCCGTATACGCAGAGAGATATCGGCTTCGACTTTAAGGTGTGTCCCCTTTAGAGGATCTTTTGCTACAACAGCAGCGTTTATCAATTTTATTGTTTCAGCATGCTGAGGGTTTTAATGCTATATTTCAAGCATTAGCAGAAAGTATTATCCAGGGACTAGGTCAGAACTACCGTTCAGCAGAAGTCCCGGAATAATACCCCAGACATCATTGAGAATAAAGACCTAGTATATCAGATTATGAAACCTTTCAAACGAGATTTCAGGGGTTACCTATATATCCAAGTGGTGTTCCCCACGAAATAAGCAAGTAAGATTTAGGTTTATATCCCGAACAAAACTACTGAATGTGTAAAAACCTATCGACATATCGTTAGTGAGACTGTTTAACGTATTTGAACTTTCCATATCTTTAGCGTACAGTAACTGACTAGCTGATGTACTATCATTTTCCCATTTTACACAAACTCTTTTTGAAATTTTATCATGTTTTTGGGTTTTTGAATTTTTCAAATGTTTTTGGCTTTTACGAATTTTTTATTGTTTTTGTATTTTCTGAAATAAAACTACTATCTCCCCCTAAAAACCAAAGCAATTAAAAATTCGACAAACCATTGCAGATTGTTTCTCAACATCATCTACAGTGGCACCTTCATCAACGCCAACAATTTCCTCCGCATCCGATAACAACTTCATACCATTAAGTTTCAAAAGATATTTAAAGCGAGTTTTGTCAAAAGCTTTGGTATGCAAGTCAGCTTTTTGTTCATCGGTGTGGATTTTCTCTATTCGTATCAACTTCTTCTCGAAACAGTCTCGGATGAAGTGATGACGAATTTCAATGTGTTTTGTTTTAGCGTGATGAACAGGATTTTTTGTTATGTTAATTGCTGCCTCATTATCAACAAAAATAGGGGTGTTAAGAAATTGCAAACCGTAGTCTCGCATCTGTTGCTGAATCCACAGGATCTGAGAACAGCAGCTGCTAGCAGATACATATTCGGCTTCACAAGTGGATAAAGCGACAGAGGTCTGCTTCTTGCATTGCCAGGTGACCAATCGTGGTCCGAAAAACTGGCACCCCGCTGTAGTTGATTTAGCATTCACTTTGCAGCATCCGAAATCAGAATCAGAATATCCTTCGAGCATGAAGTCGCCATCTTTTGGATACCACAACCCCAGAGATGGAGTTCCTTTCAGGTAGCGTAGAATCCTTTTCACAATTACCATGTGCGAAGCTCTAGGATTTGACTGAAATCGCGCCGCGAGGCATGTTGGATACATAATATCCGGTCTTGATGCCGTCAAGTACATTAACGAGCCAATCATGGAACGATATAATGTTTCGTCTACCTTCTCTCCGGTGAGATCAGGATGTATCCCATGATTTATCGCTAATGGGGTGGAAATTGGTGACATTCCTGACATTCCGAATTTCTCCAGAACATCATGAACATATTTTGTTTGATGTATGAAAGTTCCTTCGGGAAGTTGATCAACTTGAAGTCCCAAGAAGAACTTCATCTCACCCATTGAAGACATCTCAAACTTCTGCTTCATAACATGTTCAAAATCTTTGCAGAGTTGCTCATTTGTTGACCCGAAAATTATGTCGTCCACATAAATTTGAACAATCAGAAGATGCCCATCGACTTCTTTTGTGAAAAGAGTGGCGTCTATCTTTCCTCGAATGAAGTGGTTGGCTAACAAATGTTGAGACAAGGTCTCATACCAGGCTCTCGGGGCCTGATGTAAGCCATACAATGCTTTGTCAAGGAGATAAACTTTATCTTTGTGAATTGGGTCGGTAAAGCCCGGTGGCTGTCCGACATAAACCTCCTCTTTCACTTTGCCATAGAGAAATGCCGACTTCACATCTAACTGAAAAACTTTAAATCCTTTCCATGATGCGAATGCAAGGAAGATTCTGATGGCTTCAAGTCTTGCGACAGGGGCATATACTTCTGTGAAATCTATCCCTTCCTGTTGACTGAAACCTTGGACAACGAGTCGAGCTTTGTTTCGAATGATAACTCCTCGATCATCCCTCTTGCATTTAAATACCCATTTGGTATTAATCTTTCGGTGACCATCTGGAAAATCTACTAGCTTCCAAACACCAAGCTTCTCGAATTGATTTAACTCCTCCTGCATAGCATTTACCCATGAATCTTCAGTAAGCGCCTCTTTGTACGTCCTTGGTTCTATCTGCGAGATAAAACAACTTAATGAGAATTCAGTTTGTAAATGACCAACTGTTGAATAAAAACATGTAAGCCCTTGATCAAGTTGTCTTCGAGTTCGGACGCCTGATTGCAGTTCTCCTATTATTAGTTCCTCAGGATGATAAGAAAGCGTTCTTGGCATCACTTCGCCTGAAACATCTACTTCACTCTCCAAATTTGTAACGTTTTGATCAGCAACTTGTTCACTAACTGGAATAGTTTGATTTGAAAACTGGATTGGCTCCCCCTCAGATTCTGAATCATCATGATCGAATATTGGACTGTTTTCAGATTCTTGATTGACATTCTCCACCGTCTGATTTTCTTGAGCAACATCATTTTCAACATCGTCATGTTCTCCAGCATTGCTTGGACCTGCCTCATTATCATTTGAAGCTTGTCTTTTACGATACGATTCTGCTGGAAACCTTTCATCTTCATATTCTCTAAGAATATCCAACTCATCAAAGAACTCTGGCTCTTCTTCCATGTTGAAGGACTCCCATAAAACATCATAATTGAAACGCCATGAGTCGCCCGGATTTTGTGGAGGCATTGTGTGACCTTGGCATTCAACATTTTGAGCTTCAATAATTCTCTTCAGACTTGGAACGAAGACTCGTCGTAAAGGACTTGCATATCCCACAAATATACCTTCAAAACTCTTCGGACCCATCTTTCCAAAAGGTTCTAGAACTGTACAGGGTGACCCGAACGGTTCAAGATACTTCAAATTCGGTTTTCGATTATTAATCAACTCAAAGCATGTTTTGTTGAATTTCTTGACAGTTAGAACTCTGTTGAGCGTGTAGCATGCAGCGGAAACAGCTTCTGCCCAGAAATTTATCGGTAACTTTGAATCAGCAAGTATTGTTCTAGCCGTTTCAATCAGTGTTCTGTTTTTACGTTCTGCAACTCCATTCTGTTGTGGAGTGTACGGAGCACTGAACTCATGCAAGATACCCCTTTCATCACAATATTCTTCCATATTGTTGTTTTTGAACTCAGTACCATTATCACTTCTAATTCTTCTGATACGCCTTTGGTACAAGTTTTCAATCTTTTTGAATAACCCCCTCAATCTGTCAAAAGTTTCTTCTTTTGACTTCAAAAACAGCACCCATGAGAATCTGGAATAATCATCGGTGACCACAAGACAATAAAGTTCTCCGGTAATACTTTTGACATTCACAGGACCAAATAAATCCATGTGAAGTCTCTCCAAGGGTTTTGAGACTGAATTGACTTGCTTTTTAGGGTGTGACTTTTTCTTTTGCTTGCCTTTCATGCAACTGATGCATTCTTGCTCTAGATGAAAACCTTTAATGTGAACTCCTAGAACCAAATCATTGTGCACAAGATGATTCATTTTTCGAAGATGAATGTGCCCCATCTTACGATGCCACAACTTTGATTCTTTCTCTGTTGCTTTTGAAACAAAACAGTGTGCTTGACCCGTTGTTGTTGTTGCTACAGACATGTCTAGAACGTACAGATCATTCACTCTAGGAGCTCTCATGATGATCCATTCATCAGGAATAACAAACCCTGGTTTCAAAATCAAACACTCTTTGTCTGTGAAGTGAGTAGTATACATCCGGTCACATATCTGTGAGATGCTTAGTAGATTATTTTCCAGCTCAGCAATGTAGTTAACTCTCTCAAACGTAACAATCCCATTGGATAACGTTCCTTCACCAACAATTCTACCACCTTGGTTACCCGCGAATCCCACATAACCTCCATTGAAATTTCTGACATCATACAGCAGCGCTGTCTTTCCAGTCATGTGCCGAGAAGCTCCACTATCCATAATCCAACGTGAGACGGATCTCGGAAGCTCCTGCACATAAAAAGATCATTTAATGAGATTTTGATGCTACCCAAGCCTCTTTTGACTCAGGTAACTTGAAATCAAGGTGAGTTGTTTTAGTGTAAAGTGGTGGAAAGTTTTTATCATTCATTTTAAGGTTTTCAGCAGCTCCAACTTCAACCTCTTTGAATAAGAAAAATTCGTCTTTTTGAGGTTGATTAGCTGGTTGATTTTTCTTCACCACATACTTCTTTTCAGAAGTCGAATTCTGTTTCTCATATAACTTCAAAGGTACATACTTCTTCTTGGTAGAAGATGATGATTTTTCAGTTTCAGACACCTTTGATGAATCAACTTTCTTTTCGACAATTTTTGGCTTCCATGTTTGTTGAGGTGAGGCAACCCGTTGGTAAAATTTTTCATTTTTAGTTACCGGAATCTTAACAGGTTCAGTTTTGATCTTGGTGTTATCCCTTTTTAAAACATTTTTCTCAACAACCAATGGAGCCTTTCTTTTCCCAGCATCTTTCTTGATGGAATTCTTCACAGTTTCAGTCTTAGGCTTCTGGTTGGTACACTTTCGTGCAATATGTCCAACTTGATTACATTTGAAGCATGTTCGGGTGTCAATTACCCGACTTGAACCTTCAGACTGAGGCTGTGATGCCTTCTTTTCAAAGAACTCTTCGTTTGTTTTTAAGAAAATTTCAGACTCCTCATCAGAGAGTGAACTTGAACTGTTCACAAACACCTTTTTCACACCAAACCTTTTGTTCTGAACATTCCTTTTCTGATAATTCTTACCACCCTGATATCCACCCGACCATTTATTTTGATAGTTGTTAGAAAAACGTGGTGGAATGACAGGTTTCTTATAGTAGGCTTTATCTTTCTCAAAATTCATATGTCTCTTTGTTTGCTTCAAATTTTCCACTTCAGACAAATCAATTTCAACCAGTTTAAAAACATTTTTCAATTTCTTCACATTAACATTCTCCAAGGGAAACTCAAAGTCTGAATACAACTTATCAGAACCAGACATCTTGTACATTACAAGACCTGGTTCATCATTTGAGTTGTTTTTAGATTTTGATTTCGGAATGTAATTGTTCAGAAAACATTCTTCATCTTCAGTCGAATCATTATCCAAAACACTTTCAGCCATGCCTTTTATGATCTCAGTTTGAACACTGTCATCAGATGATGAAGATGAAGAAAATGTTACATCTATTGATTCTGGCAATTTTATCTCATTTGTTTCAATCTCATCATTAACCAACCCAGATTGCTTCTTTGAGAAATTGTTTAGAACCGGTGGTGGAACTTGATGAAACCCCACCCCAGTTCCATCACAGTATACATCTTCGCCAGCTTTGGTTTTACCAATGGGTTTTGGAACAATGTGTTGCAAAACAAAGCTTGCAGATTTGTAACTGCACAGTTTTAGATTAATTCGTTCATTCTCAATTTTAGCTTCTTCATACTGAAGCTTCAATTTTGCAATTTCATCAAGTTGTTGGTTAATTTGCTCCTCTTTTTCACGAAGAACTCCTGATAGGTGAAGATTTTCTTTTGTTGTTTTACTGTTTCTTTCATCTGAATCTTTAACCGTTCGCTTCAGCTTCTCAAAATTTTCAGAAATTTTTTGACTTTCAATAATCAATTTTTCATTTTCTTTTCTTATTCTTTCAATGTCATTTTTATCATTTTCAATTTTATCAGCAAAATCTTTTGATCTATCATTCGAAGCTTTCAGCATTTTGTCACGGTTTAAGATTTGATCTTCAACCCTTTTGACTTTACTAGTCAATTCTTCAATCTTCTTATCGTTTAGATAAGTGATTGTATTACAAAATTTGCACTCTTTCATGCAATTTTTGCAATTTTTCTCTGATTTACCAGTCTTACCTGACTCAGGTGTACCATTTGAACTGACCTTGTTTGTTGACTCAGATCCAGAACTAGAAACTACCTCAAGTTCCTTTGCAGCAAGAACTTTATCTGCCATCTTCCTCAAGTTTTCAGCCGTTATCTCTTGTGATGTATCAATGATTCCGTCATCAACATTCTTTGAGTTTGGTTTCTGTTCTGCTTCTTTGACTTTTTCTTCTTTCTCAACTTGTTTCTCATCACCACCTCCCCACCATTCTCTTTGTCTTGCTTCTTCCTCCTCGGCAAATTGTTGGGTAATAGCATCAACATCTAGGGAATCTGGGTTAATTGCAATGTTTCCTTTAGGATCAAGGTAACACTCTCTGTCGGCATCCCACCTTTTTGCCTTTTTTGCTTCTTTGTAAGCTTGATAAACTCTGCTTATTCTGGCTTGGGCTTTCATTCTTCGGTTGACCAATTTTTCTTCTTCAGTTCGAGTGTCTTTGTAAGGAATAATCTTTGTCACGAATGCATAACCCACAGCATCTTCTTCAGGCAATAGCTCGCTCCAATCATAACCTTCGTCATCATGGATTACGGCAAGAGCTCTAGACTTCTCTTTGTTGTCTTCAACTTGCTTCAATCTGGGTGGTTCGGATTTATTCTGGTGATAGATTGCTTTCTTGTAATAATCATCTCTGAATGGGTTTTCTGAATCATCGGCATATGCATTTCTGCATTCTCGTTTGAAGTGACCCTTCTGTTTACATTTGAAGCATGTCACCTTTGATTTATCAAACCCCAGCTTGGTAGATGCACCACCAATTGTCTTTCTGCCGGTAATTTCCATGAATCGTTGTGCTCTACGAACAGCACTGGCCATAGCCCAACGAATATCGATCAGTTCCATTTCCTCGGGATCAATCTGATCATAATCTTCTTTCGTCAGATTGGTATTACCTATCTTCCCGGCTACTAACCCTTCATAAGACTCCAAAACAGATGCTAGAAAGATCATCTGCTGTTTGGCCGATTCTTCATCAAAATTTTGAGCATTCTTCAAATCGATCGCAATATTGCAAGAAAAAGCGTTCTTAGGAACAGATTGTTGTTGACTTGATGAACTTGAAAAAGATCCCTGACTTGGAATGTTGGATGAGAAACCTCCATGAAAACCACTGTTTGAGCTTGAATTTTCTTTACTTGGAGTATTTGTGTTTTCAGCGGAGAAAGCAGTTCTTGGAGAAACATTCTTCGGAATCATACTCTTTGGATAGTACAACTCCATGTTTTGTTGATATGATGGCTGATTAATTTTGTTTTTCTTTATCTCCAATTCATGACTTTCTAGTTTTTCAATCAGTAAGTCGACAGTCAAAGTTGCAGATGGTATTGTGTTCTTTAACACCATTGCATAATGCTGCCAATCCATCTCCTCTGGTAGTGAATCGAACAATTTGTCAATAAGATCCTCTGGAGGATAGTTTACTCCATGCCTTGCCAATTCCAACTTTAAGTGTCCAAATCTTTCAATCATTTTACAAACAGATTCACCTTTTAAACATCCGAACAAATCAAACTCCTTTCTCAACAATTTCTTTTTGTTTTTGATTATTTCTGCACTTCCTACACATTTTGTACTCAACTTTGCCCATAGATCTTTTGCGTTTGTGTATTCAATGAGTGAAATAATGTCGTCTCTTACGGATTGATGAATCAAAGCAATGCATTTTTGTTCAGCTATATAGCTGTCTAATTCTTCTCCATCTGTCAGGTTCGCAAAATCTCGTACTTCTGAAGCGAAACCATTTTTTAAGCTCTTCCAGCTTGGATATGCAAAGGCTTTCAACCATTCTTCGAATCTTTTTGCCCACCGATTATATTCTTCTATTGCCATTAGTTTTGGTGGTTTGTTGTAGGTACCATATACGCTTTCAACATTTAGTGCATCGGATAACGTTTTCTTTGGATTCAGATTGGGATTTTCATTTGAACGGTTTGAAGTATCGTCTCCAGAATTACCCGCGAAGGCATACATCTCACTAAAGGGATTCATGAATTCTTCCATTTCAAGTACCTGAAACAATTTTCAAACACTTAGAAACTTTTTACAAATTTTAAAAACTTCAAACACTTGAACCGGATAGATATCCGTTCGAACAGAACTTTGTATGTAAGCAAAGTCTATCCGCACGGACGATAATCCGCTCGGATGGTTGTGCGCACGGTTAGCTTTGACTTTTTGACTATTCTGGTTATCCGCACGGATGGTAATCCGCTCGGATGGTTGTGCGCACTGTTAGCTTTGACTTTTGACTATTCTGGTTATCCGCACGGGTTATAGACCGTGCGTGTAACAATGATGATGTCAGCACACTTCTTGCAGTAACTAACTAATCCAAATCACTCAGACAGCTATCCGCATGGGTGAATGACGTCATCAAATACGAACAACTAAACATGATTTTTGATGAATTTGATCTAGTTTTAGATTGATTCTGATTATGAAACTAAGTATGATTATATTTTGAATGATTGCGAGTTGATTGATATCGATTTTGACAAATTTTAACCGTAAATTCTTGCCCAGTTTTAGGTTTTTCTGATTTTATGATGACAAATGAAGAACAAATGTAAAATCTAAGTAGATATCGAAGAAGTCCGTCAAATTTCCGGTGAAATTTGAATCAAATCGGTAACAGAAGTCAAATCTCCGGTGAAATTCGACTTTGATCGGCAAATGAGACTTGAATTCCGGTGAATTCAGTGTTGTTGATCTCGATTCAGCTCCCTGGATGCTCTGATACCACTTGATGGTCCCTTTGATACAGGATCTGATCGTAGGAACAAGATGAATCGATTTCGTCTTAATGTGCGGAATCCATTACGACGAATCACAGATTTGTGCAACAAAGAATTCAACGTTTAACTTCTTGTCTGTTCGTTCTATTAATCGTTCTGAAAGTTACAAGATCCGGTAAACGTACAGACTATCCGTGCATGTCCAAAAAGTTCTCACAAAGTTGCACCGGACCTACTATTTATAGACAAACTCAGGAACCTAATAAGTGTTGTCCGTGCGGTTGGATTACCCGTACGTATGACTCACCCGTACGTACGGTCATCCGTGCGTATGACTTATCCACACGGATAAGTCATCCGTGCGTATGGCCATACGTGCGTATTGCCATCCGTACGAGTTTAACTTGTCCCAAACAACACTTTTACATACATACCCTAATCCTGAGATGTCCTGCTAACTAAATACATACATTCAGACAATAAACATAAACACAGAACAAAATATGACTACATGCTGACGGAAGCTACAGACGTAATGTACTAACATAACTAATAAACGTTTTTCGAACTATGGGGTAACCCCCACGGCTGGATAGCTGATAAAGAGCAAACTGTGTTTTCGGAACAACTATAAACTGGACAACCAAACGTGAACTCACTCAACTTGTTGTTGACTCGTTACTACATGCTTTGCAGGTCATTATGTTCTTAGCTGGAGCTTGCACAAGGAAGAGTCGTTGTGGGACATGGACAGCTGTGTGCCATGTTAAACATTTGGATACTTGAACTTTTGATTCGGTTTTAAACATTATGCTTCCGCTCATAACTTAAACTATGTTTGTTTTGGACACTATTCGTGTTGGTTGAACTTTTACAATTAATTATTTACCTGTTCGATATGATTGGTGGTTTGATCCTGGTCAGTCACGCCTCCAAGCGGTGATACTCCGCATGTGGATTTTGGGGGTGTGACAGTATATGTTTGTCAACTTCCAGGTTTTGAGGATCCATTTTATCCAGATCATGTCTACAGGCTAAACAAAGCCCTGTATGGCCTGAAACAAGCACCAAGGGCCTGGTATGAAACTCTTTCCAACTTCTTACTCTCAAATGGTTTCAAAAGAGGTACCATTGATAAAACACTGTTTCTAACATGGAGAGGGAAGGATTTAATGATTGTCCAGATTTATGTGGATGACATTATTTTTGGAAGCACATGTAACTCAATGTGTGAAGAGTTTAGAGAACTCATGACAACTGAGTTTGAAATGAGTGCAATGGGTGAGCTGCAATGCTTTCTTGGTCTCCAAGTTCAGCAAATGCAAAATGGAACTTTCATTCATCAAAGCAAATATGCTAAAGAACATTTGAATAAATTTGATATGAATGATTGTAAACCATGCAGCACACCCATGGCAACAAATAAGCTTGTCATGTCTGATGAAAAAGATGAGCTGATTGATCAAACTTTATATAGAAGCATGATTGGGTCTTTATTGTACCTTACTGCATCTAGACCAGACATCATGTTTGCAACATGTGTCTGTGCAAGAAGTCAATCAGCTCCCAGAAAATAAAATCTCATTGCTGTAAAAAGGATCTTCAGATACATAAAAGGTGCTCCCACACTTGGTATCTGGTATCCAGCTAATGGGAATATCAAGCTTTCAGGCTTCTCAGACAGTGACTTTGCTGGATGTAACACTACAAGGAAGTCCACATCAGGAGGGTGCCAGTTTCTAGGTGATTGCTTAGTTTCATGGCAAAGCAAAAAGCAAGCAGCTGTTTCAACATCCACTGCTGAAGCTGAATACATTGCTGCTGCAAGCTGTACAGCCCAACTCCTGTGGCTTCAAAATCAGTTGCTGGATTTTGGTATCACTGCCTTAAAGACTCCACTCATGTTGGATAGCCAGGCAGCAGAAAATATCATCAATAATCCAGTTTCCCATTCAACCACAAAACACATCGACATCAGACATCACTTTGTGAGGGATTGCTATGAAAAAGGTTTGATTTCTCTGCATCATGTCCCAACTAAAGACCGGCTGGCAGATGTGCTCACAAAAGCACTAGATACAGCCACTTTTGAAAGCTTGGTCTCTAGGATTGGCATGCTAAACATGGAATAACAAGCAAAATCTTGTTTTTCTATGAATGAAAGCATTAAAATGTTTTCAGAAAATCAAAAATCCATCGTTAAAAATAGCTAAAAATGTAGTTTTCATTAAAATCCTTAAAAGTCTGCCATAACCACTGTTTGTCCAAAAGTATGCTCTACTTCAAAGTCTGTCCACTACTGAAAGCCATCCTCTGTTCTTTCATTTCCTTGATAACCTCTGTTGTTCAAAATCAGTGTCTTATCCACTGATAGTGAAAATCATCCACTGCTTCCATTTTACCATTGTAACCACTGCCTTCATCAGTAACTTTCATAAAAGTACTGTCCTTCATTTCCTCAGAGTTTGGCATGTGGGCAGTACATAGTGATCAGTACTTTTGTAACCGCTGCCACGTCAGCCTTCACTTTTTCATCTATAAAAACCCCCCACTTCACATCAAAAACAGGGTTTTACTGTCGAATTTGTCACACCCTGGCTTTGCGGAAGCGTGGTTATTTTGGTGTAACTTCTTAATACCATAGCTTAATCATAACAAGCTATATGAAATAAAAACCATGCAAGATCATCCATTAAAATAAGTTTGAAGAGTAAAGAACCACAACATTGTGTTAACGGATATCACATCCTAACAAACATAAACAGTGTTCAAAAGACACAACACCAACAAGAAATAAACACAACTTAAGAATTGTGACTCGTCCAGGAAAAAGTCACATCCCTTAAACTTGGATGACCTCGAAACTAATGCAGCGGGAAAACGTGTCATACCGCGCCAGATCCTTTAATTCCCTGAAATACATGTAAGTTGAAAAATCAACAATAATGTTGAGCGAGTTCATGTGTAAGTGAGTAAATAAACCTTTGTATGTATAAAAACCCTGGTATGTAGCAAATAAGGAAAAAGAGATCACCAATGGTTTGCAAGGCCATTGATATGTATGAAGTGCAACTAGGAAGACTCAAACCTAGCGGATTTATGCGTTAGGCACAAAGTCACCCCGAGGTCCGTTCTGCTGGGCCTGGGGCTGGGCTCGCTACACCCAGATAGATCTACCGCTCCTGTCCCTCGGTCCTACAATGAGGATTAATGGCCTAAAGTTGCGCCTACCCACTCACATGATCTAAGTAGTAACCCTCCTTACGCTAACCATACCATGTAAAAGTACTCGTAATCATAGTAACATGTATTTCACCCCCGCAGTTTAGAAAACTGAAAACAGTTAAGAGAAAAGGGGGACATGAACTCACAGTGGTGCGTCTCTACCAAGTATATCTCCTGATCAAGCAGCTGTGCGACGACCTACACGTACTAACTCTATTAGACGGATGGCCGTGCCTTAGCTTAAGGTTTAAGTTTTTGGGAAATAGTTAGACAACTGTTTCGTGTTTATATTTTGTAAATACTTGGTAATTATTTTCCTTCCCAAGGATGGGGGATTTAATACATGTGCGTTCGTATACCTTCAAAATATATTATTAAGTCTCACTTAAAAATATATTTTATTTCTAACTCCAAAATATAATCATTTTTCCCAAAAATATTATATTTTATTTCATACAATTTTTCCGAAATAATATTCTTTACAAATACGCGTTCATTGGTATTTTCTGAATTGCGTAAGTTACGGATAAAGATCGGGTGGTAATAATTATACCGTTGTAACTTATTATTAATTATGAAAGCGTATGTATTATTTTTGGAATCATTAGTACTTAGTAATATTATTTTTACTCTAAAAATAATATCCGTATATTTCACAAACTAATCATAAACATTTTACAAGTGACGCTTATGAAAAATATATATATCAAATATATATTTACCCCGTTTTTATTTTGTGAAAACCCCACCTCCGATGTTTCGTAAATAAAGTCGTGGCGAAACTTACGTTTTGAAAACAAGTCAAAAATAGATTTACAACACTTGTAGTGAAAATATTCCTAAGTGTTAGGTTTTTAGAAAAATTTCGCCAGAGTTTCCCCTGTAACTGGAGGTGGCCACGCTTTCAAGCGTATCATTTTCTTTTAAAATCCAAATCAACAATTTCCTCAATCAATAAACAATATTCAACTAGTTAAAATAGATATAATCGCAAAAATACATGAACTTGTGGTTTTTCCAAAATATGTAGTATCTTTCCATTATTTTTAGTGGATCTTTGTATAGATCAATTCGGTTACTTGAAAGTCTCGTTTTTAAAGAAGTTACATCTTTACAACTTCTTGCCAACATTTACAAAAAATAGTTCTTTTGTCAAAACTTTGTGTTACACAAGTGTCTACACACTTGTGTGTTTACAAAAATCACTCTTGTTCAAGTAAAATCCGGTTTTAGAAAATAAGATTTCCTTGACACTTGGTCCTTTGAAAGTACCGCTTGTAGATCCGTAGATCTACTAGTTTTGAACACCATTTCATAAGTAAAATCGATTTTACACAAGTTCATGTTTAGTGTGTGGTAGAGTTTCATCATTTAATCCTTTGTACACTTAAACAAACTCTATGCCATGATTCATGATCACGACTAATTCGGGTTAGATGATGATCCGAGCTACCACATCATAGATCGGCACTAATTAATTACATCAAAATAAGTCTTACAAGATTTACACCATTCTTATGCTTTTAACCAACATTTTTAACATTTTAGTAGACTTTTAACACTTCATCTTGCAAGTTCACGAGTTTTAACCGTCATATCTTATTTTAACCACTTTAAAATAGATCGAGAGTGTGTTTCAAGCAACTTACTACTAGCTCGAGGCTAGGGAAGAATCTAGTCGAAGAATGAGTGGATAAAAGCAATGAGAAGAGATCCTTCACGTTCCGAATACACCAAGCCTCCTCGTATGTGATCCTTAACACTTGTATGCTCTTGGAATGAGATGATCAAGATCGAAAGATGGATGGATGGGGAAGGGGATGTTCGGCCGAGAGCTTTGGGGAGAGAGAGAGAGAGTGTGTGTTGGTGAGTGTTGAGTGAAAGTGTTAGTGTGTCAAGACTTGATCTTATAGGCAAATGTTATAATCATTATCCAATGGTATATGTGTCTAATAGATATAAGGCAACTTTGATTAAATTAATCACAAAAGTACAAGGGGTGTCCCCCTTGGGGACGGTTCGGTTAGAGAGGGGGGGGGGGTAACTTAGTTCAAATCCAACCAATAGTTAAGCATTAGTTAGGTTATTTAAGTTAAGTAGGAACTTAATCCGGTTACTAATGTGTTATGCATTACAGTGGGTGTTAGGGTATTCGGGGACCCTAACTGGCTCAGAAAAGATAAACAATGTTATGGCAATATTTTTATGTTCCGGGTAAAGTCCGGTTGTTCGGTTGGATAGTAATCCGTTAAAGTGCTTAACAAAGCTTTAAAGTGTCATTATTATTATTTTTAGTGACACTACTTATTCCCGACACTTTGGAAAGTGTCTAGTAATGTTTTTCTCATGTTTTGGCACTTATTAGTTAGCCAGATGCTGAATTTTAATTAAAGTGCTGAATTTTGTACTTAAAGTACGTTTTAGGCACATCCGGTCACTATAAATATCACCTAGTGACGCAGTTCTACAATCCTCACTTCCCTACACTCTCTACTAGTGTAGTAAACTATTCCCGGCTCATAATGGCCTCAGAGACAGTAACTGTCTGATGCTGGCTATGTCAGCATGTTTACTGGGTATCCCGTATAGTGTGCTTACTGTGCTTTTGTGCATCAAGGTTGTCACTAAGGTTTGTGTGTAAATAATAGAGTGACAGTATAAGATGTGATGCAAGAGTATGTATGTATCAGAAATCAGTAAGCAGTTTATCCACAAGTTCAAGTAAGCACAGTAATTAAGCAGTAATTAATTATTAATTAAGTCGTACGGTTACCTGGTTTAGTGAGGGTTGTCACAGAATTGAATTCTCAAAAATTCTCTTCTCAAAATAGTTTTTCATCTCATTTCTCCGCAAATTTCTTCGATCATCATCTTCAAAATGACAAAATTGAAGCCATCCACAAAACCCACCTCCAAATCATCGTCGAAAGCGGCCTCTCAAAAGGCCAATCCCACTGAAATTCCACACAAACCATCTCACAATCTTCTGGGTCTTCTCACAAAACCCGGCACCACAGCAGCTTTCGACTCCATCATCAACACAATGGCGAAATCAAAGTACAAAACTTTGTTAACAGCCAATGCACCAATTTATTTGGCAACCCAAAGAGAGTTTTGGAAGAATGCAACCCTTGAAACACAAGGAGAAACTGTAACTGCCATCAACTCTTCTCTAAAGGGTAAATATGTCCAAATCACACCACAGTCAATTTCAGAGGTCTTTCAACTCGAGGATCAGCAAGGTAAAATTTCTTTCCCTAAAAACGAGTTGAAAATTGACTTCATTGAGAGAGGGTATGCAGACACTATGATGAAGAAAGCTACCTTACAAAAAGGTTTCTTTCCTTCTGCAAAAAGATTTTTATTCCATACCCTCCTAATGTGTGTTTCAAACAAAACCACTTCTTTTAATGAAATACCATTAAAGATTCAAAATCTGGGATATGCTATTCTTCAAGAAGAAAATTTTAATTATTCCCAGGAAATCTTTAAAGATTTGGTTAATAATGTTGAAACAAAATCATTCTTACTGTTTCCAAGGTTTTTAAGTTATTATTTTGAAAAGAAATTCAGTAAGGATGATCTTTCTGCAATAAACCAAGGTGACTCCATTCAAATAAATTGCTTAACTGCTGAAACTTTTACAAGGATGTCAACACCTTGCAAAACACAAGCAGAGGTGCCTGAGCAGATTTTAGCAGTTACAACTGCTCCTCAAGTATCTGCTGCTGAGCCCACTGCTCAAGGTGATCAAAGCAGCAGAACAACTGCTTTGAAACCCACACCTACAATCACCAAAAAGCCAACAAAAAGAAAAACACAAAAACCCCCAAACCCATCAAAAAGGCATCTCTGGAGGATGAGATACCAGAGCTTCTGCCAGTGACAACACAAAAGTCACACAAAACCACTGCTGCTACTTCCTCACAGCAGTTGGTACAAATATCTCAACCCATAGCCGAAACCCCTCATGCTTCTTCACAAAAAGATCAGGTTGTACAAATTGGGACACCACATCATGATGCTCTGGAAACACTCGTTTCCATCATCCACAGCTCAATTCCCGGAGCAAATTCTCTTTCTACACCAAACATCACATCCACAATTCCCACACCCACTAAACTGCTGTTGGATGCAATTGATTTGAACCAGGCACTAACCAGTCTTTCTCAATCACCTATCAATGAGAACATATCTCAACAAATGACTGGGTCTGATGTATCAATCTTTGCTAACCCACCAACACAACCTAAGGAGGTTACACCCCTTGAGTTACATGTAACTCTTGGTGGTAGTCCAAGTGAAGCAGCCACTACAACTGTTGAACCCACTGGTTTACAGTTGGACAGTGGTTACATTAATAAGTCTTCCTTGGAGGCAATTCCTTACATAGCACCTCTGCCAACCACCAGTGGATTTATTTATCCTACTGGCAACATCAAAAGGTTGTCAAGTGTTAAAGGAAGAAGACCCCAGTACCAAGAAAAAGGGGCATCAGTGGTTAGTGTTTGGAGTACACTCCCTACCTCAACCATTGATAAAACCACTAATAATGGGAAATCAGATGATCCCATTAAATTGGGTGATGATTTAAAATATCAGGATTTGACGGAACGAATTGAAAAGTTGGATACATCTGTTGCAGATCTTAAAAATATGCTACAGCAGGTGTTGAAAACACAAAAGATGCAATCCACTGTTGTTCCACCTCAAGCACCTGCTCCACCACAAGCATCTGCTACAAATGAGCTCTGGAATCTTTTCTAAGCAGATATTAAGGCTATCAAGGCCCATTTATTGGAAACCACTGGGACTGCTCCTCCAACAGTACTTTTCATTGATCAACTCCCAGAAGATAATGCCAAAAAGGGGGAGAAAATTCAGGAGTGGAAGAAGAAAGGAATAGATGATGGTCTGTACATTGAACCTGAGAAGGATGCTATGACCAGAAAAATTCCATTGCCAGATGGTAGTAAAAAGGTTGATGCTACCCAAGAAGCACTTGATGAAGGTGTAACAAGTGTAAAGAGGGATAGAATGGCAAATGATATTTCAAGATGGAATGAGGAAAAAAGAGCTTTCATGGAACTGTATGCGCAGGGTTGTTCTGGATCAAAGGATACTAAAAATCCTAAGACAAAAAGGAAACCCAAGTCCATCCCATCCAGATTTCCAAAGCCTCCAAAACCACCATCCAAAAGCCATCAGCATCAAACCTCCACCCAAACAGCTATTGTAACTCCTGTTGTATCAACTACTGCTGGTACTTCAGTTGTTTCAACATCTGTTATCACTTCAACACACACCACAACCACTGCCTTACCACCACTGTCATCTCCACCAAAAACAAACTCACCACCTTATCCTGCCAAAAAGCAGAAGACAACAGATGTTACAACATCTGTTGTAATGACAACAGTGGTTGAGATACCAGTTGTTTCAACTGCTGCTAGTCAATCACAAATCACTGCCACTCAAATCACAACCACTGTTCCATCCAAAACATCATCAGTCCCTCCTCAAACAAAAAGGAGAAGGCTAATTCTCAAAGATGATGATTATTCACCACCACCAACATCTTCAAAATCCTTGTCACTTGTCACCATTCCAAAACCCATACCTCTCTCTTCAGCTCAAATTCTAAAACCATTACCTCCTACTGGTGTCTCATTTCCTCTAGAACTCATTGCAGTTAGGGAAGAGATCAAATCTTTTTATTATGAGGATGACCCAGCTAAAAGGAGTTTGCCATCAGTTGAAGGATATCCCAGGCCTCACAATATTGAAGAATACTTGAAACTCAAGGCCAAGCAAGCAGAGGATATTGCTATAAAAAATAAACAAGGGAATTTTGATAGAGAATTTCAACAAAACTATCAATTTCTACTCACACTGGTCAGAGCAATGGAGCAATTTGCCAAAAATGTATGTCAGCAAATCTCTGAAAGGGTAGATGAGTCCTTGAGAAAAGACTACATTAAGAATATCATGACCTACAAGAAATACAAGGGGGAGAAACACATGTACAAAAACTGGACCATTCCTGAACTCGAAAAAGAGGCAGCCAGGATTCAAGAAATGATCAAAAATAAGGTCAAGCAGACTCCCCCTGAAAAGTTCAAACAATTTGAAGCTGAGAAGGCATTAAAGTTGAAGAGAATGAAAGAGGAGCTGATAGTAGCTGATTATGGGTCAAAGAATTCTGTGTCAAAGTGGGGAGAAGATAGGGTCAGGGCTACCTACAAAAGCTTAGAGGAACTTAGAAAGAAAGATCCAAAAGTTCCACAAAAGCCTGACTACTCCAAAGTAGAGGTCTCAAAAAGACCACCAAAGCCGCAAGTCAAAAGAACCACTGCTCCAGCTGGTGCTGCCATCTACAAAAGAAGGAGCCAAAACCAGTCAAGTGGTGAAACAATTCAAGATCTAAAAGCTGGAAATGCTGTTGTAAAAGCAGGCCTTAAATTAATGATAAAAGAAGATCTTGAATTGGAACAATCTGCAAGTACTGCTCAGCCAGTCATGAATAGGCCAGCCTCACCCAATACCTCTGCAAATAAACATCTCCCAAGAAACCCACCAGGCTCAAAAATACTAAAGTGGGAAACTGACAAACAGACCTACGTATTGACTTTGCTCAGGTCTGGTGGAGAAGTGAAGAAAATATCAAGGGAACAAGCTCTTGGCTTGAGTCTTGAAGATTTGCAGGATCTCCTTGATCTTCCACTTAGCAGGGATGATGAAGACACAGATGCCCTAGACTTTGAACTACAATTTAAAGGTCAGATAAGGGAACTGCTGATGAGGCAATAAAGAATTCCACAATAATGAAGAGTTTTGGCATTATCTGTTCCAGGGGAGATTGTTGGGATTGAACCCTACCAGAGGAACAGATAATTAAAGCCAAAACTGGGTCAGAGCAGTGGATCCAGAATAAGCAGATGTTACATACAAGTCTCTCCCCTTGAAAGTGATTTCAACATCTGCTGACCTCCTATCTACTGATCGTACAATCCACTGACCGTCAAATCTGCTGCTCTTGTAAAGACTGATAGAAGACTAAAGCTCTGCTGCTCAATCTACTGTCTTGAGTCAAGTACTGCTGATCCGGACAAGCACTGCCGGGTTCACAACAATGGAAGGATGTAGCAGCTGTTTAAGTGTCTTTTATGTTATGAAATGTAATAGTAGTAGTTAGTATAGCAGTGTTTGTATAGATCAGAGGTTAGAGTTTGTTAGGAGGTTAGATGTCACTTTCATGGTGACGTCAGCTAAGATGCTCAGTGGTTTGCTAGTGCCTATAAATAGAACAGTGCTCTGTACTGTTCTATTAGCTCTTTGCAACACCGTCTTCTTTGCACGAACAAAAACTGAGCTCTGGCTGAGGGGGAGTTTGTATTCAAGCATTACTTTGTAATCGTTGTTGAAATTAAATTCAATCATCCGGTTCTCTGTTGAAAATGTCTTGATCAAAGCAATACTCTCGTTTGATTGTATGCAAAGTTTGTTTCCATATTAATTCCGCTGCACAACTCATCCATTTCCATTTTAATTCGAACAGAAAATACAATCAAAACCAAACTCAGATCCAACATGTGGCGAAACTCTGGATGTTTCATCGAGGTGGATATGACTCAACCCCTTGGTTTCGTCGAGATAGTTCTCAACTCTCAGTTAGTTCATAAGTTTATATAACTAGACACTTTAAGCACATAATTTGTATAATAAATAGTAACAATAATAACACAAGATCTCAAACAACATCTCGGTATATAACAAACATGCGAATTACAAGGCAACCAGTCATGCAAACACAATAACCAAACAATTAACGTGTTGAGGAAAGACCTTGAAAACTCGAGTTGTCACATCATCCCCAACTTGAAAGAAATTTCATCTCGAAATTTAGCACGTGGTTACTGAGGAAGCTAGTTGTGTTGCGTGGTTTCCTGGTTTTCCTGGGGTGTCACATCATCCCCCCGTTGGTTTGGAATTTCATCCCGAAATTCTGTAGTAGCTTCAGCCTCAGTAGTGGTTTCACAGTTTTTGAACAATTGGGAATACTTGAGTTTCATTTGGTCTTCTCGTTCCCAGGTAAACTCTGGGCCACGACGGGAGTTCCAACGAACTCGAACAAGAGGAATCCTGGTATGCTTGAGAACTTTCACGTCTTGGTCTGTAATCTCTACAGGTCCTTCGACGAATCGCAGCTTGTAGGATCGTTTTCAGACCCGAACGAGTCGATCAGAAGAGTTTTTCTTAATACGAAAGGCGGAAACAGACGTATCAAGTTCAATTCAGCAAGAATATCACTTTAAACTGTCTTTATATTGATTTGACAAAGAATTACAACGAGGAGACACTTCGGCAGCACTTCGGCTCTCAACCAGAATGTTCAAGACTCTCTCAAACGAAATCAGGCATCACATATATATAGGCGAGTGATTCCGCTTGAACCAGCCTCAAACGAAATTACTCTCAAACAGAATCAGTAATTTCGTTTGAAACTGTCTTGATCATTTCAAGCGGAATTACATCATGTAATTTCGTTTGAAATCACATCTCATCCTATATTTGACATTTTTCTCGTATAACGTGCCCTGATCTATCTAAATACAAACAAGACTCGATACAAGATGAAGTCGACAGATGCATGCACCAACAGACTCCCCCTCGAATGTTGACGAGTCTTCAGTGTCGAGTCTTCACATCTTCAGTCTTTATCAGTCCTCTTGAACTCTTCGAAGTATCTAACAATGTAAAGTATCCTCAATCTATCTCTTCTCTTTCTTCCAGAATCTCGATCTGGCTATATTTCACTATCATCCCAAGATCTGTAGCTGGCTCTTACATTCTCCTGATCAGATCTCTTGTTTCCTTAAGTTCATCAGCATCATCAGCGTGCGTGAATTTCAGGATTTGAACTTGGCTCTTCAATCTTCAGACTCCCCCTTTTGACAAGCTGGGATCATAGCCTGACCTACCTGCACAAACTCCACCTTACAATAAATTTCACAATTTTAACATTTAACAAATTTATTCTCTGCTTATCATTTGTAAACACAAATCAATAAAAGATTTTACAATATTAATCACCGATGAACCTCTTGAAGAAATAACTTTTTTCTATTCAAAAACTTTTTCATCTTTTAAACTGACTCCCCCTTACTGAATGTCATCATGTTTAGCACTTGGAATTTTGAAAATCAGCTCTCCAACATCAGTTGTCGAAAATCTTTTTCAATTTTTCAAAATTTATGCTAAAACACACTAAAAATCTTTTTGGATTTTTGAATAACATGCAATGCAATAAATAAATATTTACAGATAATATTTTTGTGAGTTTGTGTAAGAGGATCATATCAGTTTTTAAGACAAATCACCAACACAGTTAAGCTTTAAACATTTTAAGTTCTAAATGATTCACTTAGATTGTCAGTATACTGATCCACTTAAATTTCCACACAAAGTTCAACTGTTTCGAGATACGAGATTAATGTTTTAAGCATTTAAACTTATTCGCATGTCCCACCTCAGAATATACTCCCATATCCAGATCCCAATATTCAGTCTTACAGGTGAGTATACCACAGATGATATCTGTAAAGGGTTAAATTGCGAGGGCCGTGAGAGCTCAGGTCAGAACCTCCGTTCAGCAAAGAGATGACGACTTCGACTTTTGGTGTGTCCCCTTTAGAGGATATTTTGTTTCAATAGCACATGATTAGCATTTTCAGTGTTTCATCATTTTTTGTACTGAGGGAGATGCTATATTTCAAGCAAGCAGAAAGTATTATACGGGGACTAGGCCATTGCTTTCGCAAAATCAGAAGTCCCGGGATAATACCCTAGATATCACTGAGTATAAAGACCTAGTATCTCAGAAAGAGGGACATTTCAAACAAGATTTCGGGGGTTACCCATATATTCGAGAGATGTTACCCACGAAATAAGCAAGTTTGAAATTTAGGTTTATATCTCATCACAATCTATTAAATGTGCAAAAACCTACTGGCACATCATCAGTGAGACCGTTTATCACATTTTTGACTTTCCAATTCTTTAACATATTGTGATTGTCCACTGATGTACTATCATTTCCTCTTTTTTACAACAAAACTCATTTTGATTTTATCATGTTTTTGACTTTTTTAAATTTTCAAATGTTTTTGGATTTTCTGAAATTCTTACTCCCCCTAAAATGCAAAAGCATTTAAGAGAAAATATGAAAACAAACTGTACAAATAAAATGACAACTGATATCAAATCACTTCACTTCTCCATCCACTTGGCATAAACAATCAGAACTCCCCCTTACAACAAACTATTTTCCCATTATGATTTCAAAACACTTAAGTTTTGTTTTAAACAAATGGATTTTTCGAAAAATAAGTTTTGTTGATTTTATAAACCACTTGTAGGTATGGGGTTTCATCACATTGTTTTATCAATCACTTGAAAAAAAAATTAAACATTTTTAAGTTCAACCAACAAATATCAATTGTAGAAAATCAAGTACAACTTAATGTCCCTGATTTACCACTTGTAAGACGAAATCACTTTCGTGAATTTCTCAAGAAAGATGCCGATACCTGCTCCACTCTTACCAACCTGGGAGCTCCGGCAAGTCATACTGTTCACTCATCATAATAGGTTCCATCCCAGTCATAAACCTGGGACGAAACACCCTTACCTGGTTTCTTCATTTTCTTCTCATAGAACTCTTTAACCCCTTTGACTTTTCTGTCAACCATTTTTCCGAAAATATGGTGCACTTTGACATTAAAAACTTTTTCAACATCAAATTCTTTCTTTTCAGAATAAAATTGATTTGAAATTTCAACCTTACCAATTTTCTTCTTAAAATTTTCAGCCCAAAGTGGTGGAAAATTCACATCATCCACTATCGGCACCTTTTTCCATAACCTGTGGCTCATCTGATTTTGTGGAATAAGATTCATCGCCCGAAGTTAGCTCCTCTGATTTTGATGAATCAGAATCATTGCTAGACCCATCATCAGATTTCTTAACAACCTATTTTTGGTTGTCAAGATTTGCACTTTTCTTGTAAAACCTCTTTGAACATTCACCAATTTCAAATTTCAAATTTTTGAAAAGTTTAGTTCTCTCAATTGGTGGTTCAAACTTAACCATTTTTTCTTTCAGTTTAGAAACTCCCTGTTTGGTTTGAATTGCTTGTGAACATTTCACAGTTAGATGTCCAATTCTACCACATTTAAAACAGGTTCGAGTCTCCTTCTTCTTTTGATCACCCATCTTCTCCATTTCTTCTTGCTTCTTCACAAGGAATTCTTTGTTCGACTGCTTTCTGAACAAATTTTCTTTTTCTTCTTCTGAAGATGTACCTGAAACAAATATCATTTTTGATTTAAAATATCGAACGTATTTTACATTTTTATAATTTTTTGGTGGAATAAAACCAAGACCTTTCTTTTTGAAATTACTGTTATGGTTTGGTTTCTTTCGATAACCAGAACCAGAACTGTAACCCTTTTTCTTGTTTTCTTTTTGTTGAACTCTTGAGGTGTATTTTTTAGGTATTTCAGAAAGATTTACATCTTTTATTTCAGATATATTAATTTCTGTTAATTTGAAAACCTTTTTGATCAATTCAGTTTTGACACCTCTTATTGGAAATTCCTCATCAGAATATAATTTGTCGGAATCATTCAATGTATATGCAACTTTGAATGTTTCGTCATTCAAATTAGATTTTGATAGAATAAATTCTTTATTGTAAACCCATTTCTCCCTTTTGACTAAAGGACTTGACATGTCAGATTTAGACTTTGACTCTGATTTAGACTCCGACTTTGACTCCTCTATTTCATCGTTATCTAACACATGATCCACCACTTTCTTCATCAATTGAGATTGTTGATCAGTGTCAGATGATGTAAAAGTGACATCAATATTTTCTGGCAAGTTAACTAAAGACTCCGACTCCCACTGTAAGTTTGTTGCCTTTTCGACTCTTTCTGAATTTGGATTTCTTGGAGAATATCCATTTTCAAGCGGGGGTGGACACTTGTTGTAACTGACACCTTGTTTCTTACCAGATGTCTTAACTTCAATATCCTTCTTCTTTTCCTTTTTCTTTTTGGAAGTCTTTTCTTCAGATACTATCTGTTCTTTAGTTACTTCATCATCCTCAAATGCCTTCATGCCTTCAACAGTTGGATAAATCCTGTCAATGACATAAGAAGTACATGAGTAACTTTTTAACAACGTATTTACTCTTTCAGTTTCAATTCTTTGTGTTTCCAGTTTTTGTTCTAGCACAACACACTTCTCAATGTAATTATTCACCACTTTCTGCTTTGTCATGAAAGCTCCTTGAAGTGTTTTCATGGCTGTTGCTTGTTCATCACTTGATTGATTGTACTGATTCATGGCCTTGTTCAGAACATCGTAAGATTCCTTCAACCTGTTCATGTTGTTAATCAATTCGCTGTTTTTCTTTTTCATGATCTCACAGGTTTCACAATTCACAGTAATCTTTCTTGCA
The DNA here is from genome assembly GCA_030545235.1 of Helianthus tuberosus. NCBI lineage: Eukaryota > Viridiplantae > Streptophyta > Magnoliopsida > Asterales > Asteraceae > Helianthus > Helianthus tuberosus. Next base: position 125,642,762 of record CM060376.1, on the reverse strand, counting down.
TCAACTTCTTCATCAACTTTGAACTTTGGAACTTCCTTTACCTTTCTCTTTATCACTGGAACTTCCTCATCATCACTGCTGACGGGTGTTTTGATCTTTTTCTTTTTAGCTTTTTCATCTTCACTGTCACTTTCCTCCATCATTTTCAAGTGTTTCTGCATTCGTTTTGCATAATACTCATTATCATCATCACTATCTTCTTCAATACGAGCAACAAAAGCTTTTGCTTTTAAAATATCTTTATCCGGACAGTAATCATCCCAACTAAAACCTTCCCAGCTAAACCCTTCAGGTAATTTTTCATCTTCTTGTTCTATCAGACATGCTTTACCATCAGCTGAAATATATTTGTCCCAACTGAAACCTTTTGTTGGCTTTTTGTCATCCTGATTCACCATACAAGCTCTCTTAGATGATTCTTCGATTGTTTTCCTGGCATGTGCAGTTTGTGGTTCTTGATGTTGTTGTTGAGCAACTTGATGATAAATTGCTTTCCGATAGTAATCATTGTTGTTGAACGGGTTTTGAGCTCCACTTGCTTCGCGATTAGTGCACTCCCTCTTAAAGTGTCCTTTTTCTCTGCAACGAAAACAAGTAACTTTAGATTTATCAAAACCCAAATTAGAAACACATACATCACGGAAATCATCTTTTTCTGTGATCTGTTTGAACTTCTCAGCTCTCCTCAACACACTTGCCAAACATCACTTAATATCCATCAATTCCATTTCTTCAGCATCAATCTGATCGTAATCCTATTTTGTAAGCATTGGATTCCCGATCCGACCTGCAACTAAACTACCATATGACTCTAAAACAGTCCCCAACAAAGACATGTGACTTTTTGCAACTTCTTCAGAATAATCTTGATCATTCTCAAGATTCAAAACAATGTTGCATTGTAACTTTCTGCCATTCTTGGTTGCTGACATGTTTGGATCAAATGACGGATATGACGAAAAACTCGTTTTGCTGTTTGATCCTTTAGAAGAACCTCCCGATGAACTCTTAGCATTGAAAGCTGTTTCAACCTTTGGTGACATGTTGGTCTTGTCATTAATACCAGCTTTGTAATAAAGACCGATATCTTGTTCACCATCAAAATCTTTCATTCTTGAAATTTTTCTTTGTTCCATCTCCTGAGCTTCTAATTTCTCAATTAACTTGCTCAAAGTTAAATTGTTAAACCCTTTCTTGTTTCTCAACATCATGAGATATATACCCCAAGTTTCATGTGGTAAAGCATCAGCTAATTTTTCAATCAATTCCTCATTGTCTTTTGTAATGCTTACTCTCTTCATGTTGACTAACAAATTGCAGTATCTTTCAATGATCTGCTTTGTGCTTTCATTTTTCAAACCACGAAATAGATCAAACTCTTTCTTCAAAAGCATTTTTTTGTTTTTTATCATTTCTTGACTTCCAACAAACTTGGATCTTAATGCTTTCCATATTGAATATGCACTTCCAGTGTGTTGCAATAAGACCAAAATATCCTCTTTAATAGCTTGTTGCAATAAACTAATCATCATCATTTCGTTTTTGTATTTCTTTTTCTCATCCACACTCATATCTTTGATAGCAATCTCATCTTCGCCATCATTTGTTGGTCTAACATATTTCGTCTCAATACATTCCCAAGCATCCAAATAATTTGCTTGCACCCAATTTTCTAATCATTCCTCCCATCCTTTATACTCCTCAATGTTCATAAGCTTTGGCGGTTTTTGCATAGTACCCGTTTCATTTTCCATGGTCAAGTTCTTGGTAACACTAGCCGGAGTAGTCGGGGTAGTAGCAAATGCATTATAAAATTCCTCTTCCATGTTTCACTTTTCAAGAAATTCACAAACACTGTTTTCAAGCGAAATTAGTTTCCAAGCTGAATTACACTTCTCAAACGAAATTACTATTTGTGTGAAATAACCCTGTTTAAACGGAATCAATACTTTCAAAAGAGATCTCTTTTCAAGCGGAATAGCTTTTCAAACGGAATACCTAATTTCGTTTGAACAAACACTCCTTTCAAACGGAATCCCTAATTTCGTTTGAAATTCTCAAACGGAATTACAAGTTGGAGCGGAATAGCTGATTTCAAACGGAATTACTCAAGCGGAATACCGGTTTCAAGCAGAATTAAGGACTAATTCCGTGTGAAATGCCGCTGACATCATCATACTCGAGCTGTTTTTCAAGCGAAATTACAGATTTTATCAGTTTTAGATCGAATTAAGGTCCAATTTTTTCAAGGATTTGTTAAAACACTATTGCGCACATTATGTGAGAAAATTAGCTGATTTTAACCGTGAAAAGTTGTTAATTTTGAAAAAGAAGGTGTAGAAATCAGAAATTTCAGCTGAATTGATAAGAACTCTTCAACCTGGCTCTGATACCACTTGTAGGATCGTTTTCAGACCCGAATGAGTCGATCGGAAGAGTTTTTCTCAATACGAAAGGCGAAAATAGACGTATCAAGTTCAATTCAGCAAGAATATCACTTTAAACTGTCTTTATATTGATTTGACAAAGAATTACAGCGAGGAGACACTTCGGCAGCACTTCGGCTCTCAACCGGAATGTTCAAGACTCTCTCAAACGAAATCAGGCATCACATATATATAGGCGAGTGATTCCGCTTGAACCAGCCTCAAACGAATTACTCTCAAACGGAATCAGTAATTTCGTTTGAAACTGTCTTGATCATTTCAAGTGGAATTACATCATGTAATTTCGTTTGAAATCACATCTCATCCTATATTTGACATTTTTCTCGTATAACGTGCGCTGATCTATCTAAATACAAACAAGACTCGATACAAGACGAACTCAACAGACGCATGCACCAACACAGCTGATCGTCGATAGTGAGCTCCTTCAAAGGAATTATGAGGGTCTCATCTGACAGACACTTCTTCAGATTCAACACATGGAATACGTTGTGAACTCCACTGAGTTCTTCAGGTAGATTCAATCTATAAGCCACTTTTCCAATCTTCTCAGTGATTTCGAACGGTCCAACGTAACGCGGATTGAGTTTGCCCCTTTTACCAAAACGAACCACACCCTTCCAGGGTGAGACTTTGAGTAGCACTTGATCCCCAACCTGGAACTCGAGTGGTTTCCTGCGCTTATCAGCGTAGCTTTTCTGACGGTCGTGAGCTGCCGCCATTCATTGTCGTATCTAAGCAATCTTTTCTGTCGTGTCGACGTTGAGTTCTGGACTTGTGATTTGGCTATCGCCAACCTCTGCCCAACAAAGAGGTGATCGGCATTTACGTCCGTACAATGCCTCAAATGGAGTGGCCTGAATACTGGTGTGGTAGCTGTTATTGTACGAAAACTCCACCAAAGGGAGGTGCTTTTCCCAACTATTGCCAAAATCAATTACACATGCTCGAAGCATGTCTTCAAGGGTTTGGATGGTGCGTTCCGACTGCCCATCCGTTTGCGGGTGATATGCTGTGCTCATGTCTAAACGAGAGCCAAAAGACTTGTGCATTGCCTGCCACAGTTCAGAAGTAAAACGCGCATCACGATCGGAAATAATAGAGGTTGGCACTCCGTGCCTCGAAACAACTTCCTTAAGATAAACGTCTGCTAGAGTGGAGAACTTATCCGTTTCCTTGATAGCCAAGAAGTGTGCAGACTTTGTGAGTCGATCCACGATCACCCAAATGGTATCATTTCCGCGTTGAGATCTAGGCAGGCCAGTAACGAAATCCATGGAAATTTGCTCCCATTTCCATGTCAGGATCTCTGGTTGTTGGAGTAGGCCTGATGGTTTCTGGTATTCGATCTTGACTCTCGCACAAGTTAAACATTTACTGACATAGGTTGCTATGTTGGCTTTCATGCTAGGCCACCAATATGTAGTCTTTAAGTCGTGGTACATCTTATCCGAACCAGGATGTACTGAGTAACGAGACTTGTGCGTTTCATCCATCACAAGCTCGCGTAAGTTTCCGTGAAGTGGCACCCAGATGCGCCCATTTACATAGTAGGCGCCATCTTCCTTTTGTTCTAACCGTTTCCTCGATCCTCGTAGGGACTCCGCCCTGATGTTCTCTACTTTCAATGCTTCAACCTAAGCATCTCGTATCTGAGCGGGAAGACTAGATTGGATGGTAAGTTGTAACGCTCGCACGCGCTTAGGTGTAGTATCTTTTCGACTGAGGGCGTCGGCCACAACATTGGCTTTGCCCGGATGGTACCTGATCGCGCATTCATAATCATTCAAGAGTTCGACCCAACGACGTTGTCTCATGTTTAACTCCTTTTGCTTGAAGATATGCTCGAGACTCCTGTGATCGGTGTAAATGGTGCACTTGGTACCGTACAGGTAATGTCTCCATATCTTAAGTGCGAAAATAACTGCTCCCAGTTCCAGATCGTGAGTAGTGTAATTCTTCTCGTGAACCTTAAGTTGCCGCGATGCATAAGCAATGACCTTGTCATGTTGCATCAACATGCAACCAAGTCCTTGGATAGACGCGTCGCAATAAACTACAAAGTCGCCTGTGCCTTCAGGCAATGAGAGAATTGGTGCGCTACAAAGTCTATCCTTTAAGTGCTGAAATGCAGATTCCTGTGCATCACCCCAACGATAGGTGACACCTTTCTGGGTTAGTGAAGTGAGAGGTTGTGCAATCTTGGAGAAATCCTTGATGAACCTAATGTAATAGCCTGCCAAACCCAAGAATTGGCGGATTTCTGTTGGCGTACGGGGTGCAGGCCAGTTCTTCATCGAGTCTAGCTTGGATGGATCAACGTGAATCCCATCCTTGTTTACCACGTGGCCTAGGAAGTGGACTTCGCGGAGCCAGAAGTCACATTTCGAGAATTTGGTATACAATTGCTCTGTTCGAAGAAGTTCCAAAATAAGTCTCAGGTGTTGCTCGTGTTCCTCCTGACTCTTCGAATAGATCAGGATATCATCGATGAAAACTATGACAAACTTATCTAAGTAGGGCTTGCACACTCTGTTCATAAGATCCATGAAGACCGCAGGTGCATTCGTCAATCCAAATGGCATAACCAGAAACTCGTAATGCCCATACCGGGTCCTGAATGTTGTCTTAGAGATATCCTCATCTCGGACTCTCAGTTGATGATAACCTGACCTCAAGTCAATCTTTGAGTAGAAACTCGACCCTTGCAACTGGTCGAATAAATCATCAATGTGTGGGAGTGGATAGCGATTCTTCACCGTCACCTTGTTGAGTTTGCGGTAGTCAATACACATTATGAAGGTACCATCTTTCTTCTTGACAAATAACACTGGAGCTCCCAGGGCGAAGAGCTAGGATGTATGGAACCCTTTTCCAAGAGTTCTTGTAGTTGCGTGGACAGTTCTTCAAGTTCTGATGGAGCTAGACGATAAGGTGCACGAGCTATTGGTACTGCTCCAGGAGCTAGCTCGATTTGAAATTCGACCTGGCGATGAGGCGAAAGACCATGTAATTCCTCAGGGAATACCTCAGGAAAGTCACGTACGATCGGGATATCTTCTATTTTCTTCTCTTTCTTTGAGGTGTCAGTGACGAGGGCTAAAATAGCAGTGTGGCCCTTTCGCAAACACTTCTGAGCCTTGAGGAAAGAGATGATGCCCACGACAACACCACTCTTATCACCATGTATCACGAGAGGTTCTTCACCAGAACGAGGAATACAGACGATTTTCTCCTTGCAAATAATCTACGCTTGATGTCGAGATAGCCAATCCATCCCAATAACAACGTCGAAACTATCAAGTACGATAGGAATAAGGTCGATAGAGAAGGTCTGACCAGCTAAGATGAGATTACAACCCTTAACTATATGTGTGGCCTCGAGACTTTTACCGTTTGCTAGTTTTACTGTGTGATTGGTGTTCAAAAGTGTTGGAGTGCGCTTAAGCATATGACTAACCTTTAAGGACACATAACTGGTATCGGCACCCGAATCAAATAAAACAGTAACAAAGAAATCATCCAGAAGAAACTTACCGATCACTACGTTGGGATCGTTCCTCGCGTCGCCCTGACCCAGCACAAAAGCACGTCCCCTGGCACCATTGCCATCATTGTTACCCCCGTTATTGTTTCCGTTCCCCTGATTATTGTTGTTGTTCTGATTCTGGTTCAACTGGGGGTAGTTCCTCTTGAAGTTACCTTCAGCACCACATTGATAGCATCCCCTGTGACCCTGCTGTTACTGTGGCTGATTCTGTGGAGCTGGTGGCTGTTGTTGACGATTCTGATTTGCAGGTCGTGCGCCCCTGCAATCCTTTGCTTCATGACCAAACTTGTTACACCTCAGACAACGACCCTTGTTGCATTGCCCACTATGATGCTTGTTGCATCGGTTGCACTTGGGGTGGTTTCCCCTGTATCCACCCTGCCCTTGACTACCAGAAGATTGCTGACCAGGACTCTGGTAGTCATCAGTCTTTCGCTGCTGAGATTGAGACTGAGCTGATGTTGAACCCTTTCTTGAGACTCCATCCCATTTGCGCTTGTTGTCACTGGGGGCATCAGTAGTAGCAGTAGTAGTAGTACCAATACGCTTGGGCAACCTGTTCTGTTCGACTGCCTGATCAGTGAGACGATGAGCCAAGCGAATAACTTGCTGGATAGTGGCGAGGTTTGCTGCAGTCACATGACTCTGAATCTCTGGCACTAAACCTTTAAGGTACAGCTCGATACGTTTTATAGAAGGATCCACCATAGTAGGGCACAAGATGGCCAACTCGTTCGATCTTTTCGTGTACGCTTCAATTTCCGACCCCGTCATCTTTAAGTTAAAGAACTCCACCTCCAGCTTGTGGATGTCATCACGATTACAGTATTCCTCCTTGATCAATTCCTTGAAATCGTTCCATGGGGTGGCATTAGCAACAACCAACCCCAGCATCTGAACCTGAGCGTTCCACCACGTGAGCGCTACACCTTCAAGAGTACCAGTAGCATACTTCACCCTACGTGCCTCAGGGCATTCACACATCTCGAAAACAGACTCAAGCTTCTCAAACCAGTGAAGGAGGCCTACAGCTCCCTCAGTGCCGTTGAAAGTAGTAGGTCGGCAGTCCATAAAATTTTTGAAGGTACAAACAGGAGGCTGAGCATGTTGACCTGTCGTGCGAGTAAGAAGAGACAAGGTTAAGCACAAGTGTTGGTTTACGAGAGTAGGATCTAAAGATCCTAGAGTAAGTTGCTATGGAAGGTTATACCTCCTGCCTGAGCGGCTGCGAGTGCTGCAGTAACTTGTTCATTGATTAAAGCCGTCAACTGGGCTTGAGTTAGGTTGATACGTCCACTCATGATCTTCATATCAAAGGAAACATGAGTGAGAAAAGTGTCGTGAAAGTGCGATAACAGAAGAGAGTAAGCACATATGTGTTTCAAACAATAGTCGCTACATTCATCTAAGCATATCATGAACAATATACTATGTAACTAACATGTAGATAATATAAACATAAACTATATCACCTAGAATGTTGAGTCTTGCACGTGGAGCGAAGCGTCGTTGTGGATCGTTGAGCAATGTTCAGGTTATAGTCTGGTTTTGTCAAAAAGCTTTTCCCCTTTTTAAAACCAAGTTCACTATAACCAATGGCTCTGATACCAATCTGTCACACCCCCCAAAATCCACATGCGGAGTATCACCGCTTGGAGGCGTGACTGACCAGGATCTAGCCACCAATCATATTGAACTATGAAATCAAGTAAGTAAAACCAAACCCAATATAATTGGTGTTTAAAAGAAACCAAACATGTTTAAGCAATCAGCGGAAGCATAGTAATGTTTAAATACCAAAACATAGTTTAAAGTTCAAATGTTAAGTACGGGACATAACAGTCCATATCCCATAATGACCTCCTCCTCGTGCAAGCTCCATAAGCGTCTAACGACATGCAAGGCATGTAACAACGAGTCAACAACAAAGTTGAGCGAGTTTACAGTTGGTTGTTTAGTTGTACCAGTTTGTTTTGAAAACCACAAGTTGTTTCATAAACCACGAGTTAACCAGTTCCTTTATTTCCCAAACCATATCCATAATCAGTGGGGGCTTCCCCATGTGAACCACTAGACCGTTACCATATCGACAACTGACGAACAATAGTTGTGCCCTACGTCAATGTCTATCATCATTGACAGTTTGCCATGATCCATTAGTACACGCCCGTCCGAACGGCACAATGTGAGGTTTGTCGAACCTAATAGCGCTATTAACTAATGACCCGCTCGCCATCAGCCTCGGCGATTAAGTCGATATAAAATGAGGGACTTAATGATAGAGTTTTGTCTAGTAAGTTTAAGGTTGTTTTCCTACCCAAGGAGGACGAACGTACGTATTCTACCCAAGGAGAATACGCAAGTTTAATATTGGCATCCTACCCAAGGAGGATGGCCATACATATCCTACCCAAGGAGGATATGCAGGTTCCGTTTTAATTCTTTAACCCATTCCCAACCACCGGGAATCCCATGCCTTATAAAGTGTGTGAACTCACCTCGGTTTGCTCGGTAAGATTATTACTCGCTCACAAATAATTCAATCCAAGCCTATGGTGTTTATACATGCGTAATCAGTTGATAATCACATAGTTCAAGTAACAGTCATGATCATAACGCATATTCGAGCAACAACTAACACATAGCATTTAACAGTTATACAAGCTCATGCAACCCATGCTTTATATTTAACAACACGTAACTAACATAGTTAACCCTTAACAGACTTAACTGAGTTACTGTGTGGTTTACCCACTTGACGAAACTCCCTGTTTCGTCATGATTCCCATTTGACGAAACCCTAAGGTTTTGTCGTTATTACCCTTGGCGAAACCCCTAGGTTTCGTCATAATTCTCTATCGACGAAACTCCCAAGTTTCGTCACCCCGAGTTTCGTCGACATGTATGGGTTTCGTCAACACGGAGGCTTCATCATTGGCAACAGTTACGTATTCAAAGAAACCCTAATTGCATTCTAAAAGTTGATCATCAATCATCAAACCTAGCCACTGATTACATGTTATCAGATTGTTGATACAAACAACATTATCCATTAACTTAAACATTCATGATACACAACATCTAATCGAACATAGACAGTGGACATAAACCATTACAATCATAAGCATCAGATCTAGTCTAAATGATTAGCGACAGAATCATCGAAGCCTATCTATTAACTAATTCATCATCAACCGATCAAATCCTCAACATACGAGACCATAACCGATAATCTAGCGACCCATAACAATCAATCCCATTATCTAATCCTGATCTACGCATTACTCAACAACAGCAAACAACGATTTCAATTAAACAGTTGATGACGATTTCAAGCAAACAATCATGTAAGGGTTAAGCACTAACCAAGATAGAAAAAACTAATGGATTGATCGGAAAGAAAAGACTCCGAGTGCTTGCAGTTGTCGTCGCACAGAGAGGAGGACTCTAGGGTTGAAAACTGATAACCACTGAGCTTTTACGTAACCCTAAGTCATTATATATTCGCGTATAAGAGTTGGGCCCTTACTGGGATTCGCAGTGAAATGGGCCGACGAAACCCTGAGTTTCGTCGTGATAGACATGGCGAAACCCTCAGGTTTTCGTCGAGTGGAGATGTGGCGAAACTCTGGATGTTTCGTCGAGGTGGATATGACGCAACCCCTTGGTTTTGTCAAGATAGTTCTCAACTCTCAGTCAGTTCATAAGTTTATAAAACTAGACACTTTAAGCACATAATTTGTATAATAAATAGTAACAATAGTAACCAAGATCTCAAACAACATCTCGGTATATAACAAACATGCAAATTACAAGGCAACCAGTCGTGCAAACACAATAACCAAACAATTAACGTGTAGAGGAAAGACCTTGAAAATTCGAGTTGTCACATCCTTAATTCCCTCTGTCTAGCAGCTCTTGCAGTTATATCGGAGGCTCATGCTTCGCAGACGAAGCTAGTCGGTAAGGCGTCATTCGGCACTGGTGCCGCTCCTAGCACTAGGTTCATCCTAAACTCCTCTTGTTGCTGTGGAGGTATTCCTGACAAGTCTTCAGGAAAGGCTTCTGGGAATTCCTCCACCACGGGGTTGTCTTCTAGCTCCAACTCCTAGGTCTCCTTATCGGCAACATGAGCTAGAAAGGCTATGCAGTCTACTTGGAGGCGCTTCCGTGTCTCTTCGACCAATGAGAGATGTCGCAGACCCACGGTCTAGTACCCTTGCACCTATTGCAAGAAGGTTGTGTACTATAAATGTTTCATCATTCGCAAGAGGGATGCGACTGATTTTTCCTTATATCGAACGACTTCGGCTCTATAATTGGATATCCAATCCATGCTGACTATCGTATCATGACTTTCCAAGTCAATGGTAACAGAAGGTTCCAGCCTCCTGAGTTCCCAAAATATAATCCTTAATCGCCTCGTCTGCTTAAACTAACCTTCAACATGCCGATTCTAAAGAATACGGGACGTCTTATTCTACTCAAAACTAGGCCAAGCAGTTTCTTAAGTTCTATGCATACAAGGTTAAAGTTGGTGCCAGTATTAATCAAAAATAGATGCATAAGATTGGTTAATAGGGAACGTACCCGTAACCGCATCTGGATCCTGGCGTGCTTCACGAGCTCCAACCGTGAAGACCCTTCCTCTCTTGGTTCTTCCTAGGGCAATCTTTCCTAAAGTGTCCTACTTCACCACACCTGTAGCAACCTGGAATTTTCCCATTATCTCTTTCGTCTGGATCCTTTGCCCAACAGGCATCCTTGCTGTGCCCTCCCTGTCACACCCCGATAACAAATCACGACGGAATCGTCGGGGAGTGTCGTAACAGAATCATTGTTTCAAAACACACGGAAACTTGAAGTTTCGTTTTATTAAACATTAAATATTTACATCATCTGGAAATCTAAATAAACAATTTAAACATAGTCTATCATTGTTATTAAGTCACTAAGGCCTCGTCCAGTCCTATGTGAGCATGCATCCTAGCAATCAACATCATTCAACAACACCTTAAACATATGTGAAAACAAAGTTAGCAAAGAAATGATGGCGAGTACATAGGTTTTTGAGAGTGTCGAATTCATGGCTAGTTTACATGTTGCAATACTTAATTTAAAACCTTGTTTTGAAAAGTATTGTATTGCGACATAATTAACCAACTCAAATCAAGTTGGTTATAATTTATAAAATCTCGTAGCCATGATTCTTAACCCAAAACATTTATTTAATTAAATCAAATTGTAAAACATCTCGTAAAAACTTGTTAATAATTCTTGTTAATAAAATTCGTTAATAAAATTCGTTAATAAAACTCGTTAATAAATCTCGTTAATAAAAATCGTTAATAAATCTTGTTAATAAAACTCGTTAATAAATCCCGTTAATAAAACTCGTTAATAAATCTCGTTAATAAAACTCGTTAATAAAACTCCGTAATAAATCTCGTTAATAAAACTCGTTAATAAATCTCGTTAATAAAACTCGTTAATAAATCTTGTATGGTTTATATCAATTCGAAAACCTCGTTTGTGTGACAACGTTTCGAAATTGTTTATCCAAGTGAACTAAATAACGCCACGGTATGTAATATGATGAAAACACTTATATATAGGAAGTACCAGCGGCGTATCCACCATGCTTTCATCACATTACACCCGTCCCGTTATATAAACACTAACCAAAAACCAATCGTTTACCCAAATTGTTTAATTCGTTAAAAATCGCTTTAGTCGTTTAAATCATTCTCGTTTTAAATTGTGAAAACTACTTTTGATTGTCTCGCTAATAACATCCAAACCTTCGCAACTCGCCTATCGCATCTCGCATTAATAAACCACCAAAGGGTAAATTAACAATCACAGATTCAGTCGTTACCCACCTAACCCACACATAACCATGGGTGCAGTCTGATAACGGGATTTGTCAGATCCTATGGTACCATAACCTAATACTGGTCGGTTCGGCCAAAACTAATGGATATTATTCGTTATGTAAATACAACCAACAAGTTTGTTTACTTTAGCAAAATCGTTATAAATTTTGTTTAAATCATATCATTTATTTATGAAACCATCGTTAAAACCTTGAAAACATTTAGCACATATGAATCACCCCAAAACAATTGAAAACAGTAAAATAGGGGAACTATGTACTCACCTGATAATGCTTAGAGGTCTTGAACAACAACCAAGCAAAGCTAGAGGGAGCACGGAATCATTCGGTAACCTAATAACTATATAAATAAACCGGACCTAAGTCGGAAGATCGGATAGGATGAGGTTTTGTAAACCAAATGAGTATTGGAACTCATATGACATGGTTTAACAAAGTCTACATTCTAAATCGAAACCTAACCTAAGTGCTTTCGACCCATTGTGACCCATTAAGGTAGCTTATGCTACTTTAACGTGTCGTTCGCGTAAAAGTGCGTTCGAGACGTCTAACTAGTCCTATGACAAGTATTATATACCTAAGCATCATTAAATATGTTGCATAATCAATTAAGTGACAAAAGTTTGTGTTACATACGCTTAATTACCAATTATGCATGAAAAGGGTATTTTGGTCATTTACCTAAGGCATATAATCCACCTATCATACAACTAATTAAACCTAAGTGACCATAAGTTTAACCTCGGAAGGTTATTCCCTGTGCAACTATGGTCACTAAACATGTTTGGTCAGATCCTAATGATTGACCAAACGGGTCGTGTTCGAAAGTCTAAGCGGGTGTTTAGTCCGCTTGACTTGCGACTCTACACAAGCACTAATCTAAAAAGTGATGAATTAAACATGTTAAAACATGTTTAACGAATTTAGAAAACAGATTTGGTATCAAAACAAACGGTTTTGATACCCAAAAGTAGTTTGGTTACAAAATACGCGAGAATGCGCATTTTGGCCGAAACTACGACTCGTCACTGAGCCTAGATAACATGGTAATCAGTAGGTATAGTCACTAGGGACTATAACCACCGTGATTACGCTCACGTTATGAAGTTCAAACGAACTTCGCATTGACCATAAATTGGTCAATGCAGAAAGTCAAACACAGTTTGACTTTCACGCTAAAAACGCGTAAAAAGAACGAAGGAATACTTACGAAGGGTCCCCACAAGTTTGATTTTCCAAGTATTCCCAGGTATGAAGTGGTTAACACTTCAACTTAGAGAAATTTCAGAAAATCAAGTGGGTTTGAAATGAAGTGGGGGTTGCTATTTATAGGAAATCTAGAACCGTTAGGATCGTTCATCGTAAAACGTGCTTCGATCTGGATCGTACACATGTGGCCCATGGTTTTGGGATACTAGGGGTGCCCGAAAACCAGCTAACGGTATTGAAAATGTTACAAAATAGACCCCCAAGTTCGACCTCATTGCTAAAAAATGCAGAAAATCAACTTTATGTTCAGATCAGGTGCTGGCGCTACGCCACGGGGAAGACAGTTGGTGCTCGCGTAGCGGCACCAAGTACCAGATTCAGCAAAGTTTCAAAACTGGCAGAAATGGTCCCTGCACATGTTTAAGGCTTTTTTCGATGTCCGGATATATTCAAAACGTAAGATATGCGCGAAAATGCAAACTTGTGCAGTTTTTGACGCTTTTAGTCCCTTAATGATCAATAAAGTTTATTTTAGCATACCGAACCCCTCAAAGCCTATTTCTAAGCTATGTAAAGGATATTTAGGGCATGTTTAACTTATGATCAAGTTCCAGAATGTTCGTTACAGTACGAATCGACATACTTTCATAGTTTGTCAAAACTAGTCCCTGTAAGCGAATAAACTTGATTTCGGCATACCAAACCATCCAAAACTTATTTCTAATTTATGTAAAGGTTATTTAAGGTATATTAAGCCTATTTTACTATCCCGGAGTGTTTGTTGCATTAAACTGATTACGTTTACGCATCAGTTTGCGTATAACTTTTTAGAAAGCGATTCAGAGCTCGAAATCGAACAAGAATCGATATGTGCAAACGACACACATATTTATACAAATCCCAAGTATGAAACACAACATTTCATTGATTTGGTATTTGTTCGATGGCCGTGGAGGCACAGATGTCACAGTCTCCCTACTTCAGGAAATTTCGTCCCGAAATTTAATTAGAGGAAACTTGTGAGAGCTCGAAACATGAAGTCGGAAAGATAAAACAACATTGGTTAGGGTTCTAAACTTCTAGTAACTTTAAATAACATTATGCTTGCAATGTAAGACGGACACTTATATACAAGTATATGAAGCGCCATTGGTGCGTCCACCGTACCTCCATTACATTGTTCACGTTTCGTTATTGTTGTCACTATTGGTTCTTACACATGATAAATCTTACTGTGGTTTCCGTGTATTGAATTTTTATAATTATTTACGCGTCCATAATTACGTAATTCCTTGCATAGTCCACACAGTGCATTTGATAATGTGTAGGGGAAAACCAAATGAATGAACCTGTGATGAGTGTGACTGGACCACCATAGGGTCCTTTCAGTTGTATCATCACATGCCATTCTTAACCAGATTCTGAATCAATCTTTAACTAGACCACTCAAGGGTCTCTTTTCGAATCATGGAATGGTACTATATAACCCAAGGGTCTTAACTACCATGTAGAAGCCCATTAAGGATTTAAGGTAGTACCTTTTGAATATCCTACTATGAATCCCTCATATGAAGATATGGAAGATTCTATGAGGATTTGGATAATGAAAATCGGATCACACAAAAACATAAAGGAGAACACATAATCACATAATTGCATAATTGTTTAATTTGACCTTTAATTTGTTATCTTTGGACACGGGTATTTAAAGCACACCAGGAATCTAATCCGTGGATTTCATTTGGCACTTTAAACATTTTCAAGAATCTAACTATGAAGATAGGAAGATCTTAATAGGAATTCGGTTTTGTCCTTATTGAATCGTAATGTACGTATTAAAGCATACAATGAATTCAATTAAGGACTCCGATTTGAGCGATAAACATCCACAAGGATCCTTAAAATAGGGCAACCCATCACCTTTCGTTTCGAGTTTAAGCTCGAGTTGAAGTGGTAGCTCATATTTCAATAAGCCTTCGTTTACACAAGATCGTTGTGCTTGAAGGACACAAGATTGAATATCAGATAGAGTTTGAACAAAATGAAGCTTGACTCGCTCCTTTCGACTAAGCGCATCGGCTACGATATTCGCCTTACCAGGAAGGTAGCGAATCACGCAATCGTAATCGTTTAAGAGCTCAACCCATTGTCGTTGCCTCATGTTCAGCTCCTTTTGATTTAGAATGTGTTGGAGACTTTTGTGGTCTTGTGAAAACCACACACTTCGTTCCATAGAGGTAGTGTCTCCAGATTTTGAGAGCAAAAACCACAGCTCCTAACTCAAGATCATGAATCGTATAGTTCTTCTCGTGAACTTTCAACTGTCTAGACGCATAAGCTATGACTTTACCTCGTTGCATAAGAACGCAACCAAGTCCTAGATTCGACGCGTCACAATTGACAACAAAACCCTCGTTTCCATCGGGCAAAAGATAGAACAGGAGCATCACATAACTTCTGTTTTAGCGTTTGAAACGCTTCTTCTTGCTTAGGTCCCCACTCAAAAGGCTTATTCTTCTGAGTCAAAGTAGTGAGTGGAACCGCAATCTTCGAGAAGTTAGAAATGAATCGACGATAATATCCAACAAGACCAAGAAAAGATCGAATCTCTGTAGGTGTCGTCAGCGTATTCCAATCTTTAATAGAAACAATCTTGGATGGATCCACATGAATACCTGCTCGTTGACTATATGACCCAAAAACTGAACTTCTTTAAGCCAAAATTCGCACTTGGAGAATTTAGCAAAAAGTTGTTCCTTCTTTAGGAGTTCCAATGTCAAACGAAGGTGTTGCTCGTGATCGGCTCGAGACTTTGAATAAATGAGAATATTGTCGATGAACACAATGATGAACTTATCTAAATAAGGTTTATAGACCCTATTCATTAAGTCCATGAAGATAGCTGGGGCATTCGTCAAACCAAAAGGCATGACAGTGAACTCGTAATGCCCATATCTTGTGCGGAAGGCAGTTTTGGGAATATCTTCTTCGAGAACACGAAGTTGATGATACCCAAAATGCAGATTGATCTTGGAAAAGCATGAAGCACCTTGCAGTTGATCAAAGAGATTATCGATTCGAGGTAGGGGATATCGATTCTTGATGGTAAGCTTATTAAGCTCACGATAATCGACACACATTCGAAAAGACCCATCTTTCTTCTTCACAAATAGGACAGGAGCTCCCCAGGGCGAAAAGCTCGGTCGGATGAATCCTTTATCAGATAACTCTTGAAGCTGTTTCGATAACTCTTGCATCTCCGATGGTGCAAGACGATAAGGTGCTTTCGCAATCGGGTTGGCATTGGGTACAAGGTCAATATGAAAATCGACTTGACGAACTGGAGGCAAACAAGGCAATTCATCGGGAAACACCTCTGGATAATCCTGAACAATTGGAATATCCTGAATACTCTTGCTCTTGCCTTTCTCCTCGGTGACATGTGCCATAAAAGCAACATATCCTTTTCGCAAATAACTTTGGGCTTTTGTACACGATATAAGCTTCAATCCACCTGAAGGTTTCTCGCCACGAACTTCCAGAACATCGCCAGACGGAAGAGGAATACGAACAATCTTATCGAAACAAATCACCTCAGCATGATGTTCAGCTAACCAATCCATCCCTATGATAATGTCGAAACTCCCAAGTTGCATCGGTGTGAGGTCAATAGGAAAAAGGTGATTATCAAAGTTAAATTGATAGTCGCAAATAACATAATTGAGTACAAAAAGAAACTTCGACAGATAAAGGTTTCCTTAGTTATCTAACCAAAGAATTAAAGTGATTGCTCAAATTGTCACTTCGTTTCTTAGAATGAAGCGAGCACTTAGAATTTTCGAGGAATTCACGAGCGATCATATGAACGAGAGAACTACAAATACGGTTCTTTGGTGTAGGTATCGTAAGGGTATGCCATATACACATGCAACTATATTTGTACATCAGAATTGCAAATAAAGATTTATTTATAAACAAAATTGATTGTTTCCGAGTTCAAAGGAAAATACTAGAAACATAAACATAAGATTCGGATTATTCAAAGCAGCAGCTTCTTCTAATCGGCCAAATGCTCATCCGTGGGTCGGATTTGCATTAAAAACCTTTGGGTATCTGTCCCTGACATAACCCGTCTTGCCATAGGTGTAGCAAGTACCGGGAGGAAAATGAGCCCGTGCTGGATCTGCTTGAAATTGAACGGGGTTCTGAAAAGCTTGGTTTAGCACAGTGACTGAACGACAGTCTCGTGCCAAATGACCAATGAGTCCACAGTTGAAACATTTCCGACATTTGACACTGGCATAGTGGTGGAGGTTACACTGATTGCACAAAGGAGCAGTTCCTAAGTACGGCTTCTTGGCTGGTGGTGCTGCCACCTGGCTAGGTTTTGCTTGATTTGGTGTAACGGCTACGGGATCCTTTGGAGCTTTACGCTTCTTTGACTTTTTCGAAGGCTCGACTTCTGCTTCTTTCGATGCTTTTTGGGTGGCTTCATTATCGAGACAAGACATGGCGATACCTATATCCACAGTCTTCAGGATTACTTCGCCTATTCGTTGGGCAAATTTGGCAGTTTGCTCGGACATTTGAGTGTCGTTGCGATGAAGAGACATTCTAGAGGAAATGAAAGAAATAGGAGAAAACAAGTGAAATGTTATCGGATAATTAAAACAGAACGACAACGCATAGAAATTGCGATCATTTGTTTGTTACCTAAGGCAAACAAATGTGACGGTGATTAATCAAAGTAAACGGGTCATATTAATGTATCACTGAAGACATGCTCGCCTATAAGTGAACACTCACCCCAAGAGTTCCCAGGTAAGAGTGACTGGTCCGATACTGCGGATTTGTACGAACACTCTAGCCTTAGACAGAAAACTCAGGGTACAAGAATTCACTCTTCCAGTTTGCACGTGTTCACATTATTTAGACCCAAACTTTGACGAGATTTTGAAAACTCAAAAGGCACTAAGCCAAATACGAGTCAAACTAGAAGGGTTCAAAACCTTATAACAGAGGGTTCAAAACCTAGTAATCAATCATCCTAGAACGGATGATTAATTTTCGAAAGCAGATTCGGATTTTGTGTTCTCGTTGTGGTTATCACCTAAGGGTAGGTGACGGTTTTGTTTTTAAAAATCTAAACGCAGAAAACTTGCGTTGGGGGTCCTAGAAAGTTATAGTCTAGGTCAAAGCATTACTAATAACCTAATTCCCTATAACCATTGGCTCTGATACCAACTTTTCTGTCACACCCGACCGCGCAAAACAACAAATCGTGGCGGAATCGTCGGGGAGTGTCGTAACAGAATCATTGTTTCAAAACACACGGAAATTTGAAGTTTCGTTTTATTAAACATTAAATATTTACATCGTCTGGAAATCTAAATAAACAATTTAAACATAGTCTATCATTGTTATTAAGTCACTAGGGCCTCGTCCAGTCCTATGTGAGCATGCATCCTAGCAATCAACATCATTCAACAACACCTGGAACATATGTGAAAACAAAGTCAGCAAAGAAATGCTGGCGAGTACATAGGTTTTTGAGAGTGTCGAATTCATGGCTAGTTTACATGTTGCAATACTTAATTTAAAACCTTGTTTTGAAAAGTATTGTATTGTGACATAATTAACCAACTCAAATCAAGTTGGTTATAATTTATAAAATCTCGTAGCCATGATTCTTAACCCAAAACATTTATTTAATTAAATCAAATTGTAAAACATCTCGTAAAAACTTGTTAATAATTCTCGTTAATAAAATTCGTTAATAAAACTCGTTAATAAATCTCGTTAATAAATCATGTTAATAAAACTCGTTAATAAATCTCGTTAATAAAACTCGTTAATAAATCTCGTTAATAAATCTCGTTAATAAAACTTGTTAATAAAACTCGATAATAAAACTCCGTAATAAATCTCGTTAATAAAACTCGTTAATAAATCTCGTTAATAAAACTCGTTAATAAATCTCGTTAATAAAACTCGTTAATAAATCTCGTTAATAAAACTCGTTAATAAATCTCGTATGGTTTATATCAATTCGAAAACCTTGTTTGTGTGACATCGTTTCGAAATCGTTTATCAAAGTGAACTAAATAACGCCACGGTATGTAATATGATGAAAACACTTATAAATAGGAAGTACCAGTGGCGTATCCACCATGCTTTCATCACATTACACCTGTCCCGTTATCTAAACACTAACAAAAAACCAATCGTTTACCCAAATCGTTTAATTCGTTAAAAATCGCTTTAGTCGTTTAAATCATTCTCGTTTTAAATTGTGAAAACTACTTTTGATTGTCTCGCTAATAACATCCAAACCTTCGCAACTCGCCTATCGCTTCTCGCATTAATAAACCACCAAAGGGTAAATTAACAATCACAGATTCAATCGTTACCCACCTAACCCACACATAACCATGGGTGCAGTCTGATAACGGGATTTGTCAGATCCTATGGTACCATAACCTAATACTAGTCGGTTCGGCCAAAACTAAAGGATATTATTCGTTATGTAAATACAACCAACAAGTTTGTTTACTTTATCAAAATCGTTATAAATTTTGTATAAACCATATCATTTATTTTTGAAACCATTGTTAAAACCTCGAAAACATTTAGCACATATGAATCACCCCAAAACAATTGAAAACAGTAAAATAGGAGAACTATGTACTCACCTGAGAATGCTTAGAGGTCTTGAACAACAACCAAGCAATGCTAGAAGGAGCACGGAATCATTCGACAACCTAATAACTATATAAATAAACAGGACCTAAGTCGGAAGATCGGATAGGATGAGGTTTTGTAAACCAAATGAGTATTGGAACTCATATGACATGGTTTAACAAAGTCTACATTCTAAATCGAAACCTAACCTAAGTGCTTTCGACCCATTGTGACCCATTAAGGTAGCTTACGCTACTTTAACGTGTCGTTCACGCAAAAGCGCATTCGAGACGTCTAACTAGTCCTATGACAAGTATTATATGCCTAAGCATGATTAAATATGTTGCATAATCAATTAAGTGACAAAAGTTTGTGTTACATATTCTTAATTACCAATTATGCATGAAAAGGGTATTTTGGTCATTTACCTAAGGCATATAATCTACCTATCATACAACTAATTAAACCTAAGTGACCATAAGGTATAACCTCGGAAGGTTATTCCCTATGCAACTATGGTGACTAAACATGTTTGGTCAGATCCTAATGATCGACCAAACGGGTCGTGTTCGAAAGTCTAACCGGGTGTTTAGTCCGCTTGACTTACGGCTCTACACAAGAACTAATCTAAAAAGTGACGAGTTAAACATGTTAAAACATGGTTAACGAATTTAGAAAACAGATTTGGTATCAAAACACACGGTTTGATACCCAAAAGTAGTTCGGTTACAAAATACGCGAGAATGCGCATTTTGGCCGAAACTACGACTCATAACTGAGCCTAGATGACATGGTAATCAGTAGGTATAGTCACTAGGGACTATAACCATCGTGATTATGCTCACGTTATGAAGTTCAAACGAACTTCGTATTGACCATAAACTGGTCAATGCAGAAAGTCAAACACAGTTTGACTTTCACGTTAAAAACGCGTAAAAAGAACGAATGAATACTTACAAAGGGTCCCCGCAAGTTTGATTTTCCAAGTATTCTCAGGTATGAAGTGGTTAACACTTCAACTTAGAGAAATTTCAGAAAATCAAGTGGGTTTGAAATGAAGTGGGGATTGCTATTTATAGGAAATCTAGAACCGTTAGGATCGTTCATCGTAAAACGTGCTTCGATCTGGATCGTACTCATGTGGCCCATGGTTTTGGGATACTAGGGGTGCCACAAAACCAGCTAACGGTATTGAAAATGTTACAAAATAGACCCCCAAGTTCGACCTCATTGCTGAAAAATGTAGAAAATCAACTTTCTGTCCAGATCAGGTGCTGGCGCTATGCCACAGGGAAGACAGTTGGTGCTCGCGTAGCGCCACCAAGTACCAGATTCAGCAAAGTTTCAAAAATGGCAGAAATGGTCCCTGCACATGTTTAAGGCTTTTTTCGATGCGTTTGAACCCCGTTAACCCCATTTCAAGGCTCTAAAATGAAGTTAAAGTATAGGGAACTCAAAACATGCTCAAAAATATCTCGGATGTCGGCTCGTTTGGTCGTACGGTTGCGTTGTTTGGTTAATTACGACGGAAGTCG
Source organism: Helianthus tuberosus (assembly GCA_030545235.1). NCBI lineage: Eukaryota > Viridiplantae > Streptophyta > Magnoliopsida > Asterales > Asteraceae > Helianthus > Helianthus tuberosus. The sequence continues at coordinate 125,621,444 of CM060376.1, read as the reverse complement.
TAACGAACGCAAAAACGATCCAAATTAAGCGACGACTGGAATTTTATCAAGCCAATCACTAAAATAAAATATTTTAATGATTTCATAAATTTTTGGATGTCCGGATATATTCAGAACGTAAGATATGCGCGAAAATGCAAACTTGTGCACTTTTTGACGCTTTTAGTCCCTTAATGATCAATAAAATTTATTTTAGCATACCGAACCCTTCAAAGCCTATTTCTAAGCTATGTAAAGGATATTTAGGGTATGTTTAACTTATGATCAAGTTCCGGAATGTTTGTTACAGTACGAATCGGCATACTTTCATAGTTTGTCGAAACTAGTCCATGTAAGCGAATAAACTTGATTTCGGCATACCAAACCATCCAAAACTTATTTCTGAGTTATGTAAAGGTTATTTAAGGTATGTTAAGCCTATTTTACTATCCTGGAGTGTTTGTTGCGTTAAACTGATTACGTTTACGCATCAGTTCGCGTATAACTTTCAAGAAAGCGATTTAGAGCCGAAATCGAACAAGAATCGATATGTGCAAACGACACACATATTTATACAAATCCCAAGTATGAATCACAACATTTCATTGATTTGGTATTTGTTCGATGGCTGTGGAGGCACAGATGTCACACTCCCTTTCCACACTTTCCACACTTAGGCCTCAGACATCGGCCTTCAAGGTAAAAATTGCATTCCGAGCACCTCGGCTTAGTTCCCAAGTAAACCTTACCACCAGCCCTAGTAGTGGCTCCATAGGCTTTCCTGCCACGTGGTGGGTTCAATTCCTTTCTTTTGTTTGCTTTAGGGCTTCCATAGCTGACTTGGGTGCCTATCTTTAGGTTTGAAGACTTTCTCTTCTTGTTGCCTGATGACTCCACATGAGTCTCTTTCTTGTTACGCTCAGATTCCGAAAATTTTCCCATGCATAGAGCTTCTTCAGTAAGAGTGACACTCAAATCGCTAGCCTCTGCGATGGTTGGGGGGTTTTGAGGTAGTAACCATGCTCCTAATTTGAGGTGCAAGTCCCCAAATGAATCGCTCAATCCTCTTGAATTCCGGCTTGACTAAGTAGGGAACGACCCTAGAAAAGTCGTGAAATCACTGGACATATTCAGAAATCTTCGGCCCGTCCATTTTCAAATTCCAGAACTCCACCTCAAGCTTCTGGATTTCAGCCCTAGAACAGTATTTCTTCTCCATCATTTCCTTGAGCTCGTCCCAGCTCAATGCATAAGCAGCTTCGTCACCGAGGGTCTGAACTTGAAGGTTCCACCAGGAGAGTGCGCCATCTAAAAACAACCCTGAGACAAAGTTAACACTCTGTTAGGGCGAACAATTACTCATTCTTAGAACTGAGTCAGTCTTTTTTGTCCAACGAACAAACGCAACGGCACCTCCTATGCCATCAAAATTCAATGGCTTGCAGTCCAAGAACTGTTTATAGATGCAACCAGTTGGAGGGTTATTTCCGGTAGTGCCACCGCTGTGTTTAGAGCGGAGGGCTTCATGTCGTGTAATTGCCTATGAGATGCGTTCTTGAAGCTCGGCTTCTGTCCTTGGTAACATACTGGTGTCTGTGTCTCGTCTGGGCGGCATTGTCTTCTGTCAAAAGGTACGATGTAGGTTAGACAACATTCCATAATTGTCTATGAGGTACATAGCACCATAAGCCAACATGTAATTACCCAATATCACATGCATATATACTCAACAATGTATGAGCGAGGAAACAATTACTGAGCCTTCACATAGGCTTGGCAACTTGGCTTGTTGTTTGTAATAGGAAAAATAAAATGAACTCGAGGCTACATCGCCTTGGTCATACAAGTTTCATGAAGTGGTAGTTGTTTTCCTTCTATGTAGCTTTACAAGGCGGGTGTACTGTCCCTGAGATGGGGGTTGTTCATGTAGGGGTGATAGAGAGTGTAATGTCACTGAATCTTTTCGAATGTTATTCATCTTCACTTGCTTAAATATCGGTTCTCAAACGTCTCGTACACGGGTAGAAGTGTCAGACACGAAGTAGGCAAAGACAGGTTTCCTACTTTATAAAGTGCTAAAGCAATGGTCTATGTATTGTTCTACCAGATGAAGGTGTGAACACCTATAGATTATTTTTGGAGGGATGGTGATCATTAACCTGACCCGCAGAGTCCACCAGGATTTCCATGCACTACAAGTCGTTATTACGTGGGCCCCCGTAATAATAAATTGTCTTGCACAGTTACCCCAATTTTCCCTCGTCCAAGCAGATGATCAACCAAGGAGGGGACACTACTGTCCTTATATCTCTGACATGGAAAGGACCATTGCGGTGGTCCACGCGCTAACACTCGTTATCGTTACGCGCGAATATGCACGATGATTAAACGAAGTAGGAATAAGGAGAATTCCTAGTTGTTGGAGGGGCACCTTCAAGATGAATACTTCATCTTCCTTGTCTGGTTAAGTGTGTCGTCAATCTCGCTTCACAAAAGCCGTAGGGACCTCGTCCTGCTGATTAAGAAGTTGTCCAAGGTTGTCGCCTCTGCCTCGTCGCACTACCGTAGTCAGGCACCTTCACGATCGAGAGGGAAGAGCAGCCATCTCCTACGGAAGCAAGCTCAGAATCTCGTTTGGTAATTACTCCAGCCATGAGCTTTGCAATGAACGCGAGGCCGATAGCTTCATCGTGCGAGTAAGAACAATAATAGGATTCAGAGTCGAATGTATCTTATTCACATCAATAATTATTCCGTACACTTTTTAATTACAATAACAGGGACATTATTGTCATTTCAAATAATGGACTGTAATAGTTATTTTTAACAAACCACAGGGATGAAAAACATAACTAACTCTCTATTTATTTTAATTTTAATTACAATAACAAGGGCATTATTGTCATTTCAAATAAACTAACTGAATAATTGGACGGTGTTAGTATAGGTGGACTGTAATAGTTAGGAAAGTGAAACCACAGGAACTGTTTTGTCAATTTTTAAACTAATGGACTGAAATAGTGATTTTTGACAAACCACATGGATGAAAAACGTAATGAACTCTTATAGTTATTTATCCCTACTTTATTTAGCAAAAATATTTCATCTCACACATTCACTATTTAATTTGGTACTACCTTTTATCCTCTTTGTACTACCATTCAGTGTACAAACCCACATCCACATACTCATCTAGCCCTTCCCATCTAACTATTCCCATTATAACTCTAATAACCATGACCGACCCAAGGGTAAGTGAAGTGAAGCTAGGGCTTTAGGCCTCCACTTCCCAAGGGCCTCCAAGTTTTAATTCATCTAGAGTCCAGATTTCAGCGTTGGGAACTTGGGGAACCAAAATTAGGTCAATTGAATCTCAAGTGTTATGAACTAGTCGGATAGAATGGAAACAGAAACAGGAATCCAAACGACATTTGTTTGTTTCCGAATCGTTGCTCTTCTTTCAATCTTAATTATGAAGGACTGAATTGGTTATAGTTTACGACTTCATGGGAAATTACATAAGCATGTTTTGGATATCTAATTTTCAGTTTGAAAGGTTATATGGCATAGAAGAAGTGAACACCTATCTGGAACGAATTTAAAAAGCTCAGTTACACTTGCATTAGAAACCCAAAAGGCACTAAAGTAGTTGCAACCTTTTATCATTTCTTCGGCTGTCACTTATGTGAAGAGAAAAAAAAAATACTTGCTTAAGTTGCTCCAACTTTAGATTACTTAAGTTTTGATAAAAAACTAGTGATTTTAGTTAACTCTCTCAGTTTTTCATTATTATTGGTTTCAAGCCTAGATAAAGTAGGATGGTTTATATACCGATAAAACATTAAAAAAGCCCCGAATTTTCCTTTTCCTTTAGGCCTCCATAATTGTTGAGCCGATCCTGCTAATAACAATATTTACATAATTACAAAATTATCCCTCTATGAGTTAGTAACTTTGATCCTTCCTCACCCTTCCCATCTAACTCTTCCCACAAACTCTCTTCCACCTCACAATTTTCCCTCAAGAGTGGGGTGTGGTTCTCCTTCTTCCCTCTTCCATTTTTTTATTTTTATTTTTAATACCTAAATTCTTATAAATATAAAAACTTTTCATTAATTTAAAATAAAATTACATAACCTAAAAAAGACATAATAAAAAAAACATAATTTTAATAAACATAATTAAAAATAAAAAATACGTAAAGCCCACTTCCACTTCCTCCTAGTCATTTCTTCGCGATCTTGTCCTTCATTCTTAAGAGCACCGCACGGTCTCTTTCGGGTATGCTTTCGATGTCGGTTTTTATGAGCCGAAACTCTTAGGTTTCTTGATTTTGTGATCAAATTCGAGTTGCCTCTTATCAAACTCAAGCATCTCCCTTTCCCTCGCCGTCGCTTCTTCCTTTTCCTTCTCTTTCTTTTTGTACCTCTCCTCTTGCACTCCCATAAAATGGTTGAATTTTTGTAAAATTGTATCATGTTTTGATACAATACTCGAGTTCGTTCCCTTTGAACCAGAAGACCTCACAACGACTACTTTTTTACATGATCCCTTCCAATTGGCCGCTTTTATTCAGGATTTGGAGCTTCATCTTCAAACTCAGAGTCATCATTTATATTAGTAGCAAAACGTGCATCAGTACCATCCACACTATAACTCCCCGACACTTGTTTTAGATCTTTCCGCTTGTGATATAGGCACCACCTTCCATTTCTCACATTTTCTCAATATTTCATACACCCTCATATAATTCCACGGCCCATGTTTCTTGGTGTATCTTTCAATAGCCAACGACAAAACACTTGCATCATTTGTACTACTTAGACAATTGTTCCATGCATGTTGATATATACCCGCAAACAAACCAATTTTTCCGTTCATCTCTCTAAATTTTGAACTAACAGAATGGACTAATCGATATGGTTCGCGTCGCATCAATTTGAAAAATTCTTTACAAACTTGGTTATAAAAGCCTTCAGGTTTTCGATGTTTGGCTACACATTAAACTTTAAAAATATAATTATTCTTCAGATATAAAATACAAATATTAATTTTAATAACTTATGTAAAAATAAAATAAAAAATTATACCTGTAATCGGATCGCTAGAAGCTTTAACCCACGCTCGTGCAAGCGCTTCCAACTCATCGTGGGGTATACGAGTGGGGTTGAGCTTGACTAAAACCGAGAAACGAATACGGATCCATCGGTTTCGTTGGGTGTACGAATGGGGTTTGGTCGAGGGAGTAGCAATTGTGTTGGGAAAGAATGGAGGAGGGTTGGGTCGGCTCGTGTCACACCCTGACTTTTGCGGAAGCGTATGATGTGTGACTGGTTTAATATCATTGCATTCAATCATAATAAATAACTACATGATCAAAACGATGTTCATCCATTCATTAAGTAGAAGTATTACAAATACCAGTTATTTAAGTTTCAAACAACACAACCTTCGACTAAGATACAATTCAACAAAAGTGGATGACATCTAAACTTGGAATTTACTTCTAGAAACAACACCCACGCCTAAGATCCAACTTGTTACATGAAATACATGTAATTTTGGAAAACATCAACAAAAGTTGAGCGAGTTCATGCGTTTTGTGTGAGTACTGGTAAACTTGTAAAACCTTTGAGAGACTCCTTTGAAAACAGGTATGAAAAGCAGTTATGAACATATCAAATGAATGTTTTACAAGGACATTAGAGCATGTGAGGACATAGGGAGTTCTCAAAATGAGTAGGCTTATACCCTTGTTGATTTCCCTTGACTATGTCAATTTACCTTGACTATGTCAATTTCCCTTGACTATGTCGATTCACCTCGACTATGTCGATTTTCCTCGACTATATCGATTTCCCTCGACTGGGACACCAAAGCACTCAAGTGGTCACAAGTACCATGAGTGGGGTTCGGCCATACCCGTTAGATCTAATCTTCATCCCTAATTAAGAATTAATGGCATTTCAAATTTAGTCTATGCTCACATGATCTAATAGTTCATTTCATAGGCAATTCATACTGTTTAAGCATTCGTAACATGTATTCCACCCCCCGAGAGTTATAAAACCGAAAACAGTTAAAGAAAAGGGGGACATGAACTCACAGTTTTGCGTCTTCGGTACTCGTAACTCAACGTTCGTCAGCAAACACGACTACCTACAATGTACTATGGTCTATTAGACAAAAGGGTTGTGCCTTGCCTTAGTATTCACGTTTTTGAGTTACGTTTCTTCCATGTCTTCAATGTTATCCCAAGTTATAATTACTTGTTAAAATAATAATTATTTTAACTTTAAATTATATTTAATTTTTGGAATAATCGTTAAACAATATTCTTGTAACAATACTTCTCAAGTATTTATTTTCGTATTTCCTTCCCAAGGATGGGAGTATCTTATACATATATATTCGCATTCTTGTATTTGTACATCTTGCCATGTATTGGCGTCGTATTCCGGTGTATCATTCCAAATAAAATATGCCAATATATTCCCAATAAATATTTCCAAAACAATATATTTTCAAGTCTCACTTAGAAAATATATATGAACTTAGTTTGTCCAAAAATAATGTATTTCAAGAATATATATATTTTTTCTCAAAAATCACGTACCTTCTAAATATTATAGAAAATATATTTTTACTTCCAAAAATAATATATTTTCTTCTTGTCGAAAATATAATATAACTTTTGTAATATTTACAAAAATCATATTCTCATTTCTTGTATCCAAAATATTATTTACCAAAAATATATTTACGACGGTATTCTCCGGAATATTTTGTAAGTTACGTTCTTGCGTTCGGTTTCACAATATTAAGTGTGTAACTTATATATTTATTCCTTGTGATTTTTGGTAATATTTTGGATTGTAAATTCTTGGTATTTTGTTAAGTTATATTACTTTAAATCCTAAAATAATATAACTAATACACAAATAATCACACACAATGTGTCTTCTAATTATATATCTTTCAAATACATATTTAGTTATTTTTATTTACAAAAAACAACCTCCAATACTTGTATTTTTGTAACAAAATCTATGGCAAAGTTTATATTGAAAACCATGGTTAAAACACACTTGTAAGTATTTGTTTAGAAAATATTTTTCTAAGTGTTTATATTTTTAGTAAATTTTGCCATAGTTTCCCCTAAAATGGAGGTGTCCATGCTATCAAAGCATATCATTTTCTTTTCAAAATCATCACAAACAATCAACAATCAATCTACACTTACCAAGTGCTAAAACAAAGCTATCTACATAATAATCATGAACTTGAACTTTCATAAAAACTTGTAGTAATTTGGTAGTGGGTTTAGTAGGTTTAGTTACCCTTTAAAGTGTGTTTATTTCTTTAAAAATCCTGTTCTTAAAGGATTTAGGTGTTTACAACTTACTAGATGATTTTTCCAAAAATGATTCTTTTGAATTTTTCTTGTAAACAATGTATTTTTATACTTGTTTCACCACTAGAAACATGATTAGTTTCTTTTAAAACAATATTCATGTAAATCTTTGTGATTTAACTTGGTTTCATTGGAAAACTATTTTTGTAATTATCCACATTTATGTCTAGTAAACATGTTACATACTACATCATTCACAAAAATCATTTTCATTTTTTTTTCAAGTTCATGAAAACTATAAGCATGATGATCTTGGTCTTTCACAAGATCACCACCTTAACTTACTAGATTATGTGTTTAATCACAATCTAGTAGGTTCCTCATGATGTCTAACATCACTAACACTAATCATCAATCATCAATCATCAAGAAACAAATCATCACAAATCAACAAGTATTCATATGTTAAATAACTTATGTTAAAGTTTCATGATCAAGTTCTTTAGTGTTCATCAAGTTTAACAATGTTCATCATCTTTTATTCATCAAAATATGAAGTAACAAAGGGTTATGAGGGCATTACTACTAGCACAAAGGCTAGGGATGAACACAAGGTGTTGTAGATGACAAATATGGAGGATAATAGCAAATGATGAAGGTCCTTCAAGATCCATAAGCTCCAAACCTCCTCAAACACCTTCTTGCACCTTAGGATGGACTTGGAAATAGATGGAATTAGTTGAAGATGATGGTGGTGTGGTGGATGTGGGTCGGCCGAGAGTGGGGGAAGGAAAGGGGGAAAGATGGAGGGTGAAGTGTGGTGATGAGAATGAGGGTGATGGTTTACTTATAACCATCTAATAGTTTTGTCCAATGGTTCTTGTGTTTCAATAGTACATGGCATAATCTTCCCACAATCTTATAAGATTCAATCAAATCTAGCAAGATTATGTAAATCTTGATGGTGGGCCAAAAGGTGACCCTCCATATGAGGGGGGGGGGGGGGGGTCTTGGTTAGTGTTTAATGGGTAGTTAAGTGATTAAGTTAGATTTCAAGTGCATAAATTAGTGTTTATGTGTATGTTATGTTATATAGTGTGTTAGGGTGTTCGGGGATAATAACTAGCTCAGAAACATAAAAACAATGCTTCTAGTATTATTTTGGTGTTTCGGGTAGTGTTCGGTTATTCGGTTAGATACCGGTTCGTTAAAGTGTCAAACTATCCCGTTTAGTGATCTTTATGTACCCTTTTGTGACACTTTTAATTCCCGACACTTAGGAAAGTATTCAGGACCATTTAGTCATATTTTTGCATGTAACAAACTTGTTAAAATGCTGAATTTTGCTGATTTATGCAGAATTCTGCACTTTATGTGGGTTTTAGGCACTTTTCGGCACTTTATCTATCACCTAGAAAAGCAGCTTTGTGGTCCTTACTTCCCTACACACTATACTAGTGTAGTACGTAGTCTCTGGCTCATACTGGGCCTCAAAACACTGTCTGTCTATGTACTGAACTCCCGTCAGTGCTTTTAGTTTTCTGATAATGGTGCCAATTCTGTTATGTGCATTATTAGAATTATATCGTGTTTCATGTAGTAACGATAAAAGTCTTGCAACATGAAATTCCATTGTATGTATATAACAGTAATCAGAAATTCATTTGTCTTGTAAACTATACCATGCACTGTTTTTAAACACAAATTACTGTCTAATTATTGTACGGAATGTACGGAAAAGTGTCAGTTGTCACAGCTCGGATCCATATTTTTTTCTGTATAAAATGAAGGTTGATAGAGAGATTGGAAAAGGGTTCGAGTTTGTGATTTTTAAAATTGTGAAAGGTGTTTAAATAGGATTTTATGAATTAATTTAAGTTTTTTTCGACCATTGCCAACGACAACATTTCAAACGTTCGAAAATTTTGGAGCTTCGGGGAAGAGGGGGTGAATCGCCGATGTGACAGATGGATGGATGGGGGGGATGTTCCCTGACGGTGAAACCCTCCATGTCGGCTTCCCGATACTAACCCCAAGACCATACCCCGTCGCCTAATAACAATATCCACATAATTAGACCATCTCCAATGCAAGATCAAAATTCTTGCAAATTTTTTTGCTACATCATCTCACTATTCACTCTCTTTCCTCTTTTTCTTTCTTCATTTAAGATCTCACTACTCACAAACTTCATCCCCTCTCCACAAATGATTGCACTTAGCCAATAAATTTTCTATCTTTCTCTCTTCCACCTTATCATCCATGTCACAAATGCACATCAAATGCATTTCATTGGGTTTGGTCTTACAAATTACCCCTCTATTAGTTAGCAACTTTGATCCTTCCTCACAATTCACTATTCAATTTTACTTTCTTTTGATCGGTTTAATTGTTGTATGCTTTCTTTTGATTGGTTTAACTATGGTAGAACACCTGTTGGACCTACAAAAGAACATATGAAATTCAATTCCAAAACATGATCATCTGATCAATAAATAAACAGAAGCTTGAATAAGATTCTCCCCAAAGATAGTGAATCTTGAACACCTAAATAAGAGCATTTGTTGAAGACAAGAAAACATGTGATCAAAGACTTGGAACCGCTATTCAAGAAGAAACTAGGTCTGTTGAAGCCTAAAGTTTGTTGAGAGCAAAGGTCTGATGAAGAAGACCAAACATCTGTCTGGACAAACAAATGTTTGGATCAAAGAAATAGAGGATAATCCAAACAGAGGTTTCCCAATGTAAAAGTACTTGTTTTGTATCAGTGTTTAGTATAGTTAGATCAGATGTTAGATGTCACTATCAGGGCGATGTCAGCCAATCACAAAGAGAGCTTTCATGCTTAGTGTAAATTGATCTCACCTGTTAGAGATCTATTTATCACTACACATCACCTTTTCTTTTGTACGAACAGTCTCTGTTATAGTGATTAGTCTGAGGGGGGAGTCTGTAGAATCAATCTTTTGTAAAACATTTGAATAAATGAAAAACAATTATTGATGATGACTTCTCGTTTTTTATTACATTTCTTTATAGCAATACGAAATTGTTTTGAGCTTAATTGTTAGTTTTTCATAAACCTTGTAAACTCAGACTTAACAATTGGTATCAGATCTTGGTCACGTTAAACTTGATTTCACAATCAATTTAACATACAAAGATAAGCTCAACAAAGATCCAATATTGTTCGTAGCTCAGAGTTGTAAATTGAAGAACTCAATAGTGTCTCTCACATACTCTTTTTTTCTAATAAAGAACAAAAGAAAACGACACAAATTATCCCCACAATACCGGCTTCATGTAAGTGCAGTATCCGGTGACTGAAGATTATTGATGCCACACAGAACTGATAGCAATAGTTAAGGGGGAGTCTGTAAGTGCAGCACTTGTTGGGTAACTGTGCTTTATCAGTTCTGTTCAACAAAGTCAAAGGCCCAACTCAAAGATGTTGAAGCATGACAGATTCCGAACTTGTAATGATTCAAGGAGTCCGAATTTAATGAGTAAATTCGGATGACTTAGTTTGGCTTTTGTTCGTTTTTTCAAATGTTTAGTTGTTACAGTTTGTCCGAATTTGTTGTTTATATTTGGACTAGGTCTGTTTTCAGGATTTATTGTATAAGGTCCAAATATGTTAGTTATATTCGGACAGGTTAGTATGTGTTTGTGGTGTCCGAGTTTGTTGCCCTAGCCTATATATATATGTGTGTATAGGTTAGATTAGGGTAATCAACTCTCACAAACTCTTGCAATCCTCCAGCAGTGTGTGCACATTCTAGAGAGGGAGACTATATGTTAGTGAGAGAAAGCTTGGTTTAGATCTTAGTCATCTAAACCAGCTTATAGATAATGTATACTCTTTCGGTTTGTAAATCTGTGATGATTGATTCGATAATAAAGAGATTCATCTTCTACATCTTTCTATCTATTTTATTTTGTGTTATGGTTTCACATCTTATTCGAGGGTAGTGGATGTTGTTCGTCATCGATCCAGGGGGTCCCGGGGACTTTCATGTGGTATCAGAGTATGGTTACCAATTTAGAATGGTCTAACAGCCTTCCGAATCACCATAGCTCTTGATTTGATGTTTGTTTCTTCCAAACATCATGAAGAAGTGATTTTTATGCAGAAAACTTGAAGAAATTTGGGTGATTTTGGTTCAGATATGAAGAAATTCGAGCTGTGTTCGGAGAAGAAATGCTGGGTTTTTGTTCAATCTGGGTTTTTGATCCATATTGCGTATGTCCGATTTATGTAAGTGTTAGAAGATTTTCTGGTCCGAATTTGTGTATTCAATATATAACTTCCGAGTTTATTGATGATCTTGTGTGAAGTCACGCTTGGGAAATAAATTCGGAAGATGGTTACTGGGATATTAGTCTAAATTTGGACTTATGATCTTGTCCGAATTTGGAATCCATTGTTTTGTCCGAATTTGTTGTCTTATTTCATCCGAATTTGTTGAAGTTTCCTGTCCGAATTTGTGAGTTTCTAGGTCCAAGTTTGTTAAGTTCATATATGTCCGTATTTAATCTTTATTTGGTCCAATTTTGTGAACTCAGAGTTTATACTATCCTTGTCTGAATTTAAAGTGTTGGTTTTGTCAGAGTTTATTGAAGTATTGGTTTCCGAATTTGTGGGAATTCAATTGTCCGAATTTTTTTCATGACTTATTTGATCCGAGTTTGTGGAAATCACTCTGTCAGAGTTTGTGAAAATCACTATGTCAGAGTTTTTGGAAATCACTCTGTCAGAGTTTGTGGAATTCACTCCGTCGGAGTTTGTGAGAATCACTATGTCAGAGTTTGTGGAAATCACACTGTCCGAATTTGCGATTCCTTTTGTCAAAATTTAATGTCCAGCTCTGAATTTATGAGTTATATTTGGAATTTTTGAGTTAAATTCGGCTTCTAGATTCTCAGTGTATGGATTTGGTCTGTACTAGAGTTTTCAGACATTTTAGGACTTTTATTGGGCATTCGAAGAGATACGAAGGTGAAGTGACTTGGACCTTGAAAGTTTAAAAAGAAAGATAGAGAGTAAAAATTTAAAATATCCTGGTTTCTTTGTAAATTTCTAAAAGCTCGTGGTGCGACAGTGAAAAAGTTCGTATTTACAAACGTGAGATTAAATGAGGTTTAATCTCGCCGGTGTAGAAAAGTAAAAAACATGGTACAATTTAGAGCTTGTATGTTTGATTGAGTTTTGTCAAGTTTGTTCGAGGTTTGATCAAGTGTTGACGTGATGAAGCTGATTGTTCAGTTGCCAACTACTTGAAGATTGAGCCTTTTCCGTATGCCATTTAGAGTAGAGAAGATTAGTCTTCTTGGTCCCTCTTCCGAGTTGGTGACTAGTCGTATTCTAGAAATAATTTGGAGGTGCTTACTTTGAGGGGGAGATCGGAGACGAAAGTCATCGGGTAATTGGTGGATTCGTGAAGATACGAGATCGGGTCTTGAAGATTCGTGATGAAATGATTTCAGACACTCGGTTGAAGACCCTGATTAAGATGGTGGATGTACTTTTTCAAAGTTTAGTTTGTTATTAACTTATCGAACTGAATTTCACGTCTTTACGGAATTTGAAGTGTTCAATGTTGGGCATTGGAAATCCGACATTTCGTTCTTCTGTCTGTTAAGTTTAAAGATCAAGGATCAAGTGATGTTCTTACATGAGGATTGTAGGATGGTTCGCGTTAACTTGATTCAGGAGTAGTTTGAGGGGGAGGATCTACAGTTTTTGATGTTGGATTCTTCAGGTTTTACAAAACGGCCATTTAAGTGATCATCAACAAGTCTTTAATTAGAAGGGTTGAAGATCGGTGTGCTTTGCCAGAAAGATCAAGTCTCAGCCAAAGTTGAAAGCAGGCATGATATCATCAGTCAAGGGGGAGTCTGTATGTGCAGTATCCGGTGACTGAAGATTATCGATGCCACACAGAACTGATAGCAACAGTTAATGGGGAGTCTGTAAGTGCGGCTCTTGTTGGGTAACTGTGCTTTATCAGTTCTGGTCAACAAAGTCAAAGGCCCAAGTCAAAGATGTTGAAGCATGACAGATTCCGAACTTGTAATGATTCAAGGAGTCATAATTTAATGAGTAAATTCGGATGACTTAGTTTGGCTTATGTCCGAATTTGTCAAATTTTTAGTTATTATAGTTTGTCCGAATTTGTTGTTTATATTCGGAATAGGTATGTTGTCAGGATTTATTGTATAAGGTCTGAACATGTTAGTTATATTTGGACAAGTTAGTATGTTTTTGTGGTGTCCGAGTTTGTTTCCCTAGCCTATATATGTGTGTATAGGTTAGATTAGGGCAATCAACTCTCACAAAGTCTTGAAATCCTTCATCAGTGTGTGCACACGCTAGAGAGTGAGACTATGTGTTACTGAGAGAAATCCAGGTTTAGATCTTAGTGATCTAAACCATCTTGTAGATGATGTATACTCTTTCGGTTTGTAAATCTGTAATGATTCATTCGATAATAAAGAGATTCATCTTCTACATCTTTCTATCTATTTTATTTTGTGTTTATGGTTTCACGTCTTGTTCGAGGGCAGTGGATGTTGTTCGTCATCGATCCAGGGGGTCCTAGGGACTTTCACTTCAGTAATAAACCCCCTATACTTGTTAGAGCTGAATTTAATATCTGGCAACGTAGGATGGGTCATATACTTGCTTAGCAAAATACAGGGTGTTCGAAGTCCGTGGTATTCAGACCGCATATTCCAATGGTACCAAGTGCCGAGAGCCCACATGTGTTTGAGCCAAAGAAGCCGGAGAATTACTCTGAGCAAATTATAAAAAAATCAAGCTAGATGCTAAAGCCTTTAGTATTGTGGCAATGGCTCTGCCAAATGATATCTATGCTGGCCTGTTGCATTGTAACAACGCCAAAGAGTTGTGGGATGCAATGAAGGAACAATTTGGCGCAACAGAGGATGTTATCAAGAACACTCGAGAAATCCTTAACCAATAATATGAAACCTTCACTCATGTTAAGGGAGAGACTCTGACTCAGCAGTTTGAATGATTTTCATGTTTAATCAGTGAACTAAAGTTGGTTAATAAAGAATTTACTAAAAACAACTTTAAGTAACCGATTTTTAAGATCCTTGCTTGAGAAATGGGACACTATTGCTATAGTCATGAGAACATCCCTAGATTCAAGGACAAGAGCTCGACTCAGATTCATGGAAAGCTCCTAACATTTGAAGAGGAGCTTGTCTAGAAAAAGAAGCTCCAGGAAACTGGAAAGGTGTCTGAAAGTTATGTTTTCGGTAACACAGCATTCTTGACTTAGGAGGGATCATCTGCTGTAAAAAGGAGTTGGAATCCACACAGATCACCTACGAAAGATGGGTTGAATCTTGTAATGGTTATGAGATGCTCTTGGAAAAACAAAGAAAAAGCAATGTGAAGTTTGGTGTTGGTTTTAGAAAATATTACTAAAAACAACAAACAAATACTTCCATTGACTCTAAGATGGTTGAGATCATACCAACCACATCAAATGGTGAGAAGTCAAGATCACTGAACCTAGTGGCAAGAAGATAATTCTTGAAAAACCGCAAAGTTCCATTCAATCTGATAAACAAAAGTATGAATTTAAACCTACTTGATTAGATGAATGTGATGTTCTTGAAAACTTCAAACCAATTGATTTCACCAACCCAGATGGTCTTAAGCCACCCAAGATAAAAATTGTTCCTATTACCAACTCTCAAACAAATGTTAAAACATCTGTTGCTGAAAAGAGAGATAAGGGTACCAAGAAAGTTAAACTCTAGATCTGCTGTGTGAGTTTTGTGGAAAGAAAAATCATTTGACAAAAGACTGTTTCAAGTTGAGTGCTTATGATATAGAGGAAACAACATCTGTGAGTCTACACTTGGGTGTACCATCTGTGATAAACTCAATCATTTGACCCAACAAGCTCTTTTCCACATAGTTGAGTTTTTCTGTGAATAGAGATGACTGAATTTGCCAAGTTTGAGGGGGAAATTCAGTGATAAGTTTTAGAGAGGTCAGAATTTGAAAAAAAATGAGGGGGAATAAAAATTTCATTAGAATATATTGAAATTCCGGCAATTTTAAAATTCAGACTTGCAACAGCATTCGGGTGGTTCCGACTTCAGATTGTTCGGGGATGAATAATGGTTTCATTAGTTCATGATCATAGGATGTTCAGATTCTGTAGATCATGGACAGATTGATGTCTTAGGGTTTGAGTCCCGAGTCTTCGTACAAGCCGGTTAGAAGGATTAGCGTCAGGAGATGCATCAGTATTGTCGATAGTTAAAAGACATCACAACTTTGTAATAGTCTAAAGTGTCAGAATGGTTAATCTTCAAGCAGATGAGTTATTTTCTGGACTAACCACCGAGGAATTACCATGTTTGTTGATTAAGTTGTTGCCTGGACAAACGGAGAAGACTATACATCTGTTATCATGACTGAAGAGGAAGAATGTGAATCTGATCGTGGAAGAATGTTTATGAGATCTGAATGTGTTACTAGATGATTTGTTATCTAATGAAGATTTGCTGATTGTGGAGATTACCGTTTACACTGATCAATCATTCAGGAGTGTGCTTAAAGATGATTACGGAAACGAGATTTCAGATTTTCATGGGTATTCATAGACTTGAAGTTTACCGGTGTGGTGATTCGAAGTTTCTATCAATTGCCTGTTGGGTTTTTGAAGATCAGAGGATCAAGCAGGGGAAATGGGACACTATTGCTATAGTGTTGAGAACATCCCCAGATTCAAGGACATGAGCTCGACTCAGCTTCATGGAAAGCTCCTAACATTTGAAAGGGAGCTTTTCCAGAAAAAGAAGCTCCAGGAACTTAATATTACATAAACCTTCTACTTTACACTTTACACTTTCCACACACAACTTCCAAAAACTTGCAACTTACCCCCTATGTATAACCGGCCCCAAAGGGCCCCACGCCACTTTACATTATAATATTTACAATGTAGGGAAGATATTAAACACAAAACCTTATGGATAAAGTTTCACACCCCTTTCTGCGGCGGAAGCACGAGGTGTGATCATGAAAGGTTCTCATTGCATACGAAAGGTAAACATACTACATGCTCATAAAATAACTTCAAAATGCCAAACATTACATAACCGAAAACATGGTTTAAGTGTTTACATCACAAGACAGCATTTTGTTTGATAAGTTTACAACTTTATTCAAAGATAAACAAAAGCGACATCCAAGAGCATGAGTAAAACAGCGCGCACATCCACTAGTTACCTGAAATACATGTGAGTTTTGGAAAAACGTCAACATAATGTTGGTGTGAATTCATGCAGTATTTGTATTTCACGTTTGTATACTTTGTATGAAAACATAGTTTGTATCTTGTATAAGTCAAGTCTTTTGTGTACACCAAGTACTCATGTATAAATCAAGTATTTCTGTATGTATCAAGTGTTAATGGGTTGCAAAGCCATTAACATGTGACACGACATAGGAAGTCACCAAACCATAGGCATTTTTCTGTAGTCGATTCACGACTGAGACACAAAAACACTACTCGGTTCTAGTTGTCACCAAGAGTGGGGTTGCCCTGAAACCCATTAGATCTAACCTTTTGTTCTGCGGTCTTAGTATGTACACGATTAATGGTGCTTATGGTACCCTATTCGTGATACGATTGCTCGTATCATTTCTTGTATCATACCATTTAAATATTGTCGTATTTGTAACATGTATTTCACCCCCGAAGTTATAAAACTGAAAACAGTTAAGAGAAAAGGGGGAGCATGAACTCACAACTTTGTGTTCCTTGCGTCGTAAACTTCACCGGATTTGCTTAATTAACGTCGTGACCTATACGTGTTTTCTTAACGTTAGTCACTAGACTTGTATCGTACAAGTACAAGTCACTGTCTTTTATGTATATGTTTTCTTGTGTTAAAAATAATTCATATTTTTAACTAAGTGTCTTACTTATATTATTTTCTCAAAAATAAATATAAGTTTCTTGTATTTTGCACTTTGCACCCGAGTTATGTATCTTGTATGTTGTACGTGTATTTTTGTTACAAAAATCATGGCGAGATTTATATTCGAAAAGCATAGTTTAGAACGCACTAGCAAACATTTGTCTAGAAAATATTTACTAAGTGTTAGGATTTTCAGAAAATTTCGCCATAGTCTCCTTTGTAAATGGAGGTGTCCATGCTAAGTAGCATATAATTTTCTTTAACATATAACACGTTAGATCGTTCTCAAATAATCAACCCGACATTCTGACATGCAAGATACTACTTTTGTCGTTTCAGTTTTAATATATAAAACTGGACTATTTTCGGACATTTTAATAAAATGGTTAACTTATTCCAATAATTCCCAAATTTTTACAGAATGTCTTATCCGAATGAAATATTATTGTGTAAAAATATCGGGGTCCAGTTCATCATCAATATTTTATAGAAAATCATTTACCGAACTGCGATCAGATTTGTTATTTTCTGACCGCAGCCTACGGAATAATTCGTTTAAAAATCATCGTAAGTCCGTTTTATGAAATTCCAGTTGGAGGGTCACACTAACATCAGTGATCATCTACGGTATAAATTTCAGGGGCTGATTCTACTCAGGTTTCAAGTTATGATGAAAAATATAACACATATTTTCAGCAGAAAAATGCAGCTTGAGCTGCTGTCACGAAACGACCCTTTAAAAATAGTAAACGACTTTGAAAAATTACGATTCCAGTGCCATTTGATCTGTTTTTCGAAAATACAAAATTTAGGCTTCAGAAATTTTGTTTTTCGATTTATTATGGTCGGTTTACAGCCCTTTGAAGTTGGCTGAAAATGCAAATCAGCATGTTTCTTTATAGTTAAATCGTTACTAAATCGTATCAACAAATGTCTGAACAACGGGTTTATCAAGAAACCAACGATCAAGTATCATGTAAGATTTAGCCAACCCTCATCCAACAATATTTCATCTTCATATAATCTTTTATGTTTAAGCTTCATGTAAAGTTTCATATTCATCATCTTAATGTTCTAGTTCTTGTGATTTAAACATAAACATCATACTACAATTTTTTATCACAAAAACAAGATGAACAAGGGTGTACAAGTAACTTACTACTAGCACAAGGCTAGGGTAGGATCTACTGATGAAGATGATGAGAAAAAGATGAAGAGCAAGCAAGAAACAAGTCCTTTCGAAGCACCACAAGTTGCAAGCTCTTGTATTCACCTTCTACACTTGAATTGTCACACCCCGACCACGTAAAACAACAAAACGTGGCGGAAACGTCGGGGAGTGTTGTAACAGAATCATTGTTTCATAACACATGGAAATTGAAATATTGTTTTATTGAATAAAAGAGTTAAAATGTCTTGACAATCAAAGAAATATAATATAAATAACTAGTCTTGCATCTTTTATTGTCACTAAGGCCCAAGTCCGCCTAAGTGTATCTTGATAAATCCTATGCATCATATCCTGAAACAAATGCGAAAATAGGTACGTCAGCATAAAAATGCCTGTGAGATACATAGGTTTTGTGAAAATAGAATTCATGACTTATGTTTAAGAAAATGTTTAGTCATGAACCTTGTAATTTGCTTTGTCTTGTAAATCATTTGAAAAGCAATAAGATCAGATGATATGTATAAATAAGAGAATAATGTATGGTTAAATGAATAACCAAGTAAAATGAGTTTGTATAAGATAAACTGTTTTGTAAAACAATGTCTTGTGAAAAGTATGTTATTTGTATAAAATGTTATATGTCTTAAATTGAAATGATTCAAATAACGCTACGATATGTAATACCATACAAGCACTTATATATAGGAAGTACCCGCGGCGTATCCACCATGCTTGTATCATATTACACACGCCTCGTTACTTAAATCACTTACTCAAACCAAAACACCAAAGTAAAATGTTTATGTATAATCAAATGTCAAAATGTTTGTGTGAAAACCATGTCTAATGTTTATGTCTAATGTAAATCATGAAATGTGTATCCAAAATATCATGTATGGTAAGTGAATTATATCAACTCATCCATATGTAAAAATGCACAAAAACAAGTTATTAAAGTAAAACATGGTTTAAATCAAAGTTATGTTTTGTGGAACAAATGCATGCTATACTGATATAAACATCTATGCGGTATTGTAAAAATTCATACATCCAAGCCTTGCGACTGTAGAATAAACCCTAGCACAAAGTCTAAGGTCCACCTAGAAATGTATTCGGATTCGGTCATTCCTTCCAATCCAAACAAACCCGGGATTTCAGGAATGGGAGTTGTCAAGTCCTATGGTACCATTACCTACTAACGAGCAGCATGATCGGTGTTAATGAATGTACATTGTCCCATTTAAACAAACCAAATGTCATACCAAAATGTAAGCATGTGATGAATAATAAATGTACTAAGTATGCACACAATGGACATACATAACATAGAATGTAATGTAATGTAAAATAATGTACTAAGTATGCGCACAATGGGCATACATAGCATGAAATGTAATGTAAAACTATGTACTAAGTATGCACACAAGGGGCATACATAGCATGAAATGTAATGTAAAACAATGTACTAAGTATGCACACGATGGGCATACATAGCATGAAATGTAATGTAAAACGATGTACTAAGTATGCACACAATGGGCATACATAGCATGAAATGTAATGTAAAACAATGTACTAAGTATGCACACAATGGACATACATAGCATGAAATGTAATGTAAATCATGTACTATAATTGTACTAATGAACATAGCAAGTATATGATGTGAAAACATGGAAAGCATGAAAGTAACAAGTAGGCACATGTGTTTCACCCCAAAACAGTTTGAAAACGGTAAAAGAGGGGTCTATGTACTCACTTGAGATTGCTTAGTAGTCCTTGAGTAACAACCAAACAATGCTAGAGATCACGGATATCAAACGGCACCTAATATAGGTAACTATGTTAATATACCGGACCTAAATCGGAGGATCGGATAGAATGAGGGCTCGTAAACCAAATGAGTATGGGAACTCATGTAACATGGTTTAACTAAGCCTACATACTACAATGAAACCTAACCTAAGTGCTTACGACCCATTACGACCCGTTTAGGTAGCTTATGCTACTTTAACGCGTCGTTCGCGTGAAACGCGTTCGGAATGCCTAACTAGTCCTATGATAAGTAAAATATGCCTTAACATGTCTAATATTGTTACCAAATTAGTTTAGATACCAAACGTTATGTTACATATGCTTAAAATGAATTTTGACGTAAAAAGGGCATTTTGGTAATTTACCTAAGGCATATAAACTACTTATCATACAACTACTTAAACGAAGCGACCATAAGGTATAACCTCGGAAGGTTATTCCCTATATACTATGGTCACCTAATGTGTTTGGTCGGATCCAAATGATCGACCAAACGGGTCGGGTTCGAAAGTATAAGCGATTGTTTAGATCGCTTACCTTACGACCCTATATAAGCACTAAACTAAAAGTGACGATCTAAGCATGTTTTAACATGCTTAACTAAGTTTAGAAAACAGGTTTGGTATCAAAACAAACGGTTTTGATACCCAAGAGTAGTTTGGTTACAAAATACGCACGAATGCGCATTTTGGCCGAAACTACGACTCGTCACTGAGCCTAGATAACGTGGTAATCAGTAGGTATAGTCACTAGGGACTATGACCATCGTGATGACGCTCACGTTATGAAGTTCAAACGAACTTCGCATTGACCATAAACTGGTCAATGCAGAAAGTCAAACAAAGTTTGACTTTCGGACTCGAAAAGCGATAAAAGAACGAAGGAACACTTACAAAGGGTCCCCGCTAGTAAATCTTGATCGAATAGCTCAGGTATGAAGTAATGGCTTCAACTTAGAGCTTTTAGATCAGATTGTGTGGGTTTTGGGGGTTGGGATGGATGGGTATTTATAGGATTCTTTGAACCGTTAAGATCGTTTATCGAATACCGTGCTCGAATCTCATTCGTAGATGTGTTGGAATGTTATGGTAACTCAATTTGCCCCCACCACCAGAGAGTGACATGTGGCATTGGCCTTTGCAGTGTTGAAAAGCTGATAACAGCAGTCAAAACGAGTTTCTACATCTGGCCCCTACTTACGGACCGTAAGGGTGATGGCTTACGGTCCGTAAGCCATCAACTTTGGCAGAACTACACTTTTGGTCCCTGCACCTTGTTTCGTTGCGTAATGGCACTTCTAACACCCGTCAAACCCAATTTCAAGCCCCACAATGATGTTAAGACATAGGGAACATGAAATATGCTTGAAACATCTCGGATGTCGGTTCGTTTGGCCGTACGGTTACGATGTTCGGTTAATTACGACGGAAGTCGTAACGGACGCAGAAACGGTCCAAAATGTGCGACGAATGGAATTTTGACAAGCCACACACTAAAGCATAATATTATAATGCTTACATAAATTTTTGGATGCCCGGATGTATTCAGAACGTAAGTTATGCGCGAAAGGGCAAACTTGTGCACTTTTTGAAGCTTTTAGTCCCTGAATGACCCAAAAGTTTATTTTAGCACACCGAACCCCTCAAAGCCTATTTCTAAGCAACTTAAAGGATATTTTTGGTATGTTTAACTTATGGTCATGTTCCGGAATGTCTGTTACAGTTCAAATTGGCATACTTTCATAGTTTGTCAAATTTAGTCCCTGTAAGCGATTTAACTCGATTTTGCCATACCAAAGCCTTCAAAACTTATTTCTAAGTTATGTAAAGGTTATTTAAGGTATGTTAAGCCTATTTCACTATTCCAGAGTGTTCGTTTCATTAAACGGGTTATATTTACGCATCAGTGCGCGTATAACCTTCCAGAAAGCGATTTAAAGCCCGAAATCGAACAAGAATTGATATGTGCAAATGATACACATATTTGTACAAATCCCAAGTATGAAATACAATATTTCATTGGTTTGGTATTTGTTTGATGGTCGCAGTGACCCAGGTGTCACAGTCTCCCCTACTTTAGGAAATTTCGTGCCGAAATTTATTTAGAGGAAACTTGTGAGAGTTAAAAAAACATGAAGTTGAAATGATCGAACAACACTGGTTAGAGTTCTTGAACTTCTAGTAACTTTACAATAACATCATGCTTGTAATGTGAGAGGGACACTTATATACAAGTATATAAAGCGTCATTGGTGCGTCCACCGTACCTCTATTACATTGTTCACATTTCGTTATGGTTGTCACTATCGGTTCTTACACATAATAAGTCTTACCGAGGTTTCCGTGCACTGAACTTCGCAATTATGTATGCATCCATAATTACGTAATTCCTTGCATAGTCACGTAGTGCATCTTATAATGTGTAGGGGAAGAAAGCAATGAACGAGCTGTGATGATTGTGACTAGACCACCATAGGGTCCTTTTAATTAAATCAATAAATGATTTAAATAGACTACCAAGGAGTCTGTTTAGCTACATCAGCGCATGTCATTTTTAAACAAGTCCTTTCGAAGCACCACAAGTTGCAAGCTCTTGTATCCACCTTCTACACTTGAATGAAGTTCAAAGTTGGATGAATATGGTGGTTATGTGGTGGTGATGATGGCGGTTTGGGGAGTGCTGAAAGAGGGAGAGAGAGAGTGAAGTTGGGAGGGTGATCTTGAAATGATGTTATGATCTTTAGCTCTATACTTATAAGATATTTCTATATGTTTTAGCAACCTCCACAAGCAACCAATCTACTAAAATAATGAGTTATAATCTAGAGCAAGATTGAGGAGTATGGTGGATGATTTGTGGGTCCTTGTGACCGATTTTTGGTTGGGGGGGGGGGGGGGTTGGTTGTAATATTTTGTAACTATATTGTAAAGACTAGTTAGATTCCAAGTAATAAGCTTACATATGGTATTTATTTGATATGTAGTGGGTGTTAGGGTGTTCGGGGATCACGACTAGCAACGAAATAAATAAATAAATAATGTGTTTGGCAAAATTTAGTGTCCCGGGTAATGTCCGGTTGTTTGGTTAATTACCGGTTCGTTAAGTGTTAAATCTCACCGCTTAGTGTCTTTTATGTACCCTTTTGTACCCCTTTCAATTCCCGACGCTTACGGAAATATTTTGGACGATAAAACGTAAATTCTGCATGGTCTTTTATTGTTTAAAAGCTGGTTATAGCTGAATTTAATAAAATTCTGCACTTAAAGTGCGTTTCGGGTGCTTTTTAGTGCGTATTATAGCTTTCGGAGCTTCTATATGTTAACTCATGTATGTACTCTTGGGTTTTAATGCATTCTTGTCGTTGGACCTACACCTAGGCCCTCAGTTCTAATGTCGGACTGCTTTCTGCAGTTCTGTTGACACAATGTATCTTACCGGTGAGTTTACTAGTATTTCTGACGCAACGCTTTCGTTATTGCATAAAGCAATATTTTGTAGTATTAATCGTGCATGAATTCACTTGTATAGTATGTAATCAGACAATGTTGACGTTTATGCACATAATTATAGTCATTAAATAATAATTAGAGTGTACGGAAATTACCGGTTTCGTGTCAGTTGTCACATAAAGGCTTATTGGAAAGTCAAAAGGAACTAACTTGAAGACTTGAAACATTATCTTAACACTTTCAAATTTTTCATCTTCTTTCTCCTTCCTTCCTCTCTTGCTCTCGGCCTCACTCCCACACACATACATCCACCATTTTGAATCTTCAACCAAGCAATCCAATGTTATATTATGGTGTAAGAAGATGATCTAAGAAGGTGTGAAGCAAAGGAAGCCCAAGGACCACTTGGAGGAGCTTTTAACAACCCATCTTCTTCTATCTTCATCTTCTTCTTGTTTATGCCACTTCCCTAGCCACTAGAGCTAGTAGTAAGCATGCTAAACTCCATTTTACTTCATATTAGTGTTATGTACAAGTTACACCATCTAAGAAACTAAACTTTAAAAGATGAAGATATGAAGATCTAACATAATCTAAAGAAAAACAAGTGTTTTTAGTGATGTTTGATGTATGTGATGAAGTTGTTGTCGTTGAATCTTGTGTTTATGTTTAGATCCATCATGTTAAAGTTTGCTAGAAGCTTAGATCTAACAAGTTTAATCATGGATCTTGAAAGATCCACGGTTAAACTTGAAGATGAACTTGAAAAACCTTTATGTGAAGTTGAAAAATGAATTTTAAAGTATGTTCTTTTTTTTGGGGTAAAGGGTTACCCCGGTGAATTTTATAAATCAACCAAACCAAACCAAGTGTGGAAAAAATGTAATCCACAGTTCTCTAGTATGGCATACCATACATAGAGTTTATAAGCAAAAAAGCAAACGACACAACAGAGTACACCAAGAAAACTAGCAAACAGCATAGCAACGATACATCTATTGTTAACCACAATCATCATCTTCCATCAGTAATCCTCGAGGCAAGATCCATTCCTGAAGAATCCCATGAATCTGACTTGTATTCTTAAACCGCATCGAGTGAAGCTTCATCCGAACAGTCGCTAAAATCACCTCAATAAGATTGGTTGCACTCCTTTTCCTTGTGGAGAAAAGTCATTGATTCCTCTCCTGCCACACAAAATATGCCGCAACACTAACCACAAGCTTCCGAATAATGTGACGAGCAGACGTTGACTTAGCAGACCTCACTAGCTGATCATAGAAAATATCCCAAGAATTCTGAACCGTATCCATACCAGCTTTATCTTTAATACCACTCCAAACCTGCGATGCATATTGGCACTCAAAAAACAGGTGCTCGTGGGAATCCGGGTCAGCCGTACACAACGAGCAACAAAGAAGATTGAAGTTAGCATTGCCCGACACACACCAAGATCTAATAACATCCTGAGTTTTTAACTTTTTGTTCACCAGTAACCACATGAAGAACGAATGTCGTGGAATAGATTGAGAAAACCATACCATACCCGTCCATGGAACCTCATCATGCACCACCCGGATATCATCCCAAACCGCAGACGCACTAAAGTCAACCTCTCTTCCAGCTCTGGTCCGCCAAAACAACCTATCCCGAGCCATTGGATTCAATACACTGTTTGACATGGTCTGAAGGTTCGGGTATCGATCAATCCAACCGTTAGGCCATTCCCACATACCATTGCCACATATATAAACTACTTTAGTATGTAACGTGTACCCCGCATTCGCTATCATCCTTGGAGTAATAAAGGAGCTCAACGGACATACATCATCCCATCTATCAAAACAAACTGACGTTGTAGCACCATTCCCCAGCTTGGTCCAGCAATGTTGTTGAATTAACGGCCTAATACTTAACAACTTTCTCCAACTCCATGTTGCATTATGTCTGAGCGGCAGGTCCCAAAAGCTTCTTCCCCGGATGCGATAGGAATGTAACCATTTTACCCATAGAGATTCCCGAAGGGTAAGAAGACACCAAACATGAGTGGTTATGAGAGCATTATTCATATCAGAGATACGACGAATCCCTAGACCACCTTCTCTATGCGGTTTACAAACCCCCTTTCCCAGTTAACCTTAGCTTTACCCTTTATATCGTTACCATGAGCCCATAGAAACCTCTTCATTTTCTGTTCAAGATCATGTATGATACGCTTCGGGAAGATGAATACCGAAGCCCAATAAAGGTGCATGGACGAAAGAACTGAACGGACCAATTGAAGCCTCCCAACAAACGAGAAGCACTTTCTCTTCCAATCAGTGATTCGATTTTCCATGTTTTCGACCAATCTCCAACAATCACTATATAGAAGACGAGTAGAAATAAGAGGAACCCCCAAATACCAGACAGGCAAAACACCCTCCTCAAACGGAACGATACTTCTGATTCTCTCCTTGACTGCATTTGACACATTCCCAAAGAAAACCGTACTCTTATTCATACTAGGAACAAGGCCCGACATGCTCTTAAATGTATTTAATGCATCTAAAATAACTTTAGCTGAATTATGATCACCCCGAGCGAACAAAAAAAGGTCATCCGCAAAACAAAGATTAATTATGCGTTGCTTATCACATTGGTGATGAAATCTAAACTGGTTCGAAATCGACACCTGTTTTTGTAGAATCAATGTAAGGACCTCCATGACTAAGGTAAATAAATAAGGAGACATCGGGTCTCCTTGCCTCAACCCACGCTTGCCTCTGAAGTAACCATGAAGATTACCATTAATGGCCAAGGAAAACGAAGTCGATGTAACACATGCCATAACCCATTTAACAAACTTCCAATGAAAACCAAAGCCCATCATAGTCTTTTCCATAAAACTCCAATCAACCGTGTCATATGCTTTTTGAATATCAACTTTGAATGCACACCTTGGCGGTCCATAGTTACGATGATAGCTATGCATCAACTCCTGCGTTAAAAGGATGTTATCAGAGATTCGCCTTCCAGGAACAAAGGCTGATTGATTAATGCCAACAATGTCACATAACCCCTCTTTCATCCGATTAGTAAGAATCTTACTAATGCACTTATACCAAGTGTTGCAGCACGAAATCGGTCTATAATCTGTAATAGAAGACGGGGTGGTAACCTTCGGAATTAACGAGATTACCGTATGATTCAATTGGTTGAGCAGCTTCCCATTACTGAAAAAATCCCGGATTACCCCACACACATCATTTCCAATAATATCCCACGACTTATTAAAGAACACCGAAGTGTAGCCATCCGGGCCCGGAGCCTTTTTCCCTGCAATCGAGAACATAGCCACTTTTATTTCCTCATCCGTCACATGCCGAACCATATTAATGGATTTCTGATGCGCTAAGACTCTGGTAAACAAATCCGGCGTCGAGTGCAACCCAATATTCCCCACAGTTCAAAAAAAATTAGCGTAATGGTCCACTAGGGCTTGCGAAACCGATCCTCCTTCATGCAGGACACCATTCGTATCTCTAATGTAAGAAATTCGACTACGATGGTTTTTGGCTTTAATAACATTGTGGAAAAACTTTGAATTCGTATCACCTAGAGCAAGCCACTCTACTTTAGATTTTTGTTTCAAGTATAACCCTTCATCATGAACCGCATCCTTATACTCTTGCATTAAACGACCATGTTGCTCGATCAAAGCATCATTTAACGGGTCATTATCAATAGCAACCTGACAATCATCAAGTGTCCTCCTCATAACCTTAACCTTCTCATGTAAGTTACCTTGCTGAAAGAAGATTTTCCGAAGCGGAGTTTTTGACATTCTAAGCTTTTTCACCACTTGAAACATACGATGGCCATTTTGATCCGTACTCCACACCCGTATAACTTCTTCAATAAAACCCTTCTTATCCGCAACCAGGTTCACGAATTTAAAAGGTTTCGGTTTATCTCTAGTAATATTTGGAAGCTTGAGGATACACGGTGTGTGGTCCGAAATCCGATACGGATGAAAATACGCTGCCGGGAACGCGTCAGTCAAATGAACAGTCCCCAATATCCTATCAATTTTCTTATAGACAATCCTTTTGTTTTGCTGTTTGTTCGTCCATGTGTAGTGCAACCCAGCACAATTAACATCAAACAACTCAACATCATCAATACACTCTTTAAAGTCTCTGGTCCCAACCCCTACATTAGACGAGCCATAAAGCATATCCTCTTGGAATAATGAAGCATTAAAGTCTCCCATGACAACCCAAGGTTTGTCATGAACATACGAGTGATGAACACGAAGATTCTGCCACAAGTCTCTTCTATTCTTATAGTAATTGTCAGCATAAACAAAAGAGCAAAATAGAGACTTTTGATCCAATTTAAACACAATCTGGGTATGGATTACCTGGTCAGTTTGTGAAAGAACCATAACATCCACCAACGTAGCATCCCATAAAGTATGTTCTTGTGCTCTTGAAGTGACTAGTTCAAGTATGGTTAACTTATGAAACTAAACTCCATGAAAAGTTTGTAAAAAGTTCATCAAGAAGTTTACTTGTGATAGATCCATGATGAAACTTGATGATGAACATAAAGATCTTTTAGATGAGCATAAAAATGGTTTTAGAATATGTTTTTAAAG
This sequence comes from Helianthus tuberosus, assembly GCA_030545235.1. NCBI lineage: Eukaryota > Viridiplantae > Streptophyta > Magnoliopsida > Asterales > Asteraceae > Helianthus > Helianthus tuberosus. The sequence goes on along the minus strand of CM060376.1, from coordinate 125,593,059 downwards.
GTTTGAAACCTTAAAAGCTCATGAATGGTTGTTTTGAAAATTAAAGTTTCATAAAAAAGTTTGTTTAAAGTTAACAAGAACATATGATTTTGAAAGAATGGTGTATGTAAAGTGTAGATCTAAGAGACTACACATTTTTAACAAAAATCAAGTTCGTCATAAGGTTTTACATGATGAAATTAGTGTATGTTACATGTGAAAATTGTGTAAATTGATTTTCGGTGAAGAAAAAAAAATAAACAGATGTTTTGAAAACATGGGAAACCTCCATTTTTAGGGAAAACTATGTCAAAATTTTTATAAAATATTGACACTTAGAAAAATATAAGTTTTGGTGAAACTTGTTCCCAAAAAATTCACCTAAAAATTGTAGGATCGTTTTCAGACCCGAACGAGTCGATCAGAAGAGTTTATCTCTAAACGAAAGGCGGAAACAGACGTGTAGAGTTCAATTCAGCTAGATTCACGCTTAAAACTATTGTATGATTGATTTTAGAACGTTTTACAACCTGACAACACTTCGGCAGCACTTCGTTGCTCTGGCCGGAAAGTTACAAATGAATTAGACATGAGGGTATTTATAGGGAAAGACCCTTCCGTTTGAAAATGACATGAAACTTTCAAACGGAACCCTTCAAACGGAACCTATTTCAAACTATTACATTCAAACGGTCACCTAATACAAACTAGCATCTTCAAACGGTTAACTTCAAATTCCATATTTCATGTGCTGATGTCACTATGTGATGTCATATAAGTGATGTCATCATCAATGATGATGACCTCATGCTAGATCCGAACTGTAACATACCAGAGACTCGACATAAGACGAAGACGACAAAAGAATGCACCAACAAAAATATTTATCAAGGTTTCCTATTTTTTATACAAAATTACAAGCTAAGAAATAAGGATTTCTTCAAGTTAAAAATCAATATTAAGTATGTATATTTTTAGGAAAACTATATATATATTTAGTGATCACCCAATTTTGTGCTAAGTGTATATTATGTGTATTATATGTAGTAGTATATTAGGATCATGAAAATACACTAAGTACTCCCAATGAATATCACTAACAAAATACACATAAAAATAGATAACAAATACCCAAGAATACTCATACAAATAACCCGTGAAAGGTTAACACATTTTGGACTTGGACAATTTTGGACTTAAATATATATTTGGACAAATATATATGACTATTACGAAGTAATGAGAATTATAAAAAAAATCAGAAAATAACAAAAATAAATATATATATATATATATATATATATTTTACAAGTATAACAAAATATATATATATATATTTCACACAAGTCTTAAAAATATATTATTTTTAAGAAATATAATTCCGGAAAATATTAAAAATCAAAGTATTGATTTTTGGCAAATAATGTAAAATACACAAGTATTTACATAAAAATACAAGTTTACTTTCCTATGTATACATGCACAAAAATAATATTGGAAATATTATTTAACAAAATATTTATACTTATTTTCGAAAAATAATATAAGTAACATATTTTGGATAGTTAAAAATATAGTTTATTTTTAACCCTTATTGATCTTCACCGATCACATAAACAAATATATATTTTTTGGGAAGTAAAATACATATTTACAAGTAAGCAATACATATTCAAAATGCAAGAACATGACGAACGGGCGAGATCCGACAAACAAGGGCACGACCCTCACGAGTGATGAACATACACCACACAAATACTTAAACTTAAGATGGTGACTTGTACATGGAATGTTACAAGTCTAGTGATTAAGCACATAGAATACTTATAGGTTGCGACGCCTACACGACAAAGCCGGTGAAGTTTACGACGCAAGATACGCAAAACTGTGAGTTCATGTCCCCACTTTTAAACATTTTCTTGTTTTCTAAACTTAGGGAAAATACATGTACTGTGGTATGTAGAAACAAAACTAAGGAATGATACTATAGATCATGTCACGAATAGGATGAGACTTAAGCACCATTAATCAACGTGATACTTAGACTGTGGAACAAAAGGTTAGATCTAATGGGTTTCAGGCAACCACACTCTTGGCCACTTTGTTACCGAGAGTGCTTTTGTGTCTCTAATCGTGAACCGACAAGTAAAATGCCTATGGTTTGGATGCTTCCTATGTCGTTACATATGTTAATGGCCTTGCAAACCATTAGCGATCTCAATTTCCTTACATTTACAGAATACTTTTTCAAGTACGATGACATACCATGATTCTTACAACAAATACTTAAATGTTTTACACAAAAACTGCATGGATTCACACCTACTTATGTTGACGATTTTCCAAAACTTACATGTATTTCAGGGAAGTAAGTGGATGTGCGCGCGGTTTCTTTGCTCAAGGATGTTGTCTTTGTTTCAAGTTATTACGTGTCGAGGCTCCATTGTCACTTTTGTAGGATTTGTTTGTTATATTCCGCCTTATGCGGAGATATAATGAACAAAACCTTGATATTTGTTTTGAAATGGTGTTGTAAACTTTTTCAAACAATTATCTTATTTCGTATTGTAAACTTAAACTTAACTTTTGTTTCGGATGATAAACTATGAATGGCAAAAATGGGGTTATTTTATGATCATGTAGAATGTTTACCTCTCGTATGCAATGAGAACCTTTCATGATCACACCTAGTGCTTCCACCTAAGAAAGGGGTGTGACACAAAACTGTGAGTTCATGTTCTCCTTTACTTTTAAACGTTTTCGGTTTACAACTCTCGCGCGGAAATATGTGTTACGATGGTATGGTTAAGCTATGGAATGAAACAACAAGATCATGTGCGAATAGGGTGTCTCTTAAGCGCCATTAATCTTGTATAAGACTGTAACACCCGTCTCACAATAGACAATTTTATACGACATACCGTAAGACTCATATCATTTTATCAAAAGGAATCTATCATATTCACATTTTCATTATTGAAAATACGGGTTTACAAAAACGTTCCGTTAAGTTTCAAGTTCCTATTAAATAAGGTATAATACCCATTCTATTAATTTAACAAAATGCATAAGAAGCTTCATAGGTCGCGAATACTTAACCTAATTAGATTAGTTTACAAACTTTAAATTCCTATTTTAAACATCCAAAGGATAACATATGATTGTTTTACTTTAACAAAAACATCTTAGACCATTGCGGAAGCTTGAGTTTCTTTGTGTTCGGTTCACTTTGGAGCTTGATCTTCACCCATCCTAAGTTTAAACATATCTACATTATAAATTTTTCATAAAAATTAGTAATTGAGACCTTAGAACCCGTCCATGCGGACCCGAAAGCTCAAAACAATCAAACAAACAAAATCAAAAATTTTGTTTCAAACCGACCGTAGGTTACGGTTTGTCAACCATAGCCTACGGTTGATGTTAATGTCCATTTCAGAGTTTCTAGACCGTAAGCTACGGTTCTGAACCGTAGCCTACGGTTGCCCAGCTAAAAAAAACAGAACTGCCAAACTGTAAGCCACGGTTCAGAACCGTGGCCTACGGTTCGCCCAGCTCAAAACAAAACTGCCAGACTTTGAGCCACGGTTCAGGATCGTGGCCTACGGTTCGCCCAGCTCAGCCTTCTTATATATTTTTTCCGCTTAATTCCTCATAACTTTTTATTTACATATCCGTTTTAGCCGATTCTTTTTCCTATATGTCCGTATTAAAATTACGGATCTAACCATATAAATTTCACTTAACGAAACCCTGATTATGAATGAATGACCCACAAAATCCTTGTTTCGATTATTCGACCCATTAACTATGGGTGCAAATTGTTCGCCAATTTATTCTTTGGCATTCTAATCTTATTTATCAATTCCCCGGGCTTGAAATTCTTGACGTATCTGTACCATTCTTTACGCTCGTATTCGAATTTCATGCTTGTTTTCTATAAATTAAAGCATTGCCACTTTATGCAATTCTTGCAACTAGTTTCTACCATTCGACCCGATAACACAGATTCATAACCTTAACTCAGTATAACCATTCATTACTAAAATTGTTATCTAGCGCCAACGCAATATGAGGCTTTCAAATCTTTACGCGCAAGAATCGATATAAGAACATAGTTTTGACCCGTTTGGTTGACGAGTGAAAATCCTCACTTTAATGTCCATCCAAACTATTTCTAACCAATATTTTGACCCGTTTGAATGTCGAGTGGGCTTCATCATTTAAATGACACGTCAAACACATATACTACACTATGACACTATTAACAAGCTAAAACCAAACGTTTATACGTAATGTAACGGGACCAAAGTCACGCACTTTGCATAATTCATCAACATTGGTTTCTAACCATAATTACCCATTCCCGAGCTCGTCAACTTAAGCGTATCACTACCATTTCATGGTTTACGCTTTTATAACTCGAATTTGAAGTGAGACGTTTAAGTCACTTTGAACACTACCATTCCGGCCATTATTTGACCCGTTTGATTTTCTAATGGAATTCACCATTTTACCAACATACCATCTTATTTCAACCAATATTTTAGCTCGTTTCTTTATCTAGTGAGTTACATTACTTTATTTTCATTCCAAACATGACTAATTTAACAATGTTATGAACAAACAAATCTAATTAACTATTTTGACCCGTTTGGTTGTCGAGTGAGTTACATAACTTCATTGACATCCCAAACACGACTAATTAAACAATATTCTCAAAGAACATATTTAATTAACTATTTTGACCCATTTGGTTGTCGAGTGAGTTACATCACTTCATTGACATTCCAAACATGCTTTAACCTTTTATTTTGTCCCGTTTTGTTTGTCGAGTGAACTTCATCACTTCATTGACTTACCAAACTCGCATTTTATACTACAATCCCGTTAATATTGCTAACACTATTATTTATGCATAATGTAACGAAACCGGAAGTTACGTACCTATAGTGCTTTTCCTTCAAGCGCGCATCAACTCCGACTCGTCCGCTTGAAGATTCAATTCCCTTGCCTATAGAGTTCAATCAACGACTTGTTTAGAACTCTTATTATTTCATATAACGCATAATTCACCATAACATTCAAATATGAGTTTTTACTCAAAATTCCAACATCTAGTTTTCTTTTAGGCATTTCAACAAACACCTAAAGGGCATAATTTTGCAAAATCAATAACCAAGTTTCATGACTAGTTATTTAGCCAATTTTGAGCAATTTTCCCAAATTCAAATGTCTAGTTACGCATCAACACCTAGACTTATTTCATGGAGCTCAAATAACACTAGATTGATAATCATAATTCTAGTGTTCATCATCTTTCTACAAAACCCATTTAACACATAAATGGATGGTTATGGACCTCATATCTATGAACACTAATTCAACAAATTATTGACTAGGGTTTGCTCCTAGACATGATTTCATCCTAATTTCATCCAAACTTCAATCATGCAAGCCAAATTTTTGATTTCATATGTTCACCAAGAAATCAAGATGAATCTAAATAACAAAATTTGGCATACCTTATGATCCTTTCACGGAGGTGATCACTAATTTGCGTTTAGATTTCTGTTTGGACTAGATTTGCCCCTTTGATTTGATGAAATTTGGTTGATTAAGGTTTTGAGCATAAGAGCTCCCCTGGCTCTTGTTGGAATCGCAGAACACACACACGTATGTGTGTGTTTTGTGTTTTAGTAATTTATTTAATTAAAACTCTAATTCAATTGCCCATGTTTAGCCCCTCGACTTTACCCAAGTTTTATAAATGGTATTTTAACCATGTTTGTTCTATGATTTCAAGTCTTTTAACTAACTAGGTTATTTATTCCTAGTTATTTTATCTTGACTATTACCGTCATTCAATTTATAATATAAATCTATATTTTCGGGGTGTTACAAAGACCGAGGAACAAGGGGTAGATCTATCGGGTACCGGCGAGCCCCACTCATGGGCCCTTGTGTGGCCGCATGTAGTGCTTTTGTTGTCCCAGCCGAGTGGATCGGTACTAAATTGTCAAGGGTTGAGTGCTTCCTATGTCCTCACACATATAATGTCCTCGCAAAACATTAATGATCAACGATTTCATAAAGGCTTTACATACCGGTTTTCAATACAAGAACTTTCAAATGTTTTTATGATTTATTTGATGCGAACTCAAAACACATGAATTCACCAACTTTTGTTGATGTTCTTAAACTTACATGTATTTCAGGAAACTAAATGGATCTTGGCGTAATGGTTATCACGAAGAATATGGTTGTCATGTTGGCGATGTCATCCGCTTTTGAAGGGTTTGATGAATATATCTCATCTTCGAGTGAGACATAGGATGCAAAGCCTTTGCGTTTTAAAAACTTTATTATGGAACAAGTCTTTTGTAAAACATTATAACTTGTGTTGTCTTTTATTTTCAAACAACGTATGACTTGTATGTTTTACTTATGTTGAATGGATGAACATCATGCTTTTTGTTCATATAGTTTGTTTACTTATATCGTATGCAATGAAAACCGATCAAGTTCACACCTTTCTCTTTCGCTTACGAGCGAGTGAGACACACACGTGTATGGCCAGGATTAGTTCGCTCAATTCGCAAATACATTAGTGTTCACTCTTGAACCTAATACTATATATATATATATAGGATCAAGATCAAGGGAAACCCCTACGAGTAGTGATAACTTAGAGAACTCGGCTTTCCCGTGCGAGTTTCAACCCTATTTTTTGACACCCCTAGTTTAAGATGTTCCAAAGCCGGCTATAAAAAAAAATCAAAGTAGTGTTTTCGGCCCCTTACAGCAGTTGCAAAAAACTAATGACATAAGCATGGCATCACCTTTTTACAGCATTTACGACTATTGAAAATAAAAAAAATAAAAACGATTTTTTTAGAAAAGTTGATTTTTTAGGATTTTTTGTAAAAAAATTTTTTTGAGAAAACCTTTCGTAAGGCTAAGTTCTCACAATTTATATGAGTTTTCATTTTACTCTAACCATATTATAGAAAATATGAGTGAAGAGTAAGATATGAGATATTTTTCAAAAGTGAGAATTACATTTAAAAAAAAAATGATTTTTTTATGAGGAAGCTACTGTGATTGCTACACTACATTCTACATCTCTCCTCCATGTTTTGTCCATCAAGAAAATAGAACAACTAAAAAAACATAAATATTATTTAATTTAACAATGATGGGTATAAAGTGAGATGTAAGAGCTTTTTAAAGGCTAAATAAATTATATAAAAAATTTAAGAGAAATAGGTTTAAAGAAGGCGAATTTCTTTTGTTATTTAGTCTATGTTTACATGTGTTTTGAAATCAATACGTGTTGCGAACGAAACTGCTGACAAGAATAAAAAGAAAACGTAGAAAAAAACTAAAAGATAACCAAAAGAAAATCAACCAAAAAAGTTTTATGGTAACGATGTTGTTCGTATGAAACCCGTGGTCAGAGATGAGCAAATGGTTCTGGGCACCGTTACCAAATTTGCCGAACTGAAAGATCTTAATTACCAATTCAGTGCCGACTTTTGGCGTTCCTGGTACCGGTTCACTACCGTTTTTTACCTTCATATACCGGTACCGTAACCGGTATTTTCGGTATCAGTACCGATTCTGTATCGGTTAGCACCAAGCTCATCCCTACCCTTGAAACTAAAAAAAGAAAAAAAATAAAAGTTGAAGAAAATCAACAAAAAAAAGTTGTATGATACCGTTGTTGTTCGTACGGTACCCGTGATCAGGGATAAGCAAATGGTACCGGGTAGCTGCACTGAATTTCCCGAATCAAAAGATTTCCATTATCAATTCGGCACCAACTTTTGGTGTTTTCTTTAATAGTGTCGGTTTTTACCTTCATGTACCGATACCGAACAGGACCGTACCGGTATTGTCGATGAGAGCACTGGCTCGATACCGGTTCACACCAAGCTTTATCCCAACCCGTGATATTAAAAAATGATTAAAGTTAAAAAGTAAAGAAAGTAACTATTATTATAATATTAAAATAATAAAAATAATAAAAAAACTATATATTATTATAATATTATAATTACTATTTATTAGCTTCAAAGTTAAAAAGTAAAAAAATAACTATTATTATAATATTAAAATAATAAAAGTACTAAAAACTATAAATTATTATAATATTATAATTACTATTCATTAGCCTTCTATTTTTAATAAAAAAATATATTATAATATAATATATATATAATTCTGAATTTAAGAGAATATAATTTTAAGTTAATTTATACATATAAGTACGAGAAGTCCGATAAAAATACTCTTACAGAAGTCAATTGCACGGTTTACTTTTCTTTGGGTATATAATCTGACCAAATGATTAGTGAAGGTTGTTTAGACTATGTATAGTGGTGAGTGAAACAAATGTCTCATCCTTAGGCATGAAGCGATACATGACGCCTAGTAAATAAAGGGGCTTGAAGTTTAGATATTATAATTGAATTAAATAAAAAAAATAAAAAAAAATCATCACAAAATTTCTATTGGTCATCCATTTTCAATCCGGCGTTTTAAATAACACGTCTTTAATTTTTTTCTTTGTAAAACACACCCAGGGGCGGTGGTAGTAGCATTATTGAACGTTTTTTTTTCCTTTCACGCCATTTCAACACACCACTATGGATAATCTTATAACTTTTATTTTGAGAAATAAAGTTATTCATACTTATTTTCCAATCATTTTTATCAAAGATAAATTTCGAAATTATTTTCTCAATTATTCTATGTATGTTATTAAACAATTAAAAAATAAATATTCTATGTATGTTATTAAACAATTAAGAAATAAATATTAAAATTTGAGGGCGTCCCCATCAACCACACCGTAGTGGTCATGGATGGCTTGCTTTGTTTTGAAATGTGTTATACCCTCTTATTTTTACTATTGTCGGTGGATGTTTTTTAAAGTTTTTTTTTTAATTTTATTATCTTTTATGAATAGCCACCTCTTTAAATTTATTTTCTTTTACGTACTCTTTTTCACAGCTTTATTATTTTTAGTTTTAGCTTGAGAGCCGTTACCGGTAACTTACAAAGAAAATATTACCATCACATAAATATTTTTTTAAAGATTCCAAGTTTGTGAGAAGGACACGTTTAAAACAACCTAACATAAATTATTTACGGTAAAAACATAGAAATTATTAAAAGGATTTTTACAGATTTCCCCCTGCTAAGAACCCTTATTACATATTTACCCAGCCTTTAAAATAATTACATATTTCTCCATTTCTTTTGAAATTACCCATCTACCCTTCTTGTAATATAAATGTTTGACTATGAATAAAAAAACCAAATTCCATGAACACAGATTGATTTCAACCATTGTTAAAAAAGAAATCACCCAAGAACACAGATTGATTTCAACCATTGTTGAAAACGAAATCACATCAAGCCTGGTTTAAATCATTGGAATATCCCCAAAATGTGGTTTCATCCATTTTAAAATTTCTACCGCCATATCTTATAATATACATATACAAATCAACCACCATCGTAACTCTGTAAGCCATCATTGTCGCACTTGTGTAAAGCAGCCACCGCACACCACCGCCACCATCGCTTTGAACCACCGTGAAGTATCTTTCCGGCTAGGTTTTATATGTTTTACCGATTGGGGTGTGCCGGCGTTAAAGAGAAGAGAGATAGCTTTGAGGGTGCCTGCAAGTTGGGTTGGAGTGTGTGATTCTAAATCTGGTTATGTGTGCATTCCAAAGCAACTTCGTTAATCATCTCAAATCGGTGTGCTTCATGGATCTATTGAATATGTTAGGGTTTATGTTCGATTGTTCTGGTTTGGTACTATGTATATTGTGTAGAGATTTGATTTCGAAAGAAAATAGAAAACCATTAACCTGAATTCATTTTCTTAATTGATTTCACAGCTAAATCAATTTATTCAACTAGTTATTGATAAAAAAGATTAATACAATTGAAATTGATTTCATCAAGGGTATAATGGAAATTTAAAAAGAATAATTTTAATGAAATGGGTATATATGTAATATATTTCAATGAAATGGGTGAATATGTAATATCTATAGTTTAAGAAGGGGATATATGTAATTGATTTTAAAGACCGGATAAATATGTAATAAAGGATCTTAGGAGTGAGATATATGTAAATGACCCATTATTAAAAGTAGAAAGTTGAACTTTGTTAAACAAAGCAGAATATGTAAGTCATTTTAAGACTTCTATCAAACCATATTTATATTATATAAATTATATAATATAAATTTGTAACATTTCTAGTCATATAGTTTTGTACATTTAGCTTAACTGGTGTTTTATGCTTTAGCTAGTTGTACTCTTAGTTTACAAGGTTGTAGCTTTTGGTTTATTATTATATAATAAGAATTGATGTATTACCTCTTTGTTCTTTTATGGTTTTTTATTGTAGTAATTTTTTTTCTTATTGTTTTTTAGTTAAAATAGTTTATATGGTCTTCAAATTTTGTGTTTTTTTTCGTTATGTTAAAGCTTTTTCGGTATAAATTCGAGTTTATCTGTATTATATGCCAACTCGCAGTATAACTTTGTGTTTATATTTGTCTACGTTTTACGTCACATGACGGTATAAATTCATATTTTTGTTTTACAATTTATACCCTACGTTTTACGTCACGTGGCAGTATAGATTAATGTTTTTGTTTTACAATTTTTTGACGTCGTTTGCTTACTACTTAGCACAGTTTTACAACTTACGTGCCCGCAACATGGGTGTCAAACACTAGTTTAAATTAAATTCATATTTTAAAACATATGGTTCATAAAAGATTCTTGCTCATTTTCTACCCATTTATCATGTGGGGGACACTTTTGACCAATAAATTTGGTGAATTAAGATGGCCCTGCCAGTTATAGACTGTTTCAGTCAATGGCTTTATAGCCTAGTGACATAGTGGAAGTGGGATAAGACTGTGAGACAAATAGGTACTGGGTTTGATTCCCACAAGGGGTTTTTCTATATTTATTGGGTTTCCTCCTGAATTGGTGTATAGGCATTATGCCTAGTGGAGATGGATATGATATGTGGTTCCGCTGATGACACGATGATACTCCAGTGGTCCGTCAATAATCCAAATTTACCGTTAAAAAAAGTTATACACTGTTTCAGTTGACCTGCTATTTGGATTTGCCTACTTTTGAGTCCTTTTAGATATTAAATTACATCAATAACCTAGCACATAATTGTAATGAAGACGCCTCTTAACAAACACTTTTACCCTTGGCTTTTTTCTCTGTACCTGCAAAGAGGAAGGGGTCACACTGCTGGCAGGTTTTTTCCGGTATATAGAAATAAAGTGAGATAAAGAGATAATGACCGCGAGAAACAGAGAGATAGTGGATTATGTTTATAAGAAAAGACATGTTTGATGATTAATATAGGGGAAATTCCTCTAAGAGCATTCACATTGAAGCCTCTATATTAATGTCTTCTATAGAATATAAAGAAATAGAGGGAAATTCCTTTGTGGTAAATCTATACTCACCAAAGTGTAGTTTGATAAACTAAGGTTTAAATGTATTGCCAAATCACGATCTATGGTATATTTCAGTATACTACTAAGGTATATTTCGATATGCTGCCAACATGATATTATATTAACCAATGTATGGACTGCAAATGTTTTCCAATTAAGCCATAAAAACTTATCTTGTGTTCTTTCCAAAACCAAAGCATAGTTTGATATGCTATTGTTTACTAAAGTATAGTTTGATATACTGCCAAATCACGATTAAAGTATATTTCGATATACTACTAAAACATATTTTGATATGCTACCAACGTGATACTGTTTTACTAAAGTATAGTTTGATATACTACCAAATCACAATTTAAGTATATTTTGATATACTTCCAAAGCATAGTTGATATGCTCCTAATGTGATATTGTTTACCAAAGCATAGTTTGATATGCTATTTACAAAACCAAAGTATAGTTTGATATAATACCAACTTTGTTATTTCACAAACTAAAGTATATTTTGATATACTACCAAAGCATAGTTGATATGCTATTTTCAAACCAAAGCATAGTTTGATATGATACTTTCAAATCCAAAGTATAGTTTGATATACTACTGACTTTGTTATTTCACAAACTAAAATATATTTCGATATACTACTAAAGCATAGTTGATATGCTATTTTCAAACAAAAGCATAGTTTGATATGCTACTTTCAAATCCAAAGTATAGTTTGATATACTACCGATTATGCTATTTCTAAAACCAAAGCATAGTTTAATATGCTATTTTCAAAACCAAAGTATATTTTTGTATATACTACAAACCTTTTATCAAAACAATGCGTTTTAGAAACCAAACTTTTTACAAGGATTCATGGCTATTTTCATAAACATAAAATCTTTTTCTTATGTTATCCAAAGCCATGAATCTAATTCACAAAACCTAGGTTACTCACAGGAATTTTTATGCTGACGTTTTATTTTCACATATGTTTCAGGTTCTACTACGTGATGATTATTGACGCATGCTACACATAGGATGGACTCGTGCTTTAGTGACTTTAAAACTTGAAAGGCAATTATTTGTATTTATCTGGTTTTTATTAAAACAATGAGTCCATTAATGGAATAAAACAAAACTTCAAATCACCATATGTTGTGAAACAATGATTCTGTGACATGACTCCCCGACGTTTCCGCCGCGGTTTGTTGTATTACGCGGTCGGGGTGTTACATGAAAAATTTATATATAGGTATCATACACCGAAAGTGCAACTCAAAACAAAAACAAAAACAATTCCAAAACAAGTCTTAATATATATTTAAAACTAAGAACCGTTACAAGACCGAAGTGTCTAACAAAATCTAGCATGATTGTAGGTTGCAAAACGAACTGAGGAAACCGAACTTGAGTACGCACTTTTACGGACGCAAAACTGTGAGTTCATGTCCCCCTTTTCTTTTAACGTTTTCGTTTTACAACTCTCGGGGGGAAATACATGTTAACAAGGGTATGATTAGGCTATGGAATGAATTCTTAGATCACGTGAGAATAGGCGCTAACTTAGGCACCATTAATCCTTTTAAGGACCACGGAACAAAGGTTAGATCTAATGGGTACAGATGAGCCCCACTCACGGTCCTTGTGCGGCCACTTAGAGTGCTGTTGTGTCCCCGTCGAGGTTAATCGACACGTAAATCATCTACCGGGTTGAGTGCTTCCTATGTCGTCACACATATTAATGTCCTTGCAAAACATTAATGATCAACATATTCATAGACGCTTTACATACCAACTTACAACACTTGAAATTTCAAATGTTTTTGAGATTCATTTGATGCGCATAAACGTAAAACACATGAACTCGCTCAATTTTTGTTGATGTTTTCAAACTTACATGTATTTCAGGGAATTGGATGGATCTTATTGCTAGTGTTTACAATCAAGCTTTTGGGTTTCAAGTCTTCGATATCATCCTTTTTAGAGGGTTTGGTCCATATATAGGATGCAAAGCCTCATACTTTAATCTTTGTTAAACTAGTCCTTTTATGGAACTTTAAACTTATGTTGGTGTGTAACTTTAACTTAAAACTTTTGTGGTTTGTAACTTAAACAACTTATGATTTGTAAGATTTTAAACATATGAATGGATGGTATCGCTTGTTGTAGGATCCTTGTTGAACCCGAATGAGTCAATCAGAAGAGTTGTGAATCCGATTCAAAGGCGGAATCAGTGAAACGGACGCTCAAACTAATTATAATGCTTCTTTGATTGATTTAACAACGTTTACAAACTGAAAGCAATTTGGCAGCACTTCGTTACAAGTTCCAGATCTGTTGCCAAAATGAACAAACAATGCACCTATATATAGTTGAGGTAGTTTCGCTTATATGGACATGTCCATATGAGCGAAACCTGTTGCTTATAGTTTCGCTTTTATGGACAATGTCCATATGAGCGAAACCTCTTGCCTAATCACTAAACTTCGACTCTCGAACCTCGTGCACTGATTATTCTAATCTATCCTATTACATGATACAAGACGAAGTCAATAGACGTAATGCACTAACAGACTCCCCCTCGGATATTGACAAAGTCTTCAATGTCTAGTCTCTGTTATGACACCTCTTCTGTCTTGATCATTCTGCCTTCTCGTTCAGATTGTAACATTGAAAACATCTTTCAATCTTTCTCTTTGATCAGCTTCTCTCTTTGACTCTTACACCAGGAACTCATCACTGGCTCTATCATCAACAGCTTTATCATCAGCAGGCTCCCCCTTTCGTCAAGCTTCCGTGCTTTTAGGGATCGACACCTAGCTTTCCAGCTTGTCTTCAGACTCCCCCTTAGACTCTGCTCTCGGGATCGTAGTCTGGACTTTTCCTGCAATCACTCATACAACTATAAGTAACAACATTTTAAACATCTAGATATTGTAATCTAACAATTCAATCTCCTCAAAATCACTTATCATAAATTTGGCAGTTTCATCGAATCGTATCGGAAACTAGCTCTATAACAATATAAGCATCCAAATCCCCCACAGTTAATCATCCAAGTCCAAATTAATGACCTTGGAGATATCACAAACTGTTTTTGATTTTTGATTTTAAAACTTCAAGTTTCAAATTAATGAACTTGTTTTATTTTAAGAAACACGATCAGCTTACTTAGATTTTGAAACTCAGCATCTCAAATATTAGTTGTCGAAAATAAAGCAGAAATCAAAATCTTTTTGTATTTTCTGAAAATATAAAGCAGTAAAGAAATATGTACAAACATATTTACAGACAATATTTTTGTTTGAGTATGTGTCAGAGGATCATATCAGATTTTGACAAGTCACAAGTACCGTTGAGCTTAGTTACACATTAAGAATTAAACAATTCACTTGGATTGTCGATATACTGATCCACTTAAATTTTCATACAAACTTCAACTGATTCAGGATACAAATTAGGTATTTTAAGAACTTAAACCCATTCATGTGTCCCATCTCTTGAATATACTCCCGTATCCAGATCCCAATATTCAGTCTTACAGGTAAGTATAACACAAATGATATCTGTAAGGGGTTAATAAATTATGAAGAATCATGAGAGCTCAGGTCAGAACTACCGTTCAGCAGAGAGATCATGACTCAACTTGTGGGTGTGTCCCCTTTAGAGGATCTTTTTTTACAACAGCATTGCTAAGCAATTTTTTTGTCTTATCATATATGCTGAGGGTGATGCTATGTTTCAAGCATTTGTGAAAAGTATTATTCGAGGACTAGGTCAGAACTTCCATTCAGCAGAAGTCCCGGAATAATACCCCATATATCACTGAGTATAAAGACCTAGTATATCAGAAAAAGGAACCTTTCAAACGAGATTTCAGGGGTTACCTATATATCCAAGTAGTGTTCCCCACGAAATAAGCAAGTGTTTAAATTTAGGTTTATATACCGAAAAAGTTTACTAAGTGTATAAAAACCTATCAACATATCATCAGTGAGACTGTTTAACACTTTTTAATCCTTACATTTCTTTAGCATACTGTAACTGTCTACTAATGTACTATCATTTCCTCTTTTTACGCAAAACTCAAATTTTTTTAATTTTTTTATCATGTTTTTGGCTTTTTCAAATTTTCTAATATTTTTGGATTTTCTAATGACAATTTTTCTCCCCCTAAAATGCAAAATCATTAAAAATTTGACAACACAATACTGATAACTTTGTCTCACCATCCATTTTCTGCTTAAAGTGCTCTGATTTGCAGAAAATATACATACCCCCATGATTTACAACACATTGATATTTTACAGTTTGAAAACCGTTTTTCAATCTGATGAAAGTAATCATGTTTGTTCAGCCGTGAGGGTTTCGGCGTATTTAATCAACATACATTCAAAACAATATTAAAACAAACATATTTTTGGTTTTTCAAATTTTAACAAACTAAAAACATATTTTTGGTTTTTAATTTTTCAAATTTTTAGGGTTTTGAAAATATTGTTTATTTATATACAGAAAACTATCAAACTAAACTCCCTGTTCAACCAAACCAGATTCTGCAACCTCTTCCTGTGCCAGGCTGCTCCAACTACCATTCTCACAATCTTCAGCTTCGTTGGGCACCTGCACATTCAAACTTTATCAATCATTTGAACAATTTAGCCCAGGTCTGTTGGACCTTAGGCATTTCAACACAATAATGTTCATTTAATTTCGGAAACTCTTTGTCATTTAAAATTTTTCCAGCGTTGACTTCAACTTTCTCATCTTTTTCCGACGTCACTTGTTTCTTAGCACTCCACATTTGACCTTCCGGAGTACCTCTTTTGTAAAAGTTTGTCTCTTTTTGAACCTTTTGATTTTGAACAACATTTGTAGGTTTCCAAAACTCTTGAAGTTTTGTCATATCAACAGATGTTCTCCAACTTTGTGTTGTTCTCAATCTGGGTGTGTGAGAATTCCAGGTCTGTCTTGAATCGAACCTGCTCGGGTTTGATTTCCAATTTTGATTTGAAGCAAACTTGTTTGTATTGTACCTCCAAGTTTGTTTCGAATCAAATCTGGTTGACCTCGGTTTCACATCCTCAGATTTATGTTTTTCAACATCAACAGGCTTTGGATTTGGACACTTTCGTGCAACATGTCCAATCTGATCACATTTAAAACACACTTTCTTTGAAACGTCCTTGGCCTGTTGTTGTTTCTTTTTCATAGTCTCGAACTCCTCATTAGACTGCTGTCCAAATTTGAGTTTTTCCTCCTTTTTCAAACTTTTTCCTTGAACAAAATTCAATTTTTGTTGCAAATCTTGTTTTTCATTTTGTTTTCGATTCTGTTTCTTTTTATAACCCAAACCAGCCTTCATGTTTTTCTTCTTAAAACCAGGTTTGTTATAAAAAGATTTATGACCTTTACCAGCAAACTTTGAAATTTCCGACTTCTCAATCTCAACCATTTTGAAAACTTTATCGACCTCCTCTGAAATCACATTCTGAATCGGGAATACAACATCTAAGAATAATTTGTCCGATCCAATCATGGTATAGACCAATCCCTTTGAATCATCATCCAAATTTTTCTCGGATTTTGTGTTTTTCAGATAACCATCATGAAAATTTCCTTCATCTTCATCCTGTGATTCAGACTTACCTTTTGTTGACTCATCTTTCAAAATGCTTTCAACAACCTTACTTACCACCTCTGAATCATTAGCATCATCAGATTTGGAGTAAGTCACATCGATACTTTCAGGTAATTGATCAGCTATGTTCAAACCCTTTGCCACCTTTTCCTCATCATAAAAAGTATAATTGTTTCTCAATGGTGGTGGTACCTGATGAAATTCTGAACCAATACCCTTTTTGCAATTGTCAGTATCTTTGTCATCTGGTGTGATGTTGAAAATGCGTTCAAGAATGTACGAAGAGTTATGATAACTTTGAAGTTTTGTTACAATCTTTTCTTTTTCAGCCAAGACTTGTTTAAAATTAGCAATTTCATCAACCCATTTGTTCAATTCAAGTTGCTTTTCTTTAAACTTTCTCTCATACATTTCTTTAGTGACTAAAGTTTCAGACAATCTTTGATCAAAACTTTTGACTTGGCTTTTCAAAGTATCATAAGCTTCTTGTACTCTCTGACTCGACCACTTTAAAGAATCATACTGTTTTTGTAAATCTTGAAATTTAGATTCTTTTTCAACACAATCGACACATTTTGCTGAACACAGTTGTCTATAAACATCATTATCCTTTTCAAGACCTTGACATTTCTGTGTCAATTTTTCAACTTTTAGTTTCAAAATTTCTTCTTTTTCAATCATATCTTTACATTTTGTTGTGAAAACATTTTCAAGTTTATCTATTTCATTATTTTTTGTTTTTATGATGCCATCCTTTTGAGTACAAGCTTTGCACATTTCTATGCAATTCCTGCACTTGTTCTCATTGTTATCAAAGATTTCAACATTCGACAAGTCAGAAGATTTTCTTACCTCAGTCTCTTTCAGCACCGGTTCTTATGTCTCAGCTTTCTGATCTTGCTCTTTGTTCTCCTCTTTTTCTTCTTTCTGTGCTTCTTCTATCTTCTGTTCTTCTTCAGCTTTCTGGTCTTGTTCAGCAGCAATCTTCACAACATTCTTTACTTCTTCAATCATATTCTTCAATTCTTCTTCTTTTCTCTTCTTCATTTCTACCACCTTCGGTAGACTTGCTTCACAAACCTCTCTTATCTTTTTCTCCAAATCAGGCAGATATGCTTTATCAGATAACCTTCGTGTGTTGAAAGTAGCTTGCCTTGGAAGCAAATTTGTTACAGCTTTGAAATCCACTTTTGATGGGTCAGCAACTGGATTACCCCGTGGATCCATGTAACATTCCAACTCTTCATTCCATCGTTTTGCTCTCTGGGCTTCTTTGAATGGTTCGTTTAATTTTCCAATTTCCCAGCTTGTATAATCTGCTTTCCACCATCTATCAGAATCAGCATCAGCAACAAATGCATACCCAACAACATCCTTTTCAGGGCAAACTTGACTCCAGTCGTAACCTTCATCGTCATATATAACTGCAAGAGCCCTTGATTTTTCTTCAGGCTGTTTCAATCTTGGTGGCTAAGACTTGTTCTGATGGTAAATCGCTTTCTTGTAATAATCTTTGCTGAACGGGTTTTCAGAGTCAACATCAGCATACGCATTTCTGCACTCGCGCTTAAAGTGACCTCTTTGTTTGCATTTGAAGCATGTCACCTTAGATTTATCAAATCCCAATTTGGTAGATGGTCCACCAATTGAATTTCTCCCGTGATCTCCATGAACCGCTGTGCTCGACGAACCGCACTGGCCATGCACCATCTTATATCCATTAGTTCCATCTCCTCGGGGTCTAATTGATCATAATCTTCTTTCGTCAAGTTGGTATTGCCAATCTTCCCTGCAACGAGGCTTTCATATGATTCAAGTACAGATGCCAAGAAAACCATCTGTTGTTTTGCCGACTCTTCACTGAAATTCTGCCCATTCTTCAAATCTACTGCGATATTACACTGGAATAAATTCTTTGAAGCAGATTGATCAGAAGTTGTTGAAGAAGATCCACTGTGAAAACCACTGTGAAGACTTTCATTGTTGACTGATTTTGAACTTTCTGCAGAAAATGCTGTTTTTGGAGATCCAACCTGTGGTGCATTTCCTCGGTAGTAAAGCTCTACATTCTGCTGATAAGCCAGATTGTTGACTTTAGATCTCTTTATCTCCAACTCATGGCTTTCAAGTCTTTCGATCAGCAAATCCACTTTCAAATCTTCAGGCTTGATTGTATTTTTCAACATTAAAGCGAAGTATTGCCACTCTTGATCATTTGGCAATGAATCAAACAATTTATCCACCAGCTCCTCATCAGAATATTTGATTTCATGTCTAGCCAGCTCCATTTTCAGATGCCCAAATATTTCGATCATTTTACAAACAGATTCATTTTTCATACAACAAAAAAGATCAAACTCTTTACGCAACAATTTTTTTTATTTTTAACAATTTCATTACTTCCTACACACTTTCTTCCTAACGCTTCCCACAAACTCTTTGAAGTTTTCTCTCGTTCAAGTAACGAGATAATATCCTCTCTCACTGATTGTTTGATTAATGTGATCATTTTATATTCAGCCCCAACATTTTTTATGTCTATGTCTGTGAAATCTTTTGGATCTATTAACTCTCCTCCCTCTTTTACTGGTTCAATGTATCCATTTGTCAGTTTTAACCAGCTTTCAGGAGCAAAAGCTTTTACCCAACCCTCAAATCTGTTTTTCCACCAGTGATAATCTTCAACTTTCATTAGCTTTGGTGGCTTCTGTTGGCTTCCGTACATGTTCTCAAACTTCAAATTCTCCAAAATCTCTCTTGAATATTCTTTCAACTCAGATCTTCTATCTGACGATTCGGAAGTGAACGCGTTGTAGAATGTGTTGTAGAAGTCTTCACCGTTGCTTGACATCTTCAATCACCTGAGAACAAACAAAACAAACTCAATCAGTTTAAACAATATCAAGTAATCTGAAATACACTGACACTCGATTGTCGTGAAATGATCTTGACACGATAAAGTTCACTTTCGAACGAAATATGACACTTGGGCGAAATCAACTTTTGACTGATAAGCGAAATCAGCTAAATGTCTTAATGAGCGAAATTAGACCATGTATGTAAAAGTGAAACCCTTTAGTCACTAAGAGCGAAATCATCAAATGTCTGTAAAAGCGAAACCATGTGATGACAAATAAGCGAAACCCTTTTGTGACAAATAAGCGAACCCAGAGTTAAGATGTCCTTAAAAGCTAAACTAGGGTTATAGTGGTCACAAAAGCAGAACCAGATCTCTTGGGTTGACACAAAAGCGGAATTATGTCTCTTGGAGGTCCTTTGGAGCGAAACTATGTCTCTTGGAGGTGACACATAAGCGAAACCTGATGTCAAATGAGCGAAACCTGTATTCACAAGAGCGAAACCCCAAGAAATTTTGTTCACTGGAGCGAAACCATGTGGATCTATGAGCGAAACCATACAATGTCCGAATAAGCGAAACTACATCCGAAGGTAATTTGATCCATTTTTAATCCGAATTTTGATATGAAACTTTCAAGGGTTAGTTATTATCCACTAATACTCATTCTGTGAAAAATTTGGCCGATTTTAACCGTGGAAACTTGTTCAGATTGAAAAAGAAGGTGTAGAAGACAGAAAACAGATTCAATTGAGCTAAACTCTTCCTCCTGAGCTCTGATACCACTTGTAGGATCGTTGTTGAACCCGAATGAGTCAATCAGAAGAGTTGTGAATCCGATTCAAAGGCGGAATCAGTGAAACGGACGCTCAAACTAATTATAATGCTTCTTTGATTGATTTAACAACGTTTACAACCTGAAAGCAATTTGGCAGCACTTCGTTACAAGTTCCAGATCCGTTGCCAAAATGAACAAACAATGCACCTATATATAGTTGAGGTAGTTTCGCTTATATGGACATGTCCATATGAGCGAAACCTGTTGCTTATAGTTTCGCTTTTATGGACAATGTCCATATGAGCGAAACCTCTTGCCTAATCACTAAACTTCGACTCTCGAACCTCGTGCACTGATTATTCTAATCTATCCTATTACATGATACAAGATGAAGTCAATAGACGTAATGCACCAACACTTGTTTTAATCATGTAGTTGTTTACTATTATCGAATGAATTGAAAACTAGTCAAGTTCACACCGCACGCTTCCGCAAAAAGACGGGTGTGACATATTGGTATCAGAGATTCGATTGTAGTGAACTAGGATTCCTTCTCGAGTCTCATCTACAATCACTAGGATCCTCTCACGAAAACATTTTTGGGTGTCATAAAAGAAAATTGTTTTTCATTGCATTTACAAAAACGCCAAGATCCCCTAACCAAACACTTTTCTAGGAAAACAAAGCAAGGGCATTAATTGGGGCATAATCTATATGGGATAGACTTGCTAAACTAGAAATGATTCACACAAGAACAATGGGGTTACATGTGATATGTTACATTTACTTTCCTATGTATATTAAGTAATGATGTTATTCATTGATATATATATATATATATGTATGTTGTACGGATTGTTTTTGCCAGGGTACTATGGCCTCATCTGCGAGTAGTGGCATCTACGACGATGTGGATCCTATGGAGTTAGCGTCGGACGACGAGTTCCCACATGTTGTGGAGATTGTTTCTTCTGATGATGAGATCTTGACGACTTTCAGCCTTTCGCACTACCTGATCCTGTCATTGATGGCGAGCCTATGGAGGATGATGTTTTAGCTATGGGTCCACAGCTAAATGAGTTTGTTATTATTGGTCATCCCGATGGAGCACACATTATTGACTACATTCCATTGGATGTTGTTGCCCTCGCTGCGGTCCCAAGATTTATCGTTGTGTCTGATGACGAGGATGACGTCCCTGCCATCTATGTCGATCACTTAGACAATGAGATTGGTGATGGTGAGGTCCTTGATATAGCCATTTTAGAGGTTTCATCACCGGTCGTTTCTGTAGTAGATATCTCCTTTTCTGATGCTAGTGACGACGCATCTTCCTCAGCCATCCGTCGTGCTAGATTACGGGCGGATGCCACAGATAGTAGCTTTGATACCATACCCATCGCTACCCACTCTCCTGTTCATACCCCTGCACCTATTTCGGCCCACATTGCTACTCCTACCGTTGTTCCATCTGATACACCGACTCCTCACTCTACCTCTGTCACTCCCACTACTGGACACCCACTTACATCACTTGCTGCTGATCCTCACCGTACTGACCTACCTACCATATTCTCTCATATGAGATTCCAGCACCCAGCCCTGGGAGGGCACTTGTCGACAGCCGACTCATCCCGATACTCGTGTACCAGCTGATCACTTGTCCACACCATACCCCTCACCACTCATGTCTGAGTCCGACCCTTACCATCCGTGTCACCATCCTGTCTTCACTTCTGATGATGTTACTCTCTCTTTTCATCTACAGTTCTAGGTACTTTCCCGCCAGATCAGAGAGTTAGAGCAGTTTAGGGTTTCTATGCCACCACCACCACCAGCCTACCCTCCACCATCTAGTCCACCACCACCATTACCACCACCACCACGTCCACGTCCACTTTCTAGCCTTGAGCCTCCTGTGCTCACTTTGGAGCAGCGAGCCAAGCTTTCAGATAGCCGTATGAATCACGTACTAGATGAGATGGATCTTCTCCATAATTTGGTTTTCCCCGCCCCACCCCCATCTCCTCCATCACCCTAGTCATCTTTTGTTTGCAGGTACTTTTGCGTGGTAGTTGCATACCCACTTCTATGTATGTATGAAGACCAGGTTTGAGCTAGAGACACTTGAATATCATGGAAGACCAATGTAGGAGAAAAAGACTTACTACTTTTATATTATGAACTTGTATGACCGAGGCGATGTAACCTCGAGTCCTTTTGTTTTTCTTCTACAATAACAATGTATCAAGTTGTCCGATATATAAAAGCTCAGTAGTTGTTTTCTTTATTATACATTGTTGCTTATATGTGTGCATGTATGGCTTATGTGATTGCATGTTTGGATGATGTGATGATCATTTATGTTATATATATGTACCGTAGTAGACATTTATTTGGTGAATATTTGTCTAATCTGCTCGATACTTCTTGTTAGAAGACAATGCCGCCAAGACAAAACACAAATTCAAACCCACTGCCAAGGACAAAAGCTGAACTCCTTGAGCGCATCTCACTGGCGATCGCGCAACACGAAGCCAACCGCTTCGAGCACAGCGGTGGCACTTCTGGAAACAATCCCCCTACGGGTAATGTTAAGTCACCTATGACGCATTACAATACTCTCGTGTACTCTATTCGTGCTTTATCAATGCTCACTCGTGGTTTGTTGTTGCAAATTTTCAAGCTGCACATACAAACCGTTCTTGGATTGCAAACCTTTGAACTTCGATGGCACTGGAGGTGCCATCGCGTTTATACGATGGACTGAGAAGACAGATTCAGTCCTAAGGATGAGTAAATGCCTTCCTGAGCAAAGGGTTACCTACATTTTTGGGTTGTTCTTGGATGGTGCACTTTCTTGGTGGAACCTTCAGGTTTAGACCAAAGGTAAAGCTGCTGCATACGCTATGAGCTGGGAAGAGCTCAAAGAACTTATGAGAAAAAAGTATTGCTCAAGGGCTGAGATTCAGAAACTTGAGACTGAATTTTGGAACTTAAAGATGAATAGGCCTGATGTTGCTGGATACATCCAACGTTTCCATGATTTGTCAAGGGTTGTTCCCTACTTGGTAGAGCTTGAGTTTAAGAGGATTGAGAGATTCATCTGGGGACTTGCTCCAGAAATACTGAGCATGGTTACTGCTTCCAAGCCTCCTGCTATCAGTGAGGCTATTGAATTGGTTGTTTGTAACACCTCGTAAATTCATACCCAATAAAATAAAGACACGTGTCATGGCAGGAAAAACGTGGCGTAAGCCCCGATCAAGTTGAAAGATATATGGTAGGAATTAAAAGTGTCGACATGTTAATTAATACCTATGAGCGACCCAATTATAAATCCCAAACCTAAATCTATATTATGAACATCTGATATATTCAAATCCGGATATTTTGACAATGTATAATTCAAATTGGCACAAGAAATGGATCCTATGTTTCATACGACAATTTCTCTTCAAAAGCATTCTTCAATAAAGTCCAAGGATGTGTAAGTACGTGGCAACACTTTCAAGAGCATGCAAAGGCCTGGTTCATGGTCCCCTCCTGCTGATAAAGGTATAAGATTCGAAGTTGTAAGGAATGCATGGTCAAAGCCTAAGAGACTACAAAGTTTTGTCTTCTGATGAGGGCTTACGGACCGCAAGAAGACCACCTTACAGTCCGTAAGGTGGTGGAGCTGGGCAAAAATAAATAAAAAGCGGATACGAACTGCAAAGCCAAGGGCTTACCGGTGCAGCAACAGCCTCGGAGGATTCCCGTTTTGTAGCGGTCACTCCACCGCCACCGCCAGCACCACCAGTGCAGCAACAGCCTCCGGAGCCACCAAGGCGTAGGAGATCAACCGCACGGATGTCCGTGCGAGGGGGAGTCTGCATCAGCACTCCTCAACCATCTAGTGGCAGCCATTATCCGCCACTATACGAAGACCCACAAATGGGTGGGCCTTCGAACCCTGTATCTGAGGTGCAGTCTGCGCCGGTCACACCGCCACCAGTGGGTTATAACAACCCAATTCTTACATACGCCGGTTCAGGGGCGTATAACCCTTTTGAACAGCCGGCCCATTCTCACTACAACTACGCCGAGGCTGACCCATACCTGGTAGCGGCAAACTACAATACCCTTCATCCGGAAGGACCCTTTGGAGTTCCATATCAAGCTGGATACCCACACTATGGGTACCCACCCTATGGGTATCAACAACCACCACCTCCTCAACCTCCGATGTTTCAGCAGCCCCCGCAGCCGCCAGTGATATCGCCACCGCAGCATCAGGAGATTCTTCAAAGGTTGAGTCAGGTGCAGAAGGAGGTTCGGGAAAGGCGTAGGCAAAACCAAGGAATTTTCAAGGGTCTGGCGAGCTTAATCAAGGGGAAGAGCAAAAAGGATCATTAAATCCTTTATTTGTTTATTTGTATTTCTTTAATGTTTAATCAGTCCCAGCGTGGACATCTGTTTCCGTATTCAGTCCCTGCGAGGACTTATCTTTTAGTTGGCCCCTGCGTGGGCATGTTGTTTTAGTTTAGCCCCTGCGTGGGCATGTCTTTTCTGTTTAAGCCCCTGCGTGGGCATGTCCTTCTGTTAAGTCCCGTTTAGGGCATTTTTGTACTCTTTTGATTTAAATTATGGAATGTGTTAAATTTTAATTATCATTGCATGCATGAATATAATATGTAAAATAGAAACAAAATACCATTCCTTTAAAAAAAATCTGCCATTATATATTAAATAAATCTTAATGGCAAAACCTAGTCCACGTGTCATATTAAGACAGGACCAAGATGGTAGATCCTTATTAAGATACAGATTCTTGTTAACATCTGAAAACATGTTAACACTCCTGGCAAAATGTGATTTGATAAAATCGCATAAGTCATCCTTATATTGGATTCTTCCAAATCGTTTTAACTAATTAAAGCATCCATTAGGGATGTAAGGCCTACGGGCTATACTCACTGTTATATAAGACAAAAGACAGCCGTGGTCTTCGACCCCCTGTTAAGAAGAGGTAATGAATTATAATTAAAACCTCAATACCTTGATCCTATAAGATCATGAATAAAAATTTAAAACTGTCCATATGACTTGGCCTTTTTGCCATTAAAATATTTTAAACTAAGGATTATTATAATGAAAAATCCTGAATATATATATGCCTAACAAATTAATCAAAATGGTTACTCAAATACCATGATTAATAAATCATCTAGAATGACTCTGATTAAATTAAAATCCTTTATCTTATGTAGCAATCAAGCTACATGGCTGAGTCAGACGAAGTCAACAACCACCCCAGAGATAATCATGACACTTCCAGAGTCAGCATAGCAGGAGCAGAATTACAGGCATTGATAGATAATGCTATTATGCGAGCTCTAGATAGACAGTTCAAAGAATCCAGTGGTACCCAGGTCAGGACTCAGTCAGTACCACACTCTAAACCACCCTCTAGAACTCATACCGCTCACAAAAGTGATTCTCATCACTCATCAAATCAGAAGAGTGTTCCATCTAAGAGAGTTGTGTTAAATCGAGAACCACGTGCAAAAGGTTGCACCTATAAATACTTTGTCTCCTGCAAACCCAGGGATTTCACCGGGGAAAAAGGAGCAGTTGATTGCATGTCATGGTTAGACGAGATGGACACTGTGGTATATATCAGTGGTTGCACTAATAAGGATGTGGTAAAGTTTGTATCTCAGTCATTCAAAGGCGAGGCACTAGCATGGTGGAGGTCCTTGATTCAAGCCACTGGGAAGATCCCATTGTACAATCTGACATGGGATCAGTTTGTTACTCTCATTAAAGAGAACTACTGCTCTCAGCATGAGGTTGAAAAGATTGAGTCTGATTTCTTGTCTTTGGTTATGAAGAACCTGGATTGTCAAGCCTACCTTACAAGCTTCAATACTATGTCAAGATTAGTTCCTTATCTTGTGACACCAGAACCCAAGCGGATAGCTCGTTTCATAGGGGGTTTAGCCCTAGAGATCAAGGCGAGTGTGAAGGCCTCTAGACCAGCTACTTTTAGATCTGCAGCTGATATATCGTTATCTCTGACTCTGGACGCGGTTAGGCAGAGATCGCTGAGAAACACCGATGCTGAAAAGAGGAAGCGTGAGGATGATAACTCATGGCGTTCGGATAAGAAACACAAAGGGAATTCCGAACACAAAAAGAGTTCTGGAACTAAAAAGGACGGTCATCAGTCGGGCGATAAGCCCAAGTGTAAATCTGTAAGAAGCACCATTTTGGGAGGTGCAGATACGAGTCGAAATCCCAATCGCAGCCAAGGCCTTGTGGGATTTGTAAGTCAAGTGAGCACAAGACCTTAGATTGCAAGAAAATAAAGGACGCAACGTGCTACAACTGCAATGAGAAAGGGCACATTAAGTCCAATTGCCCAAAGTTTGCGAAGAAGGCTGAGGATGGGAAAAAGACAGTGACACCCCAGGAAAACCATGCAACTTAACTAGCTTCCTCAGTGAGTACGTGCTAAATTTCGGGACGAAATTTCTTTCAACTTGGGGATAATGTGACAACTCGTATTTCCGAACTTATCAACGTACTTGATGTAACGTATTTGAACTTGGTGTAATGATTTGATATGTTGAATTAATGAGATTATATGTGACTTCGTGTTAAATGTTATGTGAATATATGTTGTGTTGTATGTATGTATGTATATGAAAGACTCGAACGCACAACACTCACCCGATCGCACAAGCCCATTCGGGCCACCTTTTGCATTCGGAGCATGGGCAGCCCATTGGGGGGTCCGGCCCACTCTTTCTCTTTGTCGCATAACCCTTAGGAGATTGGGTTTATTCCACACAACTTGCTAAACACAACACACACACACAAACCCTACGATACCTCTCTCTCCTCTTGAAGCCGACGCCAAACAACCCTCCATCCCCATCGAAGATCTTTTCTTGTTCGGATCACTCTCATTCATCTCAATCGGTTAGTGTTTACGATTTATGTGTAGTTGCTTGATTGTTATGATTTCATGAATTAATTAAATGGTTGGAGTTGTATAAATGATGAACAAGAATGTTATGTTGATTTGCATGATTATGATCTAGAACCGAACACTTGTTAAAGGGCTGTTATGTTGTATGTTCGAATTGTAAATCATATGATGATGTTCTGGCTAATCGAATAAATATGGTGATGTTAATCGGCTAGCATGTTATGTTCTCGGATTGTTACATAATGATTAGAGTTGAAGGTTTGTAATCGGCTGTGATGTATTACGAATTGAATGTATTATTGTGTTGTCATAATCAGATGTGTGTTAGTGATCGAGACTCATGTTAATACGGTTAGGTGTTGATAAGTTGATGTTCATGTTATGAATTTGTATTAGGGTTCATATGATAAGTATGATAAAAACCTGGTTTGATCGATGGTATATGAAATAGAAAATAAGAAAACTGTTAGTTGACTTAATGTAAATTAGGAAATTATGGAATGGATGTAACTGATTGCTTGAATCACGAAAATTTGTTAACCGGTCGCACAAGACCCCTAGTCGCATAAGGGGTCCATTCGCACAAGCCTTGTCAGTCGTACAAGACACCTCAGTCGCACAAGAGTGGCTGGACCGTACAATCGAATTATTGTTTAACTGTTGGGCCTCAAAGCCCAACACGAGTCGCACAATAGGATCCGGGCCGCACAAGATGTATGGTTATTTAACTACTGGGTCGGGTAGGTATTTGGGCCGAATGACTCCAATCGTACAAAGGGTAATGGATCGCACAAACTGTCTTGTTGTTTAATTATTGGGCCGCTTACTTGTTGGACTGTTTTGATAACTGGGCCGGGCATGACGGGATCGCACAACCCATTGTGGATCGCACAAGTATGCTGATCGCACAATAGGTTGGGCCGTTGATTATTGGGCTTAACATTTCGGGTTGCACAAATTGAATGGGTTAACGTGATGTTGCATGTTTACCTTGTTTCGTATGTGTTTCTTATTTGCTATCTACGTGATACTTATGTGCTTAACTCGAACGTGAACCTGACTTGTGTAATAACCATGTTAGGACGTGGTTGACCACTAGCATTTAGATTCGACCTTTCTGTGTATCTGCCGAGCAAACCAAGGTGAGTTCACACTAGCCAAGGCATGGGATTCCCAGGGGTTGGGAATGGGATGAAAACATACTCGTACAACTATTACTATTAAACAAATTATTACTGTCCTCGGTTGAAGGGCACGTACGTAAAACCTACGTACAGATATACTTACTACTGTCCTCGGATTGAAGGACACGTACGTAAAGCCTACGTACACCATCTTAAGACCATCACCTCTATCAAAGGAAGTCCCTCAATTATCGACTTAATCGCCGAGGCCTAGGGCGAGCGGGTCATTAGTTAATAGCGCTATTAGGTTTAACAAACCTCACACCGTGCCAGTCGGACGGACGTGTACTAATGGACTATGGACAAAGGGTCAATGCTGATAGACATTGACTTAGGGCACATATTATATTTTCGTAGCAGTCGATACGCGTGGTCTTGTAACACATGGGAAGCCCCCACTAATCATCGCACGCATGCCTGGACTGGCAGCAAGGATTAACGCGATACATGGTTTACAAACGAATACATACGATTTATGAAATGAATAAGTTAACTAAACAACCAACTGTGAACTCGCTCAACTTTGTTGTTGATTCGTTGCTACATGCCTTGCAGGTCATTAGGTACTTAGCTGGAGCTTGCACAAGGGAGAGTCGTTGTGGAACATGGACAGTTGTGTGCCATGTTAAACCTTTGGATATTTAAACTACGTTTTGGTTTTACACATTATGCTTCCGCTCATAACTTAAACTATGTTTGTTTTGGTCACTAATTGTGTTGGTTGGACTTTTACAATTAATTACTTGCTTGTTCAATATGATTAGTGGTTTGATCCTGGTCAGTCACGCCTCCAAGCGGTGATACTCCGCATGTGGATTTTGGGGGTGTGACAAAGACCAATGCTAGGGTCTTGCAAATGGATGCACGAGAAGCTGTTCAGGACGATAATGTGATAACAGGTACCTTCCTTATTTATGATGTTTATGCAAGGGTGTTATTTGATTCGGGATCAGATAAGTCATTTGTTGATGATAAGTTTTGTAAGCTGTTTCCCCTAAGCATAAAATATGAGGTTGAATTAGCTGATGGAACCATAGAAACCACATCAACCGTGTTAGATGGATGTTTCATATCCATTAGGAACCACTCTTTTCCATTATCCTTACTTCCTTTGAAGTTAGCTGGTTTCGACATAGTAATAGGCATGGATTGGTTATCTCGTAACCAAGCCCAGATCTTGTGTAACAAGAAACAAGTGGTGATCAAGACTCCGTATGGTGAACCACTTACCATACAGGGAGATACTCAGTATAGGCTGCCTAAGCAAGTGTCTGTGCTTAAGGTGTCAAAGTGTATGAAGAAAGGTTGTGTCATTTACATGGCATAAGTGACTATTGATGAGCCAAAGCCCAAGGTTGAAGACATCCCTGTTATTTCTGAGTACCCTGATGTGTTTCTTGAAGAACTACCTGGTTTACCGCCAGATAGGCAAGTAGAATTCAGAACTGACATTATTCCAGGAGCAGCACCTGTTGCAAGGGCACCTTACAGGTTGGCACCAACAGAGATGAAAGAGTTAAGGACCCAGTTAGATGATTTGTTGGCAAAAGGTTTTATTAGACCCAGTTCGTCTCCTTGGGGAGCACCAATCCTGTTTGTGAAGAAAAAGGATGGATCGATGCGTCTATGCATCGATTATCGCGAGCTCAACAAGGTTACTATCAAGAATAGATATCCATTGCCCAGGATCGACGATCTGTTCGATCAATTACAAGGGGCAAGTTACTTCTCCAAGACCGACTTGAGGTCAGGCTATCATCAACTAAAGGTTAAAGATGAAGATGTACACAAGACTGCATTTAGGACTCGTTATTGTCATTACGAGTTCTTAGTGATGCTTTTTGGGCTCACTAATGCACCAGCAGCATTCATGGATCTCATGAATCGCGTTTGCAAAACCTACTTGGACAAGTTTGTCATTGTCTTCATTGATGACATTCTTATTTATTCAAAGAATCAGACTGACCATGAGAAGCACCTTCGGTGTATTCTTTCACTGCTTCAACAAAAGAAACTCTATGCCAAGTTTTCAGAGTGTGAATTTTGGCTTCTTGAAGTCCAGTTTCTTGGACACGTGGTTAGTGAGCGTGGTATCCAGGTGGATCCCGCCAAGGTTGAAGCTGTCATGAATTGGCAAGAGCCAAAGACGTCCACTGAGATTCGTAGCTTTTTGGGATTGGCAGGATATTACAGGCGTTTTATTGAGAACTTCTCAAGGATTGCTGCACCCCTAACTTCACTAACCCGCAAGAATATCAAGTTTGATTGGGGTCCTAAGCAGCAAGAGTCTTTTGACATTCTTAAGCAGAAACTGAGCAATGCTCCCGTGTTGACATTGCCTGATGGAATAGAAGAATTTGTAGTATACTGCGACGCATCACAAACTGGTATGGGGTGTGTGCTCATGCAGAAAGGCAAGGTTATTGCCTCTGCTTCCCGACAACTGAAAGTGCACGAAAAGTATTACACCACCCACGACTTGGAGCTGGGTGCCATAGTATTTACACTAAAGCTATGGAGGCATTATTTGTATGGTACCAAGTGTGTGATCTATTCTGATCACAAGAGCCTTCAACATTTGTTTAACTAGAAGGATCTGAACATGAGGCAGCGACGATGGAAGGAGACTTTGAATGACTATTATTGTGAAATCAGATACCATCCAGGCAAGGCAAATGTGGTTGCCGATGCCTTAAGTAGGAAGGAAAGGGTTAAGCCCATAAGAATCAATGCCAAGAGCATTGAATTAAAGAACAGTTTAAATGAAAGATTGTTAGCCGCGCAAAAGGAAGCTGTATTAGAAGCTAACTATCCTAATGAAAAGTTAGGAGTAACTGCTGAGCAGTTATCCTATGGCAAGGACGGAATTCTGAGATTAAATGGACGGATATGGGTTCCAGCCTATGGAGGGCTTAGGGATGTAATCCTTCAGGAAGCCCACAGTTCTAAGTATTCTGTTCATCCTGGAAGTGACAAGATGTACCAGGATTTGAAGGCAAATTATTGGTGGATAGGCTTAAAGAAGTCTATAGCTACTTATGTAGCCAAATGTTTGACGTGCGCGCAAGTTAAAGCTGAGCACCAGAAGCCGTCAGGTTTGCTACAACAGCCTGAACTTCCCACATGGAAGTTGGAAATGGTGACTATGGATTTTATTACCAAGTTGCCAAAGACGAAGAGAGGAAATGATACTATTTGGGTTGTAGTGGATAGACTGACTAAGTTAGCCCACTTCTTACCTATTAAGGAAACACACAGCTCAGATAAGTTAGCTCAGCTGTAAGTGGATGAGATTGTATCTCTCCACGGAGTTCCAGTGTCTATCATCTCTGATAGGGATATGTGATATACATCGCACTTCTGGAAAAGCTTTCAGCAATCCCTAAGCACTCGATTAAATTTCAGCACAACATATCATCCTCAAACGGATGGTCAAAGTGAACGTACTATACAGACACTTGAGGATATGCTACGAGCTTGTGTTATTGATTTGGGTGGAAGTTGGGATGATCATCTTCCATTGATCGAATTTTCATATAATAATAGCTATCATTCCAGTATTCAAGCTGCACCTTTTGAAGCTTTATATGGAAGATAGTGCAGAACGCCTGTTTGTTGGGCAGAAGTTGGAGATGTCCAAATAACAGGACCTGATATAGTCCTGGAGACGATAGATAAGATTGTACAGATACGAGATCATCTCAAAGCTGCCAGGGATAGGCAGAAAAGTTACGCAGATAAAAGGCATAAACCTCTAAAGTTTGAGGTTGGTGACAAGGTTCTACTTAAAGTGTCACCCTGGAAAGGAGTGATGCGACTTGGTAAGAAAGGTAAGTTAATCCCAAGGTATATAGGACCATTCGAGATCATCGAATGTGTCGGAACAGTGGCTTACAAGTTAAAATTGGTTGAAGAGCTCAGTGGTATTCATAATGTGTTTCACATCTGCAATCTGAAGAAATGTCTAGCTGATGAATCACTAGTCATACCGCATACAGATGTGTATATAGATGAGAGCCTGAAGTTTGTTGAAAAAACTTTGTCGATTGAAGATCGACAGGTTAAGAAGCTTCGAAAGAAGCATGTACCGATTGTAAAGGTTAAATGGGATGTCCGCAGAGGTCCCGAGTATACGTGGGAGGTAGAGTCCACAATGAAAGAGAAGTATATCGGGGACTTGCTCCAGAAATACTGAGCATGGTTACTGCTTCCAAGCCTCCTGCTATCAGTGAGGCTATTGAATTGGTTGTTTGTAACACCTCGTAAATTCATACCTAATAAAATAAAGACACGTGTCATGGCAGGAAAAACGTGTCATAAGCCCGGATCAAGTTGAAAGATGTATGGTAGGAATTAAAAGTGTCGACATGTTAATTAATACCTCTGAGCGACCCAATTATAAATCCCAAACCTTAATCTATATTATAAACATCTGATATATTCAAATCCGGTTATTTTGACAATGTATAATTCGAATTGGCACAAGAAATGGATCCTATGTTTCATATGACAATTTCTCTTCAAAAGCATTCTTCAATAAAGTCCAAGGATGTGTAAGTGCATGGCAACACTTTCAAGAGCATGCAAAGGCCTGGTTCATGGTCCCCTCCTGCTGATAAAGGCATAATATTCGAAGTTGTAAGGAATGCATGGTCAAAGCCTAAGAGACTACAAAGTTTTGTCTTCTGATGAGGGCTTACGAACCGCAAGAAGAACACCTTACGGTCCGTAAGGTGGTAGAGCTGGGCGAAAATAAATAAAAAGCGGATACGAACCGCAAAGCCAAGGGCTTACGATCCGCAAGGTTGTAACTGGACATCTTAGATCAAGGTTGGTTGTGGACCGTATAATTTTGGACTTACGGTCCGTAAGAGGATCATACGGACCGCAAAGGGTATTGCTTACGGTCCGTAAGGCGATCGCTGGCAGCAGAAAATGGACAGATGCCTGTTCAGCCTGTTACACCGCCTTAGTTGCATGGTTTTCGAAATACAAGAGTTGGGCCAGTAGTTTTACATGCATAGGGACACATGGGATGATCAGGGAACTTTTGTAGACTTGCTTGGCATGATCTTGAAGGATCAAAATCACTATATAAGAAGTTCCATTGTTGCAACATTGGAGCACCTCATTTGGAAACTTTCAAGCTGATCTCTGGAGCTTCTCTGGCTTTCAACAAGTTTCCTTAGGATCCATAATCGTGCTTAGGACCTTTGTAAGTATCCTCAACTTCCTAAATTCAGTTTTAATTAGCTTAATGACCATAAGTCAAACTTATCGTAATTAAGGTTTGACTTCGTGATTAATCACTAATGATCCAGTCATTAGTTAAATTAAAAGTAGTGTTGAGTTGGTAATTATATGGGTAATAAACCCTTAAAAGGGCACCTTCTGATTTCCACTCTAACTAGGTCAATTGTCGGGTCAAACTTGATCAAAAAAAGTCGACAGAAAGCTTATTTTCAAATAAACGCATAATTAACAATGTAGAAGCCATGCAACCTATTTTATCACTTATATAACTTGGTAATTAATGTAAGAACATGTCTAAACATGTTCAACCCGACAATTTTATGTTTAAGCTCGGTTCAGAACCAAAAGTCGCATAAGTGGACTTCTGCTTTGACTTTCAGTTCTGACCCATTAGAGCATAGTTTAGAAATGCTTTAGAACTTTTTAGGACCAGGTTACATGTTAGTATAACCCTCTGTGATTATACAACTTGGTTCATTAGTTATCTGATTCATATGCATGTTTCCGTTAAATGCTTAAATGTTGACTATTATGCCCATATGACCTTAAAATGTGATTTTTGAATATGTAAAAGAATAGAAACTTTAGTTACTGATTTATAAACTTGTCCCTAAAATTTGACATCAGTTTGAGGTCTAGATTAGGAGTTATGCTCATTAGCGTAAATGAAAAGCTTTTTATTAATTAATCGGCGTAATTAGCATAAAGCCTATCTAAACCCAATTTTTGATACCAAACTTTTTACCTAATGGTATAAAATAATATTTTGGGATTTTTGAAGATTTTTATTTATTTTTAGGCTGGGCATAACATAGGGTTCTAGCTTTAATTCGGTAATTGTCGGTTTTACCCTTTTGGCCTATAAAATGAGTTTTACAAATCATTTTGATACCAAACCTTTTTCTACTGATTTTATATGATAAATAAAATATTTTGAGCCTTCTGGAATAATAAAAATATCAGCTTTTCTTATAAAACCCGGATATCGCTTAAAACCGTCTTTTTACGCGTTTTTAACGCATAGTATGTATTAAAACTATTTTAAATATATATGACTTGATACCTACTGATATTTTTAGCAAAATTTTATACTTTAATAGTAAGCAAAAGTTTTAAACTCAGATTTCCAGATTTAACCTTTAAACCTTACGTGAAATTACCAAAATGCCCCTTCGGTGCATAGTTTGGTTGTATATGGTAAATTTCACATATATGTAATACCCTACTGATATAACTTTTTAATTTAAGTAATTTTACTGATTATATCAGACCTGAAACTCAGATTAGTATTTAAAATCTTTTATAAGCTTTAAAATGACCAAAATGCCCCTGCGGGGCATAATTTGAGTTTAAATCCATTTTGGGCAAAATGGAAGGTATCCTACTGATATCACAACATATTTAAGGAATATTAACTTAGGCAACCTGTTCATGAATCATTTGATTACCGTTACGCATTATTCGTGTTTGGTGCGGTTTATGTAACTAGTTTGCATAAATTAGCCGAAACGGGTCAAACCTTATCATTTTTGTCTCAAAATCCAGAATGTGTTTAGTATACCCATATTATACAAGTCTTCAAACTTTTCGGGTCTAAATCACATTCTAATCCGGTCTTCGCTTAATCATGCGTTAAACCGTATCTTCTTTTAAAAAACTAACCGGTCTAAGTTTAGGCTTGATTAAGACCCGTTAGGAATCCAATAGGTTATTAAAAAAACTTTCGTTCCAGATTAGGAGCCCCAGTAAAAGCTACTTGCACTTGCTGTTTGTGAATTATACTTGCTCAGGTAAATACTTTTAACTTATTTTCCCTATACGGGCTTGGGGTACGTAATATAAAATACCGCTTGGTCGGACATTGAATTTTTAATTGTATGAAGGTTAATTTATTGAAATGTCCCATTTAAATTGTTTTGTTTGCTTAAAGCATTTGGGGGGTTAATGACCATGTCTCGGATATCCTTGGCATCATTCATAGAAATGGCCACGACCTAAGAACGGGGTGTAGGCATACACCCGCCTGTGCATAAGTAAATAAAAAGGTATAACCGCCGGTTTCGAGAATAACTCACCGCGGGACTATATCATGTGGTGTGTCTGTTAATCTTTAACCCGGTGTCAACCCGTGCTACTGAACGTATAAGAAACATGTAATTCTTTTACAAGTTTATATATAAATAATTATCCCAAGTTATAAATAGTTTTGTGCCATGTGCATTCAAATCAATTTTCTTAAACATTTTTTTCAAAATGAGTCAGTTAATTGTATTTACCAGTGTAAACTGGCGTATTTTCCCAAAAAGGCTAAGTGCAGGTACTAATCGGAATAGGCTGGTCTCTCCTAGCATAAATAAGGAGTCTTGCAAGCTTAGATGCCTTTAAATCTGTTGAACGAAGTTTTCTTTTCCTTTTTGATCCGCCTGTGGATCCTTTACAGTCCGTTTGTAATACTTTTATATTACTTTTTATTCGGTTTGTAATGTGATTCATCTTTTGCTTCCGATGTGCATTTAAATTGTGTTTTTTGACTATGATGATATCAACTACGTCACGAGACTCCCCACCGGGCCCACCGGCAATACGTGGAAATTCGGGGTGTTACATTGTTGCCCTCACTGAGGAGGCAGCTCGATTAGGGAAATTCTCAAAGTCTGGTGCTAACAAGAAGGAGACTCATGTGGAGTCTTCAAGTGATAACAAGTGGAAGTTTTCGAACTTGAAGAAAGGCACCCGAGCAAACAATAACAACTCGAACGCTAACAAACAAAGGGAAGTGAACTCACCTCGTGGTACTAAAGCTTATGGAGCAACCAACGAAGCAAGTGGTAAAGGTTATTTGGGTTCCAAGCCCAAGTGTGATAGGTGCAAGTTTCATCATGAAGGCCGATGCCCGAGGGTTAAGTGTGAAAAATATGGTAAGGAGGGGCACAACAAAGAAACGTGCTGGGCAGGAACGGGAGGAAGAAACGCAAACCGTGGAGGTAATGGTAACAACAATCAGGGTGGTAATGGAAATCAAGGCGGAAACAATAACAAAAATCAAGGTGGAAACGGTAATGGCAGAGGCCAAGGTTGTTATGGCTATGGAGACATGGGGCATTTTAAGAAGGATTGCCCTAAAGAAAATCAAGCTCGTGGAAGAGTTTTCACGATAGGAGCACGCGAGGCACGCCAGGACCCGAACATTGTTATGGGTACGTTCTCTATAAACCAACACTTTGCATCCGTTCTATTTGATACTGGCGCCGACTTTAGCTTTATATTTATTGAATTTAAGGATATACTTGGCCTAGAAATGAGTAAATTAGACGTCCCCTATTCTATAGAATTGGCAAATGGAAAATTAGTCGAAGTGGATGAAATTATTAAGGGTTGTACACTCGAGCTTGGGGAGCGAAAATTTTCTATCGACCTTTTACCAGTTGGTTTAGGTAGTTTTGATGTACTTGTCGGAATGGATTGGTTGTCTGACAACCGGGCAGAAGTGGTTTGTCACGAGAAAACCATTCACATCCCGCTGCCGAATGAAGAAATGCTCGTAATTCATGGGGAGAAGCGCGAGACACCCCTACGAATCATTAATTGCATGAAGGTGCAGAAGTGTCTCTGAAAAGGCTGCATAGCCTTCCTCGCTCACGTAATCGACAAGGAAACCAAGGAGCCAAAGTTAGAAGATATCCCCATTGTGAAAGAATTTCCAGAGATCTTTCCTGAAGACTTACCTGGACTACATGTGACAATTGCCACTTTCCGGTAACTTTTGTACACTTAAATTACTCATTTTTAGCTATACAGTTATGTGTTTTAAACATCCAAACTGCATATTTCATGACATACACTTAGAATACTCATGGAATGCTTATTTATGATGCACATGATTCATCTTTATTGATTACATTTGAAACAGTTTAAACAATGCATCGAAACCACTAGTATAGTACCTAGTGAACTAGTGTGCTGACAAAAACGCAGGATCCGCAGAAACCATCTTAATGACATCTTTAGGACACAGACGAAAGTCCAACATCAAATATACAATAAACCCTAACTAGGAATGCAAGGGTTTGGTTTAATACCTTCCCGAAGTCCAATAACACTAAAAACTGCCCGAAAAGCACTAAAAGTCATAATTTCAACACTTTTCTGCAGAAATTCAGCAGAAATCAACATTCTAATTTTATTTCAATGTACAAAAGTGTCGTTTAACCTAGAATTCATATTAGAATACCTTGGGGTATCATCTAAACCAAGAATCACATCAATTCACACAACTTACACAAGCTTAGCATTCAAATGACGACTAACGGAACCAATGCCAAACGAATATCCGAACGATATCTAATCTTTTTTTTAGTGACCATCTAAAATTATTTGGATCATTTTAGACTAGTTATGGTCACTTAACACATTGAAACACTTAAATCCCTAATACATCTAAGCTTCCTAATCAATTTCTACAAAAATCTAACACTTAAACACTTAGAAAAAAATTCACCAAACATGAGACACCCCCCCCCCCTAACTTGGCGCAAATGTGGGACCCACCCCCCTTGGCCACTTGATAAAAGATCTTGGATATTTCACCCACTTGTGCAAGTGGTGAAAGTTGGAGGCTTTTAACAACTAGTAACTTGATTTACTAAGCTCATTACCTTATATTTTCACCATAATTTACACACGCTTAAGAACTCTTTCAACCTTCATCATTTTAGCCAAGAACACCGACCAAAAAAGTTCCATTTTCTAGCCTTTCTTTGATAATCAAGATGGAGTTTGATGGAACTTAGGAGGATCTAAAGCAACCACAAATTGAAGAAGTGATTTCCTTCCATTCAAGATCTTTCAAGCATCAAGATCTACATTTTTCTTTGCTTTTATCATCATCTAGATCATCCCTAGCCACAAGAGCTAGAAGTGATCCTTCTAAATTCATTTTTCATACTTAATTATGTATTTATTGTTTAAAGAACAAGTTATAACTAAAACAATCATACAAAATAAGATTAAAATACAAAGAAGCAAAATAAAAATCATGATATATATGATTGTTTGTGTTGTGATTTAAAGCTTATTACTTGCATATCTGATCTAGTTATGATGAATATTATATGAATAATGTCACACCCCGACCACGTATATCATACAAGACGTGGCGGAAAACGTCGGGGAGTGTTGTAACAGAATTATTGTTTCAAATCCATGGCAAACAAAGTTGTAATTTATTTATTAACATAAGAGTTTCATTGTTTCAAACAGAAATTTAAGAGTTTAGTACATAATTAAACATCGTCTAGCTTCATTTTAAGTTTCTAAGGCACAGGTCCGCCCTAGTGTCATGATCGTCATCCTACGGAAAAGCACCTGAAAACACATGTGAAAGTAGGTACGTCAGCATAAAAATGCCTGTGAGATACATAGGTTTTGTGAAAATAGGATTCATGACTTAAGTTTAAGAAAATGTTTAGTCAAGAACCTTGTAATTTGATTTGTTTTGTAAATCGCTTGAAAAACAATAAGTTCAGATGATATGTATAAATAAGTGAATAATGTATGGTTAAATGAATAACCATATAAAATGAGTTGTATAAAATAAACTGTATTGTAAACCAAAGTCTAGTAAAAACATGTCACTTGTGTAAAATGTATAAGTCCAAAATGAATGATTCAAATAACGCTATGATATGTAATATAATACAATCACTTATGTATAGGAAGTACCAGCGGCGTATCCACCATGATTGTATCATATTACTCACATCTCGTTACTTAAATCACTTAAACCAACCAACAAAGTATAATGTCTATGTTTAAACCAATAGTTAATAGTCCTTGTATAAACCATGTCAAATGTTGATAGTCCAAAAGTAGTCAAGTAATGTGTAACAAATGTTATGTATGGTAAGTAAAATAAGACTACTTAAACCATAAGTAAAATGTACAAAACAAAGTATTTTGAATATATCAAAAAGTTATGTTTTGCAAAGTGATGCATGATACACTGATACAAACATTTATGTGGTAAGTTAACGCATACATTCAAGCCTTGAGACAGTCGGATAACCCTTTCAGTCAAGGTTATCAAAAGAATTGTATTCGGATTCAGTCATTCCTTACATCCAAACAAACCCGGGATGTCAGGAATGGGATTTGTCAAGTCCTATGGTACCACTACTTACTACCGAGCGGCGTAGCAAATGTTAATGAACGTAATAAAGACCCGTTTGTGCAAACCAAATGTCATAGTAGTCGTATACATGTCATATGAAAACAATGTACTAAGTATGCTAAGTTAACATACAAAGCAGAAAAGTCATGTAAATCAATGTGCTAGCATGTTATCAGTCAACATACATGGCAGAAATGTAATGTAAAACAATGTACTAAGTATGCACACAATGGACATACATAGCATGAAAGGTAATGAAATCATGTACTATAATGTACTAACAAACATAGTCGGTATATGATGTGAAAACAGGAAAGCATGAAAGTAACAAGTAGGCACTAGTGTTCCACCCCAAAACAGTTTGGAAAACAGTAAAAGAGGGGTCTATGTACTCACTTGAGATTGCTCAGATGTATAAAGATAATCACCAAGTAATGCTAGAGATCTCGGAATCAAACGGCACCTAATATAGGTAACTATGTTAATAATCGGACCTTAATCGGATGATTGGATAGAATGAGGTTTCGTAAACCAAACGAGTGTAGAGACTCGTGTCATTTGGTTTAACAAAGCCTACATACTAAATGAAACCTAACATAATTGTTTACGACCCATTACGACCCGTTTAGGAAGCTTATGCTACTTTAACGTGTCGTGCGCGTGAAACGCGTTCGGACCGCCTAACTAGTCCTATGAAAAGTATTATATGCCTATACATGTTACATAATCAGTTATGTGACAAAGGTTTAGGTTACATATGCTTAATTACCAATTATACATGAAAAGGGTATTCTGGTAATTTACCTAAGGCATATAAACTACCTATCATACAACTACTTAAACGATGTGACCATAGGGTATAACCTCGGAAGGTTATTCCCTACACTATGGTCACCTAATATATTTGGTCGGATCCTAATGATCGACCAAACTGGGTCGGGTTCGAAGGTATAAGCGATTGATCAGATCGCTTACCCTACGACCCTAGACAACGTGGTAATCAGTAGGCATAGTCCCAAGGGACTATGACCATCGTGATTACAATCACGTTGCGAAGTTCAATCGAACTTCGCATTGACCATTACTGGTCAACGCTGAAAGTCAAACAAAGTTTGACTTTCGGACTCGAAAAGCAGTAAACATAAGGAAAAGAACGAAAGAATACTAACCCAGGGTCCCCGAATGCTAATCTCAATTCAAAAATCTCAGGTATGAAACAAAGGTTTCAACTTAGAGTTTCTCAAATTGAAATTCTAGTAAGAAATGCAATGGGGGGCATGGGGTATATATAGTTTTCGGGTAACCGCTAGGATCGTTTCTTGAATATCGTGCCACGATCCAAGCCGAACACTTGTCACAATGTTGTGGTGGCTAAAATGTTGTTCTTATCCGCTGACTAGACGATAGGAAACGTGTGGACACGAATCAATTCAGTTGCAAGTTGCAAAACAAACATTGAATCTGGTCAGAAGGGCTAATGCGGCCCGCTTTAGATTTAGGCAAACACAATGCGGGCCGCTTGGGGCCTCTGATCTGCATATAAGTTTGAAAAATGACAGTTTCAGTCCCTGCACGTGTTTAAGGCCATTTCCGACACTTCTAAGGCCCGTAAAGCCAACTTTAAGGCCCTAAAATGTTGCTTAAACATTGTGGACATGAAACATGCTCAAAAATATGCCGGGTGTTGGTTTGTTTGGTCGTACGAACGCGATGTTCGCTTAATTACGACGGAATGCGCACAAGCGCGAAAAACGATCCAAATGACGCAACGAATGGATTTTTCTTAAGGCGAACACTAAAATATAATGTAGTCAT
This sequence comes from Helianthus tuberosus, assembly GCA_030545235.1. NCBI lineage: Eukaryota > Viridiplantae > Streptophyta > Magnoliopsida > Asterales > Asteraceae > Helianthus > Helianthus tuberosus. Next base: position 125,550,896 of record CM060376.1, on the reverse strand, counting down.
GCTTTCATAAATTTTTGGATGTCCAGATGTATTCAGAACGTAAGTTATGCGCGAAAATGCAAACTTGTGCACTTTTTGACACTTTTAGTCCCTGAATGACCCAAAAGTTTATTTTAGCACACCGAACCCCTCAAAGCCTATTTCTAAGCTATGTAATGGATATTTAAGGTGTGTTTAACTTATGGTCATGTTCCGGAATGTTCGTTACAGTTCAAATTGACATACTTTCGCAGTTTGTCATATTTAGTCCCTGTAAGCGAATTAACTTGTTTTTGCCATACCAAAGCCTTCAAAACTTATTTCTAAGTTATGTAAAGGTTATTTAAGGTATGTTGAGTATATGTTGATGTTCCGGAGTATTTCTCGCATTAAACTGAGTACGTTTACGCACTAGTTTGCGTATAACTCTCCAGAAAGCGATGTAGAGTTTGAAATTACATAAAAGTCAAAACATGAAAAATGTAAAACACAATCAAACAAACATTGGGATCAAATAACATTGTTTTATTGATAACAGAACTGTTCATAGTGATTACAAGCACAGTTGTTACAGTCTCCCCTACTTGTGGAAATTTCGTCCCGAAATTTATTTAGAGGAAACTTGTGGAAAAAGATGTGGATATTTCTCCTTCATTTGATCTTCGCGTTCCCAAGTAAACTCGGGTCCACGTTTAGCTTCCCAGCGAACTTTGACCAAAGGAATGCGCTTGCGTTTAAGCCACTTGACTTCACGTTCCATGATTTCCACTGGTTTCTCAACAAATTTCAGTGTTTTGCCAACACGAATTTCGTCAAGCGGTATGGAGTAGTTCTCATCAGCTGTACACTTCTTGAGATTTGATATGTGAAAAGTTGGATGAACATTTCCTAGTTCAGGAGGTAACTCAAGTCTGTAGGCTACCTTTCCGATTCTTTCGACGATCTTGAATGGTCCAACGTATCTAGGTGCAAGTTTTCCTTTCTTTCCAAATCTGATCACCCCTTTCCAAGGTGAGACCTTAAGTAATACTCGATCACCGACTTGAAATTCCAAGGCTTTGCGTTTTGGGTCCGCGTAAATCTTCTGACGGTTTCTAGCTGCCTGAAGGTTATCACGAACTTTCTTGACCTTGTCAGTTGTCTCTAAAATGAGGGCAGGTCCAGTAAGTTGGGCCTCGCCAATCTCATTCCAGCAGACTGGTGAACGACATTTTCGACCATAGAGAGCTTCGAAAGGAGCCATTTTGATGCTAGTGTGATAACTGTTGTTGTAGGAGAATTCAATCAATTTAAGATGTGAATCCCAGCTACCACCAAAATCGATCACACAAGCTCTAAGCATATCCTCCAGAGTCTGGATTGTTCTCTCAGATTGACCATCCGTTTGCGGATGATAAGCTGTGCTCAGATTAAGTTGGGTCCCCATAGCAGATTGCATGGTTCTCCAAAAATGAGAAGTGAAACGAGCATCTCTGTCAGAAATGATGTTCAACGGAACACCATGTCGAGCTACAATTTCATCTACATAGATTTGAGCAAGTCTGTCAGCAGGAAAATCCTCACGGATTGGCAAGAAATGTGCTGACTTTGTAAGACGATCAACGACTACCCAGATGGCATCATGACCTTTCTTTGTGCGCGGGAGTTTGGTAACAAGATCCATAGTAATGTTTTCCCATTTCCAAACTGGGATCTCTGGTTGTTCCAATAAACCAGAAGGACGCTGATGTTCAGCCTTAACCTTAAGACAAGTAAGGCATTTTGACACGTATAAGGCAATGTCTTTCTTCATACCAGGCCACCAATAGTGAATACGAAGATCCTTATACATTTTATCTGAGCCCGGATGAATAGAATAACGAGACTTATGGGCTTCATCCATAAGCAAGGTACGAAGATCATCCTGGCTTGGGACCCACAAACGGTCCATGAAGTAATATGATCCATTGTCCTTTAGTTCCAGAGCAGGCGTTATGTGATAGGGAAATTCCTTATCCATTAAACCTTGTGAAACACAAGATTGTTGAGCCTGAGAAATGCGTGCTTGAATATCGGATCGAGCTTGAATAACAGATTGAACACGTACACAATGAAGCTTAGTACGTTCCTTGCGACTCAATGCATCAGCTACGACATTCGCCTTACCAGGATGGTAGCGAATTTCGCAGTCATAGTCGTTTAAAAGCTCAACCCAACGTCGTTGTCTCATGTTGAGTTCTTTCTGGTTGAAGATATGCTGAAGACTTTTGTGGTCAGTGAAAACCACACATTTTGTACCGTACAAATAGTGTCTCCAGATCTTGAGAGCAAAGACAACTGCACCCAACTCAAGATCATGAGTGGTGTAGTTCTTCTCATGTATCTTCAACTGCCTCGATGCATAGGCTATGACTTTGTTCCTTTGCATAAGAACACAGCCAAGACCCAATTTCGATGCATCACAATACACAACAAAATCATCATCACCCTCAGGCAATGATAGAACAGGCGCATCGCAAAGCTTCTGCTTCAAGTGTTGAAAAGCTTCCTCTTGTTTGATTCCCCAGAAAAAGGGCATTTTCTTCTGAGTTAGAGCAGTTAGAGGAACTGCAATCTTCGAGAAGTTTTCAATGAAGCGGCGATAATAACCCGCTAGACCAAGAAAAGAACGAACTTCAGTAGGAGTAGTAGGCGTATCCCAATCCTTAATCGCACTGATCTTGGAGGGATCTACATGAATACCTCGTTCGTTGATAATGTGTCCCAAAAATTGAACTTCTTTAAGCCAAAATTCGCACTTGGAGAATTTGGCGAAAAGTTGCTCTTTCTTCAGGAGTTCCAGAGTAAGACGAAGATGCTGCTCGTGATCAGCTCGCGTCTTAGAGTAAATCAAGATGTCATCGATAAAAACAATGACGAACTGATCCAAATAAGGTTTACAGACCCTATTCATTAAGTCCATGAAAACAGCAGGAGCATTAGTCAAACCGAATGGCATGACTGTGAACTCGTAATGTCCATAACGAGTACGGAATGCTGTCTTCGGAATGTCTTCTTCTTGCACCCGAAGTTGATGATATCCGGAACGCAGATCAATCTTCGAAAAATAAGAAGCACCTTGTAACTGATCAAAGAGGTCGTCGATGCGAGGTAAGGGATATCGATTCTTGATGGTAAGCTTGTTAAGCTCACGATAATCGATACACATCCTAAAGGATCCATCATTCTTCTTGACAAAAAGAACGGGAGCACCCCAGGGTGAAAAGCTAAGACGGATAAAACCTTTGTCAGAGAGCTCCTGAAGCTGCTTAGACAACTCCTGCATCTCAGACGGTGCAAGACGATATGGAGCCCTGGCAATTGGATTTGCACCAGGTACGAGATCAATGCGGAACTCGACTTGGCGTGCTGGAGGTAGACCAGGTAAATCTTCAGGGAATACTTCAGAATAATCCCGAACGACAGGAATATCTGAAATAGACTTACCCTTGCCTTTATCTTCTGTAACATGTGCTAAGAAAGCCACATAGTTCTTCTGCAGATACTTCCGAGCTTTAAAACAAGACATGAGTCTGAGACCACCGATAGGCTTCTCACCTTGAACCTGCAGAATCTCGCCTGTCGAAAGCGGCACACGAATAATCTTCTTAGAACAAACTATCTCCGCATGATGCTTAGATAACCAATCCATACCCACTATAACATCGAAGCTTCCAAGTTGCATAGGCGTGAGGTCGATAGGAAAAAGATGATCATTAAGGTTCAACTGGCAGTTGCGTAGAACAGAATTAAGAATAATTGGTTCACCACTAGCAACCTCTACTGTCAAAGATTTACTTAGTTTCGTTCTAGACACGCGAAGCATCGGCTCAAAAGACAAAGACACGAAACTCTTATCGGCACCAGAATCGAAAAGAACAGATGCAGGCTGATTATTAATAAAGAACGTACCGTTCACCACATTATCGTCAGCCTGTGCCTCTTGGGCATTCATGTTAAAGACTCGGCCTCGAGCCGGAGCTTGATTCTGATTCTGGTTCTGGTTGACTAGCCTTGGGCACCGGTTCCTATAGTGGGTCAGATCCCCACAATTGTAGCACAAACCAGGAGGAAAATGAGGTCGTGCAGCTTGACCCTGTTGCGGAGCGGGAGGCTGAGCAACCTGTTGAGCTTGGTTATGAACTGCCTGGTTCTGATTGACAGGAATGCGGCAGTTGACAGCAAGATGACCAGATCTTCCGCAGTTGGTGCACTGACGACACTGGAGGTGTGGTTGATGATGGCTGTTACACCTGTTGCACAAAGGTGCATTGCCAAAATAAGGCTTCTTGGCTAGTGGCTGCGCAGGCTGATTTGGTGCAGCCTGAGCCTGTGCAGTAACGGCAAAATTTTGGGAAGCCTTTCGCTTCCTAGAATTCCTTGAGGAGCCAGAATTCTTCCCATTTTTGCTTTCACCCTTGTTATCATCCCCTTTGCCAGATGCCTGCTTCTTACCCTTATCACCCTTCTTATGCAGCTTTCCCTTACGAACCTGCGACTCAGTCAGTGTCGCTGATAACTCTATCGCCTGACGGAGTGTGGCAGGGTCACTACCAGTAAGAATATCCTGCACTGAGTCAGGTAGGCCGTCGATGTACCTTTCGATGGCCTTGTCGAGTGGGGTAACCATAGTCGGGCAAAGCAGACTCAACTCTTCAAACCTGTCAGTATATGCCCTGTGCTCTCCACTATCTTGCTTCAAATTATCAAACTCTTTCTCCAAGGCTCGCTGCTCATGACGAGGACAGAATTCCCTCATCATAAGGGCTCTAAGTTCAGCCCATGTCTGTGCGAGAGCAACTTCTGCACCCCTATCTCTCATAACCCCGTTCCACCATGTCAAAGCCCTCTTCTGAAATACGCTCGAAGCAAACTCAACTTTGCGATTATCCGGACACTGCACATGGCGAAAAGTATTCTCTATGCTCTCAAACCACTGAAGAAGCCCAGTCGCTCCCTCAGAACCACTAAACTTGAGTGGTTTAGCCGAGTTGAAATCCTTGTATTTGCATGGAGCATTGTTGTTGTTGTTGGCTTGTTGCCATTGAGCAAAGAGATTTGGGAATTGAGCAGCCATCTGCTGCGCAATAATTTCTGCCAGTTCAGCAGTAGCTATCTGGTTCTCGCGTCGAGGAGGCATTCTAAAAGAGGAAAACATGAAAGAAAACGAGTGAGATGATTGGATGAAAAGAATGAGATGATATAAACAAGAATTGCAAACAACATAGATGGTGGTCATTCGTCCGTATCACAAAGCAAACAAACGACACACAGTGACTAATCAAAGTAAATGGGTCAAAAATAATGTATAATGAAGACATGCTCGCCTATAAGTGAACACTCATCCCAAGAATTCCCAGGTAAGCACAACTGGTCTCGCGTCTGGTTGAGATGTATACGAAGTGCTTGCCTAGACAGAAAACTCAGAATACAGGCATTCACCCTTCCAGTTTGCACGTGTTCACATTATTTATAACCCAAAACGTTGACGAGATTTTGAAAATTTGAAGGCACAAGGCCAAAAACCAATACTGAAAAGGGTTCAAAAACCATATAACAGAGGGTTCAAAACCTTACAATTGAGGGTTCAAAACCTTGTAAAAATTTATTCAAAAACAGATGATTGTTTTTCAAAAATCGTTTCGGAAAAAAAAATTTTGGTTCCTTGTTTTGATAATCACCTAAGGATAGGTGATGTACATGTTTTAAGATCTAAACACAAATAATTTGTGTTAGGGTCCTAGAAAAGTTATAGTCTAGGTCAAAGCATTACTAATAACCTAATTCCCTATAACCATTGGCTCTGATACCAACTCTTCTGTCACACCCCGACCACGTATATCATACAAGACGTGGCGGAAAACGTCGGGGAGTGTTGTAACAGAATTATTGTTTCAAATCCATGGCAAACAAAGTTGTAATTTATTTATTAACATAAGAGTTTCATTGTTTCAAACAGAAATTTAAGAGTTTAGTACATAATTAAACATCGTCTAGCTTCATTTTAAGTTTCTAAGGCACAGGTCCGCCCTAGTGTCATGATCGTCATCCTACGGAAAAGCACCTGAAAACACATGTGAAAGTAGGTACGTCAGCATAAAAATGCCTGTGAGATACATAGGTTTTGTGAAAATAGGATTCATGACTTAAGTTTAAGAAAATGTTTAGTCAAGAACCTTGTAATTTGATTTGTTTTGTAAATCGCTTGAAAAACAATAAGTTCAGATGATATGTATAAATAAGTGAATAATGTATGGTTAAATGAATAACCATATAAAATGAGTTGTATAAAATAAACTGTATTGTAAACCAAAGTCTAGTAAAAACATGTCACTTGTGTAAAATGTATAAGTCCAAAATGAATGATTCAAATAACGCTATGATATGTAATATAATACAATCACTTATGTATAGGAAGTACCAGCGGCGTATCCACCATGATTGTATCATATTACTCACATCTCGTTACTTAAATCACTTAAACCAACCAACAAAGTATAATGTCTATGTTTAAACCAATAGTTAATAGTCCTTGTATAAACCATGTCAAATGTTGATAGTCCAAAAGTAGTCAAGTAATGTGTAACAAATGTTATGTATGGTAAGTAAAATAAGACTACTTAAACCATAAGTAAAATGTACAAAACAAAGTATTTTGAATATATCAAAAAGTTATGTTTTGCAAAGTGATGCATGATACACTGATACAAACATTTATGTGGTAAGTTAACGCATACATTCAAGCCTTGAGACAGTCGGATAACCCTTTCAGTCAAGGTTATCAAAAGAATTGTATTCGGATTCAGTCATTCCTTACATCCAAACAAACCCGGGATGTCAGGAATGGGATTTGTCAAGTCCTATGGTACCACTACTTACTACCGAGCGGCGTAGCAAATGTTAATGAACGTAATAAAGACCCGTTTGTGCAAACCAAATGTCATAGTAGTCGTATACATGTCATATGAAAACAATGTACTAAGTATGCTAAGTTAACATACAAAGCAGAAAAGTCATGTAAATCAATGTGCTAGCATGTTATCAGTCAACATACATGGCAGAAATGTAATGTAAAACAATGTACTAAGTATGCACACAATGGACATACATAGCATGAAAGGTAATGAAATCATGTACTATAATGTACTAACAAACATAGTCGGTATATGATGTGAAAACAGGAAAGCATGAAAGTAACAAGTAGGCACTAGTGTTCCACCCCAAAACAGTTTGGAAAACAGTAAAAGAGGGGTCTATGTACTCACTTGAGATTGCTCAGATGTATAAAGATAATCACCAAGTAATGCTAGAGATCTCGGAATCAAACGGCACCTAATATAGGTAACTATGTTAATAATCGGACCTTAATCGGATGATTGGATAGAATGAGGTTTCGTAAACCAAACGAGTGTAGAGACTCGTGTCATTTGGTTTAACAAAGCCTACATACTAAATGAAACCTAACATAATTGTTTACGACCCATTACGACCCGTTTAGGATGCTTATGCTACTTTAACGTGTCGTGCGCGTGAAACGCGTTCGGACCGCCTAACTAGTCCTATGACAAGTATTATATGCCTATACATGTTACATAATCAGTTATGTGACAAAGGTTTAGGTTACATATGCTTAATTACCAATTATACATGAAAAGGGTATTCTGGTAATTTACCTAAGGCATATAAACTACCTATCATACAACTACTTAAACGATGTGACCATAGGGTATAACCTCGGAAGGTTATTCCCTACACTATGGTCACCTAATATATTTGGTCGGATCCTAATGATCGACCAAACTGGGTCGGGTTCGAAGGTATAAGCGATTGATCAGATCGCTTACCCTACGACCCTAGACAACGTGGTAATCAGTAGGCATAGTCCCAAGGGACTATGACCATCGTGATTACAATCACGTTGCGAAGTTCAATCGAACTTCGCATTGACCATTACTGGTCAACGCTGAAAGTCAAACAAAGTTTGACTTTCGGACTCGAAAAGCAGTAAAAATAAGGAAAAGAACGAAAGAATACTAACCCAGGGTCCCCGAATGCTAATCTCAATTCAAAAATCTCAGGTATGAAACAAAGGTTTCAACTTAGAGTTTCTCAAATTGAAATTCTAGTAAGAAATGCAATGGGGGGCATGGGGTATATATAGTTTTCGGGTAACCGCTAGGATCGTTTCTTGAATATCGTGCCACGATCCAAGCCGAACACTTGTCATAATGTTGTGGTGGCTAAAATGTTGTTCTTATCCGCTGACTAGACGATAGGAAACGTGTGGACACGAATCAATTCAGTTGCAAGTTGCAAAACAAACATTGAATCTGGTCAGAAGGGCTAATGCGGCCCGCTTTAGATTTAGGCAAACACAATGCGGGCCGCTTGGGGCCTCTGATCTGCATATAAGTTTGAAAAATGACAGTTTCAGTCCCTGCACGTGTTTAAGGCCATTTCCGACACTTCTAAGGCCCGTTAAGCCAACTTTAAGGCCCTAAAATGTTGCCTAAACATTGTGGACATGAAACATGCTCAAAAATATGCCGGGTGTTGGTTCGTTTGGTCGTACGAACGCGATGTTCGCTTAATTACGACGGAATGCGCACAAGCGCGAAAAACGATCCAAATGACGCAACGAATGGATTTTTCTTAAGGCGAACACTAAAATATAATGTAGTCATGCTTTCATAAATTTTTGGATGTCCAGATGTATTCAGAACGTAAGTTATGCGCGAAAATGCAAACTTGTGCACTTTTTGACACTTTTAGTCCCTGAATGACCCAAAAGTTTATTTTAGCACACCGAACCCCTCAAAGCCTATTTCTAAGCTATGTAATGGATATTTAAGGTGTGTTTAACTTATGGTCATGTTCCGGAATGTTCGTTACAGTTCAAATTGACATACTTTCGCAGTTTGTCATATTTAGTCCCTGTAAGCGAATTAACTTGTTTTTGCCATACCAAAGCCTTCAAAACTTATTTCTAAGTTATGTAAAGGTTATTTAAGGTATGTTGAGTATATGTTGATGTTCCGGAGTATTTCTCGCATTAAACTGAGTACGTTTACGCACTAGTTTGCGTATAACTCTCCAGAAAGCGATGTAGAGTTTGAAATTACATAAAAGTCAAAACATGAAAAATGTAAAACACAATCAAACAAACATTGGGATCAAATAACATTGTTTTATTGATAACAGAACTGTTCATAGTGATTACAAGCACAGTTGTTACAAATAACTTGTTAGATGATGTTTAAAAACATGATCTAACAAGTGTACATGAAAATGTTAAAAGGGTTATGTTAAACATAATGTTTAAATGGATGATCATAATCTTCGATATTATTAAAGTGAATTAGGTTTTTCACTAAAAATAATGCTTTTACAAGATTTATAAAAAGAAACATACAAGATGGGTTTTGTATAAAAGTTCAACAAACTAGAAGTATGGTTTTTGAACTAGTAAACATATGTAAAGATCATACCAAAACCCTACATGATTATGAGTTCATCTTGTTAAGTTTATGTTATAAATCTCATGTGTTTTTTTTCTTAGAAATAAGATGAGTAAATTGTTGGTGATTTTGAAAAGAAAAAGAAATGTTTTATTAAACATGGCAAAGCTTATATTTCAAAGGAAATATGACCAATTTTTCTTAGAAATCATATGTTATAAAAACTATCATTTTTTAAAAATCTTTACTAGAATGAAAGATTTGAAAGAATAGTTTTTATAAAAACAAAACTAGATATAAATATATATATTTTTGAGAAAATATATATTTAGAGATCCTAACAACTTATGCGCTATGTGTTATTTGATTGTATTAGTTATATACATGAAAGTTAGAAACTTGAATATAATGATACAAATAAACACAAGACACATTACAACTGAAGTCTTAAAAGACTACACATAAATACATCTTAAAAGCAAATTACAGACGATCCGAGTATTCGGGCACATCTCATGGACAAATCCGACTTACGGACAAATAAACGGACTATATAAGTATTTCGGACTACAATTTATAATATATTAAAGACTTGGTAAACTACGTTTTCTAAACCGCACAAGTAACCATATATTTTCTACAAGTATACAAAATATATTACTTATGTTTTAACTTAAAAAGGTATTGTTTTTGAAATATATATATATATATATATATGTATGTATGTATGTATGTATGTATGTATGTATGTATGTATATTTCCTAACATCTAAAATATATTATTTTAGTGAAAAACTAAAATTATATTTTTTAGAACAAATCTTAAAAATAGATTACTTTTAAGATGATTTTTATACCTTTTACCAAGTATAGATTATATGTTCCTATGGAATATATCTTAGAATATATACTTTAAGAATACAAGATCACGTATAATAAATACGAGAACATACGTATTCCTATACGTGCAACTATATATTCACTCACATCACCTAGCACTTGGTGAAAGTACAATTATACAAGTATGATACTTAATCAAAGATACATAGTTATGTATACAAGTACTCAGAAACGGGATCTGGAGAAAACGCTCAAAAGTGTGAGAACGGTGAGAATGCTTCCTGGCCCAACACGTGTCACGCCGCTTAGAAAAGGGCGGAGGGGCTTTTTTGTCCTTTCATCTTCTGCTTTTCCAGTTCCGCTTTTCCCAATGTTGTTTTAATTTTTGGTTTTTAAGATTTTTGGCGTTAACCAAATTCAATAATTAATGGCGTTTTAATGGTTTCATTGTATCAACATTTTGGCGTTTATGGCGTTTATTCACATCGTATGCCATTGGAACCCATGGGGCTGGAAATCTAATTGAATGGCGTTTTCCAAGGCGTATTAAACAACATGGCCTATTGATATATTTTTATAGACATTTTGGCGTTTGTGGTATCTTGGCGTTTTACTATTGTTAAATTATATTTCAACCACAGGAAAAAAATACAAGGGAAGGAAATAAATTAAATCCTAATCGAATCTCTTTTCCCAATCTTCACTGTCATCAGTCTCTCTCTTCTTTAATGGTACAAGAACTGTCACCAAATATATGGCGTTTTATATAAAACTTAACAAACCCATCGGTTTGTTTTTTTTGCCTGCTCGTCTGTTGAACTGGCTTTTTTTGTGGATGTTTGGGGACATAGATCTATGGCGTGTGAGTGGGTTTTTCGTTTTTTGATAAGCTGGATCTTCATCTTTATAGTGAACCCACTCTTCAGTGTCATTGACCTCTTCTCCTCATCCAAACCTTCTTCAAGAACAAAAAATACAAAATGCCATATGACTAGCATCAGTATCTTTTTCTTGAAATTGTGCCCATCTCATGCAGCAAAATCTTTTTGAGTTACTCCCCTATGATAACAATTCATTCAATTTATTTGTTGGTGTTTTACAGTTGGTGGTATTTATTAGTATTGGCGTTTGTTTTTTTGGTTTGATCAAATGGAAGTTGCTGAGATGTATCATTTTTATAGGATGTCTTTTTGGCGCCTAAATTAGGCGGTGCATTATTATAATAAAGTATTTGTCTTTTCAGTTACTGTTTTGTAATTGATGTTTTTGAAAAGCTTTATATCTGAAGTCTGTAAGACGTCACATCTTTCAAGTTTGGCGTTTTAGATTCTTCAGTTTTTACTGATTTTGTATTTACTGTTTCTAGTTACATTTTCAAGTTTGCTTTTTATTTTTTATTTTATTTTTTTTGGGTTTTTTATAATAATTTTTCAAAGTAATTTTATTATAGTTTGGGAGTTTTTTGGTGGAGTTTAACTTGATGATATCGTTTAAACAAGCATTTTGGCCGTTTTGGCGTTTTTATTATATATGACGTTTTTATTATATAACAATCAACTGAAAAGGAAAATAAAAAAAAGAATACATAAACAATTGATCTTCCAAATCTTCTCTGTCTACAGTCTCTTTCTTCTCTTTTTGAATCATGTTAACTGGCTGGTTCGACTTTCGTATGATTCATTTTGTTTTTTTTTGTTTTTGTTTTTTGTGTTGCTGTTTGGAAGCACACAGTCTGACATCAGCATATTTTTCTTGAAGACTTGTTCATCTCATGTAGCAAAATGTTTTTTGAGTTTGTATCCTTCAGCCAACAATCTTGAATTTTTACAATCAACGATGTTTGATTTTTTTAAACTTTTTTGGCGTTTTACCGATAAATAGAACGCCAAGAAATAAGATCACCTTAAACCTCAAATTTTGATCATGCTAAAATCAATAATATTTTTCTGTATGAGATAGACAACATTGTTAATCCTCGGTTAAGAAAGATAACTGATAATGTTGTCCACCCCATACAGCTAAACTTTATTGACAACAAACCTCAATAATGTTTTTGTATGTTTTGGCGTTATAAATTGGATGGAAGTTTAGGATAAGTCAATGAGATTTTACTCAATGAAATGGACAATATCCTCACTTAAGGATTTTGTCTATTTCATTGAGTGAAATCTATACTGACAGCCAAACTGAATTTCAAAAAAAACGTTTTGGGGTACAAGATATTTGATGTTTGGGTTTTTTGGCGTTTCTAAGGCGAATGGGTTATATGAAAAATGGCGTTTGGGTTTTTGTGTGTGTTTTTAATTAAAGGTCTGAGATATTGTATATATAGGGTTTTTTTGGCCGTTTTTTAGGCGGGATTTTACTATAATTAAGTTTGGCGTTTTATATTTAACGGCGTTTTACTTAGAATAGTCTGTGATTTTTGTTTTTGGCGTTTTATTTCATGATTTGGCGTTTTGTGTGGAGTAGTCAAAAGACCCTTTTACCCTTAATGAAGCGCGCCTACGTAATAAAATTGATGTTATTTACGAAAACGCCACCGCACCAATCTAGTCCATAAATTGTTTTGATCGGACGATCGTTAAGCGTTCTCACCGTTCTCACACTTTCTATCGTTTTCTCTAAATCCCGACCCCAAGTACTCATAATACAAGTATGCCCATACATGGGAATTATTCATACACATACAGTTCACTCATACGAGACACATTCATACATATACAATTTATTCATACGAGACACGAAGTCAAGAAGTATACACATACAATTTATTCATACGAAACACGAAGTCAAGAAGACTTGATCCGGTAATACAACTCACAAAATACAAGAATACATATATTTAGCGAAATATATATTGAACAATTTATCAATTAATACATCTAATACACAATTAAATGAATAACAAATCCATACAAGTCTTAATACATATTCAAGATAAAAGACTTATACATGAGTCAATACAAAGACCAAAGTGTCTGACAAATCTAGGACCTTTGTAGGTCGTCATACAATTCAAGACAACAGCCAGTGAGGTTACAGTTATATACAGTTTACGGAACGCAATTCTGTGAGTTCATGTCCCCTATTCATTTTAAATGCTTTACAACTATCGGGGAAAATACATGTTCAATCGTATGTTCAAGTCATGGAATGAAACACCTTAGATCATGTGCGAATAAGGTTATACATCTAAGCACCATTAATCCAGTATTGGACCTAGGTAAAGAGGGTTAGATCTAATGGGTTTTGGTGAGCCCCACTCTTGGTCATGGACCCATACAAAAGAGTGCGTTTGTGTCCCAGTCGATAGTAGTCGACACAAAATCGTCTAGGTTTAGATTGCTTCCTAATTCGTCACACATATTAATGTCCTCGCTAAACATTAATGATCAACGATTTCATTGACGCTTTACATACTATATCTTTACATATTGGCTTTCATCTTATACAACTCACATTTTACAGATACATTTTATACAACTCAGATTTTACGAAATACATTTTATACAACTCACATTTTACATGATACATCTTATACAACTAAACTGTGATAACTGTCACTTTTCCATATATTTCCGTACAATGTAAACAGTAATTGTTCTTTAATGACTGTGTATGCTTGAACCAATGATATGAATGATTTTCAGATTACTGTCATATACATACAAATGCATTTCATGTTGCAAGAATGTTTATCATTATTACATGCAACACAAGGTGGTTCAGTTAGTGCATAGAACAAAGTTAGCACAGTTATCAGCCAAACTAGAAGTACTGACGGGAGTTCAGTACTCAGACAAACATGATGTTAAGACACAGAATAAGCCCCGAAACCAAGAGTTACACTAGAACAATATGTAGGAAAGTAGGGATAATAAAACTGCCTTCCAAGTGATGGTTTAGGTGCCGGAAAGTGCCCGAAACACACTAGAACTGTAGAATCCAGCAGAAAACAACAAAATTAAGCAATTTTCAGCATTTTAACATCAAAATATAATGCAAAATTATGGTTTAATGGTCCAGAATGCTTTGATAAGTGTCGGGAATCAAAACTGTCATAAAAGATAAACTGCGCTATTTATCACTTTAACGAACCAGTAACCAACCGAACAACCGGACACTACCCGAAACACCAAAATTTCACTAGAAACATTGTTTTAACATTACAAAGCTAGTTATGACCATCAAACACCATATTACATCCTAAAACACTATAACACATATAACACTAACTAATACTGTGACACCCGTGTCACTGCGACCATCAAACAAATGCCAAACCAATGAAATATTGTATTTCATACTTGGGATTTGTAAAAATATGTGTATCGATTGCACATATCAACTCTTGTCCGATTTCAAGCTCTAAATCGCTTTCTGGAAGGTTATACGCGCACTGATGCGTAAATATAACCAGTTTAATGCAACGAACACTCCGGAATAGTGAAATAGGCTTAACATACCTTAAATAACCTTTACATAACTTATATATAAGTTTTGGAAGGTTTGGTGTGGTGAAATCAAAGTTTAATCGCTTACAGGGACTAAAGTTGACAAACTGCGAAAGTATGCCAATTTGAACTGTAACAGACATTCCGGAGCATGACCATAAGTTAAACATACCATAAATATCCTTCACATAGCTTAGAAATAGGCTTTGAGGTTTTCGGTATGCTAAAATAAACTTTTGTGTCATTCAGGGACTAAAAGTGTCAAAAAGTGCACAAGTTTGCATTTTCGCGCATAACTTACGTTCTGAATACATCCGGACATCCAAAAAATTTATGTAAGCACTAAAATATTTTATTTTAGTGTTCGCCATAATAAAAATCCATTCTTCACGTCATTTGGATCGTTTGTCGCGCTTGTGCGCATTCCATCGTAATTAAGCGAACATCGCGTTCGTACGACCAAACGAACCAACATCCGGCATATTTTTGAGCATGTTTTGAGTCCCCTATACTTTAACTTCATTTTAGAGCCTTGAAATGAGGTTAACGGGGTTCAAACGCATCAAGAAAAGGCCTTAAACACGTGCAGGGACCATTCCTGCCACTTTTGAAAGATTTATGAAACAGCAGGGTGCTAGCGTAGCGCGACTGCCTAATGCCTTGGCAGTAGCGCTACGCGACTGCCTATTCTGGACAGAAAACATGCAGAAAACTCAGTTTTGCATTTCCGGGACCAGATTCGATGTATTAGCCGTTGTTTAATTCACAACCACACATTCTAACATGCTTAGTCAGCGGATAAGGATGGAATTTAGGCACCATAACTTTGCAACACATGTATGGATGGAATTTAAGCACCTAAACACCATAACTTTGCAACACATGTATGGATGGAATTTAGGCACCATAACTTTGCAACACATGTACGGATGGGATTAAGGCACGTTTTCCATGAAACGATCTTAACGGTTCGGGTATTCCTATAAATACCCCATTACCCCATGCTTTAAAATCACTAGAATTTTGATTGAGAAA
Organism: Helianthus tuberosus; assembly: GCA_030545235.1. Taxonomy (NCBI): domain Eukaryota; kingdom Viridiplantae; phylum Streptophyta; class Magnoliopsida; order Asterales; family Asteraceae; genus Helianthus; species Helianthus tuberosus. The sequence continues at coordinate 125,535,109 of CM060376.1, read as the reverse complement.
CTCTAAGTTGAAACCATTGTTTCATACCTGAGATTCTTAAATCGAAATTAGCATTCGGGGACCCTTCGTAAGTATTCTTTCGTTCTTTTCCTTATTTTACTGCTTTTCGAGTCAGAAAGTCAAACTTTGTTTGACTTTCAGCGTTGACCAGTAATGGTCAATGCGAAGTTCGTTTGAACTTCGCAACGTGAGTGTAATCACGTTGGTCATAGTCCCTTGGGACTATGCCCACTGATTACCACGTTGTCTAGGGTCGTAGGGTAGGCGATCTAATAAATCGCCTATACCCTCGAACCCGACCCAGTTTGGTCGATCATTAGGATCCGACCAAATACATTAGGTGACCATAGTAGGTAGGGAATAACCTTCCGAGGTTATACCCTATGGTCACATCGTTTAAGTAGTTGTATGATAGGTAGTTTATATGCCTTAGGTAAATTACCAGAATACCCTTTTCATGTATAATTGGTAATTAAGCATATGTAACCTAAACTTTTGTCACATAACTGATTATGTAACATGTTTAGGCATATAACACTTGTCGTAGAACTAGTTAGGCGGTCCGAACGCGTTTCACGCGCACGACGCGTTAAAGTAGCATAAGCTACCTAAACGGGTCGTAATGGGTCGAAAACACTCAGGTTAAGTTTCATTTAGTATGTAGGCTTTGTTAAACCAAATGACACGAGTCTCTACACTCGTTTGGTTTACAAACCCTAATGCTACCCAATCTTCCGATCTAGGTCCGGTTTTTTTAACATAGTTACCTATACTAGGTGCCGTTTGATATCCGCGATCTCTAGCATTGTTTAGTTGTTACTCAAGGACTACTGAGCAATCTCAAGTGAGTACATAGACCCCTATTTTACTGTTTTTCCAAACTGTTTTGGGGTGGAACACATGTGCCTACTTGTTACTTTCCTGCTTTCCTGTTTTCACATCATATACTGCTATGTTCGTTAGTACATTATAGTACATGATTTCATTACATTTCATGCTATGTATTGCCATTGTGTGCATTACTTAGTACATCGTTTTACATGATATTTGACATAGACATTTTGACATGATTTACATCTTGACATGAATACTTTGACATATTATTCAATACATTTGACAATTGATTTAAACATAGACATTTTACATTGTTTGGTTTGGTTTGATTAAGTGATTAAGTAACGATGTGTGTGTAATATGATACAAGCATGGTGGATACGCCGCTGGTACTTCCTATATATAAGTGTTTGTATGGTATTACATATCGTAGCGTTATTTGAATCATTTCAGTTTGATACATATAACATTTTATACAAATAACATATTTTTCACAATACATTGTTTTACAAGCAACTTATCTTATACAAACTCAGTTTACATGGTTATTCATTTAACCATACATTATTCACTTATTTATACATATCATCTGAACTCATTGTTTTTCAAATGATTTACAAAACAAAGCAAATAACAAGGTTCATGACTAAACATTTTCTTCAACAGAAGTCATGAAACCTATTTTCACAAAACCTATGTATCTCACAGGCATTTTTATGCTGACGTACCTATTTTCACATGTGTTTTTCAGGAGCTGTTGCATAAGATGATCAAGATACACATAGGCAGATTTGGGCTTTAGTGACAATAAAAGATGCAAGACTAGTTAATTATGTTGTATTTCTTTGTTTGTTAAGACATTGTAACACCTTTAATCAATAAAACGAAACTTCAATTGCCATGGATTTGAAACAATTAATTATGTTACAACACTCCCCGACATTTCCGCCACGTTTTGTATGTTCCACGTGGTCGGGGTGTGACAGAAAAGATGGTATCAGAGCCAATGGTTATAGGGAATTAGGTTATTAGTAATGCTTTGACCTAGTCTATAACCTTCTTAGGACCCTAACGCGAGTTTACTTGCGTTTAGTCATAAAACAATACCGTCACCTATCCTTAGGCGACGACCACAACAAGAACATAAATTTCAAAACCGCTTTGAAAACTAATCATCTGTTCTAGGATGATTGATTACTAGGTTTTGAACCCTCTATTGTAAGGTTTTGAACCCTCTGTTATACGGTTTTGAACCCCTTTGAGTTTTCAAAACTTTCGTCAAGGTTTTGGGTTTTTAATAATGTGAACACGTGCAAACTGGAAGGGTGAATGCCTGTATTCTGGGTTTTCTGTCTAGGCAAGCACTTCGTATACATCTCATCAGACGCGAGACCAGTTGTGCTTACCTGGGAATTCTTGGGATGAGTGTTCACTTATAGGCGAGCATGTCTTCGTGATACATTATTTTTGACCTAATTACTTTGATTAATCACCGAGGTCGTTTGTTGCTTTGTAGTAACAAACAAATGACCACAATCCTTGCTTTCATCAGATTTGTTTCATCTCATTCATTTCGTCTAATTCTCTCACTCGTTTCCTTTCATGTTCTTCTCTTTTAGAATGCCTCCACGACGTGAAAATCCAGTATCTGTTGACGAGCTGGCAGCTGTCATTACACAACAAATGACTGCTGCAATCCCGATCATCGTTGCCCAATGTCACCAAGCTATCAACAACAATAATGCCCCATGCAACTTCAAGACGTTCAACTCGGCTAAGCCATCAAAGTTTTCTAGGTCTCAAGGAGCGACTGCACTTCTGCAATGGTTCGAGAGTCTAGAGAGCACCTTCAGGCATGTTCAATGTCCAAACGAGCGAAAGGTAGATTTTGCATCTAGTGTCTTCGAGAAACGAGCTTTGACATGGTGGAACGGTGTGGTGAGAGATAGGGGTGCCGAAGTGGCACTGGCCCAAACTTGGGAAGAACTTCGAGCACTAATGATGAAGGAATTTTGTCCTCGACATGAGATCAGGGCCTTAGAAAGGGAATTCGATGACCTTAAGCAAGACAGCGGCGAACATCGAGCATACACTGATCGATATGAGGAGCTGAGCCTGTTGTGTCCTACCATGGTTACGCCTTTGGATAAGGCGATCGAAAAGTACATTGATGGTCTCCCTGACTCAGTTCAAGACATTGTTACTGGTAGTAACCCCACTACGGTTAGGCAGGCCATTGAGCTATCTGCAACTCTGACTGAATCTCAGATCAGGAAACGTAAGCTTTTCCGGAAGGGTGACAAGAAACCAATCGAGGAATCAAAGACCATGGATGAGCAGACTGGATCCCTTGAGCGGTCAAAGAAGCAAAAGGCTTCTCAGAACTTCGCCTTGGTCGCTCACAATGGTCAAGCCGTCCCCAACCAACCAGCTCAACCCCGTACTAGGAAGCCATACAATGGAACTTCACCCTTGTGCAACCGATGTGGCCTACATCATCATTCTAATGTGAAGTGCCGCGAATGCCAAATTTGTGGACTTAAAGGTCATATGGCAAAAGTTTGCGTTGCAGTAGTTGCACCGAATCAAGCCGACAACAAACCTATTCGAGCTCGCTTTCCACCAGGTTCTTGCAACAAGTGTGGTAAGATGGGACATTTCCGAAGAAATTGCCCAAAGCTTGCTAATGCTAATCCAGCACAGAGATGAGCATCTGATCGACTAGAAGACAACAATCTTTAGAAATAATCATATCTTATGTATTATTTTCTTTTGTTGTCAAGGTCCATGAAACAGTTGTTATCATTGTTAATAATTAAATCTTTTTATTTACATTACAATGTATATTATGTGGTTGTATGCATAAACAACATATCCCCTATAATACCGACAATCAAGGAATCGTATTACTTGAAAAGCAAACTACCCCCAAAATTCTTCCATTTTACAATCTCTTGCGTTTTCCACAAAGATCCTAAGTACCCGTCTCTTGCAAAGAAACGAAGTACAAGATAAAAGTTATAATTCTATACGAATACCCCAAGTACCACTATAAATTTTTAATAGGGTACCCAAGGGTATTTCCGTATATCCTAAATTATTGTGTACCTTAATTCGAATATTGCGTTTTCCTGAAAACGAAAATCGAATTTTTGGTAGATCATCCTATCTTCATGGATGGATTCTTGAAATGATTAAAGTACCAAATAAAATCCACGAATTGGATTCCTGGTGTACTTTAAGTATCCGCGTCCAAAGATAACAAATTAATAAACAAATTAAACAACTATATGATTATGTGTTTATGTGTTCCCTTTATGTTTTTGGTGTGATCCAAATTCTTGCCATTCAAATCCTCGTAGAATCTTCCATATCTTTGGGTGCTATATTAAATCCTCAAACGGGCTTGTACGTAATAGTAAAGACCCTTGGATTATATTGTACCATTCCATAATTAGATCCTGAGAGGTCTAGGTAAACTGATTAATCCAAAAATCTGGTTAGGAACATCATGTGATGATATAGCTGAAAGGACTCCTTGGTGGCCTAATTTAAAAGGATCCTTTGTCGATCTAATTAAAAGGACCCTATGGTAGTTTAGTCACACTCATCATCAGGTTTGATTTTTCCTCCCCTTCACATTTCAGACAAATTGTGCGGACTATGCAAGGAATTGCGTAATTATGGATGCATACATAATTATGGAATTCAGTGCACAGAAACCACAGCGAATTTTGTCATGTGTCTAGAGTCTATTCCGTTCATTTTTGTTTCTGAAGATGTAAAATGACTATTCCGTTCATTTTTGTTTCTGAAGATGTAAAATGACTATTCCGTTCATTTTTGTTTCTGAAGATGTAAAATGACTATTCCGTTCATTTTTGTTTCTGAAGATGTAAAATGACTATTCCGTTCATTTTTGTTTCTGAAGATGTAAAATGACTATTCCGTTCATTTTTGTTTCTGAAGATGTAAAATGACTATTCCGTTCATTTTTGTTTCTGAAGATGTAAAATGACTATTCCGTTCATTTTTGTTTCTGAAGATGTAAAATGACTATTCCGTTCATTTTTGTTTCTGAAGATGTAAAATGACTATTCCGTTCATTTTTGTTTCTGAAGATGTAAAATGACTATTCCGTTCATTTTTGTTTCTGAAGATGTAAAATGACTATTCCGTTCATTTTTGTTTCTGAAGATGTAAAATGACTATTCTGTTCATTTTTGTTTCTGAAGATGTAAAATGACTATTCTGTTCATTTTTGATTCTGAAGATGTAAAATGACTATTCTGTTCATTTTTGTTTCTGAAGATGTTGTGGAAAATGACTATTCTGTTCATTTTTGTCTCTAAAGAATGCCTGTTGAAAATAACTCTGTTCATTTTTCATTTCTGAAAAATGTTCGTTAAAGAGAAATTACAGGATTACGTCTTGTTCATCTTTGATGGTTATTTAACACAAAGTCACAAATAGACTCCTACGAATTAATTTCGGGACGAAATTTCCTAAAGTAGGGGAGACTGTGACACCCGTGTCACTGCGACCATCAAACAAATGCCAAACCAATGAAATATTGTATTTCATACTTGGGATTTGTAAAAATATGTGTATCGATTGCACATATCAACTCTTGTCCGATTTCAAGCTCTAAATCGCTTTCTGGAAGGTTATACGCGCACTGATGCGTAAATATAACCAGTTTAATGCAACGAACACTCCGGAATAGTGAAATAGGCTTAACATACCTTAAATAACCTTTACATAACTTATATATAAGTTTTGGAAGGTTTGGTGTGGTGAAATCAAAGTTTAATCGCTTACAGGGACTAAAGTTGACAAACTGCGAAAGTATGCCAATTTGAACTGTAACAGACATTCCGGAGCATGACCATAAGTTAAACATACCATAAATATCCTTCACATAGCTTAGAAATAGGCTTTGAGGTGTTCGGTATGCTAAAATAAACTTTTGTGTCATTCAGGGACTAAAAGTGTCAAAAAGTGCACAAGTTTGCATTTTCGCGCATAACTTACGTTCTGAATACATCCGGACATCCAAAAAATTTATGTAAGCACTAAAATATTTTATTTTAGTGTTCGCCATAATAAAAATCCATTCGTCACGTCATTTGGATCGTTTGTCGCGCTTGTGCGCATTCCATCGTAATTAAGCGAACATCGCGTTCGTACGACCAAACGAACCAACATCCGGCATATTTTTGAGCATGTTTTGAGTCCCCTATACTTTAACTTCATTTTAGAGCCTTGAAATGAGGTTAACGGGGTTCAAACGCATCAAGAAAAGGCCTTAAACACGTGCAGGGACCATTCCTGCCACTTTTGAAAGATTTATGAAACAGCAGGGTGCTAGCGTAGCGCGACTGCCTAATGCCTTGGCAGTAGCGCTACGCGACTGCCTATTCTGGACAGAAAACATGCAGAAAACTCAGTTTTGCATTTCCGGGACCAGATTCGATGTATTAGCCGTTGTTTAATTCACAACCACACATTCTAACATGCTTAGTCAGCGGATAAGGATGGAATTTAGGCACCATAACTTTGCAACACATGTATGGATGGAATTTAAGCACCTAAACACCATAACTTTGCAACACATGTATGGATGGAATTTAGGCACCATAACTTTGCAACACATGTACGGATGGGATTAAGGCACGTTTTCCATGAAACGATCTTAACGGTTCGGGTATTCCTATAAATACCCCATTACCCCATGCTTTAAAATCACTAGAATTTTGATTGAGAAACTCTAAGTTGAAACCATTGTTTCATACCTGAGATTCTTAAATCGAAATTAGCATTCGGGGACCCTTCGTAAGTATTCTTTCGTTCTTTTCCTTATTTTACTGCTTTTCGAGTCAGAAAGTCAAACTTTGTTTGACTTTCAGCGTTGACCAGTAATGGTCAATGCGAAGTTCGTTTGAACTTCGCAACGTGAGTGTAATCACGTTGGTCATAGTCCCTTGGGACTATGCCCACTGATTACCACGTTGTCTAGGGTCGTAGGGTAGGCGATCTAATAAATCGCCTATACCCTCGAACCCGACCCAGTTTGGTCGATCATTAGGATCCGACCAAATACATTAGGTGACCATAGTAGGTAGGGAATAACCTTCCGAGGTTATACCCTATGGTCACATCGTTTAAGTAGTTGTATGATAGGTAGTTTATATGCCTTAGGTAAATTACCAGAATACCCTTTTCATGTATAATTGGTAATTAAGCATATGTAACCTAAACTTTTGTCACATAACTGATTATGTAACATGTTTAGGCATATAACACTTGTCGTAGAACTAGTTAGGCGGTCCGAACGCGTTTCACGCGCACGACGCGTTAAAGTAGCATAAGCTACCTAAACGGGTCGTAATGGGTCGAAAACACTCAGGTTAAGTTTCATTTAGTATGTAGGCTTTGTTAAACCAAATGACACGAGTCTCTACACTCGTTTGGTTTACAAACCCTAATGCTACCCAATCTTCCGATCTAGGTCCGGTTTTTTTAACATAGTTACCTATACTAGGTGCCGTTTGATATCCGCGATCTCTAGCATTGTTTAGTTGTTACTCAAGGACTACTGAGCAATCTCAAGTGAGTACATAGACCCCTCTTTTACTGTTTTTCCAAACTGTTTTGGGGTGGAACACATGTGCCTACTTGTTACTTTCCTGCTTTCCTGTTTTCACATCATATACTGCTATGTTCGTTAGTACATTATAGTACATGATTTCATTACATTTCATGCTATGTATTGCCATTGTGTGCATTACTTAGTACATCGTTTTACATGATATTTGACATAGACATTTTGACATGATTTACATCTTGACATGAATACTTTGACATATTATTCAATACATTTGACAATTGATTTAAACATAGACATTTTACATTGTTTGGTTTGGTTTGATTAAGTGATTAAGTAACGATGTGTGTGTAATATGATACAAGCATGGTGGATACGCCGCTGGTACTTCCTATATATAAGTGTTTGTATGGTATTACATATCGTAGCGTTATTTGAATCATTTCAGTTTGATACATATAACATTTTATACAAATAACATATTTTTCACAATACATTGTTTTACAAGCAACTTATCTTATACAAACTCAGTTTACATGGTTATTCATTTAACCATACATTATTCACTTATTTATACATATCATCTGAACTCATTGTTTTTCAAATGATTTACAAAACAAAGCAAATAACAAGGTTCATGACTAAACATTTTCTTAAACAGAAGTCATGAAACCTATTTTCACAAAACCTATGTATCTCACAGGCATTTTTATGCTGACGTACCTATTTTCACATGTGTTTTTCAGGAGCTGTTGCATAAGATGATCAAGATACACATAGGCAGATTTGGGCTTTAGTGACAATAAAAGATGCAAGACTAGTTAATTATGTTGTATTTCTTTGTTTGTTAAGACATTGTAACACCTTTAATCAATAAAACGAAACTTCAATTGCCATGGATTTGAAACAATTAATTCTGTTACAACACTCCCCGACATTTCCGCCACGTTTTGTATGTTCCACGTGGTCGGGGTGTGACAAATACCCTTATGTTTTAACCAAATCACTTAACCATCATTAGAACCCAACTAGACCCCCCCCCCCCATCTAAAGACGATTCAACGAGGGGCCCCACTGTCACACCCCGACCGCGTAGAACAACAAATCGCGGCGGAAACATCGGGGCGTGTTGCAACAGAATTAATGTTTCACAACCATGGAAAATTAAAGTTTCGTTTTATTGATTAAAAGTGTTACAATGTCTTAACAAACAAAAAAAATACAACATAATTAACTAGTCTTGCATCTTTTATTGTCACTAAAGCCCAAGTCTGTCTATGTGTATCTTGATCATCTTATGCAACAGCTCCTGAAAAACACATGTGAAAATATGGTACGTCAGCATAAAAATGCCGGTGAGATACATAGGTTTTGTGAAAATAGGTGTCATGACTTATGTTTGAGAAAATGTTTAGTCATGAACCTTGTTATTTGCTTTGTTTTGTAAATTACTTGAAAAACAATGAGTTCAGATGATATGTATAATTAAGTGAATAATGTATAGTTAAATGAATAACCAAGTTAAATGAGTTTGTATAAGATAAGTTGTTTGTAAAGCAATGTCTTGTGAAAAGTATGTTAGTTGTATAAAATGTTATATGTATCAAACTGAAATGATTCAAATAACGCTACAATATGTAATACCATACAAACATTTATATATAGGAAGTACCAGCGGCGTATCCACCATGCTTGTATCATATTACACACGCATCGTTACTTAATCACATAATCAATCCAAACCAAACAATGTAAGATGTCTATGTTTAAACCAATAGTCAAAAGTCCTTGTATAAACCATGTCAAATGTTGGTAGTCCAAAAGTAGTCAAGTAATGTATAACCAAAATGATATGTATGGCTAGTGAAAGGTATCAACTAAACCATATGCACAAGAACATAGTATCGAAGTAAAACTCGGTTTAAATCAATGTTATGTTTTGTGTAAATGCATGATCAATGTAAATCATGTAATATGTAACCAAATGATATGTATGGTAAGTAAAATTTAGACTACTTAAACCATAAGTAAAAATGTACAAAACAAAGTATTGAAGTAAAGCTGGTTTAAATCAAAGTTATGTTTTGTAAGACATATGCATGCTATACTGAATATGAACACTTATGCGGTATGTTAGACGCAAACATTCAAGCCTTGAGACAGTCGGATAACCCTTTCAGTCAAGGTTATCAAAAGAATTGTATTCGGATTCAGTCATTCCTTACATCCAAACAAACCCGGGATGTCAGGAATGGGATTTGTCAAGTCCTATGGTACCACTACTTACTCCCGAGCGGCGTAGCAAATGTTAATGAATGTTATATAGACCCGTTAAACAAACCAAATGTCATACCAAAATGTAAGCATGTTTTATGAAGATAATGTACCTAGTATGCTAGAGTAAACATACAAGGTAGAGCTGTAAAACAATGTGTCCATATGCTGAGTAAACATATGCAACAGAAATGCAATGTAAAACAATGTGTCCATATGCTGAGTAAACATATGCAACAGAAATGCAATGTAAAACAATGCGTCCATATGCTGAGTAAACATATGCAACAGAAATGTACTAAGTATGCTAAGTTAACATACAAAGAAGAAAAGTCATGTAAATCAATGTGCTAGCATGCTATCAGTCAACATACATAGCGGAAATGTAATGAAATCATGTACTATAATGTACTAATGAACATAGCAAGTATATGATTTGAAAACAGGAAAGCATGAAAGTAACAAGTAGGCACATGTGTTCCACCCCAAAACAGTTTGGAAAACAGTAAAAGAGGGGTCTATGTACTCACTTGAGAATGCTCAGTAGTCCTTGAGTAACAACCAAACAATGCTAGAGATCACGGAAATCAAACGGCACCTAATATAGGTAACTATGTTAATTAACCGGACCTAAATCGGAAGACTGGGTAGCATTAGGGTTTGTAAACCAAATGAGTGTAGGAACTCATATGATATGATTTAACAAAGCCTACATGCTAAATGAAACTTAACCTAAGTCTTATCGACCCATTACGACCCGTTTAGGAAGCTTATGTTACTTTAACGCGTCGTTCGCGTAAAACGCGTTCGGAAAGCCTAACCAGCCCTATGACAAGTGTTATATGCCTAAACATGTTACAAAATCAGTTATGTGACAAAGGTTTAGGTTACATATGCTTAATTACCAATTATACATGAAAAGGGTATTCTGGTAATTTACCTAAGGCATATAAACTACCTATCATACAACTACTTAAACGATGTGACCATAGGGTATAACCTCGGAAGGTTATTCCCTACACTATGGTCACCTAATGTATTTGGTCGGATCCTAATGATCGACCAAATGGGTCGAGTTCGAAGGTATAGGCGATTTATTAGATCGCCTACCCTACGACTCTAGACAACGTGGTAACCAGTGGGCATAGTCCCAAGGGACTATGACCAACGTGATTACACTCACGTTGCGAAGTTCAAACGAACTTCGCATTGACCATTACTGGTCAACGCTGAAAGTCAAACAAAGTTTGACTTTCTGACTCGAAAAGCAGTAAAATAAGGAAAAGAACGAAAGAATACTTACGAAGGGTCCAAGAATGGAAGGTTTGAACCCGAACACTCTCAGGTATGAAGTGTTAAACACGACAACTTAGAGAGCAAGTTCAGATTCAAAGGTGTGGGTTTTTGGGTGTGATGTTGGTGGGTATTTATAGAAAAAGCACCACCGTTAGGATCGTTTATCGGGAAACGTGCCTTGATCTCACCCGTACAAGTGTCGGAATGTTATGGTGTGTAAATTGGCCACTCACCATAAGCTTCCAACAGGTGGCAAGGGATTAGGGAGTGGATAACAGCTGCAAACAGCTGGATTAGAACACTGAACCTGGTCTGCAGAAGGCTAGCGCACCGCTACGCTTAAAGTGTAGCGCACCGCTAGGCACTATTTCGGCAGAATTACACTTTTGGTCCCTGAACTGTATTTAGGCCATTTTCGACACGTTTAAGGCCCGTTAACCCCATTTCAAAGCTCTAAAATGAAGTTAAAATATAGGGAACTTAAAATGTGCTCAAAAATATCTCGGATGTCGGTTCGTTTGGCCGTACGAACGCGATGTTCGGTTAATTACGACGGAATGCGCATAAGCGCGAAAAACGAACCAAATGACGAAACGAATGGATTTTTCTTATGGCGAACACTAAAATATAATATAGTCATGCTTACATAAATTTTTGGATGTCCGGATGTATTCAGAACGTAAGTTATGCGCGAAAATGCAAACTTGTGCACTTTTTGACACTTTTAGTCCCTGAATGACCCAAAAGTTTATTTTAGCACACCGAACCCCTCAAAGCCTATTTCTAAGCTATGTAAAGGATATTTAAGGTGTGTTTAACTTATGGTTATGTTCCGGAATGTTCGTTACAGTTCAAATTGACATACTTTCGTAGTTTGTCATATTTAGTCCCTGTAAGCGAATTAACTTGATTTTTGCCATACCGAAGCCTTCAAAACTTATTTCTAAGTTATGTAAAGGTTATTTAAGGTATGTCAAGCCTATTTCACTATTCCAGAGTGTTTGTTGCATTAAACTGGTTATATTTACGCATCGGTGCGCGTATAACCTTCCAGAAAGTGATTTTAGAGTTTGAAATTGAACAAGAATTGATATGTGCAAATGATACACATATTTTTACAAATCCCAAGTATGAAATATAATATTTCATTGGTTTGGTATTTGTTTGATGGCCGTGGAGGCACAGGTGTTACAGTCTCCCCTACTTTAGGAAATTTCGTCCCGAAATTTATTTAGAGGAAACTTGTGAGAGCTTGAAAACATGAAGTTGAAAAGATCAAACAACATTGGTTAGGGTTCTGAACTCCTAGTAACTTTAATAACATTATGCTTGCAATGTAAGAGGGATACTTATATACAAGTATACGAAGCGTCATTGGTGCGTCCACCGTACCTCCATTACATCGTTCTCATTTTGTTATTGTTGTCACTATCGGTTCTTACACATAATAAACCTTACTGGGTTTCTATGCACTAAATTTCATAATTATGTACGCGTCCATAATCAGACAATTCCTTGCATAGTTCACTCAGTCCATTTTATAATGTGCAGGGGAAAACCAAATGAACACTCCTGTGATGAGTGTGACTAGACCGCCATAGAGTCCCGTAGACTAAATCAATAAATGATCTAAATAGACTATCAAGGAGTCTGTCCAGCTACATCACTAGATGTCATTCTTTAACCAAATTGTGAATCAATCCTTTAGACTAGACCACTAAAAAAGGTCTGGAGTGGTACTATATAATCCAAGGGTCTTAACTATTACATAGAAGCCCATTAAGGATTGAAGGTAGTACCTTTTGAATATCCTGCTACGAATCCCTCATATGAAGATATGAAAGATCCTGCGAGGATTTGGATAACGAATATCCAGAGTATTAAAAACACAAAAATGCATGAAAGAAAACATAAGATGAATAAACACATAGTCACATAACCACAAAATTGCTAACTAGAAGTTTGTTCTGCTAACAGAGTACATGTATTTAAAGCACACTAGGAATCCATCTCGTGGATTTCATTTGGTACTTTAAACGTTATCAAGAATCCAACTATAAAGATAGAAAGATTCAAAAAGAAAATTCGACTTCGATTATCTGGAACCGAAGTGTTCGAATTAAGGTACATAAGGAATCCAATTAAGGACTCTGATTTGAATAATAATCATCCACAAGGATCTAATTGTGAGGATAAAAAGATCCCATATGGATTTAAAAGTTGGAGATGTTTTGAAACCTTGCACTGGACGTGCTTAGGTCAAAACATGATGTAAAATGCTTATGAAGTTGAGATGCTAGATATGTCAAGGCGACATATGAAGCAGAATTTGAAGGTTAAGTTAATGTACGAGGAAGATATTTTTGAAAACTGTGCATGGGGTTCTTTTAAGAAAAATATGTTTAGTGTTTTTGAAACCTTATATATAATACTTTTGATATCATAAAGTAGGTGTACTAGGTAGGTATATTTATAAAAATATTTTAAAATCATGCGAGATGAATTTTTGAAATTATGTATAAGGTTTTTTTTTTTGGAAAACATGAATGATGCTTTTCGAAATCATGCACTTGATGAGAAAATGTACTGTGTTAATATTGTCTTCAGACTATATGAAATATTTTGAAATTAGAAAGATTGGTTTTGATAACATGGCCAATGTTTTTGAAATAACATAGACAATGTATCTAGAAAAATTGTTTTCAAACTATATGAAATGTTTTGAGATCATGAAGATTGTTTTGAAATACTTGTACTGTGTATGTTGAAAAATCAAAATGTAATGGGTATGAGATTTGGAAATACCCTTAGTTATTTAACCAAGGATTCAAAGGCACAGATGTGCAGAAGCATGATCACTCATAATGTCACTTTATTTTCTGTACTTCGTATCTTAGAATGAAACGAGTACTTAAAATTTTCAAAGGAATCATGAGCAATCATTTGAAAGAGAGAATCACAAGAGTAGTTTGTAAGGAACATAGTTCCTTGATGTAGGTATCATAGGAAAAGTCATACACACATGTAATTATATTTGTATATCAGAATTGCGAACAACAACTTTTATTTATGAACAAAACATATTGTTTCACAATACACGAGAACAAAAGAAACAAAGGCATAAGACAGCAATATCCTTTGTTCAGCCGAATGCTCATCCAAGGGTTGGATTTGCATTAGCAAGCTTTGGGCAGTTGTGGCGGAAGTGACCAATCTCTCCGTAGTTGAAACATGAACCCAGTGGGAATTTTGCAGCATTCCCTTGAACCGGAGCTTGAACCTGAGCAGCCTGATTTTGTCCCAAACGACAAACTTTGGCCAAATGCCCAAGTTTACCACACGTCGTGCATTGCCAGCAAACTTGTTGTAACGCGTGATGACCGTTGCAGCATGCACAATGAGGTGCAGTACCGGCATATGCTTTCTTTGCAGGTGGCTGAGCTGGTTGGTTGGGAACGGCTCGACCATTGTGAGCGACCACGGCGAAGTTCTGAGAAGTCTTTCGCTTCTTTGACTTCTTAGGGGATCGTTCATCCATGGTCTTTGATTCCTCGATTGGTTTCTTGGCTGATGGTGTTGTCACCTGACTAGGTCCTGCCTGTCTTGGTGACTCTTGAGTGGCTTCATCCTGGAGACGATACATGGCAGTAGCTAATTCAACAGTCTTCAGGACTACTTCGCCTATTCGCTGAGCGAATTTGGCTGCTTGCTCAGATATCGGGGCGTCATCGTGATGAAGAGGCATTCTTGAAGAAAAGAAAGGCATAGGGAGAAACAGGTGAAAGATTATTGGATAATCAAAACAGAATGATAGCGCATGAAGATTGCGATCATTTGTTTGTTACCTAAGGCAAACAAATGAGACGGTGACTAATCAAGGTAAACAGGTCTTATTAATGTATCACTGAAGACATGCTCGCCTATAAGTGAACACTCATCCCAAGAATTCCCAGGTAAGCACAACTGGTCTCGCGTCTGATGAGATGTATACGAAGTGCTTGCCTAGTCAGAAAACCCAGAATACAGGCATTCACCCTTTCAGTTTGCACGTGTTCACATTATTTAAAACCCAAAACCTTGACGAGATTTTGAAAACTCAAAGGGATTCAAAACCATATAACAGAGAGTTCAAAACCTAGTAATCAATCATCCTAGAACAGATGATTAGTTTTCAAAGTGGTTTTGAAATTTATGTTCTTGTTGTGGTCGTCGCCTAAGGATAGGTGACGGTATTGTTTTATGACAAAACGCAAGTAAACTCGCGTTAGGGTCCTAAGAAGGTTATAGACTAGGTCAAAGCATTACTAATAACCTAATTCCCTATAACCATTGGCTCTGATACCATCTTTTCTGTCACACCCCGACCGCGTAGAACAACAAATCGCGGCGGAAACATCGGGGCGTGTTGCAACAGAATTAATGTTTCACAACCATGGAAAATTAAAGTTTCGTTTTATTGATTAAAAGTGTTACAATGTCTTAACAAACAAAAAAATACAACATAATTAACTAGTCTTGCATCTTTTATTGTCACTAAAGCCCAAGTCTGTCTATGTGTATCTTGATCATCTTATGCAACAGCTCCTGAAAAACACATGTGAAAATATGGTACGTCAGCATAAAAATGCCGGTGAGATACATAGGTTTTGTGAAAATAGGTGTCATGACTTATGTTTGAGAAAATGTTTAGTCATGAACCTTGTTATTTGCTTTGTTTTGTAAATTACTTGAAAAACAATGAGTTCAGATGATATGTATAATTAAGTGAATAATGTATAGTTAAATGAATAACCAAGTTAAATGAGTTTGTATAAGATAAGTTGTTTGTAAAGCAATGTCTTGTGAAAAGTATGTTAGTTGTATAAAATGTTATATGTATCAAACTGAAATGATTCAAATAACGCTACAATATGTAATACCATACAAACATTTATATATAGGAAGTACCAGCGGCGTATCCACCATGCTTGTATCATATTACACACGCATCGTTACTTAATCACATAATCAATCCAAACCAAACAATGTAAGATGTCTATGTTTAAACCAATAGTCAAAAGTCCTTGTATAAACCATGTCAAATGTTGGTAGTCCAAAAGTAGTCAAGTAATGTATAACCAAAATGATATGTATGGCTAGTGAAAGGTATCAACTAAACCATATGCACAAGAACATAGTATCGAAGTAAAACTCGGTTTAAATCAATGTTATGTTTTGTGTAAATGCATGATCAATGTAAATCATGTAATATGTAACCAAATGATATGTATGGTAAGTAAAATTTAGACTACTTAAACCATAAGTAAAAATGTACAAAACAAAGTATTGAAGTAAAGCTGGTTTAAATCAAAGTTATGTTTTGTAAGACATATGCATGCTATACTGAATATGAACACTTATGCGGTATGTTAGACGCAAACATTCAAGCCTTGAGACAGTCGGATAACCCTTTCAGTCAAGGTTATCAAAAGAATTGTATTCGGATTCAGTCATTCCTTACATCCAAACAAACCCGGGATGTCAGGAATGGGATTTGTCAAGTCCTATGGTACCACTACTTACTCCCGAGCGGCGTAGCAAATGTTAATGAATGTTATATAGACCCGTTAAACAAACCAAATGTCATACCAAAATGTAAGCATGTTTTATGAAGATAATGTACCTAGTATGCTAGAGTAAACATACAAGGTAGAGCTGTAAAACAATGTGTCCATATGCTGAGTAAACATATGCAACAGAAATGCAATGTAAAACAATGTGTCCATATGCTGAGTAAACATATGCAACAGAAATGCAATGTAAAACAATGCGTCCATATGCTGAGTAAACATATGCAACAGAAATGTACTAAGTATGCTAAGTTAACATACAAAGAAGAAAAGTCATGTAAATCAATGTGCTAGCATGCTATCAGTCAACATACATAGCGGAAATGTAATGAAATCATGTACTATAATGTACTAATGAACATAGCAAGTATATGATTTGAAAACAGGAAAGCATGAAAGTAACAAGTAGGCACATGTGTTCCACCCCAAAACAGTTTGGAAAACAGTAAAAGAGGGGTCTATGTACTCACTTGAGAATGCTCAGTAGTCCTTGAGTAACAACCAAACAATGCTAGAGATCACGGAAATCAAACGGCACCTAATATAGGTAACTATGTTAATTAACCGGACCTAAATCGGAAGACTGGGTAGCATTAGGGTTTGTAAACCAAATGAGTGTAGGAACTCATATGATATGATTTAACAAAGCCTACATGCTAAATGAAACTTAACCTAAGTCTTATCGACCCATTACGACCCGTTTAGGAAGCTTATGTTACTTTAACGCGTCGTTCGCGTAAAACGCGTTCGGAAAGCCTAACCAGCCCTATGACAAGTGTTATATGCCTAAACATGTTACAAAATCAGTTATGTGACAAAGGTTTAGGTTACATATGCTTAATTACCAATTATACATGAAAAGGGTATTCTGGTAATTTACCTAAGGCATATAAACTACCTATCATACAACTACTTAAACGATGTGACCATAGGGTATAACCTCGGAAGGTTATTCCCTACACTATGGTCACCTAATGTATTTGGTCGGATCCTAATGATCGACCAAATGGGTCGAGTTCGAAGGTATAGGCGATTTATTAGATCGCCTACCCTACGACTCTAGACAACGTGGTAACCAGTGGGCATAGTCCCAAGGGACTATGACCAACGTGATTACACTCACGTTGCGAAGTTCAAACGAACTTCGCATTGACCATTACTGGTCAACGCTGAAAGTCAAACAAAGTTTGACTTTCTGACTCGAAAAGCAGTAAAATAAGGAAAAGAACGAAAGAATACTTACGAAGGGTCCAAGAATGGAAGGTTTGAACCCGAACACTCTCAGGTATGAAGTGTTAAACACGACAACTTAGAGAGCAAGTTCAGATTCAAAGGTGTGGGTTTTTGGGTGTGATGTTGGTGGGTATTTATAGAAAAAGCACCACCGTTAGGATCGTTTATCGGGAAACGTGCCTTGATCTCACCCGTACAAGTGTCGGAATGTTATGGTGTGTAAATTGGCCACTCACCATAAGCTTCCAACAGGTGGCAAGGGATTAGGGAGTGGATAACAGCTGCAAACAGCTGGATTAGAACACTGAACCTGGTCTGCAGAAGGCTAGCGCACCGCTACGCTTAAAGTGTAGCGCACCGCTAGGCACTATTTCGGCAGAATTACACTTTTGGTCCCTGAACTGTATTTAGGCCATTTTCGACACGTTTAAGGCCCGTTAACCCCATTTCAAAGCTCTAAAATGAAGTTAAAATATAGGGAACTTAAAATGTGCTCAAAAATATCTCGGATGTCGGTTCGTTTGGCCGTACGAACGCGATGTTCGGTTAATTACGACGGAATGCGCATAAGCGCGAAAAACGAACCAAATGACGAAACGAATGGATTTTTCTTATGGCGAACACTAAAATATAATATAGTCATGCTTACATAAATTTTTGGATGTCCGGATGTATTCAGAACGTAAGTTATGCGCGAAAATGCAAACTTGTGCACTTTTTGACACTTTTAGTCCCTGAATGACCCAAAAGTTTATTTTAGCACACCGAACCCCTCAAAGCCTATTTCTAAGCTATGTAAAGGATATTTAAGGTGTGTTTAACTTATGGTTATGTTCCGGAATGTTCGTTACAGTTCAAATTGACATACTTTCGTAGTTTGTCATATTTAGTCCCTGTAAGCGAATTAACTTGATTTTTGCCATACCGAAGCCTTCAAAACTTATTTCTAAGTTATGTAAAGGTTATTTAAGGTATGTCAAGCCTATTTCACTATTCCAGAGTGTTTGTTGCATTAAACTGGTTATATTTACGCATCGGTGCGCGTATAACCTTCCAGAAAGTGATTTTAGAGTTTGAAATTGAACAAGAATTGATATGTGCAAATGATACACATATTTTTACAAATCCCAAGTATGAAATATAATATTTCATTGGTTTGGTATTTGTTTGATGGCCGTGGAGGCACAGGTGTTACACCCACCCCCTTGATTTCTTTGCAATATTTAATTAGATATGTTTAATAGATTTGTGACATATTATCCAATATATAATTTGTTGTTGGAGAATTTATCTATAAACCATAAGACCTTAACTCAACATCATTCGTCATCTTTATCTCACCATAACTCACCTCTCTCCCTCTCTAAAGCTTATGGCCCAAACACCCCTCCATAAACTCATCATCTTCAATCCATTTCCAAGTATTTTAAGCATTAAAAAAGGTGTAACAAGAACATCTAAGAAGGTTGGAAGCAAGGGAGCTTGCAGGACCTCATCTAGGAGCTTTTAACCACTCTATTTCTTCATCATCTCCATTCTTGTTCTTCCCTAGCCATAGTGCTAGTAGTAAGCTCCTTTAACCTTGTTTCTATTTTTAATTTTAGTGGTTAAAGTATCATGTAACTTGTTAATCTAAAGATTCTCAACAAAACATGAAGATGAACATTAACATAAAGCTTAATAACATGAAGATCAAGATGTTTAAGTGTATGTGTTAAACTTGTTTGATGACTTCATGTGTTTATGATGTAGATCATCATATGAAGCTTGCTAGATGATGATTAAACACATGATCTAGCAAGTATAAGGATGGATCTTGAGAAAATCATGTTGATCATCCTTTATGTGAATCATGAACTTGAAGATGAACTTGTTTTAGTGTATGATGATTATTTCTATAAGTTATAAATCTTGAAAATAAAAGATTTCAAAAATAATATTTTCAAGAAACTAAAGTTTATTACAAGATTTAACATGACGTTGGTTTTTAAAGAAAGTAATCATGATTTAAGGGTTGAAACAAATCTAGTAAAGTATATGTAATAAGAAAAATACAAGAAGATTATTTTTTGGAAAATCATCATACAAGTTATGAAGAATGAAATTTCACAAGAATGGGTTTTATAAAATAATAACCATGGATTTAGTGTTCTTAAACCTCACTAAACAAAATGTGAAATTACTACAAATTTTTACAAACTTTCAAGTTTATGTCATAGTGTAAAATGCATATTTTTTTCGCTCTTGGTAAGTTATGTGTGAATTGTTGATGATTGATGATGAGTTTAAAAAAAAATAAAATGATATGCTATTAAGCATGCAAACCTCCATTTTTAAGGGGAAACTATGCCAAATTTTTGTAGAAATTAAACACTTAGAAAAATATTTTTAAACAAGTGTTTACAAGTAAATTTTGATCATGGTTATCATATAAAAATTTGCCATAATTTTTATTACAAAAATTACAAAAATTGGAGGTTGGTTTTTGTTAATAAAAATCACTAAGTATATATTTAGGAAAATATATATTTAGATGTCACAAAATTGTGTGTTACTTGTATATTGATTGTATTAGTTATATTATTTTAGGGACTTGAAAATAATATAACACATCAAAATACCAAAATTGAATTATAAAATATTACCGAAGTTCTAAAAAAATAAATATATAATTTATACCCGAATATTAGACAATTGGACAAACGGACATATGGACTATAATTATATATATTCCGGAAATAAATTCGTAACCCGACAAAGGTGTTAAACCGTATTTTGAAACCAAGGAAATGGCAAGATATGAATTTTTACAAGTATTACAAAATATATCATATTTTGTTGAAATAGAAAATATAATATTTTTGAAATATATATTTTCTTAAACAATTCAAAAATATATTATTATGGTAAAAAACTAAATATATATATTTTTCTAAGTTTAATCTTAAAAATAAATTATTTTTGAGATATATATATATATATATATATATATATATATATATATATATATATATGAAAGTATATTTATTTTTGCCAAGTAAAGCTATGGATATTTTTCTATAAAAATTCTCTTAAAACATATATATATTTTAAGAATATAAAGTGGTGATTTTAATTGTATGAAAATAATATTCCGGAAAATTATACACAAATTTAAGTATAAAAAACTTAATAAACACAAATTTAAGTATAAAATAATTAATAAATACAATAAAATCTTCCGGAAAATTATACTAAGAAGTGAACCTTTGAGTCTACAAGACAACATGATGCAAACTAGTGAGTTCCTGTCCCCCTTTTCTTTTAACTGTTTTCGGTTTTATAACTTCAGGGGTGAAATACATCTTTCAAATGTTTCAAACGTTTACAAATAGTTTGGTTAGCTAAGGAATGAACTATTAAATCATGTGAATGGTGGGTGCAACACTTAAGACCATTAATCCTTGTATAAGGACTGAGGGGCATGAGTGGTATATCTATCTAGGTGTTGCGAGCCCCACCCATGGGCCCGGGAGTGGCCGAATGCAGTGACTATGCCGTCCCAGCCGGGTGGACCGGTACAAAATTCGCTAGGTTTGATCCTTCCTGCACCATTGCACACATATTAATGTCCTTGCAAAACATTAATTGATCTGTTCATAGACGCTTTCATACCGGATTATAAAGGAATGCTTACAAATGTTTACAAGTTATTACGAGCTCACATACAAAACACATGAACTCGCTCAACTTTTGTTGATGTTTTCAAAATTACATGTATTTCAGGAAACAGATGGATCTTGGGCGCTGGTGTTGTTTTGAAGATAAGAATTTTAAATTTAGATGTCATCCACTTTTGTTGGTTTGTAACTTAACCATAGGTTGTGTGTCACACCCCAACTGATGACGGAAACATCGGGGCATGGCACTGAGCGAAACAGATTGTCCAGGAGAATCCATAACAACTATTCGTTATAATATATTAAGGTTCAAGTCCCATACCACAAACATATAAAATAAAAACAGTTATTAAAGACATTGTTCTCAAAGACAATTATCCATTCTGACAAATCTGATTTTATTTGGTTCGTGTGATAACCCTCATGATTTCATGTATCCGTACGATTTATTAATGATAATTAAAGTGCTTGATGAATGTGTTGAATTACTTAACTGTTTCCTGATTACTGTGTCATACTTACATGTGCTTGTTAACACACTAGTCATGTGCAGAAAATTGACTAAATGGTCCTGAATGTTTTTCCTAAGTGTTAGGAATTAAAAGTGTTACACATATATATATATATATATATATATATATAAGACACTTTACGGAATAAGTAAACACTTTAACGGAACAGTATCCGACCGAACAACCGGACATTACCCGGGATACCAAATATTTGTCAAACACATTATTTAATTATTTTTGAGCTAGTCATGGTCCCCGTACACCCTAACACCCACTAAATATCAAATAAATACCATATGGAAGTTATACTTGGAAATCTAACTAGTCTTTACCATTTAGTTGCAAAATGTTACCCTTAACCCCCCCCCCCCAACCGAATTCGGTCCATATGGACCCACCAAATCACCACCATGTTTGCAAGATTTTATCTTTATATTTTATGTGGATGTTGCTTGATACAATGGACAAAATATTAGGAAGTTTGATTATAAGTATGGTGCATGCAAGATCCTATCCTTCCATATCTTTCACAATCTTCACACCCTTATCTCCAACTCTCTCTCCCTCCTCTCGGTCACCCACAACCTCCCCCATCACCACCACTACACAACCATCTTCATCCATTCATCAAGTTCCATTCAAGCTACAAAGGTGATTCAAGGAGGTTGCAACTTGTGGAGCTTCAAAAGAGCTTTGTTCATGCTTGTTCATCATCATTTCTCATCATCTTCTTCACTAGATTCTACCCTAGCCTTGTGCTAGTAGTAAGCTCTTGACAAACCCTTGTTCATCTTGTTTTTATGGCTAAAATATTGTAGTATGATACTTATGTTTAAAACACTAAATAACAAGAACCAAGAAGATGAACATAAAGCTTTATTAAAGATGAAACATGATGTAATAATGTCAGTATGAAGTTGTTTTGATATGTTGCTGATTACTTGTTAATGTTAAATGTCGTTATTGATCGCTAAACATGTTAACGGAATCAATCGAGCACGCTTTAGAATGTTAAAAGCTGAAAATAGGAGGCTGTTTAGTGATTCCATCCAACTTCAGTTGGCTGTAACCAGACCTTAATAAAACAAAAAAATGCATTTTCTGAAGTCTAGATTTATGTATTATGAAATACGGTTCTAATGGCACTAGAATCATAATTTTCGGACTTCGTTTACTATTTTTAAAGACCCGTTTTGTAACAGCAGCAAAAGCTGCATTTTTGCTGCTGAAAATATGTGTTATATTCTTCATCATAACTTGAAACCCGAGTAGAAATAGGTCATGAAATTTGTACTGTAAATGACCACTGATGTATTTGTAATCCTCCCACTAGAATTTAGTAAATCGGACTTACGATGAATTTTAAATAAATTATTCCGTGGACTGCAATCAGAAAAAGATGAATCTGATTGCAGTCCGGAAAATGAATTTTTATAAAATATTGGTGATGAATTGGATCCCAAGATTTTTACACAATAATATTTGGATCGTTTAAGACTTTTGTAAAAAGTTGGGAATTTTTGGAACAAGTTAACTATTTTATTAAAATCCCCGAAAACAGCCCAGTTTTGAATATAAAAGCTGAAATGACATAAGTAGTAATTTGCGTGTCTAAATGTCGGGTAGGTTATCTGAGAATGATCTAACATGTTATATGCCAATAAAAGTGTTATGTGCAATATCATATGTTTGCTTATGAATGGGAATAGATGGGAAGTTTATATGGGCATGAACCGTTAAAGTGATGCATGTTATGTGATAGATACGTGCACGAACTTTGTGCTCTATTTGAAAACCACTAAATGACTAACTGGTAATCATATTAGGACGTGATTGACCGACCTTGACTGTTAGCTATTTTTGAGAGTCAAACCGAGCAACCGAGGTGAGTTCACACCCTTACTAAGGCATGGGATTTCCGGTGGTTGGGAATGGGATTAAATAGCTGAGACGGAACTTGTACTTTCACCACTACTAGACTACTTACCTCCGTTCTCGGATTGGGAAGGACGCCAGCGCTAAACCTACGTACTCACTACGTGCCACTGTCCTCGGATTGGGAAGGGCACCAGCGCTAAACCTACGTATTCTTATACGTACCTATGTCCTCGGATTGGGAAGGGCACCAGCGCTAAACCTATGTATTCACTATGTACCACTGTCCTCGGATTGGGAAGGACACCAACGCTAAACCTACATATTTAATATGTACCTTTGTCCTCGGATTGGTAAGGACACATATATATACATCAAGTCTAGTGGTTTTACAACATGGGGTAGCCCCCACCGTTTATGGTTTGGAAAATAAAGAAAGTTGATTTAACCTGCAATTGCAACGAACTCATAGTTTTTGAAAAAACTACTTTATAACAAACACCTACTATGAACTCACTCAACTTTGTTGTTGATTTGTTGTTACATGCCTTGCAGGTCGTTAGGTACTTATGGAGCTTGCGCGAGGAGGAGGTCGTTGTGGGATATGGACTATTATGTCCCGTGCCTAATAAATAAACTTTTTGAACTTATGGAACATATGTTTGTTCATTAAACTTATGAACTATATACTTATGTTTGGATCTACGTCTTATGCTTCCGCTGTTAACTTAAAGTCGGTTACTGTATTTTGGTTACCAATTGTATTGTGGTTGGTTTATTTACTTAATTACGTTGTTCAATATGATTGGTGGCTCGATCCTGGTCATGTCACGCCTCCAAGCGGTGGTACTCCGCATGGTAGATTTTGGGGGTGTGATAGTTCGTTTCTAGACTCCATCCTAGCTTGATTCATCAAACAGCAAGCGATCATCCTAAGCACATGCCACATACGTTAAAATAGAGGTCAATACACATAGTGTAAAGGTGAGCTGTCACACCCCGACCACGTAAAACAACAAATCATGGTGGAAACGTCGGGGAGTGTCGTAACAGAATCATTGTTTCACAACCATGGATTAAATAATTTTGTTTTATTGAATTATTGAACTCATTGTTTTATTACAAATCAGATAAATACAAATATTGTCTTTCAAGTTTTAAAGTCGCTAAGGCATAAGTCCATCCTAAGTGTAGCATGCATCAACATTCATCATATATCAGCACCTGAAACATGTGTAAAAATAGGTACGTCAGCATAAAAATGCCTGTGAGATACATAGGTTTTATTAATGCAGGATTCATGACTTGTAAGTTTAAAAGAATGTTTAACAAAAAAAATAGTCATGAATTTAAAAATGATGTTTTCTTTATAAATCATATAACAAGTGATAAGAAATCAGATGATATAAAAGAAAGATGCATAAATAAATAACTAAGTAAAATGAGTTTGTATAAAATATGTTGTTTGTAAAACAATGTTTTGATAAAAAGGGTTGTAGTATATATAAAAATATACTTTGGTTTTAAGAAAGTCGAATAAGTAATATATTAAAAATATATTTTAGTTCCAAAATAGTTAAACAGGTAGTATATTAAATATACTTTAGTTGTCAAAATAATAATTTTCAGTAGTTGTTTTGGTCAAATATTACCGAAGCAATCAAGTGTTCAAATTAGTTAAGTGAGGTAGTGTGCTAGAAATGTGTGTTGAAAATATGCTAGTTAAGTTATTTGCAAAAACAGTTTCAGGATACGGCTCAAGATACAGAGCTGTATCTATGATCAAACAATGAGCGAAAATGTAAAGGACGACACAGGATGTACGAGGAAAGCCCTTGATCAATCTAGATCGCCGACACAAAACCTCGGGAGCTGACAATCGCAGCTGCCTTGTTCTTCAATTACTTCAAATATCAGGATACAGTGCAGGATATGATGCGGATCAACTAGGTGTTACAATGTAATTCGAGTACAAGTGTTTGTGTGTAGTGATTGTTTGCAACAGGAGAGAAAAAGTGTGCGTAAGAGTGTGTGCCTTAACCTGATCCTATCAACCTATTTATAGTAAAAGAAAATAACAAACTACCCTATTAAACCGGGATGCTTCGAATTTTTCTCAAGTAAACGTTGTAGTCCACTTCTTCTGGGTTCAACGTCTACAAGCTAACTGATTTGCCCGAGTCTCGAGGGGAAGAAGTCCTTCTGACCGTTAGAGGCTTGTTATAATAATCTGCATGTGAGCTAATTGGTTAGTACCAGGATATCGTATCAGGATGTTACCAATATCCTGATCCGGTATCCTGATCACAAAGAAACAATCAAAGCCAGAATATTAGTCAGGATATATAAGCAGAAATTCACCCATAACAATTGTCCCCAAAATATATCTGTAGGTATACCAATCCAACGGATATATTTAAAACTTTATCTCACGAATCGAGGTTATTAAATTGAAACGACGGTCAAGATAGCACTATGTAACTTCCAACGCGCTTTTCACTCGATGGATATCTATTATGCCCCTATATCTTCTCTCTTTTTGTTTGAGAACCATATATCATCAACAGAATCTCCAGGTAATCACTCATCCCTTCCTCATTTTCTGTTAATTCTATTCTTCTTCCAATGGCTACTAGAGTCCACTCTCAAACCGGTGAATCGTCGGAAACCTTCGTTCAGCAAAACCTTCTCAAAAATCCCGAGAAGGAGATCTGTGCTTTTGATAACGCAGACATTACAGCATTGAGAGCCTCCGGCGCTTTCCCCGATGGCACGGTTTTTAGACCATTTGATCGATCAATTCGATCAGATGTTTCTTCTACCAATTGGGTTTGTTTTCTGGCACACCCTTTCTCGCTAGGTCTTCGGTATCCATTTCCTGAATTCATGATGCAATTCTTCCGGACTACTGGTATTTCCTTTGCCCAAACCATGCCCATGGTTTGGAGAGTATTGATTGTGCTCAACCAAATCAAAAATCTTCACTGTCCCGACCTCTGCATCGAGGGTATGCCGATTGCTTACCGCCTCCGATCACACGGTTCCAGTCGGTTCTTGCTCTTTTCAACTTCCAGCAAACCCTTTATACTTAAAGCCACAGAGAACGAGGATGGATGGCAACGTAAATTCTTCTTCGTCAAGCGAGACTCCATCTATCAGGGTGCTAGTCTTCCGGTGGAGTGGTTAACCACCGGTAGGGTCAAGAATATCCCCAGATACTTCTAGATTTTTATCATGTGCTAATATCTTCTTATTTGATATTTATGCAGTGAACTTTAAGGAAGTAGCTCCCCCTACTGTGGAATCCAAAAAAAAGAATTTACCAGTTACCGGCGGGTAACAGGAGTTTTACTACACACATCCCAAGTTCCAGTCAATATTCATCATCTGAAATGTCTGGTAAGAGTTACTTCGTAAATAACTGATTAGCGTAATATAATGAAGAGTAATAAGGATGTAGGACTTTCCCTTTATGCAGCACCGGCCAAGATCCCTGAGGTTTTCGACCTTGATGAGCTGGAAAGTTATTCCGATCACGTCCAAGTCAAGAAGGAGCCCAGTCCCAAGGCTACGGCCTCATCCAAGCCCAGCAGCTCCAAAGCCATCATCATTCCCAAGCCTTCGCCAGCTACTAAGCCCCGGAGTTCAAGTTCTCGCAAAAGGAAAGAGACTGACTCACCTGCCATCTCTGATACGTTCCCCTATGAGAATCATGGGTTCATTGAGGCAAGCAGATTTATGACTTCTTTTCTTAACCAGGTTAGTATCCTTGAGCTATATCCTGCACCATATGCTGGTTATAAATGTTTATTAAGGCTAATACATGTTCTCTTATTTTTCAGGGTCTCGAACATCTGGTTCAATTATACCAGGAATCTTGTGGGCTCAACAAGATGCTCGAGTCCAAGTTGAAGAAAGCCAAGGTCACCATCTCCGACCAGGGCATGATTGCAGCCGCCAAATCTCGGCATTACGAGGAAAAGTTTAAGGCTATGACCCAAGAACACCAGGCCGCCCTCAACAAAGCTGCTCTTGAGGCCCAAGCCGATCTTGACGCTGCCCATGCTCAACATGAACGGGATATGATCAGCTATCGGGAATGCCTTAAAAGTTCTGTCGTTACTTCCCTTCTTCAGGCTAGGCTAAAGATGGCCCATGAAGCCAAGACACTGGGCTTCAAATGCCCTTCTTGGGATATCAATGCCTGGGAGACAAAGCTAAGGAGTCTCGGCGGCAATCCTATTAAACCTGTAGCTGAAGGGTCTTCAAAAGCGGTTGAAAAACCAATTGGTGCTAGTGGCAAAGCTGAGAGGGATGTTCAAGCTGATCCTGAAACGGATGCTGTCGAAAACGCGATGAACGAAGAAGGCGCTGCCTCCTAAAACTTATTTCCCTTAAATTTGATGGTTATGTTTGTTCGAACAGTTTTATTCCTTGTCTTTTGAACAATTTTCTTTCCCTGAATTAAAATAATTAGATAACCAAAGGTGGATGGGTCCTAGATTTTAGGATGAAGCCCTTGGTTATCAACTAGTATCGCTTATTTCAGATAGTACCACCTTCTTTTAACTTATTTTCTGTTCTTTTTAATTTTTTGTCATACATTGCTCAGTTTAGATTTCAACTTTGCAAAATTATTTTTTGAAAATATCCTGATCAACATACTTGGCGGTATCCTACAAAGACTTTCGTCAAATAGGGTTTTTCAAAATTCAAACAATTTAGATAAAGTCTTTAAAGAATAAAAGATAGTTTATTTTTCAAAATCCGTTTTGATAACACTTGTTTGACCAGAGTACTAGTTTTCAACCCAAGTATTATTTCCCAAATATTCCAATCAAATATCCTGAAACATATCCCGAAAACACATTTTGAGAGTATATCTTAAAGATATATCCTCATCAGGATATTTAAGCCTTAAACATAGTTTCAAAAGTTCAAACAACTTATGTAAGGTTCACAAAGGAAAGATCATACTAGGAATAAAGTGTAACCCTAGTATCGAACTTCAATCCTTTTGCAACTTCTTCAACTAAGATGTCCCCAGTCCGAGATACTTAGTACACTAGGTTCGAATTTGATTCTTTGAGCCTTACACAATCGCCTTAGGAGGAATGTCCCCTGTGCATAAAGTCTTCGAACACTTAGAAATTTTTGAATTTCAGTTCCAACCGTTTGGACAGTTCTTGTGTTACAGGGGTAAAACAAAAAAATATACTGGAGATATTTCCTTAGTATCCTGGGGATAAACCCATAGGTATCCTGGGGAAAATCCCAAATTTTCATGCGCTACAGGCGGGAATGTATAAACTCCAAGACTTAGAAAGGTGATAACCTTTAAACCTTAGAGAGTATGAAAATACCCTTCCGTGAGAGAGGGTGATCAATCCTCATATACCTTTAGGATCCAGGATATAGCCAATAGTGACGAAATTGTCAGCCACTTTTACATGAACTGGTCCCGCCACCTTGAACTATCCCTGGATAACTTGCGCTCCAGGCGGGGTGTTTAAACCCAATTCGAGAGAAAGGTGAATACCTTTAAACTTGTGAAGGGATCAGGATCCCTTAAACGTGAGAGAGGGGGCCAATCCTCTAATCTTTCGAAGTATCATGAGTGTGTATCCTGGAGCTATATCCCGAAGTATATACTGCAAAACAACTATAAGCTAAGGTGGGTGTTAGCCTGGCTAACACCCCTCCGATGCTTAAGTCAGTAATGGGTTCAAAACAATAACTAATATCAAAACATATTAAAAGAGATAGAATCCATACCATCCTAAGTTAGAATTTAAATTCCAAACTGACTTGAAATAGAGCTTTAGATGTATAGCATTCCAGGATCTTGGAAGCATATCCCCCTCCATATTCTTGAGTCAGTATGCTCATTTTCCTGATTCTGATTCAATCTCATATGGTCCTTCCCATCTTGGAGCCAACTTTCCATCAGCAGGATTAGTAGTATTCTTGAAAGCCTTTCTCAATACCCAATCTCCAACCTGGAACCTTCTAGTCCTGATATTCTTGCTATATGCTTTAGATATCCTCTGTTGATATGCTGCCATCCTTAGCCTTGCTGCGTCTCTTGTTTCATCAATAGTATCCAATTCCTGGCATAGGACTTCAGGATTCTTCTCAGGATCCCGGAGGTTGGATCTTGCTGTTGGTATCACCATTTCCGTTGGGATTACCGCTTCTGCTCCAAATACTAAGGAAAATGGGGTTTGACCAGTTGCACTTTTCACTGTCGTCCTATCAGCCCATAAAACAAAGGGTAATTCTTCTGCCCATCTTCCCTTCTTAGCTCCAAGCCTTTTCTTCAAATTGTTGACAATTATCTTGTTTGAGGATTCTGCTTGTCCATTTGCTTGAGGATGTACTGGTGTGGATGTGATCATTTTGATTCCCCAACTCTTGCAAAAGTCAGTAGTCCTCTTACTTATAAATTGAGATCCATTGTCACAAATTATCTCAGCTGGTACTCCAAACCTAGTCAGGATATTCCTTTTTATGAATGATACTACTTCTTGATCTCTAACTTGAACAAATGCTTCAGCTTTGACCCACTTAGAGAAATAATCAGTCATTGCCAGCATGAAGACTTTTCCTCCTGGAGACTTTGGCAATTTTCCTACTATATCCATTCCCCATTTCATGAATGGCCAAGGGGAAATGATAGGATAAAGCGGTTCAGCAGGCTGATGTAATATATTACTGTGTCTTTGACATGCATCACACCTTCGAGCATACTCCGCAGCATCTTTTCTCATCGTCGGCCAATAATACCCTGTTCTTAATACCTTTGAGAATAACGACCTGCCCCCAGTATGGTTACCACAATCCCGTTCGTGTATATCCTGAAGCACCTCTTTGGTTTCGGGATCCTCCAAGCACCTCAGATATGGTCCTGCAAGAGATTTCTTACACAAGACATTATTTATAATAGTGAATCGTGATACCTTCATTCTAAAGGCCTTAGGATTCTCATCCTTTGGGATGTGTCCTTCCTTGAGATATCTCATGATTGGAGCCATCCAAGACTTAGGATCCTCCTCAGGATATTCATCATCAGGATCCTGAACACTTACTACTTCCTTATCCTGAGGATCCATTGCAGGATATAGGATATGTAATATCGATATTCGGGTTCCTTCCAGTATCCTGACTGATGATCCTAGATTTGCCAAGGCATCAACTTCAGCATTATCCTCTCTTGGTACCTGTTCAAGTGTGAAAATATCGAAATATCCTGCTAATTTTTTGAGAATTTCAAGATACTCGATTAACTTCTCACCTTTAACTGCATATGATCCATTAAAATGATCAGTAATTAACAAAGAATCAACATATACTTGCAAACTCTTGATATTCATACTTTTAGCCAATTCTAATCCTGCAATTAAAGCTTCATATTCTGCTTCATTATTAGTGGCAGGAAACTCACATCTAATAGCCTGGGGTAATATGTCCCCCTGTGGCAATTTTAGTAGTATACCCAAACCTACACCTCTCACATTAGACGAACCATCAGTATATAACGTCCAGGATTCTAAGTTTTCTCCTAGCTGTTGTACTTCTAGGTCTACTTCATTTTGAATATCATTACTGAAATCAGCCACAAAGTCAGCTAAAGCCTGAGACTTTATGGCATTTCTAGGCTCATACACTAGATCAAAGGCACTTAATTTCACTGACCATTTAGCCATCCTACCTGACATCTTAGGTTTCCTAAGCACATTTTTAACAGGATAGTTGGTTTTAACGTGAATCCTGTGTGTTTCGAAATAATGTCTAAGTTTTGTTGATGCCATAACTAGGGCTAATATCAATTTCTCTAAGTGAGAATACCTAGTTTCAGCATCTAATAAACTTTTACTAACATAATAAACAGGATACTGCTGACCATCATGATTCTTTACAAGGACAACACTTACTGCATTCCCTGATACTGCAAGATACAGGGATAATGGTTCACCATCCTCAGGTTTCATCAATAAGGGTGCGGTTGAAATATACTGCTTCAAATCCTGTAGGGCTGCTTCATGCTTCACTCCCCATTCGAACTTCTTATTCTTCTTCAGGATATAATAAAATTCCTTGCATTTTTCCGAGGATCTTGAAATAAATATGTTTAATGCTGCTACTCGCCCTGTTAACCGTTGAACATCCTTCATATTTGAAGGTGACTTGATATCCAGGATAGCTTTAATCTGCTCGGGGCTTGGCTCTATCCCTCTTTTCGTCACCATGTATCCTAGAAATTTTCCTGCCCCCACTCCAAAATGGCATTTAGCAGGATTTAATTTCATATTGTACTGGTCCAGGATATCAAACACTCCTTTAATATCCTGGAGGTGATCCTTAGCCTTCTTAGATTTTACTACCATATCATCGATGTACACCTCCATGGTGTCCCCCAGCTTTTCTTTGAACATCATGTTCACCAATCTTTGATCTGTTGCACCTGCATTTTTCAAACCAAAGGCATAGCAGTGTAACAATATATACCTGTCGGTGTCATAAAGGCAGTATCCTCCTCGTCTGAAGGTTCCATTTGGATCTGTTGGAATCATGAAGATGCATCCATGAAGGTTAACATCTCATGGCCGGCAGTAGCATCCACCATTGAGTCAATATGAGGAAGAGGAAATGGGTCTTTGGGACAAGCTTTGTTTAAGTCTGTGTAATCTACACAAACTCTCCATTTCCCATTTTTCTTTTGTACCACAACTACATTTTCCAGCCATTTAGGAAACTTTACTTCCCTAATCATCTTGCTCCTTAGTAGTCTTTCAACTTCCTCTTGGATGATCACATTTCGCTCCAGAGCAAATTTCCTTCTCTTTTGTTGGACAGGTTTGAATGACTTGTCGATACCGAGCTTATGAGTTATAATATCCTTGGAAATGCCTGTCATATCCTCATGCTTCCACGCGAATGTCGACATCCTGTATTTCAAAAAGTTAGTCAATTGGTCTTCAATATCCTGAGGGATATTGGTTCCCACAAGCACTGAGATATCCGGATTATTCTGATCCAGGATAACATTCTTTACATCCTGCTCTGAAGCCTCCATGATATCCTGGCCTCGAATCTTTAATTGCTATGTTGCATTAGGCTTTGTTGAGGATTTCATCGAAGAAAAATAACACTCCTTTGCTTCCTTGTTATGGGTAAAATTCTGAGCCCATATCCTGGGAAATATCTTGAGTTATAAACTTGATTAGTAAAGGTTATTTAAGGTATGTTAAGCGAATAAACTTGATTTCGACACACCAAACCATCCAAAACTTTTTTCTAAGTTATGTAAAGGTTATTTAAGGTATGTTAAGCCTATCTCACTGTTCCGGAGTGTTTGTCACGTTAAACTGATTACGTTTACGCACCAGTTCGAGTATAACTTTCAAGAAGGCGATTTAGAGCTCGAAATCGAACAAGAATTGATATGTGCAAATGATACACATATTTATACAAATCCCAAGTATGAAATATGATATTTCATTGGTTTGGCATTCGTATGATGGTCGTAGTGACACAGGTGTCACAGTCTCCCTTACTTTAGGAAATTTCGTCCCGAAATTTAATTTTAGAGGAAACTTGTGTGTGCTCGAAATCAGAGTCGGAGAGTGTAAAATAACATTGGTCAAGGTCCAGGACTTCTAGTAACTTAAATAACGCTATATTCGCAATGTAATAAGGAACACTTATGTATAGGAAGTACCAGCGGCGTATCCACCATGCCCCTTTCTACATTGTTACCGTTTTGTTATTCTCATCACTATAGGTCTTAACACATGGCAAAACTTGCTGTGGTTTCTGTGCACTGAATTCCATAATTATGTATGCATCCATAATTATGTAATTTCTTGCACAGTCCGCACAGTTCATTTCATAATGCGTAGGGGAAAAATCAATTGAATAAACATGAAGTGACTTGACTAGATCACCAAAGGATCTTTTTAACTAGATCAACAAACGATCTTTTTAACTAGATCAACACATGATCTCCTTAACCAGACCATCGTACGATGTCCTTAAATAGACCACTTAAGGGATCTTTTCAGCTATATCATCACATGATATTCCTAACCAGATTTTGAATCAATCTTTTTAACTAGACCACTCAAGGGTTCCAATTATAGAATAGTACTTTATAATCCAAGGGTCTTAACTATTACGTAGAAGCCCATTAAGGATTTAAGGTAGTACCTTTGGATATCCTACTATGAATCCCTCATATGGAGATATGGAAGATTCTATGAGGATTTGGATATTAAATACTCGGATTACACAAAAACACAAGACATAAAGAAATCACATAAGCACATAATCAAATAATTGTTTATCTTGGTTTACAATTTGTTATTATTTTGTTAATTTTCTTGTTAATTGCACACGAGTATTTAAAGCACACCAGAAATCCAATCCGTGAATTCCATTTGGTACTTTAAACATCTTCAAGAATCTAACTATGAAAATAGGAAGATCTTAATAGGAATTCGACTTTGTTTCTTAAAAGAAATGAGTATTTAAGATTTTCGAGGAGATCACAAGTGATCATAAAAATGACAGAACCACATGAGTAGTTTGTCATGGTGTCGGCATCGTAGGGTTGTATCAAACATTCACACAATCGCATCAGTTTCGTAAAATAAAATTGAAACAACAAATTTTATTTATATAACAGCCGAATTGTCTTAAACGTTAAAAGATAACAACCAAGAAATTACAAAAGACTAATTGTTCATTGCTGCATCGTCGTTCGCGTTTGCCTCGTTTATGTTAAACACTCGTCCACGCGCTGGATTCGCGTTAACAAGTCTTGGGAAATTGTTTCGGTAGTGAGTAAGGTCACCACAGTTATAACACGACCCCAGAGGAAACTGTGCTTGCGCAGCAACAGGATTTGCAGTAGCTTGATTTGCATAACGGCAAGTATTGATCAAATGTCCCTATCGCCCACAGTGGGTACATTTGTGACACTGTTCTTGTCTCAGATGATGACGGTTGCATTTGTTGCACAAAGGTGTAGTACCAACATAGTTGTTCCTAGCACGAGGTTGTGCTGGCTGGTTTGGTGCAACCTGATTGTTCTGAGCGGTTATTGCGCAGTTTTGTGAAGCCTTGCGCTTCTTCTTCTTGGATGTCTCGGCCTGTTTATCCTTGGGTTCTTCTTGTGCAGACTTGTCAAATGGTTTCGGGTCACCCTTTCGGAAAAGCTTATCTTTCCTGATCTGAGACTCAGTCAGGGTAGCAGATAATTCAATAGCCTGCCTGACGGTAGTAGGGTTGCTACCTATGACACCTGTGTCACTTCAACCATCACACAAATGCCAAACCAATGAAATATTGTATTTCATATTTGGGATTTGTAAAAATATGTGTATCGTTTGCACATATCAACTCTTGTTCGATTTTAAGCTTTAAATCACTTTCTGGAGGGTTACACGCGCTCTGATGCGTAAATATAACCAGCTTAATCCAACGAACACTCCGGAATAGTGAAATAGGCTTAACATACCTTAAATAACCTTTACATAACTTAGAAATAAGTTTTGAAGGCTTTGGTATGGCAAAAACAAGTTAATTCGCTTACAGGGACTAAACTTGACAAACTGCGAAAGTATGCCAATTTGAACTGTAACAAACATTCCGGAACATGTCCATAAGTTAAACATACCATAAATATCCTTCACATAGCTTAGAAATAGGCTTTGAGGGGTTCGGTGTGCAAAAATAAACTTTTGGGTCATTCAGGGACTAAAAGTGTCAAAAAGTGCACAAGTTTGCATTTTCGTGCATAACTTACGTTCTGAATACATCCGGACATCCAAAAATTTATGTAAGCACTAAAATATTTTATTTTAGTGTTTGGCTTGAGAAAAATCCATTCGTCGCGTCATTTGGATCATTTTCCGTGCTTATGCGCATTCTGTCGTAATTAAGCGAACATCGCGTTCGTACGACCAAACGAACCAACATCCGACATATTTTTGAGCATTTTTCATGTCCACAATGTTTAGGCATCATTTTAGGGCCTTAAAGTTGGCTTTACGGGCCTTAGAAGTGCCGGAAATGGCCTTAAACACCAACAGGGACTGAAACTGTCATTTTGCAAAGTTTGTTCTGATCTGACATGGCCAGGAGGCCCGCCTGAGTTTATGTGTATCCTGAAGCGGGCCGCGTCAGCCTTCCAGACCAGATTAACTGCATTTAATAGCAGATCACAGTTGTTTAATCCACAACCACACATTCTCACTTGCCTAGTCAGCTGATAAGAACCCATTTTTAGTTACCATAACATTCAAACACATGTACGGGTGGGATTCGAGCACGGTTTCCATGAAACGATCCTAATGGTTCGGGTATTTCTATAAATACCCATCCACCCCCATTTCAAAAATTACTAGAATCTGATCTAAAAGACTCTAAGTTGGAACCATTGTTTCATACCTGAGTTATTTTGATCTAGATTAGCATTCGGGGACCCTTCGTAAGTATTCTTTCGTTCTTTTATTGCTTTACGAGTCTGAAAGTCAAACTTTGTTTGACTTTTTGCGTTGACCAGTATATGGTCAATGCGAAGTTTGTTGGAACTTCGCAACATGATTGTAATCACGATGGTTATAGTCCCTTGTGACTATGCCTACTGATTACCACGTTGTCTAGGGTCGTAAGGGTAAGCGATCTAATCAATCGCTTATGCTTTCGAACCCAACCCATTGGTCGATCATTAGGATCCGACCAAACACATTAGGTGACCATAGTATATAGGGAATAACCTTCCGAGGTTATACCTTATGGTCGCTTCGTTTGAATAGTTGTATGATAGGTAGTTTATATGCCTTAGGTAAATTACCAGAATACCCTTTTCATGTATAATTGGTAATTAAGCATATGTAACGTAAACTTTTGTCACATAACTGATTATGTAACATGTTTAGGCATATAACACTTATCATAGGGCTGGTTAGACGTCTCAAGTGCGTTTTTGCGCGCACGACGCGTTAAAGTAGCATAAGCTACCTTAATGGGTCGCGATGGGTTGAAAGCACTTAGGCTAGGTTTCATTTAGTATGTAGGCTTTGTTAAACCATACTACATGAGTTCCCATACTCATTTGGTTTACAAGCCCTCATTCTATCCGATCCTCCGATTTAGGTCCGGTTTATTAACATAGTTACCTATATTAGGTGTCGTTTGATTCCGTGATCTCTAGCATTGCTTGGTGGTTATCTCAGGACTTCTGAGCAATCTCAAGTGAGTACGTAGTTCCCCTATTTTACTGTTTTCCAAACTGTTTTGGGGTGAAGCATGTGTACCTATCTGTTATTTTCATGATTTCAGAGTATAATTGATTATACATGTTATTACTTATCATTTGACAAACTAAATGACTATCTAGGGTTTAAACACTGATTTCTCAATGAACATAAAATAAAATGTTGAATTGTACTTATTTTATGTTCACCAGACCGGTTGTTAGTATGATATAGCGCTATAGGATTAGACACCCCATTCCTGTTGTCATGGAATGTCTGAAACCAATTTGTTTCTCCATCCAAATAGGGATTTCCTTTGTGGTATCCTTATAGTCTCAAAGGTGTATTTTGATGCACTAGGTCTGAATGAATTCTTAAATCACACTATTAAAGTATAGTTTGATATACTCTCATGTGTGGTATTGTACAAAACCAACATATATTTTGTTAATCATCCAAAGCATATTTTGATATGTTATTTACAAAACCAAAACATAGTTTAATATGTTATTTATCACATCTGAAGCATATTTTGATATGTTATTTATGAAACCAAAACATAGTTTATTATGTTACTTACAAATCCAAAGTATACTTTTGAGATGCTACTATAAGGTTATTCGTTTAACCTTACATTATTTTACAGAGCATAACTTTTGTTTACACATTACATGGTTTACATTTAGCTTGGGTTATACAATAATATTGGACTATTGGTTTAAACATGAACATTCTATTTTGGTGGTTTGGTTTAAGTGACTTAAATAACGAGATGTGAGTAATATGATACAAGCATGGTGGATACGCCGCTGGTACTTCCTATATATAAGTGTTTGTATGGTATTACATATCGTAGCGTTATTTGAATCATTCAATTTGGACTTATACATATTACACAAGTAACACGATTCTTTTACAAGACTTTGGTTTACAAAAAATTTACTTTATACAACTCATTTTACTTGGTTATACATTTAACCATACATTATTCTCTTATTTATACATATCATCTAAACTTATTGTTTTTCAAGCGATTTACAAAACAAATCAATTTACCAGGATCATGACTGACTTTTGACTAAACATTTTCTAAACTTATAAGTCATGAATCCTATATTCACAAAACCTATGTATCTCACAGGCATGTTTATGCTAACGTACCTATTTTTACATATGTTTCAGGTACTGCTTTGCATTGATTGTTGATACATGCTACATTTAGGAAGGGCTCATGCCTTAGCAACTTTAAAACTTGGAAGATCATAGTTGTACTTATTTGATTGTATTAAAACAATGAGTTCTTTTATTAAATAAAGCTAAATTATTTATGCCATGGTTATGAAACAATAATTCTGTTACAACACTCCCCGACGTTTCCGCCACGTCTAGTTGCTTTACGTGGTCGGGGTGTGACAAAAAAGTTGGTATCAGAGCCAATGGTTATAGGGAATTAGGTTATTAGTAATGCTTTGACCTAGTCTATAACCTTCTTAGGACCTTAACGCGAGTTTACTTGCGTTTAGTCATAAAACAATACCGTCACCTATCCTTAGGCGACGACCACAACAAGAACATAAATTTCAAAACCGCTTTGAAAACTAATCATCTGTTCTAGGATGATTGATTACTAGGTTTTGAACCCTCTATTGTAAGGTTTTGAACCCTCTGTTATATGGTTTTGAACCCCTTTGAGTTTTCAAAATCTCGTCAAGGTTTTGGGTTTTAAATAATGTGAACACGTGCAAACTGGAAGGGTGAATGCCTGTATTCTGGGTTTTCTGTCTAGGCAAGAACTTCGTATATATCTCATCAGACGCGAGACCAGTTGTGCTTACCTGGGAATTCTTGGGATGAGTGTTCACTTATAGGCGAGCATGTCTTCGCGATACATTATTTTTGACCCATTTACTTTGATTAGTCACTGTGTGTAGTTTGTTGCTTTGTAGTAACAAACAAATGACCACTATCCTTGCTTTCATCGGATTTGTTTCATCTCATTCTTTTCGTCTAATTCTCTCACTCGTTTCCTTTCATGTTTCCTCTTTTAGAATGCCTCCTCGACGCGAAAACCAGATAGCGAATGCCGAACTGGCGGAAATAATCGCGCAACAAATGGCTGCTGACTTCCCAAATCTTTATGCTCAAATGATGCAAGCCATCAACAACAACAATGCTCCATGCAATTTCAAGAATTTTAACTCGGCTAAACCACTCAATTTTAGTGGTTCTGAGGGAGCGGGAGCAACTGGGCTTCTTCAATGGTTCGAGAGCATTGAGAATACCTTCCGTCACGTTCAGTGTCCTGAAAATCGCAAGGTCAAGTTTTCTTCAAGTGTGTTTCAGAAGAGGGCTCTCACATGGTGGAACGGGGTGATGAGAGACCGCGGTGCTGAGGTTGCATTAGCACAGACTTGGGCCGAGCTTAGGGCTCTTATGATGAAGGAATTCTGTCCTCGTCATGCGCTAAGGGCTCTAGAAAGGGAATTTGATGATTTGAAGCAAGACAGTGGGGAACATCGAGCTTATACTGACCGCTATGAGGAATTGAGCTTGTTATGCCCTGCTATGGTTACGCCTTTGGATAAGGCAATTGAGAAATACATTGATGGTCTTCCTGACGTAGTTCAGGATATCGTTACTGGCAGCAACCCTACTACTGTCAGACAAGCCATTGAATTGTCTGCCACTCTAACTGAATCCCATATCAGGAAGCATAAGCTATTTCGGAAGGGCGACCCAAGACCATCTGACAAGACTGCTCAAGTGGAACCAAAGGAGAACATGCTGAGGTGTCCAAGAAGAAGAAGCGCAAAGCCTCTCAAAACTACGTTGTAACTGCTCAAGACAAACAGGTTGCACCAAACCAGCAAGCACAACCTCGCAAAAGACAAAACTATGTTGGTACCGCACCTTTGTGCAACAAGTGCAACCGTCATCATCTGGAGCAAGAGCAGTGTCACAAATGTACCCACTGTGGGCGGTTGGGACATTTGATCAATGTTTGTCGTTATGCAAATCAAGCTGCTGCAAACCCTGCTGCTGTTCAAGCACGGTTCCCTCCGGGGTCATGTTATAACTGTGGTGACCTTACCCACTACAGGAGCAATTGCCCAAGACTTGTTAACATACCTCCAGCGCGAGGACGAGCATTTATCATCAATGAGGCAAACATGAACAATGATGCAGCAGTGAACAATTAGTGTTTTATATTTCCTTGGTTATTATCTTTTGAACTTCAAGACAATTCGGTTGTTACATAAATAAAGATTTGTTGTTTTTATTTCTGTAAAGATTATGCGTTTATATGAATGATTGATGCAACCTTATGATGTCAACCCAATTACAAACTACCCGAGTGGTTCTGTCATTTTATGATCACTTGTGATCTCCCCAGGAACCTTAAACACTAGTTTCTTTTAAGAAACAAAGCCAAACTCTTATTGAAAATCCTTCTATCTCTATAGATGGATCCTTGAAAATGATTAAAGTGCCAAATGAAATCCATGGATTGGATTCCTAGTGTGCTTTAAATATCCATACCTTAAGATAACAAATTAAAGAATCAAGTTAACTAATTTTGTGCTTATGTGTTTTTTTACATGTTTTGTGGTTGTATGTGATCCATACAAATCCTCGTAAAATCTTTCATATCTCATATGAGGGATTCATAATAGGATATCCAAAGTTACTATCTTAAATCCTTAATGGACTTCTACGTTGTAGTCAAGTCCCTTGGGTTTTAAAGTACTATTTTATAATTGGACCCCTTGGGTGGTCTAGTTAAACAGATTGATTTGAAAATATGGTTAGAAATATCATGTGATGATATAAATGAAAAGATCCCTTAAGTGGTCTATTTAAGGAGATCGTACGACGGTCTAGTTAAGAAGGTCATGTGTTGATCAAGTTAAAAAGATTGTTCGTTGATCTAGTTGAAAAGATCCTTTGGTGGTCTAGTCAGGTCGTTTCATGTTTATTCAAGTGATTTTTTTTCGTACGCATTATGAAATAAAATGTGCGGACTGTGCAAGGAATTACGTAATTATGGAGGCCTACATAATTATGGAATTCAGTGCACAGAAACCACAAGAAGTTTTGTCATGTGTTAAGACCTATAGTGACAAGAATAATGATACGGAAGAAGTCTTGGACCTCGACCAATGTCATTTATTCTCACACTCCCCAATTCTGATTTCAATCACACACCAAATTTCCTATGATAAGTCTTCATAAGAAACGTTCTTCTATCCGTAGTTCAAAATTCCATGTTTTACTACTACAAGGAATTCACTTAGAGGGTTAACAAATTCGCTAAGGATCCTAACATGGCCCAGAGTTTTACTCAAGGGTTCAATGGATCTATTTGAAAGCGAAGCCGTCACAGCTGTCTTCACAAGTTTCCTCTAGAATTAAATTTCGGGACGAAATTTCCTAAAGTAGGGGAGACTGTGACACCTGTGTCACTTCAACCATCACACAAATGCCAAACCAATGAAATATTGTATTTCATATTTGGGATTTGTAAAAATATGTGTATCGTTTGCACATATCAACTCTTGTTCGATTTTAAGCTTTAAATCACTTTCTGGAGGGTTACACGCGCTCTGATGCGTAAATATAACCAGTTTAATCCAACGAACACTCCGGAATAGTGAAATAGGCTTAACATACCTTAAATAACCTTTACATAACTTAGAAATAAGTTTTGAAGGCTTTGGTATGGCAAAAACAAGTTAATTCGCTTACAGGGACTAAACTTGACAAACTGCGAAAGTATGCCAATTTGAACTGTAACAAACATTCCGGAACATGACCA
Organism: Helianthus tuberosus; assembly: GCA_030545235.1. Lineage (NCBI taxonomy): Eukaryota > Viridiplantae > Streptophyta > Magnoliopsida > Asterales > Asteraceae > Helianthus > Helianthus tuberosus. The sequence goes on along the minus strand of CM060376.1, from coordinate 125,493,132 downwards.
TAAGTTAAACATACCATAAATATCCTTCACATAGCTTAGAAATAGGCTTTGAGGGGTTCGGTGTGCTAAAATAAACTTTTGGGTCATTCAGGGACTAAAAGTGTCAAAAAGTGCACAAGTTTGCATTTTCGCGCATAACTTACGTTCTGAATACATCCGGACATCCAAAAATTTAGGTAAGCACTAAAATATTTTATTTTAGTGTTTGGCTTGAGAAAAATCAATTCGTCGCGTCATTTGGATCATTTTTCGCGCTTATGCGCATTCCATCGTAATTAAGCGAACATCGCGTTCGTATGACCAAACGAACCAACATCCGACATATTTTTGAGCATGTTTAATGTCCACAATGTTTAGGCATCATTTTAGGGCCTTAAAGTTGGCTTTACGGGCCTTAGAAGTGCCGGAAATGGCCTTAAACACCAACGGGGACTGAAACTGTCATTTTGCAAAGTTTGTTCTGATCTAACATGGCCAGGCGGCCCCCTGAGTTTATGTGTATCCTGAAGCGGGCCACGTCAGCCTTCCAGACCAGATTAACTGTATTTAACAGCAGATCACAGCTGTTTAATCCACAACCACACATTCTCACTTGCCTAGTCAGCTGATAAGAACCCATTTTTAGTTACCATAACATTCCAACACATGTACGGGTGGGATTCGAGCACGGTTTCCATGAAACGATCCTAACGGTTCGGGTATTTCTATAAATACCCATCCACCCCCATTGCAAAAATCACTATAATCTGATCTAAAAGACTCTAAGGTGGAACCATTGTTTCATACCTGAGTTATTTTGATCTAGATTAGCATTCGGGGACCCTTCGTAAGTATTCTTTTGTTCTTTTATTGCTTTACGAGTCTGAAAGTCAAACTTTGTTTGACTTTCTGCGTTGACCAGTATATGGTCAATGCGAAGTTTGTTGGAACTTCGCAACGTGATTGTAATCACGATGGTTATAGTCCCTTGTGACTATGCCTACTGATTACCACGTTGTCTAGGGTCGTAAGGGTAAGCGATCTAATCAATCGCTTATGCTTTCGTACCCAACCCATTGGTCGATCATTAGGATCTGACCAAACACATTAGGTGACCATAGTATATAGGGAATAACCTTCCGAGGTTATACCTTATGGTCGCTTCGTTTGAATAGTTGTATGATAGGTAGTTTATATGCCTTAGGTAAATTACCAGAATACCCTTTTCATGTATAATTGGTAATTAAGCATATGTAACCTAAACTTTTGTCACATAACTGATTATGTAACATGTTTAGGCATATAACACTTATCATAGGGCTGGTTAGACGTCTCAAGTGCGTTTTTGCGCGCACGACGCGTTAAAGTAGCATAAGCTACCTTAATGGGTCGCGATGGGTTGAAAGCACTTAGGCTAGGTTTCATTTAGTATGTTGGCTTTGTTAAACCATACTACATGAGTTCCCATACTCATTTGGTTTACAAGCCCTCATTCTATCCGATCCTCCGATTTAGGTCCGGTTTATTAACATAGTTACCTATATTAGGTGCCGTTTGATTCCGTGATCTCTAGCATTGCTTGGTGGTTATCTCAGGACTTCTGAGCAATCTCAAGTGAGTACATAGTTCCCCTATTTTACTGTTTTCCAAACTGTTTTGGGGTGAAGCATGTGTACCTATCTGTTATTTTCATGATTTCAGAGTATAATTGATTATACATGTTATTACTTATCATTTGACAAACTAAATGACTATCTAGGGTTTAAACATTGATTTCTCAATGAACATAAAATAAAATGTTGAATTGTACTTATTTTATGTTCACCAGACCGGTTGTTAGTATGATATAGCGCTATAGGATTAGACACCCCATTCCTGTTGTCATGGAATGTCTGAAACCAATTTGTTTCTCCATCCAAATAGGGATTTCCTTTGTGGTATCCTTATAGTCTCAAAGGTGTATTTTGATGCACTAGGTCTGAATGAATTCTTAAATCACACTATTAAAGTATAGTTTGATATACTCTCATGTGTGGTATTGTACAAAACCAAAATATATTTTGTTAATCATCCAAAGCATATTTTGATATGTTATTTACAAAACCAAAACATAGTTTAATATGTTATTTATCACATCTGAAGCATATTTTGATATGTTATTTATGAAACCAAAACATAGTTTATTATGTTACTTACAAATCCAAAGTATACTTTTGAGATGCTACTATAAGGTTATTCGTTTAACCTTACATTATTTTACAGAGCATAACTTTTGTTTACACATTACATGGTTTACATTTAGCTTGGGTTATACAATAATATTGGACTATTGGTTTAAACATGAACATTCTATTTTGGTGGTTAGGTTTAAGTGACTTAAATAACGAGATGTGAGTAATATGATACAAGCATGGTGGATACGCCGCTGGTACTTCCTATATATAAGTGTTTGTATGGTATTACATATCGTAGCGTTATTTGAATCATTCAATTTGGACTTATACATATTACACAAGTAACACGATTCTTTTACAAGACTTTGGTTTACAAACAATTTACTTTATACAACTCATTTTACTTGGTTATACATTTAACCATACATTATTCTCTTATTTATACATATCATCTGAACTTATTGTTTTTCAAGCGATTTACAAAACAAATCAATTTACCAGGATCATGACTGACTTTTGACTAAACATTTTCTAAACTTATAAGTCATGAATCCTATATTCACAAAACCTATGTATCTCACAAGCATTTTTATGCTGACGTACCTATTTTTACATATGTTTCAGGTACTGCTTTGTATTGATTGTTGATACATGCTACATTTAGGAAGGACTCATGCCTTAGCAACTTTAAAACTTGGAAGATCATAGTTGTACTTATTTGATTGTATTAAAACAATGAGTTCTTTTATTAAATAAAGCTAAATTATTTATGCCATGGTTATGAAACAATAATTCTGTTACAACACTCCCCGACGTTTCCGCCACGTCTAGTTACTTTACGTGGTCGGGGTGTGATACTACCAGTAACAATTTCCTGGACAAGATCAGGAAGACCATCAATGTACTTTTCAATCGCCTTTTCCACAGGCGTAACCATGGCAGGACATAACAGGCTCAGCTCCTCATAACGGTCAGTGTAGGTGTCACACCCCGACTCGCAGCGGAAGAAAAACGTGGGATGCAACAGACACCTCTGGTACAAGCACATTGTTTATAAAGACACTACATTTTATTAATTACAAAATGTTGATTACATACTACATGTATGTTACAACTGCGTGTTCCCATGAACCACATAAATCTTCTAAGCTGCATGCGTTTATATCAGTTTTCGCCTACAAACACGTCTTGCACCAAATACACGGATCACACCAGTCTCAAGTTACCTGAAATGCATGTTAGTTTTTAAAAAGGTCAGCTAACGCTGCTGGTGAGTTCCACCGGTTTAGTTGTTGTGAAACAATATGGGTTAATCAGTTTAATTGCACTGGTCACAGTCACAGATGGAATTACACGAGAGCACAATCACAAATGGAATTTCTCGAGGTCACAAACACCTTCAGCGCGCCGGACCGTGTCACACCAAACACCTTCAGCTCACCGACCCGTATTAGAATCGACACCTTCAACTTGTCGGACCGTGTCACAACGGACACCTCCAGTTCACCGGTCCGTGTTACAATCAGCCGAGGTAGTTCGTGGGTTAGGCAATTTCACATCATCGTAAGTTGGTGCAATTAACACAGTTTGTAACATGCAAACTACTTCAAAACAGTAACCCAGTTTGTACATGCACTTCACCCCAGAAAACAGGAAAATAGTTTAAAAGTGGGGAAAGGGAACTCACAGTGTATGTCGTAGTTTCACACAGGATGTAAACAAGCAACTGAGTCAACTTCCAGAATCACGTATGCAAATGTGGGCTCACGTCGGTATCTAAGTCGGTAACAGGTATAACTTGGATTCTGTCAGGATTTTTCACTCCAGATTGAGCCTATACGATACTGGTATGGTGATGGAGTTCAGGGTAGTATTAGTTTCTGTTTGGCTTCTGGGCACCGGTTCGCGTGCCAGCCAATGTCAGTAGTTTAACATGTTCGGAAAATGGTACGGGAATACCAATAGTGGCAACATGTTGTTATTTAAGAATGATTAACTTTTCATTAAGGGAGTTTGGGTGTTTGGGGAGTCCAGGTTGCCCAATTTTGAGTTTCTGTTTCCGCCGTCGGGGATTTCCCGAACTGGTATTGGACACACCCCGAGTGTCCAATCCGCCCTGGAATCTCCCGGAACACTCCCCGTGTTTCAATTATAGTATTTTTCAGGTTGGGTCAGTTCCCAGTTCCGGCCGGTTCGTTATACGGTAAACTGCTGAAATTGATTTAAAATAATCCATTTTTAATCCCAAAAATTCCCATTTAACCTAGAATTTGAATAAAAATCTGTAAATTTTTATATAACTCAGAAAAAATCAGTAGATTATGGGAAAATTTTCTAGGAATTTATTTTGGCATTTTACTTGTCTAAATAAAGTATTTATAAACCACATTTAACCAAATAATTCACTTTGCTTATCATCCGATGTCCAAAAATTCCTAAAATATTCCAGAAACTCCCTTACATATCCAGAAACTCCCTGTAAAAATTTTGAAGTTTTCTGATTTCGTTTCTGTGCGTTTCCGGCTACCGAAAACTCTTAAAAACGCGGATTTTTTATTTGAAACAAAACCCCACCAATAGACTCCGAAACTTCCCATAACCTTCCCCATATGTTCCTTAGTGTTCATGTAAATTTCGGTGATTTATTGACTTCGTTTGGTATTTTGTTCTGCATTTGTTTTGATAAAACAGTCAAAATTTCACCAAAACTCGTAGAAAATTATAAAAATTCTAAACTTTTACTTGGACCTTCCTGTCAATACCTTACATCACCACACCAAATTTCAGCTCAATGCAATACCCACGGACCAAGTTATGGTCTAAACAATATTCTGCCTATGCTAGTTTCGAGTTTCGGGTGATATACCTAGCGATTCCTTCGAGTCCAAGTGTTTTTCTTGAGTCCAGAAGTGGGTGTCAGCCATAATCAGTACCTCTATACCAAGAGCAATCCAAACATGCCATAACCCATGTCAATCAGGCCTTATTTCCTAGTTTTTCGGTTAATAACTTTGTTAATCAATTTTTGGTCGATTAGGGGTTAATTAGGATATCAAAACCTGAAGTTTGGTGGTCTTGGCTACCATATAACACCAGGGAATTCCTGAGGTGTTCTTATTCAGCCAAGAACCACACTTAAATCATCCATAATCATGGATTAAAAGGAGTTTTCTTTATCTAGTTCATGTTTATACAAGAAATCTTCATTAAAACCATATAAAATTTGCAAAATACCTTTGATTTGGCTGAAATTGATTGAAGATCAGTTGTGTTCTTGGTGTTTATGAGCAGAATTTTGATCGAAGCGAAGAAGAAATGAAAGAAATAATGAAAAAAAAAGGAAATTATATAATACGGGGGGTACCCCTACCCTACCCCCGCTTTGTCGTGCTTCGTTTTACATGTTAAAAGATGATGTATATCTTCATTTTTGCATTTAGGTTCGTTTTCGGGTCGTACACGCGTTCTCGATTTGCGAAACGGATTCCGTTTTTCTTGTTCTTAGTGTCAAAATACTCGGTTTTAAAAATCGTGCATAACCGTCTCAAAATCCGAACCCAGTTACATTTTAATCATAAAAGCCTTGTATTAGGGTAGTTTAAGTGTTTTTAAGCTTGATTGACCGTTCCTTGGATGTTTGGTTGCTTTTTGTTATGCCCGGAATGAAGGCGTTTCCTTAACTGGGAAGCTGCTTCGTTTTGCGTGCCCGATCTCTGATTGGCTTCAAACCTTATGTCACAGTCTATGACACAAAACTAAGATGTTCCTGGAACTCGGAATCTTAAATGATGCTACCAATAACCTAATAATCAATGTCAAAGGTTTAGTTCGCTATTAAACGGAAAGCTCCTGTTTAACGCGTATTTCAAGGCTAAGGACACCAACTTCGCACTGTTGGCCCTTATTAGTGTCATGTTAGTCATAACGTGTTCTCAGATTCCTTCGAGACATAACAGATATCATTTAATCAAGCATATAAGTCACACATGTTTTTAGGATTTTCGCGCAGTTAAAGTGTTAAGTGTGCTTTACAGTTTTGGACCGTTTAGGGTGTACCTGGTTTCATCATGGGTGTCACAGTAGGCTCGATGTTCACCGCTGTCTTGCTTTAGATCGTCAAATTCCCTTTCCAACGCCCTAAGCTCATGACGTGGACAGAACTCCTTCATCATAAGAGCTCAAAGCTCTTCCCAAGTTTAAGCCAGTGCCACATCGGCACCCCTATCACGCATCACATCGTTCCACCATGTAAGAGCACGCTTCTCGAATGCACTGGATGCAAACTCAACCTTACGCTCATTCGGACATTGCACATGTCTAAATGTGCTCTCTAAACTTTCGAACCATTGCAGGAGCGCGGTTGCTCCATGAGACCCAGAAAACTTCAAAGGTTTAGCAGAATTGAAGGTCTTGAAACTACACTGAGCATTGTTGTTGTTATTCTTGTTGTATAACTGATGGATCTGGGTTACAATGCCTGGAAGCACACCAGCCATTTGCTGAGCGACAAGGGTTGTGACTTCTTCATTAGTTTGAGGTTGTGCATCTCGTCGAGGAGGCATTGTCTAAAGAGAACAAGAAAACATGAGAGAAAACAAGTGAAATGGCATTGGGTAAGAATGGGATGTTACAATTACCGACCAAAAAGCATGGGTGATGGTCATTTGTTCGAACCACTAAGAAAACAAACGACACACAAAAGCTGAATCAAAGTAAATAGGTCCTCATAATGTATTGCGAAGGCATGCTTTAGCCTATAAGTGGACACTCATCACAAGAGTTCCCAGGTAAGAGTGACTGGTCCGATTATGTGGATTTGTACGAACACTCTAGCCTTAGAGAGAAAACTCAGGATACAGGCATCCACCCTTCCAGATTACATGTGTTCACACTATAAGACACAAACTTTGACGAGATTTTGAAAACTTGGAGGGTTCAAAACCTTATAATAAATCATCCTAGAACAGATGATTGGTTTTCAAAGCGGATTCGAAGTTTGTGTTCTTATTTTGGTTGTCACCTAAAGATAGGCGACGGTATTGTTTTAAGACTAAACACAAGATAACTTGTGTTAGGGTCCTAGGAAGGTCTAGGTCAAAGCATTACTAATAACCTAATTCCCTATAACCATTGGCTCTGATACCAACTTTTCTGTCACACCCCGACCACATAAAATAACAAATCGTGGCAGAAACGTCGGGGAGTGTCGTAACAGAATCATTGTTTCACAACCATGGATTAAATAATTTTGTTTTATTGAATTATTGAACTCATTGTTTTATTACAAATCAGATAAATACAAATATTGTCTTTCAAGTTTTAAAGTCGCTAAGGCATAAGTCCATCGTAAGTGTAGCATGCATCAACATTCATCACATAGCAGCATCTGAAACATGTGTAAAAATAGATACGTCAGCATAAAAATGCTTGTGAGATACATAGGTTTTATTAATGCAGGATTCATGACTTGTAAGTTTAAAAGAATGTTTAACAAAAAAAATAGTCATGAATTTAAAAATGATGTTTTCTTTATAAATCATATAACAAGTGATAAGAAATCAGATGAAATAAAAGAAAGATGCATAAATAAATAACTAAGTAAAATGAGTTTGTATAAAATATGTTGTTTGTAAAACAATGTTTTGATAAAAAGGTTTGTAGTATATATAAAAATATACTTTGGTTTTAAGAAAGTCGAATAAGTAATATATTAAAAATATATTTTAGTTCCAAAATAGTTAAACAGATAGTATATTAAATATACTTTAGTTGTCAAAATAATAATTTTCAATAGTATATCAAAAGTATACTTTGGTTTTATAAATAACATATTAAACTATGTTTTAGTAATTAACAAAATATATGTTGTTTTGTACAATATCACATATGAGAGCATATCAAACTATACCTTGGAAGTATAACAAAATATACAAAAAATGTGATTTAGAATTCATTCAAACCTTAGTGTATCAAACTACACCTTAGAGACTATAGAAATACCACAAAGGCAACTTCTATTTGGATAAAATTTGGTTTCTGGCATTCCATACAACAGGAATGGGGTGTCTAGTCCTATAGCGCTATATCATACTACCAATCGGTCTGGTGAATGTATAAAATAAGTACAATCCAACAATTAATTTTATAATCTTTGAAAAATTAGTGTTTAAACCATAAATAATCATTCAGTTTGTCAAAAGATAAGTACTAACATGTATAATTAATTTATACTTTGAAATCATGAACATAACAAATAGGTACACATGTTTCACCCCAAAACATTGAGAACAGTAAAAGAGGGGACTATGTACTCAATTGAGATTGCTTAGAAGTCTTGAATAACAACCAAGCAAAGCTAGAAGGATCACAGAATCAAACAGCACCTAATATAGGTAACTATGTAAATAAACCGGACCTAAATCAGAAGATCGGATAGGATGAGGTTTCGTAAACCAAATGAGTGTTGGAACTCATATGATATGGTTTAACAAAGCCTTCATACTAAATCGAAACCTAGCCTAAGTGTTTGCGACCCATTACGACCCGTTTAGGTAGCTTACGCTACTTTAACGCGTTGTTCGCGTAAAAGTCGTTCGGAACGCTTAACTAGTCCTATGACAAGTATTATATGCCTAAACATATTTAATTATGTTGCATAATTAGTTAAGTGACAAAAGTTTGGGTTATATATGCTTAAATACCAATTATGCATGAAAAGCGTATTTTGGTCATTTTACCTAAGGCATATAAACAACCTATCATACAACTAATTAAACCTAAGTGACCATAAGGTATAACCTCAGAAGGTTATTCTCTATACAACTATGGTCACTAAACAAGCTTGGTCGGATCCTATTGATTGACCAAACGGGTCGGGTTCGAAAGTCTAAGCGGTTGTTTATACCGCTTGACTTACGACTCTATACAAGCACTAAACTAAAAAGTGACGAGCTAAACATGTTAAAACATGTTTAACGAAGTTAGAAAACAGGTTTGATTTCAAAACAAACGGTTTTGATACCCAAGAATAGTTTGGTTACAAAATACGCATAAACGTGTATTTTGACCGAAACTATGACTCGTCACTACGCCTAATTAACGTGGTAATCAGTAGGTATAGTCACAAAAGACTATAACCATCGTGATTACGCTCACGTTACGAAGTTTAAACGAACTTCATGTTGACCATTGACTGGTCAAAGCAGAACGTCAAACTCTGTTTGACTTCCGTGCTAAAAACGCATAAAAGCACGAAAGAATACTTACAAAGGGTCCAAGCAATGGAGGTATGATCTATAAATTCTCATGTATGAAGCATTTGAGCTTCAACTTAGAGAATTATTCAGACCATGTGTGAAGAACAAGTGAAATGGATGTGGGTATTTATAGATTTCGATAAACCGTTTAGATCATTCCTCGATTCCCGAGCTTCAATCTCGACCATCCATGTGTGCCCATGGTTTTAGAATACCATGGGTGCCTCAAAATAGCCCATAGAATGCTTAAAAACCATGTCCAAATGCTAAAAACTCAGCTGCTGAATGAAAGAAGTTATTTTGCAGATCTGGGCAGTTTACACGCCCCGCGTAAGACTTAGAGAAGTCTTACGCGCCTCGTGTAAGCCATCTTTGGCAGATTGGCAAATTTGGTCCCTGAATGTGCAAATCTTGGTTTTCGAAGCTTTTTCGGCACATTTAAGCCCCGTTAACCCCATTTCAAGGCTCTAAAATGAAGTTAAAGTATAGGGAACTTAAAATATACTCAAAAACATCTCGGATGTCGGTTCGTTTGGTCGTACGGTTGCGATGTTCGGTTAATTACGACGAAACACGAACGGACGCGAAAAACGATCCAAATTAAGCGACGAATGGAATTTTATCATGCCAATCACTAAAATAAAGTATTTTACTGATTGCATAAATTTTTGGATGTCCGGATATATTCAGAACGTAAGATATGCACGAAAATGCAAACTTATGCACTTTTTGACGCTTTTAGTCCCTGTTGATCGAATAAGTTTATTTTTGCGCACCAAACACCTCAAAGCCTATTTCTAAGCTGTGTAAAGGATATTTACGGCATGTTTAACTTATGATCATTTTCCGTAATGTTCGTTACAGTACGAATCGGCATACTTTCGCAGTTTGTCGAAATTCGTCCTTGTAAGCGAATAAACTTGATTTCGACACACCAAACCATCCAAAACTTATTTCTAAGTTATGTAAAGGTTATTTAAGGTATGTTAAGCCCATTTCACTATTCCAGAGTGTTTGTCACGTTAAACTTATTACGTTTACGCACCAGTTCGAGTGTAACTTTCCATAAGGCGATTTAGAGCTCAAAATCGAACAAGAATTGATATGTGCAAATGATACACAAATATTTACAAATACCAAGTATAAAATATGATATTTCATTGGTTTGGCATTCGTATGATGGTCGTAGTGACACAGGTGTCACACGAGCATACAAGTTTAATAGTAATAGTAGAGTTCGAAATCGTTTACGCATAACCAGCATGTAACATGTATAGTGCGAAGCTAGTAAGTTATCGACAATGAAATATGCACATACTAGACTGCGAGTTGTAGAATGCGCAACACATATCACCACTGTGACACGTGAAGGGTAACCTTAATAACCCCCATCCACGACAGGTGTTGAGTCCAAACAAATAATATTGTCGTTGCTAAGGCGTCCGGCAACAATCACTGTGTTAACATAACATACAAGCATTCATCGAGTAACACGTATCATGCAGTAATGGTCAGCGTATAACTAGTGTTTGTGTTGTGTGATCGATGTGATTTAGAATAAGTAACGTATGTAACACCCAAAAGTGCATAAAGCAAAAAGGGATCGAGTATACTCACAGATTGTGTTTAACAAGTAAACACTCTCTTGGATTGAAAGGAGTGCTGAGAGATTAGCCTGAACAGTTAACGATAGCATAAGCGAAGAGCGGTGTGCAAAACGGTGAAAGTGACCAAGTATTGGATGGTAATCCGATCGGATGGCCATTCGATTGGATTGACATTAGTTTGGTAAGGATGTGTTTGTATATGATGGCTTTGAAGTTTTCGTTGTAGAATTTTGAAAATAGAGAAGTATCTCTACCCTTCAGGTCGATCGGATAGCGATCTGATTGGCAGGACACTTAGTGAAAACAAGTTCACAGCAGGATTTTCACTCGATCGGATGGCAATCCGGTCGGATGGCAATCCGGTCGGATAGCAATCCGTTGGAACTACTGTTCTTTGAAATTGATCAAGTACCAAAGTCCCGAACATCACACGATCGGATGGTCGTTCGATCGGATGGCAATCCGATCGGACGGCAATCCGTTCGACGCCCAGTCCTTTGAAACTTGGAAAAAATTTGAAGTGTGAAACCAAGTGCAAGCCGATCGGATGGCTGTCCGATCGGATGGCAATCCAATCGAACGGCAATCCGTCCCAACGACCTGATCATCTTGGCACTTGATTATTTTGAAAGGTTTTTGCAGTTTTGATCGAGACCGTGTAATAACGTGCTAAACAACAGAACCCCATATTGACCCAAGCGACCCGATCGAACAGGAACCACCCTAGTCCGACCAGTTCATGGTTCGAGACGGTTGTTCATGTTTCACCCGACATCAGTTGTCTCTTGAATAGAATTCAGATCTTGAACTAACCCATCACTAAGAAAGAGTAGAAGATCAGAACGAGCTCCGATTCTATCAGTTTTGAGTGCATTGAGTGTAAAAGAGTTGAAAGAAAGTTGGAAAACCTTCTTTCGATCCTTTTAACCATGAATTTGTGTAGATCTATGCGAAAACATTGATTCTTCATGTGGAAATCCTTCAGATCTAAGTTGTTCTTGATGGTATGAAGCCACACCTTGAAGTTCTTAAGAACTCCATGATGACATCACCCTAGAAGACCTCAAATCCGGTGATTTCACGGTTAAAAGTTAAGATTCAAATGTGATAAAGATGAAGAAGTGCGTGCAGATCATAGAAGTACAAGATTTAGGTTGGAAACTTACAAGAATCGCGAGAGATCGAGAGAAAGAGAGCTTGAGTGCGGCTGGTTCGAGTGAGGAGCTGTCACATCACAAATGATGTGACAAGAGGGTATTTATAGGGTTTCACAAAGTGGAAAGTGCGCAGGGTCGGATGGGTCACCGATTGGATGGCAATCCGATCGGATGGCAACTCGATTGGATGACAACCCGATCGGATGGCAATCCGATCGGATGGCCACTCGATCGGTTGGCCACTCGATCCAGATGTCTGGCGCGATGTGTTTTGTTGTTTCGATTCGCGTGTTGAGCATTGCGATTCGAGCGAGCAATGCGATAATATTACCCATTAGTTACACAAATAACCTAACTACTATATCTAACATACAATCACTATAAATAACTTGCGTTTAGCGTTTGCGATTTGATTGCGATGCGATAGAACTGCGATTGCGATTAACATCTCAACATAAACATAACATGCACAAGTAACAAATAAATAGCACACACACGTAAAACAATATCCAGAACACATAATTCGAGTTGTGAATGCGATAGCGATAAGTCGATTAGCGATCAAATAGGCGATTAAATAGTGATTAAACCTCGATTATTAATAGATACTCCACATAATACAACTAAAGCGATTAAATAATATAACTCGGTTACAAGTCTAAACTACGATCTGCTAGTCCAGCAAGGAGTGACAGATCGTAATTAGCAATCTTTTCTTCCTTTGACTTTGACTTGTACTTTGACTTTCCAAAAAGCGGGTTGTTACTGCCTCCCCTACTTTAGGAAATTTCATCCCGGAATTTAAGAAGTAGTCATAACAAACAGTTGCGGGTACTTCGCCTTCATGTCACTTTCGTGTTCCCAGGTAAACTCGGTACCGTGTTTTCCTTCCTAGCGAACCTTCACAATGGGAATGCGTGAGTGTTTGAGCACCTTGGTTTCTCGTCCCACGATCTTCGACAGGCTTCTCCATGAAGTGTAATGTTTCGTCCACTTGTAAATCCTCAAGAGGGACATGTAGTTCCTGGTCGGCCAAGCACTTTCTGAGGTTCGAAACGTGGAAAGTCGGGTAGACGTTACTCAGTTCCTCTAGTAGTTTGAGTCTGTAGGCCACTTTTCCAATCCTTTCCAGAATCTTAAAGGGTCCAACATATCGAGGCGCGAGCTTTCCTTTCTTGCCGAATCTGATCACCCCCTTCCAAGGTGCAACCTTTAGGAGTACGTGATCGACAACGTCAAATTCAAGGGGTTTCGGCGTCTATCAGCGTAACTTTTCTGTCGGCTCCGAGCTTTCAATAGATTGTCTTGAATTTGGAGGATCTTGTCTGTCGTTTCTTGCAATAGCTCGGGACCGGTAATTTGCGCGTCTCCGATCTCGTGCCATACAATAGGCGATCGACATTTCCTTCCATACAAAGCCTCAAATGGTGCTATTTGTATGCTAGAATGATAACTGTTATTGTATGAGAATTCGACCAAAGGTAAGTGCGCATCCCAATTACCACCGAAATCTATGACATACGAACAGAGCATGTCTTCAAGGGTGCGAATCGTTCTTTCAGTCTGACCATCGGTTTGGGGATGGAAAGCAGTACTTAGATTAAGAGTTGTACCGAGAGCAGATTGAAACATTTCCCAAAGACGCGAGGTAAACTGACCATCGCGGTCAGAGATGATGTCACGAGGCGTCCCGTGTCGACAAATGATCTCATCGGTGTAGATTCGGGCTAATTTTTCTACCTTAAAGTCTTCTCGTATCGGAAGGAAGTGAGCTGACTTGGTCAAACGGTCAACTACTGTCACACCCTGGCTTTGCGGAAGCGTGGTAAATTTTGGTGTGACTTCTTAATACCATAGCTTAATCATACCAAAGCTATATGAGTTAAAAACATGCAAGATCATCCATTAAGTTTTTGAAAACCAAATACAGTACCATTGTTTTAACCAATAACCTTAACCTTGCTCAACCGACATTACAACTTTAAACATAACATAAACATGGTTTAAGGATTGTGTCTTGTCCAGGAAAGAGACACATCCCCTAAACCCCGGATGACCTCGGAAACTAGTGCAGCGGAAAACATGCCATACCGTGCCAGATCTCGTTAATTTCCTGAAATACATGTAAGTTGAAAAATCAACAATAATGTTGAGCGAGTTCATGTGTAAGTGAGTATGTAAAACACTTGTAAGTATAAAAGTTTCCTGGTATGCAGCAGTGTAAGAGGACTTGTGATCACCAATGGTTTGCAAGGCCATTAGCATGTTGTGAAATGCAAGTAGGAAGACTCAAACCTAGCAGATTTCGCCACGGCAAAGTATGTGGACAAAGTCACCCCACGGTCCGTTTCTAGTTTGGCCGGGGGCTGGGCTCGCTACACCCAGATAGATCTACCGCTCCTGTCCCTCGGTCCTACCCTGAGGATTAATAGCCTCAGGTTTCCGCCTACCCATTCACATGATCTAAAACCTCCTTACGTTAATCATACCGTGTATAAAGTACTTGTAAACAATGTAACATGTATTTCACCCCCGCGGTTAAGTAAACTGAAAACAGTTAGAGAAAAGGGGGGACATGAACTCACAGTGAATGCGCGTCTCTACCAAATGTCTCCAATACAGTAAGCTGTGCAACGACCTACAAGTGCTAATTCTATTAGACGGACGGCCGTGCCTTAGCTTTACAGTTTATGTCTTTGGGAAATAGTTAGACAACCATTTCGTGTTTATGTTCCGTATACACTTGGTAGTTATTCCTCTTCCCAAGGATGGGGGATACAATACATGTGCGTAAGTTACGTTTTATCAATCTTGTGGTAATGTAATTACCGGTGTAACTTATATGTTTGTGGAAGCGTTCGTAAAGTTTTGGAATCATTAACGCTTGTAAATATTATTTTTACTCTAAAATAATATTTATGTATTTTCACAAAATAATCATAAACAGTGTTGTGACAAGTATATTTATCACGTTAATCTTTGTGAAAATCCCACCTCCGAATATTTAGTAAAATATAGTGCTGGCGAAATTTATGTTTCGAAAGTATGTCCAAAAATAGTTCTAACACTTGTTGTGTAAAAAGTCTAAGTGTTAGGTTTTTAGAAAATTTCGCCAGAGTTTCCTCTGTAACTGGAGGTGGCCACGCTTTCAAGCGTATCATTTTCTTTTAATAATCAAATCAATCAACTTCTTTATTCAATCAACCAATTTCCGACACATCAAACTAGTCAATAAATATGTAAATCGCATAATCGCATGAACTTGTAGTTTTTCCGAATCTATATTGTAAATCACCTTTATATGTGTAGATCTTTATATAAAGTAACTTTAATCTCATAAAAACCTCGTGTTTAGAGAAATCTGCCTTTACAACTTCTAGTAACAAGTGACAAACTTACTTCCTTGTCGGATCTCTTTGTTTCACAAGTGTTTACACACTTGTGGTTTATAAAACCATATTTATTAGTGTAAGATCCATCTTTAGAAAAAAAACATGATTTCTTTAAAGTGTGGTCTTTCAAAAATACCACTTGCGGATACGTAGATCCGCTAGTTTTAAACACCATTTTACCGGTTAAATCACTTTTATACAAGTAAAATATTTCTACACAAGTTCATGTATCTTGTGTGGTAGAGTTTCGCCTTTAACCCTTGTATTTAGTCAAAAACGAGCTTATGTGAAGATACATGATCTTACAAAGTCGGGTTAAACGAAGATCCGAGCTACCACATCATAGATCGGGTCTCAATAATCACATATTTCAAGTCCTACGACTTTTACACAAGTTATAAGCTATTAACCACCACTTTTATAGTTTTTACTAGACTTTTGATCATCATTTTTCGTTTTAACAAGATTCAACCGACAATATTCCTTTTAACCACCTTAGATAGGATTAAAAACAAGTTTTAAACATTATACCTCTAGCTCAAGGCTAGGGAAGATCTTTGGCGAAAAAGAGGTGGATAAAAGCTAACGGTAGAGGTCCTTCGTGTTCCACTTGCTCCGAGGCTCCTAATACGCGACCTTTATCACTTGTATGAAGATGGAATGATGATAACCAAACTCGAAAATGGGTGGGTGAAGAAGGGGTGTTCGGCCGAGAGTGGGTAAGGGAGAAAGAGAGAGAGTTGGGTGGTGTTTGATTATGAATAATGCTCTCATGTAAACCATGTATTTTATAGACAAGATTAGGGAGTTATTAACCATGGGTTCTTATGTCCTCTTGATACCAAACCAAGCTTAATAAAAATAATAAGTCTTGTACTTGTGTGTCCCCTAGATCATGGGGCCGGTTACATAGAGGGGGATGGGTTTAGTTCGGTTTTAACTAGATTAGTTAGGGGGTGAGTTTAGGTTAAGAAGGTTAGTTTCATGTTTAACCTCGTTAGTTATATAAAGCGCGTTATGACGGGTGTTAGGGTAATCAGGGACCCTAACTGGCTCAGAAAAATAGTAATAATAAAAATAGTAATGTTTTCATGTTCCGGGTAAAGTCCGGGTGTCCGGTTGGATAGTAATCCGTTAAGGTGTTACAAAAGCTTTAAAGTGTCGTTATTGTTATTTTTAGTGACACATCTTGTTCTCCCGACACTTTAGAAAGTGTCTAGTGTTATTTTCTCATGTTCTGGCACTTTACTAGTCAGCTAGAAGCTGGTTTATTTATTAAAGTGCTGTGTTTGGTACTTAAAGTACGTTTTAGGCACATCCGAAACAGTGTATCTTATCCCTAGAGACGCAGTACCATAACCCTTATATCCCTACACTCACTACCAGTGTAGTCAAAATATATGAGGCTCTTAACAGGCCTTAGAGGCAGTGTCTGCCTGATGCTGGTTATATCAGCACGTTCACTGTGTATCCGTTTAGTGCTACTGTGCTTTTTGTGCATCATGTTTGTCACTAGGGTCCAGTATGTAAATAATGTAGTGACAGCAAATAAAGTATGATGCAAGTAAGTGCATGTATCAGTATGCAGGTAGCAGTTTATCAGCTAGTTCAATCAAGCACAGTAATCAAGTAGTAATTAATCATTAATTAAGTTGTACGGATACCTGGTTTAATGCGGGTTGTCACAACTACAACCCAAATGCTATCATGACCTGATTCAGTACGCGGATGTTTCGTTATGAATTCATAGCTATACTCTCCCATTTCCACATCGGGATCTCGGGTTGAACGAGTAAGCCAGAGGGTCTTTGATGCTCAGCCTTGACTTTGGAATAAGTTAGGCATTTCGAAACATAGATAACGATATCTTTCTTCATGCCCGGCCACCAGTACTTGTAGCGTGTCCTGGTACATTTTGTCAGCACCGGGATGAATAGAATATCGAGATTTATGGGCTTCGTCCATCAGAAGTTGTCGTAAGTTCGTACGCTTGGGAATCCAAATTCGGTCCAAATAGTGAAAGATAACATTCTACTTATTCTCGAGTTGGGCGCCATCGTTTAGAATCCTTTCCTTCTTCAAAGTTTGTTCGGTAAAACAAGCATGCTGAGCGTCACGGATGAGAGCTTCGAGATTAAACTGGGCTTGGGAATTACAAACGCTAAGCAGATAGCTTCGTTGGCTGAGAGCGTCGGCAACGACATTTGCTTTGCCTGGATGGTAACGAATCTCATAGTCGTAATCGTTGAGTAGTTCTACCCACCGGCGTTGACGCATATTCAGTTCTTTCTGGTCAAAGATATGTTGTAGGCTCCTATGATTGGTGAAGATCGTACACTTGGTACCGTAAAGGTAGTGTCGCCAAATCTTTAACGCAAAAACAACTGCGCCAAGCTCGAGGTCGTGTGTGGTGTAGTTCTTCTCGTGGATCTTGAGCTATCGAGATGCGTATGCGATAACCTTATCTCGTTGCATGAGAACACAAACAAGACCAAGGTTCGAGGCATCGCAGTAGACTACGAAATTGTCGTTTACATCGGGCAGTGAGAGCACGGGAGCATTGTAAAGCATAGCTTTGAGAGTTTGAAAGGCTTCCTCTTGTTTAGTTACCCAAACAAAAGGTTTATCCTTATGCGTAAGATAGGTTAGCGGCACAGCGATCTTAGAAAAACCTTTGATAAAACGGCGATAATAGCCTGCCAGTCCGAGAAAAGAATGGACTTCAGACGGATTCTTGGGTGTACCCAACTCTTAACAGCTTCTATCTTCGCGGGATCGACGTGGATACCTTGACTATTGACAATGTGACCCAAGAATTGGACCTCCTCCAGCCAAAATTCACACTTGGAGAACTTGGCATAGAGACGGTTTCCCTGGAGCAACTCAAGAACCAAACGTAGATGCTATGAGTGTTCGGCTTTTGACTTGGAATAGATCAGGATATCATCGATGAATACGATTACGAAATGATCAAGAAAGGGTTTGCACACTCGATTCATTAGATCCATGAAAACTGCGGGGGTGTTGGTCAAACCAAAAGGCATGACAACGAACTCGTAGTGACCATAGCGGGTTCGAAAAGCGGTTTTGGGTATATCCTCCTCTTGAATGCGTAGTTGGTGATAGCCTGAGCGTAGATCGATCTTAGAAAAACACGTAGCACCTTGTAGCTGCTCAAACAAATCATCGATTCGAGGCAAGGGATAGCGATTCTTAATAGTCAGCTTATTCAACTCCCTATAATCGATGCACATCCGGAACGATCCATCCTTTTTTTACGAACAGGAGAGGCGCGCCCCATGGAGAGGTGCTAGGGCGAATAAAGCCTTTATCAAGTAGTTCCTGGAGCTGACTCGAGAGTTTGCGCATTTGAAAAGGAGCGAGACGATAAGGCGCTTTAGCAACATGGTTTGCTCCAGGAATGAGGTCGATTCGGAAATCGATATCACGAGCGGGTGGTAATCCAGGTAAATCATCGGGGAAAACGTTGGGAAATTCACAAACAACGGGAACGTCTTTCACCTCTGGGTTTCCTTTCTTTTTGTTCTCCGCTACTACGATGTGTGCCAAGAAAGCTTGGTATTCTTTTCAGAGATACTTACTAGCCTGGACACACGACATGAGTTTAAGACCTTTCGAAGGAGTTTCGCCATACACACAAAGTAGATCACCATTATCAAGCGAGAAACGAATCATCTTATCGAAGCAAACAACTTCAGCATGATTTTCGTGAAGAAAATCCATGCCTACTGTGACGTCAAAACTACCGAGTTGCATCGGAATAAGGTTGATAGGGAAAACGTGATTGTTGAGTTCGAGCGTACAATCACGTAGAACAGAATTGACGGCGACAGTTCTTCCGGTGGCAACTTCAACATCGAACGTCGGGGGGAGATGAGCGCGCTTACGATTGAGGAGCTTTTCGAATTCAAACGATACAAAACAATTATCGGCTCCAGTATCAAATAAACACGTAGCATATATACCATTCACAAGGAACGTACCATTGACCACATTGTTGTCTGCTTGAGCCTGGCGGGCGTTAATGTTGAAAGCACGTTTGCGGGCTGCTGGTTATTGTTGCTGAGGTTGCTGTTGTGGCTCTTGCTTGACCACTCGGTTCGGGCACATATTTGCGAAGTGGTTGGGATCACCACACGCATAGCAAGCTCTAGCATTGATCGCGGGTGCAGGATCCGCTTGATGGCCTTGAGGAGCAGTAAGTAAAGCTTGTTGAGCAGGAGCTTGACCTTATGTTGGAGCTGGGGTTTGACGTGGACCTGTACGGCAGTTGGCTGTGAAATGGCCGTACATGTTGCAATGCACACAGTATCTGCAAGCGATTACCACAGGGTGGTGATAGGTACAAGTAGGGCAAGCCGGGTGAGGACCAGTATACGCACGCTTTGTCGGCGGTGCGTTAGTAGCCGGTGCAGCTACTTAGCGGTGTTGAGATTACGGTGGTGCTGGTACTGTTTGGAGCGGGGCTGTAGTGATCGCGCAGTTCTTGTTGATGGAACTGCTGTTGTTCTTCCTTTTTCGGCGTGAGAGCTTGGATGATTGAGGAGCGGTGGCGGTTTCAGCGGTTGAAGCGTTGGTAGCTTGATGCAGATTCTTGGGAGCTTTATCCCGGTAACCAGACTTGACTCGCTTGTCGTTGATCTCAGTAGCGAGTAGAAAAGTTTCCCCTCAATTGTCGTCGTCTTTGTAGCTTGAACAAAATTAGCCACGCAATCTGGAAGAGCACGGATATACTTCTTGATGGTGATTTCAGGCGTGGTAACTTGGCCAGGACAGATAATACTCAACTGCTTGAAGCGAGAAGTTAAACCAGCGTTGTCACCATCTTTCTGCTTGATATGCCAAAACCCGTCCTCCAGCTTCTGGAGCTCGTGGGGAAGGCAGAACCCTTGCATCATCACGTCCTTCAACTCATCCCACGTTAGCCCGTAAGCTGCATCATTTCCGCGCTTGTTTCTCTCGGCCGTCCACCAATCTAGAGCTCGGGATTGAAAGACGCCAGTGGCGTTAAGAGTACGGAGATTATCAGGACAGCCACTCTGGCGCAGGGTGACTACGATAGAATCAAACCATTGGAACATGGGCGTAGGCCCATCTTCACCAGTAAACTCATTCGGGCCGCAGGCTTTGAACTGCTTGAAGCTGACAGCAGCTTTAGGAGCATCAGTACTGGATTCTTCAGAAGATTTGCTAGTGTTTTCATTCAGCTCACTAACAATCTGGGGGATAACTTTCGCTATTTGCTTAGCGACAAGGGCGGTGATGCGTTTGTCATCATGGTTGCGGTGAGCTGAACGGGAATGGAGTGATCCGAATGACGACATTGTCTGCAACAGATAGCTCCATAGAATTCAAAACGCTATTCGATTATTCCTAGTATAGTCTAGCAATTCACCATAAAGCTTAGGAACACATCGAAGTACGCATCACATAAGCCAAAGAAACAGGTAGGCACGTATAATCACAGAAGCACATAAGCACGTAAGCACATAATTCACGTAAGCACATATTTGCACGTATTCACCTTCCTATTTTACATGTATTTACTCACATGCGATGACTGTGTTCCTATATCATCCAATTTTTATGCGTTCGAGGGTAGCGATGGTGAATAATAACCAGCTATTTGTTTGCGTTTTGAGGTAAATGTGTGCAGTGCGAGTGGTGTGTGTTGATTAAAGAGAGAAGCGAATAAATCACCAAATTCGAAACATAATAACATAGGAAATCACATAAAATCCACATAAAAGAGACAAATATCAGAGTCAGCAGTTGCGGGCTCAGAATCGAAACACATAGAAATCGAGAATAGATTGTATGCGGCTGATAGACGTCGACTACCCAAAGTGATTCGACTATTCACAAGGACTTTTGGTACAAACTTTTGGCTTTCAAGACTGTGCTCTCGCCTCGATTTGGGCGAATGGCACGCATCCTTCTGGTTACAGTGCGCCTTCAATTCGTTGGAGTCCGTCGAGACCTTGATGAGAGTTTTGTAAAACCAAAATAAGAACGGATCAAGTCGTCAAGGTTCGGGTTTCACCCCTGACTTAACAACTTCGTTCCAGTTTTTGATAAAATAGAGAGATGGAAATTTGCGTCAAAGTGCGGATTTCACTCCAGATTCAACGCAAATTCTCCTGTTTATGGATAAAATACGGGTCGAACAAGCGATTCGGTCGAGAGTTTGCGGTTTTCACACCTAATCTCGACCTCATCACTTACTCATTTTCGAGAATTAGTGTGCAGTGATAGTGTAGTGTAAGCGAGTATAGCGAGCAAGCTCGTGCATAACCCTTAAAAGGCATGCACAAGTCGGTCTGTTGGTACTTAGACTATAGACTAGGTCGTTTCTAAGACATCGACCCGGACTGAATTCCCTATAGTTATGGCTCTGATACCAATCTATCACACCCCAACCGATGACGGAAACATCAGGGCATGGCACTGAGCGAAACAGATTGTCCAGGAGAATCCATAACAACTATGCGTTATAATATATTAAGGTTCATGTCCCATACCACAAACATATAAAATAAAAACAGTTATTACAGACATTGTTCTCAAAGACAATTATCTATTCCGATAACTCAGATTTTATTTGGTTTGTTTCTAGACTCCATCCTAGCTTAATTCATCAAACAGCAAGCAATCATCCTAAGCACCTGTCACATACGTTAAAATAGAGGTCAATACACATAGTGTAAAGGTGAGCATACAAGTTTAACAGTATTAGTAGAGTTCGAAATCGTTTACGCATAACCAGCATGTAACATGTATAGTGCGAAGCTAGTAAGTTATCGACAATGAAATATGCACAGACTAGACTGCGAGTTGTAGAATGCGCAACACATATCACCACTGTGACACGTGAAGAGGTAACCTTAACAACCCCCGTCCACGACAGGTGCTGAGTCCAAACAAATAATACTATCATTGCTAAGGCGTCAGGCAACAATCACTGTGTTAACATAGCATACAAGTATTCATCGAGTAACACGTATCATGCAGTAATGGTCAGCGTATAAATAGTGTTTGTGTTGTGTGATCGATGTGATTTAGAATAAGTAATGTATGTAACACCCAAAAGTGCATAAAGCAAAAAGGGATCGAGTATACTCACAGATTGTGTTTAACAAGTAAACGCTCACTTGGATTGAAGGGAGCGCTGAGAGATTAGCCTGAACAGTTATCGATAGCATAAGTGAAGAGTGGTGCCTTAAACGGTGAAAGTGACCAAGTATTGGATGGTAATCTGATCGGATGGCCAGTCGATCGGATGTCAATCCGTTTGGATGGTCATCCGATCGGATGGCCATTCGATTGGATTGACATTCGTTTGGTAAGGATATGTTTGTGTATGATGGCTTTGAAGTTTTCGTTGTAGCATTTTGAAAATAGAGAAGTATCTCTACCCTTGAGGTCAATCGATCGGACGACAGTCCGATCGGATAGCGATCCGATTGGTAGGACACTTAGTGAAAACAAGTTCACAGCAGGAATATCACTCGATCGGACGGGAATCCGGTCGGATAGCAATCCGTTGGAACTACTGTTCTTTGAAATTGATCAAGTACCAAAGTCCCGAACGTCACACGATCGGATGGTCGTTCGATCGGATGGCAATCCGTTCGACGTCCAGTCCTTTGAACCTTGGAAAAATGTTTAAGTGTGAAACCAAGTACAAGCCGATCGGATGGTTGTCCGATCAGATGGTTGTCCGATCGGACGAAAATCCGTCCCAACGACCTGATCGTCTTGGCACTTGATTATTTTGAAAGGTTTTGCAGTTTTGATCGAGACCGTGTGATAACGTGCTAAACAACAGAACCCCATCTTGACCCAAGTGACCCGATCGAACAGGAACCACCCTAGTCCGACCAGTTCACGGTTCGAGACGGTTGTTCATGTTTAACCCGAAATCAGTGTTCTCTTGGATAGAATTCAGATCTTGAACTAACCCATCACTAAGAAAGAGTAGAAGGTCAGAACGAGCTTTGATTCTATCAATTTTGAGTGCATTGATTGTAAAAGAGTTGAAAGAAAGTTGGAAAACCTTCTTTTGATCCTTTTAACCATGAATTTGTGTAGATCTACGCTAAAACATTGATTGTTCATGTGGAAATCCTTCAGATCTAAGTTGTTCTTGGTGGTATGAAGCCACACCTTGAAGTTCTTAAGAACTCCATGATGACATCACCCTAGAAGACCTCAAATCCGGTGATTTCACGATTAAAAGTTAAGATTCAAAGGTGATAAAGATGAAAAAGTGCGTGTAGATCATAGAAGTACAAGATTTAGGTTGGAAACTTACAAGAATCGCGAGAGATCGAGAGAAAGAGAGCTTGAGTGCGGCTACTTCGAGTGAGGAGCTGTCACATCACAAATGATGTGACAGGAGGGTATTTATAGGGTTTCCCAAAGGGGAAAGTGCGCAGGGTCGGATGGGTCACCGATCGGATGGCAGTCCGATAGGATGGCAACTCGATCGGATGACAATCCGATCGGATGGCAATCCGATCGGATGGCCACTCGATCGGTTGGCCACTCGATCGGTTGGGCACTCTATCCAGGTGTCTGGCGCGATGTGTTTTGTCATTTCGATTCGCGTGTTGAGCGTTGCGATGCGATTCGAGCGAGCGATGCTATAATATTACCCATTAGTTACACAAATAACCTAACTACGATATCTAACATACAATCACTATAAATAACTTGTGTTTGGCGTTTGCGATTTGATTGCGATGCGATAGAATTGCGATTGTGATTGCGATTAACACCTCAACATAAACAATATCCAGAACACATAATTCGAGTTACGAATGCGATAGCGATAAGTCGATTAGCGATCAAATATGCGATTAAATAGCGATTAAACCTCGATTATTAATAGATACTCCACATAATATAACTAAAGCGATTAAATAATATAATTCGGTTACAAGTCTAAAGTACGATCTGCTAGTCCAGCAAGGAGTGACAGATCGCAATTAGCAATCTTTTCTTCCTTTGACTTTGACTTGTACTTTGACTTTCCAAAATGCGGTTGTTACATTGTGTGGGTTGAAACTTAAATGACTTGTGTTGTAATGTTTTAAACTTATGAATGGATGAACATCATGTTTTAATCATATAGTTGTTTATTATAATTGAATGCAATGATATTTATCAAGTCACACATCACATGCAATGATATTTATCAAGTCACACATCACACGCTTCTGCAACAGTCTTTACTGACCACAAGAGTTTGCAACACATCTTTGATCAGAAGGACTTAAACATGAGACAACAAAGATGGGTTGAGTTGTTGAATGATTATGATTGCGAGATCAAGTATCACCCAGGTAAGGTGAACGTTGTAGCCGACGCCTTGAGTCGCAAGGAACGCACAAAGCCTCTAAGGGTGTGAGCCTTAGAGATGCCGATACAAACTGATCTAAGAGTTCGGATTCGTGAAGCCCAGCAGGAAGCACTTAAACCAGAGAACTTACGAGCTGAATCACTGCGTGGTATGGAAGTGAAATTGGTTCCAAAGGAAGACGGAACATTATACTTCATGGAACGACTTTGGGTTCCGTTTCGCGGCAATATACGTGCACTTATTCTGGACGAAGCTCATAAGTCGAGGTACTCGATCTATCCTGGATCCGACAAGGTGTACCAAGACTTAAAAGATTGGTATTGGTGGCCCAAGATGAAAGCCGACATCGCTACATATGTGGGTAACTGTCTTACTTGCGCCAAAGTTAAGGCAGAGTATCAGAAACCATCAGGATTGCTGCAACAACCTGAGATTCCCGTGTTGAAGTGGGAACAGATCTCAATGGATTTCATTACAAAGCTACCGAGGACCCAAAAAGGACATGATATGATTTGGGTGGTTGTTGATCGACTCACGAAGTCTGCATAATTCGTACCGATCAGCGAGAAATATTGCACGAAGAAGTTAGCAGAGATATATCTCAAGCAGATTGTGGCACGTCATGGAGTGCATGTTTCTCTCATATCCGACCAAAATGGTCGTTTTGTGTCAAGGATTTGACAAACGTTTCAGGAGGCTTCTGGATCGCAGTTGAATCTTAGTACAGCCTTTCACACTCAGACGGACGACCAGAGTAAACGAACGATTCAGACTTTGGAAGACATGCTACGTGCTTGTGTGATGGACTTTGGTGGAGGTTGGGATACTCACTTGCCTTTAGTGGAGTTTTCCTACAACAACATCTATCACACCAGCATTCAGGCCGCCCCGTTTGAAGCCTTATATGGACGTAAGTGTTAGTCTCTGTTGTGTTGTACGGAGACCGGGGAATAAACAGCTTATCAGTCCAAAGTTGGTTCAAGAAACCACATACAAGATTGCTCAGATAAGTGATCGTATCAAGTCAGCTTGTGATAGACAGAATAGTTACACCGACAAGTGGCGGAAACCGTTGGAATTTGAGGTTGATAATATGGTTTTACTGAAAGTATCGCCTTGGAAAGGCATGGTACGATTTGGTAAACATGGAAAGTTGAACCCACGATACATTGTACCCTTCGAGATACTGGAAAGGATCAGAACCGTTGCATACAAACTAAAGCTTCCAAAAGAACTTATTAGTGTTCATGACACGTTTCACGTGTCAAATCTCAAGAAGAGTCCGACTCAAGAAATAGTAGTTATTCCCGCAGACGAGATTCACGTCAACGACAAGCTCCAGTTTACTGAGGAACCTGTTGAGGTTTCGGACTGGAAAGTCCACAAGACACGGAGAGGTGGTATCAAACTTGTCAAAGTTCGTTGGAATTCACGTCATGGCCCAGAGTTTACTTGGGAGCGTGAAGACCATATTAAATCAAAGTATCCGCACTTGTTTCACAACTCCCCTGCAACCAATAATGCAACTTGAATTTCGGGATGAAATTCATTTAACGGGGGGAGAATGTGACAACCGTCACTTTTCTATATATTTCCATACAATGTAAACAGTAATTGTTCTTTAATGATTGTGTATGCTTGAGCCAATGATATGAATGATTTTCAGATTACTGTCATATATATACAAATGCATTTAATGTTGCAAGAATTTTATCATTATTACATGCAACACAAGGTGATTCAATTAGTGCACAGAACAAAGTTAGCATAGTTATCAAATAAACTAGAAGTACTGACGGGAGTTCAGTACTCAGACAGACATGATGTTATGACACAGAATGAGCCCCAGGACCAAGAGTTACACTAGAACAGTATGTAGGAAAGTAGGGATCATAAAACTACCTTCCAAGTGATGGTTTAGGTGCCGGAAAGTGCCCGAAAGACACTAGAACTACAGAATCCTGCAGAAAACAGCAATTTTCAGCATTTTAACATCAAAATATAATGCAGAATTATGGTTTAATGGTCCAGAATGCTTTGATAAGTGTCGGGAATCAAAACTGTCATAAAAGACATCATAAAGCACACTAAACTGCGCTATTTAGCACTTTAACGAACCGGTAACCAACTGAACAACCGGACACTACCCGAAACACCAAAATTTCACTAGAAGCATTGTTTTAACATTGCGAAGCTAGTTATGATCATCAAACACCATATTACATCCTAAAACACTATAACACATATAACACTAACTAATACCCTTACTTTCTAACCAAATCACTTAACCATCATTAGAACCCAACTAGACCCCATCCCCCATCTAAAGACGGTTCAACAAGGGGCCCCACCCCCTTGATTTCTTTGCAATATTTAATTAGATATATAATTTGTTGTTGGAGAATTTATCTATAAACCATAAGACCTTAACTCAACATCATTCATCATCTTCATCTCACCACAACTCACCTCTCTCACTCTCTAAAGCTTATGGCCCAAACACCCCTCCATAAACTCATCATCTTCAATCCATTTCCAAGTATTTTAAGCATTAACAAAGGTGTAACAAGCACATCTAAGAAGGTTGGAAGCAAGGGAGCTTGAACGACCTCATCTAGGAGCTTTTAACCACTCTATTTCTTCATCATCTCCATTCTTGTTCTTCCCTAGCCATAGTGCTAGTAGTAATCTCCTTTAACCTTGTTTCTACTTCTAATTTTAGTGGTTAAAGTATCATGTAACTTGTTAATCTAAAGAGTCTCAACAAAACATGAAGATGAACATTAACATAAAGCTTAATAGCATGAAGATCAAGATGTTTAAGTGTATGTGTTAAACTTGTTTGATGACTTCTTGTGTTTATGATGTAGATCATCATATGAAGCTTGCTAGATGATGATTAAACACATGATCTAGCAAGTATAAGGATGGATCTTGAGAAAATCATGTTGAACATCCTTTATGTGAATCATGAACTTGAAGACGAACTTGTTTTAGTGTATGATGATTATTTCTACAAGTTATAAATCTTGAAAATAAAAGATTTCAAAAATAATATTTTCAAGAAACTAAAGTTTATTACAAGATTTAACATGAAGTTGGTTTTTAAAGAAAGTAATCATGTTTTAAGGGTTAAAACAAAGCTAGTAAAGTATATGTAACAAGAAAAATACAAGAAGATTAATTTTTGGAAAATCATCATACAAGTTGTGAAGAATGAAATTTCACAAGAATGAGTTTTATAAAATAATAACCATGGATTTGGTGTTCTTAAACCTCACTAAACAACATGTGAAATTACTACAAATTTTTACAAACTTTCAAGTTCATGTCATAGTGTAAAATGCATATTTTTTGGCTCTTGGTAAGTTATGTGTGAATTGTTAATGATTGATGATGAGTTTTAAAAAAAAATGATATGCTATTAAGCATGGAAACCTCCATTTTAAGGGGAAACTATGGAAAAAAATTTGTAGAAATTAAACACTTAGAAAAATATTTTTAAACAAGTGTTTACAAGTAAATTTTGATCATGGTTTTCATATAAAAATTTGACATAAATTTTATTACAAAAATTACAAATATTGGAGGTTGGTTTTTGTTAATAAAAATCACTAAGTATATATTTAGGAAAATATATATTTAGATGTCACAAAATTGTGTGTTACTTGTATATTGATTGTATTAGTTATATTATTTGAGGGACTTGAAAATAATATAACACATCAAAATACCAAAATTGAATTATAAAATATTACCAAAGTTCCAAGAAAATAAATATATAATTTATACCCGAATATTGGACAATCGGACAAACGGACATATGGACTATAATTATATATATTTTGGAAATAAATTCGTAACCTGAAAAAGGTGTTAAACCGTATTTTGAAACCAAGGAAATGGCGAGATATGAATTTTTACAAGTATTACAAAATATATCATATTTTGTTGAAATAGAAAATATAATATTTTTGAAATATATATTTTCTTAAACAATTCAAAAATATATTATTTTGGTGAAAAACTAAAAATATATATTTTTCTAAGTTTAATCTTAAAAATAAATTATTTTTGAGATATATATATATATATATGAAAGTATATTTATTTTTGCCAAGTAAAGCTATGGATATTTTTCTATAAAAATTCTCTTAAAATATATATATATATAGATTTTAAGAATATAAAGTGGTGATTTTAATTGTATGAAAATAATATTCCGGAAAATTATACACAAATTTAAGTATAAAATACTTAATAAATACAAGAAAATACGTATTCCTATACGTATAAATACATACCGGAATACACCACCAATACTTAGCAAAATACACAAGTATGAAAATACACAAATACAAGTATACCCATACTTGGGAGAATACATATGTGGAAACACATAATAAACCAAGTTAAAAATATATTGTTTTGACAATATTTCAAATAATTGAGTAAAAATAGTTTAAGTTAAAATAATCATTTTAACTAATAATTATATAATTTGGAATTATATAATATATCCAACGTATAACTCAAAGTACACCAATTCCAAAATGAGTCATAAAACAAAAGACTAAGAGTCGTTACACGACCTAACCGTCTAATAACACATAGTACGTGTGTAGGTAGTACGACCCAAGAAGTGAACCTTTGAGTATACAAGACAGCAGGACGCAAACTAGTGAGTTCATGTCCCCCTTTTCTTTTAACTGTTTTTTGTTTTATAACTTCGAGGGTGAAATACATGTTTCAAATGTTTCAAAAGTTTACAAATGGTATGGTTAGCTAAGGAATGAACTGTTAGATCATGTGAATGGTGGGTACAACACTTAAGACCATGAATCCTTGTATAATGACCGAGGGGCATGAGTGGTAGATCTATCTAGGTGTTGCGAGCCCCACCCATGGGGCCGGGAATGGCCGAATGCGGTGACTATTTCGTCCCAGCCAGGTGGACCGGTACAAAATTCGCTAGGTTTGAGCCTTCCTGCACCATTGCACACATATTAATGTCCTTGCAAAACATTAATTGATCTGTTCATAGACGCTTTCATACCGGATTACAAAGGAATGCTTACAAATGTTTACAAGTTATTACGAGCTCACATACAAAACACATGAACTGGCTCAACTTTTTTTTATGTTTTCAAAATTACATGTATTTCAGGAAACAAGATGGATCTTGGGCGCTGTGTTGTTTTCAAGATAAAAATTTTAAGTTTAGATGTCATTCACTTGTGTTGGTTTGTAACTTAACCAGAGATTCTGTGGGTTGAAACTTAAATGACTTGTGTTGTAACGTTTTAAACTTATGAATGGATGAACATCATGTTTTAATCATATAGTTGTTTATTATAATTGAATGCAATGATATTGATCAAGTCACACATCACACGCTTCCGCAAAAGTCAGGGTGTGACATAAACTGCATGAACTCGCCAACTTTTGTTAATGTTTTCAACTTAACATGTATTTCAGGTAATTAGTGGACCATGCAAATATTTCAGTTCAAGAAAGCAAATATAAAGACTCCATGCCGACTTTTGAAGGGTTTGCCCGTTATATACCGCCTCTTTGCGGTGATATAGTGGTCAAAGCGTTGACATTTTAAGACATACATTTTGATGTATGAAACAATGACAACTTATTTTCGTTTGATGGTTTGTAACCAATACATTTAACTTATGTTGCGTTCTTTTGTAACGATTATGACAATGGCATTGGAGCTTGTTTTTATTCACTTAGTATGTTCACTTATATTGCTATGCAATGGGAACCGATCAGATCACACATCGCGCTTCCGCTACGAGCGGGTGTGACAGATTGGTATTAGAGCATCGATTGTAGTGAACTAGGATTCTTTCTTGAGTCTAGTCTACAATCACTAGGGACCTCTCACGAAGACAATTTATACAAGAACAAGAGGTTTTCATTGCATAAACATTTTCAAGGTCCACTGCAACAAAAATTCACTTCACATAAATCAAGCAAAGACATTTGTATGGGTGAAGTCTATGAGAAATAGACACATTACATTAACAGACTATGTGCCTACAACACATTACATTACCAGTTTACGCATTATAAACAGTTTACAAGTTCAGCTTATACACGATAGAAATCCTTGTTAGATAGGATTTTATATGATTATATATACAAATCATTTATATATGTGTGTTGTACTAAATATTTTGGCAAGAACGAAATGCCTTCAACTTCGAATTCTATTGTTATTCTTGAGTCGCATGAAATGGTTAAGACACGACATCTTTTACACAAGACGTGATACTCCATTTTAAAACATGATATATTTTATACAATACATCTTCCATGATAATATTGACCTCACGTCTATTGCGGAGCTTATGGCGAACATGGTTCCTAAGTGAGATCATAAAGCATTGATCCCGTGGAAGATGGTTGCTTTCTCGCGGATGCTGAGATGCCTGACTTCAGTAGTAACAATGAGGCGGAGGTGGCATCCTTGGACAACCACTCTATTAGTGGGACGAGGTCCCTGTGGCTCATACGAATCATGATTGACGACACTCTTGTCCAGAAAAGGAAGATGAAGTACTCATTTTGAAGGTGTCCCTCCAGTTGTTATTTTTACAAATTCTCTCTATTTTTATTTCATCTAACGCTGTGCCATTCCACGAGTAATGACAACGAACATTGACACATGAACTATCATGAAGTTCCCTCCTGTGTTAAACATAGGTAGTAGTGTCCCCTCATTGACAGATCGTCTGTCTTGAACGAGAGAATGCTAGGGTGACCATGTAACGCAAATTATTATAAGGGGGCCCACGTAATAACAACTTGTAGTGCATGGGAATTCTGGTGGAATCTGCGGGCAAGGCTAGTGATCACTATCCATTCGAAATTCTTAAGTTCAAGTTTCTATCCAGTAGAACACTAACCGAGATGGTTACTATAACACCCTACAATACAATACAGGAAGACCACACGTATTGTTCGCACCTAACATTCGATCTACAACACGAGTTGTTCGAGACTAGTCATCCAAACAAACAAAACTTGTTAGCCACTCATGGAGGATTTTTCCTCAACATTCTAGAATGCTTGTACATGAGTTGTGTCACACCCCTTTCTACGGCAGAAACACGAGGTGTGATCATGAAAGGTTCTCATTGCATACGAAGAGTAAACATGCTATATGCTCGTAAAATAACATCAAATACCATGATTTGAAAACATAAGTTTAGCGTTTACATCGCTAGACAGCTTAAAACATTGTCTTAAAAGTTTACAACTTTATTTAAAGTTAAACACAAGCGACATCCACGAGCATAAGCAAGACCGCGCGCACATCCATCCTAGTTACCTGAAATACATGTGAGTTTTTGGAAAAACGTCAACATAAAGTTGGTGTGAATTCATGCAGTTTTGTATTTCATGTTTGTATACTTTGTATGAAAACATAGTTTGTGAGTAAATCAAGTTTTCATATATAAATCCAGTTTCATGTGTACACCACGTACCCATTTATAATTCAATCTTTTCTTGAGTACCCCACGTACTTCAAGTTATATATCAATCCTCTTGAGTACCCCACGTACTTCAAGTTATATATCAATCTTCTTGAGTACCCCACGTACTTCAAGTTATATATCAATTTTGTATGGTATGAATTTTATGTACATACAGTATTTCTGTAATTATCAGATTGTTAATGGGTTGCAAAGCCATTAACCTGTGGCACGTCATAGGAAGTCACCAAACCTAAGGCATTTAATTGGTATATTCTGAGACACAAAAGCACTTCCTCGGTTCTCGCCCCGACCGGGAGTGTGGCTGCCAGGCACCCGTTAGATCTAACCTTTTGTTCTGCGGTCTAGGTATATTGTTGATTAATGGTGCTTCTGTACCCTATTCGTGACACTATTTCTCATAACGCATCCTACTTGGTTCTCGTTCTCACCAAGCGCGTTTCTTGTTATCATTTCTCATGGCGCCTCTTACTTGGTTCTCGTTCTCACCAAGTGCGCTTCTCATATTCTCATATTTCGCCACACTTGGTTCTCGTTCTCACCAAGTGTACTTCTTGTATTTATATCATACCAATTATAAATTTTGTACATTTGTACATGTATTTCACCCCCGAAGTTATAAAAACTGAAAACAGTTAAAGAGAAAAGGGGGAGCATGAACTCACAACTTTGCGTTCCTAGAGTCGTAAACTCCACCGGATTTGCTTAATTAACGTCGTAACCTATACGCGTTTTCTTAACGTTAGTCACTAGACTTGCGTCGCACAAGTACAGTCACTCTCTTTTGTATATTTTCTTGTGTTAAAAATATTCTATATTTTTAACTACGTATCTTACTTATATTATTTTCTCCAAAAATAAATATAAGTCTTTTGTGTTTTGCACTTTGCACCCGAATTATGTATCTTGTATGTTGTATGTGTATTTTTATATTTCTACTCCTCATGAGTAATTAGTGTATTTTTAAGTCTTAATACACTAGCACGTATAACACATACTATATACACTTAGCACAAAAATTGGTGATAAAATAATATATATTTTTCTCTCCAAAAATATATATACATAATATCCATTTTTATTCTTCAAGAAAATCACCATTTCTTATCACCAAAAATTAGGGAAACCTTAGTAATACTTTTAAACACATTTTTAGGGAATAAGTTTCTCAAAAACTTATATTTTTCTAAGTGTCAAAATTTATAAAAATTTTGACAGGGTTTACCCTAAAAATGGAGGTTTCCCACGTTTTCAAAACGTGTGTTTATTTTCTTTTAAATCATCATCAATCGTCAATAATCATCAATAATTATCAACAATATCCGTCAACAATAATCACTAATTTCATGAACTTGAATATTTACAAAAATGTGTAGTAACTCACTAACACGTTTAGTAAGTCTTTCCATCTTTAAAAATAATTTTAGTTTCTTAAAAACTTTATTTTTAAAGAACATGAAGTTCTACCACTTCTAGTCGGTTTTTACGAAAACTATTTCTTCGTTAAAACTTTTGTTACACAAGTATCCATACACTTGTTTGTTCACAAAAACCACTTTTGTTTGTGTAAGATCCGGTTTAGAACATGTGATTTCTTGGACACTTGGTCCTTTGAAAATACCGCTTGTAGATACGTAGATCTACTAGTTTTAAACACTATTTCACAAGTTAAATTGCTTTTACACAAGTTCATGATGTGTGTGGTAGAGTTTCACCTTTTAACCCTTGTTACTTCTAAAATAGCTTTATGTTAAGATCCATGATCTTACCAAACCGGGTTAAACGATGATCCGAGCTACCACATCATAGATCGGGTCTAGATAATCATGTATTTCAAATACTACAACTTTTACACAACTTATGTGCTATTAACCACTATTTTTCATGTTTTTAGTAGACTTTTGTGCATCTTTTCGCATTTTAACGAGATTTAACCAACACAAATCCTTTTAACCACTTTAGATAAGTTCAAATATAAGTTTTAAGCATTATACCTCTAGCTCGAGGCTAGGGAAGAATCTAAGCGCAAAAGAGGTGGATAAAAGCAAAGTAGAGAGGTCCTTCGCCTTCCGTTTGCTCCAAGGCTCCTAATACGTGACCCTTAACACTTGCAAGTGATTGGAATGGCTTGAAGCAAAATCGAAAATGATGTGTGATATAGGGGATGCTTGGCCGTGAGCTTTCTAGAGAGAGGGAGGGAGTTTGGTTGTTGAGTTTGTGTGTGAAAGAACTCATATGTCTAAGTTGGATCTTATAGACAAATTTTTGTGTTATTAACCAATGGAAAATATGCCACTTAGATATTAGACCAAGTGATTAAAATAATCAGGAAGTAATCTAAGGGTGTCCCCCTTAGTTTGGGGCCGGTTAGAGAAAAGGGGTGGGTCTAGTTCGGTTCCAAGTATTAGTTAGGTTAAACTAAGTTAAGTTAAGTGTTTAACCCCGTTACTAATGTATAGCGTGTTTTAGCGGGTGTTAGGGTAACCAGGGACCCTAACTAGCTCAGAAAAAGATTCATAATGAAAATAATAATATTTTCATGTTCCGGGTATAGTCCGGTTGTTCGGTTACGTACCGATTCGTTAAAGCGCTAAATTACACTTTTTAGTGTCGTTTAAGTACCTTTCTTGTACTCTTTCAATTCCCAACACTTAGGGAAATATTCTGGATAATAAAACGACATTTCTGCATAATATTTATATGTCTAAATGCTGATTTATTGCTGAATTATATAAATTATGCACTTAAAGTGCGTTTCGGGTGCTTTTTAGTGCTTATTTTTGCTTTCGCAATGTCTATAAATTAAACCCTTATATGTACTCTTGGGTTTTAATGCATTCTTGTTGTCGGACCTACACCTAGGCTCCAATTTTATTGTCTGGCTGCTTTCTGCAGTTCCGTTGACACAACGTGTCTTACCGGTGAGTTTACTAGTATATTTGACGCAACGCTATCGTTTATGCATAAAGCAATATTTTGTAGTATACAACATGCATGAATTCACTTGTTTAATCATGTGTTCAGACATTGCTGACACTTAAACTCATAATTGTAGTCATTAAGCAATAATTAATGTGTACGGAAATTACCGGTTTGGGCCAGTTGTCACAAGTTGGTTCCTTGGTGTCTATGACTCCTTATCTTATTTATTGGAATTGGATATAATAAATTCCGTCGCTTGACATTTGTCTTGTCCCAAGGGATAGTATGGCATGAGTCATGCTACAACTCCCTCTTTGCATTCTATTCGACATCTATGGAGATTTTAATGATCTTGTTGGAGCTCGTGAAGCTCAAGCACTATTACCATATTCGTCACATGGACAAGTATGACAAAGAAATTTCTCGACTTCGGATGATCAAAGCCTATGGAGTATGGAATGCATACTATATGGACGGAGGCCACTGGTTCGTTTCCCCTCATCAACGAATTATGTCATTTTCCACTTAGACATATGACCAATATACACAAGAGGCACTGCACATTTTGGTTTCGGTTAGCCACATTATCATTTATTCGAAAATATATGAACAATGCAATCTTGAGGTTTACATGACCGATGCATCCTTCATTCCTGGACGCATGATAGATTATATTGTCCAAATATATGTCTAGATTCTTTTAATAATACGTATTAAAAAGACCATGGTGCCAAAGGGAAGGTTTACACCCACAAAGGATTAACAAATCAACATCTTACTGATTAAGTCAAACAAGAGTTCTTGTGGAACAACACGGGGGTGCAGAAATTGCACAACATGAGGATTATCGAGACGACACTAGTGACGGTACTGTTTGTACTGTTAGTTCAAGTGGTTCAAATCCCGATGGATCAGGAATGATTGGCAATGCCACACCGGAAGATGCGATCACACAAGGCCTTAATTTTAAGACTTTTTCCGGACTGTAAGCCACAAGATCTCGTTAATACGAGAGGTGCGGTAGGTTCTGTCCGCCAAATAAAGAAAATGAAGCCGGTTAGTCATACTAGGAAACGTATTCCTGAGTAGACAATTAGATACACATAGAGTCTAATGCTGAATGCGGCCTTAACTTGGAGGAATCTCCAAGTACAAACGCTAGGAAGTGATACAGTGAAGAGGTTGTCGGGGGAAGAACTCAAGGATCTTATACGAGAAGAGTATTGCTCACTGATTTAAATTCAAAGGTTGGAAACAAAATTCTAGAACTCGATCAAGATTAAAGGCAATGTTGTTGGTTACACTCGAGGCTTTCACGTTCTCTCAAGGGTTGTTTCCATATTGCGTAACGCCCGAATTCAAATGCATTGCTTGTTATATTTGGGATTTATCCCCAGAGATCCAAGGCATGACCGCATCATCCCACCCTACCTCGATCACTCAAACAGTAGTTACCCGACATGTTTCCAACCAACCAACATTTCACATCCATGTCATTTAATACTGGTGCCAATTTTAGCTTCATCTCAACATTTCACATGCATGAGTTTCATGGCTAGTAATCGGATTGTCCTAGCTACAATTAGGGATTGGATTATCCTACAACTAAACATAGGGATTGGATTATTGGTGTGTGTAAGGTGTAATATATTTTTATTAATATTTTAAGCCCATTTTACACATTAGTCAAGTTTTAAATTTATAAAACACGATTTTCTACTAACACTAAACACACAAATGGGCAAGTGCACCCATCGTGAGCGTAGTATAGCGTTGGTAAGATACTGAGGTCGTCCACAGACACAAGAGCTTTTAGTACCAGTTTATCCTCAACATCTAATCAAACCAAAAGTTTTGAGATAAGATTTTTGACATGAAAAATAAAAACTAAAAATGCTGAAATAAAAATAAAAAACAGATAGACAACATGAATCACTTGGATCCGACTCGCCTTTAATGTATCGTTTGATGATTTCCACACTTTTGCACTTTTAAGAGACTATCTTAGTTATAGTAGTAGGCCCCTCTTTTGAAGGTGACGTTACCCTCGGCTAAGTGGTTTTAGTCAGCAGGGATACAATCCCAAATAGCCGGTTTAATGTATTAATAGTAGTTTACATATGAGGGGATCAAGCCATTCGCACCCCAGCCATCCAATACCAGTGGGTATTGAAGGAGGTCCTAGTAAGCTTGACCCAGGTCCTTGCAGGATCTATACACTGAACAAGGCAAGAACCTTACTAAACCATTCCCTTAACCCACGACCAGGTAGCCAACATATCTCTATATAGACCGTAGAGATATGAATGGTGTAAACCTTTTACTTTATATAGACAGTAAAGTAATGCCAAGATACCACAGACAAATGATAATGAAGTTTCACCTTCAACATAAGAAACTAGTTATTAAAGTCATTAATACAAAACCAAATAAAAAGTGCAAAAAGATTAAAAATCAAAAGTAATACATTTAATGCTTGTCTTCACCAAGTGATGTAAGAGACTTAGCCAAACATGGCCTTTGATTGACAAGAACTCTTACTATCAGTCTTGGATCCCGAGACTACTACACACTCTCTAAGGTGGATGATGGATGATGGTGGTGGATGTGGGTGTTGTAGTGGTGGTGGCAAATGGGAGAGAGGTGGTTTTCCAATGGATGCTTTTGAAGTGAGCCAAGCACCTCTATTTATAGCCTGAACAGAAGCCCGGTCACGGTCCTGTGTCCATTGGACACGCCCCCGTGGGCATTCCTTTTCTCTTCCTACATTAATTGCATTTGTCAGCATTGGGCTCCACACGACCCGTGTTCGTTGGGCACGGCCCCGTGTGTAGAAGCGTATCTATACTATCAAGATTTGCAAGATTCTGCAGATCTTAGCGTTGACCACGCCCCGTGATGAGCTGGGCACGCCCCCATGGTTGGCGTAGAAGCTTCCACAACTTTGTCCATTTCTACAGACATCTGACCACGCCCCCGTGTCCAGTGAGCACGGGTCGTGGTCAGCCTTCTGTTTCTTGTTTTTGCTTTTGGGGATGCAGCCGAGGGGTCGGGCATGTCACGTTTATTCCTTTTCTTTGTATTTCTAATAATGTTGCCTAATCATTTTAGATGTCAAAATTTAGGTTACATATGCTTAAAATGAAATTATGCGTAAAAAGGGCATTTTGGTCATTTTCCTAAGGCATATAAACTACCTATCATACAACTAACTAAACGAAGTGACCATAAGGTATAACCTCGGAAGGTTATTCCCTATACAACTATGGTCACAATATATGCTTGGTCGGATCCTGATGATCGACCAAATGGGTCGGGTTCGAAAGTCTAAGGGGTTGTTTAGACCGCTTATCTTACGACCCTACATAAGCACTAAACCTAAAGTGACGAGTTAAACATGTTTAACGAAGTTTGAAAACAAGTTTGATATCAAAACAAACGGTTTTGATACCTAAGAATAGTTTGGTTGCAAAATACAAAAGAATACGCATTTTGACCGAAACTATGACTCGTCACTATGCCTAAATAACGTGGTAATCAGTAGGTATAGTCACAAGAGCCTATAGCCATTGTGATTACGCTCATGTTAAGAAGTTCAAACAAACTTCGTGTTGACCAAAAACTGGTCAAAGTAGAAAGTCAAACGCAGTTTGACTTTCGTGCTTGAAAACGCATAAAAGCACGAAAGAATACTTACAAAGGGTCCAAGCAAGGAAATCTTGATTCAAATTGCTCAGGTATGAAGTGTTAAACCCAAACTTAGAGCTATTTGAATCAGATTGTGAGGAATGAGAATGAGGGTGTTGGGTATTTATAGAAAACCCATAACTGTTAGGATCGTTCCTCGCAATCCGTGCTTCGATCTTGGCCCTCCATGTGGGCACATGGTTTTCTAATACCATGGGCACATAAAAACAATCAAATACCAGCCCAAGGTATTGAGAATATTACATAAAAGCCCCTGAAATTCGACCAGAAAGCTGAAAACATGATTCTGATCTGGGCATGTCATCGCGACCCGCGTAGCCAGACCCTAGGGTCTACGCGGCCCACCTAGACACTTTTAGAAACTGTCAATTTTGGTTCCTGCAATGCATAAAACTTGTTTTTGGCACGTTTAAGCCCCATTAACCCCATTTCAAGGCTCTAAAATGAAGTTAAAGTATAGGGAACATGAAATGTGCTTAAAAATATCTCAGATGTCAGTTCGTTTGGTCGTACGATTGTGTTGTTCGGTTAATTACGACGAAACACAAACAGACGCCAATAACGATCCAAGTTACGCGACGAATTGAATTTTATCATGCCAATCACTAAAATAAAGTATTTTAATGATTACATAAATTTTTTGAATGTACGGATATATACAGAACGTAAGATAAGCATGAAAATGCAAACTTATGCACTTTTTGACGCTTTTAGTCCCTGTTTGACCAAAAAGTTTATTTTTGCGCACCAAACACCTCAAAGCCTATTTCTAAGCTATGTAAAGGATATTTAGGGCATATTTAACTTATGATCAAGTTCCGGAATGTTCTTCACAGTACGAATCGGCATACTTTCGCAGATTGTCGAAATTAGTCCATGTGATCTAATAAACTTGATTTCGGCATACCAAACCCTCCAAAACTTATTTCTAAGTTATGTAAAGGTTATTTAAGGTATGTTAAGCCTATGTCACTATTCCGGAGTGTTTGTTGCATTAAACTGGTTATATTTACGCATCAGTTCGCGTATAACCTTCCAGAACGCGATTTAAGGCTCGAAATCGAACAAGAATTGATATGTGCACATGATACACATATTTATACAAATCCCAAGTATGAAACACAATATTTAATTGATTTGTTATTTGTTTGATGGTCACAGAGGCACAGGTGTCACAAGTTTTAAGCCTCATTTAATGTAATTTATATGTTGCATTTTACACACATCAATTATCCTACAACTAAACATAGGGATTGGGCTATCCTACATCTAAACATATGGATTGGGTTATCCTACATCTAAACATATGGATTGGGTTATCCTACATCTAACATATGGATTGGGTTATCCTACATTTAAACATAGGGTTCCTAAAACTATACAGTGAAGTCCTCGCCACACATAATTTAAAATGTACTTGGCCTAGAGCCAAGTAAGCTAGACGTCCCCTCATTCTATAGAATCGACATACGGTAAACTAGTCGAGTCAGGGGAAGTTTTTAGAGAATGATCCTTGGAACCTGGCGAGCAAAAATTCAATATCGATCTGTTACCCGTTGATTTGGGTAGTTTCGACGTAGCGGTTGGCATGGATTGGTTATCCGATAACCAAGCCGAAGTCTTTTGTCATGAGAAGGTCATTCGCCTACCACTACTGAACAAAGAGACACTTGTTATTCATGGAGAGAAGCACGACACACCATTGCGGATCATGAATTGCATGAAGGCACAGAAGTGCTTACGGAAAGGTTGTGTTGCCTTTCTGGCAAATGTTGTCGACAAGAAGGCCGTTGGGCCGAAGCTGACAGATATTCCAGTGGTAAAAGAGTTTCTTGAAGTCTTTCCTGAAGACTTGCCAGGACTATAACCATATCGACAAGTCGAGTTTCATATCGACTTGGTACCGGGAACCGTACCCTTAGCCAAATCTCCATATTGATTAGCACCTTCTAAACCTTGTAGTTGACCGAATAAGGATATTGTGAGTTCATAACCCCCACTCTTTATCATTTTACATCTTTTTAAAGGTTTTCGGGGGAGAGATGCAAGTTATGCAAAAGTGCACAACATTTTAATGAACAAAAATTCATATTTCTAAACCATGTT
Organism: Helianthus tuberosus; assembly: GCA_030545235.1. Taxonomy (NCBI): domain Eukaryota; kingdom Viridiplantae; phylum Streptophyta; class Magnoliopsida; order Asterales; family Asteraceae; genus Helianthus; species Helianthus tuberosus. The sequence continues at coordinate 125,451,932 of CM060376.1, read as the reverse complement.
ATAAATAAATTTCCAACTAACTCAAATGGTTTATGAAAGGTTCAAGCTTCTACTCCAAGATAGACTTACGATCGGGGTATCACCAGTTACGAATTCAAGAGGAAGGCGTACCGAAAATGGCTTTTCGGACTCGTTATGGTCATTACGAGTTTTGCGTTATACCTTTTAGTTTAACGAACGCACCTGCGGTCTTCATGGATTTAATGAACCGCGTGTGCAAGCCATACCTCGACAAATTCTTCATAGTGTTCATTGACGACATTTTGATATACTCATGATCGGCAGACGAGCACGAACAACATTTGGGAAGCATTTTAGAACTACTAAAAAAGGAGACACTACACGCAAAATTTTCCAAATGCGAGTTTTGGATTCGTGAAGTACAATTTCTCCGGCATATAGTGAACAAGAAAGGCATTAAAGTAGACACCTCGAAGATCGAAGCAATAAAGAACTGGGAAGCACCCAAGACTCCAACTGAAGTCCGACGATTCTTGGGAATAGCGGGGTGTTATCTGAGAGTTATTGAGAATTTTTCAAAAAAAAATTGCTCAACCGCTAACCTCCCTCACAAAAAAAGACAATAAATTCGCCCCAAATCGAAAAACAAGAAGTATCATTTCAACTTCTCAAGGATAAGTTGTGCGATGCACCAATCTTATCACTACCCGATGGTACCGATGACTTTGTAATATACTGTGATGCTTCGCATCAAGGGTTGGGTTGCGTACTTATGCAACGGGAAAAACTTTTCGCGTACGCATCATGTCAACTAAAAGTTCACGAAAAGAACTATACCACTCACGACCTCGAGTTAGGCGCGGTGGTATTCGCTTTGAAAGTATAGCGACACTACTTATATGGTACTCAGTGTACAATTTTCACGGATCATAAAATTTTTCAGCACATATTCAATCAAAAATAACTAAATATACGTCAGCAACGTTGGATTAAATTGTTGAACGACTATGATTGTGAAATAAAGTACCATCCGGGAAAGGCGAACGTTGTAGCGAACGCCTTGAGCTGCAAGGAACGAGTTAGAACTTTGAGAGTTCGAGCACTAGAGATGACAATTCACACGGATCTTACCACACAAATTCATGATGCACAACAAAAAGCACTTAAGTAAGAACATCTTAAAGCAGAATCACTTTGAGGCATGGAAAAACAGTTAGTGCCGAAAGAGGATGGAACTTTGTATTTTGTAGGTAGAATTTGGGTTCCACTCTTTGGAGGCCTTCTAGAGCTTATTTTTGAGGAAGCTCATAGGTCAAAGTACACGATCCATCCTGGATCAGATAAGATGTACCAAGACTTAAAGGAGTACTATTGGTGGCCTAACCTCAAAAAGGATATCGCTACCAATGTCAGAAAATGCTTGACATGCGCGAAGGTCAAGGCAGAATATCAAAACCCTCGGGTTTGCTGCAACAACCCGAGATTCCCGTTTGGAAATGGGAAAAAATATCGATGGACTTCATTACGAAGTTATCCAGGACCTCAAGAGGCCACGACATGATATGGGTAATCGTCGATAGATTGACAAAGTCCGCACACTTCTTGCCGATTCGGGAGAAGGATAGCACAGAGAAACTAGCAGAACTTTATCTCAAAGAAATAGTGGCTCGTCATGGAGTGCCTATTTCAATCATCTCAGATCGAGACGATCGCTTTATTTCAAGAATTTGGAAGTCATTCCAACAGGCCTTTGGATCTCATTTAAATCTAAGGACGACCTTTCATCCGCAAACTGAAGGCCAGAGCGAACGGACAATCCAAACACTCGAAGATATTCTTCGTGCTTGTGTTATGGATTTGGGAGGCAACTGGGATACTCATTTACCTTTGGTTGAGTTTTCCTACAACAACAACTACCTTACAAGTATATAAGATGCACCGTTTGAAGCTCTTTACGGTCGAAAGTGTCGCTCTCCGCTATGTTGGGCGGAGGCGGGCGATAAACAACTAATCGGTCCGGAATTAGTCCAAGAGACTACAGATAAAATCTTTCAGATCAGAGACCCTATCAAGGCGGCTCGCGATCGACAAAAGAGCTACGCAGACAAGAGACGGAAGCCATTATCTTTCGAGGTCGGAAACAAAGTCTTGTTGAAAGTCTCGCCTTGGAAGGGCGTAGCGAGGTTAAGTAAGCGTGGAAAGCTTAACCCTCGATATGTAGGACCATTTGAAATCTTGGAAAAGATTGGCAACGTTGCATACAAGCTGAAGTTACCAGACGAACTTAGTAGTGTGCATGACACGTTTCATGTGTCGAATCTTAAGAAGAATCCAACGCAAGACACGGTTATCATCCCAGCGGATGAAGTTCACATTGATGAAAAACTCCAATACACTGAAGAAACTGTTGAGGTCATGGATTGGAAAATCCATAAAACATGGAGAATTCGTATCAAGTTAGTAAAAGTCCGTTGGAACTCTCAACACGGACCCAAGTATACTTGGGAACATGAAGATCAAATCAAGATAAAATATCCTCACCTTTTCGCGAAGACTCCTGCAAAGGATGACTCAGCTTGAATTTCGGGACGAAATTCTCAATAACAAGGGGAGAATGTGACAATTGCCACTTTCTGGTAACTTTCGTACACTTAAATTACTCATTTTTAGCTATACAGTTATGTGTTTTAAACATCCGAACTGCATATTTCATGACATACACTTAGAATACTCATGGAATAATTATTTATGATGCACATGATTCATCTTTATTGATTACATTTGAAACAGTTTAAACAACGTATCGAAACAACTACTATAGTACCTAGTGAACTAGTGTGCTGACAAAAACGCAGGATCCGTAGAAACCATCTTAATGTCATCTTTAGGACACAGACGAAAGTCTAACATCAAATATACATTAAACCCTAACTAGGAATTCAATGGTTTTGTTTAATACCTTCCCGAAGTATGATAACACTAAAAACTGCCCGAAAAGCACTAAAAGTCACAATTTCAACACTTTTCTGCTGAAATTCAGCAGAAATCAGCATTGTAAGTTTATTGCAATGTACAAAAGTGTCGTTTAACCTAGAATTCATATTAGAATACCTTGGGGTATCATCTAAACCAAGAATCACATCAATTCACACAACTTACACAAGCTTAGCATTCAAATGACGACTAACAAAACCAATGCCAAACGAATATCCGAACGATATCTAATCTTTTTTTAGTGACCATCAAACATTATTTGGATCATTTTAGACTAGTAATGGTCACTTAACACATTGAAACACTTAAATCCCTAATACATCTAAGCTTCCTAATCAATTTCTACAAAAATCTAACACTTAAACACTTAGAAAAAAAGTCACCAAACATGAGACCCCCCCCCCCCTAACTTGGCGCAAATGTAGGTGATGTGTGCAAAATGCAACAAATAAATTACATCAATTGTGGCATAAAACTAACCCCTTTTTTAGTACTAATGTTGGAAAAAGTGTGCTTTTGTCTTCCTTTTGTATTTTTAGGATTAAATGAGCTCAAATTAACAAAAGAAGCAAAAAGACAGCTAAATCTAACATAAATACAAGAAAAGGAATACAAGAGACATGCCCGACCCCACGACAGCATCTTCCCAAGCAAAAGAAGAGAACAGAAGGCTGAACACGCCCCGTGCTCAGTGAACACGGGGGCGTGCCCATGTGCCAGCATAAAAGACAAAGATATAGAAGCTTCTATCGCCCACCACGGGGTCATGCTCAGCGGACAGGGGTGTGGTTATCTATAAGATTCACAGAATCCAGACAAATCTTGATAGTACAGATATGCTTCTGCACACGGGGGCGTGCCCAGCGGACACAGGGGCGTGGTCAACTAATGCAGACAAACTGCAATTATTGAAGACAGAGAAGAGGATGGACATGGGGCCGTGCCCGAGCTTCTGTTCAGCCTATAAATTGGAATGCTTGGCTCAAGTTCAAACCATCCCTTGGCACACCACCTCTCTCACACTTCACCCACCACCCACCACCACCATAACACCATCATCCACGACCATCATCCATTGTCCATCATAGAGTGTGTGAGTCGTCTCGGGATCCAAGATTGATCGTAACAGTTCTTGACAATCAAGGCCATGTTTGAATAAGTTTCTTACATCACTTGGTGAAGACAAAGTGTCTAGTGTAATACTTTTTATTTTTAATCTTTTCGCACTTTTTACTTGGTTATGTATTAATGACTTTAATAACTAGTTTCTTATGTTGACGGTGATTTTTCCTTATCGTTTGTCCGTGGTGTCTTGGCATTATTTTACTGTCTATATAAAATAAAAGATTTTCACCATTCATATATCCACGGTTTATATGGAGGTATGTTGGCTACCTGGTCGGGGGTTAAGGGAACGGTTTGTTAAGAGTCTTACCTTGTTCAGTGTATAGATCCTGTAAGGACCTGGGTCAAATTTACTAGGACCTCCTTCAATACTTAACGGTATTGGATGGCGGGGGTCCAAACTCTTTGATCCCCTCATATGTAAGCTACTATTAATACTTTAACCCGGCTACTTAGGACTGTATCCCTGCTGACTCAGACTACTTAGCCGAGGGTAACGTCACCTTCAAAAGAGGGGCCTACCATAATATGCATTAATAACTTAATTAATTATCTTTCAAAAATCCGACCCTTTAGGATTGTATCCTTGCTGACTCAAACTACTGGGTTGAGGGTAACGTCACCTTCAAAAGAGGGGCCTACTACAATAACTAAGATAATCTCTTAAAAAGTGCAAAAGTGCGGAAATAATCAAAGGTTACACTATACATGAGTCGGAGCCAAGTGATTCATCTTGTCTATATGTTTTTACTTTTATTTTATTTTCAGCATTTTAGTTAGTTTTTATTTTTCTAGTTTAAAACCTTTTTTCTAACTTTTTGATTTGATTAGACATTGAGGATAAACCGGTACTAAAAGCTCTTGTGTCCTTGGACGACCTCGGTATCTTACCAACACTATACTACGCTCACGATGGGTGCACTTGCCCATATGTGTGTCTAGTGTTAGTAAATATCGTGTTTTATAAATTTAAAACTTGGCTAAAGAAAGTGTAAAAGGGCTTAAAATATACTTAAACTTATATACACACTTCACACGCATCAAATTTTTGGCACCGTTGCCGGGGACACAAGGATTTTAAGAAAGCTTAAAATCGACGGCCTAATCAGTTTTTCAAAACCTTTTTAAATCGTGCGCACATTTTTCTGCATTTTAGTTTAGTTTTGCATTTACAGTAGGTTGAACACGGGTCGTGCTCGCTGAACACGGGGCCGTGCTGCATATTTTTCATAAAATCCCCAGTAACAGAAGCTGAACACGGGGTCGTGCTCATTGAACACGCCCCCGTGCTCAACGAAATCAGTAAATTTAATTAAAACGCCCAGATACAGATTCTGTACACGGAGCCGTGTCCAGCCTCTGTTTCCGTTTTATTTTTGTTTTCTGATCTCGAGACTTGGTTGTGGTCTGCTGAGTGATTCTTATGGATCAATACTCAGGAGGTTACAACTACACCTATGAGGAGGATGATTATAGGGAAAATTATTGCACTAATTGTGGTGACCCGCACTCGGTTCAATATTGTAACTTATATCAACCATCCACTTCATATACCTACTATGAGGTGCCCAGGTACGAGCCATCAACTTCATACACATCCTATGAAGACCAAAGGTATGAACCTCCTCCCTCATACTCATATTTTGATGAACCAAGGTATGAGCTTTCTTACTCCTACTTTGAGGAACCAAGATATGAGCCACCACCTTCATATGCTTATTATGAGGAACCATGGCGTGAACAACCCACCTCATATGAGTATTATGAAGAACAAAATTACGACCCTTATCCATCATATGCTTACAATGAAGAACAATGGTGTGAACCATCTACTTCACATGGGTATTATGAGGAACAAATGATCGAACAACCGGATTCAAGCTTTGAAAATCCCGATCCTTTTTCTATAACCGAAGTGACCGATAGGATATTAGAACACCTTAGAGTTATCGATCGCTATATAAAAGAATCTCGCGCAAGGGAAGAGGAGTCCCGTGCAAGAGAAGAATTACATAAATAAGAGATAACTGAAAGTGTAAAAATGGAAGAACAAACAAGTGAAAAACCGACACATGAGTTAAACCTCGCAAATAAAAGAAGACCCATTTGAAATCAACATTACACCGGTTCCATGTTTTTTTCAAAATTCGTTTATTAGTAATGTCACGATTGATAAAGATCTTTGTGTTAACATAATGCCTAACTACATTTTCGAAAAATTAAGTATTAGTGATTTTTCTCCACTTCCAATACCCATTTTTCTATCTAATCAGAAAATAATAAAAATCAATCGGTATAGTTGAGGATGTCTTGGTTCAAACTAATCAAATGCTAATCCTAACCGACTTTGTCATCCTCGATGACGCTCCTCTAGTGTTGGGATGACCCTTTGTAAAAACTCACGAAGCTTTGAAAAACCAGAAGTTCAACAATCTACCTCTTCAATTAGGGGCATTTAAAAAGAGTGTCGATCTTGAGCGGTCAATGAAATATCCATTCGGAAATAATGACCCCCTAATTGAAGATGAAGATGAATCACCCGATACAAGTGAAAAGTTTGACCACTTTGTTGAAGAAGAGGTCGCCATAGAACAAACTTTTAAAGTTCTTGATCAAAATGAGCAACCAAATAAGGAGTCTCCTAAAGACCCACCTCTTGAGCTCAAAGAACTTCCAAAAGGTTTGGAATATGCTTTTCTAGACAAAGATGGTAAATTACCTGTAATTATTTCGTCTAAATTAGATAGTTTAGAAAAAGAAAAATTAATTAACCTTTTGAAAAAACACAAAAATGCGATCGCTTGGAAGCTTGTAGACATTAAAGGAATAAGTCCTTCGATGTGCACGCACAAAATTTTAATGAATGATGACTACAAATCGGTAATACAACCACAACGTCGAGTAAATCCAAATGTTCAAGAAGTGGTTAAAAACGAAGTCATCAAATTACTTGACGCCGGACTTATTTATCCTATCTCCGATAGTCCTTGGGTAAGTCCCGTCCAAGTTGTTCCAAAGAAAGAGGTATGACGGTAATAACTAATGAAAAGAATGAATTAATACCAACGAGAACCGTCACAGGATGGAGAGTATGTATAGATTATAGACGATTAAATGAAGCAACAAGGAAATTTCACTTTCCTTTGCCCTTCATTGATCAAATGTTAGAAAGATTATCCGGTCATAAATTTTACTGTTTCTTGGATGGTTTTTCAGGTTACTTTCAAATCCCGATAGCACCCGAAGACCAAGAAAATACAACCTTCACATGTCCCTATGGAACTTTTGCTTATCGACGCATGCCATTTGGTCTATTTAATGCTCCCGCAACATTCCAACGTTGCATGGTAGCCATCTTCCATGACATGATAGAAAAGACAATGGAAGTCTTCATGGACGACTTTTCTATCTTTGGGAATTCATACGACCAATGACTCGATAACCTTGAACGAATGCTATCTCGATGTGAGGAAACTAACCTCGCCCTTAACTGGGAAAATGCCATTTCATGGTAACGGAGGGAATAGTACTCGGTCATAAAATCTCAAGCGAATGAATGGAGGTTGATCGAGCCAAAATAGACACCATTTCTCGACTACCACCCCCATCCTCCGTTAGAGCTATCAGAAGTTTCCTAGGGCATGCTGGATTTTATAGGCGGTTTATCAAACACTTTTCTAAACTTTCAAGGCCTCTAACAAAATTACTTGAAAAAGATGCCCCTTTCATCTTTGACAAGGATTGCAACCAAGCATTTCTAACCCTAAAGGAAATGCTAGTCAATGCACCAATCATGATAGCGCCTGATTGGAAATTTCCTTTCGAAATCATGTGTGATGCAAGTGACTTTGCAGTTGGAGCTGTCTTGGGACAAAGAAAAGAAAAGCATTTCCACCCAATTTATTATGCTAGTAAAACACTTAACGATGCACAAGAAAATTACACAACAACTGAAAAAGAATTACTAGCTGTGGTATTTGCTTTTGATAAATTTCGTTCTTATCTTGTTCTTTCTAAAACTATAGTCTATACAGATCATGCAGCCATTCGATATCTCTTCAAAAAGCAGGACGCAAAACCACGTTTGATTCGGTGGATTCTACTCCTCCAAGAATTTGATATTGAAATCAAAGATAAAAGAGGAGCAGAAAATACCGCGGCAGATCATCTTTCACGCATAGAATACCCAGCTTTGGAGGCAACCAGGGACGAGCAAATCAACGAAAAATTTCCAACGGAGTCCCTAGAAATGGTGGAATACAAGGAAGAACCATGGTACGCCGACTATGCTAACTACCTAGCTAGCGGTATAGTCGCAAAAGGTTGGCCACATCATCAAAGAAAAAAATTCTTTGCCAATGTGAAACATTATTTTTGGGAAGATCCATATCTTTTCAAAATGTGTGCCGACCAACTCATCCGACGATGCGTACATGGTAGCGAAGCACGAAGAATTCTCCGCCATTGTCATGAAGGTCCATACGGAGGACATCATGGTGCCGCTAGTACCGCACGAAAGGTATTTGATTCAGGATTTTATTGGCCGACCATTTACAAAGACTCCCAAAGTCTTGTCAAGACATGCGATGCTTGCCAAAGAACAGGTAATATTTCTTCCAAAAACGAAATGCCACAAAATGGCATTCTTGTTTGTGAAATTTTTGATGTGTGGGAACTCTCCTTTATGGGACCTTTCCCACCGTCAAAAGGAAACAAATATATACTTGTGGCAGTAGATTACTTGTCTAAATGGGCCGGGGCCGAGACACTTCCAACAAATGATGGAAGAGTCGTGGTAAGATTTCTGAAAAAATTAATTCTCTCGTTTTGGAACACCTAAAGCATTAATAAGTGATAGAGGTACCCATTTTTGCAACCATCAACTTGAAAAAAAAATTAACAAGATATGGGGTCTATCACCGGGTCTCAACAGCGTATCACCCTCAAACAAACGGACAAGCCAAAGTGACTAATAGAGGTTTAAAACGAATACTCGAAAAAACCATAGGGTTATATACAAAGGAATGGGCAGATAAATTAGATGATGCTTTATGGGCTTTTCGAACTGCTTATAAAACAACAATAGGTACAACCCCATATAAGCTCTTCTATGGAAAAAGTTGTCACTTGCCAGTAGAAATTGCACACAAAGCCTACTGGGCAATTAAAAATGTCAACTTAGATTTAGAATTTGTTGGTAAAAATCGATTTTGTCAATTAAATGAATTAGATGAACTTAGGAATTATGCATACTCAAACTCCGAAATTTACAAGGAAAGAATGAAAAACTTGCATGACAAACATATTAAACCTAATGAATTCCGAGTAGGAGATCAAGTTCTTTTGTTTAATTCACGACTTTGACTATTTCCTGGTAAATTAAAGTCTAGGTGGTCAGGACCTTTTTCCATCACCCATATTTTCCCACACGGTGCAGTAGAAATTAAATCTCGGAATGGAATTCCATTCAAAGTCAATGTCCAATGGCTGAAACTCTATCAAGGATTCATTGAGGATGAAGAGGAAGAAATCTCGCTTCAAACGGTCGAACAATAAAAACATCAACATCATACCTGGTGAGTTACGAACCTACAGGGATGACATCTTAATCGGTAAGTCTTCTAACCAAATTTTGGGAAAAACGAGGGCACTCACACGAGCACTAAAAAAAATTAAAAACTTTGCTCGGCACGAGGCCGTGTCCGCTAGACACGGGGCCGTGTCCGCGCAACTGTCGGGATAAATCCCCTTTTTCATAACAGTTACACCATTCCACACGCCCCGTTTCCCCGAAAACGCTCTGGTTCAAGGCGATTTTCTACAGATTTTCGACGTCTCCTATCATTCTAACAACATCAAGGTATGATTCTATCACCATTAGTAGTTAGATTAAGCATTTGCATGTAGTTAAAACTTCAAAATTTTGGGGGAAAATCTAGGGTTCTTGAACTACATCCGGATCGAACCTCAAATTTTTGCTTAAATCTGTTAGCATTTAGTTAGATAAGTATTATAGGAAGTAAATCCACTTGTATTGTTCAAAGATTCGCCCGATTTCTCACAAAAACCCCAAACCCATGTTTTTGAACCGAAAAAGATAAAATTGAATGGGTAAACGGGTTGTTTTGGGAAAAACGGCACTTGGGGTTTCATTTTCTGGGGAAACCGCACCTATTGGACAAAAAAATTTCAAGATTTCGAAACCGGGTCGAAAAATGATGATTTTGAGTAACAGACACCTGGACACGGGGCCGTGTCCGCTGAACACGGGGTCGTGTCCAGCTCACTGTTTGCGGTTTTGTCCGAAAATTCTATTGTTTCATGCTAACTTTTGGTGTATTCTTTCAGATGTCAAGGAAATTCACGAGGTTCAACGCAAATGAGCTCGATGCTAGGGCTAGATACGAAGTACTTCAAACAAGACCGGAAGAATACCCAAGACAAGCATGCATGGATTTGTTAGCATTGGTGAACCAACTTGACCGCTTCAACAACCTAGTCACCGGACCACTAAGAGTCACCCTAACCACTCGACTTCGATCAGTCCACGAATGCGCTATGGAATTCTATAGCACCTTCACGTTCAATTCAAGGTGCGACCCATTTGACAATGATGGGGTAGCATTCTGATGTGGTGGAACTAGGTACTCGATTTCAATGGCACAATTTGGGTCGATAGTCGGGCTGTATGCGGAGGAAGATGCGGGTAATGAAGAAAACACCGGAGGGGTGCGAGAGTTGGATGAGAACGAACGCCAAACCGCATGGGCTCCGATTGGTGAAGGGCACTACAACCCGAGCAGCACTAAGAGCACTAAGCTAAGGGACCCGCTTTACCGTTACATTCATAGAGTCCTTGCTTACTCTCTTAGCCAAAGGCATGATAGCAGTGGCGTTATGGGGTTGAGAGATGTGGTGGTCCTTCATTGCATTCATACCCGCAGACACCTAGATGTTCCATACCTCTTGCTCCGTAACATGCATCTAAACCGACTTGCTACTTCACCAACCCCTATCTTCTTCGGGGGGTGGGTATACCGTCTCTTCAAGCACTTCACGAACATACCTAGGTCCTTCGAAAGGAGTCCATGGTCGGGAAGAGTGGATGTACACATCTGCCGCTCCATGAACCTAATTTATGAGGCTGAAGACGGATCGGTTAGCTTCCAAAGGATGCAGGGGCATGCATGGAACCCGCAAGAGGCACTCGTCCTTCACGCTCCACAACATCATCAGTACCAGTACCAGCCCCATGGTGATCCGGGCCAATCCTCCTCACAAGGAGGTGGTTTTCCTAACTTCCAAAGTTTACATGATTTATTGCAGAAAAACCTCATGTGCACCAGGAACACCTTTTTTTTGGGTAAAGGGTTTACCCCGGTGATTTTATAAATTTCACAAACTAAAAACATGTAGTATGGAAGCATTCCATACTAGATCATAGATGGGACATCCCCCCAAACTATGGAAAAACCAAAAAAAAAAACAGAAACACAATTCAAAACAAGTGTGCACCAGGAACACCTATAACATGGCGAGCAACACGTACAATCGGGTTGGAGCAATCGAGAGAAACATATCCGATATCCAAGATGATATTGGAAATATCCGGGAGTACATTGCGGGGCACGGTGGAGGAGATGATGATGATGAGGATGAAAACATGGACTAGGCGGGGGAAGCTGAAGCGGTTGGTTGTGATCACACAGGTTAACCCCCCTTTTATCTTGAACAATTTCATGCCTGCGTGCCGAGTGTTAAACAATTTACTTTCCTTTAACTTTTTATTTTCTGCATTTCTTTTCTTTTTAACTTTGTGACATGGATGTTGAACTTGGTAATTTAGGATGTTTGCTATGGTTTGGTGTAGTGTTTATTGCTAAAACAGGTACATACGAGGCTTAGAGCACTAAACCTTAATGCTACTAAAACCAGGACAGGAAAACCAGAGCCAGAAACCTGTTTTTCAACCTTGCAGATTGTCTACACGGGGTCGTGTCCAGCCGACACGCCCCCGTGCCCACTACCCCAGGCCTACTGTTTGTCTAAATCTGGAGACTTACGACAAATACGAGGCCGTGTCCATTCGACACGCCCCCGTGTCCACCTTTTGTAAGTATTCGTTACTGGCACCTGCACACGGGGTCGTGTCCATCAGACACGGGGCCGTGTCCAGGCGCCCAGTAACACATTTTTTACTTTTTAACACCTTTTTACACATTCAATCAACCTAAAAACTTATTTTTGGGACACATTGAGGACAATGTGTAATTTAAGTGTGGGGGGATGCTAAAACCTTGAATTTTGCAAGTCCTAACTACAAGCCTTACACAAAACTCTATTGGAACCGCTAATCACCCCAATTTTTTTTCAAAAACTTTCATTTTTTTACTTGTCTAGGTTTAACTTGGGGAATTCAAGTTTAAAAAAGGTTATATTTTTACAAATTTACAACCGATAGCGTCGTGATAAAAAGAACCAACATAAGAAAATTATGAAACGGCATGACAAGCTTAGTTAAAAATTTGATTATATATACTTGATCACATAAAAACCCATTCCCACAAAAGTGAGTTTTGAGCCTTTATTGAGCATACAAATAAATATCTTTAAACTAAATGCTCATTTTTCGTTTCTTGTGTGAATAGCTGCTTGGTTCTTACGACTCTAGAACTTGCCACAACGATACATTCCCGGTCCTTACCAACTTAAACCCGAGTAAGTAAATGATGGAGGCATTAGGACTAACCCTTTTTATTTCAACACCATTATTTTTCTTTTTTTTTACCACCTACCCAAAATTCCCCTAGTTAGCCCCTTTGAGCCTAAACCTTTTCATTTCATAACCCATACCAAACACCCTTTCACCCACCAAAACCCTTTTTATTTTTAACCTTTTATTTTAGTAACAAGCTCGGTATTTCGTATGACTTTTCAAAAAAAATGTTGATAATGAAGCAAAAGAGAAATAAACAAACAAGTTTATCAAAAATAGCTTTGTTTGAATAAAAGCTTCATCAAAATAAAAGTTGCAAAAATAAAAAGTCTTGCGAAAACCGACACTTGTTACGATTTTTGCCCTTTCTACTAACCACTAACCCAACCACCTACTTTTAACCCAAGCCTAACCCTTCACCCCAAAAGTACTCTTGATATTTACAAAGGTATAGAGTTAAAAAAGGAGGAGGATTGATTGCTTGGCAAGCCTATGGTAGGAGTAAGTTTCATGCCGCTCTCGAGTGATTCACTAAAATACATCTTCGGCCAAGTGTTGAGTGATCCCCCGTGAGGTATGTGAACTTGTATATAAATAGAATTTTAAAAAGGCATGTTATGCCCTAATAAGTAATTTATATTATGAAAAGTTTTAAATAAATCATGACGAATAGGATTGTAAATAAATAAAAATAAAACTTAATAAAGAATCTTGGAAATCCCGACACTCTATGACAAGCCCAAAAACCTTCTCTTCTACCCATTCCATTTGGGAGTGTAAGCCACATTATAAAGAGTTTTGCTTGAGGACAAGCAAAGATTCAAATGTGGGGGTATTTGATGTGTGCAAAATGCAACATATAAATTACATCAATTGTGGCATAAAACTAACCCTTTTTTTAGTACTAATGTTGGAAAAAGTGTGCTTTTGTCTTCCTTTTGTATTTTCAGGATTAAATGAGCTCAAATTAACAAAAGAATCAAAAAGACAGCTAAATCTAACATAAATACATGAAAAGGAATAAAAGAGACATGCCCGACCCCACGACAGCATCTTCCAAAGCAAAACAAGAGAACAGAAGGCTGAACACGCCCCGTGCTCAGTGAACAGGGGGCGTGCCCATGTGCCAGCATAAAAGACAAAGCTATAGAAGCTTCTATCGCCCACCACGGGGCCGTGCTCAGCGGACACGGGGCCGTGGTCAACTATAAGATTCGCAGAATCCAGGCAAATCTTGATAGTACAGATATGCTTCTGCACACGGGGGCGTGCCTAGCGGACACGGGGGCCTGGTCAACTAATGTAGACAAACTGCAATTAATGAAGACAGAGAAGAGGATGGACACGGGGCCGTGCCCGAGCTTCTGTTCGGCCTATAAATTGGAGTGCTTGGCTCAAGTTCAAACCATCCCTTAGCACACCACCTCTCTCACACTTCACCCACCACCACCATCATCCATTGTCCATCATAGAGTGTGTGAGTCATCTCGGGATCCAAGATTGATCGTAAGAGTTCTTGACAATCAAGGCCATGTTTGCCTAAGTCTCTTACATCACTTGGAGAAGACAAAGTGTCTAGTGTAATACTTTTTATTTTTAATCTTTTCGCACTTTTTACTTGGTTATGTATTAATGACTTTAATAACTAGTTTCTTATGTTAAAGGTGATTTTTCCTTATCGTTTGTCCGTGGTGTCTTGCCATTATTTTACTGTATATATAAAATAAAAGATTTTCACCATTCATATATCCACGGTCTATATGGAGGTATGTTGGCTACCTGGTCGGGGGTTAAGGGAACGGTTTGGTAAGAGTCTTGCCTTGTTCAGTGTATAGATCCTGCAAGGACCTGGGTCAAATTTAGTAGGACCTCCTTCAATACTTAACGGTATTGGATGGCAGGGGTCCAAACTCTTTGATCCCCTCATATGTAAGTTACTATTAATACTTTAACCCGGCTACTTAGGACTGTATCCCTGCTGACTCAGACTACTTAGCCGAGGGTAACGTCACCTTCAAAAGAGGGGCCTACCATAATATGCATTAATAACTTAATTAATTATCTTTCAATAATCCGACCCTTTAGGATTGTATCCTTGCTGACTCAAACTACTGGGTTGAGGGTAACGTCACCTTCAAAAGAGGGGCCTACTACAATAACTAAGATAATCTCTTAAAAAGTGCAAAAGTGCGGAAATAATCAAAGGTTACACTATACATGAGTCGGATCCAAGTGATTCATCTTATCTATCTGTTTTTTATTTTTATTTTATTTTATTTTTCAGCATTTTAGTTAGTTTTATTTTTCTTGTTTAAAAACCTTTTTCTAACTTTTGATTTGATTAGACGTTGAGGATAAATCGGTACTAAAAGCTCTTGTGTCCTTGGATGACCTCGGTATCTTACAAACACTATACTACGCTCACGATGGGTGCACTTGCCCATATGTGTGTCTAGTGTTAGTAAATATCGTGTTTTATAAATTTAAAACTTGGCTAAAGAAAGTGTAAAAGGGCTTAAAATATACTTAAACTTATATACACACTTCACACGCATCAGTAGGACCCACCCCCTCTTGGCCACTTGATAAAAGATCTTGGATATTTCACCTACTTGTGCAAGTGGTGAAAGTTTGAGGCTTTTAACAACTAGTAACTTGATTTACTAAGCTCATTACCTCATATTTTCACTATAATTTACACACACTTAAGAACTCTCTCAACCTTCATCATTTTAGCCAAGAACACCCACCAAAAAAGTTTCATTTTCTAGCCTTTCTTTGATGATCAAGATGGAGTTTGATGGAACTTAGGAGGATCTAAAGCAACCACAACTTGAAGAAGTGATTTCCTTCAATTCAAGATCTTTCAAGCATCAAGATCAACATTTTTCTTTGCTTTTATCATCATCTAGATCATCCCTAGCCACAAGAGCTAGAATTGAGCCTCTAAATCCATTTTTCATACTTATTTATGTATTTATTGTTTAAAGATCAAGTTATAACTAAAACAATCATACAAAATAAGATGAAAATACAAAGAAGCAAAATAAAAATCATGATACATAAGATTGCTTATGTTGTGATTTAAAGCTTATTACTTGCATATTTGATCTAGTTACGATGAATATTATATGAATAACTTGTTAGATGATGTTTAAAAACATGATCTAACAAGCGTACATGAAAATGTTAAAAGGGTTATGTTAAACATAATGTTTAAATGGATGATCATAATCTTCGATATTATTAAAGTGAATAAGGTTTTTCACTAAAAATAATGCTTTTACAAGATTTATAAAAAGAAACATACAAGATGGGTTTTGTATAAAAGTTCAAAAAACTAGAAGTAAAGTATGTTTTTTGAACTAGTAAACATATGTAAAGATCATACAAAAACCCTACATGATTGTGAGTTCATCTTGTTAAGTTTATGTTATAAATCTCATGTGCTTTTTTTCTTAGAAATAAGATGAGCAAATTGTTGGTGATTTTGAAAAGAAAAAGAAATGTTTTATTAAACATGGCAAAGCTTATATTTCAAAGGAAATATGGCCAATTTTTCTTAGAAATCATATGTTATAAAAACTATCATTTTTTACAAATCTTTACTAGAATGAAAGATTTGAAAGAATAGTTTTATAAAAACAAAACTAGATATAAATATATATTTTTGAGAAAATATATATTTAGAGATCCTAACAACTTATGTTCTATGTGTTATTTGATTGTATTAGTTATATACATGAAAGTTAGGAACTTGAATACAATGATACAAATAAACACAAGACACGTTACAACTAAAGTCTTACAAGACTACACATAAATACATCTTAAAAGCAAATTACGGACGATCCAAGTATTCGGACACAACTTATGGACAAATCGGACTTACGGATAAATAAACGGACTATATAAGTATTTCGGACTACAATTTATAATATATCAAAGACTTGGTAACTACATTTTCTAAACCGAACAAGTAACCATATATTTTCTACAAGTATACAAAATATATTACTTGTGGCTTAACTTAAAAATGTATTGTTTTTGAAATATATAAAAATATATATATATTTCCTAACATTTAAAATATATTATTTTAGTGAAAGACTAAAATTATGTTTTTTAGAACAACTCTTAAAAATAGATTATTTTTAAGATGATTTTTATACCTTTTTACCAAGTATAGATTATCTATTCCTATGGAATATATCTTAGAATATATAAGTATATATATTCTAAGAATACAAGATCAAGTATAATAAACACAAGAACATACGTATTCCTATATGTGCAACTATATATTCACTCACATCACCTAACACTTAGTGAAAG
This sequence comes from Helianthus tuberosus, assembly GCA_030545235.1. Classification (NCBI taxonomy): domain Eukaryota; kingdom Viridiplantae; phylum Streptophyta; class Magnoliopsida; order Asterales; family Asteraceae; genus Helianthus; species Helianthus tuberosus. The sequence continues at coordinate 125,434,801 of CM060376.1, read as the reverse complement.
TACAATTATACAAGTATGATACTTAATCAAAGATACATAGTTATGTATATAATTACTCATAATACAAGTATGCCCATACATGGGAATTATTCATACGCATACAGTTCACTCATACGAGACACATTCATACATATACAATTTATTCATACGAGACACGAAGTCAAGAAGTATACATGTAACACCCTGAAAATATAAAACTTTATATTAGAATTATAAAGTATTAAAATAAACAAGAACAAACTAACCAGGAATAAATAACCCAGTTAGTTATGAGTCTTGTGGTAACATATAAGTGGATTAAAACACCTAAAATATAAATTAAACAAGACTTAAGTTGTTAAACTGAAACTTGAATTATTAAAACAAAATAATCTACACTAAACACATACTTAAGTGTGTGTCTGGTCGATCATAAACACAGGGGCGAACAAGGACTCCCCCACCAAACCCTAGCTTATGCCAAATTGATCAAATTGAAGGTTCAAATCAGTTTCAAATCGATTTTCAAGCACAATTAGTGATCACCTCGTTGAAGGGATCATAAGGTATGCAAAATTTTGGTGTTTTGATTCATCTCAAATTCTAGGTAAATTGTGAAAATCGAAATTTAGCTTGATTATGTGATGTTTAGATGAAACTTGTGATGAAAACAAGTTTAAGAATGAATCCTAGTTGATAATTTACAAGAATCATGTTTTAAATTATGAAAATTATGATAACCCATTCATAGTTAAATGGGTTTTGCAAAAAGATGAACACAAGAATTATGATTACAAGAAATAGTATTACTTGAATTCTATATAATGATTTTGGTGATTGTATGCATGCATGACATGATGAAATCGAAATATGTGATTATAATTGGCGAAAATAACAAGTTCTGAACTTGATTCTAGTTATGTAAAAATTAAACCCGTTAGGTGTTCGTTAAAATGCCTAAGTGAGGAATAAAGTTTTAAAGTCGGATGAAAACGCATGTTTGATTGTTATAGCAAATTATGCGTTAAAGTTTACAAAAATGGTTCTAAATTGGTTGTGAATTGAACTCTTTAGGCAAATAATCCAGATCGTCGAGTGGACAAGCCGGAGGGGATACGCGCTTAAAAGGGTGCTCTAAAGGTATGCGACTTTGGTCCCGTTACATTATGCATAAACGTTTTGATTTAGCTTGTTAATGGTGTCATGGGGTAGTATATACGTTTGGTGTGTCATTGAAGTGGCGAAGCTCACTCGACAATCAAACGGGTCGAAATAATGGTTGGAAATAGTTTGGCTTGTCATTAAAGTGATGGTCTTCACTCGACAACCAAACGGGTCAAAACTATGTCTTTAAAACGATCATGTGTGTAGAGACTTGAAAGTCTCACATCATGCTAGTGTTAGATAGTAATACGCCAATGAATTGGTTATGCTAATTTAAGCTTACGAATCTGAGATATCGGGTCAAACGATAAAAATCAATTGTAAGTATTGCTTGAAGCAGTATGCTTGAATTTTGAGAAAACAAGCATGAAATTCTAGTGTGAGCGTAAAGCCATGTAATGACATGGATACGCCAAGATTTACAAGTCTGTGGATTTGGGTAATTAAGTTTAGTATGTCCAGGAATTGAATAATGAAATTATGCACACATAGCTAATGGGTCGAATAATCGAAACAAGGATTTTTTGAACCATTGTTCGTAAACCGGGTTTCATTATGTGAAATTTACATGATTAGATCCGTAATTTTATTACGGACGCATAGGAAAAAGAATTGACCAAAACGGACAAGCAGGTAAAAAGTTATGCTAGTTAAAGTTAGAATTTTTATAAATTTCGGAGCTGGGCAATTATGCAAGTCCAGAAACTGGACCTGCTGGGAAACGTGCTCCCCCGCACCATGCAAAGGGGTTACTTGATGTTGGCACGACACGCGGGGCCTCCCGCGGCACGCGAAAGTTTCACTTGAGTCTGTCGCGTGGCGCGACAGACCAAAAATCAAGATTTTATTTTTTTGTTATACGTATGCTATTGGGACTTGTCTATGCTTATTATAACATTGTCAAAACTAATAATTGATGTGGTTTTGACCTTAGGTAATGCTCATTTCATTTCGGATGCCGATCAAGCAAGAAATCAAGAACCGAACACAAGTTTTGAAGCTTCCGCGCTAATCTAATCATGTTTAGAAATGTTGTTTTGTAAACACTACTAAATGTTGAATGTTTTTAAACTAGAAAGTTGGTTATGTTAATACCCTATAACAATGTACATCTTAGTTATTAACTAAGTTTTTGATAATTATGCATTTGGTTTTAAAAAAAAGTGCGTATTTTATAATAAAATAATGAGTATATAAGACGGGTGTTACAAGTTGGTAATCAGAGCTCAAGGTTGTTAACAAAGTGTGTTCGGTTCAAGCTTGATCAAACATCCGATAAGAGTTAATTATTTTAGTAGACTTATTAAATGTAGAAGGGGAAATATGAGTTGACGTGCACGGGAAGAGCGTGTTAACACGCTCAAACCCAGAAGTGCACTAAATGAGAACAGTTAAAGCAAGTTATGAACTTGGCTAAACCAAAGCAAATAAAATATATATTATAGATGAAATGTTAAACGATTGGTCTAAACATTTCAGTTTCAAAAGATGACGGAAAAAGGTAATAATGATGCGGTGCCGATAGTCACCGAGCAAATGAAAGAAGTGATTGCCGAGGAAGTAGGAAAGGCAATCGAAAATAGCCTATCCGATTTTATAGATAAGATCCAAAACACGGTACTTTCGGTAGTCGAAGAGAGAATCAAGAAGTTGGAAGATATTACCAACACAGCAAAGGAAAAATCTGGAGAGCGCAAGGGTTCCTCATACAAGGAATTCATGGCATGTAAACCACCACTTTATAATGGAGAGGTGGATCCGATAATATGCCAACGATGGTTAAGCGATATTGAGGGGGTGTTTGAGAGAACCCACTGCGACACAAACGACTTCGTAGCTTATGGCACGGGTCAGCTGAGAGGTCAAGCAAATGATTGGTGGGATAATAAGAAAAAGGAGATTGGAAGCGAAGCGGCAAGGGCAATGACATGGGACGAGTTTAAGGTACCATTCCTTAAACACCACAGTCCCAAGGCAATTATCAACCGAATCAAGGAGGAATTTATTCAGCTAAGGCAAAAAGGTGAATCTATCGATAAGATCACGGGGATCTTTCTCGACAAACTGAGATTTTGTGACGAGTTAGTGACGTCCGAAGAACAGAAAGTGTATTATTATTATTATAATATGCTGAGTGCAGAATATCAGGAGTTTATGACTCCCTTGAAATACGAAACTCTCACCGAAATCATAAACACTGCTCGAGAAAGGGAGATAGAGCTGAAAAAGCAAATCGAGTGAGGCGAACGAAGGGCACAAGTTGTTAATCTAAGCCATACAAAGAAGGAGCGTACAACAGAGTCGTCTAAGAAACAAGATGGGAAATGCGGGTCACCGAGTTGTAAGGTCTGTGGTAAAGGGTACAAGGGCGAGTGTCAGTTCAAAGATAAGTCGTGCCCCATATACACGAAGACAGGGCATACGGCTGCGTTATGCCCGGGAAAGTTTCAGTTTGTTATAAGTGCTACCAGCCGGGTCATAAGAAATCAGAGTTCCCCGAGTTAATTGGGAAGAAGGATGGCAAGGATTCACAAGCAGAAACTCCAAAAGCAAAGGCCAGATCCTTCCAGTTAACCGCGGCCGAGGCAAAGATGGAACCTGATGTGGTCTCAGGTATATTCGCCATAAATTCAATTCCCGCACATGTGTTATTTGATACGGGTGCGAATAAATCCTTTATTTCACATGGATTTATTCGACATCCTTCATTTGTATTATCAAAATTACCTATGCCTTTAGAAGTAGAAATAGGTGACAACAAAAGTTTTATCGTATGTGATGTATGTCAAGATTATAAAATGAGTATCGATGGTGAAGAATACTCAATAGACCTGATCCCGATGTCGATGGGAGAATTTCAAGTAGTGGTCGGGATGGATTGGTTATCCAGACATCACGCGAAGGTCGTGTGTTTCCGCAAGGAGATAAAACTAACGTCTCCAAGTGGAAAACACGTTACCATCTATGGCGAAAAAGGGGGCAATCCCGTAATGTGCTCAATGTTAAAAGCTCACAAACTCATGAAGCGCGGTTGTAGAGCGTTCATGATATACACAAACGAACTAGTCAAGGGATCGTTAAAGATTGAAGACGTACCGGTGGTACGTGAGTATGCTGATGTGTTTCCAGAAGATTTACCGGGAATACCGCCTGAACGGGAAGTAGAGTTCGGGATCGAATTGATTCCTGGCGCGAAACCTGTGGCCAAGGCGCTATATCGGCTCGCGCCATCGGAACTACAAGAGTTGATGTCTTAGATTCAAGACCTGCTCAACAAGGGGTTTATTAGGCTGAGTGTGTCTCTGTGGGGTGCACCGGTGCTATTTGTGAAGAAGAAGAAGGATGGGAGCATGTGAATGTGTATCGCTTACCGAGAGTTAAATAAACTCACGGTGAAAAATCAATACCCGATCCCAAGAATTGATGACTTATTTGACCAACTGCAAGGTGTAAGTTGGTTCTCCAAGATTGACCTTAGATCGGGATATCATCAGTTGAAAGTCAATGAGGAGGATATACCAAAGACGGCCTTTCGTACACGGTACGGACATTATGAATTCCTCGTGATGTCTTTTGGATTGACCAATGCGCTCGCGGCCTTCATGGACCTCATGAACCGGGTTTGCAAGCCGATGTTGGACAAGTCGGTGATAGTATTCATCGACGACATCTTGATATATTCAAAGAATGAAGCAGAACACGCAAGCCATTTACGTGAAGTGTTGGAGACGCTCAGAAGAGAGAAATTATATGCAAAATTCTCGAAATGCGCTTTCTGGTTACGAGAAGTACAATTTCTCGGGCACATTATTAGTGCGGACGGGGTGTTGGTGACCCGTCAAAAATAGAAGCAGTGGCGAGATGGAATCCTCCGAAGAATCCTTCGGAAATCAGAAGCTTTTTGGGGCTTGCAGGATATTATAGGAGATTCATACAAGATTTCCCCAAGATTGCTACGCCGTTGACCAAACTAACTCGTAAAGGCCAAAAGTTTATTTGGGGCGAAGATCAAGAAAAAGCGTTCCAAACGCTTAAAGAAAAATTGACCCACGCTCCGGTATTGACATTGCCGGATGGAGTTGATGATATGGTGGTTTACTCGGACGCGTTACATTCGGGACTTGGGTGCGTTTTGATGCAACGGGGCAAGGTTATAGCCTATGCCTCGAGACAACTAAAGACTCATGAAAAGAATTACCCTACACACGACCTCGAATTGGCGGTGGTGGTATTTGCCTTAAAGATATGGAGGCATTATTTGTATGGGTTAAAATGCACTATCTTTACCGACCATAAAAGTTTGAAATATTTCTTCGACCGGAAGGAATTAAACATGAGATAAAGGCGGTGGTTAGAAATAGTCAAAGATTTCGATTGTGATATACATTACCATCCCGGGAAAGCTAATGTGGTGGCGGATGCGTTGAGCCGAAAGGTGGACTATACTCCAATCCGAGTACGATCGATGCAATTAATGGTGACATCGGGTCAACTTGAACAAATCCGAAAATCTCAAGTTGAAGCAATGAAATAGGAAAACTTGAAGAAAGAAAGAATGGTGGGCCAGATGAAAGAATTGGTGGATGGTAACAACGGGTTAAAGACTCATTTCAGAAGGATGTAGGTCCCAAATTCGTGTGGAGTCAAGGCGCTCCAGTTTAACGAAGCTCATAAATCCCGTTATTCTATCCATCCGAGGGCAACCAAGATGTATAACGATTTAAAGCAAAACTATTGGTGATCCAGAATGAAAAGAGATGTAAAATATGTAGAGAAGTGCTTTACTTGTTTACAAGTCAAAGCAGAGCACCAAAAACCATATGGTAAGTTACAACTGTTGGACATCCCAGTTTGGAAATGGGAACAAATCACAATGGACTTGTTGACCAAACTGCCCAAAACCAACCGCGGATACGATGCTATATGGGTAGTTGTGGATAGATTGACAAAAAGTGCTCACTTCATTCTGATTCGTGAGACTTATACGTCCGAAAGATGTCAGAGGTGTATACCAATGAAATAGTGGCATGCCACGGAGTACCGATATCCATCGTGTCCGATAGGGATACTCGGTTTACTTCGAACTTTTGGCACGAATTCCAAAAGCGAATGGGGATTAAATTGTTCATCAGCAGAGCGTACCATCCACAAACAGATGGGCAAAGCGAATGGGGAAAGAACAATACAGACGTTGGAAGATATGTTACGGGCATGTATTACCGACTTCGGGGGAAGTTGGGATGTCTATCTTCCGCTAGTCGAGTTTTCATATAATAATAGTTACCATGCAAGCATCGGTATGGCTCCGTACGAGATGCTTTACGGTAGAAAATGCCGAACCCTGGTGTGTTGGGATGAGGTTGGTCCACGCGATCTTGCACATAAGGATGTAGTCTGAATCACAAATGAGAAAATTGATTTGGTCCGAGCCCATTTGAAAGCGGCTCAGGATCGACAAAAATCGTACGCAGACAAAAGAAGGAGGCCGATTGAGTTTCGAGTTGGTGATAAAGTCATGCTAAAGGTATCTCCGTGGAAGGGGATTATTCGGTTCAGAAAATGGGGGAAATTAAGCCCAAGGTTTATTGGGCCATTTATAATTCGTTGAACGGATTGGTAAGGTCGCATACCGTCTCGAACTACCCGATGAACTGAGTGGAATTCATAGCACATTCCACGTATCACATCTCCGGAAATGTCTAGCCGATGAAACAGCTTATATCCACTACGATGACATTGAGGTGGATAATAGTCTTAACTATGCGGTGAAGCCGATAGCAATTCTAGATCGCAAAGTGAAAAGCTTAAGGAACAAAGAGATTAACCAAGTAAAGGTCAAATGGGAACACAGAAAGGGTTCGGATACCACATGGGAGTCCGAAGAGGAGATGCAACGACTCTACCCTACACTATTCGGTACGTACTATGGTTTCGGGAACGAAACCCTTTTTAAGGGGGTGGACTTGTAACACCCCGAAAATATAAAACTTTATATTAGAATTATACAGTATTAAAATAAACAAGAACAAACTAACTAGGAATAAATAACGCAGTTAGTTACGAGTCTTATGGTAGCATATAAGTGGATTAAAACACCTAAAATATAAATTAAACAATAGTTGAGTGACTTAAGTTGTTAAACTGGAAACTTGAATTATTAAAACAAAATAATATACACCAAACACACACTTAAGTGTGTATCTGGTCGATCATAAACACGGGGGTGAACAAGGACTCCCCCACCAAACCCTAGCTTGTGCCAAATTGATCAAATTGAAGGTAGTGATCACCTCGTTGAAGGGATCATAAGGTATGCAAAATTTTGGTGTTTTGATTCATCTTAAATTCTAGGTAAATTGTGAAAATCAAAATTTAACTTGATTATGTGATGTTTAGATGAAACTTGTGATGAAAACAAGTTTAAGAATGAATCTTAGTTGATAATTTGCAAGAATCATATTTTAAATTATGAAAATTATGATAACCCATTCATTGGTTAAATGGGTTTTGCAAAAAGATGAACATAAGAATTATGATTACTAGAAATAGTATTACTTAAATTCTATATAATGATTTTGGTGATTGTATGCATGCATAACATGATGAAATCAAAATATGTGATTATAATTGGCGAAAACAACAAGTTATGATCTTGATTCTAGTTATGTAAAAATTAAACCCGTTAGGTGATTGTTAAAATGCCTAAGTGAGGAATAAAGTGTTAAAGTCGGATGAAAACGCATGTTTGATTGTTATAGCAAATTATACGTTAAAGTTTACAAAAAGGGTTCTAAATTGGTTGTGAATTGAACTCTTTAGGCAAAGAATTCAGATCGTCAAGTGGACAAGCCGGAGAGGATACACGCTTAAAAGGGGTGCTCTAAAGGTACGCGACTTTGGTCCCGTTACATTATGTATAAACGTTTAGATTTAGCTTGTTAAGGGTGTCATAGTGTAGTATATGCGTTTGGTGTGTCATTGAAGTGGCGAAGCTCACTCGACAATCAAACGGGTCGAAATAATGGTTGGAAATAGTTTGGCTTCTCATTAAAGTGGTGGTCTTCAATCGACAACCAAACGGGCCAAAACTATGTCTTTAAAACGATCATGTGTGTAGAGACTTGAAAGTCCCACATCATGCTAGTGTTAGATAGTAATACGCCAATGAATTGGTTTTGCTAATTTAAGCTTACGAATCCGAGATATCGGGTCAAACGATAGAAATCAATTGTAAGTATTGCATGAAGCGGTATGCTTGAATTTTGAGAAAACAAGCATAAAATTCTAATGTGAGCGTAAAGCCATGTAATGGCGCGGATACGCCAAGATTTACAACCCTGGGGATTTGGGTAATTAAGTCTAGTATGTCCAGGAATTGAATAATGAAATTATACACACATAGCTAATGGGTCGAATAATCGAAACAAGGATTTTGTGAACCATTGTTCGTAAACCGAGTTTCGTTTTGTGAAATTTACATGATTAGATCCCTAATTTTATTACGGACGCATAGGAAAAAGAATCGACCAAAATGGACAAGCATGTAAAAAGTTATGCTAGTTTAAAGTTAGAATTTTTACAAATTTCGGAGCCGGGCAATTATGCAGGTCCAAAAACTGGACCTGCTGGAAAACGTGCTCCCTCGCGCCAAGCGACGGGGTTACTTGATGTTGGCGCGACATGCAGGGCCTCCCGCGGCACGCGAAAGTTTCACTTGAGTCTGTCGCGTGGCGCGACTGACCAAAAATCAAGATATTATTTTTTTTGTTATGCGTGTGCTATTGGGACTTGTCTATGCTTATTATAACATTGTCAAAACTAATAATAGATGTGGTTTTGAACTTAGGTAATGCTCATTTCATTTCGGATGCCGATCAAGCAAAAAATCATGAACCGAACACAAGTTTTGAAGCTTCCGCGCTAATCTAATCATGTTTAGAAATGTTGTTTTGTAAACACTAACAAGTTTTTGATACCCTATAACAATGTACATCTTAGTTATTAACTAAGTTTTTGATAATTATGAATTTGGTTTTAAAAAAAGTGCGTTTTTTATAATAAAATAATGAGTATATAAGACAGGTGTTACAATACACATACAATTTATTCATACGAAACACAAAGTTCGTGATAACCTTAAGACAGCTAGAAGTCATCAAAAGAGTTACGCGGACCCAAAACGCAAGCCCTTGGAATTTCAAGTCGGTGATCGAGTATTACTTAAGGTCTCACCTTGGAAAGGTGTGATCAGATTTGGAAAGAAAGGAAAACTTGCACCTAGATACGTTGGACCATTCAAGATCGTCGAAAGAATCGGTAAGGTAGCCTACAGACTTGAGTTACCTCCTGAACTTGGAAATGTTCATCCAACTTTTCACGTGTCCAATCTCAAGAGGTGTTTAGCTGATGAGAACCTCCACATACCGCTTGACGAAATTCGTGTTGACAAAACACTGAAATTTATTGAGAAGCCAGTGGAAATCAAGGAACGTGAAGTCAAGTGGCTTAAACGCAAGCGCATTCCTTTGGTCAAAGTTCGCTGGGAAGCTAAACGTGGACCCGAGTTTACTTGGGAACGCGAAGATCAAATGAAGGCGAAATATCCGCATCTTTTCCCACGAGTCTCCTCTAAATAAATTTCGGGACGAAATTTCCACAAGTAGGGGAGACTGTAACATTTGTGCTTGTAATCATTGTGAACAGTTCTATTATCAATAAAACTATGTTATTTGATCCCAATGTTTGTTTGGTTGTGTTTTACATTTTTCATGTTTTGACTTTTATTCAATTTCAAACTCTACATCGCTTTCTGGAGAGTTATACGCAAACTGATGCGTAAACGTAATCAGTTTAGTGCGAAAAATACTCCGGAACATCAACATACACTTAACATACCTTAAATAACCTTTACATAACTTAGAAATAAGTTTTGAAGGCTTTGGAATGGCAAAAACGAGTTAATTCGCTTACAGGGAATAAACTTGACAAACTGTGAAAGTATGCCAATTTGAACTGTAACGAACATTCCGGAACATGACCATAAGTTAAAAACACCTTAAATATCCTTTATATAGCTTAGAAATAGGCTTTGAGGGGTACGGTGTGCTAAAATAAACTTTTGGGTCATTCAGGGACTAAAAGCGTCAAAAAGTGCACAAGTTTGCATTTCCGCGCATAACTTACGTTCTGAATTCATCCGGACATCCAAAAATTTATGTAAGCACTAAAATATTTTATTTTAATGTTTGGCATAAGAAAAATCCATTCGTCACGCCATTTGGATCGTTTTTCGCGCTTATGCGCATTTCCGCCGTAATTAACCGAACATCGCAACCGTACGGCTAAACGAACCGACATCCGAGATATTTTTGAGCACATTTTAAGTTCCCTATACATTAACTTCATTTTAGAGCTTTGAAATGGGGTTAACGGGCCTTAAACGCGTCGGAAATGACCTTATAACACAACGGGGACCAAAACTGTAAATCTGCCAAACTTGGTCCTTGCGCACCTCAACAATGTGAGTGTTGCGGTGCGCAAGCAGGGGCCAGATGTAGCAAAACGTTTTTTTCAGCTGTTAATAGCCCTTAAACACTCCCCAAAGGCCAAGTGCCACATGTTAATCTCTTGTGGTGGGCAAAATCAGTTACCACAACATTCCGACAAGTGTACGGGCAAGATCATTCCCTCTTCTCCAAGAAACGATCCTAACGGTAAAACCGAAATCTATAAATACCCATCACATTTTCACTCATTCCTCACAAGAATCTGATTTGAGAAGCTCTAAGTTGAAACCTTTGTTTCATACCTGAGCTACTTGAATCAAGATTAGCATTCAGGGACCCTTCGTAAGTGTTCCTTCGTTCTTTTATTGCTTTTCGAGTCCGAAAGTCACACTTTGTTTGACTTTCTGCATTGACCAGTTTATGGTCAATGCGAAGTTCGTTTGAACTTCGCAACGTGATTGTAATCACGATGGTTATAGTCCCTTGTGACTATGCCTACTGATTACCACGTTGTCTAGGGTCGTAAGGGTAAGCGATCTAATAAATCGCTTATATCTTCGAACCCGACCCATTTGGTCGATCATTAGGATCTGACCAAACACATTAGGTGACCATAGTATATAGGGAATAACCTTCCGAGGTTATACCTTATGGTCGCTTCGTTTAAGTAGTTGTATGATAGGTAGTTTATATGCCTTAGGTAAATTACCAAAATACCCCTTTGATGCCAAAATTCATTTTAAACATATGTAACACAACTTTTGACATCTAAACTGATTTGACAACAATATTAGGCATGTTAAGGCATATTCTACTTGTCATAGGACTAGTTAGGCGGTCCAAACGCGTTTCACGCGAACGACGCGTTAAAGTAGCATAAGCTACCTAAACGGGTCGTAATGGGTCGTAAGCACTTATGTTAGGTTTCATTTAGTATGTAGGCTTTGTTAAACCATATTACACGAGTCTCCATACTCGTTTGGTTTACGAACCCTCATTCTATCCGATCCTCCGATATAGGTCCGGTTTATTAACATAGTTACCTATATTAGGTGCCGTTTGATTCCGTGATCTCTAGCATTGCTTGGTGGTTATCTTAGGACTTCTGAGCAATCTCAAGTGAGTACATAGACCCCTCTTTTACTGTTTTCCAAACTGTTTTGGGGTGAAACACATGTGCCTACTTGTTACTTTCCTGCTTTCATGTTTTCACATCAAATACCTGCTATGTTTGTTAGTACATTATAGTACATGATTTCAATACATTTCATGCTATGTATGTCCATTGTGTGCATACTTAGTACATTGTTTTACATTACATTTCTGTTATGTATGTTTACTGATAGCATGCTAGCACATTGATTTACATGACTTTTCTGCTTTGTATGTTAACTTAGCATACTTAGTACATTGTTTTCATATGACATGTATACAACTGCTATAACATTTGGTTTGCACAAACGAGACTTATATACGTTCATTAACATTAGCTACGCCGCTCGGTAGTAAGTACTGGTACCATAGGACTTGACAAATCCCATTCCTGACATCTCGGGTTTGTTTGGATGTAAGGAATGACTGAATCCAAAAACATTACTTTTGATAACCTTGACTGAAAGGGTTATCCGACTGTCTCAAGGCTTGAATGTATGCGTTAACTTACCACATAAATGTTTGTATCAATGTAACATGCATTACTTTGCAAAACATAACTTTTTGATATATTCAAAATACTTTGTTTTGTACATTTTACATTTGGATTATGTGACAATACTTTAGTTACAATACATAACATTTGATACACATTACTTGACTACTTTTGAACTTATAAACATTTGACATGGCTTATACAAGGACTTTTGACTATTGGTTTAAACATAGACTTTATACATTGGTGGTTTGTTTAAGTGACTTAAGTAACGAGATGTGAGTAATATGATACAAGCATGGTGGATACGCCGCTGGTACTTCCTATATATAAGTGTTTGTATTATATTACATATCATAGCGTTATTTAAATCATTCAATTTGGACTTATACATTTTACACAAGTAACACGATTTTCACAAGACTTTGGTTTACAAACAATTTACTTTATACAACTCATTTTACTTGGTTATACATTTAACCATACATTATTCTTTTATTTATACATATCATTTGACCTTATCGCTTTTTAAATGACTTACTAAACAAAACAATTTACAAGGTTCATGACTGACTTTTACTAAACAACTTTTTCTTAAACTTAAGTCATGAATCCTATTTTCACAAAACCTATGTATCTCACAGGCATTTTTATGCTGACGTACCTATTTTCACATGTGTTTTCAGGAGCTTTTGCGTAGGACGATGATCGTGACACTAGGGCGGACCTGTGCCTTAGAGACTTAAAATGAAGATAGACTTAGTTTAATTATGTTATAAACTCTTTGATTCCTGTTTAAAACAATGTAACTCTTATGTTGATAAATAAAATACAACTTTGTATGCCATGGTTATGAAACAATTAATTATGTTACAACACTCCCCGACGTTTTCCGCCACGTTTTGTATGTTATACGTGGTCGGGGTGTGACATCCCATTCGATAGTAGTCGAAACAAAATCGTCTATGTTTGGATTGCTTCCTAATTCGTCACACATATTAATGTCCTCGCGAAACATTAATGATCAACGATTTCATTGACACTTTACATACTACATCTTTACATACTAGCTTTCATCTTATACAACTCACATTTTACAGATACATTTTATACAAATCACATTTTACAGATACATTTTATACAACTCACATTTTACAAGATACATCTTATACAACTAAACTGCATGAACTCGTAAACTTTTGTTGATGTTTTCAACTTAACATGTATTTCAGGGAATTAGTGGACCATGCAGATATTTCATTTCAAGAAAACAAGTATAAAGACTCCATGCCAACTTTTGAAGGGTTTGCCCGTTATATACCGCCTCTTTGCGGTGATATAGTGGTCAAAGCCTTGACATTTTAAGACTTGCATTTTGATGTATGAAACAATGAAAACTTATTTTCATTTGATGGTTTGTAACCAATACATTTAACTTATGTTGCGTTCTTTTGAAATGATTATGACAATGGCATTGGAGCTTGTTTTTATTCATTTAGTATGTTCACTTGTATTGTTATGCAATGAGAACCGATCAGATCACACCTCGTGCTTGGTGTGACACTACCTCCATAACGACAAGTGGAGTTTCGGATTGACTTGGTGCCAGGAGCAGCACCAGTGGCAAAGGCACCATGTCGGTTAGCTCCGTCAAAAATGCAGGAGCTATCAACTCAGCTGCAAGAGTTATTAGACAAGGGATTTATTCAGCCTAGCTTCTCACCTTGGGGAGCTCCGGTGTTGTTTGTTAAAAAGAAAGACGGTAGTTTTCGCATGTGCATTGACTAAAGGGAGTTAAACAAACTGACCATCAAGAACCGATACCCCTTACCGAGAATTAACGACTTGTTCGATCAACTACAAGGTTCAAGTTATTACTCCAAAATTAATTTGAGGTCGGGTTACCATTAGTTGAGAATACAAGAGGAAAGTATCCCCAAAACAGCCTTTTTGGACTCGTTACGGACATTACGAGTTTCTTGTTATGTCGTTCGGCTTAACCAATGCACCGGCAGTCTTCATGGACCTGATGAACCGCGTGTGTAAGCCATATTTGGATAAGTTTGTGATTTTGTTTATTGATGATATCCTAATATAATCGTGAACCAAGGAGGAGCATGAGCAACATTTGCGAACTATCTTGGAACTCTTGAAGAAGGAACAACTTTATGCGAGACTTTTGAAGTGTGAATTTTGGATTCGCCAATTCTTAGACCTTGTGGTAAATGAGAAGGGAATTCACGTCGACCCAGCCAAGATTAAGGCAATCAAAAATTGGGAGGCACCTAAGACCCCAACTGAGATCCGACAATTTCTGGGGTTAGCAGGCTACTACAGATGATTCATAGAGAACTTTTCGAAGATTGCTCAACCGCTAACGTCTCTAACCCAGAAGGAAAAGAGATTTTATTGGGGCGAAGAACAAGAGACGGCTTTTCAACTGTTGAAAGATAAACTTTGTGACACACCTATTTTGTCCTTGCCCGATGGAACCGATGGTTTCGTGGTCTACTGCGATGTGTCGCGACAAGGTCTTGGTTGCATGTTGATGCAACGGGACAAAGTCATCGCGTATGCGTCTCGTCAGTTAAAGGTGCATGAGAAAAACTATACCACACACGACCTTGAGCTAGGTGCGGTGATATTCGCGTTGAAGATCTGGCGTCACTACTTGTATGGTACTCGTTGCACTATCTTTACAGATCACAAGAGTTTGCAGTGTTGTATCAGTTTTGACACCGTACGATTGCGTAACGAACGTGTAACGTGCGGAATCCGTACACGAACGTGACCGAACACACAAGAACGTACTATAACCGTGATTCTTATTGAATAATATGACGTGTACAAGCACCGAGAATCACGTAGAGAACTTTCTTTCTCTAGACTTTCTCTCTCTAAGATTAGCTCTCTAATTCCCAAATGAGCAAAAGTCTTAAACTCTAAACCTAAATGATCTATTTATAGGCACAAGATTATAAGGATTTCTCCTTATTTACAAGTTTGCCACCTTGCCCGTTTTAACTACATATTACAATAAAAGCCTAGATTACTTCAGTTTCAGCTACGGAATTGATTGACGGAGGCGATAGACATTACTGCACTAACATGCAGCACATATTCGATCAGAAAGACTTGAATATAAGGCAACGATGATGGGTCGAGTTGTTGAACGATTATGATTGCGAGATAAAGTATCACCCGGGCAAGGCGAACGTTGTAGCGAACGCCTTGAGCCGCAAGGAACGTGCAAAACCTCTAAGGATGCGAACCTTAGAGATGACCATACAAACTGATCTCCCTTCTCGGATTCATGATGCTCAATAAGAAACGCTGAAACCGGAAAAGATACGAGCCGAATCCTTGCGGGGAATGGAGGCGCAATTGGTGCCAAAGGAAGATGGAACACTGTACTTCATGGGGCGAATTTGGGTTCCATTCTTCGGCAACCTATGCACGATTGTTTTGGACGAAGCTCATAAGTCAAGGTACTCTATACATCCGGGAGCAGATAAAATGTACCAAGACTTAAAGGAGTTCTATTGGCGGCCAAAGATGAAAGCCAACATTGCTACTTATGTGGGAAAATGCCTTACATGCGCCATGGTTAAGGCGGAATATCAGAAGCCTTTAGGGTTGCTACAACAACCTGAGATTCCTGTATGGAAATGGGAACAAATCTCAATGGACTTCATTACTAAGTTACCCAGAACCCAAAGAGGCCATAATATGATTTGGGTAATTGTTGACCGACTTACAAAGTCTGCGCATTTTCTACCGATCAGTGAGAAGGATAGCACTAAGAAACTGGCAGAAATATACCTTAAGGAGATTGTAGCACATCATGGAGTGCCTGTTTCTATCATATCGGACCAAGATGGCCGATTCGTGTCAGGGATATGGCAAACATTTCAGAAGGCCTTTGGATCCCAATTGAATCTTAGCATGGCCTTTCACCCCCAAACGGACGGCCAAAGTGAACGAACGATGCAAACTTTGGAGGACATGTTACGTGCTTGTGTGATGGAATTGGGTGGAAACTGGGATACTCACTTGCCTCTAGTGGAGTTCTCTTACAATAATAGCTATCACATTAGCATCCAGGCCACACCGTTTGAAGCTTTATGGGCGAAAGTGTCGGTCCCCGCTGTGTTGGGCGGAGACCGGGCATAAACAACTCATTGGTCCAGAATTGGTCCAGGAAACCACTTACAAGATTCTTCAGATACGAGACCGTATCAAGGCGGAAAGAGCTTCGCCGACAAACGACGTAAACCATTAGCTTTTGAGGTTGGAGACATGGTATTGTTGAAAGTCTCACCTTGGAAGGGCGTAGCAAGATTTGGTAAACGTGGAAAGTTGAACCTGCGTTACATTGGACCTTTCGAAATCCTAGAGAAAATTGGAACAGTTGCGTATAAGCTAAAACTACCGGAAGAACTCAGCAGTGTACACGACATGTTTCACGTGTCTAATCTCAATAAAAGTCCTACTCAAGAAAGGGTCGTCATTCCAGCAGATGAGATCCACATCAATGACAAAACTCCAATTTACCGAAGAACCTGTTGAGGTTACAGACTGCAAGGTCCACAAGACACGGAGAAGTCGTATAAAGCTAGTCAAAGTTCATTGGAACTCACGTCACGGTCCCGAGTTTACATGGGAACGTGAAGATCAAATCAAGTCCAAGTACCCTCATTTGTTTCAAAACTCCCCTGCAACCGGTAACGCAACTTGAATTTCGGGACGAAATTCTTTTAACGGGGGCAGAATGTGACAACTAGCATTTTTCGTGTAATTTTCGTACCATGTGAACAGTGTTTAATATTATATGGTTATGTGTTTTGAACATCTGAAGTGCATGATTTTATGGCATACATTTAAAGAACTCACAAAAACATCTTATGATGCATGTTATTCATTTTTATTGGTTGCGACTTGAAACAGTTTAGACAGTGCTCATAATTAACTAGTACACTTATCAGATAAACTAGTAGTGCTGACAGGGGTTCAGTACTCAGATAAACGACATATTTAGGACACAGATTGAGTCCCAGAGCCAATATTATACTACACCTCATGTGAGAAAGTAAGGGACTATGTTAATGCCTTCTAGGAGATAAACGAACACTAAAAACTACCCGAAACTAGCTATAAATGGCAAATTCAGCATTTTCTAGCTTATGTAATAGTCAGAAATGATGCCTGAATGCCCAGAATAATTTAAAAAGTGGTAGAAACATTATCAAGACATAATAACATATTATGCTGTACAAGATACCAATATTGATCTTTTAGCGATCTGATAACTAAACAAGCACCCGATTACTATCTTGGCGCAAACATACAAACTAGTTAACATAGTCTAGCAATATTAAGCTAGTGAAATTCACCATACAACTTGAATTACATTAAAAACCCCTAAACACCTAATCACCCTAACTAATGATACACTTCATCATCTTTTAAACACTTAGAAGATTTAAACCAAATCAAGACCCCCCCCCCCCTTCATGACCGACCCCAAGGGGACCCACCCACCTTCATGGTTGACTAACAACATAGTTAGTCAAAGATCCATTTCCTTGATCCATTGGTTTAATGATAGGAGGGAAAGTTTGAACCATGAGATAAAAGACCTTATCTACACACTTAACCTCTCATTATCAACATAACACAAATCATAAAAACTCTCCTTGCCTCTCCCCTCTAAAGCTCTCGGCCGAAACATACCCCCCCCCCCCCATCTTCATATTCAATCAATTTCAAGTAAATCTAAGACTATTCTAAGGTGTCTCAAGGTTGATTAAGAAGGTGTCAAGCCATAGAAGTGGAAGGACTCTCTTTGGAGCTATTAACCACCATTTTTCTTCATCTTCATCTACTTGTTTCTTCCCTAGCCTTGTGCTAGTGGTAATAAGTTTCTTGTGCACCCATTTTTCATCTTGTTTAAGTAGGTATAACCTATGTATAACTCAAAATCTAAAAGATCTTACAAAACCAAGAAGATGAACACTTTAATCAAACCAAAAATCACAACAAAACAAGTTATTTATGATATGTTATGAAGTTGTTTGTTGATTGTTTGTGTGTATGATGATGAACGTCACATAAAGGCTTGTTAGATGATGGTTAGAAACATGATCTAACAAGTGTACATAAGGATCTTGAAAAGATCCATGTGAACACATTGTATGAGATGATGAACTTGACAAAATAAATATGTTAAAGTGTAGAAATTGTTTTCTACAAAATGTGGTTCTTGAGAAATGGAAGAACTTGAAAGTTTAAAATTTTTAAAGTATAGAGATTACTACATACTAAGCATGGTTTTATTTCTTGAAAATGGATGAACAAGTTGTTACAAATGGTTTTCTACAAGGATTGTGTAAATCAAGGATAATCCATGTTTTTAAAGATAAATGAATATGTTAAACATAATGTTAAAAGACTACATGTTTTTACAAACTTTTGAGTTCATCATTCTTGAAAAATGCATTTTTATGCATATTAGATTTGTAAAATTGTTGTGGATGAGTGGATAAATTTTGAAAAGCTTAAACACATGTTTTAAAACATGAGAAACCTCCATTTTACAAAGGAAACTATGGCAAAAATTTTACAAAATTTAAGCACTTAGAAAATATATTTTTAACAAGTTTTTACAAGTAATCTTGATTAATAGTTTTAAATATAAAAATTCCCATAATTTTTGGTATAAAAATACAAGTAAAGGAGGTTGGTTTTCAAAAATAAAACTAATTATAAATATATATTTACGAAAATATATATTTAGAGGTCACAAAAACTATGTGCTATGTGTATATTATTTGTATTAGTTATACTAATTTAGGGACTTGAAATAATATACCCAAACAATTGTAATTAAAGAATTACGAGAATATATAGGGTGGGGTTCTAGAATGAACGCTAGTGTATTTGCGAACTTAGTGAACAAATCTTGGCCATTGATTTACACACATAGATGGCTAGGATTTCATCATCAAATCGTAAAATACACTAGTGTATTTCATCATCAAATCCTAGCCAGTGATCTACACACATGTATGGTCAGGATTAGTTCGCTCAGTTCGCAAACTACACTAGTGTTCACTCTTGAACCTAATCTTATATATATATATATATATAGGATAAAGATCCGTTAGGAACCACCTCTTATTGCGAGAACCGCGAGAACCAATGTGAACGCAACCAAAAATGCCTAAAAATAGCTAAAAATCACACAAAATTTTTTTTTTTTTTTAATATTTTTTATAACAAAATCGCTACTTTTCGTAGCCAAAAAAAAAATAAAAATAAAAAATTTTAAAAAAAATTTTTTTTTTTTTTTGGCTTCTAAAAGTAGCGATTTTAACATAAAAAATATTAAAAAAATCAAAAAAAAAAATTTTAGATTTTTTTTTTTGATTTTTTTAGATTTTTTTTAGATTTTTTTAGGTTTTTTTGGGGTTTAGTTTTTAGCTTTTTAGCTGGGGGGGGGGGTTAGGTTTTTGGGGGGTGGGGGAGGGGGGTTTAGGTTTTTGGGGTTGGGGGGGGTGGTGGGGGGGTTAGGTTTTTTTTAGGTTTTTTGGGGGGTTTAGTTTTTAGCATTTAGCTTGGGGGGGGGGGGGGGTTAGGTTTTTTTTGGGGGGGGGGGGGTGGGGGTTAGGTTTTTTTTAGGTTTTTTTAGCTATTTTAGGTTGTGTTCACATTGGTTCTCGCGGTTCTCGCAATAAAGGTGGTTCTCGCATGAACCTTACCCTATATATATATATATATATATATATATTGGACTCACATATTAGACTATTTGGACAAATGGACTTGTTGGACAAATTATATACATATTCTGGAATTTAAAATTATAATATAACAAAGCTTGGTAAGCTATATTTTCCAAATCGAACAAATGACAAAGTACATATTTTTACAAGTATATAAAAATATGTTGTATTTTTGTCAATCACTAAAATGTATAATTTTTGAGGTGGATAAAATATATTTTTCACAAAAATCTTAAAAATATATTATTTTGGTGGAAACTAAAAATATATATTTCATTCTAGACTTAATCTTAAAAATAAATTATTTTTAAGATATATGGAAACACTTGTATTTACCGAGCCTAAGCTATGGATATTTTCTATAAACATATCTTAAAATGTATATTTTAAGAATACAAGGTTTATGACCATAATTAATGCAAGAGTAATATTCCGGAATAGTTAAACATATATTAAGTATGAAATACTTAAATAAATACAAGAATAAACACTTGTATTTACCGAGCCTAAGCTATGGATATTTTCTATAAACATATCTTAAAATGTATATTTTAAGAATACAAGGTTTATGACCATAAATAATGCAAGAGTAATATTCCGGAATAGTTAAACATATATTAAGTATGAAATACTTAAATAAATACAAGAATATGCGTATTCCTATACGTACAAATACATGCCAACATATACTACCAACACTTGGTAAAATTCCCTTATACAAGTATTATACTTAATTATGAGAATACAAAGTAAAATACTCAACATACTCAAATACAAGTATACCTATACTTGGGAATACTTACAAGTGTATAATACTTAACAAACGGTATCATTGGTCGTGAAAATTACAAACACACGTATATGGAAACAATATATATCAAAACAAGTTAAAAATATATTATTTTTAACGAACCCCTTTGTAGTCACAAATGATATATATATACGATGCACGCAAATAATATAAGTTAAAATATAATAATTTTGACTAATACGTCGAACTTTGAATTTTATATAATTATGAAAAATTATATAAAGATATCATACACCGAAAGTGCAACTCAAAACAAAAACAATTCCAAAACAAGTCTTAATATATATTTAAGACTAAGAACCGTTACAAGACCGAAGTGTCTAACAAAACCTAGCACGTTTGTAGGTTGCAAAACGAACCGAGGAAACCGAACTTGAGTACGCACTTTTACGGACACAAAACTGTGAGTTCATGTCCCCCTTTTCTTTTAACGTTTTCGTTTTACAACTCTCGGGGGAAATACATGTTAACAAGGGTATGATTAAGCTATGGAATGAATATTTAGATCACATGAGAATAGGCGCTAACTTAGGTACCATTAATCCTTTTAAGGACCACAGAACAAAGGTTAGATCTAATGGGTACGGATGAGCCCTACTCACGGTCCTTGTGCGGCCACTTAGAGTGTTGTTGTGTCCCTGTTGAGGTTAATTGACACATAAATCATCTACCGGGTTGAGTGTTTCCTATGTCATCACACGTATTAATGTCCTTTCAAAACATTAATGATCAACATATTCATAGACGCTTTACATACCAACTTACAACACTTGAACTTTCAAATGTTTTTGAGATTCATTTGATGCGCAAAAACGTAAAACACATGAACTCGCTCAACTTTTGTTGATGTTTTCAAACTTACATGTATTTCAGGGAATTAGATGGATCTTGGTGCTGGCGTTTACAATCAAGCTTTTGGGTTTCAAGTCTTCGATGTCATCCTTTTTGGAGGGTTTGGTCCACATATCACATCTTAGATGTGATATAGGATGCAAAGCCTCGTACTTTAATCTTTTGTTAAACTAGTCCTTTTATGGAACTTTAAACTTATGTTGGTGTGTAACTTTAACTTAAAACTTATGTGGTTTGTAACTTAAACAACCTATGGTTTGTAATATTTTAAACATATGAATGGATGGACATCGCTTGTTTTAATCATGTAGTTGTTTACTATTTTCAAATGCAATGAAAACTAGTCAAGTTCACACCGCACGCTTCCGCAAAAAGACGGGTGTGACATTTATAAAGCAAACTATATCTTTGTTGAAGTCATTTTGTAACTTGAAATACAATTTGGGAAATGTTGTGAAATCATTCTAAAACTTTTGTACTTATGCTTCAAACTATATATCAATGGCATGTTATTGTTTAATTAGTCGAATGCAATGTTTAGCTTTCACGATCACACCTCGCGTTTTCTCTACGAGCAGGGTGTGACATATTCACGTTGCACTTTTTTCTCTTAGCTAAGTTTTGTCCCGTTAGGTTTTGTTACCTAATCCAGAAGTATCAAGGGGAGAAAATATGCATTACAAGTTGCACTCTTTTTCCCTTAGCTATGGTTTTCTCCAATTGAGTTTTCCTAGCAAGTTTTAAACGAGACAACATCTCCAAACATATTAGGTTGATAACCAAGAGAGAGTATTATCGACTCTATGTATATACTATCTTTGTCACACCCCCAAAATCCACACGCGGAGTACCACCGCTTGGGAGCGTGACTGACCAGGATCAAGCCACCAATCATATTGAACAATGTAAATAGTAAACGTAATTCAACCAAACTAATATGAAAGGTGTTCAAAACGTAAGTATAATTCAATGTTTAGCGGAAGCAATAATGTAAAACCCATCATAAGTAATAAGTTTGTAATGTCGTAAAAGTTTCCACGATCCGTGCCCACAACGACCGCGCCTCCCGTGCAAGCCCGATAGTACCTAAGGTCCTGCAAGGCATGTAACAGAAAGTCAACAACTAGTTGAGCGAGTTCACAGTAAGTAAGTTCGTTGTATAACTATGCGTTATTAACTAAGCCGTTTGTATGTTCAGTAGGTGGGGGCTTCCCATGTTGTATGTACTATTAGTGGGGGTTTCCCATATTTGTATTTACTATTAGTGGGGGCTTCCCATGTTTGTATGTACACTAGGCTATTTGTAACCATAAGTGTTCTTCTTAACCCGAGAACAGTAGTACGTACGAGGTTTACGTAGGTTTTACGTAAGTGTCCTTCCTGACTCCGGAAGACAGTAGCATGTTCTTGTTTACGTAGGTTTTACGTAAGTGCCTGACACAACCGAGGCAGTATTGAGTATAAGTTCACGTAGGTTTTACGTGAGTGTCCTTCGCAACCTGAGGACAGTGATGAGTACAAGTATACGTAGGTTTTACGTATGTATCCTGCGCATCCGAGGACGATGGTAGATAGTCTAGTAACAGTGTAAGTACGAGTATCTATTCAAATCTCATTCCTTCAATCCCCATTCCCATACCCTGGGAATCCCATGCCTTAGTAAAAGTGTGAACTCACCTTGGTTTGCTCGGTATGCTAAGTTAAGTGCTCACAAGAAATCAGTCAAATCCTATTGTATGCACGAATACCAGATCAGTTTATGTTCGTAAGGATTCACATGTAATCTATGTCATAACATGTACTTAAGTAATTATCACGAATTACGTAAGCAGATAAACAAAATCGTGCCATTCATGTTTCATGTAAATTTCATTTACAGTTTATACTCATGCGGTTATTAAATAACACACTTGTGAGTTAACAGTCATAACGAAGTTAGCCACTTAGCAGGGTTTATATGCATAACAGGAAATAATAACTAACACTTGTTAATTGACTAACCGAGTTAATCAAACAAACAGAGTTAACGGATTGACAACTTAACAGGGGTACACATGCTTAACAAAGTTACACCTCTTACAACTAACCGAGTTAACAAGCTTACAGGTTCAACTTAACCTAGTTAATAAATTTAACCGGATAATTAACACTTGGGCCGAAATCTCTTAATTGGCGAAAACACTCATTGGGCCGGAACTCTTGGGCCGAAATCACTATGTGATTTCGTCCATATGTTTATAATTTATGATGGGGTTTTCGTCCATATACATCATTATTAACAACAACAGTTACACCAACCCTAATGATTAGTACAGTTGCATGATCGGTCATATTATCCAAGTCAACAATATGCATAGCCACATATATATTTCTTCACATCGGACCATCATCATCAATAAAATAATCACCATGGCCGACAATCCATGTGGTGATCCTTATCTTACAAATCAATAACATATAGTCAAACAATTAACCTACGGATCTTGACTAACATGTCCTGACAACACACACACAAAACAAATCAAAACCATATGTTTATCATCATTACCTTTATTACTTCAATAGCCGACAATTTTTAATCACCTCAAGAGGTGATTGGACCAATTAGTTTGATTGGTTTGACTAAAGTTTTTGTTGATTAATATGCCACATGCAAACCATCATTCTTATCAGTTAACAATCATTCAGACAGGTTTAACAACATCACATGATTCCATTCCTGACAATACACATGAAATCACGATATATATAACATCTCACATAACATTCTCATAGTCTGATCATCATCTAGCAAATCGAAATCGTCCTAATGACATCATATCATTCAAAACTAACCCTATCAAATCATCATATCATTCATATGGAGGCATCAATATTCGATTAAACCTACACATCTAAACATGCGATCATCAATCATAATACATAAGATTAAACCGAACAAAGGGAATCAAGCACAAACCAAATATTAGTTGAAACCAGGGGATTCTCGAGAGGAGTGAGACTGCCGTCAAGAGGGAGCTTCGAAGGATAGGTGTTTAGGGTTTGCCAGAATAATAGTTCACGTAAAGGTTTGGGTGTTAAAATACTAGAATAGGCCATAACTGGGCCAAAGCCCATTACTGGATTTCGCTAGACACCTCCTGGACGAAAACACTAGAGTGTTTTCACCAAGAGGTGTTTTCATGGGTACCATAATTGTTGTTTTTAACTTTCATAAACTCAATTTAATTCAGCACATTTATTATCAAATATATACAAGACCCCACTTATATAACACATCAAGTATAAAGATACAACCATTTTGCAAATAAGTAATGTGTTAAGTCGGGTAGAGACCTTGAGAACTTGGGTTGTCACATTATCCCCAACTTGAAAGAAATTTCGGCCCGAAATTTAGCATGCGGTTACTGAGGAAGCTAGTTGTGTTGTGTAGTTTACTGGATTTCCTTGGGTGTCACATCATCCCCCCGTTGATTTGGAATTTCGTCCCGAAATTCTGTAGTAGCTTCAGCCTCAGAAGTGGTTGCACTGTTTCCGAATAACTGGGGATATTTGAGTTTCATTTGATCTTCTCGTTCCCAGGTGAACTCTGGGCCACGACGGGAGTTCCAACGAACTCGAACAAGAGGTATTCTAGTGTGCTTGAGGACCTTAACATCCCGGTCCGTGACTTCAACTGGTTCTTCGACGAATGCAGCGGTTCATCGATAGTGAGCTCCTTCAAAGGAACTATGAGGGTCTCATCTGACAGACACTTCTTCAGATTCGACACGTGAAAGACGTTATGAACTGCACTGAGTTCAGCTGGTAAGTTCAATCTGTAGGCTACCCTGCCTATCTTTTCAATAATTTCGAATGGTCCAACGTATCGTGGATTGAGCTTGCCTCGTTTGCCAAAACGAACAACACCCTTCCAGGGTGAAACTTTGAGTAGCACTCGATCCCCAACCTGGAATTCGAGTAGTTTTCTGTCTTTATCGGTGTATGCTTTCTGACGGTCACGAGCTGCCGCCATGCGTTGTCGTATCTGAGCAATCTTTTCAGTAGTATCAATTACCATTTCTGGACCTGTGGTTTGACTATCTCCCACCTCCGTGCAACAAAGAGGTGACTGGCATTTACGTCCGTACAATGCCTCAAATGGAGCAGCTTTAATGCTGGTGTGGTAACTGTTATTATACGAGAACTCCACCAATGGGAGTTGTTTTTCCCAGCCGTTGCCGAAATCAATTACACACGCTCGAAGCATGTCTTCTAGAGTTTGAATAGTGCGCTCAGACTGCCCATCCGTCTGAGGGTAATAAGCTGTGCTCATGTCTAAACGAGAGCCAAAAGATTTGTGCATTGCTCGCCACAGTTCTGAAGTAAAACGTGCGTCACGATCAGAGATAATGGAGATGGGCACCCCGTGCCTTGAAACCACTTCTTTAAGATAGATGTCTGCTAATGTAGAGAACTTGTATGTTTCCTTAATAGCCAGGAAGTGTGCAGACTTTGTGAGTCGATCCACGATCACCCAAATAGTATCATTTCCACGCTGAGATCTAGGTAAGCCAGTAATAAAATCCATGGAAATTTGTTCCCATTTCCATTGTGGTATCTCGTGTTGTTGAAGTAGGCCCGATGGTTTCTGATATTCCGTCTTGACTCTCGCACAAGTCAAGCACTTGCTAACGTAAGTTGCTATGTGGGTTTTCATGCTAGGCCTCCAGTATGTGGTTTTCAAATCGTGGTACATCTTATCCGAACCAGGATGTACTGAGTAGCGAGACTTATGAGCTTCATCCATTACAAGCTCGCGTAAGTTGCCATAGAGTGGGACCCAGATGCGTCCTGTTACATAGTAGGCGCCGTCTGCCTTTTGCTCTACTCGTTGCCTTGAGCCGCGTAGAGCTTCAGCCCAGACGTTTTCTGGTTTCAATGCTTCTACCTGAGCATCTCGTATCTGTGAAGGAAGACCAGACTGAATAGTGAGTTGCAATGCTCGTACACGCTTAGGTGTAGTATCCTTTCAACTGAGGGCGTCAGTCACAACATTGGCTTTGCCTGGGTGGTACTTGATCGAGCATTCATAGTCATTCAGCTGTTCGACCCATCGTCGTTGTCGCATATTCAGTTCCTTCTGTTTGAAGATATGTTCGAGGCTTCTGTGATCAGTGTATATAGTGCACTTAGTGCCGTACAGGTAATGTCACCATATCTTGAGTGCAAAAACAACAGCTCCCAGCTCTAAATCATGCGTTGTGTAATTCCGTTCGTGAATCTTAAGTTGGCGCGAAGCATAAGCAATGACTTATCTCGTTGCATCAATACACATCCAAGACCCTGGATAGATGCGTCACAGTAGACTACAAAGTCGTCCGTGCCTTCAGGCAATGAGAGGATAGGTGCACTGCAAAGTCTATCCTTTAAGTGCTGAAACGATGTTTCCTGTGTATTACCCCATCGATAAACAACACCTTTCTGTGTCAGTAGTGTAAGCGGCTGTGCAATCTTTGAGAAGTCTTTGATGGACCTTCTATAGTATCCCGCCAAACCCAAGAATTGGCATATTTCGGTTGGTGTGCGCGGTGCAGGCCAGTTCTTAATCGAATCTACCTTGGATGGATCGACATGAATCCCATCCTTGTTTACCACGTGGCCTAGGAAGTGGACTTCACGAAGCCAGAAGTCGCATTTTGAAAACTTGGCGTACAGTTGTTCCGTTCTAAGAAGTTCCAAAATAAGTCGTAAATGCTGCTCGTGTTCCTCCTGACTCTTCGAATAGATCAGGATGTCGTCGATGAAAACAATAACGAACTTGTCGAGATAGGGTTTGCACACCCTATTCATAAAATCCATGAAAACTGCAGGCGCGTTCGTTAGCCCAAATGGCATGACTAGAAACTCGTAGTGGCCGTAGCGTGTTCTGAACGCTGTTTTGGAGAAGTCCTCGTCCCGGACTCTCAGTTGATGATAGCCTGACCTCAGGCCAATCTTCGAGTAATAGCTCGACCCTTGCAACTGGTCGAATAAGTCGTCGATGCGTGGAAGAGGATAGCGATTCTTCACGGTGACCTTGTTCAGTTCGCGGTAATCAATACACATGTGGAAGGTACCGTCTTACTTCTTCACAAATAGTACTGGAGCTCCTCAGGGCGAAGAGCTAGGGCGAATGAAACCCTTTTCCAAGAATTCTTGCAGTTGCTTAGACAGTTCTTCCAGTTCGGTTGGAGCTAAACGATAAGGTGCTCGAGCTATGGGTGCTGCTCCTGGAGCTTGTTACTATGAGTTACCAAAGGTTCTTAACCAGCACGAGGAATGCGGATGATCTTTTCTTTGCAAAGAGTCTCTGCTCGATGTTGAGGTAGCCAATCCATACCAATATCGGTGTCGAAACCATCACAACGTTGGGGTCATTCCTAGTATCACCCTGACCAATCACGAACACTCGACCCCTGGCACCATTACCGTCGTTATTACCCCCATTGTTGCCTCCATTATTGTTCCTGTTTCCTTGGTTGTGGTTCTGATTCTGGTTATGGTTCAACTGTGGGCAGTGTCTTTTGAAGTGACCTTCAGCACCACACTGATAACATCCCTTGTTACCCTGCTGTTGCTGCTGATTCTATAGATCTTGTGGCTGTTGTTGTTGGTTCTGGTTTGCAGGGCGTGAGTTTCTACCATCTTTGGCTCCATGACCAAGCTTGTTGCATCATTGACAATGATTTCGGTTGCACTGCCCGCTGTGGTGCAATTTACATCGTTTGCGCTTAGGGTGGTTTCCCCTGTATCCACCCTGCCCTTGACTACCAAAAGGTTGCCGACCAGGACTTTGGTTGTCATCGATCTTTCGCTGCTGTGCCTGGGACTGAACCAAAGTCAAACCCTTGCTGGAGGTTCCATCCCATTTTCGCTTGTTGTCACTGGGAATAGCAGAAGTAGTAGTAGTAGTACCGATATGCTTAGGCAGCTTGTTTTTGTTCCACTGCCTGGTCTGTGAAGCGATGAGTAAGACGAGTGACTTGTTGGATAGAGCCAAGATTAGCTGCGATCACATGACTCTGAATTTCTGGCACCAGACCCTTGAGATATAGCTCGATGCGTTTAGTGGGAGGGTCTACCATAGTTGGACATAACACTGCCAGTTCATTGGATCGTTTCGTGTACGCTTCTATTTCTGACCCCGTCATCTTCAGGTTAAAGAACTCCACTTCCAGCTTGTGGATGTCATCACGACTACAATATTCACGTTTGATTAGTTTCTTAAAATCATTCCATGGAGTGGCATTAGCAGCCGCCAGCCCCAGCATCTGAACTTGTGCGTTCCACCAAGTTAGCGTAGTGCCTTCGAGAGTATCGGTGGCGTACTTCTCCCTGCGTGCCTCAGGGCATTCACACATTTCGAATACCGATTCGAGCTTTTCAAACCAATGGAGGAGTCCAACTGCTCCTTCCGTGCCACTGAATGTAGTAGGACGACAGTCCGTGAAAGTTTTGAAGGTGCAAACAGGTGGCTGAGCGTTCTGACCTGTCGTGTGCGTAAGAGTAAACATACTTGAGCACGAGGGTTGTTTTACGAGAGTAGGACCTAAAGATCCTAGAGTAAGTGCTGATGGCAGGTTACACCTCCTGCCTGGGCAGCCGCGAGTGCTGCAGTAACTTGTTCACTGATCGAAGCCGCCAACTGGGCTTGAGTTAGGTTAACGCATCTACTATTAATATCAAGGAGAACATGAGTGAAATAAGTTCGCGAATAGTGCGATGACAGAAGAGAGTGAGCACACAAGTATTCTCAAGCAATAGGGGTTATGTGCATCTAAGCATACCATGAGCAAAGTTCTATGTAATTCTAGCATGTAGGCAATAAACTTAAACCTTATTACCTAGAATGTTGAGTCTTGCACGTGGAGCGAGGCGTCATTGTGGATCGTTGAGAGCATTGTTCTGGTTATAGTCTGGTTTTAATAAAAACGTTTTTCCCATATTAAAACCAAGTTCTCTATAACCAATGGCTCTGATACCAATCTGTCACACCCCCAAAATCCACACGCGGAGTACCACCGCTTGGGAGCGTGACTGACCAGGATCAAGCCACCAATCATATTGAACAATGTAAATAGTAAACGTAATTCAACCAAACTAATATGAAAGGTGTTCAAAACGTAAGTATAATTCAATGTTTAGCGGAAGCAATAATGTAAAACCCATCATAAGTAATAAGTTTGTAATGTCGTAAAAGTTTCCACGATCCGTGCCCACAACGACCGCGCCTCCCGTGCAAGCCCGATAGTACCTAAGGTCCTGCAAGGCATGTAACAGAAAGTCAACAACTAGTTGAGCGAGTTCACAGTAAGTAAGTTCGTTGTATAACTATGCGTTATTAACTAAGCCGTTTGTATGTTCAGTAGGTGGGGGCTTCCCATGTTGTATGTACTATTAGTGGGGGTTTCCCATATTTGTATTTACTATTAGTGGGGGCTTCCCATGTTTGTATCTACACTAGGCTATTTGTAACCATAAGTGTTCTTCTTAACCCGAGAACAGTAGTACGTACGAGGTTTACGTAGGTTTTACGTAAGTGTCCTTCCTGACTCCGGAAGACAGTAGCATGTTCTTGTTTACGTAGGTTTTACGTAAGTGCCTGACACAACCGAGGCAGTATTGAGTATAAGTTCACGTAGGTTTTACGTGAGTGTCCTTCGCAACCTGAGGACAGTGATGAGTACAAGTATACGTAGGTTTTACGTATGTATCCTGCGCATCCGAGGACGATGGTAGATAGTCTAGTAACAGTGTAAGTATGAGTATCTATTCAAATCTCATTCCTTCAATCCCCATTCCTATACCCTGGGAATCCCATGCCTTAGTAAAAGTGTGAACTCACCTTGGTTTACTCGGTATGCTAAGTTAAGTGCTCACAAGAAATCAGTCAAATCCTATTGTATGCACGAATACCAGATCAGTTTATGTTCGTAAGGATTCACATGTAATCTATGTCATAACATGTACTTAAGTAATTATCACGAATTACGTAAGCAGATAAACAAAATCGTGCCATTCATGTTTCATGTAAATGTCATTTACAGTTTATACTCATGCGGTTATTAAATAACACACTTGTGAGTTAACAGTCATAACTGTGACAACCCGCACTAAACCAGGTATCCGTACGACTTAATTAATGTTTAATTACTGCTTAATTACTGTGCTTGATTGAACGAGCTGTGACAACTCGAGTTTCCAAGATTCTATCTTCGCATTTAGTGCACGTTAATTTTTTTTTTATTTAGTTGTTTGTTAATACGACTCGTTGTTTCACAACGCTTACCTTTGTAATACGTTATATCGTATTTCGATTTATATTTTGTACTTGGAAATCCATAATATTTGTTAATATGTGAGTGTATGTTTATAAGGCTTTGCATTAATTAACATGGTAAATAAAGATGAAACTTTTACTGGAAACAATTATCCATGAAATCACCCAAGTGGTGAAAACACTTTAGGTGTTTTCGTCCACTGAAGACCACGAAATCACAGATGGGCTTGGCCCAGTGTCCAATCTTGAGATATTTTACATATATAATCATTTTATAAACAATCTTCTCTGAGAAGTTTCACATTTACCAAACCATATCTTGTCACAATTGTTTCTCTCTCTATCTCTGAAAACCCACAAAGAGTTCCTCATTTGAAGCAAAAACCTCTGTTTAAACCCTTGGTTAGTAATTTCATGATTCAAGTTGTTTCTTGTTGCATATCGTATGATTTTGGATGTTTAAATCATGATGTATGTATACCTTTATATATGTGATTATGTGATTGATCATTGTGTGCTTGTTAGATAATTATTATCCATGAACTGTATGTATATTTGAAGTTTTGATCAACAGTGGGTGTTTGTTAATGAATGATAAACTGATTCAAGTATGTTTTTGATCTCACAAAGTTTTGGTAAAGTATTTGTTTTAATATCAATGATTGATATAAATGACTTGTAGATGATTAAACCTGTAACTGTAATGAGATTTAGTTGCTGGGTTTTTAACCAGAGAGTGTTGGAGAAGATGATAACTGGACGAAATCACCCACAACACTTTAAAGTGGACGAAATCACATAAGTGATTTCGGCCCACATATGTGTTTTCAGCCCAGATAAGATTCGGCCCAAGTTGGATTTCGAACATAAGGGTGTTTTCGGCCCTATAAGTGTTTTCGGCATATATAAGGGATTTCGGCCCACTAAAGGGATTTCGGCATATAAGTGTTTTCGGCAACCTTATGTGTTTTCGGCAAATAAGTGTTTTCGGCCATAGGGGTTTTCGGCACTTTTGTTTGTTTGGCAACAAGCTACTGTTAATAATTAATGTTATTAATTATGTTATTTAGCTTAACTAATCATTGGAATAACTTAGTTAGTTTATTTTACCTTGTTAAATATGTAAGTTTATAACTTCATTATTTGAGAACTCTGTTAGTTGACAAATTCTGTTAAGTTGTTAACTGGGTTAACTGACTTACTCTGTTTATTTATTATTCCAATGAAGTGGATTAATTATGTTATTCCATGAAATCTGTTAACTTTATTCACTCAGTTAACTTGCTAGTACTGCTAAATGCCAACTCTGTTAAGTGTATGATTGAATTGTTATATTGGAATAAACTGTGAAGGACATATATGTGGTACATGAACTATATGAAATTGATTAACTGTGTACATGATACAAGATACTAAATTGCTAGACACACTGTGTGGCATTTCGGTGATGATAGTTACATGTGAAATATATTTCGAATGTGAACTGATTGAGTATACGTGCACTATAGGACTTGACTGATTTATTGTGAGCACTTAACTTAACATACCGAGCAAACAAGGTGAGTTCACACTCTTACCAAGGCATGGGATTCCCGGGGTTGGGAATGGGATTGAAGGAATGAATTTGTACTTACAATGTTACTAGACTATCTACCATCGTCCTCGGATGCGCAGGACACATACGTAAAACCTATGTATACTTGTACACATCACTGTCCTCGGTTGTGAAGGACACTTACGTAAAACCTACGTAAACTAATACTCATTACTGCCTCGGGTTGTGTCAGGCACTTACGTAAAACCTACGTAAACCCCCGCGTACCCCTGTCCTCGGTTGTGAAGGACACTTACGTAAAACCTACGTAAACTTTGTACGTACTACTGTTCTCGGTAAGAAGAACACTTATGGTTACAAATAGTCTAGTGTATATGCAAACATGGGAAGCCCCCACTAATAAAACATACTATCGGCCCAGTATAGCCGCACGTTATGAAACGAACTTGCATTTACGAACTTACTTACTGTGAACTCGCTCAACTAGTTGTTGACTCTCTGTTACATGCCTTGCAGGACCATAGGTACTATTGGAGCTTGCACGGGAGGCACAGTCGTTGTGGACATGGATCGTGAATGTGTTGTTAAACATTATGATGTTTAGTACTTAAACTTATGTTGGGTTTTACATTAATGCTTCCGCTACACACTTGTTTATATTTGGTTTTGGAAACACCTATCGTATTGATGAATGACTTTTACTATATACTTATGTTCAATATGATTGGTGGCTTGATCCTGGTCATGTCACGCCTCCAAGCGGTAGTACTCCGCGTGTGGATTTTGGGGGTGTGACACGAGCTGATGAATTGCTACTTGATATCTGATACATGTACTTACTTGCATCATACTTTACTTATCGTCACTACATTATTTACATGCTGAACCCTAGTGACAACCATGATGCACAAAAAGCACAGTAGCACAATAGCGGATAACCTATTGAACATGCTGATAAAGCCAGCATCAGGCAAACACTGCCTCTAAGGCCTGTAAGAGCCTGAGATGTTTTGCTACACTAGCAGTGAGTGTAGGGATATAAGGGTTGTGGAACTGCGTCTCTAGGAATAAGTTACAATGACTGGATGTGCCTACAACGTACTTAAAGTACAAAACTCGGCACTTTAATAAACAATTCAGCTTCTAGCTAACTAATAAAGTGCCAATACATGAGAGAAATATTCCTGACACTTTGGAGGAACAAATTGTGTCACTAAAATAATATAACGACACTTTAAAGCTTTGTTAACGCTTTAACGGATTACTATCCAACCGAACAACCGGACTATACCCGGAACATGAAAATATTGTTATTGTTACTATTTATATTTTTTGAGCCAGTTAGGGTCCCTGATTACCCTAACACCCGTTGTAACATACTACACATTAGTAACGGGGTTAAACACTTAACTAACCTAATTTACCTAACTAATACTTACCATTAGTTACAAACCAACCAAGGACCCCCCCCCCCCCCCTCTAACCAAAACCGTCCCCAAGGGGGACATACCATGTACCATGTCTATTATTTTAATCTAGTTTGTCCAATATCTAAGTAACATGTAATCCAATGGTTAACCACCCAAATCTTTGTCTATAAGTTCATGAATTAACACAAGATTATTACACTTCACAACATCTCAACCTCAGACTCTCTCCCTCTCTTTATCACTTTTGGCCGAGACCCCCACCCACACCCATCATACTTTCGGTTCTTGATCATCACATTCCATCATCATACAAGTGTTAGAGGTCACGCATTAGGAAGCTTGGAGCAAGCGGAACACGAAGGACCTCTTTCTTTCGCTTTTATCCACCTCGTTTGCGCATAGATTCTTCCCTAGCCTTGAGCTAGAGGTATAACACTTAAAACTCATATTTGAACTTATCTAAAGTGGTTAAAAGAATTTTTATCGGTTAAATCTCGTTAAAATGCAAGTTGATGAACTAAAGTCTACTAAAAGCATGAATAATGGTGGTTAATAGCATTTATGTTGTGTAAATGTTGTAGTATTTGAAAGTTGTGATTATTTAGACCCGATCTATGTTGTGGTAGCTCGGATCACCGTTTAACCCGGTTTGGTAAGATCATGGATCTTAACATAAGCTTGTTTTGGGTAATACAAGGGTTAAAAGGTGAAACTCTACCACACATGAGACATGAACTTGTGTAAAAATGTTTTACTTGTGTAAAAGTGTTTTAACTTGTACAATGGTGTTTAAAACTAGCGGATCTACGCATCTGCAAGTGGTAATTTCAAAGAACCACATATCAAAGAAATCATGTATTTTAAAGAAGGATTTTATACTAACAAGCGTGATTTTATAAACCACAAGTGTGTAAACACTTGTGAAATGAAAAGATCCGACAAAGAACTAGTTTTGTCAAATGTTATTAGAAGTTGTAAAGATGGATTTTCTCTAAAAACAAGGTTTTTACAAAACCGGATTATTTACACAAAAGATCCATTAAAAGTAAAGAGATTTACTACATATTTTTAGACAAACCACAAGTTCGTATATTTTTGCGACTATGTCTATCTTTGACTAGTTAAAATGTCGAAAAGTTGTTTGATAATGTTGAGAACATTGGTTGATTTGATTTGATAAAGAAAATGATACGCTTGAAAGCGTGGCCACCTCCAGTTACAGAGGAAACTCTGGCGAAATTTTTCTAAAAACCTAACACTTAGAACTATTTGCACTACAAGTGTTAGAAATCATTTTTGACATGTTTTCGAAACATAAATTTCGCCATGACTTTATTTACTAAATATTCAGAGGTGGGATTTTCACAAAATTTAACGTGATAAATATATATATTTTTCACACACTGTTTATGATTATTTTGTGAAATACTTAAATATTATTTTTAGAGTAAAAATAATATTTACGAACGTTAACGATCCAAAATAATACGAACGCTTTCACCATAAATATATAAGTTACACCGGTAAGTATTTTACCACTCGATTGTTAAGACGTAACTTACGCACTTACGAAATATTTATGAACGCGTATTTTAACAACGTATTATTGGAGAAAAATTATGTGAAATGAAAATATAATATTTTTGAGAAAAATACTTATATTTTGGAATTGGAAAGGTATATATATTAAGTGAGACTTAATGATCTAACCTGAACGCAAAGGTATATATATAAATAGTTGTCTAACTATTTCCCAAAGACTTAAACTATAAAGCTAAGGCACGGCCGTCTGTCTAATAAAATTAGCACTTGTAGGTCGTCGCACAGCTTTCTGATTTGGAGTACTTGGTAGAGACGCACAGACTGTGAGTTCATGTCCCCCTTTTCTCTAAGTGTTTTCAGTTTTCTTAATTGCGGGGGTGAAATACATGTTACTTTGTTTACAAGTACTATTATACACGGTATGTTAACGTAAGGAGGTTTACTACTTAGATCATGTGAATGGGTAGGCAGAACACCGAGGGACAGTAGCGGTAGATCTATCTGGGTGTAGCGAGCCCAACTCTAGGCCCAACAGAACGGACCTCTAAGAGGACCAACAGAACGGACCTTGAGTGACTTTGTGCCCGACGCAAAAATCGGCTAGGTTGAGTCTTCCTACTTGCATTTCACAACATGCTAATGGCCTTGCAAACCATTGGTGATCTCTTTTCCTTACACTGCTACATACCAGGGAACTTTTATACTTACAAGTGTTTTACATACTCACTTGCTCATGAACTCGCTCAACATTATTGTTGATTTTTCAACTTACATGTATTTCAGGAAATTAACGAGATCTGGCACGGTATGGCATGTTTTCCGCTGCACTAGTTTCCGAGGTCATCCGGGGTTTAGGGGATGTGTCTCTTTCCTGGACAAGACACAGTCCTTAAACCATGTTTATATTATGTTTAAGTTTGTAATGTCTGTTGAACAAGGTTATGATTGTTAGGGTATGTTCCTGTTAAAACAATGGTACTGTATTTGGTTTTCAAAACTTAATGGATGATCTTGCATGTTTTTAACTCATATAGCTTTGTTATGATTAAGCTATGGTATTAAGAAGTCACACCAAAATTTACCACGCTTCCGCAAAGCCAGGGTGTGACAGCTTGGTATCAGAGCTCTGATCATAGCGAACTAGGATTCCTTCTCGAGTCTAGACTATGATCACTAGGGCTCTCACGAAAACATTTTTCTGCATACCACTTAAGTCCAGATCCAAAACTTTTACAAACAAATGTTGAGCACATTTTATTATTCATAGGCTCAGTCTGGAAGGACTAAGGCTCGGTCTGAGAGGCCGAGGCTCGGTCTGAGAGATCGAGGTAGTTGGCTAGTGGGACTAGGAAGAGTAGGCTCAGTTTGGAGACTGAGGCTCGGTGTTGGAGACCGAGGCTCGGTCTGAGAGATCGAGGTAGTTGGCTAGTGGGACTAGGAAAATTAGGCTCAGTTTGGAGACTGAGGCTCGGTGATGGAGACCGAGGCTCGATCTGAGAGGTCGAGGTAGTTGATTAAGCAGGCTAGAAGACTGGGAGGCTAGTGGGACTAGGAAAATTATGTGATATCTTACTTGGTGACTTATGTGATTATCTGATTGTATGACTTATTATTTGAGCATATTTGTGTTTATGTTACAGACTCATGGATTCCGCCGGTACCGACGATTCGGACATTACGGGACCCATACCTATCGTATCTGATGACCTCACATCCTCCGAGCATGAGGTGTACACATCTGACTACACCAGTACTGACGAGGACGATTTCCAGCCCTTCGCACTACCCGATGGTGCTGATGAGCCTGCAGATGACCCTCCCGCTGAGTACCTACCTCTAGTAGAGATTCCGGCTCCTATACCCTTAGCCGTTTATCCAGCATATGATTTCCTTCTTGACGCCGAGGCTGACGGCGATGTTGACCTGTTTGAGGATGAGCCTTTTGAGGATGAGATCCAGGGCGAGGCCCTTCTTCCTGCGGACGATCTTTTGATGATCGCTGACGTTCCCGTTGAGGATTCGCTAGCACATTCTCCTGTCCCAGACTCCTTCGAGTCTGTGGCATCCGCACCTTCTCACACATTGAGCGCACAGCACTTTGCGCACGATTCTGATCCTGACCAGGCATCTTCTGTTGCACCTTTACCCAGTTTTGAGTTTGGCCATGATGACATAGAGGATTCTGATCCTATCTTTCCCCCGGGATACGACCCGGATCGTGATATCGAGTTTGTACCTATAGATCAGCCCATGGAGGATCCAGCTGACCCAGTAGACCCTATCGACCCAGAGTTTGACTTCGAGATGGCTTTCGATGACCCTGAGCCTGTCGTCGCTCCTGAGCAGGCAGCCGCTCTAGACCCCATACTTGAGCATGACCCCGTACATGCTGGCATCCCTTTTGAGCCTATTATAGCAGACCTACCTGTTGATGATCTCCCCGTGGATGTTCCTTTGTTAGAGGGCGATCATGTTGTTGTTGATCCTGTTGTTCCTCTACCTGTTGTTGATATACCTGATGACCATCCTGTTGAGCACATTGCACCTGTTCACCCTTTTGTTGCGCCTGATCCCGTTCCACTAGAGCCCGAGCATGCACTGTTCGCGACACACATGGATCCACCAGATGAGCATGCACAGCACGGTTGGATACTTGCTGATGAGGATGTTCCACCATTTCCCCCTCAGATCCCTGATACACGACATGCTGATTTTTCTTTTCAGGTTCCTCAGTTTGTACCTCCAGCGAGGGCTGGAGAGGGTTCTTCAGCCCATCCTTTTGGGCATGTACCGATGTCTATCCCTTTTATGCCCCAGATGTCATCTGTTCCACCCGCTGTTGCTCCATTTCACGTGGAACCTTTTGACCCCTCTAGTGAGCCGTTTCTTTGGGCACCAGGCTCTGGTATGCCACCTACTGATCCCTACCATGCTTTTCACATGGGACACACTATCGAGGACGTCTTGATGTCCTTCGTCGCCCAGCACGAGTCGCACACGCAGCGCATCCAGGAGCTTGAGAGAGCTCAGCTGCCACCATGTCCGTGCCATGCTCAGACACACTCTCCTCTGCAGACATTTCGATCTTTACCTCCAGATTATGCTGCCCGTCTCTTTACACTAGAGCACCAGGTTGCTTCTATCATTCGTACTCAGCAGGCTATGGAGGCGGACTGGCTCCAGTTACGTCGTTTGTTTTACACCCACTTTCCTCCTCCTCCACCACCATCTGTATAGAGCTCATCAGTACTGTTTGGATAGACGAGGATGAGAAGACGGCGATTGTTGGATTGCACAACATTTTTGGAGACTACATTTGATCCTGACTTTTGTTGACTTGTATTTGACGCATTTGACATTGACATGATATAGTTTTTGGACAGGGGTGATGTAGCCCCTAGTTGATTGATGATTGTATGATACAGGGATGTACTGATACACTTACTATGTGGTCTCGATATATGGCAATCGTAGTATTCTCATCATATTTGATTTGCTTGATTGTTTATTTGTATTTTTGATGACATGGGATGTTGTGTGATTGGTATTTGTGATGTATTGATAACATGAGATGTTATGTGGTTATACTATTACTATCGTTATATACGTACACTACATTATGACCTGACTTACGTATTATAACATCGGAGCTTTACTATGGCCTGACCAACTTAAACCATCTTTTAGAAGATGCCGCCAAGACGTGAGACACGCATGCCTACTAATGAGGCAGAGCTCCAGCAGATTATTGCTGCTGCCATAGCACAGTATGCAGCATCCCAGCCCGGAACGAGCGGAAGTATTAACCAAGGCAATAACAATCCACCACACGGTAATACTAAGTCATTAAGACATACCGTGACCAAATTGGATATCTTTAGCGATGATGCTAATGCCGTTCATATGTTATAATGTACGTGCAGGGTGCACCTACAAGCAGTTCTTAGACTGCAAGCCCGTAAACTTTGATGGCACAGGAGGTGCCGTCGCCTTCGTTCGTTGGGCTGAGAAAACCGAATCTGTTCTACGCATGAGCAAGTGCGCGCTGGATCAGCAAGTCACCTACATCTCAG
Source organism: Helianthus tuberosus (assembly GCA_030545235.1). Taxonomy (NCBI): domain Eukaryota; kingdom Viridiplantae; phylum Streptophyta; class Magnoliopsida; order Asterales; family Asteraceae; genus Helianthus; species Helianthus tuberosus. Next base: position 125,395,156 of record CM060376.1, on the reverse strand, counting down.
GGCTGTTTCTTGATGGAGCCCTATCCTGGTGGAATCTGCAAGTACAGACACTAGGCGAAGCTGCGGCCTACGCGCTGACCTGGACCGAACTAAAGGAACTCATGCGCAAGAAGTACTGTTCCCGCGCAGAAATCCAGCGATTGGAGACCGAGTTCTGGCACTTGAAAATGGACGGTCCAAAGGTAGCGGAGTACGTTCAAAGATTCCATGACTTATCTCAAGTGGTTCCTTACATGGTTACGCCAGAATACAAGCGAATCGAGCGCTTCATTTGGGGATTAGCTCCTCAAATCATAAGCATGGTAACTTCATCCAAGCCAGCAACTATCACTGAAGCCATCGATTTGAGCGTGGCTCTCACCGAGGAGGCGATTCGTTTGAACAAGTTTGATGAGATCAAGACGAAAAAGGCTGAGACTCATGTCGAGTCATCAGGAGGTAACAAACGGAAGTTTTCAAACTTCAAGCAGGGCGCCAGTGTGGCGGTTAGGAAAGGAAGATCAGGCTCGCCAGCTCAAGTTACGGCTGGTAGAGAGAAGAAAGGAAAAGGATACATGGGCACCCAACCCAAGTGCAACGTCTGCCAACGCCACCATTCTGGTCATTGCGGGTTAAAAGTATGTGACGCATGTGGGAAACGTGGCCACTCGAAGGACACCTGTTGGGCTAGTGCTGGCCGGGGAGGCCAGGGAGGGTTTGAGAATAGGAATAATAATCGTAGTGGTAATCGCCCACAAGGAAACTATGGAGGTAACGAGAATCGAGGTAACAATGCTAACCAAGCGGGTGCTGTGAATCGTAATCAGAGGAATGATCAAGCTGGTGGAAGCGGGCAAAGACTTGGGTGTTTTCACTGCGGTGATATCGGGCATTTTAAGAAGAACTGCCCAGACTTAAACCAAGCCCATGGAAGAGTGTTCCAACTCGAAGCTAGGGAAGCGCGCCAGGACCCCAATGTTGTTACCGGTACATTCCCTGTGAACCAACGCTATGCATCCGTTTTGTTTGATACTGGTGCCGATTATAGCTTCGTGTCGCTAGAATTTAAGAATATGCTTGGTCTAGCCGCTAATAAGTTAGATATTCCCTACTCGATCGAATTGGCCAATGGGAAGTTAGTAGAAGCCAATGAAGTTATTAGAGGTTGTGTGATCGAATTAGGAGAGCGTGAGTTCGCTCTAGATCTACTACCAGTCCAGTTGGGAAGCTTCGATGTGGTGGTAGGAATGGATTGGTTAGCAGACAACAAAGCAGAGATAGTTTGCCATGAGAAGGTTGTTCGTATCCCAATCGATGATGGTGAGACCATTGTTGTTCATGGAGAGAAGCGTGAGACGCCGTTGAGGATTATCAGCTGCTTGAAAGCAAGGAAGTGTTTGCAGAAAGGATGTGTTGCCTTCCTGGCACACATTGTGGATAAGGAGGCTGCTGAGCCAAGAATCGAAGACATCCCTGTCGTGAGAGAATATCCAGAAGTCTTCCCAGAAGACTTACCTGGACTGCCACCTCAGAGGCAAGTAGAGTTTCACATTGACTTAGTTCCAGGCACTGCGCCTATGGCTAAGGCACCTTATAGACTTGCTCCGTCTGAGATGCAAGAACTGTCGACACAGCTCCAAGAGTTGTTAGACAAGGGTTTTATCCGACCAAGCTTCTCGCCTTGGGGAGCTCCGGTCCTGTTTGTCAAGAAGAAGGACGGTAGTTTCCGTATGTGCATCGACTACCGGGAGCTGAACAAGCTGACGATCAAGAATAGATATCCTCTGCCAAGAATTGATGATCTGTTCGACCAACTGCAAGGTTCAAGCTTTTATTCAAAGATCGATCTTCGATCTGGATACCATCAGTTAAGGATACAAGAGGAGAGTATCCCGAAGACAGCCTTCAGAACTCGTTATGGACACTACGAGTTCCTTGTTATGCCGTTTGGTTTGACAAACGCACCTGCAGTCTTTATGGATTTGATGAACAGAGTTTGCAAGCCGTACTTGGACAAGTTCGTGATTGTATTCATCGACGACATCTTGATTTATTCAAAGACGAAGGCTGAACACGAGCAGCATCTTAGAGCCATTCTAGAGCTGCTGAAGAAGGAACAGTTGTATGCCAAATTCTCTAAGTGCGAGTTTTGGCTACGAGAGGTGCAATTCCTTGGGCACGTGGTAAATGGAGATGGAATCCACGTGGATCCCACCAAGATCGAGGCGATCAAGGATTGGGAAACGCCAAAGACGCCAACCGAGATTCGGCAATTCTTGGGTTTGGCTGGCTATTACCGAAGGTTCATTGAGGATTTTTCAAAAATCGCTCAACCTTTGACGCTCCTCACCCAGAAGAATAAGACGTTTGATTGGGGAATCAAACAGGAGGAAGCCTTCCAAATATTGAAGGATAAGCTCTGCAACGCGCCTATCTTAGCTCTACCAGAAGGTACTGATGATTTTGTGGTATACTGCGACGCATCGCGCCAAGGATTGGGTTGCGTGTTGATGCAACACCAGAAGGTTATTGCTTACGCATCGCGTCAGTTGAAAGTGCACGAAAAGAACTATACCACACACGATTTAGAGCTTGGCGCAGTGGTTTTTGCTTTAAAGATCTGGAGACACTACCTTTATGGTACAAAGTGTACAATCTTTACAGATCGCAAGAGCCTACAGCATATATTCAACCAGAAGGAGTTGAATATGAGGCAAAGACGTTGGGTTGAATTGTTGAACGACTACGACTGCGAGATAAAGTACCATCCAGGGAAGGCGAACGAGGTCGCCGATGCCCTAAGTCGTAAAGAGAGAATCAAGCCCATAAGGGTTAGGGCTTTGGAAATGATTATCCGAACCGATCTTTCCTTGCGCATTCGTGTCGCGCAGAAAGAAGCTCTCAAGGAAGGAAACCTCGAAGAAGAATATCTCTGTGGGATGGAGAAGCTTTTGGTACCAAACGAGGAAGGAAAGTTATGTTTTGGGAAAAGGATTTGGGTTCCTCTGTTTGGTGATTTAAGGAAAGTTATTTTTGACGAAGCTCACAAGTCACGGTACTCTATCCACCCTGGATCGGATAAGATGTACCAGGATCTCAAAGATTACTATTGGTGGCCTAGGATGAAAGGCGATGTTGCTGTTTATGTGAGCAAATGTTTAACATGCGCTAAGGTTAAACCCGAATACCAGAAGCCTTCAGGACTTCTGCAACAACCCGAGATTCCCAAGTGGAAATGGGAACAAATCTCCATGGATTTTATTACGAAATTGCCAAGAACGCCAAGAGGCCATGATATGATTTGGGTGATAGTTGACCGCCTAACAAAGTCCGCACACTTTCTGCCAATCAAGGAGAAAGACAGAACTAGTAAACTTGCGGAAATTTACATGAGAGAGATTGTCGCACGACATGGAGTACCTCTCTCGATCATCTCTGATAGAGACGGAAGGTTTGTGTCTAGGATATGGCAATCCTTCCAAGAAGCGTTTGGGTCCCAATTGAATCTGAGCACTGCGTTTCATCCGCAAACTGACGGCCAGAGCGAGCGAACGATACAGACTTTGGAAGACATGCTGAGAGCATGTGTTATGGATTTGGGCGGTAGCTGGGATAAACATTTACCTTTGGTCGAATTTTCATACAACAACAGCTACCACACCAGTATTGGTGTCGCGCCATTTGAAGCCCTTTACGGACGCAAGTGCCGATCACCTCTATGTTGGGCTGACGCAGGTGATAGGCAACTCGCTGGTCCCGAGATCGTCCAAGAGACGACAGACAAGATCGCGCAGATTCTTAAACACATCGAAGCAGCTCGCCACAGACAGAAGGCCTATGCGGATCCAAACCGGAAACATGTGGATTTCCAAGTTGGAGAAATGGTTTTATTGAAGGTATCACCCTGGAAGGGGGTGGCACGCTTTGGGAAGCGTGGGAAGTTAAATCCGCGCTACATTGGTCCCTTCAGAATTCTGGAAAGGATAGGACTAGTAGCATACAAGTTGGACCTACCTGCTGAACTGAATGGTGTTCACGATACATTTCATGTATCCAACCTGAAGAAAAGTCCAACTCAAGTTGACGTTGCCATTCCCATCGACGAGATTCATGTTGACGACACGCTCCACTTCGTTGAAGAACCTGTTGAGGTCACAGATTGGAAAGTTAACAAGACCCGCCGGAGCAGTGTCAAACTCGTCAAAGTTCGTTGGAATGCCAGACACTGTCACACCCCCAAAAATCCACCCGCGGAGTACCACCGCTTGGAGGCGTGACTGACCAGGATCAAGCCACCAATCATATAGAACAAATATAAATAGTAAAAGTAATGTAATTAAACCAAACCAATCTATATGAAAGGTGTTCAAAATATAGCATAAGTTCAACGTTTAGCGGAAGCATAAAATAAACCCAATCATAAGTAGCAATTTCAAATGTTTAAATTTCGTTCATCATAAGATCCATAATATGTGCCCACAACGACCGTGCCTCCCGTGCAAGCTCCATAAGTACCTAAGGTCCTGCAAGGCATGTAACAGAGAATCAACAACTAGTTGAGCGAGTTCACAGTGAGTTTGTTTAGTTATAGTGTTCATAATGTAGTTCGTATGTTCATTTAGTAATCATGTATCGTATGTATCGTATGTATCGTATCGCGGCCCTCTAGGCATGTTTGCGAAGTATAGTGGGGATTTCCCATGTTTACTAGACTAGATATAGTAGTATCGCGGCCCTCCCAGGCATGTTTGCGAAGATTAGAGTATATATATAGTTCGCGGCATTTCCTAGGCATGTGTGCGAAGATTGTCATAGTATCGCGGCCTACCCTTGGCGTGTGTGCGAAGATCGTTTAAATTAGTATAACCAGTCTAGTCAGTTCATATCAATAACCCTCCCTCACCCGGGGACCATATATCTAAGTTCCATAAGCTGAACGAATAAATAATCCAACCCATTCCCACCCTGGGAATCCCATGCCTTGGCTGTGTGAACTCACCTTGGTTTGCTCGGTATGCTAGGTTATGTGCTCGCAAATAAGTCAATCACGTCCTAGAGTATGCATGTATGTGAAATCAGTTTGTGTTCAAGTTGTTCACGTATATACATGTACACGTAATCACAATCATACAAGTCATGTTTAACGTCTAACAGCAGTTAAATATTCCAGTTAACACTTAACAGAATTAACTCAAGTTACAGCACAGCTCGGCGAAACACATATATGGCGAAACACATAAGTTGGCGAAACACATAAGTTGGCGAAACAAGTGAGTTGGAGAAACACATATTTGACGAAACACGTTCTGTTTCGTCGTGACCTTGTTTGGCGAAACAGGATTCTAATTCGTTGATGACTCTTGGCGAAACACATTCTGTTTCGCCGAGAGTCCTGTTTCGTCGGATGTCTGTTTCGCAGACATCAGTTACAGCAGATGCGAATAACACATAAACCCTAATCATTCTAGCAGCCGTCATCAATAACAGAAATCATACGAAGGTTAACGTGCATATCGAATCATCATAAAATCAATCATCCAAGAGTCATTGTCTAGCATAAACCCTAGTTTATGTGTATAACCTATCAACATACAACATCATATCATTGCACCCTATCAAGATACTAACTTGTAGTCATAATCAGAACATAATAACAATATCCAGAACCAAGCAGTCGATTGTATTAGGTTTCGCATAGCATTTTATATAAATCCTACTACATCATACATATCACAATCTACAACATCATAATCATACTCTTATCACAGCAGTAACACACATCAATCATATACGCAAGCAAGAATCGTGATATAACAGGAACATGGAATCGATTAACAAACACACACTAACCGATTCAAGATGAAGAAACAAGGATTCGAGAGCTAGGGATGATGGTGAACAATGGTTGTTACCGTCGCACAGACGAGAGAGAGTTCTAGGGTTTTTCTGATTGCCTAACTTGTGAAACTGAACCCGTTTCACGTAAATATTCGCGAAATAACATTCTGGGCCGTACTGGGCCTTTGGCGAAACTGGGCTCGGCGAAACAGCCTGTTTCGTCGAGAAGGTGTTGACGAAAATGATATGTTTCGTCGAGATCGATCTTGGCGAATCTCACTTGTGTTTCATCGGATTCTTATATGGTTTAACAGTTTAAGTTTTACAAACAGTACACATGTTATACAATCACACATAACCATGCAAACACACTAGGTTTTATCATAACACAACTGAATAGTCAAAGTCAACGTGCATTAAATGCAAATAAAGAATGTCGGAAATTCGAGTTGTCACATTATCCCCAACTTGAAAGAAATTTCGTCCCGAAATTTAGTATGCAGTTACTGAGGAAAGCTAATGGTGTGACGTTATTTACCTGTATTGTATCGCGGCTCCCCGAGCAGGTTTGCGATGATTACTGGTTTCCTTGGGGTGTCACATCATCCCCCCGTTGATTTGGAATTTCGTCCCGAAATTCTGTATTGGTAGCTTCAGCCTCAGTAGGAGTTGCATTGGTTCCGAATAACTGGGGATATTTGAGTTCCATTTGATCTTCACGCTCCCAGGTGAACTCTGGGCCGCGGCGGGAGTTCCAACGAACTCGTACAAGAGGGATTCTCGTGTTCTTGAGGACCTTAACATCCCGGTCTGTGATCTCAACAGGTTCCTCGACGAAGTGCAACCGCTCGTCGATAGTGAGTTCCTTCAAAGGAACTATGTGGGTCTCATCTGACGTCCACTTCTTCAGATTCGACACGTGAAAGACGTTGTGAACTGCACTGAGTTCAGGTGGTAAGTTCAGTCTGTAGGCCACTTTGCCTATTTTCTCAATAACTTCGAAAGGTCCGACGTATCGTGGATTAAGTTTGCCGCGTTTGCCAAAACGAACCACACCCTTCCAGGGTGAAACTTTAAGTAGCGCTCGATCCCCAACCTGGAATTCGAGTAGTTTCCTGTCTTTATCAGCGTATACTTTCTGACGGTCACGAGCTGCCGCCATGCGTTGTCGTATTTGTGCAATCTTTTCAGTAGTATCAACTACCATTTCTGGACCTGTGATTTGACTATCTCCCACCTCTGCCCAACAGAGAGGTGACCGGCATTTACGCCCGTATAATGCCTCGAATGGTGCAGCTTTAATGCTGGTGTGGTAGCTGTTATTGTATGAAAATTCCACAAGTGGCAGATGTTTTTCCCAACCATTGCCAAAGTCTATTACGCACGCCCGAAGCATGTCTTCTAAAGTTTGGATAGTGCGCTCAGACTGCCCATCCGTCTGAGGATGATAAGCTGTGCTCATGTCTAAACGAGAGCCAAAAGATTTATGCATTGCTTGCCACAGTTCTGAAGTAAAACGTGCGTCACGATCAGAGATGATGGAGGTGGGCACCCCGTGCCTCGAGACCACTTCTTTTAAGTAAATGTCTGCTAAGGTAGAGAACTTGTCTGTTTCTTTGATAGCCAAGAAGTGAGCAGACTTTGTGAGTCGATCCACGATCACCCAAATAGTATCGTTTCCGCGCTGAGATCTAGGTAAGCCAGTAACAAAATCCATGGAAATTTGTTCCCATTTCCATTGTGGTATCTCAGGTTGTTGGAGTGGACCTGAAGGTTTCTGATATTCCGCCTTGACTCTCGCACAAGTCAAGCATTTGCTAACGTATGTTGCTATGTGGGCCTTCATGCTAGGCCACCAGTATGTAGTTTTGATATCGTGGTACATTTTATCCGAACCAGGATGTACCGAGTAGCGAGACTTGTGAGCTTCATCCATTACCAGCTCGCGTAAGTTGCCGTACAGTGGGACCCAAATGCGTCCTGTGACGTAGTAAGCACCATCTTCCTTCTGTTCTAATCGTTGTCTTGAGCCGCGTAGGGCTTCAGCCCTGACATTTTCTGGTTTCAATGCTTCTATCTGAGCATCTCGTATCTGAGAAGGAAGACTAGACTGTATGGTGAGTTGTAAAGCTCGTACGCGCTTAGGTGCGGTGTCTTTTCGACTGAGGGCGTCAGCCACAACATTGGCTTTGCCTGGATGGTACTTTATAGCGCATTCGTAGTCGTTCAACAATTCAACCCATCGTCGTTGTCGCATGTTCAATTCTTTCTGTTTGAAGATATGTTCAAGGCTCCTGTGATCTGTGTAGATGGTGCACTTAGTGCCATACAAGTAATGTCGCCATATCTTGAGCGCAAAAACAACAGCTCCCAGCTCTAAATCATGTGTAGTATAATTCCGTTCGTGAATCTTTAGTTGGCGCGACGCGTAAGCAATAACCTTATCCCGTTGCATCAATACACATCCAAGACCTTGGATTGATGCATCACAGTAGACTACAAAATCATCGGTGCCTTCAGGCAGTGAGAGGATAGGTGCGCTGCAAAGTCTATCCTTTAAGTGCTGAAACGCTGACTCCTGTGTATTACCCCAACGGTAAACAACACCTTGCTGCGTCAGTAGTGTAAGCGGCTGTGCAATCTTTGAAAAGTCCTTGATGAAACGTCTGTAATAACCCGCCAAACCCAAGAATTGGCGTATTTCTGTTGGTGTACGAGGCGCAGGCCAGTTTTTAATCGAATCCACCTTGGATGGATCTACATGAATCCCATCCTTGTTTACCACGTGGCCTAAGAAGTGGACTTCACGAAGCCAGAAGTCACATTTAGAAAACTTAGCGTATAGCTGTTCCGTTCGTAGAAGTTCTAGTATGAGTCGTAGGTGCTGCTCGTGTTCCTCCTGACTTTTCGAATAAATCAGAATGTCGTCGATGAAAACAATGACGAACTTGTCGAGATAGGGTTTGCACACCCTGTTCATAAGATCCATAAATACGGCAGGCGCGTTCGTTAGCCCAAATGGCATGACCATAAACTCGTAGTGGCCGTAGCGAGTTCTAAATGTTGTTTTAGAGACGTCCTCATCCCGGACTCTCAGCTGATGGTACCCTGACCTTAAGTCTATCTTGGAGTAGTAGCTCGACCCTTGCAGCTGGTCGAATAAATCATCTATGCGCGGAAGAGGATAACGATTCTTGATCGTCACCTTGTTGAGTTCACGGTAGTCTATACACATCCTGAACGTACCGTCTTTCTTCTTTACGAATAACACTGGAGCTCCCCAAGGCGAAGAGCTAGGACGTATAAAACCCTTTTCCAAGAGTTCTTGTAGCTGCTTTGACAGTTCTTCCAATTCAGTTGGAGCTAAACGATAAGGTGCTCGAGCTATAGGTGCTGCTCCTGGAGCGAGCTCGATCTGAAATTCGACTTGACGATGAGGCGGTAACCCAGGTAATTCCTCAGGAAACACTTGAGGAAAATCGCGTACCACTGGAATATCCTCAATCTTCTTCTCTTTCTTCGATGTATCAGTGACGAGAGCTAAAACAGCTGTGTGACCCTTGCGCAAACACTTCTGAGCCTTCAAGAAGGAAATGATGCCACTCACGACACCACTCTTGTCGCCTTGAACTTTGAGAGGTTCTTTGCCCGAACGAGGAATACGAATAACCTTTTCTTTGCATAAAATCTCCGCTTGTTGTTGAGATAACCAATCCATACCAATGACGACGTCAAAGCTACCCAAGGTTATAGGAATGAGATCGATGGAGAAAGTCTGACCAGCGAGGATAAGATTACACCCTTTAACTATGTGTGTGGCTTCTAAACTTTTACCGTTAGCTAACTCTACGACATGCTTGGTGTTTAGGAGAGTTGGTGCACGTTTTAACATTTCACTAACTTTTAAAGACATGTAACTTGTATCCGCACCAGAATCAAATAGTACAGTAACATAAAAGTCGTCAAGAAGAAACTTACCCATAACCACGTTGGGATCATTCCTGGCATCACCCTGACCGATCACAAACATACGGCCTCTAGCACCATTGGTGTTATTGTTCCCACCATTGTTGTTGTTCCCGTTGCCCTGATTGTTGTTGTTGTTATTGTTCTGGTTCTGGTTTAACTGAGGGCAATCCCGCTTGTAATGACCTTCAGCCCCACACTGGAAGCATCCCTTGTTTCCATGCTGCTACTGCTGAGGCTGGTTTCGTGGAGCAGGTGGTTGTTGTTGCTGGTTCTGATTCGCAGGTCGTGAACTCCTGCAATCCTTAGCTTCGTGCCCGCTTTTGAGACATCTCTGACAGTAGGCCTTGCGACACTGACCACTGTGGTGTTTGTAGCACCTGTTACACAGTGGATGATTTCCCCGATAACCACCCTGCCTCTGCCCACCAGAAGTTTGCTGACTTGGGCTTTGGTAGTCATTAGTCTTGCGTTGCTGAGTCTGAGATTGAACTATAGCTGAACCTTTGCTGGAATCTCCATCCCATTTCCGCTTGTTGTCACTGGGAGTAGCAGAAGTGACCGGAGTAGTAGCGGTAGTAGTAGTGCTGAGGCGTTCAGGCAACTTGTTCTGCTCCACCGCCTGATCCGTGAGACGGTGAGCCAGCTGTACAACCTGCTGATAAGTGGCGAGGTTTGCTGAAGTGACGTGACTCTGGATCTCTGGCACTAGACCCTTGAGGAACAATTCGATTCGCTTGATTGGAGGGTCCACCATCGTAGGACACAATAGAGCAAGTTCATTAGATCTTTTGGTGTATGCCTCAATCTCTGACCCCTTCATCTTGAGATTGAAAAACTCGACCTCCAGCTTATGAATATCATCCCTACTGCAATATTCTTCTTTGATCATTTCCTTAAAGTTGTTCCATGGGGTAGCGTTAGCAGCAACCAACCCCAGCATTTGCACCTGAGCTTTCCACCATGTGAGAGCTAAACCCTCTAGGGTACCGGTGGCATACTTCACCCTGCGTGCCTCAGGGCATTCACACATCTCGAATACAGTTTCAATCTTTTCAAACCAGTGGAGGAGTCCGACTGCTCCCTCCGTGCCGCTGAAAGTACTGGGACGACAGTCCATGAACGTTTTGAAAGTGCAAACAGGTGGTTGACCTGTCGTGTGCGTAAGAATAAACAAGAATTTTAGCACAAGAGTTGGTTTAAGAATGTAGGATCTAAGGACCCTAGTGTGAGTTTCAACTGCAGGGTATACCTCCTGCTTGTGCGGCTGCAACTGCCGCAGTAACTTGTTCAGCGATGAGAGCCGTCAATTGGGCTTGTGTCATGTTGATACGTCCAGACATGATCTTCATAGCAAAGATAGCATAAGTCAGAGAGGATCGCGAATCGTGCGATGACAGAAGAGTGTGAGCATATAAGCGTTCTCAGGCAGTAACGAATAGTAATCAATGTAATCTAAGCATACCACGAGCAAAGTTCTATGTAATTCTAGCAAGTAGGCAATAAACATAAACCTTATTACCTAGGATGTTGAGTCTTGCACGTGGAGCGAGGTGTCGTTGTGGATCGTTGAGCGCTGTTCCGGTTATAGTCTGGTTTTAACAAAATCGTTTTCCCCTTATTAAAACCGAGTTCTCTATAACCAATGGCTCTGATACCAATCTGTCACACCCCCAAAAATCCACCCGCGGAGTACCACCGCTTGGAGGCGTGACTGACCAGGATCAAGCCACCAATCATATAGAACAAATATAAATAGTAAAAGTAATGTAATTAAACCAAACCAATCTATATGAAAGGTGTTCAAAATATAGCATAAGTTCAACGTTTAGCGGAAGCATAAAATAAACCCAATCATAAGTAGCAATTTCAAATGTTTAAATGTCGTTCATCATAAGATCCATAATATGTGCCCACAACGACCGTGCCTCCCGTGCAAGCTCCATAAGTACCTAAGGTCCTGCAAGGCATGTAACAGAGAATCAACAACTAGTTGAGCGAGTTCACAGTGAGTTTGTTTAGTTATAGTGTTCATAATGTAGTTCGTATGTTCATTTAGTAATCATGTATCGTATGTATCGTATGTATCGTATCGCGGCCCTCTAGGCATGTTTGCGAAGTATAGTGGGGATTTCCCATGTTTACTAGACTAGATATAGTAGTATCGCGGCCCTCCCAGGCATGTTTGCGAAGATTAGAGTATATATATAGTTCGCGGCCTTTCCTAGGCATGTGTGCGAAGATTGTCATAGTATCGCGGCCTACCCTTGGCGTGTGTGCGAAGATCGTTTAAATTAGTATAACCAGTCTAGTCAGTTCATATCAATAACCCTCCCTCACCCGGGGACCATATATCTAAGTTCCATAAGCTGAACGAATAAATAATCCAACCCATTCCCACCCTGGGAATCCCATGCCTTGGCTGTGTGAACTCACCTTGGTTTGCTCGGTATGCTAGGTTATGTGCTCGCAAATAAGTCAATCACGTCCTAGAGTATGCATGTATGTGAAATCAGTTTGTGTTCAAGTTGTTCACGTATATACATGTACACGTAATCACAATCATACAAGTCATGTTTAACGTCTAACAGCAGTTAAATATTCCAGTTAACACTTAACAGAATTAACTCAAGTTACAGCACAGCTCGGCGAAACACATATATGGCGAAACACATAAGTTGGCGAAACACATAAGTTGGCGAAACAAGTGAGTTGGCGAAACACATATTTGACGAAACACGTTCTGTTTCGTCGTGACCTTGTTTGGCGAAACAGGATTCTAATTCGTTGATGACTCTTGGCGAAACACATTCTGTTTCGCCGAGAGTCCTGTTTCGTCGGATGTCTGTTTCGCAGACATCAGTTACAGCAGATGCGAATAACACATAAACCCTAATCATTCTAGCAGCCGTCATCAATAACAGAAATCATACGAAGGTTAACGTGCATATCGAATCATCATAAAATCAATCATCCAAGAGACATTGTCTAGCATAAACCCTAGTTTATGTGTATAACCTATCAACATACAACATCATATCATTGCACCCTATCAAGATACTAACTTGTAGTCATAATCAGAACATAATAACAATATCCAGAACCGAGCAGTCGATTGTATTAGGTTTCGCATAGCATTTTATATAAATCCTACTACATCATACATATCACAATCTACAACATCATAATCATACTCTTATCACAGCAGTGACACACATCAATCATATACGCAAGCAAGAATCGTGATATAACAGGAACATGGAATCGATTAACAAACACACACTAACCGATTCAAGATGAAGAAACAAGGATTCGAGAGCTAGGGATGATGGTGAACAATGGTTGTTACCGTTGCACAGACGAGAGAGAGTTCTAGGGTTTTTCTGATTGCCTAACTTGTGAAACTGAACCCGTTTCACGTAAATATTCGCGAAATAACATTCTGGGCCATACTGGGCCTTTGGCGAAACTGGGCTCGGCGAAACAGCCTGTTTCGTCGAGAAGGTGTTGACGAAACTGATATGTTTCGTCGAGATCGATCTTGGCGAATCTCACTTGTGTTTCATCGGATTCTTATATGGTTTAACAGTTTAAGTTTTACAAACAGTACACATGTTATACAATCACACATAACCATGCAAACACACTAGGTTTTATCATAACACAACTGAATAGTCAAAGTCAACGTGCATTAAATGCAAATAAAGAATGTCGGAAATTCGAGTTGTCACAGACACGGTCCTGAATTCACCTGGGAACGTGAGGACCGGATGAAAGAGAAATACCCCCACCTTTTTCCTAAGAACTCTGCATCTAGTAGCAGAACTTAAATTTCGGGACGAAATTTATTTAACGGGGGGAGAATGTGACAACCCGCACTAAACCAGGTATCCGTACGACTTAATTAATGATTAATTACTGCTTAATTACTATGCTTGATTGAACGAGCTGATGAACTGCTACTTGATATCTGATACATGTACTTACTTGCATCATACTTTACTTATCGTCACTACATTATTTACATGCTGAACCCTAGTGACAACCATGATGCACAAAAAGCACAGTAGCACAATAGCGGATAACCTATTGAACATGCTGATAAAGCCAGCATCAGGCAAACACTGCCTCTAAGGCCTGTAAGAGCCTGAGATGTTTTGCTACACTAGCAGTGAGTGTAGGGATATAAGGGTTGTGGAACTGCGTCTCTAGGAATAAGTTACAATGACTGGATGTGCCTAAAACGTACTTAAAGTACAAAACTCGGCACTTTAATAAACAATTCAGCTTCTAGCTAACTAATAAAGTGCCAATACATGAGAGAAATATTCCTGACACTTTGGAGGAACAAATTGTGTCACTAAAATAATATAACGACACTTTAAAGCTTTGTTAACGCTTTAACGGATTACTATCCAACCGGACTATACCCGGAACATGAAAATATTGTTATTGTTACTATTTATATTTTTTGAGCCAGTTAGGGTCCCTGATTACCCTAACACCCGTTGTAACATACTACACATTAGTAACGGGGTTAAACACTTAACTAACCTAATTTACCTAACTAATACTTACCATTAGTTACAAACCAACCAAGGACCCCCCCCCCCCTCTAACCAAAACCGTCCCCAAGGGGGACATACCATGTACCATGTCTATTATTTTAATCTAGTTTGTCCAATATCTAAGTAACATGTAATCCAATGGTTAACCACCCAAATCTTTGTCTATAAGTTCATGAATTAACACAAGATTATTACACTTCACAACATCTCAACCTCAGACTCTCTCCCTCTCTTTATCACTTTCGGCCGAGACCCCCACCCACACCCATCATACTTTCGGTTCTTGATCATCACATTCCATCATCATACAAGTGTTAGAGGTCACGCATTAGGAAGCTTGGAGCAAGCGGAACACGAAGGACCTCTTTCTTTGGCTTTTATCCACCTCGTTTGCGCATAGATTCTTCCCTAGCCTTGAGCTAGAGGTATAACACTTAAAACTCATATTTGAACTTATCTAAAGTGGTTAAAAGAATTTTTATCGGTTAAATCTCGTTAAAATGCAAGTTGATGAACTAAAGTCTACTAAAAGCATGAATAATGGTGGTTAATAGCATTTATGTTGTGTAAATGTTGTAGTATTTGAAAGTTGTGATTATTTAGACCCGATCTATGTTGTGGTAGCTCGGATCACCGTTTAACCCGGTTTGGTAAGATCATGGATCTTAACATAAGCTTGTTTTGGGTAATACAAGGGTTAAAAGGTGAAACTCTACCACACATGAGACATGAACTTGTGTAAAAATGTTTTACTTGTGTAAAAGTGTTTTAACTTGTACAATGGTGTTTAAAACTAGCGGATCTACGCATCTGCAAGTGGTAATTTCAAAGAACCACATATCAAAGAAATCATGTATTTTAAAGAAGGATTTTATACTAACAAGCGTGATTTTATAAACCACAAGTGTGTAAACACTTGTGAAATGAAAAGATCCGACAAAGAACTAGTTTTGTCAAATGTTATTAGAAGTTGTAAAGATGGATTTTCTCTAAAAACAAGGTTTTTACAAAACCGGATTATTTACACAAAAGATCCATTAAAAGTAAAGAGATTTACTACATATTTTTAGACAAACCACAAGTTCGTATATTTTTGCGACTATGTCTATCTTTGACTAGTTAAAATGTCGAAAAGTTGTTTGATAATGTTGAGAACATTGGTTGATTTGATTTGATAAAGAAAATGATACGCTTGAAAGCGTGGCCACCTCCAGTTACAGAGGAAACTCTGGCGAAATTTTTCTAAAAACCTAACACTTAGAACTATTTGCACTACAAGTGTTAGAAATCATTTTTGACATGTTTTCGAAACATAAATTTCGCCATGACTTTATTTACTAAATATTCGGAGGTGGGATTTTCACAAAATTTAACGTGATAAATATATATATTTTTCACACACTGTTTATGATTATTTTGTGAAATACTTAAATATTATTTTTAGAGTAAAAATAATATTTACGAACGTTAACGATCCAAAATAATACGAACGCTTTCACCATAAATATATAAGTTACACCGGTAAGTATTTTACCACTCGATTGTTAAGACGTAACTTACGCACTTACGAAATATTTATGAACGCGTATTTTAACAACGTATTATTGGAGAAAATTATGTGAAATGAAAATATAATATTTTTGAGAAAAATACTTATATTTTGGAATTGGAAAGGTATATATATTAAGTGAGACTTAATGATCTAACCTGAACGCACATGTATTGAATCCCCCATCCTTGGGAAGGAGATTAACTACCAAGTATACACAGAATATAAACACGAAATAGTTGTCTAACTATTTCCCAAAGACTTAAACTATAAAGCTAAGGCACGGCCGTCCGTCTAATAAAATTAGCACTTGTAGGTCGTCGCACAGCTTTCTGATTTGGAGTACTTGGTAGAGACGCACAGACTGTGAGTTCATGTCCCCCTTTTCTCTAACTGTTTTCAGTTTTCTTAATTGCGGGGGTGAAATACATGTTACTTTGTTTACAAGTACTATTATACACGGTATGTTAACGTAAGGAGGTTTACTACTTAGATCATGTGAATGGGTAGGCAGAACACCGAGGGACAGTAGCGGTAGATCTATCTGGGTGTAGCGAGCCCAACTCTAGGCCCAACAGAACGGACCTCTAAGAGGACCAACAGAACGGACCTTGAGTGACTTTGTGCCCGACGCAAAAATCGGCTAGATTGAGTCTTCCTACTTGCATTTCACAACATGCTAATGGCCTTGCAAACCATTGGTGATCTCTTTTCCTTACACTGTTTAGCGGAAGCAATAATGTAAAACCCATCATAAGTAATAAGTTTGTAATGTCGTAAAAGTTTCCACGATCCGTGCCCACAACGACCGCGCCTCCCGTGCAAGCTCCGATAGTACCTAAGGTCCTGCAAGGCATGTAACAGAAAGTCAACAACTAGTTGAGCGAGTTCACAGTAAGTAAGTTCGTTGTATAACTATGCGTTATTAACTAAGCCGTTTGTATGTTCAGTAGGTGGGGGCTTCCCATGTTGTATGTACTATTAGTGGGGGTTTCCCATATTTGTATTTACTATTAGTGGGGGCTTCCCATGTTTGTATGTACACTAGGCTATTTGTAACCATAAGTGTTCTTCTTAACCCGAGAACAGTAGTACGTACGAGGTTTACGTAGGTTTTACGTAAGTGTCCTTCCTGACTCCGGAAGACAGTAGCATGTTCTTGTTTACGTAGGTTTTACGTAAGTTCCTGACACAACCGAGGCAGTATTGAGTATAAGTTCACGTAGGTTTTACGTGAGTGTCCTTCGCAACCTGAGGACAGTGATGAGTACAAGTATACGTAGGTTTTACGTATGTATCCTACGCATCCGAGGACGATGGTAGATAGTCTAGTAACAGTGTAAGTACGAGTATCTATTCAAATCTCATTCCTTCAATCCCCATTCCCATACCCTGGGAATCCCATGCCTTAGTAAAAGTGTGAACTCACCTTGGTTTGCTCGGTATGCTAACTTAAGTGCTCACAAGAAATCAGTCAAATCCTATTGTATGCACGAATACCAGATCAGTTTATGTTCGTAAGGATTCACATGTAATCTATGTCATAACATGTACTTAAGTAATTATCACGAATTACGTAAGCAGATAAACAAAATCGTGTCATTCATGTTTCATGTAAATGTCATTTACAGTTTATACTCATGCGGTTATTAAATAACACACTTGTGAGTTAACAGTCATAACGAAGTTAGCCACTTAGCAGGGTTTATATGCATAACAGGAAATAATAACTAACACTTGTTAATTGACTAACCGAGTTAATCAAATAAACAGAGTTAACGGATTGACAACTTAACAGGGGTACACATGCTTAACAAAGTTACACCTCTTACAACTAACCGAGTTAACAAGCTTACAGGTTCAACTTAACCTAGTTAATAAATTTAACCGGATAATTAACACTTGGGCCGAAATCTCTTAATTGGCGAAAACACTCATTGGGCCGGAAATCTTGGGCCGAAATCACTATGTGATTTCGTCCATATGTTTATAATTTATGATGGGGTTTTCGTCCATATACATCATTATTAACAACAACAGTTACACCAACCCTAATGATTAGTACAGTTGCATGATCGGTCATATTATCCAAGTCAACAATATGCATAGCCACATATATATTTCTTCACATCGGACCATCATCATCAATAAAATAATCACCATGGCCGACAATCCATGTGGTGATCCTTATCTTACAAATCAATAACATATAGTCAAACAATTAACCTACGGATCTTGACTAACATGTCCTGACAACACACACACAAAACAAATCAAAACCATATGTTTATCATCATTACCTTTATTACTTCAATAGCCGACAATTTTTAATCACCTCAAGAGGTGATTGGACCAATTAGTTTGATTGGTTTGACTAAAGTTTTTGTTGATTAATATGCCACATGCAAACCATCATTCTTATCAGTTAACAATCGTTCAGACAGGTTTAACAACATCACATGATTCCATTCCTGACAATACACATGAAATCACGATATATATAACATCTCACATAACATTCTCATAGTCTGATCATCATCTAGCAAATCGAAATCGTCCTAATGACATCATATCATTCAAAACTAACCCTATCAAATCATCATATCATTCATATGGAGGCATCAATATTCGATTAAACCTACACATCTAAACATGCGATCATCAATCATAATACATAAGATTAAACCAAACAAAGGGAATCAAGCACAAACCAAATATTAGTTGAAACCAGGGGATTCTCGAGAGGAGTGAGACTGCCGTCAAGAGGGAGCTTCGAAGGATAGGTGTTTAGGGTTTGCCAGAATAATAGTTCACGTAAAGGTTTGGGTGTTAAAATACTAGAATAGGCCATAACTGGGCCAAAGCCCATTACTGGATTTCGCTAGACACCTCCTGGACGAAAACACTAGAGTGTTTTCACCAAGAGGTGTTTTCATGGGTACCATAATTGTTGTTTTTAACTTTCATAAACTCAATTTAATTCAGCACATTTATTATCAAATATATACAAGACCCCACTTATATAACACATCAAGTATAAAGATACAACCATTTTGCAAATAAGTAATGTGTTAAGTCGGGTAGAGACCTTGAGAACTCGGGTTGTCACATTATCCCCAACTTGAAAGAAATTTCGTCCCGAAATTTAGCATGCGGTTACTGAGGAAGCTAGTTGTGTTGTGTAGTTTACTGGTTTTCCTTGGGTGTCACATCATCCCCCCGTTGATTTGGAATTTCGTCCCGAAATTCTGTAGTAGCTTCAGCCTCAGAAGTGGTTGCACTGTTTCCGAATAACTGGGGATATTTGAGTTTCATTTGATCTTCTCGTTCCTAGGTGAACTCTGGGCCACGACGGGAGTTCCAACGAACTCGAACAAGAGGTATTCTAGTGTGCTTGAGGACCTTAACATCTCGGTCCGTGACTTCAACTGGTTCTTCGACGAATGCAGCTGTTCATCGATAGTGAGCTCCTTCAAAGGAACTATGAGGGTCTCATCTGACAGACACTTCTTCAGATTTGACACGTGAAAGACGTTGTGAACTGCACTGAGTTCAGCTGGTAAGTTCAATCTGTAGGCTACCCTGCCTATCTTTTCAATAATTTCGAATGGTCCAACGTATCGTGGATTGAGCTTGCCTCGTTTGCCAAAACGAACAACACCCTTCCAGGGTGAAACTTTGAGTAGCACTCGATCCCCAACCTGGAATTCGAGTAGTTTTCTGTCTTTATCGGTGTATGCTTTCTGACGGTCACGAGCTGCCGCCATGCGTTGTCGTATCTGAGCAATCTTTTCAGTAGTATCAACTACCATTTCTGGACCTGTGGTTTGACTATCTCCCACCTCCGTGCAACAAAGAGGTGACCGGCATTTACGTCCGTACAATGCCTCAAATGGAGCAGCTTTAATGCTGGTGTGGTAACTGTTATTATACGAGAACTCCACCAATGGGAGTTGTTTTTCCCAGCCGTTGCCGAAATCAATTACACACGCTCGAAGCATGTCTTCTAGAGTTTAAATAGTGCGCTCAGACTGCCCATCCGTCTGAGGGTGATAAGCTGTGCTCATGTCTAAACGAGAGCCAAAATATTTGTGCATTGCTCGCCACAGTTCTGAAGTAAAATGTGCGTCACGATCAGAGATAATGGAGATGGGCACCCCGTGCCTTGAAACCACTTCTTTAAGATAGATGTCTGCTAATGTAGAGAACTTGTCTGTTTCCTTAATAGCCAGGAAGTGTGCAGACTTTGTGAGTCGATCCACGATCACCCAAATAGTATCATTTCCACGCTGAGATCTAGGTAAGCCAGTAATAAAATCCATGGAAATTTGTTCCCATTTCCATCGTGGTATCTCGGGTTGTTGAAGTAGGCCCGATGGTTTCTGATATTCCGTCTTGACTCTCGCACAAGTCAAGCACTTGCTAACGTAAGTTGCTATGTGGGTTTTCATGCTAGGCCTCCAGTATGTGGTTTTCAAATCGTGGTACATCTTATCCGAACCAGGATGTGCTGAGTAGCGAGACTTATGAGCTTCATCCATTACAAGCTCGCGTAAGTTGCCATAGAGTGGGACCCAGATGCGTCCTGTTACATAGTAAGCGCCGTCTGCCTTTTGTTCTACTCGTTGCCTTGAGCCGCGTAGAGCTTCAGCCCTGACGTTTTCTGGTTTCAATGCTTCTACCTGAGCATCTCGTATCTGTGAAGGAAGACCAGACTGAATAGTGAGTTGCAATGCTCGTACACGCTTAGGTGTAGTATCCTTTCGACTGAGGGCGTCAGTCACAACATTGGCTTTGCCTGGGTGGTACTTGATCGAGCATTCATAGTCATTCAGCTGTTTGACCCATCGTCGTTGTCGCATATTCAGTTCCTTCTGTTTGAAGATATGTTCGAGGCTTCTGTGATCAGTGTATATAGTGCACTTAGTGCCGTACAGGTAATGTCACCATATCTTGAGTGCAAAAACAACAGCTCCCAGCTCTAAATCATGTGTTGTGTAATTCCGTTCGTGAATCTTAAGTTGGCGCGAAGCATAAGCAATGACTTATCTCGTTGCATCAATACACATCCAAGACCCTGGATAGATGCGTCGCAGTAGACTACAAAGTCGTCCGTGCCTTCAGGCAATGAGAGGATAGGTGCACTGCAAAGTCTATCCTTTAAGTGCTGAAACGTTGTTTCCTGTGTATTACCCCATCGATAAACAACACCTTTCTGTGTCAGTAGTGTAAGCGGCTGTGCAATCTTTGAGAAGTCTTTGATGGACCTTCTATAGTATCCCGCCAAACCAAAGAATTGGCGTATTTCGGTTGGTGTGCGCGGTGCAGGCCAGTTCTTAATCGAATCTACCTTGGATGGATCAACATGAATCCCATCCTTGTTTACCACGTGGCCTAGGAAGTGGACTTCACGAAGCCAGAAGTCGCATTTTGAAAACTTGGCGTACAGTTGTTCCGTTCTAAGAAGTTCCAAAATAAGTCGTAAATGCTGCTCGTGTTCCTCCTGACTCTTCGAATAGATCAGGATGTCGTCGATGAAAACAATAACGAACTTGTCGAGATAGGGTTTGCACACCCTATTCATAAAATCCATGAAAACCGCAGGCGCGTTCGTTAGCCTGAATGGCATGACTAGAAACTCGTAGTGGCCGTAGCGTGTTCTGAACGCTGTTTTAGAGACGTCCTCGTCCCGGACTCTCAGTTGATGATAGCCTGACCTCAGGCCAATCTTCGAGTAATAGCTCGACCCTTGCAACTGGTCGAATAAGTCGTCGATGCGTGGAAGAGGATAGCGATTCTTCACGGTGACCTTGTTCAGTTCGCGGTAATCAATACACATGCGGAAGGTACTGTCTTACTTCTTCACAAATAGTACTGGAGCTCCTCAGGGCGAAGAGCTAGGGCGAATGAAACCCTTTTCCAAGAATTCTTGCAGTTGCTTAGACAGTTCTTCCAGTTCGGTTGGAGCTAAACGATAAGGTGCTCGAGCTATGGGTGCTGCTCCTGGAGCTTGTTACTATGAGTTACCAAAGGTTCTTAACCAGCACGAGGAATGCGGATGATCTTTTCTTTGCAAAGAGTCTCTGCTCGATGTTGAGGTAGCCAATCCATACCAATATCGGTGTCGAAACCATCACAACGTTGGGGTCATTCCTAGTATCACCCTGACCAATCACGAACACTCGACCCCTGGCACCATTACCGTCGTTATTACCCCCATTGTTGCCTCCATTATTGTTCCTGTTTCCTTGGTTGTGGTTCTGATTCTGGTTATGGTTCAACTGTGGGCAGTGTCTTTTGAAGTGACCTTCAGCACCACACTGATAACATCCCTTGTTACCCTGCTGTTGCTGCTGATTCTATAGATCTTGTGGCTGTTGTTGTTGGTTCTGGTTTGCAGGGCGTGAGTTTCTACCATCTTTGGCTCCATGACCAAGCTTGTTGCATCATTGACAATGATTTCGGTTGCACTGCCCGCTGTGGTGCAATTTACATCGTTTGCGCTTAGGGTGGTTTCCCCTATATCCACCCTGCCCTTGACTACCAAAAGGTTGCCGACCAGGACTTTGGTTGTCATCGATCTTTCGCTGCTGTGCCTGGGACTGAACCAAAGTCAAACCCTTGCTGGAGGTTCCATCCCATTTTCGCTTGTTGTCACTGGGAATAGCAGAAGTAGTAGTAGTAGTACCGATATGCTTAGGCAGCTTGTTTTTGTTCCACTGCCTGGTCTGTGAAGCGATGAGCAAGACGAGTGACTTGTTGGATAGAGCCAAGATTAGCTGCGATCACATGACTCTGAATTTCTGGCACCAGACCCTTGAGATATAGCTCGATGCGTTTAGTGGGAGGGTCTACCATAGTTGGACATAACACTGCCAGTTCATTGGATCGTTTCGTGTACGCTTCTATTTCTGACCCCGTCATCTTCAGGTTAAAGAACTCCACTTCCAGCTTGTGGATGTCATCACGACTACAATATTCACGTTTGATTAGTTTCTTAAAATCATTCCATGGAGTGGCATTAGCAGCCGCCAGCCCCAGCATCTGAACTTGTGCGTTCCACCAAGTTAGCGTAGTGCCTTCGAGAGTATCGGTGGCGTACTTCTCCCTGCGTGCCTCAGGGCATTCACACATTTCGAATACCGATTCGAGCTTTTCAAACCAATGGAGGAGTCCAACTGCTCCTTCCGTGCCACTGAATGTAGTAGGACGACAGTCCGTGAAAGTTTTGAAGGTGCAAACAGGTGGCTGAGCGTTCTGACCTGTCGTGTGCGTAAGAGTAAACATACTTGAGCACGAGGGTTGTTTTACGAGAGTAGGACCTAAAGATCCTAGAGTAAGTGCTGATGGCAGGTTACACCTCCTGCCTGGGCAGCCGCGAGTGCTGCAGTAACTTGTTCACTGATCGAAGCCGCCAACTGGGCTTGAGTTAGGTTAACGCATCTACTATTAATATCAAGGAGGACATGAGTGAAATAAGTTCGCGAATAGTGCGATGACAGAAGAGAGTGAGCACACAAGTATTCTCAAGCAATAGGGGTTATGTGCATCTAAGCATACCATGAGCAAAGTTCTATGTAATTCTAGCATGTAGGCAATAAACTTAAACCTTATTACCTAGAATGTTGAGTCTTGCACGTGGAGCGAGGCGTCGTTGTGGATCGTTGAGAGCACTGTTCTGGTTATAGTCTGGTTTTAATAAAAACGTTTTTCCCATATTAAAACCAAGTTCTCTATAACCAATGGCTCTGATACCAATCTGTCACACCCCCAAAATCCACACGCGGAGTACCACCGCTTGGGAGCGTGACTGACCAGGATCAAGCCACCAATCATATTGAACAATGTAAATAGTAAACGTAATTCAACCAAACTAATATGAAAGGTGTTCAAAATGTAAGTATAATTCAATGTTTAGCGGAAGCAATAATGTAAAACCCATCATAAGTAATAAGTTTGTAATGTCGTAAAAGTTTCCACGATCCGTGCCCACAACGACCGCGCCTCCCGTGCAAGCTCCGATAGTACCTAAGGTCCTGCAAGGCATGTAACAGAAAGTCAACAACTAGTTGAGCGAGTTCACAGTAAGTAAGTTCGTTGTATAACTATGCGTTATTAACTAAGCCGTTTGTATGTTCAGTAGGTGGGGGCTTCCCATGTTGTATGTACTATTAGTGGGGGTTTCCCATATTTGTATTTACTATTAGTGGGGGCTTCCCATGTTTGTATGTACACTAGGCTATTTGTAACCATAAGTGTTCTTCTTAACCCGAGAACAGTAGTACGTACGAGGTTTACGTAGGTTTTACGTAAGTGTCCTTCCTGACTCCGGAAGACAGTAGCATGTTCTTGTTTACGTAGGTTTTACGTAAGTTCCTGACACAACCGAGGCAGTATTGAGTATAAGTTCACGTAGGTTTTACGTGAGTGTCCTTCGCAACCTGAGGACAGTGATGAGTACAAGTATACGTAGGTTTTACGTATGTATCCTACGCATCCGAGGACGATGGTAGATAGTCTAGTAACAGTGTAAGTACGAGTATCTATTCAAATCTCATTCCTTCAATCCCCATTCCCATACCCTGGGAATCCCATGCCTTAGTAAAAGTGTGAACTCACCTTGGTTTGCTCGGTATGCTAACTTAAGTGCTCACAAGAAATCAGTCAAATCCTATTGTATGCACGAATACCAGATCAGTTTATGTTCGTAAGGATTCACATGTAATCTATGTCATAACATGTACTTAAGTAATTATCACGAATTACGTAAGCAGATAAACAAAATCGTGCCATTCATGTTTCATGTAAATGTCATTTACAGTTTATACTCATGCGGTTATTAAATAACACACTTGTGAGTTAACAGTCATAACGAAGTTAGCCACTTAGCAGGGTTTATATGCATAACAGGAAATAATAACTAACACTTGTTAATTGACTAACCGAGTTAATCAAACAAACAGAGTTAACGGATTGACAACTTAACAGGGGTACACATGCTTAACAAAGTTACACCTCTTACAACTAACCGAGTTAACAAGCTTACAGGTTCAACTTAACCTAGTTAATAAATTTAACCGGATAATTAACACTTGGGCCGAAATCTCTTAATTGGCGAAAACACTCATTGGGCCGGAACTCTTGGGCCGAAATCACTATGTGATTTCGTCCATATGTTTATAATTTATGATGGGGTTTTCGTCCATATACATCATTATTAACAACAACAGTTACACCAACCCTAATGATTAGTACAGTTGCATGATCGGTCATATTATCCAAGTCAACAATATGCATAGCCACATATATATTTCTTCACATCGGACCATCATCATCAATAAAATAATCACCATGGCCGACAATCCATGTGGTGATCCTTATCTTACAAATCAATAACATATAGTCAAACAATTAACCTACGGATCTTGACTAACATGTCCTGACAACACACACACAAAACAAAACAAATCAAAACCATATGTTTATCATCATTACCTTTATTACTTCAATAGCCGACAATTTTTAATCACCTCAAGAGGTGATTGGACCAATTAGTTTGATTGGTTTGACTAAAGTTTTTGTTGATTAATATGCCACATGCAAACCATCATTCTTATCAGTTAACAATCGTTCAGACAGGTTTAACAACATCACATGATTCCATTCCTGACAATACACATGAAATCACGATATATATAACATCTCACATAACATTCTCATAGTCTGATCATCATCTAGCAAATCGAAATCGTCCTAATGACATCATATCATTCAAAACTAACCCTATCAAATCATCATATCATTCATATGGAGGCATCAATATTCGATTAAACCTACACATCTAAACATGCGATCATCAATCATAATACATAAGATTAAACCGAACAAAGGGAATCAAGCACAAACCAAATATTAGTTGAAACCAGGGGATTCTCGAGAGGAGTGAGACTGCCGTCAAGAGGGAGCTTCGAAGGATAGGTGTTTAGGGTTTGCCAGAATAATAGTTCACGTAAAGGTTTGGGTGTTAAAATACTAGAATAGGCCATAACTGGGCCAAAGCCCATTACTGGATTTCGCTAGACACCTCCTGGACGAAAACACTAGAGTGTTTTCACCAAGAGGTGTTTTCATGGGTACCATAATTGTTGTTTTTAACTTTCATAAACTCAATTTAATTCAGCACATTTATTATCAAATATATACAAGACCCCACTTATATAACACATCAAGTATAAAGATACAACCATTTTGCAAATAAGTAATGTGTTAAGTCGGGTAGAGACCTTGAGAACTCGGGTTGTCACAATCTTGTTCACCAAGTTTCCCTCTCATATATATAGAATAATGTATCTCATTGTATAACACATCTAATCAATAGGATGAGTTTTTCTTCTCCGTATTATTCTTTTCTTCTTTTATCATTCACTATTAGGCTAGTTTCACAACAATACTAACATACTATAGATGATTACTTTTTATAAGAGATTTTTACATATTTCCCTCTCCTAAGAAGTCTTATTACATATTTCCCTAATCCTTAAATTTAATTACCTTCCTAAAAAAGCCTTATTACATATTTTCTCAATCCCTAAATTTAAGTACATATTTCACCTTCCTAAACCCCATGTATTACATATTTATCCATTTCATTAAAAACATTATTATAGAATTACTATTTTACCCTTAATAAGTTTGTTAAATGACTAATTACATATTTCCCATTCTAAAATAACTAAAAAAAGTTTGGTTAAGAAAATAATTACTATTTTACCCGCAAGTTTGATTAATTAGCAAACTTAATAAAAAAAAATTTATCTTACTCTGATTCAAATAGAATACATATATTGATAATATACTTATATTTTTACAATTATATTAAATAAATGATTTTCTATATATCATAACAACAGGAATATGACAAACCAGTACAATTCTCATTCATTCTATGTTATTCAAAACAAACAATAAAACTTGTAACATCTTTATCTTTTTTTAAAGTAATTACAATAGAATTTCATATATATTCTTACCAACATGCATCAAGTTTGATGCCCATTTAGTTTTGAATTACGTACAAATCCCCTAAACATATATTTTACTAAATACACGCCCTAGATTTTATGGTTTTTTTTTTTTTTTTTCTATAATTTTTTTTTTCCATTAATATTTCGGATCATCAGGGCAAATTACATAAGGATAGCGGGTAGACGAGCAACAAACTGCGCCGCCATCCCTTTCTGAATAGAAAACCCTATTCTACTAATTTGTAATAATTTGTACAATTTCAATGGAAAGTGTTTTTATTTATGATTTACATTGGGTAAAGATGGTTGGGGGTTTTAAGCTATAACTTCGTTCATGATTGTGTTTTCTACATTAATCGTGGGCTACGTTTCGAATAATAATGAACTATATGAAGTGGGTACCCTGATTTATGTGAAGAGTTTATATAAAAAAGAAAAGAAGCATATTTTTAATGTTATATTTTTAAAGTAATTGATTTTATTAGAATGGGAAATATGTAATTAGTCATTATTATTATTATTACTATTACTATATGTTAATTTTACAAATGAAATGAACAGTAATTTAATTATATTTTATTATATTATAATAACATATTATTACTATAATTATAATTATTATATTTTTTACTTTCTCAGTTGGATAAGCTTGGTGTCAACCAATACTGGTATCGAAAATACAGGTACAGTCCGGTTCATTATCGGTACATGAAGGTAAAAATCGGCACCAGCCTGATACAGAAAACGTCAAAAGTTGATACCGGATTGAGTTTGAAAATCTTTTAGTTCGGGAAATTCGATACTGCTACACGGTACCATTTCCTCATCCCTGATCACAGGTGCCGTACACACAACAACGCTACCGTACAACTTTTTCTTGTTGATTTTCTTCAACTTTTAATGATTTCTTTTTTTAGTTTCAGTGGTAGGGATGAGCTCGGTGGCAACCGATACCAAAAAATACCGGTTACGGGGATCTGATCTATAGTTAGGGGGCAATACATACCAAAAGGTTCGAAGAAGGATAATGAGTAAAGATCTGCCCCAGCCAAGTCGTCGACCGCTGCGGTACCTGAACTGAATGCTCTGAGGTTGAAAGGCAAGTAGATAAATTCCTACCTGTATTTTTATTGTCTCGATTCGTCCACTGCTGCTACTGATAATGGGCATATGAAGGTAAAAATCGGTAGCGAACCGATACTAGGAACGCCAAAAGTCGGTATTATTTGCTCATCTTTGACCCGAGTTTCATACGAACAACATCATTAACATACAACTTTTTTGGTTGATTTTCTTTCGATTATTTTTTACTGTTTTTTACATTTTCTTTTTATTTTTGTTAGTGGTTCCACGTGCAACGCGCTCGTAGTGATTTCAAAACACATGTAAACACAGAATATAACAAAAGAAGTTCGCCGCAACGCGGCTAGGGTGATAAACCTAGTTTAATAAACTAAGGGTAAAATAGTAATTTTAATAGAGTATTTTTAATGAAATAGATAAATATGTAATATATGGGGTTTAGAAAGGTGAAATATGTAATTAAATTTAAGGATTAGGGAAATATGTAATAAGGCTTCTTTAGGAATGGTAAATATGTAATATGGCTTCTTTAGGAAAGGAAAATATGTAATTAAATTTAAGGACTAGAGAAAATATGTAACAAGGCTTCTTAGGAGGGGGAAATATGTAAAAATCCCTAATGAGGGAATGACATATCATGTTCCCTTCTTTTTCTTTGAAAGGCACTAGTATTACGACCCGCCGCGCGTTGCGGCGGCATCGAAACTTAAAATAACTCGAATTTATATGGTTAAATATTTAACTGACTTGTTTCCAAACATTTTTTTATTTGTTCAAAGTCTTATAACCGTTCTTGTCTCTATATATTACATATATCTATCCATTACACGTGTAATATGTCCGTGTTAAAAATTAGCATCACGTACATCACCACCGTCAATACTAATAAACTTCACTGTGAATATAATAAATTAAAAATCAAATCCACTTAAAAAAACCCGAATAAATTAATACTTTAAAAAATTTAGTAAAACAAAACATTTAATCAAATCCAGTGAAAATCCTGAATAAATTAATACTTTAATAAAATTTAATAAACAAAACATTTAAATTTTGTTGTACTTATTATTACTAATATAAAGTATGAATCTTGGTAAAATAGTTCTAGATCCCTTTAGATACTATTGTTTATTTATTATTTTAAATAAATCAACCATTCAGCCCACAGTATTAATTAAAACCATTAACTTATTTTTCAAAACAACTTATTGTCTGTCTCATCCAAAATCTCATCCTCCATGTTGAGTCCCAATTCATCCCTGAATTGAGCCCACAATATTAATTTACAACTCCAAAAAAAACATGAAAACTGATGGAGACAGAAAGTCCGACGGACTTTCAGTTACGCTCTGGTTATCGGCGACGACCTCAACTCGGTTCTGGTGATCTCTTCCCCCAGCAGACGCCATGCTGGATACATATACGATATGGTCTGGTACCCGGATTGGTTTGTCGGTAGCCCCATACGTTTGCGGTAAGGGTTCAGACCGAGGTAACCGAAGACGAAAGGTGATCCCGACAACGTGACGGTTCCTGTTCTAGTCAAAATGTCGCACCTCTGGCGAGATCTAACAAATAACAATTGTTGGTGTAGTTTAACTACCCTCGATATTCCAGCAAAGTCCGCTAAAGGTTTTGGGTTTATGCGATGGTATTTGAGAGTCTCGATAGAATAGAATGGAAACAAAAGCCAGCAAAAAAAAAACAAAACAAAACAAAAGCCATGCGATGCAGCAAATAAGGCAGAATATTAGGGTGTGAAAGTGATTCCTTTTCAAAGTTTAGGGGTGTGTTTAGGTCGGTGGTAAACACCACCGACCTTTGTTTTTAAGATATATGTAATGTCCAATTCCCTTTATGATGGAATTATAAAAAGGGATATATCGAAGTATAAATCATATAAAATGATAGGGATCCGTAGAGTGGATCAAACTCCAAAGATAGATAACCCTTAGAGGGGTTAAGCTCCAAGAATATAGATGAAGAAGACTAGAACTTTTCAAAAATTTTATCATTAAACTCAAAGTGTAACGGACATGTAATATAAATATGCAAATAAATAACTTCTTGCTAAACATTAGGAAATCATGCATGCAGTAATTGAAATGTGATCCTATTTTAATGCAATAGAATTTCTTCCAACTAATGACAACGTGGGACACGTAAAAATGAAACTTCTCTTAAATGCATGCAACATAAAACAAACTAAACGTGAGAGTTTCACGGGTCGGGTCAATGGGTCACAGGAGCGTATCAATACTCCCGCCCTAAAAAATGTCCTTGTCCTCAAGGACGGGATACACGTCCATAGTGGTCGCCATTCATGTCTTTCGGCTGCATTCGACTTCGTTGTAACGTAACGGCTCGATTGGTGCCATGGAGGTCGCCAATCTCGTCGTACGGTGGCATTCGGTTCTATGTTGTTCAATGGCGAGACTCGGGTTTTGTGGGTGTCATGTTGGGTAGGTGAATGTGCAGTTTTGGGGGCTGGTTTAGGGTGTCGATGGGTGCCGTTTGAGGTTGGTTTTGGTGCGGTAGAATAGGTTCGTTTGGGCGCGGTTTTTGGGGTAGCTTTGTGGTGACGATGGGTGCGTTTTTTGGACGCGGATGATTTTATTTGGTGTAGGAGGGGTTTTGGAGCAAACGGTTTAGGTGGCGGAACAAACGGCTTGAGTGGCGGACGAGCGGCGAGTGGAGGTGGTGGAGGTAGACCGAGTCTAGCACAGAACTCGACGAGGCGTTGTTGGTTTTTCTCGATATTAGCCCACATTTCATCAAGCAACAATGTGATTTTTGAGGTCATGATGGAGGTGAATTCGGGAATGAAAGCACCAAATGATAGGGATCCGTAGAGTGGATCAAGCTCCAAAGATATATAACCCTTAGAGGGGGTTAAGCTCCAAGAAATTTAGAGATGAAAGACCAGAACTTTTCAACAAATTTTCTCATTAAACTCAAAGTGTAACGGACATGTAATATAAATATGCAAACAAATAACTTCTTGCTAAACATTAGGAAATCATGCATCCAGTAATTGAAATGTGATCCTATTTTAATGCAATGGAATTTCTTCCAATTAATGACAACGTGGCACGTAAAAATGAAACTTCTCTTAAATGCATGTAACATAAAACAAACTAAACGTGAGAGTTTCACGGTCGGGTCAATGGGTCACAGGAGCGTATCAATAAACCTACCAATTGGTGTAAACCTATCAATTTGTACTTTCATTGAGCCTTAGCCTTCATGGCTTTGGAAGAACTCGAGGACTCCACGTATCTATCTCGCTTCACCGGTTCCAATCCTGCCCGGTGGATTTGTGATGCTGAACGGTTCTTTTCCTTTTATGCAATTTATGAGGAAGAACGGTTTCCTTATGTTGTTGACTCGTTCGATGATGAACCTTTTTCTTGGTTCAATTCATGGTATCGAGGACCCGAACGCCTCACATGGAAGTCTTTCGCCACTGCAATGCTTCATCGTTTCCATATCACCACC
Source organism: Helianthus tuberosus (assembly GCA_030545235.1). Lineage (NCBI taxonomy): Eukaryota > Viridiplantae > Streptophyta > Magnoliopsida > Asterales > Asteraceae > Helianthus > Helianthus tuberosus. Next base: position 125,363,651 of record CM060376.1, on the reverse strand, counting down.
GCCTCTAATAATGGAATTCCACTGCCTGCTCGACCACCACCTGTGACAACCCTTACCAAAAACGACCCGAAAAACCCACTACTACCACCAACATTACGGATAGAAAAAGTCCGTCACCCCTCCAAGTTTGTAAACTCTCCTTATCACAAACCACCACCATCGCCAAGTCCAGATAACCCTTCAAACTTGTATTTAAAAAAGGTCATTTGCACCCCTGGTCCACCCCATGTGAAAACCACGGCACCACAGGAGGAAGCTTTCCATGCATTTTTTTTTCCTATGGAAGGACTACACATATTATTTATCTATACCCAAGTTATGGTTTTTGCAAGTTTTGTTCTCTATTTCCCGTGTTAGAAGGACCACAGTTAGCGACACCAAGCGAATGGGTAGTTGGAAGACGCGAGTGGCGGCCACCGTGGCGCGCCGTTGTCATTGCCCCGAATGCAAATGGAAGGGTTGAATGGCGTCCGCCTTGGTGCAACGCCGACCCATCATTAGTTTCCGGTCTTGAGGACAAGACCGTTTTTTAGGGCGGGAGTATTGATACGTGCCTCATGGCTCATGCATCACAACCCATGCACCTGACCCATCTCCACGTTATGCATGATAGATTAGTTATGATCATTATAGGGTAGTTATCATCCATGATCACCCATGTTCACATTTATTTATGTTTTGCACTATTATTTCAGTTATGCATATTATGTATTTAAATAGATTGAAGGAATGACAAAAAAAAAAAAAATTACAGAAAAAAAAAAATGAAACTTCTCTTAAATGCATGCAACATAAAACAAACTAAACGTGAGAGTTTCACGGGTCGGGTCAATGGGTTACAGGAGCGTATCACAAAATTAATATACTCGATATACTAAAGTTTTTTCGCTAAAATACTCGAGCGAAATTTGTATATGTTATATCGTGCTAATGTAGTCCCATAAATAAAACAAAATCTGGTCTTGGACAAGAAAAGGCATATCTATTTTATTTTATTTAAATAAAAAGGAACCATACTTCCATTTTCTACTATATTTAATTTAATTTAATTATATTATATTATATTATATTATATTATATTATATTATATTATATTATATTATATTATATTATATTATGGGGAAGGTTCATTTGAGAAGAAATTTAATGTGAGAAGAAAAAGAAGAAAGGGCATATTAGTAAAATATTATTTCATTTATAACTCATATTATTAATTTTTAACTATTTAATTAATTAGTCTACTAATCATTAATTATCCTACATATAATCTACAAAACCTACACATATCAAAATTTTCATACATATACCCTACACATTATAGAATTTTATCGTACACAGCCGAAATTTATCCTACACACCTCGAAATATATCTTACACAACTCGTAATTTATCCTACACAACTAGTAATTTATTCTACACTTTAAATTAAGTTGTTTTTTTAATTTGGAAAAAGTATATATATTGAAAAGGAGTTACATATTTAATTTAGTTAGTTATTAAAGAAGAAGAATACAAATTAATGATTTTTGTAAGTTTACCAATATACCCTTATATTAAAACTAAATGCAAATATTAAATGAAGTAAAATGAAGCATTCTTATTGGTTGAAACTTCTTCTTTTCTCTTCTTACAAAAAAAATTCTTCTCATTTGAACCCTCCACTTATATTATATGGGTGGAGATACAATAGGAAGTTTATTTGGCTAGGAAGGCTAGGAAGTGATCTTGACCATCTATTTAATTAATCAAGTGCTAAGATTAAATGAATGAAATTGAAGGGAAAAAAAGAGGCGCGTGAGTTTGTTAGGGCCATTCTAGTCAATCCAGCATAATAGTTTATCTCTCCTCCAATTCCCCCCCCCCCCCCCATTTTTTAAACGTTAATAACTTTTTCATACGGCATTATTTTTTTTATAAAAATTGCACCAAAAAAACCAGCGTTTTTTTATCTTTAAAATGAGTATACTATTGCTATATTTTCGAAAAAAAAATTGAAAACCCAGTTGCGTAAAACGCAATGGAGAAAACCCAGATGCGTAAAACGCAATAAAAAACGTAAAAAATGACTTTTTCTAAAACGCAACGCACAAAAAACACAAAGAAATGTCTTATTTCTAAAACACAATTACCAGAAAACACAAATAAATCTCTTATTTCTAAAACGCAATAGCCTAAAAACACAAAAGAAAATTTACTTTATAAAACGCAATGCACCCAAAACACTTAAAAATGTCTTATTTCTAAAACGCAATGGCCAGAAAACACTTAAAAATGTCTTATTTCTAAATCGCAATGCACCCAAATCACTTAAAAATGTCTTATTTTTAAAACGCAATGGCTAGAAAACACTTAAAAATGTCTTATTTCAAAAACGCAATACCTAGAAAACACATAAAAATGTCTTATTTCTAAAACGCAATGGCCTAAAAACACAAAAGAAATTGTTCTCTCTAAAACGCAATGAACTGAATACATATAAAAATGTGTTTACCTAAAACGCAATGAGTAAAAACAGTTCAAAAATGTTTTATTTCTAAAACGCAATGACCAGAAACTGTTGTTCACAGAACCAAAAACTGTCTAAAACGCAATGACCAGAAACTGTTGTTCATAGAACCAGAAACTGTCTAAAACGCAATGACCAGAAACTGTTGTTCACAGAACCAGAAACTGTTGTTCACAGAACCAGAATCTAACTAAAACGCAATGACCAGAACCTGTTGTTTAAAGAACCGGAAACACTGTCTACGAATGCAGTTTTCCAGAGGCAATTTACAGAAAATTAATTTTTCTGATGCATTTTTATTACAGTAATTTAATAGGAAAAAAAATTTCCGAGCTGACCTCAACCCCAGCCAGGGGCTCTGCCCCTTGGACCCCGCCAGGGGCGCTGCCCCCGGACCCCTGCCAAGATCGTAAAACGCAATGACTAAATAAAAAACCCAGATCGTAAAAATGAAATTAAAGAATTTCTTACATGAATCTAAATGATTTCTTCAACAATTGACGAAGTTTGAATGATTGAAACAATTATCAGCGCTCGAATCGAACGAATCGAGTGATTATCTCCAAAATCACCGGAAAAAACGGGATTTTTAATGAAATTAAACTGGGTTTTCTTCAAAAAAGCTGAAGAACACGTTGATCGGGTGTTTGAATCATTGATTTGTGATGAAAATCACACTATAATGTAGTGATTATTGAGATAGAAAGTGAAGAAATGGTTGAAGATGATGGGTTTTGAAAAGGAAGAAGAAATGGTTGGATTGACTAAAATACCCTTTTTCTTTATTTTAAATGTTGTCACGTGTCCTAATCCTATTGCTTCCTACACTTCCTAGCCAAAATAAACTTCCTATTTAATCTTTTCGTTATAAACAAATAGGATGAACTCGCGTAGGTTAAAAAGCAACTTTTGTCCCCGTTAAATTAATATTCACGTACTAAATAGGACGAACTTGCGTCTGTTAAAAAACAGTTTTGTCCCCGTGAAGTTAATATTCTCAAACTCATATCCTCAACCGGTGTTGAATATGCACAACTAAACGAACCGTCGTATAGCGTCTCCAACCATCACCATTGTTTCCCCACAATTACCCACTGTTTCACAACCTTTATAATCCTCAAAGCAACCACCACCACACTTACACTACACAATCATTTACCACATAATCTCTCAAATTCTTAATAACTGGCGCAACGGAAGAACAAGATCAACGTGGAGTGTTAACCCTCCTCTACCACTACAAACAAGCGTACGCAGATTGATATTCTTAACCGCACCACATCAATGGAGTCCCTTTTACAAGCCGCTTTACTTAATTCCCACCGATTCACATGCTCCACCAACATAATCCGCCACGAAACACCACCGTTGGCACCGATCTGCTGCTACTTGCTTCCCTTTCACCAGATGATGGTTTCATCTCTACGTTGATACCGCAACAAAACTTCATCATCAACTACCATGTGGCCTGTTTGGTTGCCTCTGAATGGCTCCATTCAGAGGTAAACTTCTGAATCGGACAGAGGTATCCTTGTTTGGTTCACAAAAACTTCACCTCTGAACTGAACCATTCAGCTCTGAATGGTTCAGCTACTTCTCATCTCTGAATGGAACTTTTGACAAGCCTGCCCCTTGTGCCTTAATTGTAAGCTTTGCATCTTCTTCCACAGCCCCATCATCATCATCAACAACATATCCCCAAACGCCTAGAAACAATCATTCACCAACAACATATCCCCGAATTTAGCCGAATCCACTGAATTGACCCGAGACACCAAGAACAACCCGACACGCCAGGGACTGAACCGAACCTGAAACACGAACTCGAACCATCTCCGAACCTGCCGAACCCGAGATCGAACAGAAAAGTCAGCAAAACACCCACCTCAGCCACCGACACCGCCGGCCGCCGCGTGTGGTGGTCGGCACCTTCATTCTTGCTCCGCTCTCTCTCTCTCTCTTCAGCTCTCTCTCCAGGCTCTCTCGGTCTCTGTAGCTCCGCCGCCACCATCACCGGTTAGTGGTGGTGGTTCGTTTCGAAATCGAAAAGGCATAGCCGACGAGGAGGGGGGGATTGAGTGGTTCACTGATGGCGGCGACGGTGTTAGATGATGATGATGATGGTTCAGATGTTAGATGATGATGATGATGATGATGAAGAAGTGGTGGAGATGATGATGATGGCGGTGACGGTGTTGCAGGTAGGGAGAGAAAGGGGAAGAAAGAGGGGGGGGGGGGGGGGGTGATGACTGAAAGAATGTTGATAGATATTGGGTTTTATAGAAAAATGTTATTTTAGGAGGTAGGTGTTTACTTTTGTGGGGAGGGGTAAAAATGTCATTTTACACTGTCATTCAGATGTGGAACCAAACAATTCTTTACTGGTTCAGCACTTACCCATTCAGACCCTCTTACCCATTCAGACCTCTTATTCATTCAGTACTTATTGGTTCAGATGTTGCCAAACAGCCCCTAAATAAATACATATCTTTGTTTAATTTCTCTCAACGAAATGTAAAAGAATGAATAAGGAACAGTATCAGTTTATTATATCTTTAGAAGACCCACCCCACCCCACCCCACCCAAGAATGAAATTAAAACATAATTTTATATTAGTATTTTCTTTCTCCACGGAAAGCCTTATGAGCCCTACACATGTGCAAGGCCTTCTGGCTTTCTGCCAAGTGCAATTGCTCACAAACAAATAAGACAACACGAGTCTATTGCCATTTTTCAAGAATCTATATATGATAATAAACAAAGTTGAATGAATAGTTATTTTTCTTGCTATTGTTTTTTTTTTTTTTTTTTTTTTTTTTGGCTTCAGGTCATTTACTTTTATTTAAAAAAAAACTTATATATTCTTAAAAAACATATATAAATATAAATATTATATAACATAACAATAGTGTTTACATTAAATTAACAAAAAGTCTTATACATAAAATTGTTGTTATTTTTTTTAAATTGTTCTTAAAAATTAAATATAAATACTGTAAAATTCATATACACCACACCACGTATTGTAGATGGTATTGTATACTATTAATAGAACAACTAAATGAACAGTAAAACTAAACGCAATGCACAGTAACTATTGTATGCTATTAATAGAACAACTAAATGAACGGTAAAACTAAATGCAATGCACAACTATTTGTTTTAAAGCCTTTTTTTATGTGTGCTTTAGTGGTTTTTTATATGTATTATTTGGTTTTTTATATATCTTATATAACTTACGTTTGTTTTTTATCCATGTAATCACGTGTCGGTATTTTTTGGTCATATCAAGATTTTTTCTTTATGGGTTGTTGTAACGAGTGTCGGTGACGTAACAAAAACAAACCAATATCGATCAATTCGCGCTATGTTGTTATATTTTTGGTCATATCATGATTTTTTTTAGTTTTTTTCTCTATTGGTTGCTATAACAAGTGTCAGTACCGAAGTTAAACGAACTAATACCCACCCATGGCGCAACGCGAGGATTTCCGGCGCAACGCGCGGATTTAACAGCACTAGTTCATATATGATAAAAATCAAACTAAATGGAACAGTGAATTTAGGGTATATTAGAATTTGGGGTATGGGGCGGGAGTTGTGGCGTGGGTTGGGTACAAATGCCCAAGTCAACACCCCGTGGTGGGCTTGGGTTTCGGCGTGGCCCCTTGGGGCGGGGGTTTCAGCCAAACGTTGGACGGGGCTATCAAGATGACATGGCAGGATCTCATTGGCCAAGACAAGTAGCCGTTTGGGCTAGCCGTTGGCCAACGACTATGTGTTTAAAAAAAATTATTCACTATAAATACTCACACTTTTATTCACTTTTTTACCACAACTACTCCACCTCTATAATCATCTCTATCTTATTTTAAAAAAAAATCTCATCCAACCACAATACGAAAAATGAATCCTCATAATCGTGGTTTTGACCCGAACAATCCGTAGGCATTCCCAAGAAGCACCTAGCCCAGCATCTAATCCTCAAATTGCTCTCCCTTTTTAATACACTCCCACGATGCCGGATATGGCTGGTTACGCATCGTTTATCTCGAATCGTTTGAAGAATGATGTCGGTCGAAAACACCAATGCCTTTCGCGCAACGCACGTCATTGAAAAAACACTAGTTAACATGATATATATATGTTTTATTTTTCTTTCGGTTTATATTATTATTACTTAAATTTTAGACATGTAAAATGTAACGTAAGGCATAAATTATTTTATGTATCTTTATTAGTTTATGTTATTTCAATTGAAAATATATTCTCAGAATTAATTACATGGTTATTCTATGTGGTATGTTCGTATTAGGACTTTTTGATACATGTTTTTCGGAAACTGGATCATTGGTTTAAAGTTGGTATATCGTAACAATATGCTTGATCCAAAGTAATACTAATACTTAATACTAATACTAACTAGGTGGATTTGCTCGCGCGATGCGACGGAAACTCGGTCCGGTGTCGGTTTGGATCGTTATATAAGGGAATTCGATGGGAAGGGATTTGATTCGTTACAGTATCGACACTTAAGTTATAGTCATGATATGTCCAAAAGAATATCTTTTACATTGGAAAACCATCAAAACGAATAGCGGCGCCAGTTCCAATAATAACTATATTGGTACCAAAAAATTGCTTTGTCTCGGTACTAATAAGAAAAAAAATCTTTTTGAACAAAGTTAATAAAGGAAGATGGGAAAAAATATTAAAAAATATTAAACGAACTCGCGTATTCAACTTTATAAAAAAATAAGAACGTGAGTTATTGGAGGAAAATCAAATTATATAAAAATTAAATGGATTAAAAGCGTATATATTTTTATGCATATACTAATATCGGTGTCGACGTTGTTCGGTCGGTATTCGTTTTGTTCGTCACGACTGATACCACCATCGGCATTGTTCGGTCAGTATTCGTTTGTTCGCCACGGTACTGCTATGACGCTGACACTTGATCTAGCCTGCAAAATAAAATAAAAAAAAAAAAGAATATTTCAAACAAAACTCCGTTTTCAATAAAATTTATTTATGAACGTCAAGAAATTAAATCAAACACAACGACGGGTTTAGTTTTTTTAAGCCAAGAAACGCAAGTAAATGGATAAAATATAGATTAGTAAAAAGATATTAGAATAATAAATTAAATTCGAATATATATTAATTGTTGATATACACTTGGGATAATTATTAATATATTGTTTTTTTCTACTTTAAAATAAAAGAATATTTTAAATACTCTTCATCAACACTTTATAATCATGTATATAATATTGTAACATGGTTCGTCCAAAATCATTTATTGTGGTATGTTAGTATTGCTTTATTGTTTTATTTGATTCGAGGTTGTGAGTTTCAGAAAATGTTTTAGTGTGCTTTTGTAGGTTAGGGATAAAAAAATTGCGTAAAATTAAGAATTCACACATATTATATAGTTGTATACCGATACAACATTCATAATCAGCATCCCGCATTTCCGCCGCAACGCGCGGGTCAACGTCAACTTGTTAATAAACAAAAAGTAAAGGTTACACGTGTGACATGTTACATTACATGGAAATAGAAATCATGAACTCCAATTATGAGGTATTTCCTAGTTAATTAAAAATTTAAAACACATAAACACGCAAGAGACAATGATTTACAACAAGGACAACATAGTTATGTTTTGAGGTTGCACACAAACCATGTTAAAGCTCTCGTACCTTTAAATGGTTTGAGTCGCATGTGAAGTCTGACCGGTCAACTGAATTCACCATCAACTCAGGTTCGGGACTCTCTAACTCAAGTATCACCTACGTAGAAAAGGCCAAATACGTCAATAAAACAGTTCAGGATCCAAGTGTATTAATGGTTCGTACAATTCTTCACAATGACATGACATGATAATAATCAAATTTTGGGTTGGGATTTCTAACCTATTTAATAAATGTATCGTGTTCATGTTGTACAACAGGTTGACCCGTTTAAAATTAGATTAAAAAATATATAACCCACCAAAGCGTTTTAACACCTGTTTAGACAAATGGGTTAACTGATCAAGCTAAGGTCACATGGTTTTAAGTATTATCAGAGAAAACTCCTTTCTTCATTGATATGAAACCGACTATATACACAGAATACAAAACTACAAAACTGATTAGCCTGCTAATTAGCTTCTATTCTACGAAAGTCAATAATACTAATAATAAATAAATACAATTAATATACAATAATATATGTCAGTTAACAGTCCCCCGCAGTCTAAGCGATAGATGGATCTGAAACGAATGAAGAGCTGGCAAGGGAGTCCCTTGGTGAAGATATCAGCGTGTTGATAGTCAGCAGGGACATGAAAGACACGAACTAATCCGACCCGGATTTTGAGTTAGGTGGACTGCTGAAACATTGTCACGGTATATCAACGTGGCAGTACGAATCAGAACATGGAGCTCAAGTGGAAGATTGCGAATCCATGTTGTTTCAGCAGTAGCATTTGCAACCCCCCCCCCCCCCCCCCCCCCCCCCCCCATATTCGGCTTCTGCCCTAGATCTCAATACAATTGCTCCACGTTTTGAAGACCATGAGACTAGATTGTCCCTGAGAAATACACAGTAGCCGGATGTAGAACGTCTTGAGTCCGGGTAACCCCCACAAGTCAGCATCAGAGTAGGCTGTGAGATTCATCGATTTGGAGGGTTTAATTTGCAGATCATGATTGAGGGTGTCCTTTAAAAACGCAGTATGCGTTTTAGAAAGTTGAAGTGGGGTTTACTTAGGGCATGCATAAAGAGACAAACTTGTTGGGCTGCATATGTGATGTCAGGTCGGGTGAACGTGAGATATTGAAGAGCACCGGCAAGACTCCGACAAAAATGTAATAAACTGTGGTAGAAGACTAGGATTGGATGTATGATGCAAAACGTTGGTACCATGCCCGTAGGGCTTGTTTCAAGTCATAAAGGGACTTTTTGAAGAAGACACACATTGTCGTGGTCCACAAATCCAGTTGGTTGGAACATGTACACAGTTTCGTTTAGTTCCCCATGTAGAAACGCGTTTTTGACGTCTAACTGGTGGATCGGCCATGCTTTAGACACGGCTAGGCTCAAAACAGTTCGGATGGTGGTCGGTTTTACAACCGGATTGAACGTTTCATCACAATCAACTCCGACTGGTTGACATTTACCATTGACCACAAGTAGTGCTTTGTACCGTTGAAGCTTCCCATCCGCATGAAATTTATGCCTGTACAACCACATACAACGAATAATATAGGCATCCCGAGGTCTAGGCACCAAGTCCCATGTTTTATTTTCTATAAGGGCCTTGTATTCATCAGACATAGTTGAGTGCCAGTTAGGGTCTTGAAGGACTTGTGTGGGGGATTTTGGTAATGGGGAGGGGAATGGGATGGTGTTAATATGAAGGTTAAGGGGTTGTTTTGATTTTAAGGTCCCGTCTCTAGACCACGTAATCATAAGTTGGGTGGGGGGTGAAATAGCCAGTGTTGCAGAAGGCGTTCTAGGCGGCCGATTAATCGCTAATCGGTTACTTGTTGCCTAAAATTGAGCAAATCGGCCGATAAAATCGGTCCTGGTCAAAGCCGGTCAAAATCGGACCAAGTCGGAGTTAATCGGGTGAAATCAGACTAATCAGACCTGAACATTTTTAAGGTCCCGTCTCTAGACCACGTAATCATAAGTTGGGTGGGGGGTGAAATAGCCAGTGTTGCAGAAGGCGTTCTAGGCGGCCGATTAATCGCTAATCGGTTACTTGTTGCCTAAAATTGAGCAAATCGGCCGATAAAATCGGTCCTGGTCAAAGCCGGTCAAAATCGGACCAAGTCGGAGTTAATCGGGTGAAATCAGACTAATCAGACCTGAACATTTTTACTCATTTAACCCGATCTTAAGATCTGGTCCATCGTTTTAAAGGGTTACACGCTATTTTATAACCCTCATTTATTCAGTCGTCAAGATTCTAAAGAAACTTGCCTAAATCAATGACCGACACTCACAAATCCCGACCTCCGTCCATCGCTGACGTCGTTCCGACAGGACCTTGAGTCGTCTTCTCCGACGGGACTGCAACATTCATCGCCGGTGACCTTGAGTCTTCTTTCTCCGGCGGGAAAACAATAATAATATGTTTGATTGTTGTTTATTAAAGACTCACCGGTCACCATTTAGGTAGTGTTTGGTATGCAGGAATAAGAGATGGAATGGAATGAATGATTACGGGGAATGAAGAAAATGATGTTTGGTTGGTCAATGGAATGGAATCACCCATTCCAAAAGGCATTCCATTCCCTCAAAATCATTCCTTCCACCCCCATGTTTTTTTCCATTCCATCCGCTCTTGCACCATTCATCAACACCACCACAACCCACCACCTTCGCCACAACCCACCACCACCACCACCACCCCCCACCACCGACGCCATCGCCGCCACCCCGCCACCACCTCACCCCGACAGCCACCCACTCGCCACCGTTATCACCCACAGTTGCGACCAACCGCCAACGTCACTCGCCGCCGCCGCCCACCACCATCGTCGACGCCACCACCAACCGTCGTCCCCGCCACCAACCGCCACCTCTGCTGCCACCCACCACCAACGGCCACTTCGCCGCCACCACCACTCGTCGTCACCACCGCACCACCACTCGCCGCCGCCACCACCACCCATCGCCGCGGCCGACACCCACCACCGCCACTTATAACCACCCATAATCACTACCACCGACCACCACCACCACTCACCGCTTATTTTATTACTCCGTTTTTCTTGCCAACGAACAATACACAATAATAATTCATTCTATTCACACATGGTAACCAAACAAGACATGGAATGGTAATGATCCATTGCATTCCCTCGTCCATTCCATTACCTCGTCTATTCCATTCATTCGTCCATTCCATTACTCCATACCAAACAGACCCTTAATGCCTTTACTTTATTATTGAAGCCTCGTAGGCAGTGGATTTAGTCTCAAGTGCCCGAACTAGAAGTTCGTCCGACAATGTGCCATAAATCCATTGTAAAACAATGGCATCGATTTCATTCAAGGATTCAAAGGTAGAATCTGTTTTTGTTGGGGCGTTCATACCATCTATGTAGTGAAGAACTTTGTATCCCCGAGCATGGAGATGAAAAAGCTTGACCCGAGACGAATAGGTAACTTTTGTCCCATCCAAAATTTGAACTTTATTTTGGATGTTAGTCACAGTATAAACCGGATGTAGGGATTCAGATTTCTCTTTTTTGGATGCGTCACCCATGGAGAATGAATAGAGAAAGAGAAGGTGGGGGAAAAACGAGTGATGGCAGAGGGACCGTAGTCGATCTTGCCAGAAAAGATGAAGTAGAAAAAAAATTGGACTGTACTCCGGTGATGGTAGGGCGGCAAAGAGCTAGGGTTACGGTAGCTCTAATACCATATTATCATTTGTTCATTGATATGAAACTGATCATACACACAGAATACAAAACTGATTAGCCTTAGCCTCTATTCTAGGAAGGTCAATAATACTAATAAATACAACTAGTTGATTTTCCGCCCGCGCGTTGCGGCGAGGACCTTATGTCTGCAAAACACGTGTCGGCAACGGCAAGCAGATAACAAAAATCAAAACATAAATAACAATGACGTGGTAACGATAGTCACCCGTCCTAAAAAAAAAGATTTTAGATAAACTAATATATAATAATAGGACCCACACGCCCTACATGTTGGAAATTCAGTTGTTTTCAGTTTAGTTATTACGATGTTAACACGTTAAAATATGAATGAGCTCGGTACCGGTAACGGCACCGAGAGTACCGATCCGGAAAATCATCGAAATTAGGTACTTGCACCGAAAATGCTCGATACGATACGATATGGTATGATATGGTATTTGAAGGTAAAAATCAGTAAATACAGGTATGGTGCTAGACCGGTGTCGAACCCAAAGTAACGATTCTGAAAACGCCAAAAGATGGGTACCAAATTGGTACCGAAAATGATTGGTATAGTAATTTTGGTACCGATACGACACCGGTTTGATTACAGGATTTGATACGATTTGCTCATCAATAATCTAAATATCCAAGTTAATTTTACATGCTACTATTCATTCATTATATAAAAAAACAAAAAAGAAAACAAAATAAGTTGTTGTGTATATAAAACCTCAATCAAACGAAATATAATTTACTTACAGTTTGTATGAAAAGTAATCTACACGGTGCAATTACTTGCATTGCTACAAGATTTGATGAGCTCGGTGCCAACCGGTACCGAAAATACCGTTACCGGAAATTCCCAAAAGTGGGTACCGGTACCGATTATACCTGGTACGGTACGGTTCGGTACCAGTGGTACTGGTACGGTACCGGTATTTGAGGGTAAAAACCGGTGAATATCGGTGCCGAACCGATACCGAAAATGTCAAAAGTCGGTACCGATTCAGTACCGAAAATATACCCGGTTTGGTAAATTTGATACCAGTACCGGTACCCAATACCATTTTCTCATTCCCTTGATGATGTTACTATTCATTGGATTGTGTATGACAAATAATATAAATCGGTGCAATTACTTGCGTTGCTACAGGATTTGATGAGTTCGGTACCAACCGGTACCGAAAATACCGTTACCGAAAATCCCTAAAAGTGGGTACCGGTACCGAATATACCTGGTATGGTACGGTTCGGCACCAGTCGGTACCGGTATTTGAGGGTAAAAACCGCTGAATACCGGTGTCGAACCGATACCGAAAACGTCAAAAAGCGATACCGATTTGGTACCAAAAATATACCCGGTTTGATAAATTTGATACCTTATTTCCTTTACTATTCATTCCTTTTGATTTTTTAATATTTCCTTTACTGTTCATTCCTTTTGATTTTTAATATAAGGATAACTAATATACAATAATATGTACCAGTTAACACTAAGTGTCCAGGGTCCGGGCTTGGGTTAATGTATTTGACATGAATAAACATATGGGTTGTATTTGGGTCCATCAATTTCAACCCGCCAACCCAACCCTTTTCATGCAAGGATACTACAATTCATATATGATAAAAGAAGAACTGAATCAACAGTTCTTTTATATTATTACTAGGTTAGAACCCCGTGTATTACACGGGTTTAATAAATGTAATTTTATATATTAAATAATAAAAAATTATATATTTATGAACCCCGTATATTGTACGTGTTAAATAAATATAATTTTATATATCAAATAATAATAAAAAATTATATCTTTAAAAGCCATGTGTATTACACAGATTAAATAAATGTAATTTTGTATACTAAATACTAAAAACGTCGTATCCTTAAAAACCCCTGGTCTAAACGGGTTGAATAAATCTACCAAATAATAAAAAAAAATATATCCTTAAAAACCCTGTATATTACACGTGTTAAATAGATCAAAAAAAGAGTCATAGTGTATTACACAAATTAAATAAATGAAATTTTGTATATTAAATACTAAAAACATCGTATATTTAAAAAACCCGTGTATAGTCGGGTTGAAAAATCTACCAAATAAAAAAAATATATACTTAAAAAACCCCGTGTATTACACGTGTTGAATAAATCTAATTTTACATAGCAAATAATAAAAAAAAAATTATATCTTTAAAAACTTCGTGTATTACAACCTAAAATATAAAATGAAAAATATAAAGCTAATTTAGTCAAAAAATTTGGATTTATATATAATGTACAACCTAAGTTCTTCATTTTATTATTCAAACACATTTTTTTTCTAAAAAACAAATTGACATTGTTATCTCATTTGACGTAAGTCAAGTTACATTATTTTGAATATTAATATATTAGATAGATTAAATAATGATTTTTTCTATTCTTGACAAAACTTTAATTATCACAAAAATCTAATTTTATTCCAAAAGAGAAAGTAAAACTTACAAAATTTATATTAGACTTTAGATTTACAATTAAGATAAAATTCTAATATAATATTTAAATCTTTTTAATTTGAAATTTAAAATTTATCTATAAATTATTAATGCCCTCATTGAATGACATGTGTCCCAAATCAGGTTTCTTTTATTATGTAGTATAGATTATTATTATTATTATTATTATTATTATTATTATTATTATTATTATTAATGAATAGTATTTTTGATATTATAATAAAATACATGTACAGTTCTATTCGGTATCGGTACAAAAAGGTCAAAACCGGTATCAGTCTGGTATAGAAAACGTCAAAAGTCGGTACCGAATTAATATTGGAAATCTTTTAGTTCGAACAAGAAGGTAAAAACCGGTATCAGCCTGGTATAGAAAACGCCAAAAAGTCGGTACCGAATTGATATTGGAAATCTTTTAGTTCGGGAATTTTGGTACTGCTACCCGGTACCATTTGCTCATCCTTGATCACGGGTACTGTAGATATTCTTCAACTTTTAATAATTTCTTTTTTTTAGTTTCAATGGTAGGGATGAGCTCGGTGCTAACCGATACCAAATCGATACTGGTACCAAAAATACCGGTTACGGTACCGGTATATGAAGGTAAAAATCGGTACCAGGAACGCCAAAAGTCGGTACCGAATTGGTACTTAACATCTTTCGGTTCGGGAAATTCGGTACCGGTACCCAGTATTGTTTGCTTATCTTTGACCACGGATTTCATACGAACAACATCATTATCATACAACTTATTTATTGATTTTCTTTCGGTTATCTTTTAGTATTTTTTCTACATTTTCTTTTTATCTTGTCAATGGTTACGTGCGCAACGCGCTCGTAGTGATTTCAAAACACATGTAAACACAGACTAAGGGGCTGTTTGGTAGCCTCTGAATGGTCATTAAGAGGCTACCTCTTAACGGAACCATTAAGAATTTTACCAATGAGAAGGTAGAAGAATGTGACATGTGATGATTTACCATTCAGAGGTTACCTCTTAAACATTCAGACTTGAGGTTACCTCTTATTCATTCAGAGGTTTTAAACCATTAAGAGGTAGCATCTGAATGGGTCATTAAGAGGCTACCAAACGGCCCCTAAATAATAAAAGAAGTTCGCCGCAACACGGCGACGGTGATAAACCTAGTTATAATGGTGGCAGTTTCAGTCTATTTATTTATATAAGGTAAATGGGTCAAACAGGTTGGAATTTGGAAGTCTACTTTTAATGAATAGTTTTTATTTACATAGGACTATTAATGGATTGTTACACCATCCCCTTGCCTCATCCACCATGGTTGGCATGGATTAAATCATGACAACCATGAGCCTCCTTTCCTTTTTAAATACTTCTTTTTCCTTTTCACAAAAATAAATTAAAATAAGAGAATAGTGGTTTGGGTCATGACCACACCCTTAGGGTAGTGGTTTTAGATGATGGATTAGAAGTGGGTGACATGATGCTGATGTGGAGGGTCATGGTGACTATGAGGATCATGACCACACCCCATAGCCTAATTAGCACATTCATAATTTATAAAAAAAGTTGGACACGGATTCTAAGCAAAAAAAGTGAAGTTTATTTCCAATAAATAAATAAAGTGCGATACCAAGACGTTATTTCCACGTCGGAGAACTGGAGCAGGGACATAGAGGTTACACTGGGGTCCAAAAGACTGTAAAAACAATAGAATCTGTTAGACAGACCTTCTGCTATAACGTTATAGAAAAATGAATAAAATTAACTTTACCGGCCAAAATCTCCCCCGATATTGAAGTTATTAACAAATGCTACCCCTTTACCCCAACCATTGAAGGACATGTAGGTGTCCGTCACTTTGTCAACAACAAAATTTCCACTGTAGAAAGCCGGTTCTTTTAAACTCACCCCTGCAAAAGAAAATACAAAATATTATCCTGCAAGTAGAAGTAATGTTAAACAGTTTCAAAGAAAAAGATTTATATGTATCGGTGTCTTTTCCATAGTATGTATTTATTTATTTTTTCATAGTTAAGAAAATATCCTTGTAATACATATTTCCTCACAGAAAATAGCATGTGTTGGCGTAACTGGAATGTACCAGGGCTGCTTTTACGGGCAGAAATTCCAATAAGTTTAGAAACCGAATTGTTGAAAGAAAGATTGTTTTCATTTAGATTGCTGAGAGGAATTGGAATCATTTTCCACTTGAGCAGAGGTTTCCCATCTAAGTAAACAGCAGACAATATTCCCTATAAATAATATAATATGATTAAAGCATCTTCTATACCAGAAAAAACCAACATACTTTGTATAAAAACCCCTTAATAAAAAACTCGACATATTAAAATCCTTGAACTTGCTAACTTTATACAATTTACTTGTACAGTCAGCACATATGTTGACACCATTAATTTCATGGGTTTATATAAGTTTAACAAAATTGGTTGATGAACTTCTTCGTGCAAAATATGAAAGTATGTTGTTTTTATGCTATTGAGTCTATTGACACAAGTTACATGCTCTCTTACAAGGTTCAAACCATGGTATACATTAGTTTCAAATTAAAACACAAGGTATAATTGGCCTTTAAATGGTTGGTGAGTTAAGTTAGGATTTTTACCTTGCTATCAAACAAATACGGTCCATAATTAATACGACCCATGTTTTCAACCTACAAAGAAGCCAAGGATTATGAAGAAAAAATCAAAAAAAAAAAAAAAAATTATACGATGCATGGCAAATATGAATTATTGTAAAAGGGAAACTTGGCCAAAAAAGATTAGACAACAACCAGAATTAACAATCTGGTAGTGGAAGAGCATTCAGCATTAGGGAGGTTGACATGCTTATTTGACCATCTATTAATTGTGCCAACATATTGTGCTTTTTCTCTCTTATCTTCAGAAAGGCATGTAACATACACTTGGGCTCTGTCATGCACCTGAAATTATAAATGACAAGTGTAATATAATATATTGATTTTAAGGGTGGCAAACAGGCCTCAGTGAGATTGTTCCAATAATAAATTTTTCATAAATGTGAATGATATATATTTGCTGTAATATGGGGTGATGAATAGTGTCACACCAAAAAGTTGCACCACGTTGGTCAGGTTGAAATTTGAAAACAGTAAAAATCTTATAAAAAAAGCACCGTTCAAAGTTAGCCAAAAACATACCCTTACCTACCTACCTTTGGTATAGACAAAGTGCTCCCTTTTCCCTTAGTAGTGTACTCAGAAACATATAATAAAAATCCAAACATCTGAAACACCAAAGTGCAAAGTGTTGAAAACATTGCCATGATGAATAAAAATAAATATTGGGTAGCAAAGATAGATACCTGGCCCGCAGCCTCCATTGAAATTGGGTTCTCAGATTCAATAGCTTTGGTTGACAAGTCCAGTGTATTAAATAATGATGATGTTTTTTTCTAATTGAATACGACCGTATCCTGTTTTCTTATTATTTAAAGGAACTGGAGGGAGAGAAGTTGCACTATACTTGGCTATAACCCCCCGCAATGCTGGACGGACAAAGTACAAAGCATTATCTTTGTCACTTAACTTATGAGTATATATAGAATCTTATTATTACCTTTGAATTTTGCCCCATCCACATCACCAGACTCGCTAATAGGAGCATCCTACAAGAAAAATGATTCCCATTAAGTTATTAGAGAGGAAAATGGGCCAGTCCAGATAATTAGTGCGTCACCGAAACTATGTTATTTTAATAATAATAATAATAATCCAACTTAGGATTCATGTGCACTAAATATTGTAACTCTACGTACAAAACAATGAATGTGTTAAATTTGACTACAAAAACAATGTTATTTTAATAAAAATCTTATATGTATGAAAAAGTAATAACCTTGTTGAAAAGAATACTGTTTTCCTCAAGCATCCTACATACATGTGAAATTGTTGAAAAAGTAATAACCTTTTGTACCGGGTTTGGTTTGGATGACCCAAAATGTTGTCCATCTTTTAACAATAATCAGTGTGTAAAATACGATTACCAATTTATTTCAACAGATAATCTAATTTTATTTTATTATTAAACAATTTGGCTTGTTTGAAGCCACCTTTCACTTTAACTAATTATTTAAAACTTGAGATGCGAAGAATGAGGTTCCTCACATAATCATAGGATGTAAGATCAGCATCGTAATCAGATTCCTGAGCAGCATTTGCACCGTTATAAAATCCAAAATTGGTTCCGCCATGAACCATCTATATGTAAGAGATCACCACATCATGAAAATATCTTGTAAATAATGCTTAAAAATTATTTTCCGTTTATAGCATACATAAAGAACAGCAGAGCCATTTCCTGACAAAATATTTTCCAGTGCAGATGCTGTAGAAGCTGCATCTGTTTTAGCAATACTCTCTCCCCAGTGCGTAAGCCAACCGGTGTAAAATTCTCTGAAATACATAGTGTCTTTTAAGCATCATAAAAGAAAGTGATTACAAGGATAAATTATAAAAGTACCTACGCAGAAAGGGGTGGCGATTTTCCTGGTGCATTAAATGCCTTTTGCATCTTAAATATAGGCCAAGGATCCTCTCCAGTTGAAAAGTCAACAGCTACAGTTAAACTTTGCAATATTAAACGTAAATTCTTTCCTAATAGATGATGACATGTATACTACATTCTTACCTGAAAATACAGTATCCCCTCGTATCGTTCATTTAGTGAGAGTATCTCTAGTGCCTCCATCTGTGGTATACCTGTTATCAACATGCAAATGTCAACTAATCATTAATTGTTACCAAACTACATGATCAACTTACAAAATTATATCATCCCCGAGATATGACCGAGCTAAGTTGATTAGATGATGCAAATAATCCTTGTCATCTCCATATGAACCAAATTCATTCTCGATCTGTAATCACAATGTTGAAATGTTTGTGAACTGTAGGTGAACAAACGGTAACTGTATATATATTTTGAATGAGAAGATGATGAGATGTACCCACCCACCTAAACCATAATTATAGGTCCTCCTTTGTGGTAAAGAAGATGAGCTATTTTAGGAAGTAGTACTCCCCACCAGCTATCAACCTTTAAAGTCATAAACCGGTATCATATTGCAGTTTACATGAATCCTACCCAAGTTCATCTCTAATTATTCTTATTGCATTTAAATATTTCATTGCTGTACAATGAATGAAATAAACTTTTATATTAACTCAGTGAACAAGATACATAAGTTTAAAATTGAAAGAAGAAGATTGACGGACCAAAGCAAGGTATCTTGGGTCAGATGATCTTAGCGTGATGGTCGGTTCTTTAGTAAGTAACCAAGCAGGGAAACCACCAAAATCCCATTCTGCAACAGGAAGTCATTGTTCTTGCAGTACAAATCAAATGACAGATACACATATGTAAAGTTACTAAAAAGTATGAAAGACCTGCACATATGTAAGGCCCAGGCCGTAGCATGATCAACAGATCTAACTTGTGACATAGCTCAAGAAATGAAACTATATCAGCAATACCATGGAATTCCAGTTGACCCTCTTTTGGTTCATGCAGATTCCATGGAACATAAGTTTGAATGGCATTCAAACCCAAAGCCTTGGCTCTTAATAGCCTATCTTCCCAATACTGTACCAAAAGAATGAGTAAATTGGAAAACATGGTTGTACATAATTTACAAATCAATAAAAATAAAAATGTGTGTAGCTGTAAAAAATTGGTATCATAGGGTCTGGGGAGGGTGGAAACCCCCAACTCCAAAACCACATCAATCAAGACATAAAGAGTAAAATCAAAACACCTCATAAGTAGAATCTAATACAAAATCCTATCCTATCCTAGACCATGTCAACAGAAAGAAAGAAAGAAAGGTGCAAATCTTGCTCCTCTTTCCCTCCCTCTACAGTAATATTGTACCTCAGGAAGAGTACGGAAATAATGCAAGTCCCCACCGATGATTCGAAACGGCTGCCCATCTTTCCAGAACATATCACTTGCAATTCCAAATTTAGGAGCATTAACAACCACCTGTCGAATTTGTCAGAAAAATCAGATATGAAAAGGAGGGTTATTATTAGGGTTTAAAAAACTCACTTGATGTTTAGGGGAATCGGGGAGAGGAGCGAAAACAGTAGAGAAAGCAAAGAGAAGAAGAAGAATGTTTGGCCTAGCTTTTATTTTTTGGCTTATGCTTATATGTTAAAGCATTTCTTTCATTAGATAAGCTATTTTTAAGTGTTTGGATTAGCTTATATTCTACAAGTTGATAATTAATAATTAATCTTTAGTTGTTTGTTAAGTTATTTTGTATTATGAGAAGAGGTATAATATCATTGTGTGTAATGAGTAAAAAACAATCTTCTTCAAATAAGCTAAAAAACCATGTTCCTATAAGCTTCTTGGAATTAGCTTATATAAGCTAATAAGCATAAGGTTAAAAAGCTAAACCAAACACCCATTAGTGCTTATTTTTGTAAAAATAAGCTAAAAAAGCTATAAGCTTAAATAAAAAAGCTAGGCCAAATACCCCCGAAGAAGAATCATGATCGTTGTCGTCTTGCCGTTGACTCGATCAACTCACTCTCTTTATATTCAAAGTCACATACCATATGTTTCGATTGCTTTTAACTTTTCTTTCTTTTCTTTTTTTAACCGCAAATTGAATAATTAACACGGAGGAATATCATCTTTATACACTAACTACTACATTTCCCCGCGCGTTGCGGCGGGTCTAAGTAGGGGTGCAAACGAGCCGAGCTACTCGAGCTCGGCTTGAAAAAAAGCTCGAACGAGCCGAGCTTAAACGAGCTCGAGCCCGAGCCTAAAAACAAACTCGTTTAGTAAACGAGCCCGAGCCTGAGCTTTGCTTATCGAGCTCCAGCCAGCTCGCGAGACTAATCAAGCTTTGTGTTTATATATTTTTTTATTAATATATTAAACATATATATTTTTTTTTCAATAGTAAAATTTCATTCCAATCATCAGGGCAAATTACATAAGGATAGCAGGTAGACGAGCAACAAACTGCGCCGCCATCCCTTTTTGAATAGAAAACCCTAATCTACTAAAAACAAAGCCCCGCCCCTGAGGGGTCGAAAAGTTGCTATGGACCACACGCTGAACTCTAGACAAGAACCGAACTGCCTCCGGCGCCAAGGAGCCGAACGTGTCAAACGCCAGGGGGACAAAGGCATGTTGATTATCCTCACAAGCTTTCGCGTGCTTTTCCACCTTGTTTGACTCTACTTTCAGTACCGCTTGCCCCGCCACAAACCCATTTTCCCGGAACCCGGCTAGTGGGGATATACCTGTGAGATCGACACAAGCATGTTTCCCGCCCTCCCAACCAAAAACTAGCACGTCAGCTGGGCGTAGGGTGGATCTCCCCTCAGACGGGTCTGTAAGAAAATTAACCGGTGCCTCTTTCTTCGCCGAGATCCCTGCTCGTCTGAGAATATCCATTAACGCGTCTCGCACAAAGTCATGGCGATACTTAAACCCCGGCAACTCTCTACAGTGTAACGCATGCTCCCCGTATTTATCCAGGCATGCTTTACGGCAGACTGGGCAAGTTTCATCATTCGGGAACATGGGGACCATCAAACGGTACTTAAGGATTGACCGGTACTCCACCGCTGACATACGTTGACCCAAACCTTCAATAGGAATAACAGTTAAGAAATCCTGAGCGTGAGGCCTCTGTAGGCATTCAATGACGGCTTTCTGGCGGGGTGACAAATGGAAATCTTCTCCCAAGCTTTGTGCGATTCGACAACAAAGGGCATTCGCCAAAGTTTTCTGTGGCTTTTTGGGGGCGGTGTCCTTGTTAGAAAAACCGCCGAGATCAAAGTCAGGTAGAGATTCATGCAAGCGTTCCAAGGCGCTGGCATAATCCGGATCAGTGTTAGCAACCCCACTGTTACGTAAGATGTGGTCCTGCAACTCCCAAGATTGAGACCTGGAAGCCACAAAGGCATAGGCAGCCACATCCCGGGCCGAGAGAAGGCCCAACCCACCAAGCCTCATTGGCAAGGTCACGATTCGCCACTGTAGATCACCAAAAAAAGGACCCCCACATACGACAATGTCTTCTATTGCCTCCCGAAGACCTTTATCAAAACATGAAACAACATCATCCACAAAGGGGGGCTAGCAAGTTCGCAAACCAAATAGTAACTTTGCAACCCCCATACAAGATCTAAGCAAGAGGAGTTCGCTTTGAGGATCCCGCAACAAGGGAAGGTGTCCCATAATGTCAACAGCACGCGTTGCCCTCTTAGCCGCTAGACCACTAATAAAACTGGCATCACGGCTGACTGCCCCTCCTAGAAGTTTGACACCTTTCTCCGGCCTCCCAATCTCAGTGGGGAAAAGCCCTGGCCGGACCTTCACCCCGTTGCATGTCGGCCAAAATACTTCAGTTTTTCAAATATTAAGCCGTAGCCCCAAGGCTAGGCCCTCCGAACCGATGATGTCGAGAGCTTTAGCAACCTGAACAGCGTCCCCGATAATTGTCCCGTCATCCAAGTACCAAGCATGGAAGGGGAGTTTACAGTTTTCCTGTACCTGAAGCACTAAAGGGTGTAAGGCTAGGGCAAAAAGCAAAGGTCCCAAGGGATCCCCTTGCTGCACCCCCGTGAATGCCCCGATGCGATCATTCCCCACGTATAGCCTAGCAGGCTGAGCATACAGAAATTGAACCCATGGGAATATGGAGGGGCAATGGCGATGGACCTCGCGAAGCAAAACTGAACGGTCAACTAAGTTGAAAGCGTTGTAAAAATCAACCGTAAGCATGGCCAGCGAACCATCTGAATGAAAAGAATTAAGAAACATGTTAGCGCTGTGCAGCACCGCCTCTGCCCCATTGGGGACCCCCACCCCAAATTGAAAGTCCCCCAAGTACTTAACAGCTTCTTTCCCAACTTTCTTCATGGCTACTTTGGAGACTAATCTTCTCCAAATTGCCCCCACAGCAATGGGGCGAATCCTATTATCAGGCTTCAACAAAGGGGTTAGGGGCGCCGAAGCAACAAAATCCGCGAGCACCTTAGGACATAACCCCCCTAGCCAAAGGTTTACCACTTCAGTGATGGCAGTAAGCAGTCCCGAGGCCGTCGCCGACCCCTCGCCGCTAAGAGCGTCCAACAGGTGTTGGGCCCGCAGGCCATCTCGCCCACAAGATGTCCCTTTCGGGAAAGATTTCACACACCTGTGCACGCAGTCTTCATCCACTGATAACGCAGGTTGTGAAAGAGGAGTTGAAGGGAGGTTCGGGGGCGGTGCGAAGGGATGTTTGTCGATAAGGGCTTGCATGGTAGATTCCCCCCGGGGAGCAACCCCACTGGAACACAACACCTTAACTGCAGCAGTGAAGTGACCATCACTCACTTTCCTGAGACATTGCTTGATGTTGGGGCTAACCTCCTCAGCTATCTCCCGTTGTGCCTCCCCACCACGCACGACCCCTTCTCCAGTATCGGAAAGGAGGGAATTGACCAAAACCTCAAAACCAGAGCCCTCCTGAGACATTCCTGAGACATATATTTATATGATAATAATTACCATTTATATAAATATAAAAAATAACTAAATTATATGTATAATAATAATTATAATTAGAGTAAACTGCCATTTTGGTCCCTGTGGTTTGAGCACTTTTGCCATTTTAGTCCAAATCTCAAACTTTTAAATCTGGGTCCCTATGGTTTTAATTTTGTTGCCATTTTGGTCCAAAAGTGAAATTTGGCCAGATTCCCCAACTTAAAACCTGATATTCTGTCTTTATCCTCAGGGGTATTTTAGTCATTTTGAAATTATTATAACTCAATTATCTATATATAATACCCTAAAACAATTAATATATATATACACACACATACAGACTCTACTCTCTCTCTCTCTTTCTGAACTACCACCACACCACCACCACCCCCACCACCGCATCATCCCCACCACCACCATCCCACTGGTGCTGGTGAGACGGTGCCGGAGACGCCGGTAAAACACTACAACCACCATCAGAGCCGGTAAAACACCACACCCCCTTTCTCTATCTTCTCCCCCTACCACTCTCACCACCGCCACCTCCTCCCCCCTCCATTAACACCACCACCACCCCCACCGGACCACCACTGCCCCACCACCACCCTTGTCTTCCTCATTTCACCCAATTTCACCAGAAAACCCTAATCCAAACCCTAATTAAGGTTAACACTTAACACAAATTAACAACCTTCTAATACTCTAATTGATAGAATCAAGCTTTTTACCTGCAACTTTATTTGATACGCAATCAATTGAAAAAGAGAAACAAAGGCTCTGTGAACAGTTAGAGAGAAAAACAGTTAGAGGCTTCGGCAGCAGCAACGGCGGTGTTAGTGGTGGTGCAGCGGCACCGTCGTTGACATTACCGGAGGCTCCGGTGAACAGCTAGAGAGAGAAACATAAGTCGATCGCCGTCGGAAAAACGTCAAGATCATCATCAACATCGTATCATCATCGTCTCTCTCTCTCACTAACTCCCTCTCTCCCTAACTCCCTCTCTCTCTCTCTCTGATTTACTAAGTGTGAAGGTGGAGGTGAAGATCGGCAAGATTGGAGGCACCGGTGGTTGTGGTGGATGGTTGAAGATCGGTGAAGACTGAGGTTTTTTGGTGAGAGAGAGAGAAGATCGGTGAAGAGTGAGGTTTTTTTTGGTGGATGGTTGAAGATCGGTAAACTTTATAAAATCTGAGCTGTAGATAGAAAGAGAGACAGGTCTGAGCTGTAGATAGAAAGAGAGAGAAGAGAGAGAGAGACAGGGGTTTTTTTTGGTGATGGTGGCGATGATCTGTAGAGACAGAAGGGATTTATAAAATATAAAGTGGTTGGGGCAGGCAAAATGACCAAAATGCCCTTCAGAAAATGACAAAATAGCAGGTTTTTTTTAAATCTTACCTGAATTGAGTTTTGGACCAAAATGGCAACAAAAACGAAACCACAGGGATCCATATTTAAAAAGTTTCAAATTTGGACTAAAGTGGCAAAAGTGCCCAAACCTCAGGGACCAAAATGGCAGTTTACTCTTATAATTAATATAAATTAATTAATAAATACTAAACGAGTCGAGCCCGAGCCGAACTCGAGCTTGAAAAATTACCTTCGAGCCGAGGTCGAGCTTTAGTATGTGTTTACATGTGTTTTCAATTCACTACGAGCGTGTTGCGAACGGAACTGACTTTTGCGGAAGCGTGATTTTGGTGTGACTTTCTTAATACCATTGCATTCAATCATAACAACAACTATATGATAAAATCATAGATTCGTCATCCATTGAACAAGTTTAAAACATTACATCATCATCGTCTTGAAACATAGACTTAAAATCCGAATTACAAACCATATGAATTGTTTAGAGTTCCATAGGAACTCATCAAAAGACTTTGGTTAAAACCAGGTTTTAAAAGATGTGTCTCGTCCAGGATAAGACACACTAACCAAACTCTACGACACGGATGACATCTTTTATTCTCAACATGCCTTGAAACTCCAACGCCCGCCCGCCCGATCCATACTTAATTTCCTGAAATACATGTAGTTTGAAAACATCAACAAAAGTTGAGCGAGTTCATGTGTGTGTTTGTGAATAAGCACTTGAAGCATTTGTAAGTATATTTGTATGTACTTGAAATCCCGGTATGAAAGCAACAAGGAAACAGATCGATTAATGTGTAGCTAATACATTAATATACGTGATGATGTGTGTAAAATGCAACATATAAATTACATCAAATGAGGCATAAAACTAACCCTTTTTTAGTACTAATATTGGAAAAAGAGTGTTTTTGTCTTCCTTTTGTATTTTCAGGATTAAATGAGCTCAAAAACGCAAAAGAAGCAAAAAGACAGCTAAATCCAACATAAATACAAGAAAAGGAACATTAGTGGATTGCCCGAACCCTCAACGGCACCTTCCAAAGCAAAATAGAGAAAACAGAAGGCTGAACACGCCCCGTGCTCAGCCAGCACGGGGCCGTGCCCAAGAAGCAGCAGAAAAGACAAACCTATAGAAGCTTCTATTGCCCACCACGGGCCGTGCTCAGCGGACACGGGGGCGTGCCGAAAGTACTGCAGGCGCATTAATTGTAATTGCGAATTACAATTAATGAAGAGAGAGAGTGTCAGACGGGCATGGGGCCGTGCCCAGCGAACACGGGGCCGTGCCCAGGCCTCTGTTCAGCCTATAAATAGGAGTGCTTGGTTTCATTGCAACTCATCCCTTGGCACACCACCTCTCTCACACTTCATCCACCACCCACCACCATCACAACACCATCATCCACCACCATCATCCATTGTCCATCATAGAGTGTGTGAGTCGTCTCGGGATCCAAGATTGATCGTAAGAGTTCTTGACAATCAAGGCCATGTTTGCCTAAGTCTCTTACATCACTTGGTGAAGACAAAGTGTCTAGTATAATACTTTTTATTTCTAATCTTTTGCACTTTTTATTTGGTTTTGTATTAATGACTTTAATAACTAGTTACTTATGTTGAAGGTGATCTTTCCTTATCGTTTGTCCGTGGTGTCTTGGCATTATTTTACTGTCTATATAAAATAAAGGATTTTCACCATTCATATCTCCACGGTCTATATGGAGGTATGTTGGCTACCTGGTCGGGGGTTAAGGGAACGGTTTGGTAAAGGTCTTGCCATTGTTCAGCGTTTAGAGGTCCTGCAATGGACCTGGGTCAAATTTAGTAGGACCTCCTTCAATACTTCACGGTATTGGATGGCGGGGGTCCAAACTCTTTGATCCCCTCATAAGTTAACTACTATTAATACTATAACCCGGCTATTTAGGATTGTATCCCTGCTGACTCGGACTACTTAGTCGAGGGTAACGTCACCGCCAAAAGCGGGGCCTACCACAATACTGCATTAATAACTTAATTCATTATCTTCCAATAATCCACCCCTTTAGGATTGTATCCCTGCTGACTCAAACTACTGGGGTGAGGGTAACGTCACCTTCAAAAGAGGGGCCTACTACAATAACTAAGATAATCTCTTAATTATGTGCAAAAGTGCGGAAATAATCAAAGGTTATACTAGATACGAGTCGGAACCAAGTGATTCATCTTGTCTATCTGTTTTTATTTTCAGCATTTTAGTTAGTTTTTATTTTTCTTAGTTTAAAACATTTTTCTAAACTTTTATTTTTGGTTAGACGTTGAGGATAAACCGGTACTAAAAGCTCTTGTGTCCTTGGACGACCTCGGTATCTTACCAACGCTATACTACACTCAACGATGGGTGCACTTGCCCATATGTGTGTTTAGTGTTAGTGAAATATCGTGTTTTATAAATTTAAAACTTGGCTAAAATAAGTGTTAAAAAGGGCTTAAAATATACACCTAAAATATACAACACTTCGCACGCATCAAGTTTTTGGCGCCGTTGCCGGGGACACAAGGATTTTAAGAAAGTTAGGAATCAACGGCCTAATCATCTTTTATTTTTCTTTTTATTTTTTTTAGATTTTCTTAGTTTTTCAGCTTCTGCAGAGCTCAGCACGGGCCGTGCCCGGTCAGACACGGGCCGTGCCCAGCATCATCACTGGCAGTTTTTATTTTCTGAGTTACAGAGAGCTGAACACGGGGCCGTGTCGGTGCAACACGGGGTCGTGTCCAACTCCCAGTAACTGGGAATCCAGAAAACAATTACTGTATCTCTCAACACGGGCCGTGCTCACTAAGCACGGGGCCGTGGTAAACATTCTGACCAGCGTTCTTTTCTGTTTTTGTTGCAGGACTCGGAACCCAGGCGCCACATTTGAACCTCCTACGTAGTGCATGAGCTCCAGTTCTAGTAGAGACATAAAAGAACCCCTAGAAGAACCCGAGCGCTTTCTCAGAAAAAGACTAAAAGCTAAAAATCAAGAGAAAGCTTCGGGGGACCCACTTCCAATGGCGGACCAACGTACCCTCATGGATTACCTACGGCCTACCGTAGGCAATCTTGGCGCTGCTATCAATGCACCGAATGTCGAGGCCAACAACTTCGAACTTCGGCCGCATTTGATACAAATGCTCCAAAACTCCGCAACCTTCCACGGGCTTGCGGACGAGGATCCCCATCTACATATTACTAACTTTTTAGAAATATGTGATACCTTTCGGATCAATGGAGCATCAAATGACGCCATCCGCCTTCGAATGTTTCCTTTCTCATTAAAAGACCGAGCCAAGGCTTGGCTTAACACCCTCCCAGTTGGATCGGTAAACACCTGGGATGAACTCGCCCAAAAGTTTTTGTATAAGTATTTCCCTCCTGCTAAAACGGCTAAATTAATGACTGAAATTAATACATACTCACAAGAGGATGGGGAATCCTTATATGAAACTTGGGAAAGGTTCAAGGAGCTTCTAAGAAAGTGTCCTCACCATGGTCTAGCGGTATGGCAACAAGTATCCACTTTCTACAATGGATTGTTGCCACACACAAGACAAACACTTGATTCAAGCTCCGGGGGACTCTTAGGTAATCGTCGCCCAAATGAAATATATAACCAAATTGAGGAAATTGCTCAAACCAATTTTCAATGGCACACTCCCCGAGGTAATAAATCTATTGCCCCGGGCGCCCATAAGGTTGATGAAAGCACCTCTTTACAAGCCCAAATCGAGGCCCTCTCTTCAAAAATCAAAAGGCTTGAAATGACAAAAACGGCCTCGGTTATGGCTTGTGAAGGGTGTGGTGGGTCACATGAAAATTGGAGTTGTATGAAAGAATTAGATGAACAAACTGAAACGGTAAACTACATGGATAATAGACCTAGGCCGTCGGGTCCTCCAACGGGTACCTACAACCAAGGATGGCGTAACCACCCAAATCTTGGTTGGAGAGATCCCGGCAATAGTAGTAACCAACAAAATCAACGAACTAATTTTCAACAACCGCAAAATTTTCCTCAACAACAAGGTGGAAGAGAAAGGCTTGAAGATACTGTATCTCGCCTCATCTCTGACACTGAAAAGAAAAACTCGGATCGATTTCAACAATTGGAATCGAATTTCAGAAATCAACAAGCTAGCATTCAAAACGTTGAAAAACAATTAAATCAGCTAGCTCAAAATTTCTCCGAGAGACCGCAAGGCGCATTACCCAGTAATACCGAAACAAACCCAAAGGCACAAGTACATCTCATCACATTAAGAAATCGAACCGTGGGTCCCGAGGATGCTCCATTGTCGCCAAATGAAAGAAGCCATTCTAGTCAGCCTGTGACTCCTCCTGCGCCAGAAAAAGCTTCTACACCAAATCAAGGGCCCACCAAGACTCCTCCAATCCCGTACCCCGGTAGGTTAAATCGTCAAAAGACCGATGAGCAATTCGCAAAGTTCGAAAGCTTACTAAAACAATTGCATGTCAATATTCCTTTTATTGAGGTCCTAACCCAAATGCCTAAATATGCAAAATTCATGAGGGATTTCCTCACTCACAAAAAGAAAATTGAATCATTGCAATTAGTTAACTTAGGCGAAGAATGCTCAGCTCTAGTACTCAACAAACTTCCACAAAAGAAAATCGATCCCGGGAGCTTCACAATCCCTTGTTCGATTGGGAAGTCCCCCGTCCGAAATGCTTTAGCCGATCTTGGAGCTAGCATCAACCTCATGCCCACATCAATGTTCAAGCGACTCGGCCTAGGAACAACAAGCCCCACAAAGATGAGCATACAACTCGCCGACAGGTCCGTCAAGTTCCCACATGGTGTCGCCGAAAATCTGCTAGTCAAGGTTGACAAATTCGTCTTTCCAACCGACTTTGTCATCCTAGACATGGAAGAAGACACCGAGGTCCCCCTCATCCTCGGGAGGCCATTCCTAGCCACCGCCCAAGCATTGGTGGATATGAATGACGGAACTCTAACATTGAAGTTTGGGAATGAGGAAGTGAAATTTGAATGTGGAAAGCGAGTAGAGGAAGAAGATCCGGTCAACTACATGAAGGTCATAGACTCAAGTTTGGATGACGCTCTCCGACGGTGTAACATGGGATGCAACACATCCCACTTGGGTAGCATATGACCAGGCTTTGGGTCTAGCCAAGGACCCTTATAAACGT
The DNA here is from genome assembly GCA_030545235.1 of Helianthus tuberosus. Classification (NCBI taxonomy): domain Eukaryota; kingdom Viridiplantae; phylum Streptophyta; class Magnoliopsida; order Asterales; family Asteraceae; genus Helianthus; species Helianthus tuberosus. The sequence goes on along the minus strand of CM060376.1, from coordinate 125,333,127 downwards.
GGCGCACCATGGAGGCATTCCACGGAACTATCCTTAGTTTAATTTAGATTAATTTTTATGTTTTCTAGTTAGTTTAATTTTCAGGAATAAAACACACTCATGGTGGTAAAGGATGAAAAGGGGAACGAGAAAAAATGATCCAATGCACAAGAACGAGGCAACCCGACAGTTTTCTCCCTTTCAGAAGGTTCAACACGGGCCGTGCCCAACCAACACGGCCCCGTGCCGAACCACCTGCAGAAAACGCCCAGTACAGGTAACTGGACACGGGCCGTGTTCACCCAACACGCCCCCGTGTCCAGACTTCTGTTTCTCTTATTTCAATTTTGTTACTGGCACTTGAACACGGGGCCGTGCCCGGATAACACGGGGCCGTGTTCAGTGCCCAGTAACACAAATTTTTGCTTTTAACCACTATTTTACACATCTAATCAACCTAAAAATTTATTTTTGGGACACATTGAGGACAATGTGTAATTTAAGTGTGGGGGGGATGCTAAAACCTTGAATTTTGCAAGTCCTAAATACAAGCCTTACACAAAACTCTATTGGAACCGCTAATCACCCCAAATTTTTTTTCAAAAATTTCATTTTTTTTACTTGTCTAGGTTTAACTCGGGAAATTCAAGCTCTCAAAAAGGTTATATTTTTACAAATTTACAACCGATAGCGTAGTGATAAAAAGAACCAACATAAGAAAATTATGAAAAGGCATGACAAACTTATTTAAAATTTGATTATATATACTTGATCACATAAAAACCCATTCCCACAAAAGTGAGTTTTGAGCCTTTATTGAGCACACAATTTCATATCATTTGACTAAATGCTCATTTTTCGTTTCTTGTGTGAATAGCCGCTTGGTTCTTACGACTCTAGAACTTGCCATGACAATACATTCCCGGTCCTTATCAACTTAAACCCGAGTAAGTAAATGATAGAGGCATTAGGACTAACCCTTTTTCATTTCTACACCATTATTTTTCTTTTTTTTTCACCACCTACCCAAAAAAATCCCCCTAGTTAGCCCCTTTGAGCCTAAACCTTTTTCGTTTCATCACCCAAAACAAAAACCCTTTCACCCACCAAAACCTTTTCATTTTTTTTAACCCTTTATTTTAGTAACAAGTTCGGTTCTTCGAAAAAATATATATATATATATATATATATGAAGCAAAAAGAAAATAAACAAACAAAGTAATCAAAAATAACTTTGTTTGAATAAAAGCTTCATCAAAAATAAAAAGTTGCAAAAATACGAAAACCGACACTTGTTACGCTTTTTAGCCCTTTTTCTACTAACCACTAACCCAACCACCTACCTTTAACCCTAGCCAACCCTTAACCCACAAAGTCCTCTTGATATCTACAAAGGTATAAAAGTTAAAAAGGAGGAGGATTGATTTCTTGGCAAGCCTATGGTAGGAATAAGTTCCATGCCGCTCTCGAGTGATTCACTAAAAATACACCTTCGGCCGAGTGTGAGTGATTTCCCCGTGAGGTATGTGAACTTGTATATAAATAGAATTTTAAAAAGGCATGTTATGCCCAAATAAGTAATTTCTTTTATGAACAGTTCTAAATAAATCATTACGAATAGGAGTGTAAATAAATAAAAATAAAACCCCAAAAAGATCTTGGAAATCCCGACACTCTATGACAAGCCCAAAACCTTCTCTTCTACCTATTCCATTTGGGAGTGTAAGCCAAATATTAAAGAGTTTTGCTTGAGGACAAGCAAAAGTTCAAGTGTGGGGGTATTTGATGTGTGTAAAATGCAACATATAAATTACATCAAATGAGGCATAAAACTAACCCTTTTTTAGTACTAATATTGGAAAAAGAGTGTTTTTGTCTTCCTTTTGTATTTTCAGGATTAAATGAGCTCAAAAACGCAAAAGAAGCAAAAAGACAGCTAAATCCAACATAAATACAAGAAAAGGAACATTAGTGGATTGCCCGAACCCTCAACGGCACCTTCCAAAGCAAAATAGAGAAAACAGAAGGCTGAACACGCCCCGTGCTCAGCCAGCACGGGGCCGTGCCCAAGAAGCAGCAGAAAAGACAAACCTATAGAAGCTTCTATTGCCCACCACGGGCCGTGCTCAGCGGACACGGGGGCGTGCCGAAAGTACTGCAGGCGCATTAATTGTAATTGCGAATTACAATTAATGAAGAGAGAGAGTGTCAGACGGGCACGGGGCCGTGCCCAGCGAACACGGGGCCGTGCCCAGGCCTCTGTTCAGCCTATAAATAGGAGTGCTTGGTTTCATTGCAACTCATCCCTTGGCACACAACCTCTCTCACACTTCATCCACCACCCACCACCATCACAACACCATCATCCACCACCATCATCCATTGTCCATCATAGAGTGTGTGAGTCGTCTCGGGATCCAAGATTGATCGTAAGAGTTCTTGACAATCAAGGCCATGTTTGCCTAAGTCTCTTACATCACTTGGTGAAGACAAAGTGTCTAGTATAATACTTTTTATTTCTAATCTTTTGCACTTTTTATTTGGTTTTGTATTAATGACTTTAATAACTAGTTACTTATGTTGAAGGTGATCTTTCCTTATCGTTTGTCCGTGGTGTCTTGGCATTATTTTACTGTCTATATAAAATAAAGGATTTTCACCATTCATATCTCCACGGTCTATATGGAGGTATGTTGGCTACCTGGTCGGGGGTTAAGGGAACGGTTTGGTAAAGGTCTTGCCATTGTTCAGCGTTTAGAGGTCCTGCAATGGACCTGGGTCAAATTTAGTAGGACCTCCTTCAATACTTCACGGTATTGGATGGCGGGGGGTCCAAACTCTTTGATCCCCTCATAAGTTAACTACTATTAATACTATAACCCGGCTATTTAGGACTGTATCCCTGCTGACTCAGACTACTTAGTCGAGGGTAACGTCACCGCCAAAAGCGGGGCCTACCACAATACTGCATTAATAACTTAATTCATTATCTTCCAATAATCCACCCCTTTAGGATTGTATCCCTGCTGACTCAAACTACTGGGGTGAGGGTAACGTCACCTTCAAAAGAGGGGCCTACTACAATAACTAAGATAATCTCTTAATTATGTGCAAAAGTGCGGAAATAATCAAAGGTTATACTAGATACGAGTCGGAACCAAGTGATTCATCTTGTCTATCTGTTTTTATTTTATTTTTATTTTCAGCATTTTAGTTAGTTTTTATTTTTCTTAGTTTAAAACATTTTTCTAAACTTTTATTTTTGGTTAGACGTTGAGGATAAACCGGTACTAAAAGCTCTTGTGTCCTTGGACGACCTCGGTATCTTACCAACGCTATACTACACTCAACGATGGGTGCACTTGCCCATATGTGTGTTTAGTGTTAGTGAAATATCGTGTTTTATAAATTTAAAACTTGGCTAAAATAAGTGTTAAAAAGGGCTTAAAATATACACCTAAAATATACAACACTTCGCACGCATCACGTGACATGGTGCAGGAAGACTCAAACCTAACAGACTTTGTACCTGGCCTCCGGTTGTAAGACATAGTCACCACATGGCCCATTCGGCGGACTCATGGATGGGGCTCGCTACACCCAAATAGATCTATCACTCATGTCCCTTGGTCCTACTACGAGGATTAATGGCCTTAAGTATGCGCCTACCCATTCACATGATCTACTGTACTTTCCATAGCTAACCATACCAATTGTATTTGTCTGTAAGCATTTTGTAATCATTTGAAACATGTACTTCACCACCAAAGTTAATAAACAAACCAGTTTAAAGAAAAGGGGGACATGAACTCACATTTTTGCGTTCTTCGAACCCGCCTGTAACTCAAAGTGTCCTCGGGTGTACACAACTACCTACAATGTACTATGTCTATTAGACGGACGGGTCGTGCCTTCTCTTAGTATTAACGCTTTCGAGTTACGTTTCTTTTATGTTTTTAATATTATTCCAAGTTATAATTACTTGTTAAAATAATAAATATTTTAACTTTAAATTATATTTAATTTTGGAATGATTTGTTAAAACAATATTTTTGTACTAATTCTTCTCAAGTATTTATACTTGCATTTCCTTCCCAAGGATGGAGGTCTCTTATACATGTATATCCGTATTCTTGTATTTGTATTTCTTGCCATGTATCGGTGTCGTATTCCGGTGTGGATTTATACGTACGAGAATACGTAGTTTCTTGTAATCGTTAAGTATTCTTATACTTAATTTTGTATTAAACTTTCCGGAATATTATTTCTAATAAAAGTCCACTAATATATATACATTTCCCAAAATATTTAAATATCTAAGAATTATTGCTTAGAAAAATTATTTATAATTTTTCCTTTTGGCAAAAATATTTGTAGTTCTAAAACAATGTATTTTCAAGTCTCACTGAGAAAATATAAACTTATTTTTATCCAAAATAATGTATTTCAAGTTTATCCAAGAAAATATATATTTTTTCCTAAAAATCATATATCTTCTAAAAATTCCAAGAAAATATATTTTTATTTCCCAAAAATAATATATTTTCTTCTTGATATAACTTTGTAATAATTGGAAAAATCATATTTTCCTTTCCCTTGTATCCAAAATACGTTTATAAATTATTTTTCGGAATATTTGGCAAGTTACATTTCTTGTTCTGTTTCTCAATATTTTGTGTGTAACTTGTGTATTTATTCCTTGGGATTTTTGGTAATATTTTGGATTGTAATTTCTTGGTATTTTGTTATGTTATATTATTTTAACCCTAAAATAATATAACTATTACACAAAGTATACAAGTATTCACACACATGTGTCTTCTAAATATATATATCGAGCCACTTTTATTTATAAAAACCAACCTCCAATATTTGTATTTTTGTAACAAAAATTATGGCAAAGTTTATATGGAAACTCATGGTTAAAATATACTTGTAAATGCTTGTTTAAAAATATTTCTCTAAGTGTTTATTTTTTTTAGAAAATTTTGTCATAGTTTCCCCTAAAATAGAGGTTTCCATGCTTTCAAGCATATCATTTTCTTTTGTAAATTCATAACAATCAATCAACACTTACCCAGTGCCAAAATCATGCAATTTATATAACAACATGAACTTGAACTTTCATAAAATCTTGTAGTAACTTGGTAGTGTGTTTAGTAGGTTTAGTTACTCTTTAAAATGTATTTACTTCTTTAAAAACTCCATTTTTAAAGAAGTTGGGTGTTTACAACTTCCAAACACATTTTCTAAAAATGCTTCTTTATGTAATCTTTTTGTTACACAAGTGTTTCTACACTTGTTTAACCATTAAAAATAACTTTGGTTTATGTAAGCACCAAGTTTATATAAATCTTGTTACTTCACTTAGTTTCTTGAGAAAACTATCTTGGAAATCATCCTCTTACAAGACTTGTACTTTGTTTAAATCATCATCACATATGAAAACAAATTTTATTATTCAAGTTCATGTATACACAAAGTATGATTGTCTTGGTCTTTCACAAGATCTTCATCTTAACTTACTAGATCATGTGTTTAATCACAATCTAGTAGGTTTCATATGATGTCTAACATCATAAACAAACAATCAATCATCAAGAAGCAAAACAACACTAAACAACATGTATTCTTATGGTTTTAAGCTTTATGTGAAAGATTATGTTCTTGTTCATAAATGTTCTTCATGATTAACATCTTACATAATCTTTTAACCAACTAAATAAGAAGTAAAATGGTGTGTAGAAGATCTTACTACTAGCACAAAGGCTAGGGATGAACTCTTGAAGATGAAGATGATAAATGCGATGGATAATAGCAAATAAGAAAGGTCCTTGAAGATCCACAAGCTCCAATCCCCTTAACTTAGCTTCTAACACCTTTGAGAGTGTAGGAAATGGATGAAAGTTGGATGAAGATGGTGGTGGTGTGGGTGGTTGTTTGCGGCCGTGAAGGGGGAAGAAGAAGAGAGGAAGAAGGTGTGTGAAGTGTGTGAAAGATAATGAGAGTTCAAGTCCATCATCTTCTTCTTATATCCAACTTAACACTTTAACCATTGTGTAATATGTCATTAATAGTACATACAAGATCTATTAGCAAATCAAATGAAATCAAGGAAGATCAAGGGTGGGTCCACCTTTGGTGACCGTCCACCATTGGGGGGGGGGGGTATAGGGTTGGGTTGTGATGGATGTTTAAGAGAACTAGTTGAAATCCAAGTGTATGTTTAGGTGTTTTAGTTAATATGATGTTATATAGTGTGTTAGGGTGTTCGGGGATCAGAACTAGCTCAGAAATAATAAAACAATGCTTCTAGTGTAATTTTGGTGTTTCAAGTAGTGTCCGGTTAGATACCGGTTCATTAACGTGCTAAATTATGTCGTTTAGTGTTCTTTATGTACCCTTTTGTGACACTTTTAGTTACCGACACTTAGGAAAGCTTTCAGGACCATTTAGTCATATTTTTGCATGTAACTAGCTTGTTAAAAAGTTGATTTTTGCTGAATTATGCTGAATTATGCTGAATTCAGCACTTTGGGTGAGTTTTAGGCACTTTCCGACACTTAAACTATCACTTAAAAATGCAGTTTTATGGTCCTTACTTCCCTACACACCATACTAGTGTAGTACTTAGTCTCTGGCCCATACTGGGTCTCAAAACACTGTCTGTCTATGTACTGAACCTCGTCAGCATTTTTCTGAGTTATCTGTTAACTGTGCTATCTGTGCTTTGTGCATCATTTATGTCTATATGTTTGCATGCAGACAATGATATGTCATTTGCAATATGTGACGCACATGTGTGTATAAAGCAATAATCAAAAAGCAGTTCAAGTCATTAATTGTAAATTAGCACACTCATTAATCCTTAATTATTGTCTAATTAATTGTACGGATGCATGAAATTTGGCAGTTGTCACATTCTCCCCCTGTTAAGAAAATTTTGTCCTCAAAATTTGTACTACCTTAACTCCTTATGGTTACATCATGTGTGTATGCATATGAATCGTACTGAGGTAGATAACCACAAAACTGAATCAAATCTTATTCACATTAGGTGAATCCAAGGATGTATTACAACAACAAGAACCCAATGATTAAAAGGTATGTGTTCTAGCATTTAATGTCCAAGGACATGAGGTGTATAGATGTATAATCTAGTGTAACTTACTTAACAGAGGTGCAACAAAGGGGTTTTGACCAATGGATTTTCAAACAATTGGTCACCATATGCAGATGAGTTTTCAAAAACAATAGCATCCACTATATGAACTCGAAATCAACAACCCGAATATGGTAGTAGCACGAAAATGATCTGTCAACTTATGAATAAATAAATGGTTAAGATTAGTGTATTGACATTCTTGAATTGCGAAAATATACCGAAATGAAATACAATCGAATCTGGTGTGTCATTGTCTCAATCCGTAGTTGCATTTAAGAATGTTTAAATGACAAGTCAATCAAAAGTATGTGTAGTTTTGTGTGAAACGGTTGTCCATGATTAGCATTAGCTATAAATTTGTAATGACACTACAAGGTGTCGTAATTGACATATTTCAACCATAGCGGTGACCGAACAAGTTCATCATGCTTGAAATCAAAGGAAAGTGTACTGAAACAACTCTGAAAATTTGATTTAAACAGCGTCATGGGGCTTTCAATCGAATATGGAACATCAAAGAGCTACTGTTTCTGATTGAACATGGAAAGTAATAAACACTGCAAGGCATTCAATTTATAACGAAAGAATCGTTAGGAGGTACACCGTGATATGAAATGAATCTAGGTACCATTATCTTAACACACAACTGTGTTGAGACCGCTTTAATCGTGATAAACAAAACGGATTTAGAACAAATAAATAGACAATTAAATCCGTGTATGAGGTGCGTAACCAAATTAGCGTAAGCTTCAATCCTGTGAAAGTATCACCGCAAGGTATCGAAACCAACAAACGATTTAGTGGTGTCGTAGACCAATCAAGTCTACTACGACTCGAAACAGAAGAACCTTTGCAAAAATATTTGAATATGATGCTCTCAATACATCATATGGCGTTTTAAATTGAATATTCGAAATGGATAAGTTCAAGCAATTGAACTTGGTTTCAGCGTAACCCGACAATAAACGTATGTATTAACAAGGGAATCTCAGCATGGTTACGAAGATAAATCATGAATGTAACTTGAAAGAAAAGGAGTTTCAAGAAAATGTGTTGACTTGATAGCAAAGGAGCCAATAATTACAATAATGTAGGTTATTCGAACCATAAACCAATAGTTAGCTTTAGCAAAATAATATTTGAACTTCAATGAAGCGTTTATTTGAAACGAAACCACATGCGTAGCAAGTGGTGCATGCGTGACATATAAGTTTCCAAGTAATGAAACAATGAGTATTTGCTAAAATGAAGAAATGACCAAGTATCGAAGCAAATGTGCGTTCACTCTTAGCGAAGGAAATTAACGCGATGCAACTACCATTAAGGGGAGTAGAGATGCAAACATCTACTCGCTAGAAGCAAAAGTGGAAATTTCAAATAAAAGAAATTTGAGTACTTTCTGTTTGGCTAACTGAAATAGCATATATGTCCGGATAGTGGGGTTTGCTTGAGTTAACAGGTGTGGTTCCTAAGCAACAACCTTTACGAGTTTGGACCTGGGTTCCCAAAGGTCCTAAGTACATGTTTTTCGGATTCTCAAAGTTTCGTATTCCGTGTAAAACTGTTTTGTGCATTGTGTAGGAAACACAATTTTTGTGTATGTTTTAAAACAAGTTATTGTCCCACAATTTCCCACGTATACTTTCTTCCTGAATTCACGGCTAATGACACTCGATCATCGATCGGTTGTGAAATAGTAATTGGATCCTCACAGTTAGTTAAATAAATAACTCGTTAATCCTCGGCAAGAGTTACCGACTCTTGTTGGTTAGCTCGTTCGGCTCCTGGTAGTTGATGCTCATTTGAAAATCATCGCCCTTCTCCTTGACGAACAGCACTGAAAATCCTTAGGGCAATAAGCTTGCCTTAAAAATCCCTTATCCAGCAACTTCTGAAGCTGCGTTGACAAATCTTGTGTCTCAGGTTGTGCAAGTCGATGGGGTGCCTTGGCTACAGGCGCGGCGCCTAGAACAGAGTCAATATGGAATTCGACTTATCGTTGGGGCGGTAGTCTTGGAAAGTCTTCGAGGAAGACTTTCAGGATGTTCCCTTATCACAGGGATATCTGCGAGCTTAGATTCTTCGGCTTCTTTGTTCCCGACATGAGTCAAGAAGGCAACACATCGTTTGCGCGAAAACTTCCGTGTCTTTAAGAACGGATAATCCGTAGGGGCGTATCCTGCTTCATGAACCATGATCGTTTCGTCGTTCGTCATCGGGATGCGGATAACAATCTCCGCTCGATTGCTTGACAACTAATCCGTTCCAAATACGTCATCGAAGTTTTCCTTTAGCTAGTACAGGTTATCTAACTCACTTGCTACTAAACCAAGTATACTCTCAAACTCTAGAGATGCGAAGCTAAAATTTTTATTAATATCAAGTAGCACAGATGCATAATGTTGACTAATATGGGACGTACGGATAACCTTGTTTGGATTATGGCGTGCTTCCCTAGCTCCGCTATTGAGCTTTCATCCTTGTGCCTGATTCTTCTTAGGGCAGTATTTTCTGAAATGCTTTTTGCTCCCACAGTCAAAATAACCTTGAGCACGTTTTTGTTTGTCACTCGTCCTGCCTTGATAGTTGTCGTTGTCGTTGTTTCCTCTGTGATTCTCGCTACCATCTTGGCCTCCATTACTAGGTTCAGTACCTTGCCTACAAGTCTCCTTGGGATGCCCCCTCTTGCCACAGTTATCACATTTTCCATATTTACATCGCCCGACGTGGTAACGTAGACAATTGTCACACTTAGGTAGGAGACCCATATACTCTTTTCCCTTTTGGGCCTTCTTCTTGTTATTCGCCTGAGTACCCTTCTTGAAGTTTGCAAACTTTCTCCTGTTATCTCCAGATGGCTCTACAGGAGTCTCCTCTTTCTCTTTCGAAGTGGAAAATTTCCCTAGTCTAACCGCTTCTTCAGTGAGTGCCACACTTGAGTCGATAGCATCGGTGATCGTTGAGGGTTTAGATGTTGTCACCAGGCTTAGAATCTGAGGTGCCAATCCCCCGATGAAGCGTTTGATCCTCTTAAACTCTGGTTCCACAAGACGCGAAGCAACTTGTGATAAATCATGAAATCTCTGTACATACTCAGTTATCTTTGAACCTTCCATTTTCAAGTTCCACAGTTCAGTCTCCAACTTCTGGACTTCTTACCTTGAGCAATATCTTTTACGCATCAGTTCTTTCAGTTCGTCCCACGTCAAAGCATACACAGCAGTCTTACCCAATGTCCGAACCTGAAGGTTCCACCATGACAGAGCCCCATCTAGAAACAATCCAGATATGTACATGACTTGTTGCTCTGGGGTACATTTGCTCAAACTCAAAACAGAATCCGTCTTCTCAACCCAACGCACAAAAGTTACGGCACCCCCAGTGCCGTCGAATAGGGGTGAGCATGGTGCGGTTCGGTTCGGTTATTACCTATAACCGAAACCATAACCGCACACTGCGGTTATCAAAAAGTCATAACCGTTCGGTTTCGGTTAATGCGGTTTCGGTTAATCGGTTATTGCGGTTAATGCGGTTTCGGTTCGGTTATAGGTCGGTTATTTTCATTGTTTCTAATGTTGGACTTTAAATGCGTGGGTCGTGCAAAATTAATGCGCAAACAATAAACTAGGGTCGGACCCATTCTTTTTTTATTAGTGTAAACTATAATGGGCCAATAAGGTTGGGTCATGGTTAAAAGTTAAAACATTCAAATACTTCACCAAAGATACATATAGATTAGGCCTTGGTTAAGCATTTAAATTCAAACTTAAAGACTTATGGTGCTACGGATTTGGCTATGTTTAAAATATTCAGTTCGGTTCGGTTATTTGCGGTTATAAAAATGAGAATAACCATAACCGAACCGCAAAAATCGGTTATTAAAAATATAAATAACCAACCCTTCGGTTATTTCGGTTATCGGTTATTTCGGTTTGGTTTTTTCGGTTATTTCGGTTACGGTTCGGTTAATTCGGTTGTATGCTCACCCCTACCGTCGAATTCTCGGGGCTTGCAGCTCAAGAACTGCTTGTAGGTGCAGCCTGCGACATAAGCAACATCATTCACATAAGGCATTAGCAAAGCACTCTTGGAATGTCCAAACGTTTTGTAATGTGTCTTAAGTGACTAAACATTACCGTTGGGTGGGTTATTTCCTGATGTTGATACATGATGTCTAAAGTCTATGTCATAAGTCTAGGGTCTAAATATGTCAAGTATGTTAAGTGTAGGGGTCTGAATGTAAGTTTAAGTTAGTATTATTAGGGTTTCGCTTCAGGGACATGATGTAAGCCTCAAGCGAAATCAACTGATAAGATTTCGCTTGAGGAATGTTGAAGCGAAATCTTGTGCCTATAAATAGGCATGTTGTGTTCTCATTTGGGGACGCTTCAGAAAAATTGTAACGAAGTGCTGCCAGTTTTTCAAGTCAATATAAAACCGAGAACAAGTGTTTAAAGTGAATCTTTTCTGATTTCTACTCCTTTCTATCTGATTCTAATCTGTTTAGATGTTTCCGCCATCTGAATAGTGTAAACACACTCAGACTGACTCATTCGGTCGATAAATACGATCCTACAATTGGTATCAGAGCCAAGTATGAGTGTGTTCACTTGAATCAGTAGGTTTTTATTCACAAAAACTGATTTCTGGACGAAAACACGGACAAAATGGACTAAATTTTTCACAGTGTGTGTAAAAGTGTATTTTAACAAAGCCTTGAGAATCTCAGATTAAAACTCGGACTAAAACTGACAAAAATGACTTGAAAACCAGGTTTCGCTTGAGCGAGTAGTGTGTTTGTTGGTTTTGTGAAGCGAAACCATAGATTTCGCTTGAGACATTTTGACTGCTTGAAGCGAAATTGTAGATTTCGCTTGAAAATTCTGTTTTTGGATAAAAAGTTGGGTTGAAGCGAAACCATTGATTTCGCTTGAGATTTTGTTGGTTGAAGCGAAATCATACTTTGTTTGATTTTCTAAGATTTCGCTTGAAGGTTTTGTTTGATTTCGCTTGAAGATTACTGATAGTCCATAGTGTTCGTGAACTTGTTCGATAGTCTGATTTTGTGAAAAGTGTGTGTGTGAAAATTTTAAAAAAATACTCGGTAAATTTCTAAAAATGGAAAACCAAGAGTTTTATAACTTCTTTTCGGGAAGTGGTATGGTAGCAGGACAAACTTCGGGTAGTGTTTTACAAAACGTCAACATGGAGAACGAATTGGGAACAATGCAAAAGCCTCCTAAACTCATGAACATTGACGAATATTCGAGTTGGGCAGGAAGATTTAAAACGTGGGTTCAAGCTAATCATTTTGAGAGTTGGTTAAAGATTGTGGATAAATATGAATATCCTGTTAATGCTATGGGTCATCCAAAAGGGATTGCAGTTTTGAATCAAACGGAACAAGCTGACTTTAAGGCTGAAAAGAAAATGATGAGCATACTTCAACAAGCAATTAAAGAAGACATCTTTGTATTATTACATCACGAAGACAATTCAAAATCCATTTGGGATAAATTGTTGTTAAAGTTTGAAGGAAGTGGAGAAATGATGAAAAGCAAAAAGGCATTGATAAACAAGCAGTTTGACATTTTCACAGGAATGAAAGGAGAGACCACAAAGCAATTGATTGAACGATACTGTCATTTAGTTTTGGAGATGGGTAGATTGAAAATAACCAAGACAAATGAAGAGTGGATCGACAAATTAGCAGACGCGTTACCTTATGATGAATGGGGAACGTACCTGATGGTGTTGAAGAGCAATACAAATCTTGCTAGCATAAGTTTGAGTGATTTCATTGAGAAAATTGAGGCACATGAATTGGAACTATCAAAAATCAAACAAATGAATTCAGCAAATGTGCAGCAAGACATATGTTTGTATTACAAAGGAAGTATTCCTGTTGCAACAAATCAAAGTCCAAAGATACAGACGGGTTTTAGTGCTGATGTAAATTTGGGTGGTTCAACAAACACTCCACAATCAAACAAGTCTTCACCATTTGTGAACTATGATCCAAATTTCAAAGTTCAAGAGCAGTCTTCACCTCAAAGCTCTACAAGTTCAAATAATCAGGCTTATGTTTCTGGGGTGCAGTGCAACATCGCGGTGAATATTAAGAATGGAAATGAAATTACTGAAACTGCCGCGAGACAACACATTGCGGTACTTGCTTCCGTTCTAGAGGCTTATGAAGGCTTAGTGGCGGGTAGGATTGGTAATCCTGATATGACCAAAGAGGATTATGACCAGATTGACCCGGAGGAACTTGAACTGATTGATATAAAATGGGGCATGGCAAGTTTGGTTAGAAGAGCACAACGGTTTATGGAGATTACAGGCCGAAACAGTTTATCAGGACCTGATCAGAAGTTAGGGTTCGACAAATCGAAAGTTACGTGCTTCAAGTGTAAAGAACGTGGTCATTTTAAAAGAGAATGTCCAAATCGTGAAGTAAACAATCATCAAAACCCGTTCACCAACGACTACTACAAGCAAGCAATCTATCATCGATCAAATCAACAGTCTATTGTTCAAAGACCACAAATTGAGAATAAACCAGAAAAGGCAATGATTGTAAATCAAGATGATGAGAAGGTAGCTGCAGGTTTCAGCTGGGATAAATATATTCCTAGTAATGATGAACAAGCAATGATGGCTAAAGTTGTTGAAATTTCTGAAGATGTTTCTGAAACAGTATCTGAACCGAAAACAGTTACTGAAGATGTTTCTGTAGTTGTTGAAGAAATTCCTGATGAAAAAGCAGACAATTTTGAAGAAATGGCTGCTGAAATTCATCAATCTCAATCTGAGCAGGAGGTATTAACTAGTTCTTTGAAATCTATCATGCCTCCTAAAATTTTTGAATCTTTTGCAGGTTTTTTTGAAGAACCGACGACTGGATTGTGTCCAAGATATGAGGAAAAGAAAGAATTTGTTGAAGAAATGATAGATGTGACAAAGGAAATGACTGTAGACACTTTGAAAGAAATTGCTAACAAAGCTCTCATGGCAAAACTGAGAGAGGTAGACTCAGAATCTGAGGAGTCTAAGTCTGTCAGTAATGAGTCTGTCAAACGAGAGGAATCTGGAGTTCAGGGAAACGAATCAGTCAAATTGTCTGAGTCAGAGTCTGAAAATGTCGGTAAACAAGATGTGAAAAATGTTTGTCATGAACAGGTTGTTGAAGAAAGTGTTTCAATTCCTGAAACACCATGCCAGAAGTGTTTACAACCTTGCATGGAGTGTCTTGAGAAAGACACTAAGTATCAGGAAATGAAACATCATGTAGACATGCTAAAATTTGATCTGAACGAAGTAAAAGAAGCATATGACAAATTGGCTAACTCTATCAAAATGATTCAAAATGAAAGTCTTGAAAATGACAAAGCCACGAAATTGCTAAAATCAACAGTTTTAGAAAAACAAATGGAAATCAATTTTCATTTGGACAATATTGCTTCATTAAAAAGAGAATTGGAGTTAACAAAAATTGAAAATGATAGAATTGATAAGAAGTTGATGAGTTATATAGCATCTTCATATGTGATTGAACAGATTGTTCCAAAACAACCTGATGAAACACCAATCTTTAACAGTGTTCCACCCCCAATGTGGAATCATTATACTCAAAAGTATCCAGATGGGGTGGAAGCTGCATTGAATCTCAAACTGAGGACAATTGAGGATGAGTTGCCAGAAAGCATAGATGTTACATTCTCTGCATCTGATACCGACAGCGAGTCACAGGTCCTCAAGACTGTTGTCGATCAGGTGTTAGATGAAGAGAATGATAACTCTAATGTTGAAGTTATGAAATCTCATTCTGAGAAGGCTGTTATAGATTCTGAAGATGAAAGTAATTTCTTGGAACGGTTTATACCGAAATCGGACAAGAGTGCGAATGATGATTCGATTATAGTAGTGTATACTATGATTGGAACAGACAAACTTTATTCTGATTTTGAGTATCCTCTTCAGAATGTGAAAATTGAGAATGTTGAGAAAGTTTTTAGGTTGGTTGAAATGAAAATTGATGAGGTTAATAACAAAGAATTCTTTTCAAAACCTAAAAAATCATTTGTTACAACACATGTTAACAACTTTGGGAAAAAGGAATGGGAATGTAATGGTTACAAGAAAAATGGTAACAACTTTAAAAACAAAGGAATTGGTTTTGAGAAAAAATTGGCTAAGAAGGTTGTCAAGCCAAAAGATAAAATGAATGATGTTTTTGTTGCTGGTCCAAGTGTTGATGAAGAAAAGGGATATATTTTTAGTAAAAAAGCAATTGACGATTTCAATACAGCGAAGAAACTGAAAGAAGAATCATTCAAATCAACTTTTGTCGAATACGACAAAAGAGTTTGCTATCGCTGCAATGAAATTGGACACATGGCAAAACAATGCAAGAAAGTTTTCGAAAAACCTGTCATTAAACCATTTGTTAAAAAATTTCAACCTATGTCACCAGTTAACACAAAGGGCAAAAAACCGATGGTTTCACCAATTCGAATTTTGAAAAGGGGTGAATCATTGAAGTCGGAAGATAAGCCGAAATCGACTTTTGAAATTGGCGAATCTTCCAAGTCTCAAAAGACTTCAAAGATTTATCCAAAAACGAAAACTTTTGAAAATCAATTTTGGGTTGTAAAATCAAAACCATCGGTCGAGGAGAAAAAGATGGAAAACATTTTGAAAAATGAAACAAAAGTTGTTGAAACCAAATCACAATCAGTTGAGGTAAAGAAAATGGAAAACGAGTTAAAGTTTGATTCAAAAGCTTTTAATCCTATTGTTCAAAATATTTTTGGAAAAATGGTTGACAGAAAAGTAAAAGGGGTAAAGGAATTTTATGCATCAAAAGTGGATGCTAATGATAAACAAGAATTTGAATCTGATCTTGATAAGTTTCTTGCAGAGTTTCCTCCTATCAAAGAAAATGTATTAAAATCAAAAGTGGAAACTGTGGTTCCAAACGTCACATTTGACTTTCCTAAGATTGATGAAAAGTGTGATGTAGTGTTTGGAAATGTTTCAGTAGTCAAAAAGTCATGGAGTTCATTGTTTGAATGAAGTTGATATGATTTGTGCAGGGGCTGCCCAAGTCAATTCTATCAAAATGGATCATGGATAGTGGTGCGTCAAGGCACATGACTGGGACGCTTGCTTTGCTCTATGATGTAAAATCCATCAATGGAGGTCATGTAGGGTTTGCTGGGAGTCAAGGTGGAAGAATTGTTGGTCAAGGAACGTTGACAAATGGTGTGATATCCTTTGACAAAGTAAACTACATAGTGGAGTTGACTAACAATTTACTCAGTATTTCACAGATTTGTGATAAAGATTTTAGTGTACATTTTACAAAAACTGAATGTGTAGTTTTGAAACCGGGGTTTAAAATCCCTGATGAGATGGTGTTGTTGCGTGCTCCACGGGAGTATGATCTTTATTATCTTGATATGAGTACAGTAATGACAACGTCTCATCAGAAACAATGTTTTGTGTCTAAAAACAAAGCAACAGAAAAGGATTCAATCATGTGGCATCGAAAGATGGGCCATATTCATATTCGCAAAATGAATTTTTTGGTTCATAATGATTTAGTTGAAGGTGTGAACTTTAAAAATTTTCATTTAAATGATGACTGTATTGCATGTAAGAAAGGTAAACAGGTTCGAAAGTCACATCCTTTGAAGGTCATGAATTCGGTCAGGTTACCTCTTGAGAGATTGCACATGGATCTCTTCGGGCCTGTCAATGTTAAGAGCATCAGCCGGGATTTGTATTGCTTGGTGGTTACAGATGATTTTTCAAGATTTTCCTGGGTTGTGTGCTTAGAACGGAAAGATCAGACATTTGAGTCTTTGATGATACTTTTCAAGAAGATGGAAACTGTATACAAATTGCCTATCCGGAGAATTAGAAGTGACAATGGAACTGAATTTAAAAACAACAGAATGTACGAGTTTTGCAATGAAAAGGGAATTCTTCATGAATTCAGTGCGCCGTATACTCCACAGCAAAACGGCGTAGCTGAAAGAAAGAATAGAACCCTAATCGAGACAGCGCGTACAATGTTAGCAGATTCCAAGTTACCTATTTTCTTTTGGAGTGAAGCTGTATCTGCAGCGTGCTATACACTGAACAGAGTTCTTACTGTCAAGAAGTATGGAAAGACATGTTTTGAGTTGCTGCATCGTTACAAGCCGAATCTTGAGTTCTTGGAACCTTTCGGATCACCGTGTACGTTTATCGATGAAGATGGAAAGTTTGGGGCAAAATCAAATGAAGGTTTCTTTGTAGGCTACGCCAGCCCACTAAAAAGGGTGTTCGTACCATGTCTGAGCAAGGTGATTCAGGTGCTTCATGTGGATTGTCAGAAGCATACTCCGTCGTCTCAACTTCCCGGACAAAGATTCCTATTTGACTACGATAAACTCTGGGAATCGTTTCATATGCCGTCCGAGCCGAGTGAGGAGGAAGTTGCTCTCATGTATTTGTATCAACAAAGTCAATTGTCAGAGCCAGAATCTAGACCGCTAGATGTTCCTACACCCAACGTGGGTACTCATGATGATGAAGCAGGACCAAGTGGAACCGTTCATATACCACCAGAGGAACCAGAGGAATCAGCTCCGTCATTTGACGTTTCTGATGACTCAGAGGAGGAACCCGCTCCTAACTTTGATGAGGAACCAAACGAGATAACAGAAGAGACTGTTGACCAAATTGTTGATCTTGACATTTCAAATCTGGAATCGGAAGTTGTAGTGCCTGACAGTGCAATGCCACGGACACTGTCTTACCACCCCTCAGAACAGATCATTGGCGACTTGCAAAGTGGTGTCAAAACTCGACATCAAATAGATCAAGCTCTTACATGTTTCTATTCATCTATTGCTGATATGCAAAAAGAAGTCTCATTGAAATGTTTTATTTCGCAGATAGAGCCCAAGACTTACAGGGAAGCTTTGACCGAGGAGAGTTGGGTTAATGCAATGCAGGAGGAATTGCAACAATTCGAGAAACTGGGCGTCTGGAGACTTGTAGATTTGCCTGAGAATCAGAAGTTAATCAAGACAAAGTGGGTTTTCAAATGTAAAAGAGATGATAGAGGAGTAGTGGTGAGAAACAAAGCAAGACTGGTCGTTCAAGGATTCAGTCAACAAGAAGGAATTGATTACGATGAAGTCTACGCACCAGTTGCAAGGCTAGAGGCAATCCGGATTTTTCTGGCCTTTGCATCATGGAAGAACTTTAAAGTATATCAACTTGACGTAAAATCTGCTTTTCTCTATGGAACTATCAAAGAGGAGGTGTATGTGGGGCAACCGCCAGGTTTTACAGATCCACAGCACAAAAACAAGGTGTTTCTACTGGACAAGGCGTTATACGGACTTCACCAGGCCCCGAGAGCCTGGTATGAAACGCTCTCGACATACTTGTTGGACAACGGGTTCACAAGAGGTACAGTAGATAGCACTTTGTTTATTAAAGAAAAAGAAAACCATTTGTTAATTGTGCAGATTTACGTGGACGATATCATTTTTGGATCTACCAATGACGATATGTGCAAAGATTTTGAGATAGTGATGAAGAAAAAGTTTGAGATGAGCTCAATGGGCGAAATGAAGTTTTTCCTCGGGTTGCAGGTAGAACAAATGACCGACGGAATCTTCATTCATCAGTCAAAGTATGTGAAGGATGTGCTAGACAAGTTTGATATGGCTGATTGCAGTCCAGCATCCACTCCTCTTGCACAAAATCATGGGATTTGTCCAAATGAGAATGGAGTGAAGATGGATGAAACATTGTACCGATCAATCATTGGTTCCTTGATGTATCTCACAGCCTCCCGTCCGGACATCATGTATCCTACATGCTTATGTGCTAGATATCAGTCGAATCCGAAGCAGTCACATCTGACAATCGTGAAACGAATACTACGGTATTTGAAAGGCTGCCCAAACACTGGTTTGTGGTATCCTAGATTAGGTGACTTTACTTTATCAGGTTTCGCTGATTCAGATTTCGGAAGCTGCAAACAGAACGCAAAGTCCACCACTGCTGGGTGTCAGTTCTTAGGAACTCGACTTGTTACCTGGCAGTGTAAGAAACAAACCACTGTAGCGCTTTCTACTTGTGAAGCTGAATACGTTTCAGCTTCCAGCTGTTGTTCGCAGATCCTTTGGATCCAACAGCAAATGCGTGACTTTGGTTTGCAATTCTTAGATACTCCAATTTTCGTGGACAATGAAGCAGCCATTAATATTACTAAAAATCCGGTTCACCATTCAAAAACAAAACACATTGAAATCCGTCACCATTTTATTCGTGATTGTAACGAGAAAAAATTAATACGGATTGAATATGTGCACACCAATGAACAGAAAGCGGATTTTTATACCAAACCATTTGATAAAAAGAGGTTTTATTATCTTTTAAAATTGAATGGAATGAAAAATCTGCAATCTGGAAGGGTTGTTGAATGTGATGCCGAATTGGACGGCGATCTGATGTGAACCTTTGTCAAGTTGTTAATTTTGTTTGTACAGTTTATTTTTTTTGCTTTTCGATAAAAACAAAAACACAAAAATATGTTTTTATTTTTAGGGGGAGAAAGTTTGCAGAAAAATACAAAAACATGATAAAATTTATAAAAACCAAAAACATTTGAAAAAGTAAAAATGAGTTTGTGTATAAAAGGGAAATGATAGTACATCAGCAAGACAGATGCAGTATGCTAAAGAATTGGAATGTATAAAATGCAATTAAGCAGTCTCACTAAAGATGTGCCGATAGGTTTTTACAAAATTAGTAAATTAGTTTGGGATATAAACATAAATTTTACTTGCATTTACGTGGGGAACACCTCCAGGATATATAGGTAACCCCTGAAATCCTGTTTGAAGGGTCCCATATTCTGAGATACTAGGTCTTTATGCTTAGTGATATCTGGGGTATTATCCCGGGACTTCTGCTGAAAGGAATTTCTGACCTAGTCCCCGGAGAATACTTTATGCTGCTTTGAAATATAAGCCTCCCCTCAGCATAAAAAATGATAACACATTGCAAAATTGTTAATCATGTGCTGTTGTAAAGAAGATCCCCAAAGGGGACCCACCAAAAGTCGAAGCCGTCATCTCTCTGCGTATCGAAAGATCGACCTGAGCTCTCACGGCCCTCGTACTATAATTTATTCCCTGACAGATATCATCTAGGTATACTCACCTGTAAGATTGAATACTGGGGTCTGGATACGGGAGTATATACTGAGGTGGGACACATGTAGATGTTTTAAGTCCTAAAACATTAATTCTGTATCCCGAACAGATTGAAAATTTTGTGAGAATTTAAGAGGATCAGTATATCGGCAATCTACGTGAATTGTTTAATGCTTAAAATGAAATAACAGCTTAACGGTACTTGTATCTTGTTGGCAGCTGATATGATCCCTTGACACGCTCACAAAAAGATTGTGTGTACATAGTTTCATCTTATTCAGTTTTAAAAAATTCAAAAAGATTTTAGTTTTTCTTTTTATTTTCAACAACTGACATTGGGAATCGAAAGTTCAAAGTCTTGTGCAGATCATGTCTGAGATTGATGAGGATTGGGTAAGCTTGTGATGCAGTAAAATGATTGGTACAAGTGTTTGTTGACTAAAAGAGATTGAAAGATCAAAATGATTCAAAAGTTCATTAATTTGAACTTAATTTTTCAAAGAAATCCGGTATTTTCATAGTTTGGTCAGTCAAGGTCATTGAGTTGGACTTGGCAGACTAGTCAGTTGACCAAGGTCATTAACTTGGACTTGGTTAACTAGGTGTGACATTAAAATCCGAAAAATTAAAAAGTTAAAACAATTTTCAAAAGGATTTCGCTTCAAGAAATTAATTTGTACTGAAATCTGTTTCAAGCGATACCTTCAGGTTAATGATTTCGCTTCAAGAGGTTTTAATTAAACTTCAAGCGAAATCTTCATGGGTATAAAAGGGTAAGCGGGGTCGCTTCAGTCATTACTTTCTTTTTTATTTCGCTTCAAGGTTTGTCTGAGCGACCTCAAGCGAATTCATCTGAACCTTCATTTTCTACCGTTACTCTGTCAAAATTTCACCAAGATCTTGTGATTCTAGTTGGCAAATTCAACTATAATCATGGTGAAAGTGAGTATTTTCTGTGATTTGTTCTGATTTTCATTGTTTCTTGGTATGTCGGCATCTGTTAGGGTTTGAACACAAAGATTTAGGGTTTTTAACTGGATAAAATCAAATAAAAACATATGTGTGTAGTCGGAATCATGTATAGATTGTTGTGTGTGATTTGATTGTTTCAGATCTGAGTATTTGAGAGTTTGACGAATGAACAGAATTTCAATCATAGATCTAGAACAGTTGGATGGGTTAAAATATATAAAATTCATATCATGTTGCTCGGAATTGATAGTAGAACAGAACTGTGTCATCAATTTGATCATATGTTGTAAAAATTTTTGAGGTTTTGAACAGTGTCGCTTCAGGGTTTTAAATAGTGTCGCTTCAGGACAGTGTCGCTTCAGGGTTTTTGAACAGTGTCGCTTCAGGTTTTTTTTAACAGTGTCGCTTCAAGAGTTTTTGTTAGTGTTGCTTCAAGGAATTTGTTCAAATATCAATTTCACTTGAACAGATTTTATTTGCTTAGATGATTTTCAAGTGTAATGAAGTAGTTCACTTGAAATGATAAGTAAATTTGAAATTTTATAAAAATTGTCTAATTTGTTTGAATTTTGTGGTATTTGATGTGCAGCCTTCAAATGTTCTGTTTAAGGCTCTTCACAATTCTTGTTGTGATCTTGATGTGACAAGGAGTTCAAAACTGTCGGAGTTCTCTAGCATTCTGGAATTCATGAGAAGATTACCAATACAAAAGGCGTTAACAGATAGAAGATTGGTGTATGAGTCTCACATCAGACGTTTTTGGAAGCATGCTGTATATGATGATGAAAACAAAGTAATTACTTCACTCGTTAAGGTGGATAATGAAAAGAAACAAATCCTGATAACAGAGGCAAATGTTCGTGAGATTCTAGATTTTCCTGATTCTGAAGATTCACCAACAGCATTTCCTGAATTGATGGTGAAAGGATGTTTGCTTAGAATGGGATACATTGGAGATGTGAATGCTGCTAATGTTTTGAAATCAAAATTTACAAAGCCGTTCAAATTCTTGATTCATTCAGTGTTGATTGCTCTAAGTCATCAAAAGGGTAGTTACGATGCTATGCGTGATTATCAAATGAACATGGTAGTTGCTCTTGTTTTAAACAAGAAGTACAATTTTTCTCATATTATATTTCATTACCTGGTGGAAGAAGTGACATCAAAAAGGAAAAGCTGGATATACCCAAGGTTCATTCAAATGATAATTGATCATGCTTATCCAGGAATTGTTCGAGATATGGAGAATGACTTGTTGGTTTTGGCTCATATGAACAATGATTCTATTGTTCAATTAGCAAGATATCATACAAACCATCCTGAACCAGAGAAGGAAGTTGAATTGTTTGGCTTCATAAGCAATCCAGATTATCAAGATCCTGATCCAGTAAATCATGAACACTGGAGGAATGAAGATGAAAGAACTGAAACTGGTTATGCTGATGAGTTGAAGAAGTTGGAAAAGTTTAAATCTTCAAGAAGTGTATGGTTTGTGAAAAAGCAAAAGAAGAGGAGTAAGAAAACAAATCCAAAAGTACTAGCTGAAGAAGGTTCGTCTTCACAACTTAAGAAGCGTCAAAAGAAAGTTGCAAAAACGCTATTAGTTGATGAACCAGAAATTGAAGCTAAAGCAGTAACTAATGTTGAAACTGAAGATGAAATCAACATTGAAGCTGAAACTGAAATTGAAACAAATGTTGAAGGAGATATTTGTTTTTCTCCAAGATCTACAGAGTTTTTGAAAGGGATTTCTGAATCTGTTCCTGAACAAAGTAAAGCTGCTGACAATGTAGTGATTGAAGATGTTGATGAAAGTTCTTCTAGTTCTTCTGATGAAACCATTGATGAAATTGCACGTCAAAGAAAAATTAAAGAAGCAGCTGAACAAGAAAAGTTGTTAAGAAAGAGAAAGAGACAAGAAAAGGATGATGATGCTTACGAACCTTCACCTGAACATGTATCTGAATCTCAAACTCCGGATAGTGGTAAAAAGAAGAGAGGAGCTCGAAAGAAAGTTGCTCAGAAGAAGACTCAAGTTGTTAGTCCAACAATCAAGATTCCAAAAATTGTCTTGAAGAAGAAAACAGTTAAAGGAACCAGTCCATCTATACCATCATCTGAACCTATTCTACCTCATTCACCACCACATCAAACTTTATCACCACATCTCACACCACCACATGAACCTATTTCTACTCCACAAGTTAATATCCAAACATCATCATCTTCACAACCTATCCTTCAAACAACACCTGGTTCTTCTAGTTATAAAACTTTTCCTGGTATTCCTGAGAATGTTTCTCTTGATGATATTGGAAATATTACCTTTGCAACAGATGAACAAATCATACATGTTGAAAAGAGAATTGAGGTTATAGCTGATGAAAACAAGAAGTTAGTAGCTGAGTGTAAAAAGTTGGAAAATCGTGAGAAAATTCGTGATTTGAGATTAAAGGCAACTGAAGCTGAAAACAAGTCTTTGTTGAAGAAATTGGAATCTAATGAAGCAGAGATGGATATTATGAAAGTTCAGATTGCAGAACTGTTGGAAGAAAAGAAGAACAGGGATGAACATCTCAAGTACTATGAGTTGAAAAATCAAGAGTTGGAGGAAATGAAAGCACGAAATGAATATGAAAGCAAAATGATGAAGAAAGTATTGGAAAAGTTGGTGGGTACATCTTTAGAGTTGAAATACAATGAAGTTGTTCGTGATGAAGAGAAAGCTAAGAAACAGGCTGAAATTGATAAGCAAATGAAAGATAAGGGAAAGGGTCCTGAAATTGAAGAAAAAGCTATTATTCCAGTTGATGTTTCTGATGATATTCTTAATGTTCGTCCTCTTACAGCAATTTCTGGTATTTTTGATGCTGATGTTGAAATTGATGATCTTCTTATTGGAGAGGATGATGAAGATGATGAAGATGAAGAAGATGCACAAGATGATGTGATCTCTGCAAGTAGTAGTGATGATGATGATGATGGAGATGATGATCAAGATCAAGGTGCTTCTGGTCTGAAAATTTCTGAGAAAACAACTGAAGAAGCAATTGATGATTTATTACAAGATGATGCTAATGTTGAACATGATAGTGCAACAAGTGAGGGGGAGCGTGGTGATGATCAAAATGTTGATCAAGTTGAAAAGTTGATTCTTAGACTGGATACATATCGGGAAGAAGGAGAGCATTTTCATAATTATTCGCTGGAAATCATAAAAGAAATGACTCGAAGAGATCATCCAGAGTTCAAGTTTGATTTTGAGGAAGAAATGAATTCTGATCTAGAAAGAGAGCTGAATGAGTTTGATGCTGATCACTATGATGATTATGAATATCGATATGTTGAAGATGCTGATATGTATGATCAAGTAGAAGTTGAAGACTGGGAAGATGATGAAAGTGTACATGAAGATACTTCTCAGTTGCCTACACTGATGGAATTTTTCACTAAAGAGAATCGGGATGAGTTGAGGAGAAAAGTTGCTGAAGTTATTAAAAACTTTAATCCTGATGGTACAAAGAAAGACTTAGAGAAAGAAGAGAAGAAAAAATGGTTTAAGGTTGATCATGAAAGAAAGTTCAAAAGACCATTGAAGTTTTATCAACGGGATCGAAGTATTTCTTTAGGAGATATTATAAGTTGGGGCTTCCTACCACACGTGAATGCTTATGCAGTTAGAAGAGAATGTGGTGTTCAGTATTTTGAAAAGTTGTTTGATCTTATGTCACTCCCATGGTGGGATGTGGAGGAATTATCACAGGTTAAAGCTTTGGAATATCCTGTGAGGAAGAATGACATTAAAATGTGGGGGTTTATCAGATTTCAATCATTTAAGGGATTCAGATTCTGGCAGCCTCATCGCCCAAAGATTATTCCAAGAGTTAATCCTGATACTGGTGCTGTAGAAAGGATTCTTAATATTAAGAAGCCAAAGACAATGAAGATTATACCAGTACCTCCAATGGAACAAGAATTCTATAAAGGATTTATACATTGGGTATATAGTTGTCTGTCTACTGAAGCAGTGATCACGTATCGAGCAGGAGGTGAACTTAGAGAAGTTCGTGTGTTTGATCCAATGTGGCTGGTTAATTGCTCGGCAAAAGATATAGAATGCTTGTTCATCAACAAGATTCATCATTCGCCAAAAGATAGAGATCAAGCAATGCAGTTTCAGAGAGTTGTGAATGTATGTTTTCAAAAGAATATCAATTCTGAAACAAAATGGAAGTCATCTTGGTGGGCATTGGAAAAGAAAGTCAAAAGGAAAGCTGAAAAAGAACGTAAAGCTCGTGAAGAAAAAGATAGATATCTTCGGGAGACATTTGCTCAAAGGCAAGCTGCTGAAGAAAAGAAGAGAGCTGATGATAATGAAAAGCTTAGGAAGATGTTGTCAAGGAAACCTAAGCCTAGAGAAGAAAAGTTCAAGTCAATGTGAAGACCTAGACTGAAGACTCCGGCTTTATCCAAGGGGGAGTTTGTTGATACATGATGTCTAAAGTCTATGTCATAAGTCTAGGGTCTAAATATGTCAAGTATGTTAAGTGTAGGGGTCTGAATGTAAGTTTAAGTTAGTATTATTAGGGTTTCGCTTCAGGGACATGATGTAAGCCTCAAGCGAAATCAACTGATAAGATTTCGCTTGAGGAATGTTGAAGCGAAATCTTGTGCCTATAAATAGGCATGTTGTGTTCTCATTTGGGGACGCTTCAGAAAAATTGTAACGAAGTGCTGCCAGTTTTTCAAGTCAATATAAAACCGAGAACAAGTGTTTAAAGTGAATCTTTTCTGATTTCTACTCCTTTCTATCTGATTCTAATCTGTTTAGATGTTTCCGCCATCTGAATAGTGTAAACACACTCAGACTGACTCATTCGGTCGATAAATACGATCCTACACCTGAGGTACCTCCGCTGCGTTCGGAGCGAAGGGCCTCGTGCTGTGCGATGGCCTGTGAGATGCGCTCTTGTAATTCTGCCTCTGTCGTCGGCAGAGGGTTGTTGGTATCTGTGTTCCCTTGAATTGACATCTTCTAAAAAGAAGATCGGATAGGTCAGGTCTTATTAAAGACATAAGCATAAAAACATCTACTTGACGAATGAGACCTAGGGGTGTGTTTATATATATATAAGCAATCGTTATAACAATCAATCACATAACATCAAAATTATAGCACAACTTGTAGATAGGAACATGTTTAATGAGAACATAACAGGCAATCACGTTGTTGATTTACATGTTTAATAAGAATATGACGATTGAGCTTTCGTAAATTACCGACCATAGTCACAGTGTCTACAAAGTGTATCACATCAAAAGGGACACAGGGTCACCCTACCCTTGTCCAATAAGTCTATTAGTGTATTAAAATCACGTGGTCAAAAGTAGTCTTCAAAAAGTCTCCACAATCTCGGCTCATTAGTAGTGTCTTTACCCAAAAGTAATACAATCCGCATAAAACCAAAAGCCAACTATACTTGTGTCTGAGGTGGAGGAGGGAAGAAAAGCAAACTGCTTAACATGTGCGAGCTCTTTCTCAAGCTTGTATTCATGTTGAAGTAATTAATTGATCTGTTGGTCGATAGTAAAGAAATGAGCATCAAAACTTGGAAAGGTGTAATAGCAGCAGGTGAGAGTGCAGAAGGAGACAGTGATGAATGTGGAGGATCAAAGTATACTGGCATAGACAGGGTAGAGGACGTGATGTCAGCTCAGGCTCTAAAACTCTATAACTCAAAACCTTAAACTGTAGCTGTAGTAACAGGGGCAACTCATCCCGTGTGTAGCCTCCATAATGCGAAGAATGATAGGGGTCCGAAATCGGCATAGTGTATGGTAGGGGCCATCGGAATGGCTCGTCATATGATGAAGAAATAAGAGGGGTAAACGGTGCAGCTGTCACACCCCAACCGATGGAGGAATCATCGGGGCGCGGCACTAGGCGAATCAGATTGCTCAAGAGAATCCATAACAACTATATTGCGATAATATTTAATACATTCGTTATCCCATACTAACAAATAATACAATCACATAAGTTATCACATATTTCTTGTCCCCTCGAACAATACAAATCCGACAACCTAGATTTTAGTTGAGTTTCTAGACTTCCTAGCTTGGTTTGATATAGCCTGCGATCTAACCTGCAACATACGATAAAATATTTGTCAATACAAAAGTATTGGCGAGTATACAGGTTTGATATGTATAGCATAATAGATAAAAAGTGCTGCGAATTTCCACATGCATAAACGTAACACACGAAATATATACTCACAAAGCTGATACTACCAACTAAGTCCTCGATGCTCGAATATGCGATGGCAAACTAGACCCCGTCGGGCGCAATAGTACTATACTAGTCGTGGTGGGACGTCGCGAGTATAAGCCCTAGCACATATGCAACTAGCATCACGTATATCTATGCATAACAATTATTCGCAAGTGATAATTCGATTGATTGAATAATTCGATTGATAAGTTCGGTTTGTTAGAAACGTATGTTACACCCAGAACGCGATTAAAAAGGTTCAAGTATACTCACAGTGCGTATTTAGCGGGAATACAACTTGATTGGGTCGGTTGCGAGTACGTCTGCGTTAATCATTGAAGGATATAGTAAACGATGCACGATTAAGCGAGAATAGCATCGAAAAGTCAGTTATCCGGTCGGATGGTGCTTATCCGTTCGGATGGGCTCATCCGATCGGAGGACACATGGATCGGATGACAATATGGATCGGATAACCATTCTGGGTCGGATGGGCTGGTCCGGTCGGATGACAGTCATCCGGTCGGATGATAAGCTATCCGATTGGATAACTTGTTGACTGGTCAAACTGCTGTCATCCGTTCGGATGACATGTGATCCGTTCGGATGGTGATCCGTTCGGATGACATGTGATCCGTTCGGATGATATGTGATCCGTTCGGATGACACGTCTGTTTTAACGTTCCGATCACTGTTTTTTAGTGTTCTTGGAGGGAATACATGCGGTTTTTACTGGGATAGTGTAATTTCGTATTAACAATTGAAATTTCACCAGTTTCGACCCGATCTAACGGCCGGGAATCACCCCGTTCCATCAGATCTGGCCGTTCTTGACGGTTTCTCATGTTTAACTCGAAATCGCATAGTGCCTTGGTTAAATACATAGATTTAGGTGAGATTTGTTATCAAAACATGTGGAAATCACCCAGATCTGAGTCGTTTATGGTGGGATAAGGTCACAACTTGAAGTTCATATGAACTCTTGGTGACATCACCTTAAAACACCTCAAATCAGTAGATTTCACGGTTAGAAATTGAGTTTTGAAAGACAGAATGATGTAGAATTGAGTGTAGATCATAGAAGTACAAGTATTTAGGTCGAAATTTTACCGGAATCGCGAGGAATCGAGAGAAAAGAGTCTTGAAGCGTGTCTGGTCAAGTGGGAGCTGTCACATCACTTAAATAGTGGTGTGACATGCTATTTATAGGCACAGAGAAGGCTGAAGGGGGTTTTGGGTCGGATGGCAATCCGTTCGGATGGCCCATCCGTTCGGATGAGGCTGTCCATCTGGATGGACACCCTGGTGCGGTGAATTTCTCCATTTTTTATCGTTTCGATAGTTTTCGAAGTACGCGCTGTTCATAGTTAATTTATATTATTATTATATATGTATATATATCACTAGGGGTCGTATTTACGTATCCATAATTCAAAGTTTCGATAATTAACAACCGGTTTTCGATTCGAGTATGCGATTATAGCGACGTTTCACAGCCATCAAGGAGGGTAGTATAGGTCCTTTTTTGATGTCATCGTGAACGTTATTGCGTGTTGTGCCACAACGACTGACGGGGTACCATTCACTCGTATTGTCGTCATCGTCACGACGACTGGAGCTATAGCACTCACCCGAGAGTCCTTGTTAGCGTTAATTGTCTGCGTTTCGACACATCACGACCACCGAGGAGGGTAGAATAGGTCCTCACTCAGTTTCATCGTGAGTGTTAGTGTTTGTGATGTGATGTGATGTAGTGATAATTGTATTGCGAAAAGATGCGATTTATCCTTTGAATAGCGATGTATGCGATATAGTTACATTATGATCCGAATCTCTGGTGCTAGGCGTAACGAGTATATCGAGTAGTAACAACGCACGAAAGTGCGGGTTGTTACAGTCTCCCCTACTTTAGGAAATTTCATCCCGAAATTAATCCAATAGGTAGACTTCTGAGAGTTGGTCTTGTACGAGTAGCGATACAGCGAGTGATTTGACCGCGAGTTGACGAACGAGAGTGCTTCAAATAAGAGAGATCGATTGCGATAGCAAGAAGTGACGTAAACGACAAAAGTAATATCCCACGAGTTGGCGTTCCAAAGTACCTCGTGTCGCGAAGAATTCGTTAGTTCGATGCGATTGCAATTTTAAAGGACTTGAAAAGGTTTCTCATGGCGTAGAATTAACTGAGTCGATCATTAACCAACGTTACGAGAAGCGTTCGTTTTAGATATTCAAAAGGAATTTTGGACGAAAATCTCGAATAGTTTCCTTTTACGTATGGCCAACTGAGTCGATGTTAACCAACGTTGCAAGAAAGTTTAGGTTTTACACACTTTAAAGAATTCGAGGATGAAAGCTGAGGTTACGAAAACTCTCCTACGACATGGGTTCAGTTGAACTCGATGCTGAACCAATGTCTCAAGAAGGTCTTGTTTTTTATATTGAAAAAGGTTTTAAGGAAAAATTGGACTCATGAAAGCTCCCCTTGGACATGGACTGAAGCAGGTTCGATGTTACCTCCACATTGTGAGGAATTTCACTTGTCCCATGGTTTTAATAAAGGTTTTATAAAAATCAGTTTTAACCGTTTGAAAAGGACAATCTAGCATCGAGCCCTACTTGGCACCTTCCCACGGATGTTCGTTAATATGATTAATACGTTTATAAATGTATTTTCCGGAATATTTGGCAAGTTACATTTCTTGTTCGGTTTCTCAATATTTTGTGTGTAACTTGTGTATTTATTCCTTGGGATTTTTGGTAATATTTTGGATTGTAATTTCTTGGTATTTTGTTATGTTATATTATTTTAACCCTAAAATAATATAACTATTACACAAAGTATACAAGTATTCACACACATGTGTCTTCTAAATATATATAAATATATATATATCTAGCCACTTTTATTTATAAAAACCAACCTCCAATATTTGTATTTTTGTAACAAAAATTATGGCAAAGTTTATATGGAAACTCATGGTTAAAATATACTTGTAAATGCTTGTTTAAAAATATTTCTCTAAGTGTTTATTTTGTTTAGAAAATTTTGCCATAGTTTCCCCTAAAAATGGAGGTTTCCATGCTTTCAAGCATATCATTTTCTTTTGTAAATTCATCACAATCAATCAACAATTCAATCAACACTTACCCAGTGCCAAAATCATGCAATTTATATAACAACATGAACTTGAACTTTCATAAAAACTTGTAGTAACTTGGTAGTGTGTTTAGTAGGTTTAGTTACCCTTTAAAATGTATTTACTTCTTTAAAAACTCCATTTTTAAAGAAGTTGGGTGTTTACAACTTCCAAACACATTTTCTAAAAATGCTCCTTTATGTAATCTTTTTGTTACACAAGTGTTTCTACACTTGTTTAACCATTAAAAATAACTTTGGTTTATGTAAGCACCAAGTTTATATAAATCTTGTTACTTCACTTAGTTTCTTGAGAAAACTCTCTTGGAAATCATCCTCTTACAAGACTTGTATTTTGTTTAAATCATCATCACATATGAAAACAAATTTTATTATTCAAGTTCATGTATACACAAAGTATGATCGTCTTGGTCTTTCACAAGATCATCATCTTAACTTACTAGATCATGTGTTTAATCACAATCTAGTAGGTTTCATATGATGTCTAACATCATAAACAAACAATCAATCATCAAGAAGCAAAACAACACTAAAAAACATATATTCATATGGTTTTAAGCTTTATGTGAAAGATTATGTTCTTGTTCATTAATGTTCTTCATGATTAACATCTTACATAATCTTTTAACCAACTAAATAAGAAGTAAAATGGTGTGTAGAAGATCTTACTACTAGCACAAAGGCTAGGGATGGACTTTTGAAGATGAAGATGATAAATGTGATGGATAATAACAAATAAGAAAGGTCCTTGATGATCCACAAGCTCTAATCCCCTTAACTTAGCTTCTAACACCTTTGAGAGTGTAGGAAATGGATGAAAGTTGGATGAAGATGGTGGTGGTGTGGGTGGTTGTTTGCGGCCGTGAGGGGGGAAGAAGAAGAGAGGAAGAAGGTGTGTGAAGTGTGTGAAAGATAATGAGAGTTCAAGTCCATCATCTTCTTCTTATATCCAACTAACACTTTAACCATTGTGTAATATGTCATTAATAGTACATACAAGATCTATTAGCAAATCAAATTAAATCAAGGAAGATCAATGGTGGGTCCACCCTTGGTGATCGTCCACCATGGGGGGGGGGGGGGGGTTTATAGGGTTGGGTTGTGATGGATGTTTAAGAGAACTAGTTGAAATCTAAGTGTATGTTTAGGTGTTTTAGTTAATATGATGTTATATAGTGTGTTAGGGTGTTCAGGGATCAGAACTAGCTCAGAAATAATAAAACAATGCTTCTAGTGTAATTTTGGTGTTTCGGATAGTGTCCGGTTGTTCGGTTAGATACCGGTTCATTAAAGTGCTAAATTATGCCGTTTAGTGTTCTTTATGTACCCTTTTGTGACACTTTTAGTTCCCGACACTTAGGAAAGCTTTCAGGACCATTTAGTCATATTTTTGCATGTTACTAGCTTGTTAAAAAGCTGATTTTTGTTGAATTATGCTGAATTCGGCACTTTGGGTGAGTTTTAGGCACTTTCCGGCACTTAAACTATCACTTAAAAATGCAGTTTTGTGGTCCTTACTTCCCTACACACCAAACTAGTGTAGTACTTAGTCTCTTGCCCATACTGGGTCTCAAAACACTGTCTGTCTATGTACTGAACCTCGTCAACATTTTTCTGAGTTATCTGTTAACTGTGCTATCTGTGCTTTGTGCATCATTTATGTCTATATGTTTGCATGCAGTCAATGATATGTCATTTGCAATATGTGATGCACATGTGTGTATAAAGCAATAATCAGAAAGCAGTTCAAGTCATTAATTGTAAATCAACACAGTCATTAATCCTTAATTATTGTCTAATTAATTGTACGGATGCATGCAAATTTGGCAGTTGTCACAGCTGACAAGAATAAAAAGAAAATGTAGAAAAAAACACTAAAAGTTAGCCGAAAGAAAATCAACCAAAAAGTTGTATGGTAACGATGTTGTTCGTATGAAACCCGTGGTCAGAGATGAGCAAATTGTTATGGGTACCGGTACCAAATTTGCCAAACCGAAAGATCTTAAGTACCAATTCGGTACCGACTTTTGGCGTTCCTGGTACCGGTTCACTACCGTTTTTACCTTCATATACCGGTACCATGATGTACTGCAAAGTACATATGTTTATAATGTATATTTTGGTCAGTTTTTAGGTGTTTTGAGTCTAGTTTAGGTTAGAATTTCGATACTGCTGACGTTAAGCTATGATTTCAGGTCCCGTTGCTTAAAGTGATGAAAAACGAGTCAAAACGAGCAGTTTGGAGGAAAAACGGGATTCAAATGCGAGTCGGATAGGTGAACGAACAAGAAAAAAACAAAACTGCAGATATGGGGGTGCCGCCGTACGCGACGCCCTATGGGCATACCCATCACGTAGCGTCTAGGGGTCATATACGCAAAAAACTTTCTTTTTGGTTAGGTTTTGATCAGATGTTCGGGTATATATACGAAACGAAGCTGTCGTCAAAAGGGTTACTAATTTGTGAAGTTGAAGAGCTTAGTTTGGAGATTGAAGTGCTGCGTTTGAAGAGCTTGGATCACGGGAATCATTGGTTCGAGTTCGGTTTGAAGATTGAAGACTTGCACGGGTCTTTAGTTCCTTGTTTGTTTGATTTCTCTCTTCCAAAACTTGTAACCATGAATTCTTGTTTGAACAACTTTGTTTTACTTTCATTGATGAACATGCTTGGCTAAGCGCTTAAACTGCCTAGACTATGATGAATGGATTTGAATAAAGTTTGAACCTTTTTAGTTAATTGGATGTATTTATGGATTAATTGTGTTTTTGTAACAGGTTTGGTTTACTTATTTGGTGTGTATGCGTACTTTAATTTGGTTAATTGTTATTGATTGCTTCGCGTGAATCTAGGTGGTTGTCTGCTACAGAATAGGTTCATTCTAGATCTTTGACCTTGTGTCTTTGACCTTTAGGGTGAATTGGCTAATAAACCTTAGAAGTGATAGTTAATAATTTGCTAGATTTTAGTATTCTACTAGTCCTAATAGCTGGAAGGTGCAGGGCTATTGGTAGGTCTTACCCCGCAAATTGCTTTAGACAGTCTTTGGAAAAAGTCGTGCCTTAGTTGCCCCGTCGGTTTATTAGTCTATCAAGTCAAATTTAGAAACCCAAACTACCCTAGATCTATAATTGGAAAAGAGTAGGTCAATATTAGGGTACTTACACAATAATTAGATAACCGGAAGGAAGTCTAATAACCGGTAGGATTAACGGCCTAGGTAGTGCCATAAGTTTTACCTCGAGAAGGGTTGAGGGGCTTAGTTGGTGTCTTAATAGGTTTAGTATCACAAGATCCCAGTTCCATAAATCATGCAGTTAACTTAATCGATAAATTCTTAAAATCAATCCAGGATTCTAGTCTAGGTAGTCTTCACCATCATCTAAGAACAGTCTTCACATTATTTCGTATTCACGTATTTTTAGTTAATAATTAATTCGATAGATTTCCGTAGAATTTCAGTAACCCCCACCCCCCCAAACAACGAAACAGTTTGAGTCGTGTCTGTCAGAGTCTGTTAGAGTTTAGTTAGCGTGATTAGTAGAGTCTTATGGTTCGATATCCGGACTTCCTTAGGTCATACTACAGTGATCGGTACACTTGCCGATTGTGTGGTTTAGGTCGAGTCTAGATTTAAAGCTTTTTAGTGTCTAGCTTAGAGAGTCTAAAGTAGTTAATTTTAGTAGTCTGTTTAGCACATCAAGTTTTTGGCGCCGTTGCCGGTGACTCTTGGCAATTACGTTTATTAGCTTTGATAGACTTTATTGACATATACGTGCTATGTGTTTTTTTTTTGTTTTTTTTTATTTTTATTTTGAGTCTTAGTGACTAGTGTCTATTTTCTCATTTTAGGTTTTTGTTTGTAGTGGATGCCACATCTGCGCTCGCACGGACCGCCGCCGAAGCCACCAGTCACAGTGTCATCATCTCGATTGGGCCAAGGCCCACAGGTTAGTACTTCATCCTCTTCTCATTTCCCAAACTTCGATACCACCCCTTTCCCTCACCACACCATTCACCTAAAGTTTCTCCACCTGATAGTCCCACCTCTAGTGCCCCAGTTAACATAAACTTAGAACAAATGGCCAATCCAAGATAGACCGTCCATCAATAAGCCACCCAAGGCTTCACCGGTCTTGCTTCACCCATCACCGTTCCACCCATAGTAAACGAAAACTCATGGCAGATTCCATCATATGCCATGCAAGCCATCACCAATAACATCCAGTTCCACGGCCGCGAGGACGAGGACGCCCCTGCCCACGTGAACCGTTTCTCTCGTATGCTTACTACTTTTAGCCTTCATGGAGCCCCAAACGATGCTACCTATTTACAGCTCTTCCCCTTTTCACTAGCCGGCCGTGCGGCTACTTGGTTGGATTCTCAGCCAACCGGTACTTTTACCACTTGGGAGGGTCTTCGTCAAGCCTTTTTGAACAAATACTTTCCACCCGCTAAAGCCTCACGTCTTCGCGATCAAATTCACTCATTCCACATGGAGCCCGACTAGCCCTATTACCTTGCTTGGGAAAAGTATTAAAAAATTAGCGATTTTTATTTGGAAACTAAAACTAGCGATTTTTATTAAAAAGTATTAACAAATATATTTTGTGTGTATTTTTTTTATAGATTTTTTGGGGTTTAGCTTTATGATTTAGTTTTTAGCATGGGGGGGTTAGGTTTTTTGGGGGTGGGGGGTTAGGTTATTTTAGGTTTTGGGGGTGGGGGTGGGGGGTTAGGTTATTTTAGGTTTTGGGTGGTGTAGTGGGTTTATTTTGTTGTGTTCACATTGGTTCTCGCAATAAAGGTTGTTCTCGCATGAACCCTATATATATAGAAACGGGACCGGGAGAAAACGCTCAAAAGTGTGAGAACGGTGAGAACGCTTCCTGGCCCAACACGTGTCACGCCGCTTAGAAAAGGGCGGAGGGGCTTTTTTGTCCTTTCATCTTCTGCTTTTCCAGTTCCACTTTTCCCAATGTTGTTTTAATTTTTGGTTTCTAAGATTTTTGGCGTTAGTGTTGCAGAAATCAGCCTAGGCAACGGGACCGGGAGAAAACGCTCAAAAGTGTGAGAACGGTGAGAACGCTTACTGGCCCAACACGTGTCACGCCGCTTAGAAAAGGGCAGAGGGGCTTTTTTGTCCTTTCATCTTCTGCTTTTCCAGTTCCGATTTTCCCAATGTTGTTTTAATTTTTGGTTTCTAAGATTTTTGGCGTTAGTGTTGCAGAAATCAGCCTAGGCGGCCGATTAATCGGCGCCTAGGCGCTAGGCGGCCACTTACTGCCTAATTTTGAGCTAGTTGGTCAATTAATCGGCCATGGTCAAAGTCGGTCAAAGGCGGTACCTAGGCGGTCAAAAATCGGATTAATCGGACTATACTAATCGGTCAAAATCGGTCCTAGGCGGTCAAAATTGGTCAAAATCGAACCATACTATCTGAAACTTGAAGTATTTATGTGAATTTTGAATTATTATTTTTATATTATTGGGTATATATATATAATTTTGAAAAAATACATAAAAAAATCCCATTCCGATTAATCCCTAGGCAGTACCTCACCGCCCGACTAACGCCTAGCGCCTTCTACAACATTAATATATATATATATATAGAGAGAGAGAGAGAGAGAAACGGGACCGAGATAAAACGCTCAAAAGTGTGAGAACGGTGAGAACGCTTCCTGGCCAAACACGTGTCACGCCGCTTAGAAAAGGGCGGAGGGGTTTTTTTGTCCTTTCATCTTCTGCTTTTCCAGTTCCACTTTTCCCAATGTTGTTTTAATTTTTGGTTTCTAAGATTTTTGACGTTAACCAAATTCAATAATTAATGGCGTTTTAATGGTTTCATTGTATCAACATTTTGGCGTTTATGGCGTTTATTCACATCGTATGCCATTGGAACCCAGGGGGCAGGAAATCTATTTGAATGGCGTTTTCCAAGGGGTTTTAAACAAGATGGCCTATTGTTCTATTATTTTTTATAAACATTTTGGCGTTTGTGTTATCTTGGCGTTTTACTATTGTTAAATTATATTTCAACCACAAGAAAAAAAACACAAGGGAAGGAAATAAATTAAAAAACCTAATCGGATCTCTTTTCCCAATCTTCACTGTCATC
The DNA here is from genome assembly GCA_030545235.1 of Helianthus tuberosus. Taxonomy (NCBI): domain Eukaryota; kingdom Viridiplantae; phylum Streptophyta; class Magnoliopsida; order Asterales; family Asteraceae; genus Helianthus; species Helianthus tuberosus. The sequence continues at coordinate 125,296,229 of CM060376.1, read as the reverse complement.
AGTCTCTCTTTTCTTTAATAGTACCAAAACTGTCACCAAATATATGGCGTTTTATATAAAACTTAACAAACCCATCGGTTTAATTTTGTTTGCCTGCTCGTCTGTTGAACTGGCTTTTTTGTGGATGTTTGGGGGCATAGATCTATGGCGTGTGAGTGGGTTTTTCGTTTTTTCTTTATCTGGATCTTCATCTTTATAGTGAACCCACTCTTCAGTGTCATTGATCTCTTCTCCTCATCCAAACCTTCTTCAAGAACAAAAAATACAAAATGCCATATGACTGGCATCAGTATCTTTTTTCTTGAAATTTTGTCCATCTCATGCAGCAAAATCTTTCTGAGTTACTCCCCTCTGTTAACAATTCATTCAGTTTATTTGTTGGCGTTTTACAGTGAGTGGTATTTAGTAGTATTGGCGTTTGTTTTTTTGGTTTGATCAAATGGAAGTTGCTGAGACGTATCATTTTATAGGATGTCTTTTTTGCGCCTAAATTAGGCGGTGCATTATTATAATAAAGTATTCGTCTTTTCAGTTACTGTTTTGTAATTAATGTTTTTGATAAGCTTTATCTCTGAAGTCTGTAACACATCCCATCTTTCAAGTTTGGCGTTTTAGATTCTTCAGTATTACTGATTTTGTATTTACTGTTTCTAGTTACATTTTCAAGTTTGCTTTTTATTTTTTATTATTTTTTTGGGTTTTTTATAATAATTTTTAAAAGTAATTTTATTATAGTTTGGGAGTTTTTTGGTGGCGTTTAACTGGATGATATCGTTTAAACAAGCATTTTTGGCTGTTTTGGCGTTTTTATTATATATGGCATTTTATTATATAACAATTAACTGAAAAGGAAAAAAAAAGAATACATAAACAATTGATCTTCCAAATCTTCTCTGTCACCAGTCTCTTTCTTCTTTTTTGAATCATGTTAACTGGCTGGTTCGACTTTCGTATGATTCATTTTGTTTTTTTTTGTATTTCAAGTAGTTTTTTGTGTTGCTGTTTGGAAGCACACAGTCTGACATCAGCATCTTTTTCTTGAAGATTTCTCGATCTAATGCAGCAAAATGTTATTGAGTTTAGATCATTCAGCCAACAATCTTGAATTTTTACAATCAACGATGTTTGATTTTTTAACCTTTTTTGGCGTTTTACCGATAAAAAGAACGCCACGAAATAAGATCACCTTAAACCTTAAATTTGGATCATGCTAAAATCAATAATGTTTTGCTGTATGAGATGGACAACATTATTAATCCTTGGTTAAGAAAGATAACTGACAATGTTTTCCACCCCATACAGCTAAACTTTATTGACAACAAACCTCAATAATGTTTTTGTATGTTTTTGGCGTTATAAATTGGATGGAAGTTTAGGATAAGTCAACAAGATTTTACTCAATGAAATGGACAACATCCTAGCTTAAGGATTTTGTCTATTTCATTGAGCGAAATCTTACTGACAGCCAAACTGAATTTCAATAAAACGTTTTTGGGCTAGAAGATATTTGATGTTTGGGTTTTTTGACGTTTCTAAGGCGAATGAGTTATATCAAATATGGCGTTTGGGATTTTGTGTGTGTTTTTAATTGAAGGTCTGAGATGTTGTATACATAGGATTTTTTTGGCGGTTTTTTAGGCGGGATTTTACTATAATTAAGTTTGGCGTTTTATATTTAATGGCGTTTTACTTAGAATGGTATGTGATTTTTGTTTTTGGCGTTTTATTTCATGAGATGGCGTTTTGTATGGAGTAGTCAAAAAGACCCTTTTACCCTTAATGAAGCGCGTCCACGTAATAAAATTGATGTTATTTACGGAAACGCCACCGTGCCAATCTAGTCCATAGATTGTTTTGATCGGAAGATCGTTAAGCGTTCTCACCGTTCTCACACTTTCAACCGTTTTCTATAAATCCCGACCCTATATATATATATATATATATATATGGATCCATTCAAATGAAAACCACCCCCCAGTTGCGAGAACCATAAGAACCAATATTAACCAATAAAAAATGGACACCTCATTAAACATGTGAGTATAATTGGGGGTATTTTAGTAAATTAACCAAACTGGCATTTTGCAATTTTGAGGGGGGTATAGCAGGTCTCTTTCTCTCTCTATCATTCAAAAATCAGATCTCAAATCTCTTTCATCTTCCCCTCATCTTCCCTGATCCAATTCCCCTCCACCACCACTCTTTCATCTGTTAGTATAATGAAGAAGCTGTGAAGTATGAAAAAAGGAAATCATGGTGAAAAGTACCTGATGGGGTTTGAAGATTAGGTAAGGTTGTCGGCGGTGGTGGTCGGCAGCGGTGGAGGTAGGTGGTGGTGTGCGGGAGGCGGTGAGGGAGGATTGTGGTGGTGGAGGTAGGTGGTGGTGAGCGGGAGGCGGTGGTTGACGCCCTCAAGAGAGGGTGTAGGTTTTGTGGAGGTGGTTGATCGATTCTATGAGCTCGGTCAATAGCTTGATCTTCAGTGGTGGGATTCCACCAAAGATCTAAAAGAATAACATGAGAGGCAGCCACCATGTTCAAACCTAGATTACCGGCTTTCAGTGACATCAGCACAACAGTTACCTGCAACATATTTCATTTCTTGATAAAAATGCAAACACTAAATTCCTGAATATGTAGCTTAAGGGGGTGTTTGACCTAGCTTTTATTTTTTTGGCTTATGCTTATATTTCACATTAGTTTATGCTTATTTTCTTTCATGGTCCCATAAGCTAAATAACCATGGTCCCATAAGCTTCTTAAAATTAGCTTATATAAGCTAATAAGCATAAGTTTAAAAAGCTAAACCAAACACCCATTAGTGCTTATTTTGTAAAAATAAGCTAAAAAAGCTATAAGCTTAGATAAAAAAAGCTAGGCTAAACACCCCCTAACATGTCATATTCTAAGAAAAATAATGCACCATCGGCACCAACGGGAGGCGGTGGTTTTTGTGACTGGTAGTGGTGGTGTGGGGCAGAGGTGGGTGACGGTGTTGTTGGTGGTGGTGTTGGGGTTGGGGGCCGCGTTGGGTATGGCTGTGATTACAAAGAGAGAGGGCTCTAGCGAGATATTCACACACTAAAACTCGATGAACTGGATGCCGCCTCTACACAGATGGCTCTAATGGCATATCAAAACCCTTTATCGAGGTAGGGGTTCGTTAATGTTTCGTGATGACAGAGCTCTTAATCTACACTTGATGAGCCTTTTTTTTTAATTTTAGTTTTTGATTGCACCTGTTATATTTGATTGTAGATAGAGTGTAAAATTTTTATCTATGGTTCCTCTGTTTATACACAACAATGCGTAGATTAAAAGCCTGATTTTGTTGAAATGAAACCAGGCAGCGGTCAGACAATCTTAGAGATGGTATACATAGATGAACAGTTTTTGACATCTGTTTGTCTACTAAATTCTATCTCACATCGTTGAAAGCATCAGCGTGCCCCCTGCACGGCCCCGAGCTAAATTTTAGTTCACATTAACAACTTAATAAAGTAATGAGATTTCGAGTTCATCTTAGATTTCGAGTGAGATCTCGACTCAGTTATGAAGTCTCGACTTAGCTTGAGATTTCGAGTGAGATCTCGAGTGAGGTTTCGAGTAAGATTTTGACTCATCATGAGTACCTTTATGATTTCGAGTGGCCCTTTAATCTCAAAACCTTGAGATTTCGAGTCCCTTAATGCCAATCACAACCTCACCCAAAATCTCGAGGTTTCGAGTAACTTATGAGGTTTCAAGTTCATTATGAGATTTTGAGTCGCCACAACCTGATTTCGAGTCGAAATCTCGGTCGCAACCTCAGTTGTCCTCGTATTTCAGTGAGATTTCGAGTCGGAATCTCAGTCGGAACCTTAGTCGAAACCATCTAATCTCGAAACTTATTCTCCAAGTTTCGAAACCTACTCATCAACAGCTGTTAGTGGAAATATATTGAAAATTCAAAATTTTAGGGATTGTGGGATAGTGTTTCTTGTTTTAGTGTTGATTTAAACTTATCAAAAGATTTCGAAAATTATAGTCTGTTTATCTTTTAACAGTTTTCGAAATTCTAAGAGATAAAATTCAGATCAAAATAGTAAAACACCCACAAATCCAAATTACATTCCAAAACATAAAGGAATATTCGAATTTTTTCTAAGAACATATTGTCACACCCCTTTCTTAGGCGGAAGCACGAGGTGTGATCATGAAAGGTTCTCATTGCATACGAACGGTAAACATACTACATGCTCGTAAAAATAACTTCAAACACCATTAACATTACATAACGGAAAACATAGTTTGAGTGTTTACATCACGAGACAGCAAATTGTCTGAAAAGTTTACAACTTTATTCAAAAGTAAAAGATAAGCAACATCCATGAGCAAGAGTAAGACCGTGCGCACATCCACTTTAGTTACCTGGAATACATGTGAGTTTTTGGAAAAACGTCAACATAATGTTGGTGTGAATTCATGCAGTTCTTGTATTGAACGTTTGTATACTTTGTATGAAAAACATGGTATGTATCTTGTATAAATCAAGTATTTATGTATGTATCAAGTTGTTAATGGGTTGCAAGGCCATTAACATGTGACACGGCATAGGAAGCATCCAAACCATAGGCATTTTTCTAGTTGTCGATTCACGACTGAGACACAAAAGCACTACTCGGTACTAGTTTTCACCAAGAGTGTGGCTGCCCGAAAACCCATTAGATCTAACCTTTTGTTCTACGGTCTTAATATGTACACGATTAATGGTGCTTATGGTACCCTATTCGTGACACGATTTCTCGTATCAATCCTCAATTCTTGTATCCATCATACCGTAACTCATGTATTTTCCCCAAGTTTAAAAGTATGTAAAAGTTTAAAAGTGGGGATATGTACTCATTTTTCTGTAAACATTTAGTAACATGTACTTCACCCCCGAAGTTATAAAACTGAAAACAGTTAAAAGAAAAGGGGGAGCATGAACTCACAACTTTGCGTTCCTTGCGCCGTAAACTTCACCGGTTTTGCTTATCTAGCGTCGTGACCTAAACGTGTTTTATTAACGTTAGTCACTAGACTTGTATCGCACAAGTACAAGTCACCATCTTTTATGTATTTGTTCTTGTGTTAAAAATAATTTATATTTTTAACTATGTGTCTTACTTATATTATTTTCTCAACAATAAATATAAGTATCTTGTATTTTTCACCCGAATTATGTATTTTGTCCAAAACTTCATTTCATGTTCATAACTTGTCCAAGTGATTTATTCTATCAAGTAATATATTTTCATAAATATATTTTCTTGTATTTGTCTAAGCGTGTTGTATGTGTATTTTCGTATTTCTACTTCTTAGGAGTATTTAGTGTATTTTCAAGTCCTAATACACCATTACATGTAATACATACTACATACACTTAGCACAAAATTTGGTGATCAATAAATATATTTATTTTTCTCAAAAATATACATACTTAATATCAATTTTAATCTTGAAGAAATCATCATTTCTTAACACAAAAATTAGGGGAACCTTGGTATATATTTTTAGATACCTTTTTAGAGAATAAGTTTTTCAAAAACTTATATTTTTTTCTAAGTGTCAAAATTTATAAAAATTTTGACATAGTTTCCCCTAAAAATGGAGGTTTTCCATGTTTTCAAAACATGTGTTTATTTTCTTTTAAATCATCATTAAACATCAACAACTCATTCAACACTTTCCGAGTGTCAAAATCAAGTATATTACACTACATCATGAACTTGAAGTTTTTGTAAAAGCTTGTAGTAACTTACCATGTTATTTGGTAGGTTTAGTTACCCTTAAAAACATGGTTATTTGTTTGTAAATTTCATTCTTGAAAGTTTTAGATGTTTACAACTTGTAAACATATTTTACGAAAATGTTTATTTATGACATCTTCTTGTTTCTCTAGTGTTTTTACACTTATTTCATCACCAAAAATAGTGTAAGTTTAGTAAAAACTATGATCTTTCAAAAATCATATTTTTGAACTTGTTTTTTTTGGAAAATCATTCATAAATCTTAGATCTATAAGTTTAACAACTCACTTGATTATCATTTTTCAAGAAAACATTTTATTTTCAAGTTCATATCTTTATTAGAAGATGATTATTTTATGTAGAGACATAATCATCTCCTAACTTGTTAAATCATGTTCTTAATCATAATCTAACAAGTTCAATATGATGACCAATCATCAGATTATCAAGAAATCAACAAGCAATCATCAACATATTCAAAACAACATCATTCTAACAATATTACATCATGTTTCTTCTTATGTTTCAAGATTCAAGTGTATGTTCTTTAGTGTTCTTGTGTTAATCATCAAACAACAACTTTTAACCACTAAAATGTGAAGTAAACAAGGGTGTTCAAGAATCTTACAACTAACTTAAAGCTAGGGAAGAAACAAGATGAAGATCAAGTGGATAAAAGCTTGTGATGGAGGTCCTTCAAGATCCGAGCTCACCAAACCTTCTAATACGGCTCCTTGCACCTTGAATGAAGCTTGGAATGGTTGGATTACGAATGAAAGGTGATGGTGGTGGTGGCACTAAACTCGACCGAGAATGGGGGCCAAGGGAGGAGTGAGGTGGTGTTGTGAAGATGAATGAAAGTTTAGTCCTTTATAACCAGTTCATCTTATTAACCAAAGGTCCTTGTGTCATTAATAGTACTAACATGATCTTATGTGTATCCAAGAAAGATTACTTGAGATTTCAGGGAATCATGAGAAGATTTGTGATGGGCCACTACCCTGTGACCGTCCACCATATGTAGGGGGGTTAAGTGAAAGTTAAATGGCAAGGTAGGTGATTCAGTGGAGGGTGTTAAGTGTAAGTCTAGTGTTTAATGTGTATGATGCATTCTATAATATGTTAGGGTGTTCGGGGATCATAACTAGCCAAGAAATAATTAAACAATGCTTCTAGCATAATTTTGGTGTTCCGGGTAATGTCCGGTTGTTCGGTTAAATACTGGTTCGTTAAAGTGCTAAATTGCACCGTTTAGTGTCCTTTATGTCCCCTTTTGTGATACTTTCAATTCCCGACACTTAGGAAAGTATTCTGGATCAATTTGTCATCTTTTTACATGGTACAATCTTGTTACAATGCTGAATTTTGCTGAAATGTATGTAATTCAGCATTTAAAGTGTGTTTCGGGTACTTTTTAGTGCGTATTTTAGCTTCCGGAAAGTCTATATGTTAACCCTTGTATGTACTCTTGGGTTTTAATGTATTCTTGGCGTTGGACCTACACCTAGGCCCTAATTCTATTGTCTAACTGCTTTCTGCAGAATTGTTGACACAATGTGTCTTACCGGTGAGTTTACTAGTATTTCTGACGCAACGCTGTTCATTAATGCATAAAGTAATTCTTGTAGTATAAAACGTGCATGAATTCACTTATATGGTATGTAATCAGACAATGTTGACATTTAAGCACATAATTGCAGTTATCAAGTATTAATTAAATTGTACGAAAATTACCGGTTTTGTGCCAGTTGTCACACATATGATGAACCCTAAAATTAAAAACATAATTCTGGAAACCCGAAACCTGAATTTTAATGGTTTTGTAAACGGATTTCGGAACAATAAGTTTTACCCATTATGATTTCGAGTCAACTATTAAACATTCTTTTCCAAATAACAGTGATTTCGGGACATATAAAGGACTCGAAACCGGCTGTTTATAAGACTTTCAAAATTCTGTTTTCCAGATTTCAATCCCAGAATTAATGGATACGAAAACAGAACTGACTTATCAATATATGTTCTGATACCACATGTTGATCAGTTCTGTTTATACATAATGGAAAACATGAATAACATACCTGTTATAGCAGACAGGCCAGCAGAGAATCCAGACAGAGATGCAGCTATTGAGTTCGACATTCTTGTCAGGATGATCTGATTCCTCCTTAGGGTGTAAAGTGATGATGGTGATGAACCGAAACAAGGGAGATTTTGGCTTAGGGAGAGAGAGGGGCGATTATGATGTTGTGTGTTATTAGGTTGTGTGTCTAACCTTTAACCTCTCTAATAACCTCCTTATATATACACCCAAGAGGAAACCCAATTAGTTAATGAGGGTAATACGGTCCATCAACAATTACCAACTAATTATTAATAGGTTATTAATATATTTTAATATATATAATATAAATGATTATAATGGCTACAAGATTAGATATTACAGACGGAACAAAACCAATCTATTATTAATATGATGAGATTTGTAACTTTAAGATAATTATGTAGTTGATGGAGATTTGACTTTTACCAAATGAGTTATAAAGAAAACTCTAAAATCACTTTCATAAGTTCACGTGTGCTGCCTTCACTCACCAACTTACACAACAAAAGATGCCTGCCTGCGTGCCTGCCTATGTTATATGACTAAGGCCAACACTAGTTGCCTGATCTAAACGTTTTATGAACTCAAAAACCATCCCCAATCCCTTAAGAATAAAAGGATTTTTTTTATCGTATGATTTTACACCAATTAACTAATGACATTCAATTTTAATGTATAAAAACGTGACAACCAAGAGTATTCTAGAGTTTATGAAGAAAGTGATCTAAATCCTTCACCTTGGTTTTAAAAAAGCGAAAAGGTATAGAACCTTGTATGATTTACACCAACTAAAACAATGCCTAATATAAATTCTTTCTTCCACAACAATTACATACATATAGCAGCCTCCTCACCTGCATACAAGTTTCGTCCCAATCATGTCCGAAGCAGATGATGACAAGACGCTCTTCCTCGGCGAGAATCGCCTGAACCCGGAGTGCAAGTGCGGCAGCAAGTACAACATCTTTCGGGATTGCTCAACAAGCCTAGACAGTTTTTTTATATCCTCATATCTGAAGGGAAAATCACCCACTTACCCATTTTAACCAACAAATCTAGCCTGCGCTTCCAGCGGTATCGCCCAATGCAACGGTAATTCGCGTCTGGATGAAGAGGCGGTGGAAAACATGTAAGATTCGATTCCAACCACGTGTACATTAATATTCACCCGGTAAAAAATTAATGTCAAAAAGACGATAAACAATAGGCATTACAAAAGTTCGGGGATACAAATGTAAATTGGTTAAAGAAAAAAAAATAACTTGAGTAATTTGCAGAGGGTAAATAAAAAAAACGATTTAAAAAGAATGGTACAAGTTAGCAAAAGCACCTGGTACACTTTAGCACAGTGTCGCTAGGCACTAGTCGGTCGGTGGGGTACCGACTAGCGATTAATCGGATTAATTAGAATTAATCGGATTAAGATTTTTTATATGTAATTTTTAGTTATATATACATACATTTTTATACGTAGCTTTTTTAAAGTAGATAAGTTTTAACCCCTAATTGACCCATTTTTAAGTAATTGGCTAAAACTTATAAGGTTTGGTTGAAATTTGGCTGAGATCTGGCTAAAATTTGGTCAGGCCCCATTGACCGCCTAATGATTAATCAACCATTAGTGGATGAACTTCCGATTAGTCATTAATTGGCGACTAATCAGAGATCAGTCGGGATTTTTATTTTTACAACCACGATTGAAACCTCACTTCTTTTATATACTTCTTTTATATATAGTATAATATAATAGTTATTGACCTTTTAAAATTTCCAAGGAAACAAGGTGTGATATGTGTCATTAGGGCTCTAGTGCATAACCTTTCTTCGGGCATCAAGCCAAACTCTTTAACTTGAAAAATTGTTAACAAGTCAAAGCTTGAATGTTATAAATAAAGCTCAAAACGAGTTTGTGATGTTTCAAATGTTTGAAGATCATGTTTCTTTTGTTTTTGCTTAAACACCTGGGTTTATGATTTTATGGGCTACGGTCTTAACGAATGTAAAGTGTACATGCCAAAATATGTTTACACGTCAAACACGATATTGGTAAGGAGTTGTGACAGTTTCCCTTATGAGTTCATGAAATAATGAAACTAGCGTGCCCTGGGTGGTATGGGGTACCGCCCCCCTCCACCTCAACCCAACAATAACACCCAATAGCGCACTCTACCCATTGCTCGGGCACCATTGGGGGACGCCATTCCCCATGTCCCTAGCCCGTTATTGTTTTATTCATTGTTGTTATTGAGAAGAAGCGACGAAGCCTTCATGTCTACATGGCGCTCATGTGACACAGTGTAACCCCTAAAGGCTCCATTCCAAACCACCCAGCCAATGAGCCAAAGTAAGACGAATTAGCTGACCTAGGGGTAAATAAAGGCGCCACACTAAGCCTTGAAAGATTACTGAATTGAGTTGAGCTTTTTTAAGCTAAGCAAGCTGAGTTATGATCCTTAGCGCTTTATATATGAATTATTAATGTGGTCGACATTTTCTTCTTTACAATATGATCTAAATATACGTTCAGGTCTGAAGTCTTAAAAATTGTTATACTATACATCAGAACACAATTAGCAGACAAACACATATCAATAAACAATCACAAACACCTTTTCATATAACACTAAAATACCACAAAAATGGAAAAACAACTAGAACAATAAATATATTCCATAAGTTCATTTTGGGAATCTAGTATTCAAAGAAAGCTGGACATCTGACCAAACATATAGAACTCTCATCATACACAAAAGACCAAGAGATCCAAGTAAAAATATATATAATTAAAAAACAGACAAATAAATTAACCCAAAACAACACCACCACCACCAACACTAAAGCACCCATAAAACCTACTGTTGCTTGCACTCAGGTGGCCGCTCAGCCTGTTCACCACCAGCATGCACAATACCACCCTTCTGCAGTTGATGATAACAACATTCAGCATAATTCATAGGTTTGAAACAAATTAAACAAAAGAAGGATTAACCATGTTGTATCACCTTTTGTCCAGATGACTGCAAGTTTACATAAAATAAAATAAAAAAAGAATTAGAACTCTCTCAAATGAATACATATATCTTGGTTATTTAGAGCTTTAATCAAATATTGTAAAAAAATTACCTTCTTTTTGCTTTTGCCCTTAGGCTCCTCATCATCTTCGTCATCGTCATCCTCGTCCTCATCATCGTCCTCGTCCTCGTCCTCGTCCTCGTCCTCGTCAATTTCATCATCATCTTCGTCATCGTCATCTTCAATGCCTTCAAAATCATCATCTTGAACAGCTTCACCCGTAAACCACGAGACTGCGTGAGGGATTATCTTGTCCCGTATGGTAGAACTGAGTAAGCAGACATGACATGCTTAGGTGAGTTTATTATGAAATATAAACTACAAAGCAGTAAACTCACCCAATATCATAGTCTTGTTCCATTTGATTCTGAAGTTCCTCAGCCTGCCAAATCAAATAATGAAACAAACTGACATAAAAAATTCAATTGACAATTTAAACGACCCATATGTTTTTACCAGTTCTTCATCAATCTCATCCTCATCTTCTGGCACTTGTGGAGGGTTAAAAAAGTTGAAAAAACTATCACAGTTTTCTGTTTTCGTAATGGGTTTGGCATTTTTTGATCCCTTTTTTGGTTTCTTTTTCAGTATCTTTTGTGTCAGGCATTTTCCAGGTAACCATTCGATTTCAGTCCTGCAAGCAAAGTGACATATTAGAAGAAAACACATTACAAATATTCTAATGATCTTAGAAGAATATAAATAGTTACCCTATGGCCTTCTCCAAAATAGGCTCATCGTCATCAATCATATGATATACTTTGGTCAAAACAGAGTTTTTAAAAAATGGATTGGTGTTGAAGAAAAACTCAAGCTTAAAACCCTTAGGATCGTCAATGCGACACCACTTTATATCCTTAAGATATTTGAGAGCTTCTTCATCTCGTTCTGAAATCTGATAATAATGCACAAAAAATAACAACTTTAAGATAAATACCTCTTTTTAAATAAATTAGTTGAACAAAGATGCAAGCAATCTACCTCCTCAGCCAAAATTTCGTTGGTCTTCATTGCATTTAACCAAAAATTTGGCACACCTTTTTCTATAAGTAACAAACAATTTCATTCAGGTTAAATATACATAAAAAGTTAATTTAAGAATAACATCATATATACACATACTTAAGTAAAAGATACCTTCTTTAGCTTTATCATCTGCATCCATAGCAGTCTCATCATTCACTCTATCAACTTCAACAACACCATTCACTATATCGTATCTCTGCAGTTTTGAAACACAGTTAATGTTATTCAATATTTGAACTCTCCCTTCATAATAATAGAATGAGATTCAAATATACAAACAATACTTATAATAGTATATCTATAAAACATAACTAAAATAAGTAAGCAAAATCATTAGGACACACCTTCGCATATAGAGGGGCATAAAGTTTTTGGTATTTTGCTTCCAGAGCAGCTCTTTCTTCAAAAAACTTAGCCTCAAGCTCATCATGTTCACTCTGCACGTAGATACAACAGCATTTAGCATTGTAAAAGGCAAATGTTATAGTGTGTTTGGTTTATAAATGGCATCATAAGTATACATGTACACGCAACAAAACAAAAATGTGATGTAGCAAATTGAGTACATCATAGTGTTCGGTTTACATCTCAACGCAGACCAGTTGCTTTTACTCTCAACAAACAGCAGCACATTTTTCATGGAAATCATTTTATCATATTCTAGTCCAAGGTATCCTGTAGAAATCATTTACCCTTGTACAACTTAGTTCAATTACCAGCATCCCTAATTGCAGAATAAAAAGAAGCATCTAGTGTGACTCGAATATAAGATAGTTTAATACTAAAGCAATACTATCTACATTAATCAAGATTCTCCAACTAGTTTGTCTCTAATGATACAATTCAACAGTAAATAAGATCCAAATTAGACATAAATATTATAGAACATGATAAGAATTACCTGAATTTCTCTTAAAACCTCAACTCTCTTCCGAACAGTGGGACTCAAATTCTCGAGAACATCCGAGTGCTGCCCCGCGAGGTTCTGAAGCTTATCCTGTAAACAAAACATAAATCACAACAAATCCTCCTAAATCACACACAAATGAAGAAGAAGCAGAAAAACAACCTTCAAGGCGTTTACAAGCCCGGCCCGATCCTCCGCACTAAGAGCTGCAATATTAACCAAAAATAACATAAAAAAGGTGTTCCAATGTTAACCTAAGACAAAGATGTGGAGATACCGGCGGGTAGGGCGGCGCCGAGATCGGAGACGTCAAACTGTTCTTTCTTGTTGTTGCCCATGGTGATGAAACCCTAGCCTAGATAAGTTGAAGAGAAAGGGAGGGAAAGATAGGGGGCGAGCGACTCGCGTTGCGACCACCTATTAATGGGATTATATTTTCGGTTTCAACCGCAGTTGGTGTCGCGTCGGGGTTTGAAGTTGGGCTTTAATCACATTTGAGTTGGGTTTGTCCACTCCTTTATTTTTCTTTTCTTTCTGTTTTTTTTTTTTTTATATATTTTTATCTCTCGATTTTCATCATTCACATATAAGTGAATGGAATGGACGAGCTAATAGAATAAATGAGAGAATGCAATGGATTATTACCATTCCATATCATGTTTGGTTACCATATGTGAATGGAATGAATTAGTTGTGACAACTGTCAAAAATCCAGGTATCCGTACAATTAATTAATCATGATTAGTGCTTAATGACTATTACAATTAACTGCTTTCTAATTTCTGCTATACACATACATGTGCATCATACATTGTTTAATATCATACCAATACTGCATGAAAGCTATATTGCCTCCAATGATGCATTAAGTACAGTTAGCACAATTATCTGGTAAATCAGGAAGATGCTGACATAACTCAGCACATAGACAGACAGTGTTTTGAGACCTAGAATGAGCCAGAAAATAAGTACTACACTAGTATAGTGTGTAAGAAAGTAAGGATCCCAAAACTGCCTTTCTAAGTGATAGTTTAAGTGTCGGAAAGTGCCTAAAACTCACCCATTGTGCTGAATTCAGCAAAATTCAGCATAAATCAGCATTTAAACAATCTAATTTCATGCAAAAATATGCTTAAATGGTCCTGAATGCTTTCCTAAGTGTCGAGAATTGAAAGTGTCACAAAACGGTACATAAAGAACACTAAACTGTATAATTTAGCACTTTAACGAACCAGTATCTAACCGAACAACCGAACACTACCCGAAATACCAAATTTACACTAGAAGCACTGTTTTAACATTACCAAGCTAATTATGATCCCCAAACATCATAACACCTCCTAAAAACATATAATAACTAGAAATCCTAACTAACACTTGTATTTAAACTAGTAACTAACCAATTTGGTTAAAACCTAATCTAGACCCCCCCCCCCCACCTAGTTCACGGCCAACATGGCCCCCACAAGATGATTTTATTTCCTTATTTAATTGGATCTTGTTTATGCTTTTAGTGACATATTACACAAGGGTTTAAGTGGTAAAATGGTTATAAGAAAGGCATGAGAGATATTGAGTTCATTCACTTCCACACACTACTCCCTCTTCTCTCCCTCTTGTGCTCTCGGCCGAGATCAACACCACCACCATCACCATCATTCATTCATCTTACATCTTACATCCATTACAAGCATATACAAAGGTGTTAGAGATCCTACAAGGAAGCTTGGTGGCCTTGAGGCTTGAATGACCTCTCTTGTTTGCTTTTATCCACTCATTTTCTTCACTTGAATCATCCCTAGCCTTGAGCTAGTGGTAAGAAACTTGATCTATCTATATTACTTCCATTTTTAGTGGTTAAAGAAGTATCATAACCAAAAACTTGAAGAACACTAAAGATCATAAGCATGAAGCTTGTTTAATGATGTAATCTTGATGAATATAAGTTGTTATGCTTGTTGATCATTGATTGTTTGCAGAAATGATGTTGATCATTGTGACAACTCGAGTTTCCGACTTTCACTTTCGCATTAAATGCACGTTGACTTTGACTGTTTAGTTGTTTGCTTATACTATTTTGTTGCCTTGTAACTTTAAACGTTGGATTATGCTGATACAATTTGTTATCCATGTAATGTGATTGGGGTGTTTTATTATAATTACTGATTGAAAAACTTAAACTATTTAAACCACAGAAAGGCCCGACGAAACAAAATGTCTCGCCATAACCAATCACAACGAAACAAGTTTGTTTCGTCATTCTTATCTCGACGAAACGGGTGTTTCGCCGAAGCCCAGTTTCACCAAAGCCCATTGGGGCCCAGTTCACTTGTACGCGTATAAATTACACGGAACTGTCTCATTCGTCACACGTTAATAAATTAGAAACCCTAGAGCACCCCTCCTCTGTGTGACGGCAGTTTGGAACTCTCGAAGCCTCCCTTAGCTTTCAATCCATCGTTCTTTTCATCTCGGTTAGTGTGTGTATTCGTTAATCGGTTTCATGATTCTGTAATATCTCGATTTATGTTTGTGTTATTTAATAAAAAGGCAAATTAAATGAGTTCTAGGGAACCGATCTATGTCAGTAACTTGGTCGGCTCATTATATGGGTGTGACATGGTAATTATTGTCAACACTAAACCTAAGTGGCAGCCTAGTGGATGGAACCTAGGGGTGCACATGCTTCATGAACAAAAATCAGTAGCTTACCATGTGTAGTAAAGGGGGATATGTGGGTGTTTAGGAAATTTATTTTATTTCCTTTAACCTATTTGATTGGTAGTGATGGGCGGTCAAATGAAGACCATTGGCTGTTTGTATCGGCCCAATGGTACATAAATGCCAACCGATAATTTTTATCAAGAATCTGTAATTATTGCTTTTGTGTGTTGGGACGTATCAAATGCTTTGACGAAACACTTTTGACGGCGAAACCGACATGGCGAAACACATTGTGTTTCGCCGAGACTAATCATGACGAAACAAACTTGACGAATCAAGAGTGTTTCGCCAAGTGATCAAACCTGCACAGTAACTTAATTTAATTCTGTTAAGAATTGATCCAGTTAGTAACTACTGTTAAATGTTGAACATAACCTGAATGAACTCAAAGGTGTAATATGTGCTTCTTGGTGACCTTTAATGTGATACCTACTATGAAAATGCTTATAAGTGAACTTCGTAAATACAAACTGATTGTGTATACGTGCCCACTTTAGGACGTGATTTACTTACTTTGAGCACTTACTTAGCATACCGAGCAAAACAAGGTGAGTTCACACTCTTACCAAGGCATGGGATTCCCGGGGTTGGGAATGGGATTGAATGATTACATGTACTTACATCGTTACTAGAATACATACCACTGTTCTCGGGTTGGGAAGAACACCTATAGATACACTAGACCGGTAATAAATGGGAAGCCCCCACTACTCTTCGCAAACATGCCTGGAATGGCCGCGATACAAATACAAATCTTCGCACACATGCCTGGGTTGGCCGCGATACAATTACTAAACTTCGCAAACATGCCTAGAGGGTCGCGATACCGTTACATACGATACATGATTTCTAAATGAACTTACGACTTACGATACGAACACTATAATTGAATAATCAACTGTGAACTCGCTCAACTAGTTGTTGACTCTCTGTTACATGCCTTGCAGGACCATAGGTACTCATGGAGCTTGCACGGGAGGCGCAGTCGTTGTGGGCACGGATTGTGGATGTTTTAATAAAAACTTTATGACTCTTTAAACTAAACACTTGTGTTGGATGTTTATAACTATGCTTCCACTATCTATGCTATGCTTTTGTTTTAGCACCAATTGTATTGTGATGGATTATGTTTACTTTTCTGATTACTTATATGATTCAATATGATTGGTGGCTTGATCCTGGTCATGTCACGCCTCCAAGCGGTGGTACTCCGCGAGTGGATTTTGGGGGTGTGACAGATTGGTATCAGAGCCATTGGTTATAGAGAACTCGGTTTTAATAAGGGGAAAACGTTTTTATTTAAAACCAGACTATAACCAGAACAGTGCTCAACGATCCACAACGACGCCTCGCTCCACGTGCTAGACTCAACATCCTAGGTAATATGGTATATGTTTTATTGCCTACTTGATAGAATTGCATAGAACTTTGCTCAGGGTATGCTTAGATTAACGTAACACTATTGTTTGAGAATACTTGTTTGCTCACTCTCTTCTGTCATCGCACTATTCGCGAACCTCTCTCACTTATGTTATCTTTGCTATGAAGATCATGTCTGGACGTATCAACATGACACAAGCCCAGTTGACGGCTCGCATTAACGAGCGAGTTGCTGCGGCACTTGCAGCCGCACAAGCAGGAGGTATACCCTGCAGTTGTAACTCACACTAGGATCTTTAGATCCTATACTCCTAAACCAACTCTTGTGTTTAATCTTGTCCTGGATTCTTATACACAACAGGTCAGCACGCTCAGCCACCCGTTTGCACCTTCAAAACTTTCATGGACTGTCGTCCTACTACTTTTAGTGGCACGGAAGGAGCGGTTGGACTTCTCCGTTGGTTTGAAAAGGTCGAGTCCGTTTTTGAGATGTGTGAATGCCCTGAGGCTCGCAGGGTGAAGTACGCCACTGGTACTCTAGAAGGCATTGCGCTGACTTGGTGGAATGCGCAAGTTCAGATATTAGGATTGGCCGTTGCTAACGCCACACCCTGGAATGATTTCAAGGATTTGATCAAAGAGGAATACTGTAGTCGTGATGACATTCATAAGCTGGAGGTAGAATTTTACCACTTGAAAATGATGGGGTCAGAAATCGAAGCGTACACCAGAAGATCGAATGAGTTGGCTATTCTGTGTCCTACTATGGTAGACCCTCCCATTAAGCGTATCGAACTATATCTCAATGGTCTGGTGCCGGAGATTCAAAGTCACGTAACCTCAGCGAATCTTGGCACCATTCAACAGATCGTCAAGTTAGCTCATCGCCTCACCGATCAGGCAGTGGAACAGAACAGGCTGCCTAAACGTATCAGCGCTACTATTACCGCTACCACTCCAGCTACTCCTGCTACTCCCAGTGACAACAAGCGGAAATGGGAAGGGGATTCCAGCAAGGGTTCAGCTACCATACAGTCTCAAGCACAGCAGCAGCGCAAGACTAGTGATTACCAGAGTCCGAGTCAGCAATCGTCTGGTGGTCAGGGGCAGAGTGGATATCGGGGAATTCACCCTCTGTGTAACAGGTGCAACAGACACCACAGTGGCCAGTGTCGTAAAGGCCGCTGTCAGAGATGTCTAAGGGTAGGTCATGAAGCTAAAGATTGCAGGAGCTCAAGGCCTGCGAATCAGAACCAGCAACAACAGCCACCAGCTCCACGAAACCAGGCACAGCAACAACAACAACAAGGAAATAGGGCATGCTTTCAGTGTGGGGCTGAAGGTCACTTCAAGCGGAACTGCCCCCAGTTAAACCAGAATCAGAATAACAACAACAATAATCAGGGCAATGGGAACAACAACGGGGGAAACAACAACGACAATGGTGCTAGGGGTCGTGCATTTGTGATTGGTCAGGGTGATGCAAGGAACGATCCTAATGTGGTTATGTGTAAGTTTCTTCTCGACGACTTTTATGTTACTGTATTATTTGATTCGGGTGCGGATACCAGTTATATGTCTCTGAAAGTTAGTCAAATGCTTAAACGTGCACCAACACTTTTGAACACCAAACATGTTGTAGAGTTAGCTAACGGAAAAAGTCTAGAGGCCACACACATAGTTCAGGGTTGTAATCTTATCCTCGCTGGTCAGACTTTCTCTATCGATCTAATTCCTATAACTCTGAGTAGTTTCGATATCGTCATTGGTATGGATTGGTTATCCCAACAACAAGCAGAGATCCTATGCAAGGAGAAGATCATTCGCATTTCCCGTACTGGAAAAGAACCTCTCGAAGTTCAAGGCGACAGGAGTGGTGTCGTGAGTGGCATCATCTCCTTTTTGAAGGCTCAGAAGTGTTTACGAAAGGGCCACACCGCTGTTTTAGCGCTCGTTACTGATACATCGAAGAAAGAGAAAAAGATTGAGGATATTCCTGTGGTACGCGATTTTCCTCAAGTGTTTCCTGAAGAGTTACCCGGGCTACCGCCCCATCGCCAGGTCGAATTTCAGATCGAGCTAGCTCCAGGAGCAGCACCTATAGCTCGAGCACCTTATCGCTTAGCTCCAAATGAACTGGAAGAACTGTCTAAGCAATTGCAAGAACTCTTGGAAAAGGGTTTCATACGTCCTAGCTCTTCGCCCTGGGGAGCTCCAGTATTATTTGTGAAGAAGAAAGACGACACTTTCCGCATGTGCATAGATTACCGCGAACTGAACAAGGTGACCGTGAAGAATCGCTATCCTCTTCCGCGCATCGACGACTTATTTGACCAATTGCAAGGGTCGAGCTATTACTCGAAGATTGATCTGAGGTCAGGTTACCATCAATTGAGAGTCCGGGATGAGGACGTCTCCAAAACAGCATTCAGAACTCGCTACGGCCATTACGAGTTTTTGGTCATGCCATTCGGGCTAACGAACGCGCCTGCGGTTTTCATGGATCTTATGAACAGGGTGTGCAAACCTTATCTTGACAAGTTTGTTATTGTTTTCATCGATGACATCTTGATTTATTCGAAGAATCGGGAGGAACATGAGCAGCATTTACGGCTTATTCTGGAACTCCTTCGAACGGAACAGCTATACGCTAAGTTTTCAAAATGCGACTTCTGGCTTCGTGAAGTCCACTTCTTAGGCCACGTGGTACACAAGGATGGGATTCATGTCGATCCATCCAAGGTAGATTCGATCAATAACTGGCCTGCACCTCGCACACCGACAGAAATACGCCAATTCTTGGGTTTGGCGGGTTATTACAGAAGGTTCATCAAAGACTTCTCAAAGATTGCACAGCTGCTTACATTACTGACACAGAAAGGTGTTGCTTACCGTTGGGGTAATACACAGGAAATAGCGTTTCAACACTTAAAGGATAGACTTTGTAGCGCACCTATCCTCTCATTGCCTGAAGGCACGGACGATTTCATAGTCTACTGCGATGCATCCATCCAAGGTCTTGGATGTGTGTTGATGCAACGAGATAAAGTCATTGCTTATGCTTCGCGCCAACTTAAGATTCACGAACAGAATTACACAACACATGATCTAGAGCTGGGAGCTGTTGTTTTTGCGCTCAAGATATGGCGACATTACCTGTATGGCACTAAGTGCACCATCTACACCGATCACAGGAGTCTTGAGCATATATTCAAGCAGAAAGAATTGAACATGCGACAACGTAGATGGGTTGAACTACTGAATGATTACGAATGTGCTATAAAGTACCATCCGGGCAAAGCCAATGTGGTGGCCGATGCCCTCAGTTGAAAGGATACTACACCTAGGCGTGTACGAGCGTTGCAACTCACTATTCAGTCTAGTCTTCCTTCACAGATATGAGATGCTCAGGTAGAAGCATTGAAACTAGAAAACGCCAGGGCTGAAGCTCTACGCGGCTCAAGACAACGGTTAGAACAAAAGGCAGACGGCGCCTACTATGTAACAGGACGCATCTGGGTCCCGCTCTATGGTAACTTACGCGAACTAGTAATGGATGAAGCTCATAAGTCTCGCTACTCAGTACATCCTGGTTCGGATAAGATGTACCACGACCTCAGAACTACATATTGGTGGCCTAGCATGAAAGCTCACATAGCCACTTACGTTAGTAAGTGTTTGACATGTGCGAGAGTCAAAGCGGAATATCAGAAACCTTCAGGCCCACTCCAACAGCCTGAGATACCACAATGGAAATGGGAACAAATTTCCATGGATTTTGTTACTGGCCTACCTAGATCTCAGCGCGGAAATGATACTATTTGGGTGATCGTGGATCGACTCACAAAGTCTGCTCACTTATTGGCTATCAAGGAAACGGATAAGTTCTCCACTCTAGCAGACGTATACCTTAAGGAAGTTGTCTCGAGGCACGGGGTGCCCACCTCTATTATCTCTGATCGTGATGCACGTTTTACTTCAGAACTATGGCAAGCAATGCACAAATCTTTTGGCTCTCGTTTAGACATGAGCACAGCTTATCATCCCCAGACAGATGGGCAATCTGAGCGCACTATTCAAACTCTAGAAGACATGCTTCGGGCGTGCGTAATTGACTTTGGCAAGGGCTGGGAAAAACATCTGCCACTTGTGGAATTTTCATATAATAACAGCTACCACACCAGCATTAAAGCTGCTCCATTTGAGGCATTGTACGGGCGTAAATGCCGATCACCTCTTTGTTGGGCAGAGGTGGGTGACAGCCAGATCACAGGTCCAGAAATGGTAGTTGACACTACTGAAAAGATTGCTCAAATACGACAACGTATGGCGTTAGCTCGTGACCGTCAGAAAGCATACGCAGATAAAGACAGGAAACTACTCGAGTTCCAGGTTGGGGATCGAGTGTTACTAAAAGTTTCACCCTGGAAGGGTGTTGTTCGCTTTGGCAAACGAGGCAAGCTCAATCCAAGATACGTTGGACCATTCGAAGTCATAGAGAAAATAGGCAAAGTGGCCTACAGACTGAACTTACCAGCTGAACTCAGTGCGGTTCACAACGTCTTCCACGTGTCGAATCTGAAGAAGTGTCTGTCAGATGAGACCCTCATAGTTCCTTTGAAGGAGCTCACTATTGACGAACGGTTGCATTTCGTCGAGGAACCAGTTGAAATCACAGACCGGGATGTTAAGGTCCTCAAGAACACTAGAATACCTCTTGTTCGAGTTCGTTGGAACTCCCGTCGTGGCCCAGAGTATACCTGGGAACGAGAAGACCAAATGGAACTCAAATATCCCCAGTTGTTCGAAAACAATGCCACTACTACTGAGGCTGAAGCTACTACAGAATTTTGGGACTAAATTCCAACTCAACGGGGGGATGATGTGACACCCCAGGAAAACCAGTAAACGATACAACTTACCTAGCTTCCTCAGTACCCGCGTGCTAAATTTCGGGACAAAATTTCTTTCAAGTTGGGGATAATGTGACAACTCGAGTTTCCGACTTTCACTTTCGCATTAAATGCACGTTGACTTTGACTGTTTAGTTGTTTGCTTATACTATTTTGTTGCCTTGTAACTTTAAACGTTGGATTATGCTGATACAATTTGTTATCCATGTAATGTGATTGGGGTGTTTTATTATAATTACTGATTGAAAAACTTAAACTATTTAAACCACAGAAAGGCCCGACGAAACAAAATGTGTCGCCATAACCAATCACAACGAAACAAGTTTGTTTCGTCATTCCTATCTCGACGAAACGGGTGTTTCGCCGAAGCCCAGTTTCACCAAAGCCCATTGGGGCCCAGTTCACTTGTACGCGTATAAATTACACGGAACTGTCTCATTCGTCACACGTTAACAAATTAGAAACCCTAGAGCACCCCTCCTCTGTGTGACGGCAGTTTGGAACTCTCGAAGCCTCCCTTAGCTTTCAATCCATCGTTCTTTTCATCTCGGTTAGTGTGTGTATTCGTTAATCGGTTTCATGATTCTGTAATATCTTGATTTATGTTTGTGTTATTTAATAAAAAGGCAAATTAAATGAGTTCTAGGGAACCGATCTATGTCAGTAACTTGGTCGGCTCATTATATGGGTGTGGCATGGTAATTATTGTCAACACTAAACCTAAGTGGCAGCCTAGTGGATGGAACCTAGGGGTGCACATGCTTCATGAACAAAAATCAGTAGCTTACCATGTGCAGTAAAGGGGGATATGTGGGTGTTTAGGAAATTTATTTTATTTCCTTTAACCTATTTGATTGGTAGTGATGGGCGGTCAAATGAAGACCATTGGCTGTTTGTATCGGCCCAATGGTACATAAATGCCAACCGATAATTTTTATCAAGAATCTGTAATTATTGCTTCTGTGTGTTGGGACGTATCAAATGCTTTGACGAAACACTTTTGACGGCGAAACCGACATGGCGAAACACATTGTGTTTCGCCGAGACTAATCATGACGAAACAAACTTGACGAATCAAGAGTGTTTCGCCAAGTGATCAAACCTGCACAGTAACTTAATTTAATTCTGTTAAGAATTGATCCAGTTAGTAACTACTGTTAAATGTTGAACATAACCTGAATGAACTCAAAGGTGTAATATGTGCTTCTTGGTGACCTTTAATGTGATACCTACTATGAAAATGCTTATAAGTGAACTTCGTAAATACAAACTGATTGTGTATACGTGCCCACTTTAGGACGTGATTTACTTACTTTGAGCACTTACTTAGCATACCGAGCAAAACAAGGTGAGTTCACACTCTTACCAAGGCATGGGATTCCCGGGGTTGGGAATGGGATTGAATGATTACATGTACTTACATCGTTACTAGAATACGTACCACTGTTCTTGGGTTGGGAAGAACACCTATAGATACACTAGACCGGTAATAAATGGGAAGCCCCCACTACTCTTCGCAAACATGCCTGGAATGGCCGCGATACAAATACAAATCTTCGCACACATGCCTGGGTTGGCCGCTATACAATTACTAAACTTCGCAAACATGCCTAGAGGGCACCGATACCGTTACATACGATACATGATTTCTAAATGAACTTACGACTTACGATACGAACACTATAATTTAATAATCAACTGTGAACTCGCTCAACTAGTTGTTGACTCTCTGTTACATGCCTTGCAGGACCATAGGTACTCATGGAGCTTGCACGGGAGGCGCAGTCGTTGTGGGCACGGATTGTGGATGTTTTAATAAAAACTTTATGACTCTTTAAACTAAACACTTGTGTTGGATGTTTATAACTATGCTTCCGCTATCTATGCTATGCTTTTGTTTTAGCACCAATTGTATTGTGATGGATTATGTTTACTTTTCTGATTACTTATATGATTCAATATGATTGGTGGCTTGATCCTGGTCATGTCACGCCTCCAAGCGGTGGTACTCCGCGAGTGGATTTTGGGGGTGTGACAATCATCATAAGATCTTGCTAGTCCATGATTAAAAACATAACCTAGCAAGATGCAAGAATAGAAATTGTTGTAGGATGATGGATCATCCACACAAAAAGCATGAACTTGAAGGAAAATAATGTTTTCTTGAAAAACCACGATCAAGTAAGTTGTTAATCATATAGATCTAAAAATTTCATGAAGGATTTTTAAAGAAACCAAGTTAAAAATATAAGTTTCATTAAATCTTGGTTCTTACATAAACAAATCCTATTTTTAGTGGTTAAACAAGTGAAAGAACACTTGTGTAACAAGAAGATTGCATAAAGGAATATTTTTAGAAAATATGTTTTGAAGTTGTAAACATCCAACTTCCTTAAAAATGAAGTTTTTAAAGAACTAATCACATTTTAAAGGGTAACAAGACTTACTAAGAACACTAGTATGTTACTACAAATTTTTACAAATATTCAAGTTCATGAAGTAGTAGATTATTACTTGTTTATGGCAAAATTGGTAAGTGTAAGTTGTTTAGTGTTGATTGTGAATTGATTGGGATGATTTTTGCAAAAGAAAATGATATGCTTGAAAGCATGGAAACCTCCATTTTTAGGGGAAACTATGGTAGAATTTTCTAAAAATATAAACACTTAGAAAAATACTTTTAAACAAATATTTACAAGTGTATTTTAACCATGAGTTTTCCACATAAACTTTGCCATAATTTTTGTTACAAAAATATAAGTATTGGAGGTTGGTTTTTATAAATAAAAGTGACTAAATATATATTTAGGAAATATATAAGTAGAAGACACAAATGTGTGATTATTTGTATACTTTGTGTATTAATTATATTATTTTAGGACTTGAAATAATATAACACATCAAAATACCAAAAATCACAATCCAAAATAATACCAAAATTCCAAAGAATAAATATACAAGCTTACACAAAAATATTGGAGAACCGAACTATAAAATGAGACTTACAAAAATATTCCGGAATTTATTCACAAAAGTATATTTGGTAAATAATATTTTGGGACACCAAGAAAACAAAATATGATTTTTACAATTACCAAAAGAGTATATCATATTTTTGACAAGGAAAATATATTATTTTTGGCAAGTATGAAATATATATTTTCTTGAAATTTTTAGAAGATATATTATTTTTAATATATATTTTCTTAAACAAACATGAAACATATTATTATTGGGAAAAATGAGTTTATATATATATTTTCCAAGTGGACTTGAAAATATATTATTTTTGAAACTTATAAGAGAATACAAATATTTTTGCCAAAGAAAAATTATAAATATTTTTTCTAAGTAATATCCCTTAATATATATATATATATATATATATATATATATTTTGGAAATATATATTGGATCTTTATAATATTCCGGAATAATTAATGTGAAATTTAGTATAAGGATACTTAATTAATACAATAAAAATATGTATTCTCGTACGTATAAATACACACCGGAATATGACTCCAAAACATGGCAAAAATACACATGTATAAGATACCCCCATCCTTGGGAAGGAAATACAAGTATAAATACTTGGGAAGTATTATTACAATAATATTGTTCAACAATTATTCCAAAATTTATAAATATAATTTAAGTAGAAATATTAATTATTTTAACAAATAATTATGTAACTTGGAATAATATCAAGGACAAAAAAGAAACGTAACTCAAGGACATTAATACTAAGTCAAGGCACGGCCCGTTCGTCTAATAGATATTAGTACGTTGTAGGTAGTCGTGTTCACTGGATAAGCTCGAGTTACAATTGCTGAAGACGCAAGACTGTGAGTTCATGTCCCCCTTTTTTTTAACTGTTTTTGTTTTATAACTTCGGGGGTGAAGTACGTGTTACAAATGATTACGATTACAAATGATTTACAAATGAAATGAACTGTTAGATCATGTGGAAGGGTAGGCGTTATCTTGAGACCATTAATCCTTTAGAAGGACCGAGGGGCATGAGTGATAGATCTATTTGGGTGTTGCGAGCCCCACCCATGAGTCCGTGAGTTGGCTCTTGTGGTGACTATGTCGTTCCAGCCGGGAGGCCCGGTACGAAATACGCAAAGGATTGAGCCTTCCTACACCGTTGCACACATATTGATGGCCTTGCAAACCATTAATTGATCTGTTCATTTTCACATACGAACATACATACTTTCAATGATTTCAAAGGTTATTCATACTCACAAACAAACACATGAACTCGCTCAACTTTTGTTGATGTTTTCAAACTACATGTATTTCAGGGAATTAAAGGTGGATCTGGCGGGTGTTCGAAAGTTTCAAGTGTTGTTAAGAATAAAAGATGTTATCCATGGTCTTAAGATTTGGTTTGGGTGTCCTATCCTGGACAAGACACCACTCCCAAATCTTGGTTTTTATTTAGAGTCTTTTGATGAGTCCTCGTGAACTCTTAAACAATTTGCATGGGTTGTAAAACTTGAATTTGGGGTCTTGTTTAAACAATGATGTTTGTGATGTTTTCGAATCTATTTAATGGATGACGATCTATGGTTTTAACATATAGATGTTGTTATGATTGAATGCAATGGTATTAAGAAAGTCACACCATAATCACGCTTCCGCAAAAGTCAGGGTGTGACAGCTTGGTATCAGAGCTTCAATTGTAGCGAACTAGGATTCCTTCTCGAGTCTAGACTACAATCATTAGGGCTCTCACAGAAATATTTTTACAACATGTTTTCATTGCATACACGAAACGCCCAGATCCCAGGGAAACAAACATTTTTACAAAATAAAAAGAAACACAATGCACATACACTATGTCATCATCTGAGAGTGGATTGTCCAATACCGATGACCCCATGGCTGTAGTCTCAGATGATGAGATTGCCCATGAGCCAAAGATTTTTACTTCTGATACCGAGAGTGACCCGGAGATGATGTGCGACGATGACGATGACTTTCAACCCTTTGCGCTGCCCGATTTCGGAGATGATTTACCGATTGCTGATGGTATCCCATACGAGGATCCTTTTGTTATTCCTATTCCAGTTCATGATCATCTTATCATCGGTCACCCCGATGGTGAGCATGTCGTGGCACCGATCCTCGCTCCCCTTTCCTCTCATGGTCATTCCCCCTGAGGATTGGCCTTTTGACGATCTTTTTGATGATGATGTTGACTTGTTTGTCGATGGTCCTCCTGATGACGCTCAGGGTGATGGAGAGCTCGATGAGGACGTTGTTGCTATTCCACTTCTGGGGATTCCTGTTATTGAGATTTCTGCTGATTCTAGCTTTCACTCTGTCTCAGACTCTTTTGCGTCTGTGACTTCTTCCGCCTTACAGGCAGTTGGTTTGCGTCAATACGCCACTGATTTTGATGACGATACAACTATGTCAGCTGCACTGTTACCTCCACATGACATTGAGCCTTGACTTGAGCTTGATTTTATTCCTATCGATCAGCCTGTTGATGCACCCGCTGATCCTGAGCTGATACCTGCTGATCCTGAGCTGGCACCAGTACCTGAGCCTTTACCTGACCATGACCCTATCCCCTTTGGCATACCTGACATTGCACCACTTATACCAGATCCAGTTCCTGCACCCGTTGACCCTCCTGTTATTGAGTCAGTTACTCCCCCACTAGCACCTGCACCTGTTGATGATGCCACTTTCGCCTTATTGAGTCCGATGTTCACCGCACCGACTTACCTGTCACATTCTTGCAGGACATCCCTCCACCCCGTCCAGGGGAAGGCCCTTCTAGCCAGCATCCTGGTCACGACCCTCATGTCTCAGCAGCTTTTCCTCACATGCCTCAGTATACACCTACTGCTCATTTTACTTCTTCACCACTGGATGAGCCATTTAGATGGTTCCCACCCTATACCATGCCGATTTCTGATCCCTGCCATCCCTCACACTTTACTCGTTACACACGGGATGAGTTACTTTTGTCATTGCAGTTACAGTATGAGATCATGAGCCGCAGGATTTTAGAGCTTGAGATGACACCGCGACCTTTGCCATGTCCGTGTCAGCCATCTTTTGTTCCCCCTCGATCTTCACCATCCCCAATTTTCACATCCTCCTACACTGCTTACTCCATTTACCGAGTTTGACACTCGATTTCTTGCTGTTGAGCAGCAGATCAGTTATCTGTTGCGTCATGTTTATGATCTTGAGGAGGAGCTAGCGCATGTGCGCAACTTGATTTTTGTTACTCCACCACCATCAGCATAGCCGGTTTTTGGTTTTATGTAGGTAGCTTGCTTTTGATGAGAGCACCGCTATTGAGCCTAGCTTGCGAAGCCTTTTGGAGACCACTTTTGATTGTATGACTTATGGTAGACTGATAGACATTTTGGGCAAGGGTAGTGTGACCCTGTGTTCCCTTTTGATACGATACATTCGTAGAACATGTAACTACATTGTGGTCGATGATTAATGAAAGCTCATTCGCAATGTTCTCATTATATACGTTGCTGAATTACACATTTGTGATATGAATGTGATGTTACATGCTTACTTGCTTTGATAAATGCTATTACATATACGTACTATATACTTATCATACTATTTAAGACCTGACCAATACAATCTTCTTTATAGAAGATGCCTCCACGAAGAAACAATCAGTTGCCCACAACAGAGGCAGAACTGCAAGAACGGATTTCACAAGCAATCGCACAACATGAGGCCTTGCGCTCTGAACACAGCAGAGGTACCTTAGGAAATAACCCGCCTCACGGTAATGTTTAAGTCATTGAGGATACATTACAATACGTTTGGACATTCCATGTGCGTTTGCTAATGCTTCTGTGAATGATGTTGTTTGCACATGCTGTACTTACAAGCAGTTCCTTGATTGCAAGCCTCTGAACTTTGACGACACTAGAGGTGCTGTAGCTTTCGTTAGATGGGCTGAGAAAACAGATTCTGTGCTGTGAATGAGCAAGTGTGTGCCAGAGCACCAACTCACCTACATTTCTAGACTCTTCCTAGACGGAGCTCTATCATGGTGGAACCTTCAGGTTCAGACTCTGGGAGTGGAAGCTGCATATGCTATGACATGGGATGAGATGAAAGAACTGATGCACAAGAAGTACTGCTCGAGAGCTGAGATTCAAAAGCTGGAAACTTAGTTCTGGAATCTAAAGATGGATGGCCCGAAGATTGCTGAGTATGTGCAGAGATTCGATGACTTATCTCGCGTTGTCCCCTACATGGTAGAACCAGAGTTCAAGTGAATCGAGCGTTTCATTTGGGGATTGGCACCCCAAATCATGAGCATGGTGATGACATCCAAGCCCCCAATGATCACTGAGGCCATTGATTTGAGTGTGGCATTGACTGAAGAAGCGATTAGGCTGAACAAGTTCTCGACCTCTGATGTAAAGAAGAAAGAGACTCATGTCGAGTCGTCAGGAGAGAACAAGAGGAAGTTCTCCAACTTCAAGAAAGGTACCCAAGGAAGCATCAGTGGTACTAACAAGAAAAGAGATGCTAACCTACCAGCTGAGGTAAGAACTGGTGCTACCAGTTCGGAGAACAAAGGGAAAGGATACATGGGCACCCTGCCCAAGTGTTATATTTGTCAGCATCATCACACGGGGCGATGTTGGTATGGGAAATGTGAGAACTGTGGTAAGGTAGGGCATGCCAGGGAGGCGTGCTGGTATGGTGCTGGACGAAGAAATAGAGGATCTGGTGGAAATGGTAATGGAAACCGTGCTAGAAACGGTAATGGAAATCAGACTGGGAACCGCAATCAAGGAGGAAATGGAAATTTCGGTGGTAATGGAAATCGTGGTGGTTCTGGAAATCAAGCTGGAAACGGAAACCGCGGAGCAACCAACAACCAGGGCGAAAATGGAAATGGAAACTAGAAATTGCCGAGGCCAAGGTTGTTTTGGATGTGGAGACGTCGGGCATTTCAAGCGAGATGCCCAAAGAACAACCAAGCTCAAGGCAGAGTCTTCAACATTGGAGTTAGGGAAGCTCGTCAAGATCCGAACGTAGTCACTGGTACGTTCCCTATCAACCAACATTTTGCATCTGTGTTATTTGATACCGGTGCCGATTATAGCTTCGTATCCCTAGAATTTAAGAATATACTTGGGTTAGTTGCCAGTAAGCTAGATATTCCGTACTTGATAGAACTAAGCAATGGAAAGCTAGTAGAAGCAAATGAAGTCATTAAAGGTTGTGTGATAGAACTCGGAGAGCGTGAGTTTACGCTTGACCTTCTGTCAGTCGAGTTGGGAAGCTTTGACGTAGTAGTTGGAATGGATTGGTTATCAAGTAACCGAGCTGAGATCATATGTCATGAGAAGATAATCCGTATTCCGTTGGCGAATGACGAGACGATTATAGTGCACGGAGAAAAGCATGATACGCCTCTAAGGATTATCAGTTGCTTGAAGGCACAAAAGTTTGTGCGCAAGGGATGTGTTGCCTTCTTGGCTCACGTTATTGATAAGGAAGCCGACGAACCGTAGTTGGAAGATATCCCTGTGGTAAGGGAGTATCCTGAAGTCTTCCCCGAAGACTTGCCAGGGTTGCCGCCGCAATGACAAGTCGAATTCCATATTGACTTAGTTCCAGGCGCCGCGCCTGTAGCCAAGGCACCTTATCGACTTGCACCCTCTGAAATGCAAGAGTTGTCGACACAGCTTCAGGAGCTACTGGACAAGGGATTTATTAGACCAAGCTTCTCGCCTTGGGGAGCTCCAGTGCTGTTTGTAAAGAAGAAAGACGGTAGTTTCCGAATGTGCATTGACTACCGAGAGCTGAACAAGCTAACCATAAAAAATCGGCACCCTTTGCCGAGGATTGATGATCTCTTCGATCAACTACAAGGATCGAGTTACTACTCCAAGATCGATCTTCGATCAGGTTATCACCAGCTGCGGATTCAAGAAGAGAGTATATCGAAGACTGCTTTCAGGACTCGTTATGGACATTACGAGTTTCTAGTGATGCCGTTTGGTCTAACAAACGCGCCAGCATTGTTTATGGATCTAATGAACCGAGTTTGCAAGCCATATCTTGATAAATTCGTGATTGTATTTATCGATGATATTTTGATTTATTCAAGGACGAAGGAAGAGCATGAACAACACCTTGAAGCCATCTTAGAACTGCTCAAGAAGGAGAAACTGTACGCTAAGTCTTGAAGTGCGAGTTCTGGTTGCGTGAAGTGCAATTCCTTGGTCACGTGGTAAACAAAGATGGAATTCATGTGGACCCCACCAAGATCGAGGCGATAAAGAATTGGGAAACTCCTAAGACGCCGACCGAGATCCGTTAGTTTCTAGGTTTAGCCGGGTATTATCGCCGATTCATTGAGGATTTTTCTAAAATCGCTCAACCGCTGACCTCCCTTACTCAAAAGGATAAGAAGTACGAATGGGGAGATAAACAAGAGGAAGCTTTTCAGTTACTGAAGAATAAGCTTTGCGATGCACCTATACTATCCTTACCCGAAGGCACCGATGACTTCGTGGTATACTGTGACGCCTCGCGTCAGGGATTGGGCTGCGTGCTGATGCAGCGACAGAAGGTTATCGCTTATGCTTCGCGCCAGTTGAAAGTTCATGAGAAGAACTACACCACACATGACTTGTAATTAGGCGCAGTGGTGTTTGCATTGAAGATTTGGCGACATTATCTGTATGGTACGCGCTGTACGATCTTTACAGATCACAAGAGCTTACAACACATATTCGACCAGAAGGAGCTTAATATGCGACAACGCCGATGGGTGGAGCTGTTAAATGATTATGACTGCGAAATCAAATATCACCCAGGAAAGGCGAATGTGGTGGCAGACGCCTTGAGTCGAAAAGGGAGGATTAAGCCCATAAGGGTTAGGGCTTTGGAGATGATCATTCAAACAGACCTCTCGTTGCGCATTCGTGCTGCGCAGAGAGAAGCTCTCAAAAAGGAAAACTTGAAGGATGAATATATCCGTGGGATGGAGAAGAAGTTGGTACCCAATGAGGAAGGAACTTTATGTTTCATGAAATGAATTTGGGTTCCCTTCTTTGGTGGTCTTAGGAATGTGATTTTTGATGAAGCTCATAAATCGAGGTACTCGATCCACCCAGGATCGGACAAGATGTACCAAGATTTGAAAGATTTTTACTGGTGGCCGAGATTAAAAGGTGATGTTGCAACTTATGTTGGAAAATGCTTGACTTGTGCCAAAGTGAAGGCCGAGTATCAGAAGCCTTCAGGACTCCTACAGCAACCCGAGATACCCATGTGGAAGTGGGAGCAGATCTCGATGGACTTCATAACCAAGTTGCCAAAGACACCCAGAGGTCATGATACGATTTGGGTAATCGTAGATCGTCTGACAAAGTCTGCTCACTTTTTGCCAATCAAAGAAAAGGATAACACAGGCAAGCTAGCTGAGCTGTACCTAAGGGAGATTGTGGCACGACATGGAGTGCCTATCTTGATTATAACTGATAGAGATGGAATATTTGTGTCAAGGATTTG
This sequence comes from Helianthus tuberosus, assembly GCA_030545235.1. Taxonomy (NCBI): domain Eukaryota; kingdom Viridiplantae; phylum Streptophyta; class Magnoliopsida; order Asterales; family Asteraceae; genus Helianthus; species Helianthus tuberosus. The sequence continues at coordinate 125,263,787 of CM060376.1, read as the reverse complement.
GCAATCTTTCCAAGAAGCGTTTGGCTCTCAGTTGAATCTGAGTACCGCCTTTCATCCACAGACGGATGGCCAGAGTGAGAGAACGATTCAAACGCTTGAAGATATGTTACGAGCTTGTGTAATGGACTTTGGTGGCAGTTGGGACACTCACCTGCCTTTGGTTGAGTTCTCCTATAATAACAACTACCATACAAGCATTCAAGCTGCACCGTTTAAAGCTCTCTACGGATGAAAGTGTCGATCGTCGTTGTGTTGGGCAGATGTAGGCGATAGACAGCTGGTTGGTCCTGAATTGGTTCAAGAGACGACATATAAGATCATGCAGATCCGAGAGCGCATCAAGGCGGCTCGCGATCAACAAAAGAGCTATATGGACCAAAGAAGGAAGCCTTTGGAATTTGAAGTAGGAGATATGGTTTTGTTGAAAGTCTCACCTTGGAAAGGTGTAGCACGCTTTGGGAAGCGTGGAAAGTTAAACCCATGATTCATTAGACCGTTCAAAATCCTAGAAAGGATTGGTACTATAGCATATAGGTTGGAACTACCTGCATAACTTAATAGTGTTCATGATACATTCCATGTATCTAATCTCAAGAAAAGACCAACACAGGAAACGGTGGTTATTCCTGCTGACGAAGTTCACATTGATGACACACTCTGCTTCACCGAAGAACCCGTTGAGGTTACTGATTGGAAAGTTAACAGAACTCAGAGGAGTAGTGTTAAACTTGTTAAGGTTCGATGGAATGCGTGTCACGGCCCAGAGTTTACTTGGGAGCGTGAAGACCGCATGAAAGCTAAGTACCCACATTTATTCCCTAACACCCCTGCAGCTAGTAGTAGAGCTTAAAATTTCGGGACGAAATTTTCTTAACAGGGGGAGAATGTGACAACTGTCAAAAATCCAGGTATCTGTACAATTAATTAATCATGATTAGTGCCTAATGACTGTTACAATTAACTGCTTTCTGATTTCTGCTATACACATACATGTGCATCATGCATCATACTGCATGAAAGCTATATTGCCTCCAATGATGCATTAAGTACAGTTAGCACACTTATCTGGTAAATCAGGAAGATGCTGACAGAACCCAGCACATAGACAGACAGTGTTTTGAGACCTAGAATGAGCTAGAAAGTAAGTCACACCCTGGCTTTTGCGGAAGCGTGAGTTTATTTGGTGTGACTTCTTAATACCATAGCAACAATCACAACAATACTATATGATAAAATACAAGATGTTCATCCATTAATAAAACTGAGAAAATACCACCATAATATTGTTTCGAAACATCGACATTTGAAATAAGTTACAAACCACAAATTTTTTAAAACGTGTTCATAAGACACATAAAAGACTTTGGATAAGACGAGGTTTAAAGACATATAACCCATCCAGGAGTAGGTTACACCTCTTAAACTTCACAACTCTTGGATGACATCTAATAACCAACGCAGCTAGACATAAGCATACCCTGCCAGATCCTGCTAGTTCCCTGAAATACATGTAGTTTGAAAAATCAACAAAAAGGTTGAGCGAGTTCATGTGTAAGTCTGTGTATATAAACCTTTGTAATATGTCTTGCATGTATAGAAAGTCCCTGGTATGTAGCAATTAAGGAAAAAAAATAAGTCACCAATGGGTTGCAAAGCCAAAGGTAAGTGTGATAAGGTGCGGAAAACTCAAACCTAGCATATTTGTACCGGGCTTCCGGCTGGAAGACATAGTCACCTCTATGGGTCGCCCCGACCTCATGGGTGTGGGCTCGCTACACCCAAATAGATCTATCACTCATGTCCCTCGGTCCTACGACGAGGATTAATGGCCTTAAGTATGGTGCCCACCTTTCACAGTCTAGTAGTAAACCCTCCTTAAGCTAACCATACCATGTATAAAATGTCTGTAATAGTGTAACATACTTGGTACTCGTTCTCACCAAGAGTGTTTCTTGTATTCTCAAATTTAATTATACTTGGTACTCGTTCTCACCAAGAGTGTTTCTTGTTTTTGTATCCATAATACCATTTGTAAACATTGTAATATTTGTAACATGTATTTCACCCCGAAGTATAAAACTGAAAACAGTTAAGAGAAAAGGGGAAACATGAACTCACCTTGATTTTGAGTAAGTCCAAATAAATATGCTAATGTGAGAGTTCTTGGGAATAATATTCCACGTCACTCTAATTGTTTGAACATGCAATAATATGGAATATGTATCAATAATAATGTCTAATCGAATAATTGGAGATTCTAAATCTCTAGGATCGGTAGTGTTTTGTCTAAAAAAAAATAATGTGATAATTATATAACTAATTATCAAAAATAATTAATTTAAACCAGAATAATTAAAATAACATTTTTAATTATTCGAACTTGAATATTACTGAATTAAAATAATTATTATGGCCTTGGAATCATTTTAAATAAATAAAATGAATTAAAATGATAAGATAACAATAAATAAATTTATATAAGTTTAATTATCTAAATAATTAAACATAATAAAAACTCAGATTCTAAATTTATATAAATTAAAAATAACGCATCTTTTGTCATAAGAATAATTTTTGGATCAAAATTATATAGTTATATAATTTAATTACATTAAATTAAATTATATAAATAAGTATAATTGAACTAATTGGACAAATAAAAACTAACCGGTATTTATTAAAACGAAGAACCAACTAGAATTCTGGCGACTTTGAAACTTCCGGCGAGTTACAGAATTTCGTTCCGGCTACATACGATGTGTTTGTGCAATGTGAGAGGTGTAGTAATTTCGTGGGAGTTAGAGGGATTTAAATATAGATTCAAATCGATACAAAACAAACGAATTTAACATAAAATAATGTATTTTGTTCGATTTTTTTTTGACTAACTTATAAGAATCCGAATGTGAGTTGGTTGGCACAACAAAACATCGATTAATTGAAATGAATTGGCAAAGTAGTTGGTATATTATAGAAATAATTTCAGATCGAAATAATGAATTAAAAATGAGTTTTGGTGATGATTTGGTCAAAACCCGAATGCTGCAATTTATTAAAATAATCAAATCTGATTTTTATAATATACGATTCGTAATTCAACACAAGTGAGCTGGTAGTCCGAGTGGTTGCGAGTTCATTTGTTAAACATAAGGTCTCGAGTTTCAGAAATTTACAAAATCAATACCTGTAATACTTAACTGAGTAAACTAACTAGGTTAGTCTTTAAATAAGAAAACCATATATAATAACTAACCCGGTTAGTATTATTAGTTAAAAATAGTTTCTAAAATGACCAAAACAGTCCCTGAAGTTCAAGTTTAAAGAAATGACTAATAGGACCCTATACTTTTATTTCAAAAATAAATATATTTATTTTATTTGAAATATAAGTTTTAAAAATGACAATTAGGATCCTCAACCTATTGTTTGCCTATGTGTTAGCATTGTCAGCATGTTTCTGAGTTATCCGTTCACTGTGCTAACTGTGTTTTGTGCATCAAGTTTATCACTAAAGCTTGTGTGTAATAAATGGAGTGAAAGTATGAATGTGATGCATATGTATCTATGATGCCGAACTCATAAAGCAGTTTAATTCAACAGTCGTAGTCAAGCACAGTCATTAAGCACATAATTTAATATTAATTAATTGTGTGGATACCTGTAATTGTGAGGGTTGTCACATTCTCCCCATGTTATAGAAATTTCGTCCCGAAATTTTAGTTCTGCTACTAGATGCAGGGGTCTTGGGGAATAAATGTGGGTATTTTTCCTTCATACGGTCCTCACTCTCCCATGTGAATTCCGGGCCGTGTCTTGCATTCCATCGAACTTTAACGAGTTTGACACTACTCCTGCGTGTCTTGTTAGTCTTCCAATCAGTAACCTCAACGGGTTCTTCAGTAAAGTGGAGTGTGTCGTCAATATGAACTTCGTCGGCAGGAATGATCACTGTTTCCTGAGTTGGACTCTTTTTCAGATTAGATACATGAAATGTATCATGAACGCCATTTAATTCAGCAGGTAAATCTAACTTGTAAGCTACGAGGCCAATCCTTTTCAGGACTCTAAATGGCCCGATGTATCTAGGGTTCAACTTACCACGCTTCCCAAAGCGTGCTACACCCTTCCAGGGTGAAACCTTTAACAAAACCATATCCCCAACTTGAAATTCCAAATGTTTCCGGTTTGGATCTGCATAGGCTTTCTGTCTTTCGCGAGCCGCTTCGATACGTTTTCGAATCTGCGCAATCTTGTCTGTCGTCTCTTGGACGATTTCAGGACCAACGAGTTGTCTATCACCTGCATCAGCCCAACATAGTGGTGATCGACACTTGCGTCCGTAAAGAGCTTCAAACGGCGCGGCTCCAATACTGGTGTGGTAGCTGTTGTTGTATGAGAATTCGGCCAATGGTAAATGCTTATCCCAGCTACCACCAAGATCCATTACACATGCTCTCAGCATATCCTCCAATGTCTGAATAGTTCTTTCACTTTGGCCATCAGTTTGCGGATGAAATGCAGTACTTAGGTTCAATTGCGAGCCAAAAGCTTCTTGGAAGGATTGCCAAATCCTTGATACAAATCTCCCATCCCTATCAGAGATGATCGAGAGAGGCACTCCATGCCGTGCAACAATCTCTCTTAGGTATATCTCAGCAAGTTTACTCGTGTTGTCTTTTTCCTTGATTGGCAGAAAGTGTGCAGATTTTGTCAGACGGTCTACGATCACCCAAATCGTATCGTGACCTCTGGGCGTCCTTGGCAACTTTGTTACAAAATCCATGGATATATGTTCCCACTTCCACTGTGGTATTTTAGGTTGTTGCAAGAGACCTGAAGGTTTCTGGTATTCGGCCTTCACCTTGGAGCAAGTTAAACATTTGCCAACATACACCGCAACAGCGCCTTTCATTCTTGGCCACCAATAGAAATTCTTAAGATCTTGGTACATCTTATCCGATCCTGGATGAATCGAGTACCGAGATTTGTGAGCTTCGTCAAAGATAACATTTCTCAGGCCACCAAACAAGGGAACCCAAATTCGTTTCATGAAGCACAAAGTCCCTTCCCCGTTTGGTACCAATTGTTTCTCCATCCCACGGAGATACTCATTCTCAATATACTTTTCCTTGAGTGCTTCTCTCTGCGCGGCACGAATGCGTAATGAGAGGTCCGTTTGTATGATCATTTCCAAAGCCCTAACCCTTATGGGCTTGATCCTTTCCTTCCGACTTAGGGCATCGGCGACCACATTCGCCTTCCCTGGATGATACTTGATCTCACAATCGTAGTCATTCAACAGTTCAACCCAGCGTCTTTGCCTCATGTTAAGCTCCTTCTGATTGAATATGTGCTGCAGACTCTTATGATCAGTGAAGATTGTACATCGCGTACCATATAAATAGTGTCGCCAGATCTTTAATGCGAACACCACCGCGCCCAATTCCAAATCATGGGTGGTGTAATTTTTCTCGTGTATCTTCAGTTGGCGTGAAGCATAGGCTATAACTTTCTGGCGTTGCATCAACACGCAACCCAAACCTTGACGCGAGGCGTCACAGTATACCACGAAGTCTTCCGTGCCTTCGGGTAGGGATAAGATCGGCGCGTCACAAAGCTTGTTTTTCAACAACTGAAAGGCCTCTTCTTGCTTATCTCCCCAATCAAACTTCTTGTCTTTCTGAGTGAGAGAGGTCAAAGGTTGAGCGATTTTCGAGAAATCCTCAATGAACCTACGATAATAACCAGCCAAACCTAGGAATTGTCGAATTTCAGTTGGCGTCTTCGGAGTTTCCCAATTCTTGATTGCTTCAATCTTTGTTGGATCCACATGAATTCCATTTCTGTTGACTACATGACCAAGAAACTGGACTTCGCGTAACCAGAACTCGCACTTCGAGAACTTTGCATACAACTTCTCCTTTTTAAGCAGCTCTAGAATAGCTCTTAAATGTTGCTCATGCTCTCCTTTTGTCTTTGAATAGATCAAAATGTCGTCAATGAACACAATCACAAACTTATCGAGGTAAGGTTTGCAGACTCTGTTCATTAAATCCATGAATACTGCTGGCGCGTTTGTTAAACCAAACGGCATAACCAGGAACTCGTAATGCCCATATCGAGTTCTAAAGGCCGTCTTTGGAATACTTTCTTCTTGTATTCTTAACTGGTGATAACCTGATCGTAGATCGATCTTGGAGTAAAAGCTTGAACCTTGTAATTGATCGAACAGGTCATCGATCCTTGGCAAAGGATATCTGTTCTTGATTGTCAACCTATTCAGCTCCCGGTAGTCTATACACATGCGAAAACTACCATCCTTCTTCTTTACGAACAAAATTGGAGCTCCCCAAGGCGAGAAACTTGGTCTGATAAATCCCTTGTCTAACAACTCCTGGAGCTGCGTTGACAGCTCCTGCATCTCCGAAGGTGCAAGTCGATAAGGTGCCTTAGCTACAGGCGCGGCGCCTGGAACTAAGTCAATATGAAACTCGACTTGTCTTTGTGGTGGCAATCCTGGCAAGTCTTCTGGAAAGACTTCAGGATACTCTTTAACGACTGGGATGTCTTCAAGTTTTGGCTCAGCGGCTTCCTTATCTACGATGTGTGCCAGGAAGGCAACACATCCCTTCTTCAAACATTTTCGAGCCTTCAAACAACTAATGATCCTTAGAGGCGTATCGTGCTTCTCTCCATGTACTACGATGGTTTCTCCATCCGCCATTGGGATGCAAATGGTCTTCTCGTGACATACAATCTCGGCTCTGTTGCTTGACAACCAATCCATCCCTACTACCACATCGAAGCTTCCCAACTCGACTGGCAGTAGGTCTAATGTAAACTCGTGCTCTCCCAGCTCTATCACGCATCCTCTGATGACTTCATTCGTTTCTACTAGCTTTCCATTAGCCAGTTCAATTGAGTACGGGATGTCTAACTTATTAGCAGTTAATCTAAGCATTTTCTTAAACTCTAGCGATACAAAACTATAGTCGGCACCAGTGTCAAATAGTACAGATGCAAAGCGTTGATTTATAGGGAACGTACCAGTAACAACATTAGGATCTTGGCGAGCTTCCCTTGCTCCAATATGGAAAACTCTTCCTGGTGCCTGTTTAAGCTTTGGGCATTCTCGCCTGAAATGCCCGACGTCCCCACAGTTAAAGCATCCTGGTCCTCGACCATTTCCGTTCCCATTACCATTACCAGCTTGATTATTGCCTGTTCCCTGGTTACCAGCTTGATTCCCACGGTTTCCTCGATTTCCATTTCCGCCATTTCCTCCCTGTTGGCGGTTTCTATTCCCATATCTATATCCTTGCTGACCACCACTACCAGCACCATTACTAGCCCAGCAGGTTTCTTTTGTGTGGCCATTCTTCCCACATGACTCACATTTTCGGAGTCGGCATGGTCCGGGGTGATGATATTGACATACATCACACTTGGGAAAAGTGCCCATGTATCCCATCCCTCTTGCTTCAACACCCGTTTTAGCTTCCTCTGGTGGGTTCCAGTTCTTCTTCCTTGCGCTGTCGGTAGTCTTTTTAAAATTGGAGAATTTCCTTTTGTTTTCTCCTGAGGACTCCTCGTGAATTTCTTTCTTCTTGGGGTCAGAGTTTGGAAACTTGTTTAGACGGATAGCTTCCTCAGTAAGTGCCACACTGAGATCGATGGCTTCAGTAATCGTTGCAGGCTTGGACGTGGTTACCATGCTCATGATCTGGGGTGCTAATCCCCAGATGAAGCGCTCAACACGTTTAAATTCTGGCGTGACCATGTATGGAACTACATGGGACAAATCATGAAACCTTTGAACATATTCTGCAATCTTAGGACCTTCCATTTTTAGGTGCCAGAACTCAGTTTCTAGCTTCTGTATTTCAGCACGCGAGCAGTACTTTTTCCTCATTAACTCTTTTAACTCAGCCCAGGTTAATGCATAAGCAGTGGCTTCTCCTAAAGTTTGCACTTGCAGATTCCACCACGATAGGGCACCATCCAGAAACAGCCCTGAAATGTAAGTGACTTGTTGATCGGGAGCGCATTTGCTCATTCTTAGAACCGAATCTGTCTTTTCAGCCCACCTAACAAACGCAACAGCACCTCCAGTGCCATTGAAATTTACTGGCTTGCAGTCAAGGAATTGTTTGTAGGTGCACCCCTGGGGTGGATTGTTGTTGCCATTGTTGTTCGAATTGTTCCCGCTAGTTCCTCCTTGGGAGGCCGCATATTGTGCTATGGCTGCGGTAATTATCCCTTGGAGTTCTGCCTGGTTCGTAGGCATGCCTGGGTCGCGTCGCGGAGGCATCTTCTAAAAGAAAGATCATATTGGTCCGTTCATAATAAGTATTGTAAGTAAGTAATATGTGTATGTAATAATATACTAACTCATAACATCCCATGTCATAACAAAATAAATAGTTCAACAACGCATGTAAGTCACAATCAATGTAAGCAAGTAATCATACTAGTCCTCCCCAGACTATCCCATCCAGTCTCCTAGACTGAACTCCTTAGTTTCTCAAACTAACTCCCTGGCCTCTAAGACCAAAACCTTTCCAATCTCTAAGATTGAACCCCTCAGTCTCTAAGACTGAATCTCCCCAGCCTCTAAAACTTGATGTGTAGGAAGCGGTATGTTAAAAACTTGTAAAATGGTTAAATAAAAACCGATTCAAAAACTAAACTTTTTGGACATGCTTTGGCCTAATAGGTATCAGTACTCTTGCCGATAGGTCCCCAGGTAGGCAACGGGTCCTTTTATTTGGATTTATACGAATGCCAGCCTAGACAGGAGTTCTCAGTTAACGATACTTAACCCTTCCAGTTACTACATGTCCGACACGAAAAACGCGTGTTTTTAAAAGAAACGTTTGTACCCTGGATCTGAAAACTTGTGTATGCAATGTAAAAATGTTTTCGTGAGAGCCCTGATGATCATAGTCTAGACTCGAGAAAGAATCCTAGTTCGCTATGATCGAGGCTCTGATACCAAGCTGTCACACCCTGGCTTTTGCGGAAGCGTGAGTTTATTTGGTGTGACTTCTTAATACCATAGCAACAATCACAACAATACTATATGATAAAATACAAGATGTTCATCCATTAATAAAACTGAGAAAATACCACCATAATATTGTTTCGAAACATCGACATTTGAAATAAGTTACAAACCACAAATTTTTTAAAACGTGTTCATAAGACACATAAAAGACTTTGGATAAGACGAGGTTTAAAGACATATAACCCATCCAGGAGTAGGTTACACCTCTTAAACTTCACAACTCTTGGATGACATCTAATAACCAACGCAGCTAGACATAAGCATACCCTGCCAGATCCTGCTAGTTCCCTGAAATACATGTAGTTTGAAAAATCAACAAAAAGGTTGAGCGAGTTCATGTGTAAGTCTGTGTATATAAACCTTTGTAATATGTCTTGCATGTATAGAAAGTCCCTGGTATGTAGCAATTAAGGAAAAAAAATAAGTCACCAATGGGTTGCAAAGCCAAAGGTAAGTGTGATAAGGTGCGGAAAACTCAAACCTAGCATATTTGTACCGGGCTTCCGGCTGGAAGACATAGTCACCTCTATGGGTCGCCCCGACCTCATGGGTGTGGGCTCGCTACACCCAAATAGATCTATCACTCATGTCCCTCGGTCCTACGACGAGGATTAATGGCCTTAAGTATGGTGCCCACCTTTCACAGTCTAGTAGTAAACCCTCCTTAAGCTAACCATACCATGTATAAAATGTCTGTAATAGTGTAACATACTTGGTACTCGTTCTCACCAAGAGTGTTTCTTGTATTCTCAAATTTCATTATACTTGGTACTCGTTCTCACCAAGAGTGTTTCTTGTTTTTGTATCCATAATACCATTTGTAAACATTGTAATATTTGTAACATGTATTTCACCCCGAAGTATAAAACTGAAAACAGTTAAGAGAAAAGGGGAAACATGAACTCACCTTGATTTTGAGTAAGTCCAAATAAATATGCTAATGTGAGAGTTCTTGGGAATAATATTCCACGTCACTCTAATTGTTTGAACATGCAATAATATGGAATATGTATCAATAATAATGTCTAATCGAATAATTGGAGATTCTAAATCTCTAGGATCGGTAGTGTTTTGTCTAAAAAAAAATAATGTGATAATTATATAACTAATTATCAAAAATAATTAATTTAAACCAGAATAATTAAAATAACATTTTTAATTATTCGAACTTGAATATTACTGAATTAAAATAATTATTATGGCCTTGGAATCATTTTAAATAAATAAAATGAATTAAAATGATAAGATAACAATAAATAAATTTATATAAGTTTAATTATCTAAATAATTAAACATAATAAAAACTCAGATTCTAAATTTATATAAATTAAAAATAACGCATCTTTTGTCATAAGAATAATTTTTGGATCAAAATTATATAGTTATATAATTTAATTACATTAAATTAAATTATATAAATAAGTATAATTGAACTAATTGGACAAATAAAAACTAACCGGTATTTATTAAAACGAAGAACCAACTAGAATTCTGGCGACTTTGAAACTTCCGGCGAGTTACAGAATTTCGTTCCGGCTACATACGATGTGTTTGTGCAATGTGAGAGGTGTAGTAATTTCGTGGGAGTTAGAGGGATTTAAATATAGATTCAAATCGATACAAAACAAACGAATTTAACATAAAATAATGTATTTTGTTCGATTTTTTTTTACTAACTTATAAGAATCCGAATGTGAGTTGGTTGGCACAACAAAACATCGATTAATTGAAATGAATTGGCAAAGTAGTTGGTATATTATAGAAATAATTTCAGATCGAAATAATGAATTAAAAATGAGTTTTGGTGATGATTTGGTCAAAACCCGAATGCTGCAATTTATTAAAATAATCAAATCTGATTTTTATAATATACGATTCGTAATTCAACACAAGTGAGCTGGTAGTCCGAGTGGTTGCGAGTTCATTTGTTAAACATAAGGTCTCGAGTTTCAGAAATTTACAAAATCAATACCTGTAATACTTAACTGAGTAAACTAACTAGGTTAGTCTTTAAATAAGAAAACCATATATAATAACTAACCCGGTTAGTGTTATTAGTTAAAAATAGTTTCTAAAATGACCAAAACAGTCCCTGAAGTTCAAGTTTAAAGAAATGACTAATAGGACCCTATACTTTTATTTCAAAAATAAATATATTTATTTTATTTGAAATATAAGTTTTAAAAATGACAATTAGGATCCTCAACCTATTGTTTGCCTATGTGTTAGCATTGTCAGCATGTTTCTGAGTTATCCGTTCACTGTGCTAACTGTGTTTTGTGCATCAAGTTTATCACTAAAGCTTGTGTGTAATAAATGGAGTGAAAGTATGAATGTGATGCATATGTATCTATGATGCCGAACTCATAAAGCAGTTTAATTCAACAGTCGTAGTCAATCACAGTCATTAAGCACATAATTTAATATTAATTAATTGTGTGGATACCTGTAATTGTGAGGGTTGTCACATTCTCCCCATGTTATAGAAATTTCGTCCCGAAATTTTAGTTCTGCTACTAGATGCAGGGGTCTTGGGGAATAAATGTGGGTATTTTTCCTTCATACGGTCCTCACTCTCCCATGTGAATTCCGGGCCGTGTCTTGCATTCCATCGAACTTTAACGAGCTTGACACTACTCCTGCGTGTCTTGTTAGTCTTCCAATCAGTAACCTCAACGGGTTCTTCAGTAAAGTGGAGTGTGTCGTCAATATGAACTTCGTCGGCAGGAATGATCACTGTTTCCTGAGTTGGACTCTTTTTCAGATTAGATACATGAAATGTATCATGAACGCCATTTAATTCAGCAGGTAAATCTAACTTGTAAGCTACGAGGCCAATCCTTTTCAGGACTCTAAATGGCCCGATGTATCTAGGGTTCAACTTACCACGCTTCCCAAAGCGTGCTACACCCTTCCAGGGTGAAACCTTTAACAAAACCATATCCCCAACTTGAAATTCCAAATGTTTCCGGTTTGGATCTGCATAGGCTTTCTGTCTTTCGCGAGCCGCTTCGATACGTTTTCGAATCTGCGCAATCTTGTCTGTCGTCTCTTGGACGATTTCAGGACCAACGAGTTGTCTATTACCTGCATCAGCCCAACATAGTGGTGATCGACACTTGCGTCCGTAAAGAGCTTCAAACGGCGCGGCTCCAATACTGGTGTGGTAGCTGTTGTTGTATGAGAATTCGGCCAATGGTAAATGCTTATCCCAGCTACCACCAAGATCCATTACACATGCTCTCAGCATATCCTCCAATGTCTGAATAGTTCTTTCACTTTGGCCATCAGTTTGCGGATGAAATGCAGTACTTAGGTTCAATTGCGAGCCAAAAGCTTCTTGGAAGGATTGCCAAATCCTTGATACAAATCTCCCATCCCTATCAGAGATGATCGAGAGAGGCACTCCATGCCGTGCAACATCCCTATCAGCATGAACTTGAAGGAAAATAATGTTTTCTTGAAAAACCATGATCAAGTAAGTTGTTAATCATATAGGTCTAAAAAATTTCATGAAGGATTTTTTAAGAAACCAAGTTAAAAATTTAAGTTTCATTAAATCTTGGTTCTTACATAAACAAATCCTATTTTTAGTGGTTAAACAAGTGAAAGAACACTTGTGTAACAAGAAGATTGCATAAAGGAATATTTTTAGAAAATATGTTTTGAAGTTGTAAACATCCAACTTCCTTAAAATTGAAGTTTTTAAAGAACTAATCACATTTTAAAGGGTAACAAGACTTACTAAGAACACTAGTAAGTTACTACAAATTTTTACAAATATTCAAGTTCATGAAGTAGTAGATTATTACTTGTTTATGGCAAAATTGGTAAGTGTAAGTTGTTTAGTGTTGATTGTGAATTGATTGGGATGATTTTTGCAAAAGAAAATGATATGCTTGAAAGCATGGAAACCTCCATTTTTAGGGGAAACTATGGCAGAATTTTCTAAAAATATAAACACTTAGAAAAATACTTTTAAACAAATATTTACAAGTGTATTTTAACCATGAGTTTTCCACATAAACTTTGCCATAATTTTTGTTACAAAAATATAAGTATTGGAGGTTGGTTTTTATAAATAAAAGTGACTAAATATATATTTAGGAAATATATAATTAGAAGACACATATGTGTGATTATTTGTATACTTTGAGTATTAGTTATATTATTTTAGGACTTGAAATAATATAACACATCAAAATACCAAGAATCACAATCCAAAATAATACCAAAATTCCAAAGAATAAATATGCTTACACAAAAATATTGGAGAACCAAACTATGAAATGAGACTTACAAAAATATTCCGGAATTTATTCACAAAAGTATATTTGGTAAATAATATTTTGGGACACCAAGAAAACAAAATATGATATTTACAATTACCACAAGATTGTATCATATTTTTGACAAGGAAAAATATATTATTTTTGGCAAGTATGAAATATATATTTTCTTGAAATTTTTAGAAGATATATTACTTTTAATATATATTTTCTTAAACAAACATGAAACATATTATTATTGGGAAAAATGAGTTATATATATATATATATATATATATATATATATATATATATATATATATTCCAAGTGGACTTGAAAATATATTATTTTTGGAACTTATAAGAGAATACAAATATTTTTGCCAAAGAAAAATTATAAATAATTTTTCTAAGTAATATTCGTTAAAATATATATATTTTGGAAATATATATTGGATCTTTATAATATTCCGGAATAATTAATGTGAAATTTAGTATAAGGATACTTAATGAATACAATAAAAATACGTATTCTCGTACGTATAAATACACACCGGAATACGACTCCAAAACATGGCAAAAATACACATGTATAAGATACCCCCATTCCTGGGAAGGAAATACAAGTATAAATACTTGGGAAGTATTATTACAATAATATTGTTCAACAATTATTCCAAAATTTATAAATATAATTTAAGGTGAAATATTAATTATTTTAACAAATAATTATGTAACTTGGAATAATATCAAGGACACAAAAGAAACGTAACTCAAGGACATTAATACTAAGTCAAGGCACGACCCGTTCGTCTAATAGATATTAGTACGTTGTAGGTAGTCGTGTTCACCGGATAAGCTCGAGTTACGATTGCTAAAGACGCAAGACTGTGAGTTCATGTCCCCCTTTTCTTTTAACTGTTTTTGTTTTATAACTTCGGGGGTGAAGTACATGTTACAAATGATTACGATTACAAATGATTTACAAATGAAATGAACTGTTAGATCATGTTGAAGGGTAGGCGTTATCTTGAGACCATTAATCCTTTAGAAGGACCGAGGGGTATGAGTGATAAATCTATTTGGGTGTTGCGAGCCCCACCCATGAGTCCGCGAGTTGGCTCATGAGGTGACTATGTCGTTCCAGCCGGGAGGCCCGGTACGAAATACGCAAAGAATTGAGCATTCCTAGACCGTTGCACACATATTGATGGCCTTGCAAACCATTAATTGATCTGTTCATTTTCACATACGAACATACATATTTTCAATGATTTCAAAGGTTATTCATACTCACAAACAAACACAAGAACTCGCTCAACTTTTGTTGATGTTTTTAAACTGCATGTATTTTAGGGAATTAAAGGTGGATCTGGCGGGCGTTCGAAAGTTTCAAGTGTTGTTAAGAATAAAAGATGTCATCCATGGTCTTGAGATTTGGTTTGGGTGTCCTATCCTGGTGTCACACACCGATATTTCCACATGTTACCGGTGGGCCCGGCGGGGAGTATCGTGACGTAGTTGATATCGTCAGAGTCAATACACACAATATAATAGCATAGCAGAAGACTTGGTGAATAAACTATTACAAACCATAATGTCTGAGTGTTCGAATGAAAGAATATACAGACTTGGTTGTAATAAGATCCATAGGCGGATCAAAATAAAGTACAAGAAACAAAATAACAGACTTCAGGTATCTAGGGATTTGCAAGATCCTCTTATATGACACCTAATAGCTCCAGCCTAATACGAGAGGTACCTGTCAATCAGTCTTTAGAAAAATACATCAGTTTACACTGGTAAATACAATTAACTGACTCTTTTAAAAACACGATGAAAATTGATTTAAGTGCACAAGGCACCACTCATTTATAACTTGGGACAATTATTTAAAGATAATCTTGTATACAGATTTATATGTTTGTCATACAATTGGGGCCGGTTGTAAGCCGGTCATGATTAACCGACTCACCACTTATAGAACCCACAAAGGAGTTATCCCCAACATGTGGGTTTATATTTTAGCATTTGCATCTGTCAGGTGTATTCCTACACTCCGTGCATAGGTCATGGCCATTTTCAAATGAAATGAGCCGAGGATATCCAGGACACGGTCGAATTAACCCTCAATGCTTATGTTATCAAACAAGACAGTTTAAAACGGGTTATGTAAATTTATTAATCACAATCCGATTAAATGATTTCATACCCGACCAAGTGGTATTATTATAATACCATATCCCAAGCCCGTATAAGGGAAAATAAGTTAAAAGTATTTACCTGAGTTTAAAAGTGAAAGTAACTCAGCCGTAAATCCTAAAGCTTTATGATGATACCTTCTACTGGATGCTACTTAATCTGTATAGAAGGTTTAATAACCTATTAAGATGCTAACGGGTCTTTAGTTAAGTCAAAGACTTAAACCGGCTAGCTAGAAGGAAACTTTACGATTCTAAACGCTAGATTAATTGGAGACCGGAATAGAATGTGGTTTAGACCCGACAAGCTTGGATACTTGTATAATATGGGTAAACTAAACACATTCTGGAAATTGAGGTTTTAATGATAAGATTAAACCCGTTTCGGCTATTTTATGTAAACTAGTCACGTAAACCGATCCGAATGCATAAACGCGTAACGGGTAACCAAATGAATTATATACAGGTCTTAAATGTTATTATGCTTAAAATATGTTAATACATCAGTAGGATGTTAACATATATGCCCAAAAAGTATTTAAAACCAATTTAAGTCCCGTAAGGGCATTTTGGTAATTTTAATGCTTATAAAAGAGATTTTATAATAAACTGAAGTTCTGGTCTTTTGCAATTAGTAAAAATATTTATTTTATCTCATTACATCAGTAAGATATTACA
Source organism: Helianthus tuberosus (assembly GCA_030545235.1). Taxonomy (NCBI): domain Eukaryota; kingdom Viridiplantae; phylum Streptophyta; class Magnoliopsida; order Asterales; family Asteraceae; genus Helianthus; species Helianthus tuberosus. The sequence goes on along the minus strand of CM060376.1, from coordinate 125,247,573 downwards.
TATATGTGAGGTTTATCATTTATGGCCAAATTATGCCCCGAAAGGGCATTTTTGTCATTTCACATAGGCTTTTTGTCACACCCCTTTCTACGGCGGAAGCACGAGGTGTGATCATGAAAGGTTCTCATTGCATACGAAAGGTAAACATGCTATATGCTCGTAAAAACATCAAATACCATAATTTGAAAACATAAGTTTAGCGTTTACATCGCTAAGTCGCATAAAACATTGTCTTAAAAGTTTACAAATTTATTTAAAGATAAACATAAGCGACATCCACGAGCATGGGTAAGACCGTGCGCACATCCACTTCTAGTTACCTGAAATACATGTAAGTTTTGGAAAACGTCAACATAATGTTGGTGTGAATTCATGCAGTTGTCGTTTTTAACGCTTGTATACTTTGTATAAAAATCATGGTATGTATTTGTTAAATCACGTATTCAAGTATAAATCAAGTATTTCCATATGTATCAAGTGTTAATGGGTTGCAAAGCCATTAACATGTGACACGACATAGGAAGTCACCAAACCATAGGCATTTTTCTATAGTCGATTCACGACTGAGACACAAAAACACTACTTGGTTCTAGTTGTCACCAAGAGTGGGGCTGCCCTGAACCCATTAATATTCATGTGTTTAAATGCTGATTTATTGCTGAATTGTATAAATTCTGCACTTAAAGTGCGTTTCGAGTGCTTTTTAGTGCTTATTTTTGCTTTCGTATAGTATATATATTAACCCTTGTATGTACTCTTGGGTTTTAATGCATTCTCGTTGTCGGACCTACACCTAGGCCTCAATTCTAATGTCTGACTGCTTTCTGCAGTTCTGTTGACACAGTATGTCTTACCGGTGAGTTTACTATTATTTCTGACGCAACGCTCTCGTTTATGCATAAAGCAATATTTTGTAGTATACAACATGCATGAATTCACTTGTTTAGTATGCAATCAGACATTGCTGACAATTAAGCACATAATTGGAGTCATTAAATAATGATTAAAGTGTACGGAAATTACCGGTTTGGTGCCAGTTGTCACAGTCTCCCCCCCGTTAAAAGAATTTCGTCCCGAAATTCAGGCTGAACTAACTCTCGCTGGAGTCTTCTTGAATAGGTGGGGATACTTTTTCTTGAACTGGTCTTCACGTTCCCATGTGTACTCAGGTCCGTGCTTAGAGCTCCAACGTACTTTGACAAGTTTTACGCTGCTCCTCCTGGTCTTGTTGACTTTCCAGTCGGTAACCTCAACGGGTTGTTCTGTAAATCGGAGGGCTTCATCAATATGCACTTCATCCATCGGGATGATCACGTTTTCTTGTGTTGGACTCTTCTTCAGGTTGGATACATGAAACGTATCATGTACTCCATTAAGTTCTTCCGGTAACTCCAACTTGTATGCCACGGTACCAATTTTCTTCAATATTCTGAATGGTCCGATATATCGTGGATTCAGCTTTCCACGCTTTCCAAATCTGACTACGCCCTTCCATGGTGAGACTTTTAACAACACTTTGTCTCCCACCTTGAATTCTACTGATTTTTTTTTCGGATCAGCGTAGCTCTTTTGTCGATCTCGAGCCACCTTAATGCGCTCTCGGATCTGCGCAATCTTGTCGGTTGTCTCTTGTACAAGTTCAGGACCAACCATACGTTTATCTCCGGCATCTGCCCAACATAAGGGCGATCGGCATTTGCGGCCATACAGAGCTTCGAACGGTGCGGCTTTTATGCTCGTATGATAGCTGTTATTGTAGGAAAACTCAACTAAAGGTAGATGAGTATCCTAGCTGCCGCCTAGACCCATGACACATGCGCGCAGCATGTCTTCTAACGTTTGTATAGTCCGCTCGCTCTGGCCGTCTGTTTGTGGATGGAATGCCGTGCTTAGATCTAACTGAGATCCAAAGGCTTCCTGAAATGATTGCCAGATTCTTGAGACAAAGCGTCCATCTCTGTCTGAAATGATTGAGATTGGCACTCCATGACGTGCCACAATTTCTCTTAAGTATATTTCAGCAAGCTTTCCAGTGCTGTCTTTTTCTCGGATCGGTAGGAAGTGCGCAGACTTCGTTAATCGATCCACTATTACCCATATCATATCGTGCCCTCTCGGGGTCCTGGGTAATTTCGTTATGAAGTCCATCGAGATTTGTTCCCACTTCCACACGGGAATCTCTGGTTGCTGTAGTAGGCCGGACGGTTTCTGATATTCGGCCTTAACCTTAGCACAGGTTAGGCATTTTCCAACATAGACAACAACGTCGCTTTTAAGTCTCGGCCACCAGTAGTACTCCTTTAAGTCTTGATACATTTTGTCTGATCCTGGATGGATCGAATATCTCGATTTGTGGGCTTCATTAAGGATGACTTCTCGTATGCCACCGTAAAGTGGAACCCAAATACGCTTCTTGAAGTATAAGGCTCCTTCTTTGTTTGGCACCATGTATTTCAGCATACCCCGAAGGTATTCAGCTTTACGGTTTTCTCCTTTAAGAGCTTCTTGTTGTGCATCACGAATACGTGCAGTGAGGTTCGTTCGAATGGTCATTTCTAACGCTCGAACCCTTAGGGTCTTGACCCTTTCCTTTCGGCTCAACGCGTCCGCTACAACGTTTGCCTTTCCAGGATGGTACTTAATCTCACAGTCATAATCGTTCAGCAGCTCGACCCAACGTCGTTGGCGCATATTCAATTCCTTCTGATCAAATATGTGTTGTAAGCTTTTGTAATCTGTGAAGATTGTACATCAAGTACCATATAAATAATGTCGCCAGATCTTCAAGGCGAATACCACTGCGCCCAGCTCCAGGTCGTGAGTGGTATAGTTTCTTTCATGTATCTTCAGTTGTCTTGAAGCGTAAGCGATGACTTTTTGGCGCTGCATAAGCACACAACCCAAGCCTTGTCGTGAGGCATCGCAGTATACCACGAAGTCTTCAGTGCCTTTGGGTAATGATAGTATTGGTGCATCGCAGAGCTTGTTTTTAAGTAATTGGAAGGCTTCTTCTTGTTTGTGACCCCAGTCATACTTCTTGTCTTTCTGTGTAAGGGTCGTTAGCGGTTGAGCTATCTTTGAGAAGTTCTCGATGAAACGTCGGTAATAGCCCGCTAAGCCCAAAAATTGGCGAACTTCAGTTGGGGTCTTGGGAGCTTCCCAATTCTTTATTGCTTCTATCTTGGACGGGTCTACATGAATGCCCTTCTCATTCACAACGTGACCAAGAAATTGTACTTCGCGAATCCAGAATTCGCATTTCGAGAACTTTGCATAAAGCTTCTCTTTCTTCAGTAGTTCCAAGATGGTTCTGAGATGTTGCTCGTGCTCTTCTTTCGTTCGCGAGTAAATCAGGATATCATCGATAAATACAATCACGAATTTATCGAGATATGGTTTTCATACGCGGTTCATCAGATCCATAAAGACCGCTAGTGCATTCGTCAATCCAAATGGCAACACAAGAAATTCGTAGTGCCCATAGCGCGTTCTGAATGCAGTTTTTGGCACGCTTTCATCTTGCATCCTCAGCTGATGGTATCCAGATCGAAGGTCGATCTTGGAATAGTAGCTTGATCCTTGCAGTTGATCAAATAAGTCATCAATCCTCAGTAGCGGATACCGATTCTTGATCGTGAGCTTGTTCAGTTCCCTGTAATCGATACACATCCGCAGTGATCCATCCTTCTTCTTCACGAATAATACTGGAGCTCCCCAGGGTGAGAAGCTTGGCCTTATGAATCCTTTATCCAACAACTCCTGAAGCTGTGTAGATAATTCTTGCATTTCGGATGGCGCAAGTCGATAGGGTGCCTTGGCTACAGCAGCAGCTCCCGGAACCAAGTCTATATGGAATTCGACTTGTCGTTGCGGAGGTAGTCCTGGCAGATCTTCAGGGAACACATCAGGAAATTCCTTCACCACAGGAATGTCTTCGAGTTTTGGCTCCACAGCCTTCTTATCTACAACGTGTGCTAGGAAAGCAACACATCCTTTCCTTAAGCACTTCTGTGCCTTCATGCAACTGATGATTTGAAGAGGGGCGTTTCGTCTTTCTCCATGTACGATGAGAGTTTCATCATTCGTCAGAGGGATGCGAATGATTTTCTCATGACAAATGACTTCAGCTTTGTTCTTGGACAACCAGTCCATCCCGACCACTACATCGAAGCTACCTAATTGAATAGGTAAGAGGTCGATGCTAAATCTTCGTTCACCAAGTTCTAGCGTGCAGCCTCTAACAACTTCGCCCGATTCAACAAGTTTACCATTGGCTAGTTCTATGGAATAAGGAATTTCTAATCTACTAGATTCTATTCCAAGTATGCGTTTAAATTCCACAGACATGAAACTATAATCGGCGCCATTGTCGAATAATATGGATGCAAAGTGATTGTTAATGAGGAACGTACCGTTGACCACATTAGGGTCCTCGCGTGCGTCCCTTGCTCCAATTACAAATGCTCGGGCCTGAGCATTGTTTCCCTCTGGGCAATCCTTCATGAAATGATCTTTATGTAACACCTGTGCCTCCACGGCCATCAAACAAATACCGAACCAATGAAATATTATATTTCATACTTGGGGATTTGTAAAAATGTGTGTATCATTTGCACATATCAATTTTTGTTCAATTCCAAACTCTAAATCGCTTTCTGGAAGGTTATACGCGCACCGATGCGTAAATATAACCAGTTTAATGCAACAAACACGCCGGAATAGTGACATAGGCTTAACATACCTTAAATAGCCCTTACATAACTTAGAAATAAGTTTTGAAGGCTTTGGTATGGCAAAAACAAGCTAATTCGCTTACAGGGACTAAATTTGACAAACTGCGAAAGTATGCCAATTTGAACTGTAACAGACATTCCGGAACATGACCATAAGTTAAACATACCATAAATATCCTTTACATAGCTTAGAAATAGGCTTTGAGGGGTTCGGTGTGCTAAAATAAACTTTTGTGTCATTCAGGGACTAAAAGTGTCAAAAAGTGCACAAGTTTGCATTTTCGCGCATAACCTACGTTCTGAATACATCTGGACATCCAAAAATTTATGTAAGCATGACTACATTATATTTTAGTGTTCGCTATAAGAAAAATCCATTCGTCGCGTCATTTGGATCGTTTTTCGCGCTTATGCGCATTCCGTCGTAATTAAGCGAACATCGCGATCGTACGGCCAAACGAACCGACATCGGAGATATTTTTGAGCATGTTTTGAGTTCCCTATACTTTAACTTCATTTTAGAGCCTTGAAATGAGGTTAACGGGGTTCAAACGCATCAAAAATCGCTTAAACAAGGTGCAGGGACCATTTCTGCAAAATCTGCCAAAACAGGGGCCTAGCGTGACGCGACGGGCCTTAGCGTCACGCGAGCCCCCTTCTGGACCAGATTCCATGTTTTTAACAGCGGGTCCCAGCTGTTCGATTCTCAACCACACATTCCCATGAGTCTAGTCAGATGATAAGGATGGATTTTTAGCCACCATAAGGTCCCGACAAGTGTACGGTTCCGATTAAGGCACGTTATTCAAGAAACGATCTTAACGGTTACCCGAAATCTATAAATACCCCACCCCCCTTTACTTCATTTCTCACAAATCTGATCATTTGGGCTCTAAGTTGGAACCTTCGTTTCATACCTGAGCTATTTTGATCTGGGTTAGCATTCGGGGACCCTTCGTAAGTATTCTTTCGTTCTTTTCCTTATTTTATTGCTTTTCGAGTCAGAAAGTCAAACTTTGTTTGACTTTCAGCATTGACCAGTAATGGTCAATGCGAAGTTCGTTTGAACTTCGCAACGTGAGTGTAATCACGTTGGTCATAGTCCCTTGGGACTATGCCACTGATTACCACGTTGTCTAGGGTCGTAGGGTAGGCGATCTGATAAATCGCCTATACCTTCGAACTCGACCCATTTGGTCGATCATTAGGATCCGACCAAATACATTAGGTGACCATAGTAGGTAGGGAATAACCTTCCGAGGTTATACCCTATGGTCACATCGTTTAAGTAGTTGTATGATAGGTAGTTTATATGCCTTAGGTAAATTACCAGAATACCCTTTTCATGTATAATTGGTAATTAAGCATATGTAACCTAAACTTTTGTCACATAACTGATTATGTAACATGTCTAGGCATATAACACTTGTCATAGGACTAGTTAGACGGTCCGAACGCGTTTCACGCACACGACGCGTTAAAGTAGCATAAGTTACCTTAATGGGTCGCGATGGGTCGATAATACTTAGGTTAAGTTTCATTTAGTATGTAGGCTTTGTTAAACCATATCATATGAGTTCCTACACTCATGTGGTTTACAAACCCTCCTGCTACCCAGTCTTCCGATTTAGGTCCGGGTTATTTATGTAATTACCTATATTAGGTACCGTTTGATTTCTGGGACTCCTCTAAGCTTTCTTAGTAGTTGTTCAAGACTCCTAAGCACTCCCAGGCGAGTACATTATTCCCCTCTTTTACTGTTTTCAACTGTTTTGGGGTGACTCATATGTGCTAAATGTTTTCGATGTTATAACGATGGTTTCAAAAACAATTAAGGCGATTCATACAAAACTAATAACGATTTCATAAAGTGAACAAACTTGTTGGTTGTAGTTACATAACAAATGACATTCATTAGCAATGATCAAGCCGACCAGTATTAGGTTATGGTACCATAGGATCTGACAAATCCCGTTATTTACTACACCCGTGGTTATGTGTGGGTATGGTAGGTAGCGACTGAATCTGTAATTGTTAACTTACCCTATGGAGGTTTGTTAATACGAAAACGAGAAGCGACGAGTGATGAGTCACGAAGGTTTGAATGTTATTAGCGAGACGACCTTATAAGTGGTTTCACGACCTAAAACGAATTAAACGATTTACGATTGGTTTTCACCCGATGTTTTAACGATTGGGTAACGATTGGGTTTCATACGATGTTTTAACGATTGGGTAAACGATTGGCTTCAAAGCGATATACGATATTATTTTGGTTATACATATTACATGATTTACATTTGGGCATGAACATTACTTTGGTGGTTTGGTTTGGATTAAGTGATTAAGTAACAATGCGTGTGGAATATGATACAAGCATGGTGGATACGCCGCTGGTACTTCCTATATATAAGTGTTTGTATGGTATTACATATTGTAGCGTTATTTGAATCATTTCAGTTTGAGACATAGAACATTTTATACAAGTAACATACTTTTCACAAGACATTTATTTACAAACAACTTATCTTATACAAACTCATTTTACATGGTTATTCATTTAATCATGCATTATTCTCTTATTTATACATATCACCTGAACTTATCATTGTTTTTCAAATAATTTACTAAAACAAATGTTTTTGGGTTAAGAGTCATGGCTACGAGGTTTTTACAAATTATAACTCGCTTGATTTGAGTTGGTTAATTAAGTTGCAATATTATACTCTTTTCAAAACAAGGTTTTTAAATAAAGTATTGCAACGTCTAAACTAGCCATGATTTCGACACTCCTACAAAACCTATGTACTCGCCAGCATTTCTTTGCTGACCTCGTTTTCCCATATGTTTCAGGTATTGTTGAATGATATCGATTGATAAGATGCATGCTCACATAGGACTGGACAAGGCCTTAGTGACTCAATAACAATGATAGACTATGTTTAAATAGTGTATTTAGATTTCAAGACGATGTAATTATTCAATGTTTAATAAAACGAAACACTTTTTGGTATCCATGGTTATGAAACATTAATTCTGTTGCAACACGCCCCGATGTTTCCGCCGCGATTTGTTGTTTTACGCGGTCGGGGTGTGACAGAAAAGATGGTATCAGAGCCAATGGTTATAGGGAATTAGGTTATTAGTAATTAGTAATGCTTTGACCTAGTCTATAACCTTTCTAGGACCCTAACGCGAGTTTACTTGCGTCTAGTCATAAAACAATACCGTCACCTATCCTTAGGCGACGACCACAACAAGAACATAAATTTCAAAACCGCTTTGAAAACTAATCATCTGTTCTAGGATGATTGATTACAAGGTTTTGAACCCTCTATTGTAAGGTTTTGAACTCCCTATTATATGGTTTTGAACCCCTTTGAGTTTTCAAAATCTCGTCAAGGTTTTGGGTCTTAGATAATGTGAACACGTGCAAACTGGAAGGGTGAATGCCTGTATTCTGGGTTTTCTGTCTAGGCAAGCACTTCGTATACATCTCATCAGACGCGAGACCAGTTGTGCTTACCTGGGAATTCTTGGGATGAGTGTTCACTTATAGGCGAGCATGTCTTCGCGATACATTATTTTTGACCTATTTACTTTGATTAAATCACCGAGGTCGTTTGTTGCTTTGTAGTAACAAACAAATGACCACTATCCTTGCTTTCATCAGATTTGTTTCATCTCATTCTTTTCGTCTAACTCTCTCACTCGTTTCCTTGTCAGACAATGCCTCCTCGACGCGATACCCGAACCGATACTCGGACTTTTACTATTGAAGAACTAGCAGCCCTGATCTCTCAACAGGTGGCTGCTGTGGTTCCCGGTGTTGTAACCCAAGTCCACGAGATGTACAACAACGGCAACAACAACAACAATAATGCACCGTGTAATTTCAAGAACTTCAATTCTGCGAAGCCACTTAAGTTTTCTGGGACTCAAGGAGCAACTGCGCTCCTGCAGTGGTTTGAGAGTATCGAGAGCACATTCAGACATGTGCAGTGTCAGGATGCGCGTAAGGTGGAATTTGCTTCGAGTGTGTTTGAAAAGCGAGCGCTTACTTGGTGGAATGGTGTTATGCGAGATAGGGGTGCCGAAGTGGCGTTGGCACAAACATGGGCAGAGCTTCGGGCTCTCATGATGAAGGAGTTTTGTCCCCGTCACGAGATTCGAGTTTTGGAACGAGAATTTGACGACTTAAAGCAAGATGGGGCTGAACACCGTGCGTACACGGATCGTTTTGAAGAACTCAGTCTATTGTGTCCCACCATGGTTACCCCTCTGGAAAAAGCGATCGAGAGATACATAGATGGTTTACCCGATTCTATTATGGATATTTTGATCGGTGTTAATCCTACCACCCTTCGTCAAGCAATCGAGTTGTCAGCTACCCTGACTGAGTCTCAAGTCAGAAAGGGTAAACTCACCCGCAAGGGTGATAAAAAGAAGGCAACCGATTCTGGAAAGGACAAGAAGAAGGATAAGGGGAAGGGTAAGGAAGGTGAGACGTCGAAGAAATCGAAGAAGCGGAAGGGTGCCCAAAATTTTGCTGTTACAGCACAGACTGCTCAGAACCTGCAGAATCCACCGGCTCAGCCACATGCAAAGAAGGCATATGCTGGTACCGCACCACATTGTGCCCGTTGCAACGGTCATCACGTTGCACAACAAGATTGCAAGAAATGCACAACGTGTGGTAGACTTGGGCATTTAGCCAATACTTGTCGTCTGAGACAAAATCAGGCTGCTCAGGTTCAAGCTCCGGTTCAAGGGAATGCTGCGAGATTCCCACTGGGTTCATGTTTCAACTGCGGAGAGTTTGGTCATTTCCGCCCCAACTGTCCGAGACTGGTGAATGCAAATGCTCACGCAAACCCGAATGCGAACGTTCACGTCAATGTGAATCCAGCACGTGGTCGAGTGTTTAACATCAATGAGGCAATCGATGATGAAGAAGTGAACTTTTAGTATTTTGTATTTCCTCTGGTTGTTATCTTATAACATTTAAAGACAATGCGGTTGCTATATAAATAAAAAAATTTGTGGTTTTTATTTTTAACTAATGCAATTGTATGAATGTTTGATCCAACCTTATGATGTTAACACAAAGACAAAACTACTCGTGTGGTTCTGTCATTTTTATGATCACTTGTGATCTCCCTAAGAACCTCAAACACTCGTTTCTTTTAAATCTAAGAGTATCTTATCGTCTTGTACCGTTCGAGATGCAAGAATTATCAAAACAGCTTCAAGAGTTGTCTGATAAAGGATTCATCCGTCCGAACTTTTCACCTTGGAGAAACTCCTGTTCTCTTTGTGAAAAGAAAAAAATGGATCTTTTCAAATATATATCGATTAACATAAGCCTAGTAAGCTTACCATCAAGAATCGATATTCCCTACCTTAAATCAATGATCCGATCATCTGCAGGGTACTTCATGTTTTTCCAAGATCGATTTGCGTTCTTGGTATCATCAACTTCGTATTCTCGAAGAAGATGTTCCCAAAACGGTTTTCTGCACGAAGTATGGCCATTACGAGTTTACAGTCATACCTTTTGGTTTGACAAATGCTCCAGCCATCTTCATGGACTTAATAAATAGGGTCTGCAAGCCTTATTTGGATCAGTTCGTCATTGTTTTTATTGATGACATCTTGATCTATTCAAAGTCCCGAGCCGACCACGAGCAACACCTTCGTTGATTTCGGAGCCTGATTGGATTCCTTATACACCTTAATATGTACATTACAACTCAATTAGGACAAGCCGAATTCCTTTTTAGATCTTCCTATTTTCATAGTTAAATTCTTGAAAATATTTAAAGTGTCAAGTGAAATCCACGGATTGGATTCCTAGTATGCTTTAAATACCCATGTCCAAAGATAACAAATTAAACGATTTTGCGATTAAACGATTTTGCGATTAAACGATTTTGCGATTAAACGATTATACAATTATGTGACTATGTGTTTATTCATCTCATGTTTTCTTGTCTGCATTTTTGTGCTTTTAATACTCTGGATATTCGATATCCAAATCCTCGCAGGATCTTTCATATCTTCATATGAGAGATTCGTAGCAGGATATTCAAAAGGTACTACCTTCAATCCTTAATGGGCTTCTATGTAATAGTTAAGACCCTTGGATTAGATAGTACTGCTCAATGATTCATAAGAGACCCTTTAGTGGTCTAATCAAAAAGATTGATTCACAATTTGGTTAAAGAACGACATCTAGTGATGTAGCTGGACAGACTCCTTGATAGTCTATTTAAATCATTTATTGATTTAGTCTAAAGGACTCTATGGCGGTCTAAGTCACGCTCATCACAGGATTGTTCATTTGGTTTTACCCTACACATTATAAAATAGACTGTGTGGACTATGCAAGGAATTGTCTAATTATGGACGCGTACATAATTATGAAATTTAGTGCACAGAAACCCAGTAAGGTTTATTATGTGTAAGAACCGATAGTGACAACAATAACGAAATGAGAACGATGTAATGGAGGTACGATGGACGCACCAATGACGCTTCATATACTTGTATATAAGTGTCCCTCTTACATTGCAAACATAATGTTATTAAGGTTACTAGAAGTTCAAGAACCCTAACCAATGTTGTTCGATCTTTTCAATTTCATGTTCTCAAGCTCCCACAAGTTTCCCCTAAATAAATTTCGGGACGAAATTTCCTAAAGTAGGGGAGACTGTAACACCTGTGCCTCCACGGCCATCAAACAAATACCGAACCAATGAAATATTATATTTCATACTTGGGGATTTGTAAAAATGTGTGTATCATTTGCACATATCAATTTTTGTTCAATTCCAAACTCTAAATCGCTTTCTGGAAGGTTATACGCGCACCGATGCGTAAATATAACCAGTTTAATGCAACAAACACGCCGGAATAGTGACATAGGCTTAACATACCTTAAATAGCCCTTACATAACTTAGAAATAAGTTTTGAAGGCTTTGGTATGGCAAAAACAAGCTAATTCGCTTACAGGGACTAAATTTGACAAACTGCGAAAGTATGCCAATTTGAACTGTAACAGACATTCCGGAACATGACCATAAGTTAAACATACCATAAATATCCTTTACATAGCTTAGAAATAGGCTTTGAGGGGTTCGGTGTGCTAAAATAAACTTTTGTGTCATTCAGGGACTAAAAGTGTCAAAAAGTGCACAAGTTTGCATTTTCGCGCATAACCTACGTTCTGAATACATCTGGACATCCAAAAATTTATGTTAGCATGACTACATTATATTTTAGTGTTCGCTATAAGAAAAATCCATTCGTCGCGTCATTTGGATCGTTTTTCGCGCTTATGCGCATTCCGTCGTAATTAAGCGAACATCGCGATCGTACGGCCAAACGAACCGACATCGGAGATATTTTTGAGCATGTTTTGAGTTCCCTATACTTTAACTTCATTTTAGAGCCTTGAAATGAGGTTAACGGGGTTCAAACGCATCAAAAATCGCTTAAACAAGGTGCAGGGACCATTTCTGCAAAATCTGCCAAAACAGGGGCCTAGCGTGACGCGACGGGCCTTAGCGTCACGCGAGCCCCCTTCTGGACCAGATTCCATGTTTTTAACAGCGGGTCCCAGCTGTTCGATTCTCAACCACACATTCCCATGAGTCTAGTCAGATGATAAGGATGGATTTTTAGCCACCATAAGGTCCCGACAAGTGTACGGTTCCGATTAAGGCACGTTATTCAAGAAACGATCTTAACGGTTACCCGAAATCTATAAATACCCCACCCCCTTTACTTCATTTCTCACAAATCTGATCATTTGGGCTCTAAGTTGGAACCTTCGTTTCATACCTGAGCTATTTTGATCTGGGTTAGCATTCGGGGACCCTTCGTAAGTATTCTTTCGTTCTTTTCCTTATTTTATTGCTTTTCGAGTCAGAAAGTCAAACTTTGTTTGACTTTCAGCATTGACCAGTAATGGTCAATGCGAAGTTCGTTTGACCTTCGCAACGTGAGTGTAATCACGTTGGTCATAGTCCCTTGGGACTATGCCACTGATTACCACGTTGTCTAGGGTCGTAGGGTAGGCGATCTGATAAATCGCCTATACCTTCGAACTCGACCCATTTGGTCGATCATTAGGATCCGACCAAATACATTAGGTGACCATAGTAGGTAGGGAATAACCTTCCGAGGTTATACCCTATGGTCACATCGTTTAAGTAGTTGTATGATAGGTAGTTTATATGCCTTAGGTAAATTACCAGAATACCCTTTTCATGTATAATTGGTAATTAAGCATATGTAACCTAAACTTTTGTCACATAACTGATTATGTAACATGTCTAGGCATATAACACTTGTCATAGGACTAGTTAGACGGTCCGAACGCGTTTCACGCACACGACGCGTTAAAGTAGCATAAGTTACCTTAATGGGTCGCGATGGGTCGATAATACTTAGGTTAAGTTTCATTTAGTATGTAGGCTTTGTTAAACCATATCATATGAGTTCCTACACTCATGTGGTTTACAAACCCTCCTGCTACCCAGTCTTCCGATTTAGGTCCGGGTTATTTATGTAATTACGTATATTAGGTACCGTTTGATTTCCGGGACTCCTCTAAGCTTTCTTAGTAGTTGTTCAAGACTCCTAAGCACTCCCAGGCGAGTACATTATTCCCCTCTTTTACTGTTTTCAACTGTTTTGGGGTGACTCATATGTGCTAAATGTTTTCGATGTTATAACGATGGTTTCAAAAACAATTAAGGCGATTCATACAAAACTAATAACGATTTCATAAAGTGAACAAACTTGTTGGTTGTAGTTACATAACAAATGACATTCATTAGCAATGATCAAGCCGACCAGTATTAGGTTATGGTACCATAGGATCTGACAAATCCCGTTATTTACTACACCCGTGGTTATGTGTGGGTATGGTAGGTAGCGACTGAATCTGTAATTGTTAACTTACCCTATGGAGGTTTGTTAATACGAAAACGAGAAGCGACGAGTGATGAGTCACGAAGGTTTGAATGTTATTAGCGAGACGACCTTATAAGTGGTTTCACGACCTAAAACGAATTAAACGATTTACGATTGGTTTTCACCCGATGTTTTAACGATTGGGTAACGATTGGGTTTCATACGATGTTTTAACGATTGGGTAAACGATTGGCTTCAAAGCGATATACGATATTATTTTGGTTATACATATTACATGATTTACATTTGGGCATGAACATTACTTTGGTGGTTTGGTTTGGATTAAGTGATTAAGTAACAATGCGTGTGGAATATGATACAAGCATGGTGGATACGCCGCTGGTACTTCCTATATATAAGTGTTTGTATGGTATTACATATTGTAGCGTTATTTGAATCATTTCAGTTTGAGACATAGAACATTTTATACAAGTAACATACTTTTCACAAGACATTTATTTACAAACAACTTATCTTATACAAACTCATTTTACATGGTTATTCATTTAATCATGCATTATTCTCTTATTTATACATATCACCTGAACTTATCATTGTTTTTCAAATAATTTACTAAAACAAATGTTTTTGGGTTAAGAGTCATGGCTACGAGGTTTTTACAAATTATAACTCGCTTGATTTGAGTTGGTTAATTAAGTTGCAATATTATACTCTTTTCAAAACAAGGTTTTTAAATAAAGTATTGCAACGTCTAAACTAGCCATGATTTCGACACTCCTACAAAACCTATGTACTCGCCAGCATTTCTTTGCTGACCTCGTTTTCCCATATGTTTCAGGTATTGTTGAATGATATCGATTGATAAGATGCATGCTCACATAGGACTGGACAAGGCCTTAGTGACTCAATAACAATGATAGACTATGTTTAAATAGTGTATTTAGATTTCAAGACGATGTAATTATTCAATGTTTAATAAAACGAAACACTTTTTGGTATCCATGGTTATGAAACATTAATTCTGTTGCAACACGCCCCGATGTTTCCGCCGCGATTTGTTGTTTTACGCGGTCGGGGTGTGACACTTTACTTCCACATCTGAAGCATCCTTGGTTTCCCCCATTTCCGTTACCATTCCCGTTACCAGCACCATTTCCATTTCCACCATTGTTTCTATTACCAGCCCCGATACGATTTCCATTCCCGTTCCTCTTACTCCAACAGTCTTCAGTGCGGTGACCCAACTTTCCACACTTGTCACACTTTGAGATGCGACAAGCTCCCTCGTGATGGCGTTTACACCGATGGCATTTGGGCAAGGTGCCCAGGTATCCCTTTGCTGGAGCGTCGTTCATGGCTGCAAGAGATTTCGCCTCTTGAGGCGGGTTGGGGTCACGCTTCTTGTTGGAACTCTTGTTGTTACGAGTTGCTTGATTCAAGTTTGCATGCTTCCTTTTCTTGTCCCCAGATGACTCAGCATGTGTTTCAGACTTTTCTATTGGGTTCAGTGATAGCTTCTTCATTCGAACACAATCTTCAGTAAGGCTGACAACCAGAGTTACAGCCTCAGTGATTGTTTGTGGTTTGGCCGACGTCACCATGCCACGAAACTCTGGGGCCAGTCCCCAAATGTAACGTTCAACACGCTTAAATTCGGGAGTCACCATGTAGGGAAGCACTCTGGACAGATCGTGGAACCTTCGAGTATAACCATTAATGTCAGCACCTTCCATGGTCAAGTGCCAGAACTCCGTCTCCAGCCTTTGGAGTTCAGCCCGAGAGCAGTACTTCTCTCTCATTCTTTCCTTTACTTCATCCCAAGTTAGGCCATAAGCGACATCATCGCCCAAGGTTTGGACTTGCAGGTTCCACCAAGTCAGAGCTTCATCGACAAACAACCCAGTAGCAAAGGTGAGTTGTTGATCCGCGGTACACTTGCTCATGCGGATAGTAGCTTCAGTCTTCTCCGTCCAGCGCACAAATGCTACTGCACCTCCTGTGCCATCATAGTTCATCGGCTTGCAGTCGAGGAACTGCTTGAAAGTGCAGCCTGGAATTAACCCAACCAATTCACTTATGAGCAATCGAAGAAATAATGAAACAAGGACCGTTCATAAATCTATTCATGCTTAGTAAATTGTTTTAAGGTTACCTTGAGCTGCGTTTCCTCCAGACGAATCTCCATTCCCATTACGCCTAGCGTTGCTTGGTCCTCCACTGTCTTGAGTACGGTTCGCCTCGTATTGAGCGATAGCAGCGGAGATCCTTTCCTCTAGTAGAGCGTTCAGCTCTTCAACAGTTCTTGGCAGTGGGGGAGGAGGAGGTTGATTGTCATTGCGAGCATTCACAGCTTTCCTGGGTGCCATGTTCTGACAGAACATAACACAACAGGGTTAGACATGTGTTTGATATCGTCCTACTAGACAGTAGTAGTATATATATTCACAGGTATATACCACATAAGTGACATCAAACAATTATTACTCTAGCAGAGTACTTAGTAGGCTTGCATTGAGGGAATCTATACGTGACAAGACTTGCTGTGATTTTTGTGCACTGAATTCCATAATTATGTATGCATCCATAATTACGTAACTACTTGCACAGTCCGCACAGTTCGTTTCATCCTCGTATTTCTTCCTTCAGATGGGCCATTGCTTTCAGATAAAGTCACGTATACTTGTGACATTCTACTTCTAGTACATGCTAATTATCACACATAATTGCAAGTAAATTTCTAGTCAACGACAAGTGCTACTCAAGTGCACTCTAAGTCTCGTAGTGTCTTTTCTAGACTCATGTAGGCAGTTTCAGGCAGTGGATGTCGCGGGACGTTTTATGCAATGAAAACTCTTTGAAAATTGTTTTCGTGAAAGGATCCTAGAGATTGTAGACTAGACTCGAGAAGGAATCCAGGTTCACTACAATCGCAGCTCTGATACCAATCTGTCACACCCCTTTCTGCGGCGGAAGCACGAGGTGTGATCATGAAAGGTTCTCATTGCATACGAAAGGTAAACATGCTATATGCTCGTAAAAACATCAAATACCATAATTTGAAAACATAAGTTTAGCGTTTACATCGCTAAGTCGCATAAAACATTGTCTTAAAAGTTTACAAATTTATTTAAAGATAAACATAAGCGACATCCACGAGCATGGGTAAGACCGCGCGCACATCCACTTCTAGTTACCTGAAATACATGTAAGTTTTGGAAAACGTCAACATAATGTTGGTGTGAATTCATGCAGTTGTCGTTTTTAACGCTTGTATACTTTGTATAAAAATCATGGTATGTATTTGTTAAATCACGTATTCAAGTATAAATCAAGTATTTCCATATGTATCAAGTGTTAATGGGTTGCAAAGCCATTAACATGTGACACGACATAGGAAGTCACCAAACCATAGGCATTTTTCTATAGTCGATTCACGACTGAGACACAAAAACACTACTTGGTTCTAGTTGTCACCAAGAGTGGGGCTGCCCTGAACCCATTAATATTCATGTGTTTAAATGCTGATTTATTGCTGAATTGTATAAATTCTGCACTTAAAGTGCGTTTCGAGTGCTTTTTAGTGCTTATTTTTGCTTTCGTATAGTATATATATTAACCCTTGTATGTACTCTTGGGTTTTAATGCATTCTCGTTGTCGGACCTACACCTAGGCCTCAATTCTAATGTCTGACTGCTTTCTGCAGTTCTGTTGACACAGTATGTCTTACCGGTGAGTTTACTATTATTTCTGACGCAACGCTTAATTATAAAACTGAAAACAGTTAAGAGAAAATGGGGAGCATGAACTCACAACTTTGCGTTCATGTGCGTCGTAAACTTCACCGGATTTGCTTAATTAACGTCGTAACCTATACGCGTTTTCTTAATGTTAGTCACTAGACTTGCGTCGCACAAGTACAGTCATTCTCTTTTGTGTATATATTCTTGTGTAAAAAAAATTATTTTATATTTTTAACTAAGTGTCTTACTTATATTATTTTCTCAAAAATAAATATAAGTCTTTTGTGTTTTGCACTTTGCACCCGAATTATGTATCTTGTATGTTGTATGTGTATTTTTATGTTTATACTCCTCATGCGTATTTAGTGTATTTTTAAGTCTTAATACACTAGCACGTATAACACATACTATACACACTTAGCATAAAAGTTGGTGATAAAATAATATATATTTTTCTCTCAAAAATATACATTCTTATATCCATTTTTATTTTTGAAGAAATCCTCATTTCTAATCACCAAAATTAGGGAAACCTTGGTAATACTCTTAAATACATTTTTAGGGAATAAGTTTCTCAAAAACTTATATTTTTCTAAGTGTCAAAATTTATAAAAATTTTGGCAGAGTTTCCCCTAAAAATGGAGGTTTCCCATGTTTTTCAAAACATGTGTTTATTTTCTTTTAAATCGTCAACAATCATCAACAACAATCATCAACAATAATCATCAACAACAATCACTAATTTCTCCATTTCATGAACTTGAATATTTACAAAAATATGTAGTAATTTACTAGCACATTTAGTAAGTCTTGTTATCTTTAAAAATAAGTTTAATTTCTTAAAAACTTTATTTTTAAAGAATATGAAGTTTCACAACTTCTAGTCGGTTTTTACGAAAATTATTTCTTTGTTAAAACTTTTGTTACCCAAGTGTCCACACACTTGTTTGTTCATAAAAACACTTCTACTTCATGAAAGATCCGGTTTTAAAACATGGTTTTGTCTTACAGTTGGTCTTTCGAAAATACCACTTGTAGATCTTTAGATCTACTAGTTTAGAACTTCATTTTACAAGAAAAATTACCTTTACACAAGTTCATGTTCAGTGTGTGGTAGAGTTTCATCATTTAACCCTTTTTATACTTAAACAACTCTATGTCATGATCCATGATCATGACCAATCCGGGCTAGACGATGATCCGAGCTACCACATCATAGATCGGCACTAAATAGTTACACAACACAAGTATTGCTAGATTTACACAACATCATAGCTTTTATCCATCATTTTTAACATTTTAGTAGACTTTTAACACTTCATCTTGCAAGTTCATGAGTTTTAACCGTCATATCTTATTTTAACCACTTTAGAATAGATCGAGAGGGCGTTTATAGCAACTTACCACTAGCTCGGGGCTAGGGAAGATTCTAGTCGGAAAATGAGTGGATAAAAGCGAAGAGAAGAGGTCCTTCACGTTCCGAATGCACCAAGCTCCTTTGTGTGAGATCTGTAACAACTGTGCTTGTAATCACTATGAACAGTTATGTTATCAATAAAACAATGTTATTTGATCACAATGTTTGTTTTGTTATGTTTTACATTTTTCATGTTTTGACTTTTGTTCAATTTCAAACTCTACATCGCTTTCTGGAGAGTTATACGCAAACTAGTGCGTAAACGTACTCAGTTTAATGCGAGAAATACTCCGGAACATCAACATATACTCAACATACCTTAAATAACCTTTACATAACTTAGAAATAAGTTTTAAAGGCTTTGGTATGGCAAAAACAAGTTAATTCGCTTACAGGGACTAAAAATGACAAACTGCGAAAGTATGTCAATTTGAACTATAA
Source organism: Helianthus tuberosus (assembly GCA_030545235.1). Lineage (NCBI taxonomy): Eukaryota > Viridiplantae > Streptophyta > Magnoliopsida > Asterales > Asteraceae > Helianthus > Helianthus tuberosus. The sequence goes on along the minus strand of CM060376.1, from coordinate 125,228,297 downwards.
CGAACATTCCGGAACCTAACCATAAGTTAAAAACACCTTAAATATCCTTTACATAGCTTAGAAATAGGCTTTGAGGGGTTCGGTGTGCTAAAATAAACTTTTGGGTCATTCAGGGACTAAAAGTGTCAAAAAGTGCACAAGTTTGCATTTTCGCGCATAACATACGTTCTGAATACATCCGGACATCCAAAAATTTATGTAAGCACCAAAATATTTTATTTTAGTGTTTGGCATAAGAAAAATCCATTCGTCGCGCAATTTGGATCGTTTTTCGCGCTTATGCGCATTCCGTCGTAATTAACCGAACATCGCGATCGTACGACCAAACGAACGTTGGTGACCGACCGGATAATATTTAAATCCCACAAATATTCTGTTATGATTAAAATCTTATTTTAATCAGGTCCGTGTTGAAAAATAAATTAAAACGCCTAAAAACGTTATTTTTCAAAGTTTAAGCGCGTACCGTGTGTTTCTGCGCAACACAGTGCTTCTACTGCAAAACGCAGACAACGCAGCCAGTCCTGGCAACTGAAATTTATTTCAGTAATAACTTGGCGAGTTTATTTTTATAGAGTAATAAAAATAATTTAGAACGCCATAAACCGGGATTTAAACGCTAGATAAAATACCCGGTACCCAGTTAAATACCCGTCTTAGCCATATACTAGGAATATGCTTGGCATATGCTTGGAATATGCTAAGGTATATGCTTGGAATATGCTAAGGTATATGCTTGGAATATGCTAAGGTATATGCTAGGAATATGCTTGGAATATGCTAGGAATATTCTAGGAATATTCTAGGAATATTCTATATGGAAAAACTATAAATACCCACCATATGTTTCATTCATAATCACTAGAAATTTGATTTGAGAAACTCTAAGTTGAAACACTAGTTTCATACCTGAGATTTTCGAATCGAGTTTAGCATTCGGGGACCCTTCGTAAGTATTCTTTCGTTCTTCTCCTTATTTTTACTGCTTTTCGAGTCAGAAAGTCAAACTTTGTTTGACTTTCAGCGTTGACCAGTAATGGTCAATGCGAAGTTCGGTTGAACTTCGCAACGTGATTGTAATCACGATGGTCATAGTCCCTTGGGACTATGCCTACTGATTACCACGTTGTCTAGGGTCGTAGGGTAGGCGATCTAATAAATCGCCTATACCTTCGAACCCGACCCATTTGGTCGATCATTAGGATCCGACCAAATACATTAGGTGACCATAGTAGGTAGGGAATAACCTTCCGAGGTTATACCCTATGGTCACATCGTTTAAGTAGTTGTATGGTAGGTAGTTTATATGCCTTAGGTAAATTACCAGAATACCCTTTTTCATGTATAATTGGTAATTAAGCATATGTAACCTAAACCTTTGTCACGTAGCTGATTATGTAACATGTTTAGGCATATAACACTTGTCATAGGACTAGTTAGGCGGTCCGAACGCGTTTCACGCGAACGACACGTTAAAGTAGCATAAGCTACCTAAACGGGTCGTAATGGGTCGTAAACAATTATGTTAAGTTTCATTTAGCATGTAGGCTTTGTTAAACCAAATGACACGAGTCTCTACACTCGTTTGGTTTACGAAACCTCATTCTATCCAATCATCCGATTAAGGTCCGGTTATTAACATAGTTACCTATATTAGGTGCCGTTTGATTCCGAGATCTATAGCATTACTTGGTGGTTATCTTTAGACAACTGAGCAATCTCAAGTGAGTACATAGACCCCTCTTTTACTGTTTTCCAAACTGTTTTGGGGTGGAACACATGTGCCTACTTGTTACTTTCATGCTTTCCTGTTTTAACATCATATACTGCTATGTTCGTTAGTACATTATAGTACATGATTTTATGACATCTTATGCTAGGTGTGCCCATTGTGTGCATTACTTAGTACATTGTTTTACATGACATTTCATGCTAGGTGTGCCCATTGTGTGCATTACTTAGTACATTGTTTTACATGACATTTCATGCTAGGTGTGCCCATTGTGTGCATTACTTAGTACATTGTTTTACATAACATTTCATGCTAGGTGTGCCCATTGTGTGCATTACTTAGTACATTGTTTTACATGACATTTCACGCTATGTATGTTCATTTGATTACATACTTAGTGCATTGTTTTCACATGTTTACAATTTTGGTATGACATTTGGTTTGTTTACATGGGACAATACATTCATTAACATTAGCTACGCCGTTCGTTAGTAGGTAGTGGTACCATAGGAATTGACAACTCCCGTTCCGGACATCCCAGGGAAAGGGGACAGAAAGGAATGACCGAATTCGATGATATAAGACAGATAGACCTTTAATTTGTTTAAAGGGTTTATCACCACAGTCACAAGGCTTGGATGTATGCATTTTTACAATACCGCATAGATGTTCATATTAAATAGTTGCATGCATTTACACAAAACATAACTTTGATTTAAACCAAGTTTTACTTCAATACTTTGTTTTTGTGCATATGGTTTAGTTGAGACATTTCACTTGCCATACATGACATTTTGACATAGACATTTTACACAAAGACATTTGACATGGATATTTGACATAGACATTTGACATGGATATTTGACATAGACATTTGACATGGATATTTGACATAGACATTTGACATGGATAATTGACATAGACATTTGACATGATTTACACTTGACATATTATTCAATACATTTGACAATTTGTTTAAACATAGACTTCTTACATTGGTTGGTTTTGTTTGATTAAGTGATTAAGTAACGATGCGTGTGTAATATGATACAAGCATGGTGGATACGCCGCTGGTACTTCCTATATATAAGTGTTTGTATGGTATTACATGTCGTAACGTTATTTGAATCATTTCAATATTGAGACATAGAACATTTTATACAAATAACATACTTTTCACAAGACATTGATTTATAAACAACTTATCTTATACAAACACATTTTTACATGGTCATTTATTTAACCTGACATTTACTTATACATATCATCTGATCTTATTGTTATTCAAATGATTTACAAGACAAAGCAAATTACAAGGTTCATGACTAAACATTTTCTCAAATACAAGTCATGAATCCTATTTTCACAAACCTATGTATCTCACAGGCATTTTTATGCTGACGTACCTATTTTCACATGTGTTTTCAGGTGCTTTTCCATAGGATGTTGATCATGATACTAGGGCGGACCTGTGCCTTAGAGACTTTAAAATAAGATAGACTATGTTTAATTATGTTCTGAACTCTTTAATTTCCTGTTTGAAACAATGTAACACCTTTGTTTATAAATAAAAGACAACTTTGTATACCATGGTTATGAAACAATTTATTCTGTTGCAACACGCCCCGATGTTTCCGCCGCGGTTTGTTGTTTTACGCGGTCGGGGTGTGACAGAAGAGTTGGTATCAGAGCCAATGGTTATAGGGAATTAGGTTATTAGTAATGCTTTGACCTAGACTATAACTTTTCTAGGAACCTAACACAAGTTATCTTGTGTTTAGATCTTAAAACATGTACATCACCTATCCTTAGGTGATTAACAAAACAAGGAACCAAAATTTTTCCGAAACGAATTTTGAAAAACAATCATCTGTTTTTTAATAAATTTTTACAAGGTTTTGAACCCTCAATTGTAAGGTTTTGAACCCTCTGTTATATGGTTTTGAACCCTTTTCAGTATTGGTTTTTGGCCTTGTGCCTTCAAATTTTCAAAATCCCGTCAAACGTTTTGGGTTTTAAATAATGTGAACATGTGCAAACTGGAAGGGTGAATGCCTGTATTCTGGGTTTTCTGTCTAGGCAAGCACTTCGTATACATCTCAACCAGACGGGAGACCAGTTGTGCTTACCTGGGAATTCTTGGAGTGAGTGTTCACTTATAGGCGAGCATGTCTTCATTATACATTATTTTTGACCCATTTACTTTGATTAGTCGCTGTGTGTTGTTTGTTTGCTCTGTGATACGGACGAATGACCACCATCTTTGCTTTTGTTGATTTTGTTTCATCTCATTCTTTTCATCCAATCATCTCACTCGTTTCCTTTCATGTTTTCCTCTTTTAGAATGCCTCCTCGACGCGAGAACCAGATAGCTACTGCCGAGCTGGCAGAAATTATTGCGCAGCAGATGGCTGCTCAATTTCCAAATCTCTTTGCTCAATGGAATCAAGCCAACAACAACAACAATGTTCCATGCAAATACAAGGATTTTAATCAGGCTAAACCACTCAAGTTTAGTGGTTCTGAAGGAGCGACTGGGCTTCTTCAGTGGTTCGAGAGCAGTGAGAATACTTTTCGCCATGTGAAGTGTCCGGATAATCGCAAGGTTGAGTTTGCTTCGAGCGTATTTCAGAAGAGGGCTTTGACATGGTGGAACGGGGTTATGAGGGATAGGGGTGCAGAAGTTGCTCTTGCACAGACCTGGGCTGAACTTAGAGCCCTTATGATGAGGGAATTCTGTCCTCGTCATGAGCAACGAGCGTTGGAGAAGGAGTTTGATGAGCTGAAGCAAGATAGTGGTGAGCATAGGGCTTATACTGATCGGTTTGAAGAGTTGAGTCTGCTTTGCCCAACAATGGTCACCCCACTTGACAAGGCTATCGAAAGATACATCGACGGCCTACCTGACTCGGTACAAGACATTCTTACTGGTAGTGAACCTGCCACACTTCGTCAGGCGATCGAATTATCAGCGACATTGACTGAGTCGCAGATCCGGAAGAACAAGTTACACCAGAAGGGTGACAAGGGCAAGGAACAATCAGCTGACAAGGTGGATAGCAAGAAAGGTCAAAACGGGAATGGAAAGAACTCTGGTTCTTCAAAGAGGGCAAAGAAGCGTAAGGCTTCCCAAAACTATGCTGTCACTGCCCAAGCTAATCAAGCAGCTCCCAACCAACCCGCACAGCCGCCAGCAAAGAAACCCTATACAGGGAATGCACCTTTGTGCAATAGATGCAACAGTCACCACCAGCCGCAACTTCCATGCCGTTTCTGTACTAACTGTGGGAAGTCAGGCCATCTTGCCAATGTTTGTCGGTCTGCTCAGAATCCCGCGGTTCAGAACCCGGCTCAACAAGCTGCTCCGCAACAGGGTCAAGCTGCACGACCACAATACCCACCAGGTGCTTGTTACAATTGTGGGGATCTGACCCACTATAGGAATCGGTGCCCAAGACTGGCGAACCAGAACCAGAACCAGAATCAGGCTCAGGCTCCGGCTCGAGGCCGAGTCTTTAACATGAATGCCCAAGAGGCACAGGCTGACGATAATGTGGTGAACGGTACGTTCTTTATTAATAATCAGCCTGCATCTGTTCTTTTCGATTCTGGTGCCGATAAGAGTTTCGTGTCTTTGTCCTTTGAGCAAATGCTTCGCGTGTCTAGAACGAAACTAGGCAAATCTTTGACAGTAGAAGTTGCTAGTGGTGAACCCATTATTCTTGATTCTGTTCTTCGCAACTGCCAGTTGAATCTTAACGACCATCTTTTTCCTATTGACCTCGCGCCTATGCAACTTGGAAGCTTCGACGTTATTGTGGGAATGGATTGGTTATCCAAGCATCACGCAGAGATAGTTTGTTCTAAGAAGATTGTTCGTGTGCCGCTTTCGACAGACGAGATTCTGCAGGTTCAAGGTGAGAAGCCTATCGGTGGTCTCAAACTCATGTCTTGTTTTAAAGCTCGGAAGTATCTGCAGAAGAACTATGTGGCTTTCTTAGCACATGTTACAGAAGATAAAGGCAAGGGTAAGTCTATTTCAGATATTCCTGTCGTTCGGGATTATTCTGAAGTATTCCCTGAAGATTTACCTGGTCTACCTCCAGCACGCCAAGTCGAGTTCCACATTGATCTCGTACCTGGTGCAAATCCCATTGCTAGAGCTCCATATCGTCTTGCACCATCCGAGATGCAAGAGTTGTCTAAACAGCTTCAGGAGCTCTCTGACAAAGGTTTTATACGTCCTAGTTTTTCACCTTGGGGTGCTCCCGTTCTTTTTGTAAAGAAGAAGGATGGATCCTTTAGGATGTGTATCGATTATCGTGAGCTTAACAAACTTACCATCAAGAATCGATATCCTTTACCTCGCATTGATGATCTCTTTGATCAGTTACAAGGCGCTTCTTATTTTTCGAAGATTGATCTGCGATCTGGATATCATCAACTTCGGGTGCAAGAAGAAGACATTCCGAAGACAGCGTTCCGTACTCGTTATGGGCATTATGAATTCACAGTCATGCCATTTGGTTTGACTAATGCTCCTGCTGTTTTCATGGACTTAATGAATAGGGTCTGTAAACCTTATTTGGATCAGTTCATCATTGTTTTTATTGACGACATCTTGATTTATTCTAAGACGCAAGCTGATCACGAGCAACATCTTCGTCTTACCCTTGAACTCCTAAAGAAAGAGCAACTTTTCGCCAAATTCTCCAAGTGCGAATTTTGGCTTAAAGAAGTTCAATTTTTGGGGCATGTTATCAATGAACGGGGTATTCATGTAGATCCCTCCAAGATCAGTGCGATTAAGGATTTGGATACACCTACTACTCCAACTGAAGTTCGTTCTTTTCTTGGTCTAGCGGGTTATTATCGCCGCTTCATAGAAAACTTCTCGAAGATTGCAGTTCCTCTAACTGCTCTAACTCAGAAGAAAATGCCCTTTTATTGGGGAAACAAACAAGAGGAAGCTTTTCAACACCTGAAGCAGAAGCTTTGCGATGCGCCTGTTCTATCATTGCCTGAGGGTGATGATGATTTTGTTGTGTATTGTGATGCATCAAAATTGGGTCTTGGCTGTGTTCTTATGCAAAGGAACAAAGTCATGGCCTATGCATCGAGGCAGTTGAAGATACATGAGAAAAACTACACTACTCATGATCTTGAGTTGGGTGCAGTTGTCTTTGCTCTCAAGATCTGGAGACACTATTTGTACGGTACAAAATGTGTGGTTTTCACTGACCACAAAAGTCTTCAGCATATCTTCAACCAAAAAGAACTCAACATGAGACAACGACGTTGGGTTGAGCTTTTAAACGACTATGACTGCGAAATTCGCTACCATCCTGGTAAGGCGAATGTCGTAGCTGATGCATTAAGTCGTAAGGAACGTACTAAGCTTCATTGTGTACGTGTTCAATCTGTTATTCAAGCTCGATCCGATATCCAAGCACGCATTTCTCAGTCTCAACAATCTTGTGTTTCACAAGGATTGATGGATAAGGAATTTCCTTATCACATAACACCTGCACTGGAACTGAAGGACAATGGATCATATTACTTCATGGACCGTTTGTGGGTCCCAAGCCTAGATGATCTTCGTACCTTGCTTATGGATGAAGCCCATAAGTCTCGTTATTCTATTCATCCGGGCTCAGATAAAATGTATAAGGATCTTCGTATTCACTATTGGTGGCCTGGTATGAAGAAAGACATTGCCTTATACGTATCCAAATGCCTTACTTGTCTAAAGGTTAAGGCTGAACATCAGCGTCCTTCGGGATTATTGGAGCAACCAGAGATCCCAGTTTGGAAATGGGAAAACATTACTATGGATCTTGTTACCAAACTCCCGCGCACAAAGAAAGGTCACGATGCCATCTGGGTAGTCGTTGATCGTCTTACAAAGTCAGCACATTTCTTGCCAATCCGTGAGGATTTTCCTGCTGACAGACTTGCTCAAATCTATGTAGATGAAATTGTAGCTCGACATGGTGTTCCGTTGAACATCATTTCTGACAGAGATGCTCGTTTCACTTCTCATTTTTGGAGAACCATGCAATCTGCTATGGGGACCCAACTTAATCTGAGCACAGCTTATCATCCGCAAACGGATGGTCAATCTGAGAGAACAATCCAGACTCTGGAGGATATGCTTAGAGCTTGTGTGATCGATTTTGGTGGTAGCTGGGATTCACATCTTAAATTGATTGAATTCTCCTACAACAACAGTTATCACACTAGCATCAAAATGGCTCCTTTCGAAGCTCTCTATGGTCGAAAATGTCGTTCACCAGTCTGCTGGAATGAGATTGGCGAGGCCCAACTTACTGGACCTGCCCTCATTTTAGAGACAACTGACAAGGTCAAGAAAGTTCGTGATAACCTTCAGGCAGCTAGAAACCGTCAGAAGATTTACGCGGACCCAAAACGCAAAGCCTTGGAATTTCAAGTCGGTGATCGAGTATTACTTAAGGTCTCACCTTGGAAAGGTGTGATCAGATTTGGAAAGAAAGGAAAACTTGCACCTAGATACGTTGGACCATTCAAGATCGTCGAAAGAATCGGAAAGGTAGCCTACAGACTTGAGTTACCTCCTGAACTGGGAAATGCTCATCCAACTTTTCACGTGTCCAATCTCAAGAAGTGTACAGCTGATGAGAATTTCTCCATACCGCTTGACGAAATTCGTGTTGGCAAAACACTGAAATTTGTTGAGAAGCCAGTGGAAATCATGGAACGTGAAGTCAAGTGGCTTAAACGCAAGCGCATTCCTTTGGTCAAAGTTCGCTGGGAAGCTAAACGTGGACCCGAGTTTACTTGGGAACGCGAAGATCAAATGAAAGCGAAATATCCGCATCTTTTTCCACGAGTTTCCTCTAAATAAATTTCGGGACGAAATTTCCACAAGTAGGGGAGACTGTAACAACTGTGCTTGTAATCACTATGAACAGTTATGTTATCAATAAAACAATGTTATTTGATCACAATGTTTGTTTTGTTATGTTTTACATTTTTCATGTTTTGACTTTTGTTCAATTTCAAACTCTACATCGCTTTCTGGAGAGTTATACGCAAACTAGTGCGTAAACGTACTCAGTTTAATGCGAGAAATACTCTAGAACATCAACATATACTCAACATACCTTAAATAACCTTTACATAACTTAGAAATAAGTTTTAAAGGCTTTGGTATGGCAAAAACAAGTTAATTCGCTTACAGGGACTAAAAATGACAAACTGCGAAAGTATGTCAATTTGAACTGTAACGAACATTCCGGAACCTAACCATAAGTTAAACACACCTTAAATATCCTTTACATAGCTTAGAAATAGGCTTTGAGGGGTTCGGTGTGCTAAAATAAACTTTTGGGTCATTCAGGGACTAAAAGTGTCAAAAAGTGCACAAGTTTGCATTTTCGCGCATAACATACGTTCTGAATACATCCGGACATCCAAAAATTTATGTAAGCACCAAAATATTTTATTTTAGTGTTTGGCATAAGAAAAATCCATTCGTCGCGCAATTTGGATCGTTTTTCGCGCTTATGCGCATTCCGTCGTAATTAACCGAACATCGCGATCGTACGACCAAACGAACGTTGGTGACCGACCGGATAATATTTAAATCCCACAAATATTCTGTTATGATTAAAATCTTATTTTAATCAGGTCCGTGTTGAAAAATAAATTAAAACGCCTAAAAACGTTATTTTTCAAAGTTTAAGCGCGTACCGTGTGTTTCTGCGCAACACAGTGCTTCTACTGCAAAACGCAGACAACGCAGCCAGTCCTGGCAACTGAAATTTATTTCAGTAATAACTTGGCGAGTTTATTTTTATAGAGTAATAAAAATAATTTAGAACGCCATAAACCGGGATTTAAACGCTAGATAAAATACCCGGTACCCAGTTAAATACCCGTCTTAGCCATATACTAGGAATATGCTTGGCATATGCTTGGAATATGCTAAGGTATATGCTTGGAATATGCTAAGGTATATGCTTGGAATATGCTAAGGTATATGCTAGGAATATGCTTGGAATATGCTAGGAATATTCTAGGAATATTCTAGGAATATTCTATATGGAAAAACTATAAATACCCACCATATGTTTCATTCATAATCACTAGAAATTTGATTTGAGAAACTCTAAGTTGAAACACTAGTTTCATACCTGAGATTTTCGAATCGAGTTTAGCATTCGGGGACCCTTCGTAAGTATTCTTTCGTTCTTCTCCTTATTTTTACTGCTTTTCGAGTCAGAAAGTCAAACTTTGTTTGACTTTCAGCGTTGACCAGTAATGGTCAATGCGAAGTTCGGTTGAACTTCGCAACGTGATTGTAATCACGATGGTCATAGTCCCTTGGGACTATGCCTACTGATTACCACGTTGTCTAGGGTCGTAGGGTAGGCGATCTAATAAATCGCCTATACCTTCGAACCCGACCCATTTGGTCGATCATTAGGATCCGACCAAATACATTAGGTGACCATAGTAGGTAGGGAATAACCTTCCGAGGTTATACCCTGTGGTCACATCGTTTAAGTAGTTGTATGGTAGGTAGTTTATATGCCTTAGGTAAATTACCAGAATACCCTTTTTCATGTATAATTGGTAATTAAGCATATGTAACCTAAACCTTTGTCACGTAGCTGATTATGTAACATGTTTAGGCATATAACACTTGTCATAGGACTAGTTAGGCGGTCCGAACGCGTTTCACGCGAACGACGCGTTAAAGTAGCATAAGCTACCTAAACGGGTCGTAATGGGTCGTAAACAATTATGTTAAGTTTCATTTAGCATGTAGGCTTTGTTAAACCAAATGACACGAGTCTCTACACTCGTTTGGTTTACGAAACCTCATTCTATCCAATCATCCGATTAAGGTCCGGTTATTAACATAGTTACCTATATTAGGTGCCGTTTGATTCCGAGATCTATAGCATTACTTGGTGGTTATCTTTAGACAACTGAGCAATCTCAAGTGAGTACATAGACCCCTCTTTTACTGTTTTCCAAACTGTTTTGGGGTGGAACACATGTGCCTACTTGTTACTTTCATGCTTTCCTGTTTTAACATCATATACTGCTATGTTCGTTAGTACATTATAGTACATGATTTTATGACATCTTATGCTAGGTGTGCCCATTGTGTGCATTACTTAGTACATTGTTTTACATGACATTTCATGCTAGGTGTGCCCATTGTGTGCATTACTTAGTACATTGTTTTACATGACATTTCATGCTAGGTGTGCCCATTGTGTGCATTACTTAGTACATTGTTTTACATAACATTTCATGCTAGGTGTGCCCATTGTGTGCATTACTTAGTACATTGTTTTACATGACATTTCACGCTATGTATGTTCATTTGATTACATACTTAGTGCATTGTTTTCACATGTTTACAATTTTGGTATGACATTTGGTTTGTTTACATGGGACAATACATTCATTAACATTAGCTACGCCGTTCGTTAGTAGGTAGTGGTACCATAGGAATTGACAACTCCCGTTCCGGACATCCCAGGGAAAGGGGACAGAAAGGAATGACCGAATTCGATGATATAAGACAGATAGACCTTTAATTTGTTTAAAGGGTTTATCACCACAGTCACAAGGCTTGGATGTATGCATTTTTACAATACCGCATAGATGTTCATATTAAATAGTTGCATGCATTTACACAAAACATAACTTTGATTTAAACCAAGTTTTACTTCAATACTTTGTTTTTGTGCATATGGTTTAGTTGAGACATTTCACTTGCCATACATGACATTTTGACATAGACATTTTACACAAAGACATTTGACATGGATATTTGACATAGACATTTGACATGGATATTTGACATAGACATTTGACATGGATATTTGACATAGACATTTGACATGGATAATTGACATAGACATTTGACATGATTTACACTTGACATATTATTCAATACATTTGACAATTTGTTTAAACATAGACTTCTTACATTGGTTGGTTTGTTTGATTAAGTGATTAAGTAACGATGCGTGTGTAATATGATACAAGCATGGTGGATACGCCGCTGGTACTTCCTATATATAAGTGTTTGTATGGTATTACATGTCGTAACGTTATTTGAATCATTTCAATATTGAGACATAGAACATTTTATACAAATAACATACTTTTCACAAGACATTGATTTATAAACAACTTATCTTATACAAACACATTTTTACATGGTCATTTATTTAACCTGACATTTACTTATACATATCATCTGATCTTATTGTTATTCAAATGATTTACAAGACAAAGCAAATTACAAGGTTCATGACTAAACATTTTCTCAAATACAAGTCATGAATCCTATTTTCACAAACCTATGTATCTCACAGGCATTTTTATGCTGACGTACCTATTTTCACATGTGTTTTCAGGTGCTTTTCCATAGGATGTTGATCATGATACTAGGGCGGACCTGTGCCTTAGAGACTTTAAAATAAGATAGACTATGTTTAATTATGTTCTGAACTCTTTAATTTCCTGTTTGAAACAATGTAACACCTTTGTTTATAAATAAAAGACAACTTTGTATACCATGGTTATGAAACAATTTATTCTGTTGCAACACGCCCCGATGTTTCCGCCGCGGTTTGTTGTTTTACGCGGTCGGGTTGTGACAAGATCCTTGACACTTGTAGTCACTTGGAATGGCTTGAAGGAAATCGAAAATGATGGATGGATGGTGGGTGGTGTTCGGCCGTAAGCTTAAGGAGAGGGAGAGAGAGTTTTGATCAAGTGTTGTGAGTGTGGAGGTTATGTTGTGTTTAGCTTGGGACTTATAGGCAATTCACTACACACTTAACCATTGGATCATATGTCTCATTGATATGGGACATGGATGATTATTTTATTCATCAAAGTACAAGGGGAGGGTCACATAGTGACCGAACTCGGTTGGGGGGGGGGGGGGTTATCCGGTTGGTTTTCAACTAATAGTTAGGTATTAGTTAAGTTAAGTTGAAGGTTAACTCGGTTACTAGTGTGTTGTGCATTAAAGCGGGTGTTAGGGTATCCGGGAACCCTAACTAGCTCAGAAAAAAATAAAAACATTTCTTCTAGCAATATTTTGGTGTTCCGGGTAAAGTTCCGGTTGTTCGGTTAGGTACCGATTCGTTAAAGTGCTAAATTGCACTTTTTAGTGTCTTTTAAGTACCTTTCTTGTACTCTTTCAATTCCCAACACTTAGGGAAATATTCTGGATAATAAAACGACATTTCTGCAAAATATTCATGTGTTTAAATGCTGATTTATTGCTGAATTGTATAAATTCTGCACTTAAAGTGCGTTTCGGGTGCTTTTTAGTGCTTATTTTTTCTTTCGTGTAGTATATATATTAACCCTTGTATGTACTCTTGGGTTTTAATGCATTCTCGTTGTCGGACCTACACCTAGGCCTCAATTCTAATGTCTGACTGCTTTCTGCAGTTCTGTTGACACAGTATGTCTTACCGGTGAGTTTACTATTATTTCTGACGCAACGCTCTCGTTTATGCATAAAGCAATATTTTGTAGTATACAACATGCATGAATTCACTTGTTTAGTATGCAATCAGACATTGCTGACAATTAAGCACATAATTGGAGTCATTAAATAATGATCAAAGTGTACGGAAATTACCGGTTTGGTGCCAGTTGTCACACTTTTAAGGATATTTTTGGACATCTGAGTTCGTGAATTATACCTACTGTAATTATATTTAATTTTTTTTTTAAAATTCAGTAGGTAACAAGTCTTAGGTGTTAAATATGGTTTTAAACAATACTATGCACCTAATTAGTGTAAAACTCGCTAATTGATGATAATCAAGATGTTTATGTAAATCTAAGATTTTGATCAGTTTTAAATGCTCAAAATAATTTATTTAATGTATGAAATCAGTAGGAAAAGGTTTGGCATTCAAATCATTTGTAAATCTCATTTTATGCCTAAAAAGGGTATTATGGTCATTAACCGAGTTACACAAGAACTCTATGTTTTAAACAGATTATAATCTGACCAAAAATCTTAAAATTCCTTAAAAATAATATCTTAACAATAGGTAATGAGTTTTTGTTCAAAATCCAAGTTTAAACATGCATTATGCAAGACATCACAAATTAATTAATAAAAAGCTTCTAATTACGATATCGAGCATAATTCCTATTTGAGACCAAGAACTGATGTCAAATTTTCGGGACACGTTTAAATATCAGTAGAAAAAGTTTTTGTCCTCTCACATTTCTAAAAATCTCATGTATATGTCAAAAGGGCAATTATGACATTTGTAAGCATAATAACAAACAAGAGCATATAATTCAAACTACTAGGGACCAAGCAATATAACTCCAGAGGGTTATACTACTATATAATGTGGTCCTAATGGAAGCTTAAAACATTGGAGAATTAAGCTAAATCGGGTCAGAACTGAAAGTCAAAGCAAGAGTCAAGCTTTTGCGACTTTCGGTTATGAACCGACCTTAGACTGATAATTGTCGTGTTAGACATGTTTAAACATGTTCTAATACTAATTACCAAGTTATTAGAATGCTAAAATATAATTTATAACCTCTGTTTTATTAGTTTAAATCATTATTTTAATTTCTGTCCAGTTTGACTTTTTGACTCATTAGTTTGACCCGACAATTAACTAGTCAAACGAAATAATGAGGAGGTGCCCTTTTAAGGGTTAATCACCTACCATAATATGGTCCCATAACCACTTTTATTTCAGTCAGTGGCTGGACCATTAGTGATTAACCCGAAATTCAAAGCTTAATTACGATATGTTTAACTTTTCGGTTTTTAAGCTAATTAAATGGACTAAGTGTCACACCCCTTTCTAAGGCGGAAGCACGAGGTGTGATCATGAAAGGTTCTCATTGCATACGAAAGGTAAACATACTACATGCTCGCAAAAATAACTTCAAATACCAAACATTTCATAACTGAAAACATGACTTAAGTGTTTACATCACAAGACAACATTTTGTCTGAAAAGTTTACAACTTTATTCAACGATAAACATAAACAACATCCAAGAGCATGAGTAAGACCGTGCACACATCCACTTTAGTTACCTGAAATACATGTGAGTTTTGGAAAATCGTCAACATAATGTTGGTGTGAATTCATGCAATTTTTGTATTGAACGTTTGTACACTTTGTATGAAAACATGGTATGTAATTTGTATAACTTAAGTATTCCTGTATGTATCAAGATTGTTAATGGGTTGCAAGGCCATTAACATGTGACACGACATAGGAAGCATCCAAACCATAGGCATTTTTCTAGTTGTCGATTCACGACTGAGACACAAAAGCACTACTCGGTACTCGTTCTCACCAAGAGTGTGGCTGCCCAAAAACCCGTTAGATATAACCTTGTGTTCTGCGGTCTAGGTATATTGTTGATTAATGGTGCTTATGGAACCTTATTCGTGACACGATTTCTCGTATCATTTCTCGTATCATTTCTCATATCATTTCTCGTATCATTTCTCAATTCTTGTATCCATCATACCATTTGTAAACATTGTAACATTTGTAACATGTATTTCACCCCCGAAGTTATAAAACTGGAAACAGTTAAAAGAAAAGGGGGAGCATGAACTCACAACTTTGTGTTCCTTGCGCCGTAAACTTCACCGGATTTTTCTATCTAGCGTCGTGACCTAAACGTGTTTTATTAACGTTAGTCACTAGACTTGTATCGCACAAGTACAAGTCACCATATTTTATGTATTTGTTCTTGTGTTAAAAATAATTTATATTTTTAACTATGTATCTTACTTATATTATTTTCTCAACAATAAATATAAGTATCTTGTATTTTTCACCCGAATTATGTATTTTGTCCAAAACTTCATTTCATGTTCATAACTTGTCCAAGTTATATAATCTATCAAGTAATATATTTTCATAAATATATTTTTCTTGTATTTGTCTAAGCATGTTGTATGTGTATTTTGTATTTTTACTCCTTAGTGTATTTTCAAGTCTTAACACGCCATTACATATAATACATACTACATACACTTAGCACAAAATTTGGTGATCAATAAATATATATATTTTTCTCAAAAATATACATAGTTAATATCAATTTTTATCTTGAAGAAATCATGACTTCTTAATTTGGAGTTTACATAAAATTTAGGGAAACCTTGGTAAATAATTTTAGGGAATAAGTTTCACCAAAACTTATATATTTCTACGTGTCAAAATTTATAGAAATTTTGACAGAGTTTCCCTTAAAAATGGAGGTTTCTCATGTTTTCAAAACATGTGTTTATTTTCTTTTAAAATCATCACAACAATCAACAATCAATCCTTAAACAACTTACACTTCCCAAGTGAAAAAATTATACAATGTATATAACAACATGAACATGAACTTTCACAAAAACTCGTAGTAACTTGGTAATATGTTTAGTAGACTTAGTTACCCCTTAAAGCGTGTTTTATTTCTTAATAAACTTCCTTCTTGAAAATTTTAGACGTTTACAACTTGTAAACATTTTCTACAAAAACTATTCTTTTGAACTCTTCTTGTAAATAAAGTGTTCTTACACTTATTTCTTCGCCAAAAATAGTGTACATTTAAGTAAGAATCAAGTTCTACTAAAAATCATATTTCGAACTTGGTTTTCTAGGAAAATCATTCATGAATCTTAGGTTCATAAAATTACTAGCTCATTTTATTTACTATTTTTCAAGAAATAATTTTATTTTCAAGTTCATGTTTATAAGTGAGGATGATCTTCTTGGGGTTAACACATAATCATCCTCTAACTTGCTAAATCATGTGTTTAATCACAATCTAGCAAGCTCCTCATGATGATCAACATCATAATTTCAAGTAAATAACAATCTAGTGTCATGCATGTATTCTAACAACCTCATTTCAACCATAAATCATCATATGTAAGCTTATGCTTATGATTCTTTTTTATGTTCTTTTAGTGTTCATGTGATTCTCAACAATATACATCTTTTTAACCAACAAAATAAGAAATAAAAACTAGTAATAAGAAGCTTACAACTAGCTCAAAAGCTAGGGAAGATCACTTAAAGAAAAGATGATGAAAATGGTGTGTGAAAGCAATGGATGAAGGTTCTTCAAATTCTTCAAGCACCAAGCTCCATGAAACACCTTCTAGTAATTTGAAATGAGTTTGGAATGGATGGATGGTGGTTGCAAGGTGGTGGTGGTGGCGGCACTAAGGTGAGCCGAGAGGGAGAGAGAGAGAGTAAGTGAGATGGGGTGTTGAGTGTTCTGAAGTGGTGATATTTATAAGCATGCCATATCTTCCAAGATCTTTATAAATCTTATAGAATCCAAGGAAAAATCATGGAATATCTTGGCAAGATATTAGAGGATTTAGCTAGATCTTACAATATCAAGAGTGGGGCCACTAAGGTGGCCGTCCACCATATGGGGGGGGGCAAAGTGTAACTTCCCATTTCTAATTTATAAACAAGTTAACTTTCAAGTGTAATTTTTAGGGACTTGATGTGTTATAATGTTATAAGAGGTGTTATGATGTTCAGGGACCATAACTAGCTCAGAAACATTAAAACAATGATTCTAGTAATATTTTGATGTTCTGGGTAATGTCCAGTTGTTCGGTTAGATACCGGTTCGTTAAAGTGGTAAATTGCACCGTTTAGTGTCCTTATGTATCCTTTTGTAACCCTTTTAATTCCCAACACTTAGGAGGGTATTCTGGATAGTAAAACATGAATTCTGCATAATATCTATGTATTAAAAAGCTGATTATAGCTGAATCCTGTAAAATTTTGCACTTAAAGTGCGTTTCGGGTGCTTTTTAGCGCGTATTTTAGCTTTCGGAAACTCTATATGTTAACCCTTGTATATACTCTTGGGTTTTAATGTATTCTTTGTGACACCTGTGTCACTGCGACCATCAAACAAATACCAAGCCAATGAAATATTGTATTTCATACTTGGGATCTGAATAAATATGTGTATCTTTTGCACATATCAATTCTTGTTCGATTTCAAGCTCTAAATCGCTTTCTGGAAGGTTATATGCGCACTGATGCGTAAATATAACCAGTTTAATGCAACGAACACTCCGGAATAGTGAAATAGGCTTAACATACCTTAAATAACCTTTACATAACTTAGAAATAAGTTTTGAAGGCTTTGGTATGGCAAAATCAAGTTAAATCGCTTACAGGGACTAAAGTTGACAAACTGCGAAAGTATGCCAATCTGAACTGTAACAGACATTCCGGAACATGGCCATAAGTTAAACACACCTTAAATATCCTTTACATAGCTTAGAAATAGGCTTTGAGGGGTTCGGTGTGCTAAAATAAACTTTTGTGTCATTCAGCGACTAAAAGCGTCAAAAAGTGCACAAGTTTGCATTTTTACGCATAACTTACGTTCTGAATACATCCGGACATCCAAAAATTTATGTAAGCACTATAATATTTTATTTTAGTGTTTGGCATAAGAAAAATCCATTCGTTTCGTCATTTGGATCGTTTTTCGCGCTTATGCGCATTCCGTCGTAATTAAGCGAACATCGCGTTCGTACGGCCAAACGAACCAACCTCCGGCATATTTTTGAGCATGTTTCATGTCCACAATGTTTAGGCATCATTTTAGGGCCTTAAAGTTGGCTTTACGGGCCTTAGAAGTGTCGGGAATGGCCTTAAACACGTGCAGGGGCTGAAACTGTCATTTTTGAAAGTTATATGCTGATCAGAAGGGCCATGCGGCCCGCATTAGATTTGTCTGATCCTGAAGCGGGCCGCCTCAGCCTCCCAGAACAGATAAGTTCGAACAGTCAGCAGATTCCAGCTGTTTGATCCTCACCCACACATTCTCAACTGCACATTCAGCTCATTTAGACCCATTTTTAGGCACCATAACTTTCCGACACTTGTACGGATACGATTAAGGCACGATATTCGACAAACGATCTTAACGGTTCTCCGAATACTATAAATACCCAACCCATTCCATAGCCAAAACCACTAGAATCTGATCTAAGTGACTCTAAGTTGGAACCATTGTTTCATACCTGAGTTATTGTGATCTAGATTAGCATTCGGGGACCCTTCGTAAGTATTCTTTCGTTCTTTTATTGCTTTTCGAGTCTTTTCGAGTCTGGAAGTCAAACTTTGTTTGACTTTCTGCGTTGACCAGTTTATGGTCAATGCGAAGTTCGTTTGAACTTCGCAACGTGAGTGTAATCACGTTGGTTATAGTCCATTGGGACTATGCCTACTGATTACCACGTTGTCTAGGGTCGTAAGGGTAAGCGATCTAATAAATCGCTTATACCTTTGAACCTGACCCAGTTTGGTCGATCATTAGGATCCGACCAAATACATTAGGTGACCATAGTATATAGGGAATAACCTTCCTGTCACACCCCGACCACGTAGAACATACGAAACGTGGCGGAAACGTCGGGGAGTGTTGTAACAGAATTAATTGTTTCAAATCCATGGCAATTGAAGTTTCGTTTTATTAATTAAAAGTGTTACAATGTCTAAACAAACAAAGAAATACAACATAATTAACTAGTCTTGCATCTTTTATTGTCACTAAAGCCCAAGTCTGCCTATGTGTATCTTGATCATCTTATGCAACAGTTCCTGAAAAACACATGTGAAAATAGGTACGTCAGCATAAAAATGCCTGTGAGATACATAGGTTTTGTGAAAATAGGTTTCATGACTTATGTTTGAGAAAATGTTTAGTCATGAACCTTGTTATTTGCTTTGTTTTGTAAATCATTTGAAAAACAATGAGTTCAGATGATATGTATAAATAAGTGAATAATGTATGGTTAAATGAATAACCATGTAACTGAGTTTGTATAAGATAAGTTGTTATAAAACAATGTCTTGTGAAAAATAAGTTATTTGTATAAAATGTTATATGTATCAAACTGAAATGATTCAAATAACGCTACGATATGTAATACCATACAAACACTTATATATAGCAAGTACCAGCGGCGTATCCACCATGCTTGTATCATATTACACACACATCGTTACTTAATCACTTAATCAAACCAAACCAAACAATGTAAAATGTCTATGTTTAAATCAATTGTCAAATGTATTGAATAATATGTCAAAGTATTCATGTCAAGATGTAAATCATGTCAAAATGTCTATGTCAAATATCCATGTCAAATGTCTATGTCAAATATCCATGTCAAATGTCTATGTCAAATATCCATGTATGGCAAGTGAAATGTCTCAACTAAACCATATGCACAACAACAAAGTATTGAAGTAAAACTTGGTTTAAATCAAAGTTATGTTTTGTGGGAAATACATGATCAATGTCAATCATGTTAAAATGTCTATGTCGAAATGTCTATGTCAAAATGTCATGTAAAACAATGTACTAAGTAATGCACACAATGGCAATACATAGCATGAAATGTAATGAAATCATGTACTATAATGTACTAACGAACATAGCGGTATATGATGTGAAAACAGGAAAGCATGAAAGTAACAAGTAGGCACATGTGTTCCACCCCAAAACAGTTTGGAAAACAGTAAAAGAGGGGTCTATGTACTCACCTGAGATTGCTCAGTAGTCCTTGAGTAACAACTAAACAATGCTAGAGATCGCGGATATCAAACGGCACCTAGTATAGGTAGCTACATTAATAAACCGGACCTAAATCGGAGGATCGGGTAGCATTAGGGTTTGTAAACCAAACGAGTGTAGAGACTCGTGTCTTTTGGTTTAACAAAGCCTACATACTAAATGAAACTTAACCTAAGTGTCTACGACCCATTACGACCCGTTTAGGTAGCTTATGCTACTTTAACGCGTCGTTCGCGTGAAACGCGTTCGGACCGCCTAACTAGCCCTATGACAAGTGTTATATGCCTAAACATATTACATAATCAGTTATGTGACAAAGGTTTAGGTTACATATGCTTAATTACCAATTATACATGAAAAGGGTATTCTGGTAATTTACCTAAGGCATATAAACTACCTATCATACAACTACTTAAACGATGTGACCATAGGGTATAACCTCGGAAGGTTATTCCCTACCTACTATGGTCACCTAATGTGTTTGGTCGGATCCTAATGATCGACCAAACTGGGTCGGGTTCGAAGGTATAGGCGATTTATTAGATCGCCTACCCTACGACCCTAGACAACGTGGTAATCAGTGGGCATAGTCCCAAGGGACTATAACCAACGTGATTACACTCACGTTGCGAAGTTCCTACGAACTTCGCATTGACCATTACTGGTCAACGCTGAAAGTCAAACAAAGTTTGACTTTCTGACTCGAAAAGCAGTAAAATAAGGAAAAGAACGAAAGAATACTTACGAAGGGTCCCCGAATGCTAATCGTGATCGAATAGCTCAGGTATGAAGCGAAGGCTTCAACTTAGAGCTCCTCAATCAGATTCTAGTGGGTTTTTGTGTTGAGTATGGATGGGTATTTATAGTAAATGCACTACCGTTAGGATCGTTTATCGGGAAACGTGCCTTGATCTCACCCGTACAAGTGTCGGAAGCTTATGGTAGGTTAATTGGCCACCCACCATAAGGTATCAACATGTGGAAGAGAGATTAGGAGTGCAAAACAGCTGCAAACAGGCTGTTAATACAATGCACCTGGTCTGGAGACCCCATACGCATCGTATGGTATATATACCATACGCATCGTATGGGTGTACTTTGGCAGAATTACAGTTTTGGTCCCTGAACTGTATTTAGGCCATTTTTGACACGTTTAAGGCCTGTTAACCCCATTTCAAAGCTCTAAAATGAAGTTAAAGTATAGGGAACTTAAAACATGCTCAAAAATATCTCGGATGTCGGTTCGTTTGGCCGTACGATCGCGATGTTCGCTTAATTACGACGGAATGCGCATAAGCGCGAAAAACGATCCAAATGACGCGACGAATGGATTTTTTTTAAGGCGAACACTAAAATATAATGTAGTCATGCTTACATAAATTTTTGGATGTCCAGATGTATTCAGAACGTAAGTTATGCGCGAAAATGCAAACTTGTGCACTTTTTGACACTTTTAGTCCCTGAATGACACAAAAGTTTATTTTAGCATACCGAACCCCTCAAAGCCTATTTCTAAGCTATGTAAAGGATATTTATGGTATGTTTAACTTATGTTCATGTTCTGGAAGGTCTGTTACAGTTCAAATTGGCATACTTTCGCAGTTTGTCAAATTTAGTCCCTGTAAGCGATTAAACTTGATTTCACCACACCAAACCTTCCAAAACTTATATATAAGTTATGTAAAGGTTATTTAAGGTATGTTAAGCCTATTTCGCTATTCCGGAGTGTTCGTTGCATTAAACTGGTTATATTTACGCATCAGTGCGTGTATAACCTTCCAGAAAGCGATTTAGAGCTTGAAATCGAAACAAGAGTTGATATGTGCAATCGATACACATATTTTTACAAATCCAAAGTATGAAATACATTATTTCATTGGTTTGGCATTTGTTTGATGGTTGAAATGGCACAGGTGTTACAGTCTCCCCTACTTTAGGAAATTTCGTCCCGAAATTAATTCGTAGGAGTCGATTTGTGACTTTGTGTTAAATAACCATCAAAGATGAACAAGACGTAATCCTGTAATTTCTCTTTAACGAACATTTTTCAGAAATGAAAAATGAACAGAGTTATTTTCAACAGGCATTCTTTAGAAATAAAAATGAACAGAATAGTCATTTTCCACAACATCTTCAGAAACAAAACAGAATAGTCATTTTACATCTTCAGAAACAAAAATGAACAGAATAGTCATTTTACATCTTTAGAAACAAAAATGAACGGAATAGTCATTTTACATCTTCAGAAACAAAAATGAACGGAATAGTCATTTTACATCTTCAGAAACAAAAATGAACGGAATAGTCATTTTACATCTTCAGAAACAAAAATGAACAGAATAGTCATTTTACATCTTCAGAAAAAATGAACGGAATAGTCATTTTACATCTTCAGAAACAAAAATGAACGGAATAGTCATTTTACATCTTCAGAAACAAAAATGAACGGAATAGTCATTTTACATCTTCAGAAACAAAAATGAACGGAATAGTCATTTTACATCTTCAGAAACAAAAATGAACGGAATAGTCATTTTACATCTTCAGAAACAAAAATGAACAGAATAGACTCTAGACACATGACAAAATTTGCTGTGGTTTCCGTGCACTGAATTTCATAATTATGTACGCGTCCATAATTACGTAATTCCTTGCACAGTCCACACAGTGCATTTCATGATGTATAGGGGAAGAAAATATCAAACCTGTGATGAGTGTGACTAGACTACCATAGGGTCCTTTTAATTAGATCGACAAAGGATCCTTTTAAATTAGGCCACCAAGGAGTCCTTTCAGCTATATCATCACATGATATTCCTAACCAGATTTTTGGATCAATCTGTTTATCTAGACCTCTCAGGATCTAATTATGGAATAGTACTATATAATCCAAGGGACTTAACTACCACGTAGAAGTCCATTAAGGATTTAAGATAGTACCTTTGGATATCCTACTATGAATCCCTTATACGATGATATGGAAGATTCTACGAGGATTTGGATAACAAAACTTGGATTACACAAAAACATAAAAGAAAACACATAAGCACATAATCACATAGTTGTTTAATTTGTTTATTAATTTGTTATCTTTGGACGCGGATACTTAAAGTACACCAGGAATCCAATTTGTGGATTTCATTTGGTACTTTAATCATTTCAAGAATCCATCCATGAAGATAGGATGATCAACCAAAAATTCGATTTCCGTTTTTCAGGAAAAACGCAATATTCGAATTAAGGTACACAATAATTTAGGACATACGGAAATACCCTTGGGTACCCTATTAAGAATTTATAGTGGTACTTGGGGTATTCGTACAGAATTATAACTTGTACCTTGTACTTCGTTTCTTTGCAAGAGACGGGTACTTAGGATCTTTGTGGAAAACGCAAGAGATTGTAACATGGAAGAATTTTGGGGATAGTTTGCTTTTCAAGGAATACGATTCCTCGATTGTCGGTATTATAGGGGATATGTTGTTTATGCATACAACTACATAAATACATTGTAATGTAAATAAAAAGATTTATTTATTAACAATGATAACAACTGTTTCATGAACCTTGACAACAAAAGAAAAATAATACATAAGATATGATTATTTCTAAAGAGTGTTGTCCCCTAGTCGATCAGATGCTCATCTCTGTGCTGGATTAGCATTAGCAAGCTTTGGGCAATTTCTTCGGATATGTCCCATCTCACCACACTTGTTGCAAGAACCTGGTGGAAAGCGAGCTCGAGCGGGTTTGTTGTCGGCTTGATTCGGTGCAACTGCTGCAACGCAAACTTTTGCCACATGACCTTTAAGTCCACAAATTTGGCATTCGCGGCACTTCACATTAGCATGATGATGTAGGCCACATCGGTTACACAAGGGTGAAGTTCCATTGTATGGCTTCCTAGTACGGGGTTGAGCTGGTTGGTTGGGGATAGCTTGATTACTGTAAGTAACCATGGCGAAGTTCTGAGAAGCCTTTTGCTTCTTTGACTGCTCAAGGGATCCAGTCTGCTCATCCATGGTCTTTGATTCCTCGATTGGTTTCTTGTCACCTTTCCGGAAAAGCTTACGTTTCCTGATCTGAGATTCAGTCAACGTTGCAGATAGCTCAATGGCCTGCCTAACCGTAGTGGGGTTACTACCAGTAACAATGTCTTGAACTGTGTCAGGGAGACCATCAATGTATTTTTCGATCGCCTTATCCAAAGGCGTAACCATGGTAGGACACAACAGGCTCAGCTCCTCATATCGATCAGTGTATGCTCGATGTTCACCGCTGTCTTGCTTAAGATCGTCGAATTCCCTTTCCAGTGCCCTGATCTCGTGACGAGGACAGAATTCCTTCATCATCAGTGCTCGAAGTTCTTCCCAAGTTTGGGCCAGTGCCACTTCGGCACCCCTATCTCTCACCACACCGTTCCACCACGTCAAAGCTCGTTTCTCAAAGACACTAGATGCAAAATCTACCTTTCGCTCATTTGGACATTGTACATGCCTGAAGGTGCTCTCTAGACTCTCGAACCATTGCAGAAGTGCTGTCGCTCCTTGAGACCCAGAGAACTTTGATGGCTTGGCCGAGTTGAACGTCTTGAAGCTGCAGAGGGCATTATTGTTGTTGATGGCTTGTATTATTTGAGCACAAAGATTTGGGAAGGCAGCAGCCATTTGCTGCGCGATGATTTCCGCCAGCTCGGCAGGCGTCATCTGATTTTCGCGTCGAGGAGGCATTCTAAAAGAGGAAACATGAAATGAAACGAGTGAGAGAATTAGACGAAAAGAATGAGATGAAACAAATTTGATGAAAGCAAGGATAGTGGTCATTTGATTGTTACTACAAAGCAACAAACGACCCTGGTGAAGAATCAAGTAAAATAGGTCAAAATAACGTATCGCGAAGACATGCTCGCCTATAAGTGAACACTCATTCCAAGAATTCCCAGGTAAGCACAACTGGTCTCGCGTCTGTTTGAGATGTATACGAAGTGCTTGCCTAGACAGAAAACCCAGAATACAGGCATTCACCCTTCCAGTTTGCACGTGTTCACATTATTAAAAACCCAAAACCTTGACGAGAGTTTTGAAAACTCAAAGGGGTTCAAAACCGTATAACAGAGGGTTCAAAACCTTACAATAGAGGGTTCAAAACCTAGTAATCAATCATCCTAGAACAGATGATTAGTTTTCAAAGCAGTTTTGAAATTTATGTTCTTGTTGTGGTCGTCGCCTAAGGATAGGTGACGGTATTGTTTTATGACTAAACGCAAGTAAACTCGCGTTAGGGTCCTAAGAAAGTTATAGACTAGGTCAAAGCATTACTAATAACCTAATTCCCTATAACCATTGGCTCTGATACCATCTTTTCTGTCACACCCCGACCACGTAGAACATACGAAACGTGGCGGAAACGTCGGGGAGTGTTGTAACAGAATTAATTGTTTCAAATCCATGGCAATTGAAGTTTCGTTTTATTAATTAAAAGTGTTACAATGTCTAAACAAACAAAGAAATACAACATAATTAACTAGTCTTGCATCTTTTATTGTCACTAAAGCCCAAGTCTGCCTATGTGTATCTTGATCATCTTATGCAACAGTTCCTGAAAAACACATGTGAAAATAGGTACGTCAGCATAAAAATGCCTGTGAGATACATAGGTTTTGTGAAAATAGGTTTCATGACTTATGTTTGAGAAAATGTTTAGTCATGAACCTTGTTATTTGCTTTGTTTTGTAAATCATTTGAAAAACAATGAGTTCAGATGATATGTATAAATAAGTGAATAATGTATGGTTAAATGAATAACCATGTAACTGAGTTTGTATAAGATAAGTTGTTATAAAACAATGTCTTGTGAAAAATAAGTTATTTGTATAAAATGTTATATGTATCAAACTGAAATGATTCAAATAACGCTACGATATGTAATACCATACAAACACTTATATATAGCAAGTACCAGCGGCGTATCCACCATGCTTGTATCATATTACACACACATCGTTACTTAATCACTTAATCAAACCAAACCAAACAATGTAAAATGTCTATGTTTAAATCAATTGTCAAATGTATTGAATAATATGTCAAAGTATTCATGTCAAGATGTAAATCATGTCAAAATGTCTATGTCAAATATCCATGTCAAATGTCTATGTCAAATATCCATGTCAAATGTCTATGTCAAATATCCATGTATGGCAAGTGAAATGTCTCAACTAAACCATATGCACAACAACAAAGTATTGAAGTAAAACTTGGTTTAAATCAAAGTTATGTTTTGTGGGAAATACATGATCAATGTCAATCATGTTAAAATGTCTATGTCGAAATGTCTATGTCAAAATGTCATGTAAAACAATGTACTAAGTAATGCACACAATGGCAATACATAGCATGAAATGTAATGAAATCATGTACTATAATGTACTAACGAACATAGCGGTATATGATGTGAAAACAGGAAAGCATGAAAGTAACAAGTAGGCACATGTGTTCCACCCCAAAACAGTTTGGAAAACAGTAAAAGAGGGGTCTATGTACTCACCTGAGATTGCTCAGTAGTCCTTGAGTAACAACTAAACAATGCTAGAGATCGCGGATATCAAACGGCACCTAGTATAGGTAGCTACATTAATAAACCGGACCTAAATCGGAGGATCGGGTAGCATTAGGGTTTGTAAACCAAACGAGTGTAGAGACTCGTGTCTTTTGGTTTAACAAAGCCTACATACTAAATGAAACTTAACCTAAGTGTCTACGACCCATTACGACCCGTTTAGGTAGCTTATGCTACTTTAACGCGTCGTTCGCGTGAAACGCGTTCGGACCGCCTAACTAGCCCTATGACAAGTGTTATATGCCTAAACATATTACATAATCAGTTATGTGACAAAGGTTTAGGTTACATATGCTTAATTACCAATTATACATGAAAAGGGTATTCTGGTAATTTACCTAAGGCATATAAACTACCTATCATACAACTACTTAAACGATGTGACCATAGGGTATAACCTCGGAAGGTTATTCCCTACCTACTATGGTCACCTAATGTGTTTGGTCGGATCCTAATGATCGACCAAACTGGGTCGGGTTCGAAGGTATAGGCGATTTATTAGATCGCCTACCCTACGACCCTAGACAACGTGGTAATCAGTGGGCATAGTCCCAAGGGACTATAACCAACGTGATTACACTCACGTTGCGAAGTTCCTACGAACTTCGCATTGACCATTACTGGTCAACGCTGAAAGTCAAACAAAGTTTGACTTTCTGACTCGAAAAGCAGTAAAATAAGGAAAAGAACGAAAGAATACTTACGAAGGGTCCCCGAATGCTAATCGTGATCGAATAGCTCAGGTATGAAGCGAAGGCTTCAACTTAGAGCTCCTCAATCAGATTCTAGTGGGTTTTTGTGTTGAGTATGGATGGGTATTTATAGTAAATGCACCACCGTTAGGATCGTTTATCGGGAAACGTGCCTTGATCTCACCCGTACAAGTGTCGGAAGCTTATGGTAGGTTAATTGGCCACCCACCATAAGGTATCAACATGTGGAAGAGAGATTAGGAGTGCAAAACAGCTGCAAACAGGCTGTTAATACAATGCACCTGGTCTGGAGACCCCATACGCATCGTATGGTATATATACCATACGCATCGTATGGGTATACTTTGGCAGAATTACAGTTTTGGTCCCTGAACTGTATTTAGGCCATTTTTGACACGTTTAAGGCCTGTTAACCCCATTTCAAAGCTCTAAAATGAAGTTAAAGTATAGGGAACTTAAAACATGCTCAAAAATATCTCGGATGTCGGTTCGTTTGGCCGTACGATCGCGATGTTCGCTTAATTACGACGGAATGCGCATAAGCGCGAAAAACGATCCAAATGACGCGACGAATGGATTTTTTTTAAGGCGAACACTAAAATATAATGTAGTCATGCTTACATAAATTTTTGGATGTCCAGATGTATTCAGAACGTAAGTTATGCGCGAAAATGCAAACTTGTGCACTTTTTGACACTTTTAGTCCCTGAATGACACAAAAGTTTATTTTAGCATACCGAACCCCTCAAAGCCTATTTCTAAGCTATGTAAAGGATATTTATGGTATGTTTAACTTATGGTCATGTTCTGGAAGGTCTGTTACAGTTCAAATTGGCATACTTTCGC
This sequence comes from Helianthus tuberosus, assembly GCA_030545235.1. NCBI lineage: Eukaryota > Viridiplantae > Streptophyta > Magnoliopsida > Asterales > Asteraceae > Helianthus > Helianthus tuberosus. Next base: position 125,199,738 of record CM060376.1, on the reverse strand, counting down.
AGTTTGTCAAATTTAGTCCCTGTAAGCGATTAAACTTGATTTCACCACACCAAACCTTCCAAAACTTATATATAAGTTATGTAAAGGTTATTTAAGGTATGTTAAGCCTATTTCGCTATTCCGGAGTGTTCGTTGCATTAAACTGGTTATATTTACGCATCAGTGCGTGTATAACCTTCCAGAAAGCGATTTAGAGCTTGAAATCGAAACAAGAGTTGATATGTGCAATCGATACACATATTTTTACAAATCCAAAGTATGAAATACATTATTTCATTGGTTTGGCATTTGTTTGATGGTTGAAATGGCACAGGTGTTACAGTTCCGAGGTTATACCTTATGGTCACATCGTTTAAGTAGTTGTATGATAGGTAGTTTATATGCCTTAGGTAAATTACCAGAATACCCTTTTCATGTATAATTGGTAATTAAGCATATGTAACCTAAACTTTTGTCACATAACTGATTATGTAACATGTTTAGGCATATAACACTGTCATAGGACTAGCTAGGCGGTCCGAACGCGTTTCACGCGAACGACGCGTTAAAGTAGCATAAGCTACCTAAACGGGTCGTAATGGGTCGTAGGCTATTAAGTTAGGTTTCATTTAGTATGTAGGCTTTGTTAAACCATATGACACGAGTCTCTATACTCGTTTGGTTTACAAACCCTCATTCTATCTAAATCCTCCGATTTAGGTCCGGTTTATTAACATAGTTACCTATATTAGGTGCCGTTTGATATCCGCGATCTCTAGCATTGTTTGGTTGTTACTCAAGGACTTTTGAGCAATCTCAAGTGAGTACATAGACCCCTCTTTTACTGTTTTCCAAACGTTTTGGGGTGGAACACATGTGCCTACTTGTTACTTTCAAGCTTTCATGTTTTCACATCATATACCTGCTATGTTCGTTAGTACATTATAGTACATGATTTCATTACATTTCATGCTAGGTGTGCCCATTGTGTGCATTACTTAGTACATCGTTTTACATTACATTTCATGCTACGTATTTTTACATGTGTTTTTCAGGAGCTGTTGCATAAGATGATCAAGATACACATAGGCAGACTTGGGCTTTAGTGACAATAAAAGATACAAGACTAGTTAATTATGTTGTATTTCCTTGTTTGTCAAGACATTGTAACACTTTTAATCAATAAAACGAAACTTCAATTGCCATGGATTTGAAACAATTAATTCTGTTACAACACTCCCCGATGTTTCCGCCACGTTTTGTATGTTCTACGTGGTCGGGGTGTGACAGAAAAGATAGTATCAGAGCCAATGGTTATAGGGAATTAGGTTATTAGTAATGCTTTGATCTAGTCTATAACCTTCTTAGGACCCTAACGCGAGTTTACTTGCGTTTAGTCATAAAACAATACCGTCACCTATCCTTAGGCGACGACCACAACAAGAACATAAATTTCAAAACCGCTTTGAAAACTAATCATCTGTTCTAGGATGATTGATTACTAGGTTTTGAACCCTCTATTGTAAGGTTTTGAACCCTCTGTTATATGGTTTTGAACCCCTTTGAATTTTCAAAATCTCGTCAAGGTTTTGGGTTTTAAATAATGTGAACACGTGCAAACTGGAAGGGTGAATGCCTGTATTCTATGTTTTCTGTCTAGGCAAGCACTTCGTATACATCTCATCAGACGCGAGACCAGTTGTGCTTACCTGGGAATTCTTGGGATGAGTGTTCACTTATAGGCGAGCATGTCTTCGCGATACATTATTTTTGACCTATTTACTTTGATTAATCACCAGGGTCGTTTGTTGCTTTGTAGTAACAAACAAATGACCACTATCCTTTCTTTCATCAGATTTGTTTCATCTCATTCTTTTCGTCTAATGCTCTCACTCGTTTCCTTTCATGTTCTTCTCTTTTAGAATGCCTCCACGACGCGAAAATCCGGTATCTATTGATGATCTGGTAGCTGTCATTACACAGCAAATAACTGCTGTAATCCCGACCATCGTTGCCCAATGTCACCAAGCTATCAACAACAATAATGCCCTCTGCAACTTCAAGTCGTTCAACTCGGCTAAGCCATCAAAGTTTTCTGGGTCTCAAGGAGCGACTGCACTTCTGCAATGGTTCGAGAGTCTAGAGAACACCTTCAGGCATGTTCAATGTCCAAACGAGCGAAAGGTAGATTTCACATCTAGTGTCTTTGAGAAACGAGCTTTGACGTGGTGGAACGGTGTGGTGAGAGATAGGGGTACCGAAGTGGCACTGGCTCAAACATGGGAAGAACTTAGAGCACTGATGATGAAGGAATTTTGTCCTCGTCACGAGATCAGGGCCTTGGAAAGGGAATTCGATGATCTTAAGCAAGACAGCGGTGAACATCGAGCATACACTGATCGATATGAGGAGCTGAGCCTGTTGTGTCCTACCATGGTTACGCCTTTGGATAAGGCGATCGAGAAATACATTGATGGTCTCCCTGACTCAGTTCAGGACATTGTTACCGGTAGTAACCCCACTATGGTTAGGCAGGCCATTGAGCTATCTGCAACGTTGACTGAATCTCAGATCAAGAAACGTAAGCTTTTCCGAAAGGGTGACAAGAAACCGATCGAGGAATCAAAGACCATGGATTAACAGACTGGATCCCTTGAACGGTCAAAGAAGCGAAAGGTTTCTCAGAACTTCGCCATGGTCGCTCACAATGGTCAAGCCATCCCCAACCAACCAGCTCAACCCCGTACTAGGAAGCCATACAATGGAACTTCACCTTTGTGCAACAAATGTAACCTTTATCATCATGCTATGGTGAAGTGCCGCGAATGCCAAATTTGTGGACGTAAAGGTCATACATCAAAAGTTTGCGTAGCAGTAGTTGCACCAAATCAAGCTAACAACAAACCTGCTCGAGCTCGCTTTCCACCAGGTTCTTGCTACAAGTGTGGCGAGATGGGACATTTCCGAAGAAATTGCCCAAAGCGTGCTAATGCTAATCCAGCACAGAGATGAGCATCTGACCGACTAGAAGACAACACCGTTTAGAAATAATCATGTCTTATGTATTATTTTCTTTTGTTGTTAAGGTCCATGAAACAGTTGTTATCATTGTTAATAAATAAATCTTTTTATTTACATTGCAATGTATTTATGTGGTTGTATGCATAAACAACATATCCCCTACAATACCGACAATCAAGGAATCGTATTCCTTGAAAAGCAAACTACCCCCAAAATTCTTCCATTTTACAATCTCTTGCGTTTTCCACAAAGATCCTAAGTACCCGTCTCTTGCAAAGAAACGAAGTACAAGGTGCAAGTTATAACTCTGTACGAATACCCCAAGTACCACTATAAATTCTTAATAGGGTACCTAAGGGTATTTCCGTATGTCCTAAATTATTGTGTACCTTAATTCGAATATTGCGTTTTCCTGAAAACGAAAATTGAATTTTTGGTAGATCATCCTATCTTCATGGATGGATTCTTGAAATGATTAAAGTGCCAAATGAAATCCACGAATTGGATTCCTGGTGTGCTTTAAGTATCTGCATCCAAAGATAATGAATTAATAACCAATTTAAACAACTATGTGATTATGTGCTTATGTGTTTCCTTTTATGTTTTTGGTGTAATCCAAGTTTTTGTTATCCAAATCCTCGTAGAATCTTCCATATCTTCGTATAAGGGATTCATAGTAGGATATCCAAAGGTGCTATATTAAATCCTCAATGGGCTTGTACGTAATAGTAAAGACCCTTGGATTATATTGTACCATTCCATAATTAGACCCTGAGTGGTCTAGGTAAACAGATTAATCCAAAAATCTGGTTAGGAATATCATGTGATGATATAGCTGAAAGGACTCCTTGGTGGCCTAATTAAAAGGATCATTTCTCGATCTAATTAAAACGACCCTATGGTAGTCTAGTCACACTCATCACAGGTTTGATTTTTCCTCCCCTTCACATTACAAACAAATTGTGCGGACTATGCAAGGAATTGCGTAATTATGGATGCATACATAATTATGAAATTCAGTGCACGGAAACCACAGCGAGTTTTGTCATGTGTCTAGAGTTCGTTCCGTTCATTTTCGTTTCTATCTGAAGAAATGGTGGAAAATGACTCATTTCGTTCATTTTCGGTTCTGAAGAAGTGGTGGAAAATGACTCATTTTGTTCATTTTCGGTTCTGAAGAAATGGTGGAAAATGACTCATTTCGTTCATTTTCGGTTCTGAAGAAGTGTTGGAAAATGACTCATTTCGTTCATTTTCGGTTCTGAAGAAATGGTGGAAAATGACTCATTTCGTTCATTTTCGGTTCTGAAGAAGTTGTGGAAAATGACTCATTTCGTTCATTTTCGGTTCTGAAGAAGTGGTGGAAAATGACTCATTTCGTTCATTTTCGGTTCTGAACAAGTGGTGGAAAATGACGAATTTCGTTCATTTTCATTTCTAAAGGATGCCTGTTGAAAATAACTCCGTTCATTTTTCATTTTTGAAAAATGTCCGTTAAATAGAAATAACAGGATTATGCCTTGCTTATCTTTGATGGTTATTTAACACAAAGTCACAAATAGACTCCTACGAATGAATTTCGGGACGGAATTTCCTAAAGTAGGGGAGACTGTGACACCTGTGTCACTGCGACCATCAAACAAACACCAAGCCAATGAAATATTGTATTTCATACTTGGGATCTGAATAAATATGTGTATCTTTTGCACATATCAATTCTTGTTCGATTTCAAGCTCTAAATCGCTTTCTGGAAGGTTATACGCGCACTGATGCGTAAATATAACCAGTTTAATGCAACGAACACTCTGGAATAGTGAAATAGGCTTAACATACCTTAAATAACCTTTACATAACTTAGAAATAAGTTTGAAGGCTTTGGTATGGCAAAATCAAGTTAAATCGCTTACAGGGACTAAATTGACAAACTGCGAAAGTATGCCAATCTGAACTGTAACAGACATTCCGGAACATGGCCATAAGTTAAACACACCTTAAATATCCTTTACATAGCTTAGAAATAGGCTTTGAGGGGTTCGGTGTGCTAAAATAAACTTTTGTGTCATTCAGGGACTAAAAGCGTCAAAAAGTGCACAAGTTTGCATTTTTACACATAACTTACGTTCTGAATACATCCGGACATCCAAAAATTTATGTAAGCACTATAATATTTTATTTTAGTGTTTGGCATAAGAAAAATCCATTCGTTTCGTCATTTGGATCGTTTTTCGCGCTTATGCGCATTCCGTCGTAATTAAGCGAACATCGCGTTCGTACGGCTAAACGAACCAACCTCCGGCATATTTTTGAGCATGTTTCATGTCCACAATGTTTAGGCATCATTTTAGGGCCTTAAAGTTGGCTTTACGGGCCTTAGAAGTGTCGGGAATGGCCTTAAACACGTGCAGGGGCTGAAACTGTCATTTTTGAAAGTTATATGCTGATCAGAAGGGCCATGCGGCCCGCATTAGATTTGTCTGATCCTGAAGCGGGCCGCCTCAGCCTCCCAGAACAGATAAGTTCGAACAGTCAGCAGATTCCAGCTGTTTGATCCTCACCCACACATTCTCAACTGCACATTCAGCTCATTTAGACCCATTTTTAGGCACCATAACTTTCCGACACTTGTACGGATACGATTAAGGCACGATATTCGACAAACGTTCTTAACGGTTCTCCGAATACTATAAATACCCAACCCATTCCATAGCCAAAACCACTAGAATCTGATCTAAGTGACTCTAAGTTGGAACCATTGTTTCATACCTGAGTTATTGTGATCTAGATTAGCATTCGGGGACCCTTCGTAAGTATTCTTTCGTTCTTTTATTGCTTTTCGAGTCTTTTCGAGTCTGGAAGTCAAACTTTGTTTGACTTTCTGCGTTGACCAGTTTATGGTCAATGCGAAGTTCGTTTGAACTTCGCAACGTGAGTGTAATCACGTTGGTTATAGTCCATTGGGACTATGCCTACTGATTACCACGTTGTCTAGGGTCGTAAGGGTAAGCGATCTAATAAATCGCTTATACCTTTGAACCTGACCCAGTTTGGTCGATCATTAGGATCCGACCAAATACATTAGGTGACCATAGTATATAGGGAATAACCTTCCGAGGTTATACCTTATGGTCACATCGTTTAAGTAGTTGTATGATAGGTAGTTTATATGCCTTAGGTAAATTACCAGAATACCCTTTTAATGTATAATTGGTAATTAAGCATATGTAACCTAAACTTTTGTCACATAACTGATTATGTAACATGTTTAGGCATATAACACTGTCATAGGACTAGCTAGGCGGTCCGAACGCGTTTCACGCGAACGACGCGTTAAAGTAGCATAAGCTACCTAAACGGGTCGTAATGGGTCGTAGGCTATTAGGTTAGGTTTCATTTAGTATGTAGGCTTTGTTAAACCATATGACACGAGTCTCTATACTCGTTTGGTTTACAAACCCTCATTCTATCTAAATCCTCCGATTTAGGTCCGGTTTATTAACATAGTTACCTATATTAGGTGCCGTTTGATATCCGCGATCTCTAGCATTGTTTGGTTGTTACTCAAGGACTTCTGAGCAATCTCAAGTGAGTACATAGACCCCTCTTTTACTGTTTTCCAAACGTTTTGGGGTGGAACACATGTGCCTACTTGTTACTTTCAAGCTTTCATGTTTTCACATCATATACCTGCTATGTTCGTTAGTACATTATAGTACATGATTTCATTACATTTCATGCTAGGTGTGCCCATTGTGTGCATTACTTAGTACATCGTTTTACATTACATTTCATGCTACGTATGTCTATTGTTGCATACTTAGTACAGGTCACATGCTACGTATGTCTATTGTTGCATACTTAGTACAGGTCACATGCTACGTATGTCTATTGTTGTATACGTAGTACAGGTCACATGCTACGTATGTCTATTGTTGTATATGTAGTACAGGTCACATGCTACGTATGTCTATTGTGGCATACTTAGTACAGGTCACATGCTACGTATGTCTATTGTCGCATGCTTAGTACATTTGTTATTCATCACATGCTTACATTTTGGATACATATTACATGATTTACATTAGACATGAACATTTTACTTTGATAGTTTGGTTTGAGTAAGTGATTAAGTAACGAGGCATGTGTAATATGATACAAGCATGGTGGATACGCCGCTGGTACTTCCTATATATAAGTGTTTGTATGGTATTACATATCGTAGCGTTATTTGAATCATTTCAGTTTGAGACATAGAACATTTTATACAAATAACATACTTTTCACAAGACATTGATTTATAAACAACTTATCTTATACAAACACATTTTACATGGTTATTCATTTAACCATACATTATTCACTTATTTATACATATCATCTGATCTTATCGTTTTTCAAATGATTTACAAAACAAAGCAAATAACAAGGTTCATGACTAAACATTTTCTCAAACATAAGCCATGAATCCTATTTTCACAAAACCTATGTATCTCACAGGCATTTTTATGCTGACGTACCTATTTTCACATGTGTTTTTCAGGAGCTGTTGCATAAGATGATCAAGATACACATAGGCAGACTTGGGCTTTAGTGACAATAAAAGATACAAGACTAGTTAATTATGTTGTATTTCCTTGTTTGTCAAGACATTGTAACACTTTTAATCAATAAAATGAAACTTCAATTGCCATGGATTTGAAACAATTAATTATGTTACAACACTCCCCGATGTTTCCGCCATGTTTTGTATGTTCTACGTGGTCGGGGTGTGACATTCTTGACGTTGGACCTACACTTAGGCTCCAATTCTATTGTCTGACTGCTTTCTGCAGAATTGTTGACACAATGTGTCTTACCGGTGAGTTTACTAGTATTTCTGACGCAACGCTATCATTAATGCATAAAGGAATTTTCGTAGTATAAAACGTCCATGAATTCATAAGTATAGCATGTAATCAGATAATGTTGACATTTAAGCACATAATTGCAGTCATTAAGTATTAATTAAATTGTACAGAAATTACCGGTTTTGTGCCAGTTGTCACACTAAGCAGGGATTAAAACTCTTACTTAGGGTCCTTGCTATCTTTTCTACACTTGGAATTCTTCTCCTACTGGTTGCAAGCTCCAGAAGTGAGTTATTTGAAAGTTGATGCAAATGTGAGCACACGAACTATGAACTAGAGCTCCTTATATACTAAATTACAAGCATTTGGATGACCTACAGCTGTTATGAAGGCTCCTAGGATCACCCCAGGTGTTCTAGTGGTAATATAAATCCGTTAAACAGCCCCTGGTATCGATTACAAGAGGTTAAAGTCGGTTAAAGATGATAACCCGCAGTTGTCCAAAATTTGCTGCCCAGATACAGGCTTTACGGACCGTAAGCCTGACCCTTTACGGTCTGTAACCGATATTGAAATGTATTACCCAGGTAGCTATCTTACGGACCGTAAGCCTTGGCCCTTGCGGTCCGTAAGAGGTTGATCAGAAACATGGTTTCTTTTGATCTTGACGCTTTTGATCCTTCAACTTTTATAATCATTCTTAATTATTTCCGAGAGCGTGTTTCAATACTATATGGTCTCGGATTTAGTAAAAGGTCACTCAGAGGCTTAAATTAGCATGTTGACACTTTTAGTCCCTTTGCATACAAAATCAAATGTTGTCAAGTTTAGTCCTTCGGAATAACTCTGTCACCTGGTTAGGGTTTAGGACACATGTCTTCATATGACTGGACACGTTTTTACGTGATGTTACATCCTCACCCCCTTAAAAGAAATCTTGACCCCGAGATTTACTAGAATAAGTGAGGGTACTTCTGTCGCATAGTGGACTCAACTTCCCACGTATATTCAGGGCCTTTACGGGCATCCCACTTAACTTTCACTATAGGTACGTGCTTCCTTCGGAGCTTTTTAACCTGTCGAAACTCGATCGATATAGGTCTTTCAACAAACCTTAGGCTCTCATCAATCTGTACATCTTTATGAGACATTGCTAGCGATTCATCAGCTAGACATTTCTTTAAATTACAGATGTGGAACACATTGTGAATTCCACTTAGCTCCTCAGGCAAGTTTAGCTTATAAGCTACACTGCCGACACATTCGATAATCTCGAATGGTCCAATATATCTCGGGCTCAACTTGCCCTTCTTACTAAAACCCATCACTCCTTTCCAGGGTGATACTTTTAGTAAGACTTTATCGCCCACCTCAAACTTTAGAGGTTTTCGCCTCTTAACAGCATAACTTTTCTGCCTATCCCTGGCAGCTTTTAGGCGATCACGAATTTGGACAATCTTGTCCGTTGTTTCAAGGACTATATCAGGTCCTGATAACTGAGCTTCTCCTACTTCCGCCCAACAAACAGGCGTTCTGCATTTTCTTCCATACAAAGCCTCAAAAGGCGCAGCCTGAATGCTAGTATGGTAACTATTGTTATAGGAAAAATCGATTAAAGGCAGGTGGTCATCCCAGCTACCACCCAAATCAATAACACATGCTCGAAGAATGTCTTCCAAAGTTTGAATTGTACGCTCACTTTGCCCATCGGTTTGAGGATGGTAAGCAGTACTAAAATTTAAACGAGTGCCCAAATATTGTTGGAAACTTTTCCAAAAGTGAGAGGTGTATCTAGTATCTCTATCAGAAATAATAGCCACTGGCACTCCGTGGAGGGATACAATTGTATCTACATATAATTGAGCCATCTTGTCGGAGCTATAAGTCTCCTTGATGGGTAAGAAATGTGCTGACTTAGTCAGTCGATCAACTATGACCCATATAGTATCATTTCCATGCCTTGTTGTTGGTAACTTAGTTATAAAATACATAGTTACCATCTCCCATTTCCATGTAGGAAGTTCTGGCTGTTGAAGCAGACCTGATGGCTTTTGATGTTCAGCTTTAATCTGAGCGCAAGTTAGGCACTTAGCTACATGCGTGGCAATAGATTTCTTCAAACCTATCCACTAATAATTAGCTTTCAAATCCTGATACATCTTGTCACCTCTAGGGTGAACTGAATATTTGGAGTTGTGAGCTTCCTGGAGGATTACATCTCGAAGTCCTCCATGAATGGGAACCCACTGTCACACCCCGGCCGCGTAAAACAACAAACCGCGGCGAAAACACCGGGGAGTGATGCGACAGAATTATTGTTTCAACAACCATGGTAATTAAAGTTTTGTATTATTAAGATTAATGTTTACATTGTCTTGGAATTAAACTAAAACATAACATAATAACTGTCTTTTAAGTCACTAAGGCCCAAGTCCGCCTAAGTGAAGCACAAACATCATCATGCATTAGCACCTGAAACACATGTAAAAATAGGTACGTCAGCATAAAAATGCCTGTGAGATACATAGGTTTTGTTTATGCAGGATTCATGACTTGTAATTAAAAGAAGTGTTTACAAAAAAATGTAGTCATGAACCTTGTAAAATGTTTTTCCCTTATAAATCATATAAAAATCGAATGTGAAAATCAAATGTTGATAAAAGGATAATGCATGGTTAAATGAATAACCAAGTGAAAGTGAATTTGTATAAAATATGTAATTTGTAAAACAATGTCGTGTCTTTGTATAAAATGTTTCATGACTTTGTCAAGTGGTTTAGATAACGCAACAATGTATAATACAATAAAAGCACTTATATATAGGAAGTACCAACGGCGTATCCACCATGCTTTTATCATATAACACATAGCCCCGTTACATAAGTCACTTATCAATAACCAACCAAAATGTCTTGTTCAATGTCAAAATGTTTATGTGTAAACCATGTTCAATGTCATGTGTAAACTGTATCATGTATAACCAAATGTAATGCATAGCAAGTAGAAAGTATCTACTCAAACTATGTGATAATGTCAATGTGAAAACAAATGTCATGTACGGTGAATAAAAGAATTTACTCAACCCCGTAGTATAATGTACAAAACAATGTTTTTGAATAAACCTAAGTTTAAATCAAATGTTATGTTTTGCAGAAAAACAATGCTTTATGATTACAAACATTTATGCAGTAATGTTAATCGCATACATTCAAGCCTTGCGACTGTGGTGACAAACCTTTAAACAAATTAAAGGTTTATCTAAGTTATGTATATCGGATTCTGTCATCCCCAACTTTCAAACCTAGGAAGTCGGAAATGGGATTTGCCAAGTCCTATGGTACCATTACATACTACCGAGCGGCGTAGCTAATGTTAATGAATGTATTATTGTCCCGATTAAACACACCAAATGTCATAACCAATGTAGCATGTGAAAACCATGTACTAGGTATGCTAAGTAAACATACATAGTAGAAATGTTCATGTAAAACAATGTGCTAGCATGCTCAGTAAACATACATAGCAGAAATGTCATGTAAAACAATGTGTCCATATGCTGAATAAACATATGCAACAAAGGTGTTTTATGAAATCAATGTGCTAGCATGCTAAGTCAACATACATAGCAAAACATAGTTGAAATCATGTACTATATGTGTACTAGATGAAACTAGCATGTTTATGTCATAAAAGCAATGAAAATACGAAAGTAACAAGTATGCACATGTGTATCACCCCAAAGTATTTGAAAGCGGTAAAAGAGGGGAACTATGTACTCACTTGGGATTGCTTATTAGTCTTGAGAATAAGACCAATTTAAGCTCCAAGGATCACGGAATCAACAAAGCACCTAATATAGGTAACTATGTTAATAATCGGATCCTAAATCAGGAGATAGGATAGAATGGTGTTCTATAAATCAAATGAGTACTTGAACTCATATGGTATGATTTAATAGAGCTAACATTCTGATTTGAAAGTCTACTTAAGTGCTTTTGACCCGTTTCGACCCATTATGGTAGTATAAGCTACTATGATGCGTCGTTTGCGTAAAACTATGGTAGGATGGTTATCTATGTGCCATGTCAAGTCTTACATGCCCAAATATGCCTAAACATGTTACTAAAGCATATTATATGTCAAAAATATGTTCACATAGGAAAAATACGGATTTATGCTTCAAAAGGGCATTTTGGTCATTTCCTATGGGCATATAAGCTAACTAACAAATAACTAACCAATCCTATGTGATCATATGGTATAACCTCAGAGGTTATTCTCTATGCAACTATGATCACTAAACATGCTTGGTCTGATCCTAATGATCGACCAAACGGGTAGGTTCGAAAGTCTAAGCGGTTGTTTAGACTGCTTAACTTACGACCCTAAATAAGCACTAAACTAGTAGTGACGAGTTAAACACGTGAAAACATGTTTAACTAATTTAGAAAACTGATTTGGTATCAAAACAAAGTGTTTTGATACCTAAAAGTAGTTCCGTTGCAAAATGCGTGCTAAAACGCATTTTGACCGAAACTTTGACTCGTCACTACACCTAGTTAACGTGGTAATCAGTAGGTATAATCGCTAAGGATTATAACCATCGTGATTACAATCACGTTGCAAAGTTTAAACGAACTTTGCGTTGACCATTGACTGGTCAAAGCTGAAAGTCAAACAATGTTTGACTTTTATGCTAGGAAAGCGATAAAAGAACGAAGGAAGCTTACAAAGGGTCCTTTCTAGGGAGAACTTGATCTTATAATTCTCAGGTATGAAGTTTATAAACCTCAACTTAGAGAATTTAGATCAAGGGTGAATGAAATGGATGAATGGCTTGGCTATTTATACTTGTTGGAGGTTCATAGGATCAATTCATGTGTTTGTGTGGCCAACAAGCATTAGATCACAGCCATACAAGTGTTAGAGGCCAGCTAATTTGCTTGGGGAGGTGCTAACTTGGCAACCACACAAAGAAATTGCAAGAATGGCCCCTGAATTATCAATCTGATGCTGAAAATAAGGTTTCTGTTCAGATGTGATGGTGGCGTGGTGCAACCACAAGGCCATATGGCCGTCGCGCGACGCCAGGGCAATGGCAGGAAGTTTCAAAGTTTGGCAGAAATGGTCCCTGCACGTGTTTAAACTTGTTTTCGATGTTTTTAACCTACGTTAAGCCATTTTTAAGGCTCTACAAGGTCGTGAAAGTGTAGGGGAGCTGAAATATGCTCGGAAATATCACGGATGTCGGTTCGTTTGGTCGTACGGTCACGTTGTTCGGTTAATTACGACGAAACTCGAACGGACGTGAAAACGATCCAAATTTAGCGACGAATGGTATTTTTGCATGCCGATCACTAAAATAAAAATATTTTAGTGTGTACAAAAATTTTGGATGTCCAGATGTGGTCAGAACGTAAGATATGCGCGTAAATGCAAACTTACATCGTTTTTGACACTTTTAGTCCCTGTAAGATCAAATAAGCATATTTTCGCACACCGAACCACTCAAAGCTTATTTCTAAGTTATGTTTGGGTTATATATGGTATGTTTAGCTTATGATCAAATTCCGGACTATGTGTTGCCTTACGAAACGGCAGACTTTTGCAGTTTGACGCAAATAGTCCCTGCGAGCGAATAAACATGTTTTTGCCATACCAAACCCTTCAAAACTTATTTCTAAGTTATGTAAAGGTTATTTAAGGTATGTTAAGCTTATGTTTCTATTCCGGAGTGTTTTTCGTGTTAAACTGATTACGTTTACGCATCAGTTTGCGTATAACTTCCCAGAAAGCAATATAGAGTTTAAAATCGATCAAAAATCAAAATGAGCAAAATGTCAAACATAAATAACAAACATTGGGATCAAAACACATTGTTTTATTAATATTGGATTGCTCAGAGTTTGTAAAATGATTACACAAGCACAGTTGTCACAGTCTCCCCTACTTTAGGAAATTTCGTCCCGAAATTTATTTAGAGGAAAGTTGTGAGAAAAGATGCGGATACTTCACTTTCATCTGATCTTCATGTTCCCAAGTAAATTCTGGGCCACATTTAGATTCCCAGCGAACTTTGACAATAGGTATGCGCTTGTGTTTAAGCCTTTTGACTTCACGGTCCATGATTTCCACCGGTTTCTCAACGAAGTGCATCGTGTTATCAACACGAATTTCATCAAGTGGTATGTGGAGGTTTTCATCAGCTAAACACTTTTTGAGATTGGACACGTGGAATGTTGGATGAACATTTCCAAGTTCAGGAGGTAGCTTAAGTCTGTAGGCTACTTTTCTGATTCTTTCAAAGATCTTGAATGGTCCAACATAGCCTGGTGCAAGTTTTTCTTTCTTTCTAAATCTAATCACACCTTTCCAAGGGGATACCTTGAGTAGGACGTGATCACCAACTTGGAATTCTAAGGGCTTGCGTCGTCGATCCGCATAAAGCTTTTGACGGCTTCTAGCTGTCTGAAGGTTATCACGAATCTTCTTGACCTTATCTGTAGTCTCTAGAATGAGTTCAGGTCCAGTAAGTTGAGCTTCACCTATCTCATTCCAGCAGACCGGTGAATGACATTTTCGACCGTATAAAGCTTCGAAAGGAGCCATGTTGATGCTAGAGTGATAACTATTGTTGTAGGAGAATTTAATCAACGGTAGATGCGAATCCCAACTACCACCAAAATCAATCACACAAGCTCTAAGCATATCCTCCAGTGTTTGGATTGTTCTCTCAGACTGACCATCCGTCTGCGGATGATATGCTGTGCTCAATTTAACTTGGTTTCCCATGGCAGATTGCATGGTTCTCCAAAAGCGAGACGTGAATCAAGGTCTATGTCAGATATGAAGTTCAAAGGAACACCATGTCAAGATACAATCTCATCAACATATATCTTAGCAAGCTTGTCAGCAGATAGATCCTCACGGATCGGCAAGAAATGTGCTGACTTTGTAAGACGATCAACAACAACCCAAATGGCGTCATGACCTCTTTTAGTGCGCGGCTGCTTGGTAATGAGATACGTAGAAATGTTTTCCCATTTCCAAACTGGTATCTCTGTGTCACACCCCGACCACGTAAAACAACAAAACGTGGCGGAAACGTCGGGGAGTGTTGTAAAAGAATCATTGTTTTACAACCATGGATTAAACATGTTCGTTTTATTTAATTAAATGTATTACATTACATTGGAATTAGAAACAAAACATGAACAAATAAACTTTTATTGTTATTAAGTCGCTAAGGCCTCGTCCGTTCCTATGTGAGCATGCATCAATATCATCATCAAATATTATCAACTATGGTACCTGAAACACATGTGAAAATACGTCAGCATAAAAATGCCGGCGAGTACATAGGTTTTATGTGAGTGTCAGATTCATGGCTCGTTTTACATGTGGCAATACTTATTTAAAAAAAAACCTTATTTTAAAAAGTACAGTATTGCGACATAATTAACGAACTCAAATCAAGTTGGATATGATTTATAAAATCTCATAGCCATGATTCTCAACTCCAAAACATTTTTGTTTTATTAAATCAAATTGTAAAACATCTCGTAGAAACTCGTTAATAAGACTCGTATGGTTTATATTATTCAGAAAATATAATTGTGTGACATTGTTTCAAAATCATTTACCCAAGTGATCTAGATAACACAACGATATATAATGTGTTAAAAGCACTTATATATAGGAAGTACCAGCGGCGTATCCACCATGCTTTTAACACATTACACCCACCCCGTTACCTAATCACTTCCCTAACCCAATGGCTCAAACAATTACAAATGGTTCACATAAATCAAATGGTTACAAACGATTCACATACATCCAATGATTTCAAATGGTTCAAAACGTAAAACAATTGTGCTAGCGTGTTAAGTGAACATACATAGCAAGACATAATGAAATCATGTACTAATAGTGTACTAATGAACATAGCAAGTATATGATATGAAAACATGGAAAGCATGAAAATAACAAGTAGGCACATGTGTTTCACCCCAAAAAGTTTGGAAAACAGTAAAAGAGGGGTCTATGTACTCACTTGAGGATGCTTAGAAGTCTTGAATAACAACCAAGCAAAGCTAGAGGGATCACGGAAATCAAACGGCACCTAATATATGTAACTACATTAATAACCGGACCTAACTCGGAAGATTGGATAGTATGAGGTTTCGTAAACCAAATGAGTGTAGGGACTCATGTAATATGGTTTAACAAAGCCTACATTCTAAAATGAAACCTAACCTAAGTGCTTACGACCCATTACGACTCGTTAAGGTAGCTTACGCCACTTTAACGCGTCGTTCGCGTAAAATGCGTTCGAACCGCCTAACTAGTCCTATGATAAGTAAAATATGCCTTAACATGTCTAATATTGTTGCCAAATCAGTTTAGATATCAAAAAATATGTTACATATGCTTAAAATGAATTTTGGCGTAAAAAGGGCATTTTGGTCATTTACCTAAGGCATATAAACTACCTATCATACAACTACTTAAACGACGTGACCATAAGGTATAACCTCGGAAGGTTATTCCCTATGAAACTATGGTCACCTAATGTGTTTGGTCGGATCCTAAAGATCGACCAAACGGGTCGGGTTCGAAAGTATAAGCGGTTGTTTAGACCGCTTACCTTACGACCCTACATAAGCACTAAACCTAAAGTGACGAGCTAAACATGTTAAAACATGCTTACCAAGGTTTGAAAACAGGTTTGGCATTAAAACAAACGGTTTTGATACCTAAAAGTAGTTTGGTTACAAAATACGCAAGAATGCGCTTTTTGGCCGAAACTACGACTCGCCACTATGCCTAGATAACGTGGTAATCAGTAGGTATAGTCACAAGAGACTAAAACCATCGTGATTACGCTCACATTATGAAGTTCAAATGAACTTCATATTGACCATAAACTGGTCAAAGCAGAAAGTCAAACACAGTTTGACTTTCACGCAAAAAAGAACGAAAGAGGACTTACAAAAGGTCCAAGAACAGAAGTTTGACCCGATTATTCTCAGGTATGAAGTGAAAGCACTTCAACTTAGAGAGCAATCAGATCAAGGTGTGAAGAATGAAAATGAGGAAGGTGGGTATTTATAGTTTTTGCACAACCGTTAAGATCGTTCATCGTAAAACGAGCTTCGATCTCATCCGTACACATGTGCCCATGGTTTTGTGAAACCATGGGAGCCCCTAGTTTCATTAAAACCATGTGAAAATGAGGGGAACAGCTGGAGCAAGCTGGAATTTAGATTTTTCATTTTGGTCACTTCCTAAGATAACTATGGCAGATTGTCAATTTTGGTCCCTGAATGTGCAAAACATGGTTTTTGATGCATTTTTGACACATTTAAACCCCGTTAATCCCATTTCAAGGCTATAAAATGAAGTTAAAGTATAGGGAACATGAAAAATGCTCAAAAATATCTTGGATGTCGGTTTGTTTGGTCGTACGGTTGCGTTGTTTGGTTAATTATGACGAAACACGAACGAATGCGAAAAACGATCCAAATTACGCGACGAATGGAATTTTATCATGCCAATCACTAAAATAAAATATTTTATTGATTACATAAAGTTTTGGATGTCCGTATGTATTCAGAACGTAGATATGCGCGAAAATGCAAACTTATGCACTTTTTGATGCTTTTAGTCCCTGAATGACCAAAAAGTTTATTTTAGCACACCGAACCCCTCAAAGACTATTTCTAAGCTATTTAAAGGATATTTAGGGTATGTTTAACTTATGGTCATGTTCAGGAATGTTCGTTACAGTACAAATCGGCATACTTTCGCATTTTGTCGAAATTAGTCCCTGTAAGCGAATAAACTTGATTTCGCCACACCAAACCCTCCAAAACTTATTTCTAAGTTATGTAAAGGTTATTTAAGGTATGTTAAGCCTATTTCACTATTCTGGAGTGTTCGTTGCATTAAACTGGTTATATTTACGCATCAGCGCGCGTATAACCTTCCAGAAAGCGATTTAAAGCTTGAAATCGAACAAGAATTGATATGTGCAAAAGATACACATATTTATACAAATCCCAACTATGAAATACAATATTTCATTGGTTTGGTATTTGTTTGATGGTCGCAGAGGCACAAGTGTCACACTCTGGTTGCTCCAATAATCCAGAGGGATGTTGATGTTCTGCCTTAACCTTAAGACAAGTAAGGCATTTGGAAACAAATAAGGCAATGTCTTTCTTCATACCCGGCCACCAATACTGGGTTTGAAGATCCTTATACATTTTATCTGCACCAGGATGAATAGAATAACGAGACTTGTGTCTTCATCTATTAGCAAGGTGCAAAGATTGTTTATACTTGGGACCCACAAACGGCATATGAAATAGAATATCCCAAAGTCTCTTAGTTCAAGCTTAGGCTTAATGTGACATGGTAATTCTTTACCCATCAAGCCTTGTGTAACACAAGTATGTTGAGCCTGAGAAATCCGGGTTTGAATATCAGATCGAACTTGAACACAATGAAGCTTGACACATTCCTTACGACTCAACGCATCAGCCACGACATTCGCCTTACCAGGATGGTAGCGAATTTCGCAATTGTAGTCGTTTAGGAGTTCAACCCAACGTCGTTTCCTATGTTTAGTTCTTTCCGATTGAAGATATGCTGGAGACTTTTGTGGTCAGTAAACACTACACACTTTGTACCATAAAGGTAGTGTCTCCAGATTTTGAGAGCAAATACTACAGCACCAAGCTCAAGATCATGAGTGGTGTAGTTCTTCTCGTGCACCTTCAGCTGTCTTGATGCATAATCTATGACTTTGTTTCTTTGCATAAGAACGCAGCCAAGGCCTAAATTGGATGCATCACAATACACGACAAAGTCGTCATTGCCCTCGGGTAAAGTTAGAATAGGTGTATCACAGAGTTTCTGTTTCAAGGTCTGGAAAGCTTCTTCCTGTTTGGATCCCCACTCGAAAGGTTTATTCTTCTGAGTTAAAGCAGTGAGAGGAACCGCAATCTTGGAGAAATTTTCAATGAAACGGCGGTAATAACCCGCTAGACCAAGAAATGAACGAACCTCGGTAGGAGTAATAGGTGTATCCCAATCCTTAATCGCGCTGATTTTGTCGGGATCTACATGAATACCTTGTTTGTTGACGATGTGCCCCAAAAATTTAACTTCCTTAAGCCAGAATTCGCACTTGGAGAATTTGGCAAAAAACTGTTCTTTCTTTAGGAGCTCCATGGTAAGACGGAGATGCTGCTCATGATCAGATCGAGTTTTAGAATAGATCAGAATGTCATCAAGGAATACAATGATGAACTTGTCCAAATAAGGCTTACAAACCCTATTCATCAAGTCCATGAAAACAGCAGGAGCATTTGTTAGACCGAAAGGCATAACAGTGAACTCATAATGACCATATCGCGTACGAAAAGCTGTCTTGGGGATATCTTCTACGAGAACTCGAAGTTGATGATACCTAGAACGTAGATCAATCTTTGAAAAGCAAGTAGCACCCTGTAGCTGATCAAAGAGATCATCAATGCGAGGTAGGGGATATCGATTCTTGATGGTAAGCTTGTTAAGCTCATGATAATCGATACACATCCTAAAAGATCCATCTTTCTTTTTCAGAAATAGGACATGAGCGCCCCAAGGGGAAAAGCTCGGACGGATGAATCCTTTGTCAGATAGCTCCTGAAGCTGCTTAGACAATTCTTGCATCTCAGATGGTGCAAGACGATAAGGTGACTTAGCAACAGGATTTGCACCAGGTACGAGATCGATACGAAACTCAACTTGGCGTACAAGGGGTAAACCAGGTAATTCTTCAGGAAATACCTCAGGATAATCCCAAACAACTACCCTTGCCTTTCTCCTCTACAACATGTGCCAAGAAGGCGACATATTTCTTTCATAGGTATTTCTGGGCTTGGGTACAAGTCATGAGTTTAAGGCTATTAGCAGGTTTCTCCCCACGAACTTCTAAGATCTCACCAGTCGAAAGCGGTATACAGACCAACTTCTCAAAACATACCACCTCAGCATGGTACTTGGATAACTAATCCATTCCTACTATTACATCGAAGCTCCCGAGTTGCATCGGTGTGAGGTCAATAGGAAAAGATGGTTATTAAGGTTCAACTGGCAATTTTGAAGAACATAGTTGAGTACAACAGGTTCACCACTAGCTACTTCTACTGTCAAGGGCTTTCCTAGTTTTGTTCTAGTCATCGAAAGCAAAGGCTCAAAAGCTAAGGACACAAAACTCTTATCGACACCCGAATCAAATAGAATAGAAGCAGGTTGGTTGTTAACAAAGAACGTACCATTCACCACTTCGTTATCGGTGCGAGCCTCATTAGCATTCAAATTGAAAGCTCTACCACGAGCCAGTGCTTGATTCACATTTGCCAATCTCGGGCAGTTGTTCCTGTAGTGGGTCAGATCCCCACAATTGAAACATGAACCAGGTGGATAGTGAGGTCGTGCAAGATTCTGGGCAGGGTTTTGTGCTGCTTGGTTTTGGACTGCCTGAATTTGGTTAGGAGCAAAACGGCAGGTGTTACAAGATGACCAGATTTGCCATAATTTGTGCAGATGCGGCATTGCACTTGTAGCTGGTGATGGCTGTTACATCTGTTGCACATAGGTGCATTCCCAGCATACTGCCTCTTGACAGCAGGTTGTGCAGGCTGATTAGGAGCAGCCTGATTTGCCTGAGTGGTAACAGCGAAGTTCTTGGAAGCCTTACGCTTCCTAGATTTCTTGGAAGACTCAACAGCCTTCTTGCCTGTTGATGCACAAGAATGTCTGTTGACTTCATCTTCATCAAGTCTTAAATCAAGAAAGTGAAGAAAGTCAAGATTAGGGTTTTTAATGTTAATTTCGCTTGAATGAACATTAGTTATATGTGATTTCGCTTCAAGGTCTAGGTGATTTCGCTTATACTTACACATGGGATTTCGCTTATGTGGTCATGACATAAAAGCGAAATCAGTTACATGTGATTTCGCTTATATGGCATGCCGTTGGAGCGAAATCAGCCATACTATAAATACCTTACATGTGATCTCATTAGATAACCATTGGAGCGAGACCTGTTCATGTGCTAGGTAACCGAACTCTGTCAAAATTGTATCAGAAAGCATTAATAAAGAAGAAATTGAAAGGAACAGTTGTTGTTACGTTACGTATTCTGATTCCGCCTTTATACGTGATGATGAACTTTCTCAACTGATCGTTTAGGGTCACGACACGGTCCAACAAGTGGTATCAGAGCTTCAGGACGAGGAGTTCATACTACATCAGCTGATTCGACACTATTCTCATCTTTCTACTCAATTTCTCTTTTAATTTTCCGATTTGAACAAGTTCCTACGGACAAAATGAGTTGAATCTCAAGTATATTGAGCGAAACTGTCTTTTAAACAATCTGTAATAATATCAGACTTTAAAACAAAGTAAAACTCAATCAATTTTAAGAAAATTCAATCGGTTCACGAACAGAAACTTCATTTTCAGATCTGGAACGAATTTGCGGTCAAATTTGAACTTTAAACATGTCATTGTGATCGGAATTAAGTGTAGTACAACCCTTGAAAGTTTCAGATTGAAATTCAGCGTAAAAATGAGTAAAATTGTGATTCCGCTTTTGTGAACATCGAGTGTTAAAAGTGATTTCGCTTATCCGGACACTACTGATTTCGCTCATCCGGACAAGTAGTGATTTCGCTCATACGAACATAGTGATTTCGCTCATAAGGACAGTCTTCTGATTTCGCTTATTCAGACATTGTGATTTCGCTCAAAGGGACATTCTGATTTCGCTTATAAGGACAAAAGTGATTTCGATTTTGTGTCACATCGACTGATTTCGCTTATCAGTCATATTGAGTGATTTCGCTTTTGTGGATTTTGACTGATTTTGCTTTTGTGGTTATTAAAGCTGATTTCACTTATTTGTTACGGTTGGTCAAAATTTCGGAAATTTTTCTAACTGATAGATTGTTTGTTTGTTTGCTTCTAGGTAATTGAAGATGTCAAACAACGGTGAAGAGTTCTACAATACTTTCTACAACGCGTTCAATTCCGAAACATCTGATAGAAGATCTGAGATGAAAGAATATTCAAAAGAGATTTCGGAGAATTTGAAGTTTGAGAACATGTACGGAAGCCAACAGAAGCCACCAAAGCTAATGAAAGTTGAAGATTATAATTGGTGGAAAAACAGATTTGAGGGTTGGGTAAAAGCTTTCGCTCCTGAAAGTTGGTTAAAACTGACAAATGGATACACTGAACCAGTAAAAGAGGGAGGAGAGTTAATAGAAGCAAAAGATTTCACAGACATAGATACAAAAAATTTTTGTAGCTGAATATAAAATGATCACATTAATCAAACAGTCAGTGAGAGAGGATATTATTTCATTGCTTGAACAAGAAAAGACTTCAAAGAGTTTGTGGGAAGCGTTAGAGAGAAAATGTGTAGGAAGTAATGAAATTGTTAAAAGCAAAAAGAAATTGTTGCGTAAAGAGTTTGATTTATTCAATTGTATGAAAAATGAGTCTGTTTGTAAAATGATTGAGAGATTCGGACATCTGAAAATGGAGCTGATCAGACACAAAATCTTACCTTCTGAAGAGGAGCTGGTGGATAAATTGTTTGATTCATTGCCAAATGATCAAGAGTGGCAATACTTCGCTCTAATGTTGAAAAATACAATCAAGCCTAAAGATTTAAAAGTGGATTTGCTGATTGAAAGGCTTGAAAGTCATGAGTTGGAGATAAAGAGATCTAAAGTCAACAATCCAGCTTATCAGTAGAATGTAGAGCTTTACTACAGAGGAAATGTACCACAGGCTGGGTCTCCAAGAACAGCATTTTCTGCAGAAAGTTCAAGTTCAGTGAACAATGAAAGTCTTCACAGTGGTTTTCACAGTGGATCTTCTTCAACAACTTCTGATCAATCTGCTTCTAAGAATTTGTTTCAGTGTAATATCGCGGTGGATCTGAAGAATGGGCAAAATTTCAGCGAAGAGTCGGCAAAACAACAGATGGTTTTCTTGGCATCTGTACTTGAATCGTATGAAAGCCTCGTTGCAGGGAAGATTGGCAACACCAACTTGACGAAAGAAGATTATGATCAATTAGACCCCGAGGAGATGGAACTTATGGATATAAGATGGTGCATGGCCAGTGCAGTTCGTCGGGCACAGCGGTTCATGGAGATCACGGGGAGAAAGTCAATTGGTGGACCATCTACCAAACTGGGATTTGATAAATCTAAGGTGACATGTTTCAAATGCAAACAAAGAGGTCATTTTAAGCGCGAGTGCAGAAATGCGTATGCTAATGATGATTCTGCAAACCCGTTCAACGAAGATTATTACAAGAAAGCGATTTACCATCAGAACAAGTCTGAGCCACCAAGATTGAAACAGCCTGAAGAAAAATCAAGGGCTCTTGCAGTTATATATGACGATGAAGGTTACGACTGGAGTCAAGTTTGCCCTGAAGAAGATGCAGTTGGATATGCATTTGTAGCTAATGCTGATCCTGATAGATATTGGAAAGCAGATTATGCAAGATGGGAAATTGGAAAATTAAACGAACCATTCAAAGAAGCCCAGAGAGCAAAAAGATGGAATGAAGAGTTGGAATGTTATATGGATCCACGAGGTAATCCAGTTGTTGACCCATCAAAGGTGGATTTCGAAGCTGTAATAAATTTGGTCCCGAGGCAGGCTACTTTCAATACACGAAGGTTATCTGATAAAGCATATTTGCCTGATTTGGAGAAGAAAATTAGAGAGGTTTGTGAAGCAAGTCTACCGAAGGTGGTAGAGATGAAAAAGAGAAAAGAAGAAGAATTGAAGAAGATGATTGAAGAAGTAAAGGCTGTTGTGAAGATTGCTGCTGAAGAAGATCAGAAAGCTGAAAACGAACAGAAGATAGAAGAAGCACAGAAAGAAGAAAAAGTGGAGAACAAAGAGCAAGATCAGAAAGCTGAGACAGAAGAACTGGTGCTGAATGCTACTGAGGTTAGAAAATCTTCTGATTTATTGAATGTTGAATTGGTTGATGAAAAAGAAAACAAATGCGGGAATTGCATAGAAATGTGCAAAGCCTGTATTGAAAAAGATGAATTGATAAAAACAAAAGATAATGAATTAAGCAAACTTGAAAATGGTTTCATAATAAAATGTAAAGATATGATTGAAAAAGAAGAAATTTTGAAACTAAAAGTTGAAAAATTGACACAGAAATGTCAAGGTCTTGAAAAGGATAATAATGTTTATAGACAACTGTGTTCTACAAAATGTGTCGATTGTGTTGAAAAAGAATCTAAATTTCAAGATTTACAAAAACAGTATGATTCTTTAAAGTGGTCGAGTCAGAGAGTACAAGAAGCTTATGATACTTTGAAAAGCCAAGTCAAAAGTTTTGATCAAAGATTGTCAGAAACTTTAGTCACTAAAGAAATGTATGAAAGAAAGTTTAAAGAAAAGCAAATTGAATTAAACAAATGTGTTGATGAAATTGAAAATCTTAAACAAGTCTTGGCTGAAAAAAGAAAAAGTTGTTACCAAACTTCAAAGTTATCATAACTCTTCGTACATTCTCGAACGCATTTTCAACATCACACCAGATGACAAAGATACTGAAAATTGCAAAAAGGGTATTGGTTCAGAATTTCATCAGGTACCACCACCATTGAGAAACAATTATACTTTTTATGATGAGGAAAAGGTGGCAAAGGGTTTGAACATAGCTGACCAGTTACCTGAAAGTATCGATGTGACTTACTCCAAATCTGATGATGCTAATGATTCAGAGGTGGTAAGTAAGGTTGTTGAAAGCGTTTTGAAAGATGAGTCTACAAAAGGTAAGTCTGAATCACAGGATGAAAATGAAGGATATCTTTATGATGGTTATCTGAAAAACACAAAATCTGAGAAAAATTTGAATGATGATTCAAAAGGATTGGTTTATACCATGATTGGATCAGACAAATTATTCTTAGATGTTGTATTCCCGATCCAGAATGTGGTTTCAGAGAAGGTCGATAAAGTTTTTAAAATGGTTGAGATTGAGAAGTCTGAGATTCCAAAGTTTGCTGGTAAAGGTCATAAATTTTTTTTATAATAAACCTGGTTTTAAGAAGAAAAACATGAAGGCTGGTTTGGGTTATAAAAAGAAACGGAATTGGAATCAAAGTAAAAAAACCAAATTTGCAACAAAAGATGAATTTTGTTCAAGGGAAAAGCTTGAAAGAAGAGGAAAAACTCAAATTTGGACAATAGTCTAATGAGGAGTTTGATGCTATGAAAAAGAAACAACAACAGGCCAAGGATGTTTCAAAGAAAGTGTGTTTTAAATGTGATCAGATTGGACATGTTGCACGAAAGTGTCCAAATCCAAAGCCTGTTGATGTTGAAAAACAGAAATCTGAGGCTGTGAAACCGAGGTTAACCAGATTTGATTCGAAACAAACTTGGAGGTACAATATAAACAAGTTTGCTTCAAATCAAAATTGGAAATCAAATCCGAACAGGTTCGATTCAAGACAGACCTGGAATTCTCACACACCCAGATTCAGAACAACACAGAGTTGGAAAATATCTGTTGATATGACAAAACCTCAAGAGTTTTGGAAACCTAAAAATGTTGTTCAAGATCAAAAGGTTCAAAAAGAGACAAATTTTTACAAAAGAGGTACTCCGGAAGGTCAAATGTGGAGTGCTAAGAAACAAGTGACGATGGTAAAAGATGAAAAAGTTGAAATCAAACTTGAAAACGTTTTAAGTGACAAAGAGTTTCCAAAATTGAATGAAAATTATTGTGTTGAAATGCCTAAGGTCCAACAGACGTGGGCTAAATTGTTCAAATGATTGATAAAGTTTGAATGTGCAGGTGCTCATCGAAGCTGAAGATTGTGAGAAGGGTAGTTGGAGCAGCCTGGCACAGGAAGAGGTTGCTGAACCCTGGTTTGGTTAAACAGGGAGTTTCACGTTTTCTGTATATAAATAAACAATATTTTCAAAATCCTAAAAATTGAAAAATTAAAAACCAAAAATATGTTTTTAGTTTGTTAAAATTTGAAAAAAACCAAAAATATATGTTGATTTTAATTTTGTTTGAATGTATGTTGATTGAATACGCCGAAACCCTCACGGCTGAACAAACATGATTATTTTCATCAGATTGAAAAACGGTTTTCAAACTGTTAAGATCAATGGGTTGTAAATCATGGGGGTACATTATATTTTCTGCAAAACAGAGCATGAGAAGCAGAAAATGGATGGCGAGACAAAGCTATCAGTGTTGGTTGTCAAATTTTCTTTAAATGGTTTTGCATTTTAGGGGGAGAAAAAATGTTGTTAGAAAATACAAAAACATTTGAAAATTTGAAAAAGTAAAAAACATGATAAAATTCAAAAAATGAGTTTTTGCATAAAAAGAGGAAATGATAGTACATCAGTAGACAGTTACAGTACGCTAAAGAATTGGAAAGTTTAAATGTGTTAAACGATCTCACTGTGGATGTGTCAGTAGATTTTTATACATTTAGTAAACTTTTTCGGGATATAAACCTAAATTCAAACTTACTTATTTCGTGGGGAACACTACTTGGATAAATAGGTAACCCCTGAAATCTCGTTTGAAAGGTCTCATAATCTGATATACTAGGTCTTTATACTTAATGATGTCTGGGGTATTATTCCGGGACTTCTGCTGAACGGTAGTTCTGACCTAGTCCTCGAATAATACTTTCCGCAAATGCTTGAAACATAGCATCACCCTCAGCATATATGATAAGACAATAAAATTGCTTAGCAATGCTGTTGAAAAAAAAAAGATCCTCTAAAGGGGACACACCTACAAGTTGAGTCATGATCTCTCTGCTGAACGGTAGTTCTGACCTGAGCTCTCATGATTCTTCATAATTTATTAACCCCTTACAGATATCATTTGTGTTATAATTACCTGTAAGACTGAATATTGGGATCTGGATACGGGAGTATATTCAAGAGGTGGGACACATGAATGGGTTTAAGTTCTTAAAATACATAATTCGTATCCTGAATCAGTTGAAATTTGTATGAAAATTTAAGTGGACAAGTATATCGACAATCTAAGTGAATTGTTTAATTTTTAAAGTGAAATTTAAGCTCAACGGTACTTGTGACTTGTCATAAACTGATATGATCCTCTGACGCATACTCAAAACAAAAATATTGTTTGTAAATATGTTTGTACATATTTCGTTATTGCTTTATATTTTCAGAAAATACAAAAAGATTTTGATTTCTGCTTTATTTTCGACAACTGATGTCTGAGTGCTGAGTTTCAAAATCTAAGTAAGTTGATCGTGTTTCTGAAAATAAAACAAGTTCATTAATTTGAAACTTGAAGTTTTAAAATCAAAATTCAAAAACAGTTTGTGATATCTCCAAGGTCATTAAGTTGGACTTGGATGATTAACTGTGGGGGAGTTGGATGTTTATATTGTTATAAAGCTAGTTTCCGATACGATTCGATGAAACTGCCAAATTCATGAGAAGTGATTTTGAGGAGATTGAATTGTCAGATTACGATATCTGGAAGATTAAAATGTTGTTACTTATTGTTGTATGAGTGATTGCAGGAAAAGTCCAGACTACGATCCCGAGAGCAGAGTCTAAGGGGGAGTCTGAAGACAAGCTGGAAAGCTAGGTGTCGATCCCTAAAAGCATGGAAGTTTGATGAAAGGGGGAGCCTGTTAATGATAAAGTTGTTGTTGATAGAACCAGTGATGATATCCTGGTGTAAGAGTCAAAGTGTGAAGCTGATCAAGAGAGTGATGGATGCTTACAATGTTAAAATTTGATTGAGAAAGTAAAATGACTAAGACTGAAGTTTCAGGAGCTGAAGACTACGTCAACATCCAAGGGGGAGTCTGTTGATGCAGAAGAATGTCTGTTGACTTCATCTTCATCAAGTCTTAAATCAAGAAAGTCAAGAAAGTCAAGATTAGGGTTTTTAATGTTAATTTCGCTTGAATGAACATTAGTTATAGGTGATTTCGCTTCAAGGTCTAGGTGATTTCGCTTATACTTACACATGGGATTTCGCTTATATGGCATGCCGTTGGAGCGAAATCAGCCATACTATAAATACCTTACATGTGATCTTATTAGATAACCATTGGAGCGAGACCTGTTCATGTGCTAGGTAACCGAACTCTGTCAAAATTGTATCAGAAAGCATTAATAAAGAAGAAATTGAAAGGAACAGCTGTTGTTACGTTACGTATTCTGATTCCACCTTTATACGTGATGATGAACTTTCTCAACTGATCGTTTAGGGTCACGACACGGTCCAACATTGCCCTTTTTCTCCTGGGTGCTATCAGGCTGTTTCTGCTTCTTGTCTCCTTTTCTGTGGAGTTTACGCTTCTTGACTTGAGATTCAGTAAGGGTTGCAGCTAGCTCAATGGCCTATCGGACGGTAGTGGGGTTGCTGCCAGTGACGATATCCTGGACAGGATCTGGCAAACCGTCTATGTACTTTTCAATAGCCTTATCCAAAGGCGTGACCATTGTAGGACAGAGCAACCTTAACTCCTCATATCTGTCTGTGTAAGCTCGGTGTTCACCACTGTCTTTCTTCAAGTCATGGAACTCATTTTCAAGTGCCCTCTGCTCGTGACGAGGACAAAATTCTCTCATCATGAGAGCTCTAAGTTCCTCCCATGTCTGACCCAAAGCAACATCAGCACCTCTATCTCTCATTACCCATTCCACCAGGTAAGAGCCCTCTTTTGGAATACACTCGAAGCAAACTCGACCTTACGGTTGTTCGGACACTGAACATGGCGAAAGGTGCTCTCAAGACTCTCAAACCACTATAGGAGCCCAGTTGCTCCTTCAGAACCACTAAACTTGAGCGGTTTAGCCGAGTTAAAACTTTTGAAACTGCACGGAGCAGGTGCATTATTGTTATTGTTGGCTTGGTTTATTTGAGTTATGAGATTCGGTAGTATAGCAGCCATCTGCTGTGCTATAATAGCTTCCAGTTCGGCATCAGGTTGTTGAACGTTACGTCGAGGATGCATTCTAAAAGAGGAAACATGAGAGAAAACGAGTGAGATGATGTGATGAAAGAAAATGGGATATCAATAAAATCGACAAAATGCAAGGATGGTGGTCACTTGTTTATTACCTCGTAACAAACAGGCGACACACAGTGACAAATCAAAGTAAATGGGTCATAATAATGTATCACCGAAGACATGCTCGCCTATAAGTGAACACTCACCCCAAGAGTTCCCAGGTAAGAGTGATTGGTCCGATATAGTGGATTTGTACGAACACTCTAGCCTAAGTCAGAAAACTCAGGGTACAGGCATTCACCCTTCCAGTTTCCACGTGTTCACATTATTTAGACCCAAACTTTGACGAGATTTTGAAATATGGAAGGCATTAAGCCAAAAGAGATCATCTAAGGATAGATGATTGACTTCAAAATCCTTTTGGAATATTGGCGTTCATGTTTTTGGTAATCTCCTAAGGATAGGTGACGTGTATTGTTTTAAGATCTAAACACAAGTAAACTTGTGTTATGGTCCTAGAAAGTTATAGTCTAGGTCAAAGCATTACTAATAACCTAATTCCCTATAACCATTGGCTTTGATAACAACTCTTCTGTCACACCCCGGCCGCGTAAAACAACAAACCGCGGCGGAAACGCCGGGGAGTGATGCGACAAAATTATTGTTTCAACAACCATGGTAAAGAAACTTTTGTATTATTAAGATTAATGTTTACATTGTCTTGGAATTCAACTAAAACATAACATAATAACTGTCTTTTAAGTCACTAAGGCCCAAGTCCGCCTAAGTGAAGCACAAACATCATCATGCATTAGCACCCGAAACACATGTAAAAATATGTACGTCAGCATAAAAATGCCTGTGAGATACATAGGTTTTGTTTATGCAGGATTCATGACTTGTAATTAAAAGAAGTGTTTACAAAAAAATGTAGTCATGAACCTTGTAAAATGTTTTTCCCTTATAAATCATATAAAAATCGAATTTGAAAATCAAATGTTGATAAAAGGATAATGCATGGTTAAATGAATAACCAAGTGAAAGTGAATTTGTATAAAATATGTAATTTGTAAAACAATGTCGTGTCTTTGTATAAAATGTTTCATGACTTTGTCAAGTGGTTTAGATAACACAACAATGTATAATACAATAAAAGCACTTATATATAGGAAGTACCAGCGGCGTATCCACCATGCTTTTATCATATAACACATAGCCCCGTTACATAAGTCACTTATCAATAACCAACCAAAATGTCTTGTTCAATGTCAAAATGTTTATGTGTAAACCATGTTCAATGTCATGTGTAAACTGTATCATGTATAACCAAATGTAATGCATAGCAAGTAGAAAGTATCTACACAAACTATGTGATAATGTCAATGTGAAAACAAATGTCATGTACGGTGAATAAAAGAATTTACTCAACCCCGTAGGAAAATGTACAAAACAATGTTTTTGAATAAACCTAAGTTTAAATCAAATGTTATGTTTTGCATAAAAACAATGCTTTATGATTACAAACATTTATGCAGTAATGTTAATCGCATATATTCAAGCCTTGCGACTGTGGCGACAAACCTTTAAACAAATTAAAGGTTTATCTAAGTTATGTATATCGGATTCGGTCATCCCCAACTTTCAAACCTAGGAAGTCAGAAACGGGATTTGTCAAGTCCTATGGTACCGTTACATACTACCGAGCGGTGTAGCTAATGTTAATGAATGTATTATTGTCCCGATTAAACACACCAAATGGCATAACCAATGTAGCATGTGAAAACCATGTACTAGGTATGCTAAGTAAACATACATAGTAGAAATGTTCATGTAAAACAATGTGCTAGCATGCTCAGTAAACATACATAGCAGAAATGTCATGTAAAACAATGTGTCCATATGCTGAGTAAACATATGCAACAAATGTGTTTTATGAAATCAATGTGCTAGCATGCTAAGTCAACATACATAGCAAAACATAGTTGAAATCATGTACTATATGTGTACTAGATGAAACTAGCATGTTTATGTCATAAAAGCAATGAAAATACGAAAGTAACAAGTATGCACATGTGTATCACCCCAAAGTATTTGAAAGCGGTAAAAGAGGGGAACTATGTACTCACTTGGGATTGCTTATTTGTCTTGAGAATAAGACCAATTTAAGCTCCAAGGATCACGGAATCAACAAAGCACCTAATATAGGTAACTATGTTAATAATCGGATCCTAAATCGGGAGATAGGATAGAATGGTGTTCTATAAAACAAATGAGTATTTGAACTCATATGGTATGATTTAATAGAGCTAACATTCTAATTTGAAAGTCTACCTAAGTGCTTTTGACCCGTTTCGACCCATTATGGTAGTATAAGCTACTATGATGCGTCGTTTGCATAAAACTATGGTCGGATGGTTATCTATGTGCCATGTCAAGTCTTACATGCCTAAATATGCCTAAACATGTTATTAAATCAGATTATATGTCAAAAATATGTTCACATAGGCAAAATACGGATTTATGCTTCAAAAGGGCATTTTGGTCATTTCCTATAGGCATATAAGCTAACTAACAAATAACTAACCAATCCTATATGATCATAAGGTATAACCTTAGAGGTTATCCCCTATGCAACTATGATCACTAAACATGCTTGGTCTGATCCTAATGATCGACCAAACGGGTCGTTTTCTAAAGTCTAAGCGGTTGTTTAGACCGCTTAACTTACGACCCTAAACAAGCACTAAACTAGTAGTGACGAGTTAAACATGTCAAAACATGTTTAACTAATTTAGAAAACTGATTTGGTATCAAAACAAAGTGTTTTGATACCTAAAAGTAGTTCCGTTGCAAAATGCATGCTAAAACGCATTTTGACCGAAACTTTGACTCGTCACTACACCTTGTTAACGTGGTAATCAGTAGGTATAATCGCTAAGGATTATATCCATCGTGATTACAATCACGTTGCAAAGTTTAAACGAACTTTGTGTTGACCATTGACTGGTCAAAGCTGAAAGTCAAATATTGTTTGACTTTTACGCTAGGAAAGCGATAAAAGAACGAAGGAAGCTTACAAAGGGTCCTTGCTATGGAGAACTTGATCTTATAATTCTCAGGTATGAAGTTTATAAACCTCAACTTAGAGAATTTAGATCAAGGGTGAATGAAATGGATGAATGGCTTGGCTATTTATACTTGTTGGAGGTTCATAGGATCAATCCATGTGTTTGTGTGGCCAACAAGCATTAGATCACAGCCATATAAGTGTTAGAGGCCAGCTAATTTGCTTGGGGAGGTGCTAACTTGGCTACCACACAAAGAAATTGCAAGAATGGCCCCTAAATTATCAATCTTATGCTGAAAATAAGGTTTTTGTTCAGATGTGATGGTGGCGTGGCATGACCACAAGGCCATATGGCCGTCTCGCGACGCCAGGGCAATGGCAGGAAGTTTCAAAGTTTCGCAGAAATGGTCCCTGCACGTGTTTAAACCTGTTTTTGACGCTTTTAACCTACGTTAAGCCATTTTAAGGCTCTACAAGGTTGTTAAAGTGTTGGGGACCTGAAATATGCTCGGAAATATCACGGATGTCGGTTTGTTTGGTCGTACGGTCACGTTGTTCGGTTAATTACGACGAAACTCGAACGGACGCGAAAACGATCCAAATTTAGCGACGAATGGTATTTTTGCATGCCGATCACTAAAATAAAAATATTTTAGCGTGTACAAAAATTTTGGATGTCCAGATGTGGTCAGAACGTAAGATATGCGCGTAAATGCAAACTTACATCGTTTTTGACACTTTTAGTCCCTGTAAGATCAAATAAGCATATTTTCGCACACCGAACCACTCAAAGCTTATTTCTAAGCTATGTTTGGGTTATATATGGTATGTTTAGCTTATGATCAAATTCTGGACTATATGTTGCCTTACGAAACGGCAGACTTTTGCAGTTTGACGCAAATAGTCCCTGCGAGCGAATAAACTTGTTTTTTGCCATACCAAACCCTTCAAAACTTATTTCTAAGTTATGTAAAGGTTATTTAAGGTATGTTAAGCTTTTGTTGCTATTCCAGAGTGTTTTTCATGTTAAACTGATTACGTTTACGCATCAGTTTGCGTATAACTTCCCAGAAAGCAATATAGAGTTTAAAATCGATCAAAAATCAAAATGAGCAAAATGTCAAACATAAATATCAAACATTGGGATCAAAACACATTGTTTTATTAATATTGGATTGTTCAGAGTTTGTAAAATGATTACCCAAGCACAGTTGTCACACCCAGATTCTTCCATTTAGTCTGAGAATTCCATCCTTGCCAGGTGTTAACTGTTCAGCAGTTATACCCAACTTTTCATCTGGAAGGTTAGTTTCCAAAACAACATCTTTCTGTGCAGCTAATAGCCTTTCATTCAGGCTATTCTTCAGTTCCATACTCTTAGCATTAATCCTGATAGGTTTGACTCTCTCCTTTCGGCTTAGAGCATCGGCGACTACATTCGCTTTGCCAGGATGGTAGCGAATTTCAGAACTGTAATCATTTAAAGTCTCCATCCAGCGGCGCTGTCTCATATTGAACTCTTTTTGATTAAATAAGTGTTGAAGACTTTTGTGATCCGAATAGATCACACATTTTGTTCCATACAAATAGTGTCTCCATAACTTTAGTGCGAATACAACGACACCCAACTCTAAGTCGTGGGTGGTGTAATTCTTTTCATGCACCTTTAGTTGTTGTGATGCATAGGCAATCACCTTGCCCTTTTGCATAAGTACATAACCCATACCGGTGTGTGATGCATCATAATAAACGACAAACTCTTCGATTCCTTCTGGCAATGTCAACACTGGAGCATTGCTCAATTTCTGCTTAAGAATCTCAAAGGATTCTTGTTGTTTTGGTCCCCAATCAAATTTTACATTCTTACGGGTCAAAGAAGTCAATGGTGCAGCTATTCTTGAGAAGTTCTCAATGAATCTTCTATAATATCCAGCTAGACCCAGAAAGCTGCGAATTTCTATTGGCGTCTTCGGTGCTTCCCAATTCATAATGGCTTCTATCTTGGTGGGATCTACTTGGATGCCACGTTCACTAACAACATGTCCAAGGAATTGGACTTCACGAAGCCAGAACTCGCACTTGGAGAATTTAGCATACAGCTTCTCCTGTCGAAGCAATCCTAAGATACATCGAAGGTGCTTCTCATGATCAACTTGACTATGAGAGTAGATAAGTATGTCGTCTATAAAGACAATGACAAACTTATCTAAGTATGACTTGCAGACTCTATTCATGAGGTCCATGAATGCTGCTGGCGCATTAGTGAGCCCAAAAGGCATCACTAAAAACTCGTAATGTCCATACCTCGTCTTGAATGCCGTTTTAGGCACATCTTCAGTTCGGACCTTAAGTTGATGGTATCCCGATCTCAAATCAATCTTTGAAAAGAAGCTCGCCCCTTGGAGCTGATCAAATAAGTCATCAATCCTGGGTAAGGGATATCGATTCTTGATCGTTATCTTGTTTAGCTCACTGTAATCAATGCATAAACGCATTGATCCATCCTTCTTTTTCACAAATAATATTGGAGCTCCCCAAGGTGAAGAGCTGGGTTGAATGAAACCCTTTTCCAGTAAGTCGTCCAATTGAGTCCTGAGCTCTTTCATTTCAGTAGGCGCTAGACGATAGGGGGCTCGTGCAATTGGTGCAGATCCTGGGAGAATATCTATCCTGAATTCAACTTGTCTCTCCGGAGGTAATCTAGGTAATTCATTAGGGAAGACATCAGGATACTCAGAGATAATTGGGATGTCCTCAATCTTGGGTTTCGGGTCATTTATAGTCACTTGTGCCATATAAATGACACATCCGTTCTTCAAACACCTTGATACTTTGAGAATAGACACATTGTTGGGCAACCCATAATGTGTATCTCCTTGGATAGTGACGGATTCACCAGAAGGGGTTTTGATAATAACTAGCTTTTTATCACAGGCAATTTGGGCTTGGTTATGCGATAACCAATCCATGCCCAAAACTATATCAAACCCAGCCAATTTCATTGGCAAGAGGGATATCGGGATAGAATGATTCTTAATGGATATGAAAATCCATCAAGAGGAGTTGAAGCTGTTTCTAAGGTACCATCAGCAAGCTCTACCTCATATTTTATGTCTAGAGTCTTAATAGGCAGATTCAACAAATTACAAAACTTATGGTCTACAAAGGACTTATCAGCTCCTGAATCGAATAAGACTCTAGCATAGTTATTATTGATGAGGAAGGTACCTGTTATGACGTTCTCATCGTTCACCGCTTCCCTCGCGTTCATCTGAAAAACTCTCGCATTCGTTTTCTTCGCCTCCTCAGGCTTCTTAGCATTCTTGGGGCAATTTGTTTTGATGTGCCCCTTTTCATTGCAACCCTAACAGGTTGCGTCCTTGATGTTCCGGCACTCTACAGACTTGTGCCCTTTCTTTTTGCAAATCCCACATGGTTTGGCTTGTGGGTCTTGGTTGCACTTCCTAAAGTGCCTTTTGTTGCAAGTTTTGCACCTGGGCTTGTCACTGGACTGCCCTTTCTTAGAACCAAAGTTCCCTTTTCTTTTCTTGTTTGACTGAGGAGACTTGTCTTCCTCCTTTTTCCTCTTCCCATCATCGGTAGCTTTCTTTTCCCTACTCCTCACAACATCAAGAGTGAGGGACAAAGATAGATCCACAGCACATCTATAAGTGGCTGGCTTAGAAGCCTTAACATTCCCTTTCACTTCAGGGGCCAAACCACCGATGAAACGCGCAATGTGTTTGGGTTCAGGGGTGACCAAGTATGGTACAAGCCTAGACATCGAATTGTAGCTGGTCACATAGGACCTACAATCCAGATCCTTCATCACCAAGGTGAGGAAGTCAGTTTCAATCCTCTCAACTTCATGTTGAGGACAGTAAGTGTCCTTTACCAAATCAACAAACTTGTCCCAGGAAAGGTTATATAAATGAACCTTTCCAAGGGACTGTACTAACGCTTTCCACCAAATGAGGGCATCGCCCTTGAAAGATTGAGACACAAACATAACTATGTCTTCCTTAGCACATCCACTGATGTCAATCACAGTCTCCATTTCATCTAACCATTGCATGCAGTCGATTGCTCCCTTTTCTCCTGTAAAATCCCTCGGTTTACAAGAGACGAAGTACTTATAGGTACAACTCTTTTTGTACTTAGGAGTCTGGTTCAACACCACTTTCTGAGACTCATATCTCTTGATGGATGAATGATGAGATTCATCCCTTTTTGATGCATGCGACTGTGACAAGGGTTTCATATGAGTTTTGGACCGAACATTACTCGGTTCCTTGAATATTTTATCCACCGCTTGAGCAACCGCGGTGTCAATCATTGCTTGCAGTTCAACATTTGTAAGATTGATTCTGGCCTCATTATTGTTTTCTTCCCGTGGATGACTGTTTACTTCATCAGATCCAACCATGATTTGGGTACTAAATCAACAATAATAACATATTTAGATCAAATAATGAATCATCGTATTGATGTCTAGATGGTCATGGTATTATTAAATTGTACAGACCATTTTAAGTAATAATAATAATCAATAGGATATAGTCCTTTATATTTATTAGATAGGGGAATATAATTCACAACTGTCAATGTCATAAAGGACATTTTTATACAGCACAAGGCCCATCTCGAAGGACATTTAGATGGCACCAAAGCCTTGTCACAAGGACAATTAGAATATAACCAATGATCTCTTGGATCGGTGATCCTTTAAGGTCGAACAAGGTTCATCACCTTCTTGACAAGAAGTTTATAAAATAAAAATATCATTGTTATTATTATACCTTTGCTTATAAGCATACATCGCAATTGGATGTTTTAGGTATATGCATCATATTGATGCTTATTAGCCATGATTCATACTGATCATATAGGCTATGGAAGTGACTTGGGAAGGTCCAAGTACATTTGGAAGCTTGTGTGGTTTCTCGTACCGTACAACCAGGAATGTTAACTTGTTTTCAGATGTTAACATGGAGTTATTTTCTTAAAAAGGTTGTACCATCATAGCCATTAATATTTTGGCTAGGTTATACCCTTAAGAATTTCTTTAGCAGATCAATTAAAATTTGAAATGGTGATGCCATAAAATACATATTTCAAAAAAAAAAATCAAAAATAAACTTCATTAAATCATAAAACTAGTACAAAGATGCCCTAAACGGGACTTGTGTGACAACCCGTGATTTACGGCTCTTAATTTCGTGATTAACAGGTGTTTAACGCAATAATAAATAGTGTTTACGGCGCAAATTAACTTAATTAGGCCTTTGGAGTGCCCAGGAACGTTCATTCAGCTTTACAGTGCGCGAACGGTGGTTTACAGAGAAGCTTGTGAAACGTTAAACGGCAACGGATTGAAACAGTACAAGATACTGACGACGCCGACAAATATTAAAATTTTACGATATATTTTAGCTTCGTAATTTAATTCTAGTGACTACGGTCGAAACCGGATAAAAAAAAACGGATTAAAGACGGCAACGATACAATTTTTTCGCGATTATTACCGTAATCGATGAACGGGCGTGCAAACAACGTCTACCGACCGTACTTTTGTGCATTTTAATTTATGACGATAAACGGAGTTCAAAATTTGACAACGGGTCTCGTAGGAATTACGGGCCACTTACACACGAGACGGGCTTGTGGGCCCTGGGCCCAAGCCCAAAACCCACAAGCCTAAACCCGCACATAATATATCAGATCTCTAAAGATCTCTACAAGATTCATAAGAATCCTACAAGATTGCAAAATCCCTAGAATATCTATGCAAAATCTACCCAAAATCTTTATTAGATACACAATATCTCCATTAAATCTTCATAAAATCTACACAAGATTTATGAGATCCACATAAGATTTATAGAATCTATTTAAGATTTGTAAAAATCTATTTAAGATTTGCATAAGATCTCTTTAGATCTCTAACCGTGGAACGAAACCGAGTCACATTAGTCATTACCCACTAACATGTGTATAAAAGGGGGGCCATGCTTCTTTTAATTGTGCAGACACAAACCAAATACACACACAAATAAAATGAAGGCACCTCATCTCCTTCATCCTAAGTTCAGCTAAACACCCTCTCACAAAACAAAATACAGACATCATCATCATCCACACTTCTAAGAAAACTCATCAAAATCCTCAAATTCCCTACCTCTGTCTCTATAATCTGTTGAGATCAACACACACCTCACACTTTCACTCTCTCTCTCGGCGACACCAACTGGCTGAGCCGGTGGTGGTTCACGGCGGAGGAGGTGATTTCCGGCGAGCCACAACAACACACAACCGACAACACCCCCCCTCGTCACTTGTGCAGCCCGTCAACCACAGGGAACCAGCAACATCAGTACGGCCGGCCACCACACCCCGGTGGTGGCGGCGACCAGATTAAACGGGAAAGAGAGAGAGAAACTCGGGGCGAGGAGAGAGAGAGACCGAGAGAGGGAGAAAGAACCGGCGGTCGGCGGTTCGGACCGCCGGTCGGTGCGTTTATCCGATGGTCAGCAGATTTGTCCGGTAGGTTTCAGACGAAGATGATGATGAACAGCAGATTGGTCATGTTCGGTTCAGATTAGAGGATGGTTCAGCTTGGGTTCGGGTTATATCTTCTGATTTCGGGTTCTCGGAACAGCAGATTCAGCTCGGTTCGGGTGATTGTGCTCCTTTCAGATTTGGTTCGGCTCGACACGTCTACACGGGTCTTGGTGCAGTTCGGGTATGGTTCAGCGAGCTCGGGTTCAACAGGGTTCGTATTCGGGTTCGGTATAACTCGGTTTGGCTCGGTCAAACCGAGTCAACAGACGGTCAAACAAGTCAACAGCGAGTCAAACTCGGTCAAACTCAGTCAACGAGAGTCAACCCAGTTGACTCGGTCAACTGGTCAATTCAGTCAACGGCGCGAGAGCTTCGGTAAAGATTAACGACGTGTATATATTTTGTTATCTTTATAATTACAATTCCTTACGTGAAAGCGAGCTCGAACCAACTTGATTTTAGTATACGTTTTGGTATAGTTTACAAAAATTACATATATAGTGATTGAATTTTGAAAATATAAAGACAACTTGTGTTGTCGGGGCGTCCAAAAACAGAGGAAACTCTGCCCGTTTTTCGAGAAAATCCGAAAACAAAACATACTTTATTACAAAACGACGATTATTAATATCGAGCGATTTTTATAGAACAAGAAACAAATGACTATTTGTTTACAAGGATACTTATTAACTTGCAAAAACGTCGACAACGCAAACTATTATACAAAATAAATATAGATGTTATTATATTTATTTCAAACGTAAACTCGAATCCTTCTTACAAATAAATATAGTTGTATATTTATTTCAAACCACACGAATTCCTTTATAAAATAAATATAAGCTTTTATATTTATTTCAAACGCCTCAAACGGCATGTACGTATATTTTTGGCAAATATATACAAGACGCTATATATAATACAAGTTTATTATATATTACTTTCGTACGAATATTCCTATATACATAAACGACTTCTCAGAACTTAACAAGTTTAACTTAATCATTTTTGTTATTAAGTTAACAACCTACCGTCGAATCGTTCGACTAACGATTCGGTAGAGCTCGATTACACGTAGTTTAGATACTGCGTTTATTTAGAAACTTATTAGATATTCCGTGTTAGGAATATTGTAGAATGCACGCTAGCAAGTCAACTCTTGGAAACGACATCACGAAGTCGTAAATTAGCTAGCTTTGCACAGGAAAATTCAGGTGAGTTCATAACCCCACTTTTTACGGCTTTACATTTTTATAAATGTTTTCGGGGTGGAAAGACATGCACGTTTTGCAAAAGCAAACAAAGTTTAGAACAAATGCAAAACTCGTATTTCTAAATCATATTACGAAGGGATTTCGAGGAACTCAAATGATTTACGAAAGGTTTATACTAAACATACCGGTTTTTACAAAACAAATGAGTATTATCAAAGTGTGAATGATTTTCATGACCAAGGACGGATCAATTGGTGATAATATATATAGAATGAGGAGCCAGCCTTTGTGGTTGGGGAGGATCAGCCTTAGTGGCTGGGGAGGATCAGTCATAGAGACTGGGGTAAAGTACATGTACAATGATTACAGACGTTTTTATACACGGTATGATTAACGTAAGGAGGTTTTAGATCATGTGAATGGGTAGGCGGAAACTTGAGGCCATTAATCCTCAAGGTAGGACCGAGGGACAGGAGCGGTAGATCTATCTGGGTGTAGCGAGCCCAGCCCCAGGCCCAAAGAGAACGGACCTCGGGGTGACTTTGTGCCCAACGCATAAATCCGCTAGGTTTGAGTCTTCCTACTTGCATTTCACAACATGCTAATGGCCTTGCAAACCATTGGTGATCACAAGTCCTCTTACACTGCTACATACCAGGGATTTTATACGAAACATACTTGTTCATACAAATTAATTACCATGTTTTCTACAAAATTTAAGGCATAAGATTATGCGGGTCAAAGTCAGGGTGGGCATTGATGATTTCACGAACTTTACAAAAACATGGTTTTATGAACATAACGTGTTACAAACACAACGTTTCCATATAACTTCGCAAGAAAATGGTTTTTTTTTTAAATTCATTTTCTCAATACTACTTCAAAAACCGGTTATTCCAAAGATTTATTTCAAATCTTTCACAGTACCAAAGATTTATTTCAAACCTTTCACAACTCAAAAGATTTATCTTAAATCTTTTACGAACAAACTATGAACTCGCTCAACATTATGTTGATTTTTCTCGCATGTTCTTTCTCAGGTTGCATTTTCAGACAAGGCACGGTTGGAATAGGAGAACCATGAAGAGTCGAGTACTTAGCAGGCATTCAGTTTCTAGAAGTCTTAGCTTATTTTGCTTCCGCTGTGCAATGAAGATACCAGTCCAGTCACGCCAATGCTCTGATAATTTCGGGGTGTGACAGATTGGTATCAGAGCTATAGGTTACAGCGAATTAGGTTTCTGTTGTGATACCTAGGCTCTAACCTCACTTCCCTCTGGGAACTTAGACTATTAAGACGTTGAATACATACAGAACGCCTAGTACTCGAATATGGTCTCCAACCGTTGCTGAAACACAAACAGTCAGAAATTTTGTTTTCAAACACACGCTATTGTGGTGTTTTACACACGGTACACGAAACAATTACATACAGTACCAAACACTCTGAGAGTTTAGGAAACATGCATTTAAGACCTTCGGAAAAGGAAGTCAGTCTGTCTGAGAGGCTGGGAGGATAGTCTAGTGTGACTAGGAAGTTCAGTCTGAGAAGCTGGGAGGATAGACCAGTGGGACTAGGGGAATTACTTGATTGCTTATTGGTGACTAACATGTGCATTCGGTGATATGATTGATTATTTGCGCATGTGTGTGTTTATTAAAAGCCATCACGTAGGAACCGCGAATATTAACTCGGGCACACATTACCCATATTGTCTGTGATATTTTAACTTCCCGAGCAGGCAGCCTACGCACAACAAAACGAGTGCACAAGAATATATGCAACTCAATCTTTACGTCAACGGATGTCGGAGTACATCACATTCTACGCAAGACAAAACACTAGCGCACGAGAATACATGGAGCTCAATTTCTACGTCAACGGATGTCGGGGTACATCACTTTCTACGCGGCACACAATGCTAGTGCACAGGTTTATGTGAAACTTAAGCTATACATCAACGGAGGTTGACGTGCGACAAATACAACTATCGAGGCGAGGCCTTTGAAAAGACACGATGGCGCAATTCAATAACGACGCTAGATTCCTGTCAGCAGGAGAACTAACGATCAGGAAATGACAACTTGTCACGCGATCCTGCAACGACACGAATCACGCCAGGGAGAAGACGATTGTCTCCACATTTCCCCCCCCCCCCCACCTAACTAACGACGAATACGCTATGTTCGACATTCCATGGTAATGTCACCTAACAATTGGTCGTCACACGAAACCCCAGGTAAGGTCCTCAAATTTCCTTTATTGAAATTTTGAATTTCACGCTTACTGAGTAGATTTTCGTATCTCTACTCCTCTTAATGGTCATTGTATTACGATCATTTCTTTACAAGTTACATACATGGTTTTTCGTTATAACCATGCCGAAAGTTTTCTTGTCGATACATATACTTATTGTCGGATTACGCTAAAACCAAGTTCAATTGTTTGAACTTGCTCATTACACTTATTCGATTCGGGGCACCATATGATATATTGGGAGCATCATATTCAAATCAATTTTTAACGAACACTTCATTTGTTCCGAGTCGTGGTAAACTTGTTTGGTATTCGACTCCATTAAATTGATTGTTGATTCCGACACCATGTGATGGTGATTTTCAGCTTGCGCTGAACTCGTTTACGCATCTTATGCACGGATCTAAATATTTATTTATTGATTGTTTTCCAATCCACTTCGGTTTATTATATCAAAGCCGTCTTAATACAATAGTGTGTTAAGACAATGGTACACAAATTCATTTCATATTCCGGTGTACCTCATAACAGTTCTTTCAACATCGATCGAATGCT
The DNA here is from genome assembly GCA_030545235.1 of Helianthus tuberosus. Lineage (NCBI taxonomy): Eukaryota > Viridiplantae > Streptophyta > Magnoliopsida > Asterales > Asteraceae > Helianthus > Helianthus tuberosus. The sequence goes on along the minus strand of CM060376.1, from coordinate 125,157,147 downwards.
CTGCGACATTCATTGCTTCTTCACCTTCGATCGAAAACAGTGTTTCCTTGATGTACAAATTTCAATTGAAAATCCTATGATGTTTGTTTGGAACAAGCGTTCAAATTTATTTCGTTGAATTTTCATTTGACTTCAACCACGGTGGATTCGTTTGATCACCGCTATTATTGACTTATTTGAAACACTACGACACCTTGTGGTGTCAGCACAGACTTATAGCTTGGGCTAATCATGGTTGAACGTTTCATGTGAAACACAGGTGATACTTGTTCGATCACCCCTATTATTGAATTGTTCCATTCATTGCGACACCTTGTGGTGTCGGTATAACTTGCAGCTTGCGCTGATCACGATCGAGCGTCCATGCAAACTATTACATTTGAGATTGTTGATTCTAAGTTCATCCAGTGGATGTTATTGCTTCTAGAACTCAGTTACTTATTGTGAACGTACTTATGGAATTCGATTGGTCGAAGTTCCTGTTGGATCCCTGTTAACTTAGTCACATTAGTGACTGTACCTATACGTCTCGTTTCCTTTGACATCAATTACTGAGACACACTACTTTTAAACCGTTGGGATTCCTATTGTGGAGGAATGTCACTAAATTCACATGACGCGAATAAGTCTTGTTTCGATTACGCGGTCATTCACTTTGTTATTATTCGGACTTACCTGCGAATAACACAATTCTGAGGGGATAACATAGTCTAAATTTCGAGGACGAAATTTCTGTAACAGGGGGAGAATGTGACAACCCGTGATTTACGGCTCTTAATTTCGTGATTAACAGGTGTTTAACGCAATAATAAATAGTGTTTACGGCGCAAATTAACTTAATTAGGCCTTTGGAGTGCCCAGGAACGTTCATTCAGCTTTACAGTGCGCGAACGGTGGTTTACAGAGAAGCTTGTGAAACGTTAAACGGCAACGGATTGAAACAGTACAAGATACTGACGACGCCGATAAATATTAAAATTTTACGATATATTTTAGCTTCGTAATTTAATTCTAGTGACTACGGTCGAAACCGGATAAAAAAAAACGGATTAAAGACGGCAACGATACAATTTTTTCGCGATTATTACCGTAATCGATGAACGGGCGTGCAAACAACGTCTACCGACCGTACTTTTGTGCATTTTAATTTATGACGATAAACGGAGTTCAAAATTTGACAACGGGTCTCGTAGGAATTACGGGCCACTTACACACGAGACGGGCTTGTGGGCCCTGGGCCCAAGCCCAAAACCCACAAGCCTAAACCCGCACATAATATATCAGATCTCTAAAGATCTCTACAAGATTCATAAGAATCCTACAAGATTGCAAAATCCCTAGAATATCTATGCAAAATCTACCCAAAATCTTTATTAGATACACAATATCTCCATTAAATCTTCATAAAATCTACACAAGATTTATGAGATCCACATAAGATTTATAGAATCTATTTAAGATTTGTAAAAATCTATTTAAGATTTGCATAAGATCTCTTTAGATCTCTAACCGTGGAACGAAACCGAGTCACATTAGTCATTACCCACTAACATGTGTATAAAAGGGGGGCCATGCTTCTTTTAATTGTGCAGACACAAACCAAATACACACACAAATAAAATGAAGGCACCTCATCTCCTTCATCCTAAGTTCAGCTAAACACCCTCTCACAAAACAAAATACAGACATCATCATCATCCACACTTCTAAGAAAACTCATCAAAATCCTCAAATTCCCTACCTCTGTCTCTATAATCTGTTGAGATCAACACACACCTCACACTTTCACTCTCTCTCTCGGCGACACCAACTGGCTGAGCCGGTGGTGGTTCACGGCGGAGGAGGTGATTTCCGGCGAGCCACAACAACACACAACCGACAACACCCCCCCTCGTCACTTGTGCAGCCCGTCAACCACAGGGAACCAGCAACATCAGTACGGCCGGCCACCACACCCCGGTGGTGGCGGCGACCAGATTAAACGGGAAAGAGAGAGAGAAACTCGGGGCGAGGAGAGAGAGAGACCGAGAGAGGGAGAAAGAACCGGCGGTCGGCGGTTCGGACCGCCGGTCGGTGCGTTTATCCGATGGTCAGCAGATTTGTCCGGTAGGTTTCAGACGAAGATGATGATGAACAGCAGATTGGTCATGTTCGGTTCAGATTAGAGGATGGTTCAGCTTGGGTTCGGGTTATATCTTCTGATTTCGGGTTCTCGGAACAGCAGATTCAGCTCGGTTCGGGTGATTGTGCTCCTTTCAGATTTGGTTCGGCTCGACACGTCTACACGGGTCTTGGTGCAGTTCGGGTATGGTTCAGCGAGCTCGGGTTCAACAGGGTTCGTATTCGGGTTCGGTATAACTCGGTTTGGCTCGGTCAAACCGAGTCAACAGACGGTCAAACAAGTCAACAGCGAGTCAAACTCGGTCAAACTCAGTCAACGAGAGTCAACCCAGTTGACTCGGTCAACTGGTCAATTCAGTCAACGGCGCGAGAGCTTCGGTAAAGATTAACGACGTGTATATATTTTGTTATCTTTATAATTACAATTCCTTACGTGAAAGCGAGCTCGAACCAACTTGATTTTAGTATACGTTTTGGTATAGTTTACAAAAATTACATATATAGTGATTGAATTTTGAAAATATAAAGACAACTTGTGTTGTCGGGGCGTCCAAAAACAGAGGAAACTCTGCCCGTTTTTCGAGAAAATCCGAAAACAAAACATACTTTATTACAAAACGACGATTATTAATATCGAGCGATTTTTATAGAACAAGAAACAAATGACTATTTGTTTACAAGGATACTTATTAACTTGCAAAAACGTCGACAACGCAAACTATTATACAAAATAAATATAGATGTTATTATATTTATTTCAAACGTAAACTCGAATCCTTCTTACAAATAAATATAGTTGTATATTTATTTCAAACCACACGAATTCCTTTATAAAATAAATATAAGCTTTTATATTTATTTCAAACGCCTCAAACGGCATGTACGTATATTTTTGGCAAATATATACAAGACGCTATATATAATACAAGTTTATTATATATTACTTTCGTACGAATATTCCTATATACATAAACGACTTCTCGGAACTTAACAAGTTTAACTTAATCATTTTTGTTATTAAGTTAACAACCTACCGTCGAATCGTTCGACTAACGATTCGGTAGAGCTCGATTACACGTAGTTTAGATACTGCGTTTATTTAGAAACTTATTAGATATTCCGTGTTAGGAATATTGTAGAATGCACGCTAGCAAGTCAACTCTTGGAAACGACATCACGAAGTCGTAAATTAGCTAGCTTTGCACAGGAAAATTCAGGTGAGTTCATAACCCCACTTTTTACGGCTTTACATTTTTATAAATGTTTTCGGGGTGGAAAGACATGCACGTTTTGCAAAAGCAAACAAAGTTTAGAACAAATGCAAAACTCGTATTTCTAAATCATATTACGAAGGGATTTCGAGGAACTCAAATGATTTACGAAAGGTTTATACTAAACATACCGGTTTTTACAAAACAAATGAGTATTATCAAAGTGTGAATGATTTTCATGACCAAGGACGGATCAATTGGTGATAATATATATAGAATGAGGAGCCAGCCTTTGTGGTTGGGGAGGATCAGCCTTAGTGGCTGGGGAGGATCAGTCATAGAGACTGGGGTAAAGTACATGTACAATGATTACAGACGTTTTTATACACGGTATGATTAACGTAAGGAGGTTTTAGATCATGTGAATGGGTAGGCGGAAACTTGAGGCCATTAATCCTCAAGGTAGGACCGAGGGACAGGAGCGGTAGATCTATCTGGGTGTAGCGAGCCCAGCCCCAGGCCCAAAGAGAACGGACCTCGGGGTGACTTTGTGCCCAACGCATAAATCCGCTAGGTTTGAGTCTTCCTACTTGCATTTCACAACATGCTAATGGCCTTGCAAACCATTGGTGATCACAAGTCCTCTTACACTGCTACATACCAGGGATTTTATACGAAACATACTTGTTCATACAAATTAATTACCATGTTTTCTACAAAATTTAAGGCATAAGATTATGCGGGTCAAAGTCAGGGTGGGCATTGATGATTTCACGAACTTTACAAAAACATGGTTTTATGAACATAACGTGTTACAAACACAACGTTTCCATATAACTTCGCAAGAAAATGGTTTTTTTTAAATTCATTTTCTCAATACTACTTCAAAAACCGGTTATTCCAAAGATTTATTTCAAATCTTTCACAGTACCAAAGATTTATTTCAAACCTTTCACAACTCAAAAGATTTATCTTAAATCTTTTACGAACAAACTATGAACTCGCTCAACATTATGTTGATTTTTCTCGCATGTTCTTTCTCAGGTTGCATTTTCAGACAAGGCACGGTTGGAATAGGAGAACCATGAAGAGTCGAGTACTTAATGGGCGTTCGCATTCTAAAAGACTTAGCTTATTTGCTTCCGTTGTGCAATGACGATACCAGTCCAGTCACGCCAAGCTCTGATAATTTCGGGGTGTGACAACTTGAAATCTCACTGCCCACCCAGGGGCTACAGAAATAGAAAATAAGTCCACGCAGGGACTTGGTACAGAAAATAAAATAATGTCCTCACAGGGACTTGATTAAAAGACAATACAAGATAAAATAAACAACTTCCTACTTCTTCTTGCCTTTAATGAGATTCACAAGGCCCTTAAGAAAGCTGTTATGCTTTTTTTTGGTTTCATCTGCTTCACGCTCAACCCTGTCTAACCTCTGCAGTATTTCTTGGGTTTGCTCCTGTTGAGGAGGAGGAGGTTGCTGGTAAGCTGGGTATTGATACCCCTGCACCGGATATCTAGTTGGGTAAACTGGTGGGTAAGAAGAAGGATAAAGTGCATTATACTATGCAACATTAAGATATGGATCATGGGTTCCATAATCCGTTGGATATCCAGATGGGTTATACCCAGATGAACCTGGGTATGTTGGTATTGGGTTGTCAAAACCCATTGGCGGTGGCGGTGGTGCATAAGAAACTGGTGGAGGATTGTCCTCTGGCACCACATGCGAGGGTCCACCCATTTGGGGGTCCTCGGGAATAGGAGGGTAAGAGCTTGAACCATGAGGGGAACTGAACCGTGGTCCCCCATGCACAGACATTCGTGCATTCCTCCTTCGCCTAGGCGGCCCGGGAGGTGGTTGAGGTGGTTCCTCAACAGGAAGAGGTGGAGGAGTGACAGCTTGAAGGTAAGGCTCATTCAAAGGAGGTTGAGCATGGGAGTTAAGATATGAAGGGGTGAATTCCCATTCATACTTTGACCACCATTCTTTAAATGGATCGGGCCCTTGGTACGGCGATCCTTGATATGGAGAACCGCTCGAGATACTGATAGGGTGGCCCGGTGTTCCGGTTTACATTTCTGGGTCAGGGTCGTCGTCCATTTCCATCTCTTGAGAGAAGTGATCTTCGGGTCCCAAGGGATTGAAATAAAAAAGATTGTTGACATAATCATTGGGATTGAATTGAGCTCGGGAATAAATGGAGTCGGAGTGATGGAAAGAATTGGAGTGAAAGGAGTGGTGAGATTGGTTCGAATGATGTGATTCTTGAGAGTGATGGGAATGTTGGTGTGACAACCGGTGATTTACGGCTCCTAATTACGTAACTAACAGGCGATTAACGCGATAATGAATAGTGTTTAAGACGCATATTAACTTAATTAGGCCTTTGGAGTGCCTAGGAACGTCTATACGACTTTACAGTGCGCGGACGACGGTTTACAGAGAAACCTGCTAAATATTACGCGACGACGAACTGATACCGTACAAGATACTGACAACGCCGACAAATATTAAATTTTTATGATATATTTTAGCTTCGTAATTAAATTTTTACATCCGTGGTCGAAACCGGATCGAAAAACGGATTAAAGACGGCAACGATACAATTTTTTTTCGCGATTATTACCATAATCAACGAACGGGCAAGCAAACGACGACTACCGACCGTATTTTTGTGTATTTTAGTTTTTGACGTTAAACGGAGTTCAGGATTTGACAACGGGTCTCGTAAGAGTTACGGGCCACTTACACACGAGATGGGCTTGTGGGCCCTGGGCCCAAGCCCAAAACCCACAAGCCTAAACCTGCACATAAATTAGATCTCTTCCTTATAAATCTAAACAAAATCTGTGCAAAATCTTCCATAATCTCTATAAAATCTAGATAATAGATTTTGTCTCTAATTGTGAAACACACAAAATCTAACAAGATCTCTCAAGATTTATATAAAAGACCCTAGTTCCTTTTTGATCACCCATAAAATAAACACAGACAAAATATGTAGAACTTCATCCTCCCTACTCACTCTCTCTCTCGATTACTTTCCCAGGCAACAAACACCCACACCACACTCATCTTCTCTAAATTGCACACATACAACATCCTGTTATCCACAAAACACTTATACAACACCCCTAGATCCTTTCTCTCTCCCTCTCGATGGCATGGCAGACGACGGGAGCCGGACACCGGCCGACGACCGGTGGCTCCCCCTTTCCGACCACACCCACAGCCGACAAAACACACCCTTCTCCCCTTTCTTCTTTGATTCACTATCGGAGCACCACCACCACTGTCCGGTGGTGGTGCGGTGGCTACAAACAGGGAGGAGAGAGAGAGAGACCCGGGAGAGAGAGAAACGGAGGCGGAGCAGCGCCGCCGCTCACGGCGGCGGCAGTAGCGGCGTGGTGGTGGTCATTCAGGTCCGACAAGCTTCTGGTAACACTCCCGCACCCTGTTCTTTTTATATTTTTTTAGAACGAATGATGATGGTGATGGTTAATATTTTTGGTGATGATGATCGACGATGATGTTGGCGCTGATGACCGACACCGCTGCCGGCGACGACGTCTGAGGTAGTCATGAAAGGTTGAGTTTGGTTCAGATGATGTTTCGGGACAAAGCTACTTTCGGTTCAGATCTGGTCAACAAGTTCCAGACGGTCAACGGTTCGGTTCGGGTCACGGCTTCTGTTCACATGTCGGATCAAGTTCAGCAAGTTCAGCAATTCGGGTTCGGGCTCAGTCAAGACTAGTCAGCAGACAAGTCTTGGGTTTTCGGTCAACACAGTCAACAACTCGACGCAATGATTGGTAAAGATTTTACGACACGAATAATTATTCACGTTAATTATAAAGTTTTTATTTATTTCGTGAACGAGCTCAAACCGATCAACTATATTACAGTTTAAATTTTAACACATTTGGCGTAAGTAATATATCTTGATTGAATAATTGTTGGATTGATATTGATTGAATTTGATTGAATTTTGATAAAATAACGACAACTTGTGTTGTCGGTGGCGTCCAAAAACAGAGGAAACTCTGCCCGTTTTTCGAGAAAAACCGTAAAAATAACGCGATTTATTATAAACCAAAACCATCAGATACAAAAGAATCTTTTAGAAAAACAAATACAAGTATGAATATCGACGACAGTTCACAATATCACGAAAGCGACGATTCGGAACAATTTTTGCGACAATAAATATAGTTCTTATATTTATTCTAAAACTTTGAAATCTCATCAATTCTTTTAAAAAAATAAATATAAGTTATGTATTTATTTCAAATATCCAAATACGGATTCGTTTTATAATAATAAATATAGTTATATATTTATTTCCGTTAACGAACAACACGGCTTCTTTTATAAAAATAAAATCAGTTTATATATTTATTTCGAAGATCAAACGACACGACGATGGTGTTAATAAAATAAATATAGTTTATATATTTATTCGAAATATTAAACGACATGAATTCGTTTTATAAAAATAAATATGGTTTATATATTTATTTTAAAGTTCGTACATCACGAATTCTTTTATAAAATAGATATAGTTTATCTATTTATTTCAAACTTCAAGTAACTCGACGATTATTTTACTAAATAAATATAACTTTTTATATTTATTTTAAAACGCCTAAACGGCATCTACTTATACTTCGACGGATATATACAAGACGCGATACATAATACGAGCTTGTTATATGATATTTTCATATAAACATTCTTTTTATACACGCACGACTCCTCGGGATGACAAGCGATCTTAACGATATATTTATATATTTTATATAAATATTTATCTATTTTTAAATATTTCGAGAATCAAGTATTTTCAAGACTTATTGGTTATTATCGATAATAAATGATACTTATTAAATATGACCTAATCATTTCCGATAAGTTAACTACTTACTGTTGAATCGTTCGACTAACGATTCGGTAGAGCTCGGGGACACGTAAACTAGTTACCGCTTTTATTTAGAAACTTATAAGATATTCCGTGTTAGGAATATTGTAGAATGCACGCTAGCAAGCCACGTCTTGGAAACGACATCATGAAGTCGTATTAAGTTAGCTTTACGCATGGAAATTCAGGTGAGTTCATAACCCCACCTTTTTACGGTTTTACATTTTCATGAACGTTTTCGGGGTGGAAAGACATGCACACTTTTTAGAAACATACAAAGTTCTCGATAAACAAAGACTGCATATTTTTAGACAAAGCACGTTTTGCAAGAACATACAAAGCTTTTGAACGAAAACTCATATTTCTAAATCGTATTACGAATGGATTTTGAAGAATTCAAATGGTTTACGAATGGATTTTGAGGAATTCAAATGGTTTACGAATGGATTTTGAGGAATTCAAATGGTTTACGAATGGATTACACTAAATATACCGGTTTTTACAAAACAAATGCGTATTATCGAAATGTGAATGAATTTCATGACTAGGGATGGATAGTCTGGTGATAATATATAAAGACTGGGGAGTGAGCCTTAGAGGCTGGGAAGGTTCAGCCTTAGAGGCTGGGGAGGTTCAGCCTTAGAGGTTGGGGTAAAATACATGTTACAATTATTTCAGACATTTTTATACATGGTATGGTTAGCCTAAGGAGGGTATACTACTTAGATCATGTGGGTGGTGGGTACAACACTTAAGGCCATTAATCCTCATTGTAGGACCGAGGGACATGAGTGATAGATCTATTTGGGTGTAGCGAGCCCACACCCATGAGGTCAGGGTGACCCATAGTGGTGACTGTGTCTTACAGCCGAGGCCCGGTAACAAATTTGCTAGGTTTGAGTTTTCCTGCATCACTTCACACATACCAGTGGCTTTGCAACCCATTGGTGATCTCTTTTTCCTTATTGCTACATACCAGGGACATACATACTTATAGAAATACTTGATTTATACAAATTAAATACCATGTTTTATACAAATTCAAAGCATAGGATTATGTGGGTAGGGAGTCAAAGTCAGGGGGGCATTGACGGTTATACGAACATTACAAATACGAGAGTTTACAAATACATGGTTTTACGAACATAATGCATTACAAATGCAAAGTTTCCATATAACTTGGCAAGAAAATGATTTCTAAATTCATTTTCTCAAATATCATTTCACAAACCGGTTATAAAAAAGATTTATTTCAAATCTTTTACAAACAAACTATGAACTCGCTCAACTTTATGTTGATTTTTCGTATGTTTCTTTCTCAGGTTACTTTTCAGAAATCATGGCACGGTTGAAATAGGAGAATCATGTGGAGTCGAGTACTTAGTGGCGTTCGATTTCTAGAAGTCTTTGCTATATTTGCTTCCATTGTGCAATGAAGATACCAGTCCAGTCACGCCAATGCTCTGATAATTCAGGGTGTGACAGATTGGTATCAGAGCTATAGGTTACAGCGAATAAGGTTTTCTGTAGGAATACCTAAGCTCTAACCTCACTTTTCTCTGGGACTTAGACTATTAAGACGTTGAATACATACAAAATGCCTAGTACTCGAATATGGTCTCCAACCGTTGCTGAAAAACAAAAAGTCAAAATTTTGTTTTCAAACATACGCTATTGTGGAGTTTTATACACGGTACACAAGACAAATACATACAGTGCACAAAACTCTGAGAGTTTAGGAAACATGCATTTAAGACCTTTGAAAACTCATGTTGAAGTTCATTAAAGGTCATCACGTAGGAACCGCGAATATTAACTCGGGCACACACTATTATCCATATTGTCTATGATATTTTGACTTCCCGAGCAGGCAGCCTACGCATAATGAAACGCTAGTGCACGAGAATACACGGAACTCAAATTTTACGTCAACGGATGTCGGGGTACATCACCTTCTACGAGAAACGAAACGCTAATGCACAGGTATACGTGAAACTTAAGCTATACTCAACGGAGGTTGAAGTACGTCACATACGAATTACGAGGTGAAGTCACCAAGAAGACATTGTGGGGCATTTTAGCGATGATGCTAATCCTATCAGCACAAAAACTATCGATCAGGAAGCGGCGTTTTGGCACGCGGTCCCGCAACGACACGAGTCATACTAAGGAGAAGACGAATGTCTCCGCATTCCCCCTACCTAATTAACGACGAATACAATATGTTCGACATTCCATGGTAATGTCACCTAACAACCGGTCATCACATGAAACCCCAGGTAAAGTCCTTAAATTTCTTTTATTGAAATTTCGACTTTTGCATCTAGTGAGTAGATTTTCACATCTCTACTCCTCCTAATGGCCATTGTATCACGATCATTTCTTGCATTATAGCGAACACTCATTGCTTCATTTCTTGAAAATTTATATGTTACGCATGCATCGTTTGTTACGCATGTGGTTTCGTTTCAAATAAGCGTTTCATCAAAATTCAAACATTATTTCGCTAAACTTAATTATTGATTTGTGATTCGAATGACCCGCATTATTGTAACTGTTGGCTCCTTTGTTACTAAGTCAACACATTTTCTTGAAATTTCTTTTCTTTTCAAGGTACATACATGGGTTTTCGTTGTGACCATGCCGAAAGTCTTTCTTGTCGATACATGTATTTATTGTCAGATTGCGTCGAAACCAGGTTCGCTTGTTTGAACTTGTTCATTACACATATTCGATTCAAGACACCATATGATGTATTGGGAGCATCATATTCAAATCAATTTTAACGAGCACTTCATTTGTTCCGAGTCGTGGTAAACTTGTTTGGTATTCGACTCCATTAAATTGTTGTTGACTTTGACACCTTGTGGTGGTGTTTTCACTTATTTGAAGCTTGCGCTAAACTCATTTACATATCTTATGCACGGATTTAAATATTTATTTATTGATTTGTTTTAAATCCGCTTTGAATTATCATATTAAAGCAGTCTTAACACAATCGTGTGTTAAGACGATGGTACACAAAATTCATTGCATATTCCGGTGTACCTACTAACGGTTCTTTCAACATCGATCGAATATTTTACGATATTTATTGTTTCTTCATCTTCGATCGAAAACATTAATTCTTTGATGTTCCATCCTCAATTGAAAATCTTATGATGTCGTTTGAATCAAATTTTCAAATTTGCTTCATTGAACTTTCGCTTGACTTCAAACACGGTGAATTTGTTTGATCACCGCTATTATTGAATTGTTTCATTCACTACGACACCTTGTAACGTCAGTATAACTTGCAGCTTGTGCTGATCACGATCGAGCGTTTCATGCAAACTATTACATTTGAGATTGTTGATTCTAAGTTCATCTAGTGGATGTTATTGCTTCTAGAACTCATTTACATGTTATAAATGTTCATATGGAATTCAATTGGTCGAAGTTCCTGTTCAATGTTGGATCCTGGTTAACTTAGTCACACTGGTGACTGTATCATTACGTCTCGTTCCCTTTGACATCAATTACTGAGACACATTTCTTTTAAACCGTTGGGATTCCTATTATGGAGGAATGTCCTTAAAAGAAGGCAACAGAAACAGTTGGGTACTTAAACAGTGGATGAATTAATGGCAGGATAAGAGTTTGTAAAAGAAGGTATTAAAGAAATGATAGCTGAAACTCTTGGCCTGAATCAACCTACAAGCACTGCTCAAATAGTCATCATAAGGCCAGCTTCACCAAACTCCTCATCAAATAAAAATCTCCCAAGAAACCCACCAGGCTCAAAAGTACTAAAGTGGGAAACTGACAAACAGACCCATGTATTGACTATGTTCAGGTCTGGTGGAGAAGTGAAGAAATTATCAAGGGAACAAGCACTTGGCCTAAGTCTTGAAGATATGCAGGATCTCCTTGATCTTCCACTTAGTAGGGATGAAGATGACACAGATGCCCTAGATTTTGAGTTACAACTTAAAGGTCAGATAAGGGAACTGTTGATGAGGCAATAAAGTTCCACAATAATGAAGGGTTTTGGCATTATCTGTTCCAGGAGGAGATTGTTGGGATTTAACCCTACCAAAGGAACAGATAATTAAAGCCAAAACTGGATCAGAGCAGTGGATCCAGAATAAGCAGATGTTATGTTTACATGTCTCTCCCCTTGAAAGTGGTTTCAACATCTGCTGACCTCCTATCTACTGATCGTACAAACTGCTGACCTACAAACTGCTGATCATGTAAAAGACTGATGAAAGACTAAAGCTTTGCTGCTCAATCTACTGCCTTGAGTCAAGCTCTGCTGATCCGGACAAGTACTGCTGGGTTCACATCAGTGGAAGGATGCATCAGTTGTTTAGATGTCTCTATGTAATGAAATGTAATAGCAGTAGTTAGCATATCAGAGGTTGTATAGATCAGAGGTTAGAGTTTGTTAGGAGGTTAGATGTCACTTTCATGGTGACACCAGCTTAGCTGCTTTAGTGGTTTGCTCGTGCCTATAAATAGAATAGTGCTCTCGTTTGATTGTTTGCAAAGTTTGTTTCCATCTTAATTCCGCTACACAACTCATCCATCTTCATCTTAATTCAAACGTAAAAACACAATCAAAACCAAACTCAGATCCTAACATTTGGTATCAGAGCTTGGACAGTCAAATTTGATTTAACAATCATTTTGACATAAACAGTTCAGCTCGTAATTGTTGATACTGATAGTTTGTTCGTTTGTGTTGAAAAACAGAGCAAGGTTTAATCACCATCAAAGTTGATTAATCAGTGCCTGTAAAACAACCAGGATGACGTCACAATCACAAGATGATAAGAATAACATTGGCTCGCTTTTTAAACCACTCATGCTTAAACGTAATGAATACAACATCTGGGAGAGAAGGATGGGTCACATCCTTGCTCAACAGAACACTGGATGTTGGAGGTCTGTTGTTTTTGGTCCCCATGTTCCTATGGTGCCAAGTGCTGAGGATGCAAAGAAGTTCGTTCCTAAACCAACTGAAAACTATACTGAAACTGATTTTCAAAAGTTCGAACTCGATGCCAAAGCATTTAGCATCATAGCATCTGCATTACCCAATGAGATCTATACTGGACTGTTACATTGTAACAGTGCCAAAGAGCTATGGGATGCACTGAAGGAACAGTTTGGGGGAACAGAAGAAGTCATTGAAAACAATAGGGAAATTCTGAATCAGCAGTATGAAACATTTTGTCACATCAAGGGTGAATCACTGACTCAGCAATTTGAGCGATTCAATTGTCTCATTAGTGAACTAAGGCTTGTTAAAGTAACATTTCCAAATTCAACTCAAAATAGCAGGTTCCTTAGGTCACTACCAGAAAAATGGGATACCATAGCTTTTGTCACTAGAAACTCTTCTGAGTTCAAAGATCTGACCCTGACCCAACTTCATGGTAGACTCCTGACCTATGAAAGGGAGTTGAACCAAAAAAAGAAGTTGCAAGAGTCTGGCAAAGTTGCTGATGATTATTCATTCGGTAGCACAGCTCTTTTTGGTCAGGAAGAATCTGGTAGCAGTAGTAAGGATCAGGGTTATGATCACTTCATTGATATAACTGCTGGTGGAAATTTTAACAACCCTGATCCTCACTCTGCAAATAATGCTTTTACTGCAAATTGTGAAAACCAGATGTAAGATAATTTGTGCTTTGAACTCAATGATTTGCAACACTTTGATCCCACTGACTTAGAAGAGATGGACATTTTGCATCAATTGGCTTTGCTTAGTGTAAGAACAAGCAAATTCTACAAAAGAACAGGGAGAAAATTCCCAGGGTTACATGGGAATTTAAGGGTGGGGTTGGACAAATAAAAAATCAAGTGTTACAAGTGCAATAGGCTAGGTCATTTTGCTAGGGAATGCAAGAGTCAAACTACTGGTCCTATAATCACTCATCCCAGCTCAAACCCTAGACCACAATGTGACAACCCTCACTAAACCAGGTATCCGTACGACTTAATTAATAATTAATTACTGCTTAATTACTGTGCTTACTTGAACTTGTGGATAAACTGCTACTTGAATGCTGATACATGTACTTACTTGCATCATACTTTACTTGCTGTCACCCCATGTTTTGCTTACAGCACCTTGTGACAACCTTGATGCACCAAAAGCACAGTAGCACAATGAACGGATAACCTATTAAACGTGCTGTCATAACTAGCACCAGGCAGGTACTGCCTCTAAGGCCTGTAAGAGCCTGAGATAGTTTGCTACACTGGTAGAGAGTGTAGGGATATAAGGGTTGTAGAACTGCGTCACTAGGAATGAGATTACAGTGACCGGATGTGCCTAAAACGTACTTTAAGTACAAAACTCAGCACTTTAATTAAAATTCAGCATTGAGCTACCTAATAAAGTGCCAAAACATGAGAAAAACATTACTAGACACTTTCCAAAGTGTCGGGAATAAGTCGTGTCACTAAAAATAATTATAATGACACTTTAAAGCTTTGTTAAGCACTTTAACGGATCACTATCCAACCGAACAACCGGATTATACCAGGAACATAAAAATATTGCCATTAACATTGTTTATCTTTTTCTGAGCCAGTTAGGGTCCCTGAATACCCTAACACCCGCTGTAATGCATAACACATTAGTAACCGAGTTAACCTTCACTTAACTTAACTAATACTTAACGTTTAGTTGGATTCTAACCGGATACCCCCCCCCCCCCCCCCCAACCGAACTCGTCCCCTTGGGGGACACCCCTTGTACCTTTTGTGATTAAATTAATCACACATGCCTAATATCTAGGCTACACATAATCTCTTGGTTAATGCCCATGAAGATTGTCTATAAGATCAACATATAGCACAACATAACATTCTCACCACAACTCACAACACACACACTCTCTCCCTCTCTCTTTGGTTCTCGGCCGAGAGCACCCCACAACCATCCATCCATTTTCGGTTTTGATCAAGCTATTCCAAGTGCATACAAGTGTTAAGGATCTCATACAAAGGAGCTCGGTGCACTCGGAATGCGAAGGACCTCACCCTATTGCTTTTATCCACCCAATCTTTGACTAGATTCTTCCCTAGCCTCGAGCTAGTAGTAAGTTGCTTGAAACACACTCTCGATCTATTCTAAAGTGGTTAAAATGTAATGTAACGGTTAAAATTCATGAACTTACAAGATGTTATGTAAAAGTCTACTAAAATGTTAAAGAGGTTGGTTAAAAGCTATGATGTTGTGTAAATCTTGTAAGATTTTTTTTGTGTGATTATTTAGTGCCGATCTATGATGTGGTAGCTCGGATCATCGTTTAACCCGGATTGGTCATGATCATGGATCATGACATAGAGTTTGTTTAAGTGTACAAAGGGTTAAATGATGAAATCTAGTAATCTACCACACATTAAACATGAACTTGTGTAAAATCGATTCTACTTAGGAAATAGTGTTCAAAACTAATAGATCTACGGATCTACAAACGGTATTTTCAAAGGACCACGTGTCAAGAGAAAACATACTTTTAAAGACGGATCTTCCATAAACAAGAATGATTTTAGCGAATACACAAGTGTGTAAACACTTGTGTAACACAAAGATTCGACTAAATAACTATTTTTGTAAAAGTTGACAAGAAGTTGTAAAGACGAAATTCCTTTAAAAACGAGACTTTTACGAAACCGGGTTGATTTATACAAAAGATCCACTAAAAGTAATGGGATTTACTTCATATTTTTGGATAAACTTCAAGTTCATGTAATTTTTGCGATTTATATATATTTTGACTAGTTGATGCTTTGGATATTGTTTTGGTTGAATGAGAAAATTGTTGATTTGAATCTTAAAAGAAAATGATACGCTTGAAAGCGTGGCCACCTCCAGTTACAGGGGAAACTCTGGCGAAATTTTTCTAAAAAAAAAACCTAACACTTGGGAATATTTTCACTACAAGTGTTGTAAATCTATTTTTTTGACTTGTTTTCAAAGCGTAAGTTTCGCCACGACTTTATTTACGAAACATCGGAGGTGGGGTTTTCACAAAATAAAAACGGGGTAAATATATATTTGATATATATACTTTTCATAAGCGTCACTTATAAAATGTTTATGATTATTTTGTGAAATATACAAATATTATTTTTAGGGTAAAAATAATATTACCGAATGCTAATGATTATATTTTGGGGTTAGAAATAAAATATACTTTTAAGTGAGACTTAATAATATATTTGAAGGTATACGAACGCACATGTATTAAATCCCCCATCCTTGGGAAGGAAAATAATTACCAAGTATCTACAAAAATAAACACGAAATAGTTGTCTAACTATTCCCCAAAAACTTAAACCTTGAGCTAAGGCACGACCATCCGTCTAATAGAGTTAGTACGTGTAGGTCGTCGCACAGCTGCTTGATCAGGAGATATACTTGGTAGAGACGCACCACTGTGAGTTCATGTCCCCCTTTTCTCTTAACTATTTTCAGTTTTTAACTACGGGGGTGAAATACATGTTACTTTGATTACAAATGTCACACCCTGGCTTTGCGGAAGCGTGGTTAATTATGGTGTGACTTCTTAATACCATAGCTTAATCATAACAAAGCTATATGAGTTAAAAACATGCAAGATCATCCATTAAGTTTTGAAAACCAAATACAGTACCATTGTTTTAACGGGAACATACCCTAACAACCATAACCTTGTTTAACATACATTACAAACTTGAAACATAACATAAACATGGTTTAAGGATTGTGTCTTGTCCAGGAAAGAGACACATCCCCTAAACCCCGGATGACCTCGGAAACTAGTGCAGCGGAAAACATGCCATACCGTGCCAGATCTCGTTAATTTCCTGAAATACATGTAAGTTGAAAAATCAACAATAATGTTGAGCGAGTTCATGTGTAAGTGAGTATGTAAAACACTTGTGAGTATGAAAATAGTCGTGGTATGTAGCCAATAAGGGGACTTGTGATCACCAATGGTTTGCAAGGCCACTGATATATGTGAAGTGCAAATAGGGAGACTCAAACCTAGCAGATTTCGCCACGGCATTTGTATGTGGACAAAGTCACCCCAAGGTCCGTTTCTAGTTTGGCCTGGGGCTGGGCTCGCTACACCCAGATAGATCTACCGCTCCTGTCCCTCGGTCCCGACATGAGGACTAATGGCCTCATATTGCTCCTACCCACTCACATGATCGGAATAAAACACCTCCTTACGCTAACCATACCGTATATAAAGTACTTGTAAACAAAGTAACATGTATTTCACCCCCGCAGTTAAGAAAACTGAAAACAGTTAGAGAAAAGGGGGACATGAACTCACAGTGAAGCGTCTCTACCAAGTATCTCCAAATCAGAAAGCTGTGCGACGACCTACAAGTGCTAATTCTATTAGACGGACGGCCGTTCCTTAGCTTTATAGTTTAAGTTTTTGAGAAATAGTTAGACAACTATTTCGTGTTCATGTTCTGTATATACTTGGTAGTTATACTCCTTCCCAAGGATGGGGGATACAATACATGTGCGTAAGTTACGTTTTAATAATCGAGTGGTAATATAATTACCGGTGTAACTTATATATTCATGTGAAAGCGTTCGTATTATTTTGGAATCGTTAACGTTTGTAAATATTATTTTTACTCTAAAAATAATATTTATGTATTTTCACAAAATAATCATAAACAGTGTTGTGACAATATATATTTATCACGTTCAATTTTGTGAAAATCCCACCTCCAATATTAGTAAATAAAGTTATGGCGAAATTTATATTTCGAAAATATGTCAAAAATAATTCTAACACTTGTTGTGCAAATATTTCTAAGTGTTAGGTATTTAGAAAAATTTCGCCAGAGTTTCCTCTGTAACTGGAGGTGGCCACGCTTTCAAGCGTATCATTTTCTTTTAACAAATCAATCAATCAATGTTCTCAACATTACCAAACAACTTTTCAACATTTTGACTAGTCAAAGATAGACATAATCGCAAAAATATACGAACTTGTGGTTTGTCTAAAAATATGTAGTAAATCTCTTTACTTTTACTGGATCTTTTGTGTAAATAATCCGATTTCGTAAAAACCTCATTTTTAGAGAAAATCCATCTTTACAACTTCTAGTAACTTTTGACAAGACTAGTTCTTTGTCGGATCTTTTCATTTCACAAGTGTTTACACACTTGTGGTTTATAAAATCATGCTTATTATTGTAAGATTCATCTTTCAAAATACATGGTTCCCTTGATATGTGTTCCTTTGAAAATACCGGGTGTAGATACGTAGATCTACTAGTTTTAAACACCTTTGTACAAGTTAAAACATGTTTACACAAGTAAAGCATTTTTACACAAGTTCATGCTTCGTGTGTGGTAGAGTTTCATCTTTTAACCCTTGTATCATTCAAAAACGAGCTTATGTTAAGATCCATGATCTTACTAAACCGGGTTAAACGATGATCCGAGCTACCACATCATAGATCGGGTCTAGATAACCATATATTTCAAATACTACAACTTTTACACCACTTATATGCTATTAACCACCATTTTTCATACTTTTAGTAGACTTTAATGCTTCAACTTGTAAGATTCCGAGTTTTAACCGACAAAAATTCTTTTAACCACTTTAGATAAGCTCAAATATGAGATTTAAGTGTTATACCTCTAGCTCAAGGCTAGGGAAGATTCTTGATGAAAAACGCATGGATAAAAGCCAAAGAAAGAGGTCCTTCGTGTTCCGCTTGCTCCAAGACTCCTCGTATGTGACCCGTAACACTTGAATGTGCTTGAAACTTGAAGATCAAAAACTGAAAATGGTTGCTTGTGTGGATGTGGGTTCGGCCGTGAGCCAAAGGGAAAGAGAGAGAGAGAGAGTTTTGTGTGGGGTGTGTTGTTGTGAATGATCATAAGTGTAATGTGTTATACTTATAGATAATTCTAGTGATTATGGACCAAAGGATTATGTGTATTTAGGATATTAGACAATGTAGATTATTTAAATCAAGCAAGTACTAAGCATGTTCCCCCATAGTTAGGCCGGTTAGGATGGGGGGGGGGGGGGTCCTAGTCCGATTTCAAGTGGGTTAGTTAGGGTAACCAAGTTAAGTTAGTTAAGTGTTAAGTGTTAAACTTAGTTACTTGTATGTTATGCGTTATGGCGGGTGTTAGGGTAATCAGGGACCCTAACTGGCTCAGAAAAATACAAATAGTGAAAATAATAATATTTTCATGTTCCGGGTACAGTCCGGTTGTTCGGTTGGATAGTAATCCGTTAAAGTGCTTAATAAAGGTTTAAAGTGTCGTTATTGTTATTTTTAGTGACACAATTTAATTCCAACACTTTAGAAAGTGTCTAGTAGTATTTTCCCCATATTTTGGCACTTTACCAGTCAGCTAGAAGCTGGATTATTTTTGTAAAGTGCTGAGTTTTGTACTTAGAGTACGTTTTAGGCACATCCAATCAGTGTATCTTATTCCTAGAGACGCAGTTCCACAACCCTTATATCCCTACACTCACTGCTAGTGTAGCAAAACATTTCAGGCTCTTACAGGCCTTAGAGGCAGTGTTTGCCTGATGCTGGCTTTATCAGCATGTTTAATAGGTTATCCGTGTATCGTGCTACTGTGCTTTTTGTGCATCATGTTTGTCACTAAGGTGCCGTATGTAAATAATGTAGTGACAGCAAGCAAGTATGATGCAAGTAAGTACATGTATCAGTATTTAAGTAGCAGTTCATCAGCTAGTTCAAGCAAGCACAGTAATTAAGCAGTAATCAATCATTAATTAAGTCGTACGGATACCTGGTTTAGTGCGGGTTGTCACAACAAATACTTTATACATGGTATGGTTAGCGTAAGGAGGTTTACTACTTAAGATCATGTGAGTGGGTAGGCGGAAACTTGAGGCCATTAATCCTCAAGGTAGGACCGAGGGACAGGAGCGGTAGATCCATCTGGGTGTAGCGAGCCCAGCCCCAGGCCCAAACAGAACGGACCTCGGGGTGACTATGTGCCCAACGCATAAATCCGCTAGGTTTGAGTCTCCCTACTTGCACTTCACACATATCAATGGCCTTGCAAACCATTGGTGATCTCTTTTTCCTTATTTGCTACATACCAGGGTTTTTATACATACAGAGGTTTATTTACTCACTTACACATGAACTCGCTCAACATTATTGTTGATTTTTCCAACTTACATGTATTTCCGGGAATTAAGGATCTGGCGCGGTATGTTATGTTTTCCCGCTGCATATGGGTTCCGAGGTCATCCAGGTTTAGGGGATGTGACTTTTACCTGGACGAGTCACAGTCCTTAAACTGCGTTTCATTCATGTTGATGTTTATGTCTTTCAAAACAATACTTTATGTTACGATGGTGTAGTTCCAAGACAATGTTATGTTACTTTGGTTTTAAAACTTATTTTAATGGATGATCTTGCATGGTTTTTATTTCATATAGCTTGTTATGGTTAAGCTATGGTATTAAGAAGTCACACCAAAATAACCACGCTTCCGCAAAGCCAGGGTGTGATGGTTAAGCTATGGTATTAAACTGCGGGGGTGAAATACATGTTACTTTGATTACAAATACTTTATACATGGTATGGTTAGCGTAAGGAGGTTTACTACTTAAGATCATGTGAGTGGGTAGGCGGAAACTTGAGGCCATTAATCCTCAAGGTAGGACCGAGGGACAGGAGCGGTAGATCCATCTGGGTGTAGCGAGCCCAGCCCCAGGCCCAAACAGAACGGACCTCGGGGTGACTATGTACCCAACGCATAAATCCGCTAGGTTTGAGTCTCCCTACTTGCACTTCACACATATCAATGGCCTTGCAAACCATTGGTGATCTCTTTTTCCTTATTTGCTACATACCAGGGTTTTTATACATACAGAGGTTTATTTACTCACTTACACATGAACTCGCTCAACATTATCGTTGATTTTTCCAACTTACATGTATTTCCGGGAATTAAGGATCTGGCGCGGTATGTTATGTTTTCCCGCTGCATATGGGTTCCGAGGTCATCCAGGTTTAGGGGATGTGACTTTTACCTGGACGAGTCACAGTCCTTAAACTGCGTTTCATTCATGTTGATGTTTATGTCTTTCAAAACAATACTTTATGTTACGATGGTGTAGTTCCAAGACAATGTTATGTTACTTTGGTTTTAAAACTTATTTTAATGGATGATCTTGCATGGTTTTTATTTCATATAGCTTGTTATGGTTAAGCTATGGTATTAAGAAGTCACACCAAAATAACCACGCTTCCGCAAAGCCAGGGTGTGATGGTTAAGCTATGGTATTAAACTGCGGGGGTGAAATACATGTTACTTTGATTACAAATACTTTATACATGGTATGGTTAGCGTAAGGAGGTTTACTACTTAAGATCATGTGAGTGGGTAGGCGGAAACTTGAGGCCATTAATCCTCAAGGTAGGACCGAGGGACAGGAGCGGTAGATCTATCTGGGTGTAGCGAGCCCAGCCCCAGGCCCAAACAGAACGGACCTCGGGGTAACTTTGTGCCCAACACATAAATCCGCTAGGTTTGAGTCTCCCTACTTGCACTTCACACATATCAATGGCCTTGCAAACCATTGGTGATCTCTTTTTCCTTATTTGCTACATACCAGGGTTTTTATACATACAAAGGTTTATTTACTCACTTACACATGAACTCGCTCAACATTATTGTTGATTTTTCCAACTTACATGTATTTCAGGGAATTAAGGATCTGGCGCGGTATATTATGTTTTCCCACTGCAAATGGGTTCCGAGGTCATCCAGGTTTAGGGGATGTGACTTTTACCTGGACGAGTCACAGTCCTTAAACTGCGTTTCTTTCATGTTGATGTTTATGTCTTTCAAAACAATACTTTATATTACGATGGTGTAGTTCCAAGACAATGTTATGTTACTTTGGTTTTAAAACTTATTTTAATGGATGATCTTGCATGGTTTTTATTTCATATAGCTTGTTATGGTTAAGCTATGGTATTAAGAAGTCACACCAAAATAACCACGCTTCCGCAAAGCCAGGGTGTGATGGTTAAGCTATGGTATTAAACTGCGGGGGTGAAATACATGTTACTTTGATTACAAATACTTTATACATGGTATGGTTAGCGTAAGGAGGTTTACTACTTAAGATCATGTGAGTGGGTAGGCGGAAACTTGAGGCCATTAATCCTCAAGGTAGGACCGAGGGACAGGAGCGGTAGATCTATCTGGGTGTAGCGAGCCTAGCCCCAGGCCCAAACAGAACGGACCTCGGGGTGACTTTGTGCCCAACGCATAAATCCGCTAGGTTTGAGTCTCCCTACTTGCACTTCACACATATCAATGGCCTTGCAAACCATTGGTGATCTCTTTTTCCTTATTTGCTACATACCAGGGTTTTTATACATACAAAGGTTTATTTACTCACTTACACATGAACTCGCTCAACATTATTGTTGATTTTTTTCAACTTACATGTATTTCAGGGAATTAAGGATCTGGCACGGTATGTTATGTTTTCCCGCTGCATATGGGTTCCGAGGTCATCCAGGTTTAGGTGATGTGACTTTTACCTGGACGAGTCACAGTCCTTAAACTGCGTTTCATTCATGTTGATGTTTATGTCTTTCAAAACAATACTTTATGTTACGATGGTGTAGTTCCAAGACAATGTTATGTTACTTTGGTTTTAAAACTTATTTTAATGGATGATCTTGCATGGTTTTTATTTCATATAGCTTGTTATGGTTAAGCTATGGTATTAAGAAGTCACACCAAAATAACCACGCTTCCGCAAAGCCAGGGTGTGATGGTTAAGCTATGGTATTAAACTGCGGGGGTGAAATACATGTTACTTTGATTACAAATACTTTATACATGGTATGGTTAGCGTAAGGAGGTTTACTACTTAAGATCATGTGAGTGGGTAGGCGGAAACTTGAGGCCATTAATCCTCAAGGTAGGACCGAGGGACAGGAGCGGTAGATCTATCTGGGTGTAGCGAGCCTAGCCCCAGGCCCAAACAGAACGGACCTCGGGGTGACTTTGTGCCCAACGCATAAATCCGCTAGGTTTGAGTCTCCCTACTTGCACTTCACACATATCAATGGCCTTGCAAACCATTGGTGATCTCTTTTTCCTTATTTGCTACATACCAGGGTTTTTATACATACAAAGGTTTATTTACTCACTTACACATGAACTCGCTCAACATTATTGTTGATTTTTTTCAACTTACATGTATTTCAGGGAATTAAGGATCTGGCACGGTATGTTATGTTTTCCCCGCTGCATATGGGTTCCGAGGTCATCCAGGTTTAGGTGATGTGACTTTTACCTGGACGAGTCACAGTCCTTAAACTGCGTTTCATTCATGTTGATGTTTATGTCTTTCAAAACAATACTTTATGTTACGATGGTGTAGTTCCAAGACAATGTTATGTTACTTTGGTTTTAAAACTTATTTTAATGGATGATCTTGCATGGTTTTTATTTCATATAGCTTGTTATGGTTAAGCTATGGTATTAAGAAGTCACACCAAAATAACCACGCTTCCGCAAAGCCAGGGTGTGACAGCTTGGTATCAGAGCTCTGATCATAGTGAACTAGGATTCCTTCTCGAGTCTAGACTATGATCACTAGGGCTCTCACGAAAACATTTTTACACTGCATACCACTTAAGTCCAGTTCCAAAAACTTTTTACAAACAAATGTTGAGCACATTTATTTATTATAGGCTCAGTCTGGGAGGCTGAGGCTCGGTCTGGAAGACCGAGGCTCGGTTTGGGAGACCGAGGTAGTTGTCTAGTGGGACTAGGAAGAGCAGTCTGGGAGGCTGGGAGGCTAGTGGGACTAGGAAGAGCAGTCTGGGAGGCTGGGAGGCTAGTGGGACTAGGAGAATTATTTGATTGCTTACTTGGTGACTAATGTGCTTATCTGATTGTATGATTGATTATTTGTACATATTTGTGTTTGTGTTACAGACACCATGGACTCGTCCGGCACAGGTGATTCGGACACCACAGGCCCTAGACCCATAGTATCAGACGACTTAGAGTCTTCAGAGCACGAGGTCCACACATCAAATGTTACCAGCACAGAAGAGGACGACTTTCAGCCCTTTGCACTACCCGACGCTGTCGATGAGCCCGCTGATGGCCCTTTTGCTGGGTACCTACCACTCGTAGAGATCCCTGCTCCCATACCTTTGGCCTCTTATCCTGCATACGATATACTCCTCGACGCCGACGTTGACGACGACGTTGATCTGTTTGATGATGAGCCCCTGGAGGACGATGTTGAGGGCGAGGCCCATCTAGCTGACGGTGGTCTTTTGTTACTCGCAGATGCTCCAGCTGAGGAGTCACCTGCAGACTCACCCGCTCCAGACTCCTTTGAGTCTGTGGCCTCCGCACCGTCACACACTCGGAGCGCACAACACTATTCACACGGTTCAGATCCTAACAGGGCATCATCTGCTGTCTCTGCTCCTAGATTTGTTTTCGATCACGACCTCGATGAGGATTCAGACCCTGTTTTTCCCCCTGGATTTGACCCGGACCAGGAGATAGAGTTCATCCACTTGGATCAGCCTATGGTTGACCCAGTAGACCCAGTTGACCCTGCCTTCGCTGATCATGCAAATTTTGATATGGAGTTCGTTGACCCCGAGCTTGCTATGGCCCTTGAGCCAGTAGCTGCTCCTGACCCAGTGTTTGAGCATGACCCTGTTCTTGCTGGCATACCCATTGATCCTGTGATTGCTGACCTACCCATTGATGATCACCCTGCTGATGCACCACTACTGGAGGGTGACCATGCTATTGCTGCTGATCATGTTGATCCCCCACTTATCGCTGATATACCTGCTGACCCTCTTGTTGCACCTCATCTTGACCCTATGCCTGTGCAGTTTGATCGCGCACTTTTTGAGGCACAGATTGACCCACGAGATGAGCACGCCCAGCATGGGTGGATTCCTGCGGATGATGAGCTTCCACCTATTCCTCCTCATACCACCGGTGCACGTCACGTTGATTTCCCTTTTTCATTTGCACAGTACACACCTCCAGCTCGACCTGGAGAGGGTTCCTCGGCTCATCCTTTTGGACATGTGCCGACTTCTATTCCAGTTATGCCACAGTCTTCATCTGCTATTCCCCCTGTACCACCATTCTTTGTGCCACCTTTTGATCCAGCCAGCGAGCCGTTTCTCTAGACGTCACCGACTGTTATGCCACTGACCGACCCCTACCATCCTTTCCATAAGGGGTATTCTATTGAGGACGTTCTGATGTCGTTTGTTGTCCAGCAGGAGGCACTCACACGACGCATTCAGGAGCTTGAGAGAGCTCAGCCACCGCCGTGCCAGTGTCAGGGTCAGACCCACCCTGCTCCTTCGCAGAACCCTCGACCATTGTTACCTGACTATGCTGCACGCCTTTTGGCACTTGAGCAGCAGGTTGCTTCTTGGTTGCGTACCCAGAGAGCCATGGAGGAGGACTGGCTCCATTTGCGTCGTTTGTTCTACACCCATTTTCCCCCTCCTCCACCGCCATCAGTGTAGAGCTCTTCAGTACCGTACGGGTAGACGCTGGTGAGAAGACGACGATTGTTTTGACTGCACATCATTTTTGGAGACTACATTTTGATTCTGACTTTTGTGACATGTATATGGATGTATTGACACTGATTTGATATTCTTTTGGACTGGGGTGATGTAGCCCTTAGTCGTTGATGATGTATGACACTATTATGTACTTGTACACTCTACTATGTGGTCTCGATATATGGCAATCGCAGTATTCTCATCATATGTGATGTTCTGATTGATTATTTATGTTTTATAACATGGGATGTTGTGTGATTAATGTGATTATAACATGAGATGTTATGTACTATTACTATCATTATATGCGTACGCTTTATTATGGTCTGACCGACGTGAACCCATCTTTTAGAAGATGCCGCCGAGACGTCAAACGCCGATGCCTACCAATGAGGCAGAACTCCAATAAGTCATCGCTGCTGCCATCGCGCAATACACCGCCTCGCAAGGAGGACCCAGCGAAAGCAGCTCAAACAACAATGGCAACAACAATCCACCTCATGGTAATACTAAGTCATTAAGACATACCATGATCTAATTGGATATCTCTAGAAAGGATGCTAATGCCATTCATATGTTGTAACGTATGTGCAGGGTGCACCTACAAGCAGTTTCTAGACTGCAAGCCTGTCAACTTTGATGGCACCGGAGGTGCTGTCGCTTTTGTTCGTTGGGCCGAGAAGACTGAATCTGTTCTCCGCATGAGCAAATGTGCACCAGGCCAGCAAGTCACCTACATTTCTGGGCTATTTTTGGATGGAGCCCTATCTTTGTCACACCCTGGCTTTGCGGAAGCGTGGTTAATTTGGTGTGACTTCTTAATACCATAACTTAACCATAACAAAGCTATATGAAATAAAACCATGCAAGATCATCCATTCGATTAAGTTTAAAAAACCAAATACAATAACATTGTCTTAACGGAAACACATCCTAACGACATAAACATTGTTCAACAAACACAACATAACATAAGCATAGTTTAAGGACTGTGACTTGTCCAGGAAAGAGTCACATTCCCAAAACCTGGATGACCTCGTAACTAGTGCAGCGGGAAAACGTGTCATACCGCGCCAGATCCTTTAATTCCCTGAAATACATGTAAGTTGAAAAATCAACAATAATGTTGAGCGAGTTCATGTGTAAGTGAGTAAATAAACCTTTGTCAGTATAAAATTCCTGGTATGTAGCAAATAAGGGAATTGAGATCACCAATGGTTTGCAAGGCCACTGATATATGTGAAGTGCAAGTAGGGAGACTAACCTAACGGATTTTGCCACGGCATTAGTATGTGGACATAGTCACCCTGAGGTCCGTTTCTAGTTTGGCCTGGGGCTGGGCTCGCTACACCCAGATAGATCTACCGCTCCTGTCCCTCGGTCCTACCATGAGGACTAATGGCCTCATATTGCTCCTACCCACTCACATGATCTAAGTAGTAAACCTCCTTACGCTAACCATACCATGTATAAAGTACTTGTAATCAAAGTAACATGTATTTCACCCCCGTAGTTGATAAAACTGAAAACAATTAAGAGAAAAGGGGGACATGAACTCACTGTGGTGCGTCTCTACCAAGTATACCTCCAAATCAAGCAGCTGTGTGACGACCTACACGTACTAACTCTATTAGACGGACAGCCGTGCCTTAGCTTTAAGGTTTAAGTTTTTGGGAAATAGTTAGACAACTATTTCATGTTTACATTATGTATACTTGGTAATCATTTTCCTCCCCAAGGATGGTGGATTTAATACATGTGTGTTCGTATAATTTTGAAATATATTATTAAGTCTCACTTAAAATATATTTTATTTCTAATCCCAAATATAAATATTCTTCTCAAAAATATTATATTTTCTATTACACATAATTTTCCCCAAAATAATACTTTAACAAAAATACACGTTCATGAATATTTCCTTAAAATGTGTAAGTTACGTTTTAACGATCGAGTGGTAATAATAATTACCGGTGTAACTTATATATTTATCGTAGAGACGTTCGTATTATTTTGGATCCATTAACATTCGATAGTATTATTTTTACCCTAAAAATAATACTAGTATTTTCACAAAATAATCATAAACACATATCAAGTGACTTTATGAAAAATATATATACTAAATATATATTTACCAAGTTTTATTTTGTGAAATCCCACATCCGATGTTTTGTAAATAAAGTCGTGGCGAAATCTATAATTTGAAAACAAGTCGAAAAGTATTTCTAACACTTATAGTGAAAATATTTCTAAGTGTTAGGTTTTTGGAAAAATTTCGCCAGAGTTTCCCCTGTAACTGGAGGTGGCCACGCTTTTAAGCGTATCATTTTCTTTTATAAATCAAATCAACAATTTCCTTATTTAACCAAAACAATGTTCAAGACAACAAACTACTTAATAAACATGTATAAGTCGCAAAAATCACATGAACTTGTGGTTTTCTAAAATTATGAAGTAAATCCCATTACTTTTAGCGGATCTCTATATAAATCCATCCGATTTTGTAAAAACCTCGTTTTTAGAGAAATTCCATCTTTACAACTTCTCGTCATCTTTTCCAAAAATAGTTATTTTGTCGAAACTTAGTGTTACACAAGTATTTACACACTTGTGTGTTTGCTAAAATCATTCTTGTTTACGAAAGATCCGTCTTTAAAAGTATGTTTTCTCTTGACACGTGGTCCTTTGAAAATACCGCTTATAGATCCGTAGATCTACTGGTTTTAAACACTATTTCACAAGCTACATCGCTTTTACACAAGTTCATGATTCGTGTCTGGTAGAGTTTCATCCTTTAACCCTCGTTACTTCCAAAACAACCTTATGTCATGATCCATGATCATGACCACCCCGGGTTAAATGATGATCCGAGTTACCACAACATAGATCGGGCCTAAATAACTACACAAACCAAATACTACATAATTTACACAACAAACAAGCTTTTAACCACCATTTTTAGTGTTTTTAGTAGACTTTTATGCTTCATCTTGTATGTTTGCTACTTTTAACCATTACATAACATTTTAACCACTTTAAAATAGTTCGGGAAGGTGATTCAAGCAACTTACTACTAGCTCGAGGCTAGGGAAGAATCTAGACGCAAAATGAGAGGATAAAAGCAATAGGGTGAGGTCCTTCGCGTTCCGAATGCACCAAGCCTTCTTATCCGTGATCCTTAACACTTGTATGCACTTGGAATTGGTTGCTCAAGATCGAAGGATGGATGGATGGTTGTTGTTGTTCTCGGCCGAGAGCCAAAGAGAGAGGGAGAGAGTGTGTTGTGAGTTTAAGTGGTGAAGAATATGATGGATCAACTCTTGTTCTTATAGGCAAAACTTATGACTAATAACCAAAGGTTTAAATGTCTCCTAGATATTAGACAAGTAAGAGTATTTTAATCAAGTTTAGGACAAGAGTGGGGTCACATGGTGACCGATTCGGTTGGGGGGGGGGGGGTTCCTAGTTCAAATCCAACCAATTAGTTAGCATTAGTTAAGTTAAGTGGTGGTTAACTCGGTTACCAGTGTGTCATGCAATATTGCGGGTGTTAGGGTATTCAGGGACCCTAACTGGCTCAAAAAAAGAAAAACAATGTAAGTGGCAATATTTTCATGTTCCGGGTATAGTCCGGTTGTTCGGTTGGATAGTAATCCGTTAAAGTGCTTAACAAAGCTTTAAAGTGTCGTTATTATTATTTTTAGTGACACAACTTATTCCTGACACTTTGGAAGGTGTCTAGTAATATTTTTCTCATGTTTTGGCACTTTATTGAGTAGCTAGATGCTGAATTGTTTATTAAAGTGCTGAGTTTTTGTGCTTAGAGCACGTTTTAGGCACATCCAGTCATTGTAACTTATTCCTAGAGACGTAGTTCTACAACCCTTGTATCCTTACACTCACCACTAGTGTAGTAAAATATTTCTGGCTCATACAGGCCTTAGAGGCAGTGTCTGCCTGATGCTGGCTTTATCAGCATGCTCAATAGGTTATCCGTTATAGTGCTACTGTGCTTTTTGTGCATCATGTTTGTCACTAAGGTTCAACATGTAAATAATGTAGTGACGGTAAGTAAAGTATGATGCAGGTATATGCATGTATCAGAAATCAAGTAGCAGCTCATCAATAATTTCAAACAAGCACAGTAATTTAGCAGCAATTAATTATTAGAGTAAACTGCCATTTTGGTCCCTGTGGTTTGGCCAGTTTTGCCACTTTAGTCCAAATCTCAAACTTATTACATCCAGGGCCCTGTGGTTTGCATTTTGTTGCCATTTTAGTCCAAATTTCAAAAACCCCTTATTTTCACTGTTAAAAGTTGTTTATTTTGTCATTTAGTGTAGGGGTATTTTGGTCATTTATATTTTATTGTAAACTGATCATCATCATCATCCCCAAAAATAATCATCTCTCTCTTCTCTCTCTCTCTATAGCACCACCACCACCACCACCACCGCCTCCCCCTCTCTCTCTTCTCTCTCTATAGCACCACCACCATTCTGATCGAATAAATCATCACATCACAAACCTAATTATCATCATTAGCATCAGTAACGAACAAAAACCTCTGGCACATATATAAATAAATTACAAATCTTTAATAAGATTTCACAACAAATCCAAAAACAATGAAACTCTAATCGACCAAAATCGTCATATCGCAAACCTAATCGTCATTCGTTCAACACTCGAACTTATAATCGAACATCGAAGTCAGCAAATCGGAAGACAACACTCGTTCAAGCTTCGATTTCTTCCATTCAGCA
The DNA here is from genome assembly GCA_030545235.1 of Helianthus tuberosus. Lineage (NCBI taxonomy): Eukaryota > Viridiplantae > Streptophyta > Magnoliopsida > Asterales > Asteraceae > Helianthus > Helianthus tuberosus. The sequence continues at coordinate 125,126,502 of CM060376.1, read as the reverse complement.
ACTCCCCTCATGTTATTAAGCAGCAGATCGGAACTACGAGTCAGCAATCTTCATCTTCAAGCTTCGATTCAGCTACTTCATCCTCAAGCTTCGATTCAACAACTACGATTCAGCAGGATTGAATAAAGGCGTGTGAAATTCAGCAATCTTCATCTTCAAGCTTCGATTCAGCAACTACGATTCAGCAGCAGATCGGAACTAGTTCACATCGGAAGACAACACTCGTTCAAGCTTCGATTCAGCAACTACGATTCAGCAGCAGATCGGAACTAGTTCATTTATTTAGGGTTTCAGTATTGGGTTTGATGGTGACAGCGGTGGTGGCGCTTTAGGGTTTCAGTGGTGGCGGTGGTGGAGTTCACGGTGGTGGTGGTGCTATAGAGAGAGAGAAGAGAGAGAGGGAGGAGGTGGCTGTTGTGGTGCTAGAGAGAGAGAGAGTTAGTCTATGATGAAGATGAACTCAGATCGGGGTGGCGGCGGTGATGGTGGAGGCGGTGAGGTGAGGGTGACGGTGGTGGTGGTGGTGATTGTTTGAGAAGATATCTTGAGAGAGAGAGAGATATGTCTGTTCATTCATGAGGTTGAAGATGAAGATGATATTAAGGGTTTTATTATATAATTGGGTTATTATAAAGAGATAATAATTCTAAAATGACCAAAATGCCCCTGAGGGTAAAGACAAAATAGCAGGTCAAAAGTGGGAAATCTGGTCAAATTTGAAATTTGGACCAAAATGACAACAAAAACCAAACCACAGGGCCCTGGATGTAATAAGTTTGAGATTTGGACTAAAGTGGCAAAACTGGCAAAACCACAGGGACCAAAATGGCAGTTTACTCTAATTATTAATTAAGTTGTACGGATACCTGGTTTAGTGAGGGTTGTCACATTCTCCCCCCGTTAGAAAAATTTCGTCCCGAAATTTTAAGTTCTGCTTGTAGATGCGGGGTTCTTAGGAAATAGGTGGGGGTATTTCTCTTTCATCCGGTCCTCATGCTCCCAGGTGTATTCAGGACCATGTCTGGCATTCCAACGAACTTTGACGAGCTTGACACTGCTCCGGCGGGTCTTGTTTACTTTCCAATCCGTAACCTCAACCGGTTCTTCAACGAAATGGAGCGTGTCGTCAACATGAATCTCGTCGATGGGAATAGCAATTGTATTTTGAGTTGGACTTTTCTTCAGATTGGATACATGAAATGTATCGTGAACTGAATGGAGTTCAGCAGGTAAGTCCAGCTTGTATGCTACCAGTCCTATTCTTTCCAAAATTCTGAAAGGACCAATGTAGCGCGGATTTAACTTCCCACGCTTTCCGAAGCGTGCCACACCCTTCCAGGGTGAAACTTTCAATAAAACCATTTCTCCAACTTGAAATTCCAAGTGTTTCCGGTTTGGATCTGCATAGGCTTTCTGTCTGTGGCGAGCTGCTTCGATGCGTTTTAGAATCTGCGCAATCTTGTCTGTCGTCTCTTGGACGATTTCGGGACCAGCAAGCTGCCTATCACCTGCGTCAGCCCAGCATAGGGGTGATCGGCACTTGCGTCCGTAAAGGGCTTCAAATGGCGCGACTCCAATACTGGTGTGGTAGCTGTTGTTGTATGAAAATTCGACCAGTGGCAAATGCTTATCCCAGCTACCGCCCAAATCCATAACACACGCTCTCAGCATGTCTTCCAAAGTTTGTATCGTCCGCTCGCTTTGACCGTCAGTTTGCGGGTGAAATGCGGTGCTCAGATTTAATTGTGAGCCAAAAGCTTCTTGGAAGGATTGCCATATCCTTGACACAAACCTTCCGTCTCTATCAGAGATGATTGAGAGAGGCACTCCATGACGTGCGACGATCTCTCTCATGTAAATTTCGGCCAACTTGCTCGTATTATCCTTCTCTCTGATAGGTAAAAAGTGTGCTGACTTCGTTAGGCGGTCAACTATCACCCAGATAATGTCATGACCTCTTGGCGTTCTTGGCAACTTTGTAACAAAATCCATTGAGATTTGTTCCCATTTCCACTTGGGAATCTCAGGTTGTTGCAGAAGTCCTGAAGGCTTCTGGTATTCCGCTTTCACCTTAGCACACGTTAGGCACTTGCTCACATAAACAACAACATCGCCTTTCATCCTAGGCCACCAATAATAATCTTTGAGATCCTGGTACATCTTATCCGCTCCAGGGTGGATAGAGTACCGCGACTTGTGAGCTTCATCAAATATAACTTTCCTTAAATCACCAAACAGAGGAACCCAAATCCTTTTCTCAAAACATAACGTTCCTTCCTCGTTTGGTACCAGTAGCTTCTCCATCCCACGGAGATATTCTTCTTCGAGGTTTCTTTCCTTAAGAGCTTCTTTCTGCGCGGCACGAATGCGCAAGGAAAGATCGGTTCGGATAATCATTTCTAAAGCCCTAACCCTTATGGGCTTGATCCTCTCCTTTCGACTTAGGGCATCGGCGACCACATTCGCCTTCCCTGGATGATACTTTATCTCATAGTCGTAATCATTCAACAACTCAACCCATCGTCTTTGCCTCATATTCAGCTCCTTCTGGTTGAATATGTGTTGTAGGCTCTTGTGATCTGTAAAAATGGTACACTTTGTACCATAAAGGTAGTGACTCCAGATCTTTAATGCAAATACCACTGCGCCAAGTTCCAAATCATGTGTGGTATAGTTCTTTTCGTGCACTTTCAATTGACGCGATGCGTACGCAATAACCTATTGGCGTTGCATCAACACGCAACCCAATCCTTGACACGAAGCGTCGCAGTATACCACAAAATCATCTGTACCTTCCGGTAGTGCTAAGATTGGCGCATTGCAGAGCTTATCCTTCAATATCTGGAACGCTTCTTCCTGTTTGATTCCCCAATCAAATTTCTTATCTTTCTACGTGAGGAGCGTCCATGGTTGAGCGATTTTTGAAAAATCCTCAATGAACCTTCGATAGTAGCCAGCCAAACCCAAGAATTGTCGAATCTCGGTTGGCGTCTTTGGCGTTTCCCAATTCTTAATCGCTTCGATCTTTGTGGGATCAACATGGATTCCATTTCCATTAACCACGTGTCCAAGAAACTGGACTTCGCGTAGCCAAAACTCGCACTTAGAGAACTTGGCATACAACTGTTCCTTCTTCAGCAACTCCAAAATAGCTCTTAAATGTTGTTCGTGCTCAGCCTTTGTCCTTGAATAAATCAAGATGTCGTCGATAAACACAATCACGAACTTATCCAAGTACGGCTTGCAAACTCTATTCATCAAGTCCATAAAGACTGCAGGTGCGTTTGTCAACCCAAACGGCATAACAAGGAACTCGTAGTGTCCATAACGAGTTCTGAAGGCTGTCTTTGGGATACTTTCCTCTTGTATCCTTAACTGATGGTATCCAGATCGCAAATCGATCTTTGAGTAAAAGCTTGAACCTTGCAGTTGGTCAAATAGATCATCAATTCTTGGCTGAGGGTATCTATTTTTGATCGTCAGCTTGTTCAATTCCCGGTAGTCTATGCACATACGAAAACTACCGTCCTTCTTCTTGACAAACAAAACTGGAGCTCCCCAAGGCGAGAAGCTTGGTCGGATAAATCCCTTGTCTAACAACTCTTGAAGTTGTGTCGACAGTTCCTGCATCTCAGACGGAGCAAGTCTATAAGGTGCCTTAGCCATAGGCGCGACGCCTAGAACTAAGTCAATGCGGAACTCTACTTGTCTCTGAGGTGGCAGTCCAGGTAAGTCCTCTGGGAAGACTTCTGGATATTCCCTCACGACAGGGATGTCTTCTATTCTTGGCTCAGCAGCCTTCTTATCCACAATGTGTGCCAGGAAGGCAACACATCCCTTCTGCAAACACTTTCGCGCTTTCAGGAAGCTGATAATTCTTAACGGCGTATCACGCTTCTCCCCGTGAACCACAATTGTTTCGCCATCTTCGGTTGGGATACGAATAACCTTTTCGTGACAAACTATTTCAGCCTTGTTGCCTGATAACCAATCCATTCCAACCACCACGTCGAAGCTCCCCAGCTGGACTGGTAGTAGATCCACAGTAACTCATGCTCTCCCAATTTGATCACACAACCTCTGATAACTTCATTGGCTTCTACTAACTTCCCATTAGCCAATTCGATTGAGTACGGAATATCTAACTTATTAGCGGCTAAACCAAGCATATTCTTAAATTCTAACGACACGAAGCTATAATCGGCGCCAGTATCAAATAAAACGGATGCATAGCGTTGGTTTACAGGGAACGTACCAGTAACGACATTGGGATCCTGGCGCGCTTCCCTTGCTTCAATATGGAACACTCTTCCATGGGCTTGGTTCATCTCTGGGCAGTTCCTTTTAAAATGCCCGATATCACCACAGTTAAAGCATCCAAGTCTTTGCCCGTTTCCACCTCCATTTCCAGCTTGGTTATTCCTTTGGTTATGATTCACGGCGCCCGCTTGGTTAGCATTGTTTCCTCGATTCCCATTACCTCCATTGTTTCCTTGTGGGCGATTTCCATTCCCACCCCGGTTGTTATTTCTGTTTCCGGATCCTCCCTGGCCTCCCTGGCCAGCAGTGGCATACTTTCACACTACAATGGCCAGAATGGTGGCGTTGGCAGGTATTACACTTGGGCTGGGTGCCCATATATCCTTTCCCTTTCTTTCCACTACCAGCTGTAACCTGAGCTGGCGTGCCTGATCCTCCTTTCTTAACCACCACACTGGCACCCTGCTTGAAGTTCAAGAACTTCCGTTTGTTACCTCTTGATGACTCGACGTGAGTCTCTTTCTTCTTAGGCTCAGCATCATCGAACTTGTTCAGGCGAATAACCTCCTCTGTGAGAGCCACGCTCAGATCATTTGCCTCAGAAATTGTCGCAGGCTTGGATGAGGTCACCATGCTTATGATTTGAGGAGCTAATCCCCAAATGAAACGTTCAATCTGCTTGAACTCCGGAGTGACCATGTAGGGTACCACATGCGACAAGTCATGGAACCTTTGAACGTATTCTGCGATCTTTGGACCTTCCATTTCAAATGCCAGAACTCAGTTTCCAACCTTTGGATTTCCGCGCGAGAGCAGTACTTTTTGCGCATAAGTTCCTTCAGTTCGGTCCAGGTTAGCGCGTAGGCAGCAGCTTCACCAAGTGTCTGTACTTGCAAATTCCACCAAGAGAGGGCTCCATCCAAGAATAGCCCTGAGATATAGGTGACTTGCTGATCTAGTGCGCATTTGCTCATGCGAAGAACAGATTCAGTTTTCTCAGCCCAACGAACAAAGGCGACAGCACCTCCTGTGCCATCAAAGTTGACCGGTTTGCAGTCTAGAAACTGCTTGTAGGTGCACCCTGCACATACATTTAACATGTGAACGGCATTAGCATCTTTGCTAAAGATATCCAATTAGGTCATGGTATGTCTAAATGACTTAGTATTACCATGAGGTGGATTGTTGTTGCCATTGTTGTTTGAGCTGCTTCCGCTGGGTTCTCCTTGCGAGGCGGCGTATTGCGCGATGGCAGCAGCGATGACTTGTTGGAGTTCTGCCTCATTGGTAGGCATGCGTGTCTCACGTCTTGGTGGCATCTTCTAAAAGATGGTTTACGTTGGTCAGGCCATAGTAAAGATCCCATGTTATAATACGTAAGTCAGGTCATAATGTAGCGTACGTATATAATGATAGTAATAGTACATAACATCTCATATTATAATCATATCAATCACACAACATCCCATGTTACAAACATCAATCACACAACATTCCATGTCATAGACTATAAATAACCAAATCAAGTATCAAGTATGATGAGAATACTGCGATTGCCATATATCGAGACCACATAGTAAGCGTACAAGTACATCACAGTGTCATACAACATCAGTCGACTAAGGGCTACATCACCCTAGTCCAAAAACTATATCAAATCAGTGTCAGTACATCAAATACATGTCAACAAAAATCAGAATCATAACGTAGTCTCCAAAAATGCTGTGCAGTCAAAAGCAATCACCGTCTTCTCACCAGCGTCTACCCATACGGTACTGAAGAGCAAACGACGCAACTGGAGCCAGTCCTCCTCCATGGCTCTCTGGGTACGCAACCAAGAAGCAACCTGCTGCTCAAGTGCTAAAAGGCGTGCAGCATAGTCTGGTGGTAAAGGTCGAGCGGGCTGCAAAGGAGAGTGGGTCTGACCCTGGCACTGACACGGCGGCGGCTAGGCTCTCTCAAGCTCCTGAATGCACTGCGTGTGTGCCTCGTGCTGGGCGACAAAAGACATCAGAACGTCCACAATAGTATACCCCATGTGGAAAGAATGGTAGGGGTCGGTTGGTGGCATAACAGAAGGTGACGCCCAGGGAAACGGCTCACTGGTGGGATCAAAAGGTGCCACATGAAATGGAGAAACAGGGGGAAAAGTAGCAGAGGGTGGTATAGCAGGGATAGATACCGGTAAATGTCCAAAAGGGTGAGCCGAAGAACCCTCTCCAGGTCGCGCTGGAGGTGTAAACCGAGGAAATGAAAAGGAGGTATCAACGTGACGGGTATCAGTGATCTGAGGGGGAATAGGTGGAACCTCATCATCGGCAGGAATCCACCCATGCTGGGCGAGCTCATCTCGTGGGTCAATCTGTGCCTCAAAAAGTGCTCGATCAAACTGTACATGCATAGGATCATGGTGAGGTGCAATAAGGGGGTCAACTGGTGCATCAGCAACAAGTGGGGGATCAACATGATCAGCAGCAATGACATGATCGTCCTCCAACAATGGAGCATCCACAGGGTGATCATCAATGAGTAGGTCAGCAATGACAGGCTCAATAATAGGTGCGTCAGCATGAACTGGGTCGTGCTCAAACGCAGGGTCTAGAGCGGCTACCTGCTCAGGGGCCATGGCAGGCTTGGGGTCATCAAAGGCCATCTCAAAATCAAACTCGGGATCGATGGGATCGACTGGGTCTACCGGGTCGACTGGATCCTCCATAGGCTGATCCATGGGTATAAACTCTATATCCTCATCTGGGTCGAATCCTAGGGGAAATACATGATCTGAATCCTCCACATCATCGTGGTCGAAAGCAAAACTAGGAATAGGGGCAACAGAGGATGCCTGGTCGGGATCTGATCCGTGAGAAAAATGCTGCGCACTCTGAGTGTGTGAAGGTGCGGAGGCCACAGACTCGAAAGAGTCTGGGACCGGAGAGTGAGCGGGTGAGTTCTCGGCGGGAGCATCTGCGATCATCAAGAGATCACCAGCAGCAAGAAGGGCCTCGCCCTGAACATCCTCCTCTAAGGGCTCATCCTCATACAGATCGACGTCGCCATCATCGTCGGCGTCGAGAAGCAAATCGTAAGCAGGATAAACAGCTAAGGGTATGGGAGCAGGGATCTCCACTAACGGTAGGTCCCCGGCCAAAGGGCCATCAGCGAGCTCATCAGCACCATCAGGTAAAGCAAAGGGCTGAAAGTCGTCCTCGTCCGTGCTAGTAACGTCGGATGTGTGGACCTCGCGCTCTGAAGACTCTAGGTCATCTGATACTATAGGTCTAGGTCTTGTGGTGTCTGAGTCACCTGTGCCAGAGGTGTCCATGGTGTCTGTAACATAAACACAAACATGCACAAACAGTCAATCATACAATCAAATAATCACATAAGTCACCAAGTAAGCAATCGAATAATTCTCCTAGTCCCACTAGTCAATTCTTCCTAGTCCCACTAGCCAATTCTCCTAGTCTCACTAGCCAATTCTCCTAGTCCCACTAGCCATTTCTCCTAGTCCCACTAGCCAACTACCTCGGCCTCCCAGACCGAGCCTCGGCCTCCCAGACCGAGCCTCGGCCTCCCAGACCGAGCCTCGGCCTCCCAGACCGAGCCTCAGCCTCCCAGACTGAGCCTAAAATAATAAATAAAATATGTTCAACATTTGTTTATAAAAAGTTTTGGATCTGGACTTAAGTGGTATGCAGTAAAAATGTTTTCGTGAGAGCCCTAGTGATCATAGTCTAGACTCGAGAAGGAATCCTAGTTCGCTATGATCAGAGCTCTGATACCAAGCTGTCACACCCTGGCTTTGCGGAAGCGTGGTTAATTTGGTGTGACTTCTTAATACCACAGCTTAACCATAACAAAGCTATATGAAATAAAGCCATGCAAGATCATCCGTTCGATTAAGTTTTAAAAACTAAATACAATAACATTGTCTTAACGGAAACACATCCTAAAGACATAAACATTGTTCAACAAACACAACATAACATAAGCATAGTTTAAGGACTGTGACTTGTCCAGGAAAGAGTCACATTCCCTAAACCCGGATGACCCCGTAACTAGTGAAGCGGGAAAAAGTGTCATACCACGCCAGATCCTTTAATTCCCTGAAATACATGTAAGTTGAAAAATCAACAATAATGTTGAGCGAGTTCATGTGTAAGTGAGTAAATAAACCTTTGTTAGTATAAAAATCCTGGTATGTAGCAAATAAGGGAATTGAGATCACCAATGGTTTGCAAGGCCACTGATATATGTGAAGTGCAAGTAGGGAGACTCAAACCTAGCGGATTTTGCCACGGTATTAGTATGTGGACATAGTCACCCCGAGGTCCGTTTCTAGTTTGGCCTGGGGCTGGGCTCGCTACACCCAGATAGATCTACCGCTCCTGTCCCTCGGTCCTACCATGAGGACTAATGGCCTCATATTGCTCCTACCCACTCACATGATCTAAGTAGTAAACCTCCTTACGCTAACCATACCATGTATAAAGTACTTGTAATCAAAGTAACATGTATTTCACCCCCGTAGTTGATAAAACTGAAAACAGTTAAGAGAAAAGGGGGACATGAACTCACTGTGGTGCGTCTCTACCAAGTATACCTCCAAATCAAGCAGCTGTGTGACGACCTACACGTACTAACTCTATTAGACGGACGGTCGTGCCTTAGCTTTAAGGTTTAAGTTTTTGGGAAATAGTTAGACAACTATTTCGTGTTTACATTCTGTATACTTGGTAATCATTTTCCTTCCCAAGGATGGGGGATCTAATACATTTGTGTTCGTATAATTTCGAAATTTATTATTAAGTCTCACTTAAAATATATTTTATTTCTAATCCCAAATATAAATATTCTTCTCAAAAATATTATATTTTCTATTACACATAATTTTCCCCAAAATAATACTTTAACAAAAATACGCGTTCATGAATATTTCCTTAAAATGTGTAAGTTACGTTTTAACGATCGAGTGGTAATAATAATTACCGGTGTAACTTATATATTTATCGTAGAGACGTTCGTATTATTTTGGATCCATTAACATTCGATAGTATTATTTTTACCCTAAAAGTAATACTAGTATTTTCACAAAATAATCATAAACACATATCAAGTGACTTTATGAAAAATATATATACTAAATATATATTTACCAAGTTTTATTTTGTGAAATCCCACCTCCGATGTTTTGTAAATAAAGTCGTGGCGAAATCTATAATTTGAAAACAAGTCGAAAAGTATTTCTAACACTTATAGTGAAAATATTTCTAAGTGTTAGGTTTTTGGAAAAATTTCGCCCGAGTTTCCCCTGTAACTGGAGGTGGCCACGCTTTTAAGCGTATCATTTTCTTTTATAAATCAAATCAACAATTTCCTTATAAGTCGCAAAAATCACATGAACTTGTGGTTTTCTAAAATTATGAAGTAAATCCCATTACTTTTAGCGGATCTCTATATAAATCCATCCGATTTTGTAAAAACCTCGTTTTTAGAGAAATTCCATCTTTACAACTTCTCGTCATCGTTTCCAAAAATAGTTATTTTGTCGAAACTTAGTGTTACACAAGTATTTACACACTTGTGTGTTTGCTAAAATCATTCTTGTTTACGAAAGATCCGTCTTTAAAAGTATGTTTTCTCTTGACACGTGGTCCTTTGAAAATACCGCTTGTAGATCCGTAGATCTACTGGTTTTAAACACTATTTCACAAGCTACATCGCTTTTACACAAGTTCATGATTCGTGTGTGGTAGAGTTTCATCCTTTAACCCTCGTTACTTCCAAAACAACCTTATGTCATGATCCATGATCATAACCACCCCGGGTTAAATGATGATCCGAGCTACCACAACATAGATCGGGCCTAAATAACTACACAAACCAAATACTACATAATTTACACAACAAACAAGCTTTTAACCACCATTTTTAGTGTTTTTAGTAAACTTTTATGCTTCATCTTGTATGTTTGCGACTTTTAACCATTACATAACATTTTAACCACTTTAAAATAGTTTGGGAAGGTGATTCAAGCAACTTACTACTAGCTCGAGGCTAGGGAAGAATCTAGACGCAAAATGAGAGGATAAAAGCAATAGGGTGAGGTCCTTCGCGTTCCGAATGCACCAAGCCTTCTTATCCGTGATCCTTAACACTTGTATGCACTTGGAATTGGTTGCTCAAGATTGAAGGATGGATGGATGGTTGTTGTTGTTCTCGGCCGAGAGCCAAAGAGAGAGGGAGAGAGTGTGTTGTGAGTTTAAGTGGTGAAGAATATGATGGATCAACTCTTGTTCTTATAGGCAAAACTTATGATTAATAACCAAAGGTTTAAATGTCTCCTAGATATTAGACAAGTAAGAGTATTTTAATCAAGTTTAGGACAAGAGTGGGGTCACATGGTGACCGATTCGGTTGGGGGGGGGGGGGGTTTCCTAGTTCAAATCCAACCAATTAGTTAGCATTAGTTAAGTTAAGTGGTGGTTAACTCGGTTACCAGTGTGTCATGCAATATTGCGGGTGTTAGGGTATTCAGGGACCCTAACTGGCTCAGAAAAAGAAAAACAATGTAAGTGGCAATATTTTCATGTTCCGGGTATAGTCCGGTTGTTCGGTTGGATAGTAATCCGTTGAAGTGCTTAACAAAGCTTTAAAGTGTCGTTATTATTATAGTTAGTGACACAACTTATTCCTGACACTTTGGAAGGTGTCTAGTAATATTTTTCTCATGTTTTGGCACTTTATTGAGTAGCTAGATGCTGAATTGTTTATTAAAGTGCTGAGTTTTTGTGCTTAGAGCACGTTTTAGGCACATCCAGTCATTGTAACTTATTCCTAGAGACGCAGTTCTACAACCCTTGTATCCTTACACTCACCACTAGTGTAGTAAAATATTTCTGGCTCATACAGGCCTTAGAGGCAGTGTCCGCCTGATGCTGGCTTTATCAGCATGCTCAATAGGTTATCCGTTATAGTGCTACTGTGCTTTTTGTGCATCATGTTTGTCACTAAGGTTCAGCATGTAAATAATGTAGTGACGGTAAGTAAAGTATGATGCAGGTATATGCATGTATCAGAAATCAAGTAGCAGCTCATCAGTAATTTCAAACAAGCACAGTAATTAAGCAGTAATTAATTATTAATTAAGTTGTACGGATACCTAGTTTAGTGAGGGTTGTCACAATCTTGGTGGAATTTGCAAGTGCAGACACTTGGTGAAGCTGCTGCCTACGCACTAACATGGACCGAACTGAAGGAACTAATGCGCAAAAAGTATTGTTCTCGCGCTGAAATCCAAAGATTGGAAACTGAGTTCTGGCATTTGAAGATGGAAGGTCCGAAGATCGCGGAATATGTTCAGAGGTTTCACGGCCTGTCGCATGTGGTACCCTATGTGGTCACTCCAGAATTCAAGAGGATTGAACGCTTCATTTGGGGATTAGCTCCTCAAATCATAAGCATGGTAACCTCCTCCAAGCCTGCAACAATTACTGAGGCAATCGATTTGAGCGTGGCTCTCACTGAGGAGGCTATCCGCCTGAACAAGTTCGATGAGATCGAGATAAAGAAGAAAGAGACTCACGTTGAGTCATCCGGAGGTAACAAACGAAAGTTCTCGAACTTCAAACAAGGCACTAGTGGTGTTGTTAAGAAAGGAGAGCCAAACGCGCCAGCTCAGGTTACAGCTGGTGGTGGAAGGAAAGGAAAGGGATATATGGGCACCCAGCCCAAGTGCAACACCTGCCAGCGTTACCATTCTGGCCGATGTAGTTTGAAGGTGTGTGAAGCGTGTGGGAAACCTGGCCACTTGAAGGATTCTTGTTGGGCCACTGTTGGCCAGGGAGGCCAAGGCGGATTTGGAAACAGAAACAATAACCGGGGTGGAAATGGAAATCGCCCACAAGGAAACAATGGAGGTAATGGGAATCGAGGCAATAATATGAATCAAGCGAGCGCTGTAATTCATAACCAAAGGAATAACCAAGCTAGAAATGGAGGTGGAAACGGGCAAAGACCTGGATGCTTTAACTGTGGTGATATCGGGCACTTTAAGAGGAACTGCCCAGAGTTGAACCAAGCCCGTGGAAGAGTGTTCCATATCGAAGCGAGGGAAGCGCACCAGGATCCCAATGTCGTTACTGGTACGTTCCCTGTAAACCAACGCTATGCATCCGTTTTATTTGATACTGGTGCCGACTATAGCTTCGTATCGTTAGAATTTAAGAATATGCTTGGTTTAGCCGCTAGTAAGTTAGATATTCCCTACTCAATCGAATTGGCTAATGGGAAGTTAGTAGAAGCCAATGAAGTGATCAGAAGTTGTGCAATCGAGTTGGGAGAACGTGAGTTTGCTTTGGATCTACTACCAGTCCAGCTGGGGAGCTTTGACGTGGTAGTAGGGATGGATTGGTTATCAAGCAACAAGGCAGAAATTGTTTGTCACGAAAAGGTCGTTCGTATCCCGACCGAAGATGGCGAAACAATTGTGGTACATGGCGAAAAGCGCGATACGCCGTTAAGAATTATCAGCTGCCTGAAAGCGCGAAAGTGTTTGCAGAAGGGATGTGCTGCCTTCCTGGCACACATTATAGACAAGAAAGCTGCAGAACCGAAGATCGAAGACATCTCTGTCGTGAGGGAGTATCCGGAAGTCTTCCCGGAGGACTTGCCTGGACTGCCACCTCAGAGGCAAGTGGAGTTTCACATCGATTTAGTCCCAGGCGCCGCGCCTGTGGCTAAGGCACCTTATAGACTTGCCCCGTCAGAGATGCAAGAATTGTCAACACAACTTCAAGAGTTGTTAGACAAGGGATTTATCCGACCAAGCTTCTCGCCTTGAGGAGCTCCGGTCCTGTTTGTCAAGAAGAAGGAAGGTAGTTTTCGAATGTGCATCGACTACCAGGAGTTGAACAAGCTGACGATCAAGAATAGATATCCTCTGCCAAGAATTGATGATCTGTTTGATCAACTGCAAGGTTCAAGCTTTTACTCAAAGATCGATTTGCGATCTGGATACCATCAGTTAAGGATACAAGAGGAGAGTATCCCGAAGACAGCCTTCAGAACTCGTTATGGACACTACGAGTTCCTTGTTATGCCGTTTGGGTTGACAAACGCACATGCAGTCTTTATGGACTTGATGAATAGAGTTTGCAAGCCGTACTTGGACAAGTTCGTGATTGTGTTTATCGACGACATCTTGATTTATTCAAGGATAAAGGCTGAGCACGAACAGCATCTAAGAGCTATTTTGGAGCTGCTGAAGAAAGAACAGCTGTATGCCAAATTCTCTAAGTGCGAGTTTTGGCTACGTGAAGTCCAATTTCTTGGACATGTGGTAAATGGAGATGGAATCCATGTGGATCCAACCAAGATCGAAGCGATCAAGAATTGGGAAACGCCAAAGACGCCAACCGAGATTCGACAATTCTTGGGTTTGGCTGGCTACTATCGAAGGTTCATTGAGGATTTTTCGAAGATCTCTCAACCATTGACGCTCCTCACCCAGAAGGATAAGAAGTTTGATTGGGGAATCAAACAGGAGGAAGCGTTTCAGTTGTTGAAGGATAAGCTCTGCAATGCGCCAATTCTAGCACTACCGGAAGGTACTGACGATTTCGTGGTATACTGTGACGCCTCGTGTCAAGGATTGGGTTGCGTGTTGATGCAACGCCAGAAGGTTATTTCTTACGCATCACGTCAGTTGAAGGTAATTGAGAAGAACTATATCACGCACGATTTGGAGCTAGGCGCAGTGATATTTGCTTTAAAGATCTGGAGACACTACCTATATGGTACGAAATGTACAATCTTTACAGATCATAAGAGCCTACAACACATATTCAATCAGAAGGAGTTGAATATGAGAGAAAGACGATGGGTTGAGTTGTTAAATGATTACGATTGCGAGATAAAGTATCATCCAGGGAAGGCGAATGTGGTTGCCGACGCCCTAAGTCGAAAAGAGAGGATCAAGCCCATAAGGGTTAGGGCTTTAGAAATGATTATCCAAACTGATCTTTCCTTGCGCATTCGTGCCGCGCAGAAAGAAGCTCTTAAGGAAAGAAATCTTGAAGAAGAATATCTCCGTGGGATGGAGAAGCTATTGGTGCCAAACGAGGAAGGAACGTTATGTTTTGAGAAAAGGATTTAGGTTCCTCTGTTTGGTGGTTTAAGGAAAGTTGTTTTTGATGAAGCTCACAAATCGCGGTACTCTATCCATCCAGGAGCGGATAAGATGTACCAAGATCTCAAGAATTACTATTGGTGGCCTAGGATGAAGGGTGATGTTGCTGTTTATGTGAGCAAGTGTTTAACGTGCGCTAAGGTGAAAGCGGAATACAAGAAGCCTTCAGGACTTCTTCAACAACCTGAGATTCCCAAGTGGAAATGGGAACAAATCTCCATGGATTTTATTACAAAGTTGCCAAGAACGCCAAGAGGTCATGACACTATTTTGGTAATAGTGGACCGATTAACGAAGTCAGCGCACTTTCGGCCAATCAAAGAGAAGGATAACACCAGCAAACTGGCAGAAATATACATGCGAGAGATCGTCACACGTCATGGAGTGCCTCTCTCGATCATCTCTGATAGAGATGGACGTTTCATATCAAGGATTTGGCAATCCTTCCAAGAAGCTTTTGGCTCACAATTAAATCTGAGCACTGCATTTCACCCGCAAACTGATGGGCAAAGCGAGCGAACTATTCAGACCTTGGAAGATATGCTGAGAGCATGTGTTATGGATTTGGGCGGTAGCTGGGATAAGCATTTGCCATTGGTCGAATTTTCATACAACAACAGCTACCACACCAGTATTGGAGCCGCGCCATTTGAAGCTCTTTACGGATGCAAGTGTCGATCACCCCTATGCTGGGCTGACGCAGGTGATAGGCAGCTTGTTGGTCCCGAAATCGTCCAAGAGACGACAGACAAGATTGCGCAGATTCGAAAACGCATCGAAGCAGCTCGCGAAAGACAGAAAGCCTATGCAGATCCAAACCGGAAACATTTGGAATTCCAAGTTGGAGATATGGTTTTATTGAAAGTTTCACCCTGGAAGGGTGTGGCACGCTTCGGAAAGCGTGGGAAGTTGAATCCGCGTTACATTGGCCCTTTCAGAATCCTGCAAAGGATTGGGCTAGTAGCATACAAGCTGGACTTACCTGCTGAACTGAATGGAGTTCACGATACATTTCATGTATCCAACCTGAAGAAAAGTCCAACTCAAGATACCGTTGTCTTTCCCACCGACGAGATTCATGTTGACGACACGCTCCATTTCGTTGCAGAACCTGTTGAGGTTACGGATTGGAAAGTAAACAAGACCCGCCGGAGCAGTGTCAAGCTCATCAAGGTTCGTTGGAATGCCAGACATGGTCCTGAATACACCTGGGAGCGTGAGGACCAGATGAAAGAGAAATACCCCCACTTATTTCCTAAGAACCCTGCTTCTAGAAGCAGAACTTAAAGTTTCAGGACGGAATTTTTCTAACGGGGGGAGAATGTGACAACCCTCACTAAACCAGGTATCCGTACGACTTAATTAATAATTAATTACTGCTTAATTACTGTGCTTACTTGAACTTGTGGATAAACTACTACTTGAATGCTGATACATGTACTTACTTGCATCATACTTTACTTGCTGTCACCCCATGTTTTGCTTACAGCACCTTGTGACAACCTTGATGCACCAAAAGCACAGTAACACAATGAACGGATAACCTATTAAACGTGCTGTCATAACTAGCACCAGGCAGGTACTGCCTCTAAGGCCTGTAAGAGCCTGAGATAGTTTGCTACACTGGTAGAGAGTGTAGGGATATAAGGGTTGTAGAACTGCGTCACTAGGAATGAGATTACAGTGACCGGATGTGCCTAAAACGTACTTTAAGTACAAAACTCAGCACTTTAATTAAAATTCAGCATTGAGCTACCTAATAAAGTGCCAAAACATGAGAAAAACATTACTAGACACTTTCCAAAGTGTCGGGAATAAGTCGTGTCACTAAAAATAATTATAATGACACTTTAAAGCTTTGTTAAGCACTTTAACGGATCACTATCCAACCGAACAACCGGATTATACCCGGAACATAAAAATATTGCCTTTAACATTGTTTATCTTTTTCTGAGCCAGTTAGGGTTCCTGAATACCCTAACACCCGCTGTAATGCATAACACATTAGTAACCGAGTTAACCTTCACTTAACTTAACTAATACTTAACGTTTAGTTGGATTCTAACCGGATAACCCCCCCCCCCCAACCGAACTCGTCCCCTTGGGGGACACCCCTTGTACCTTTTGTGATTAAATTAATCACACATGCCTAATATCTAGGCTACACATAATCTCTTGGTTAATGACCATGAAAATTGTCTATAAGATCAACATATAGCACAACATAACATTCTCACCACAACTCACAACACACACACTCTCTCCCTCTCTCTTTGGTTCTCGGCCGAGAGCACCCCACAACCATCCATCCATTTTCGGTTTTGATCAAGCTATTCCAAGTGCATACAAGTGTTAAGGATCTCATACAAAGGAGCTCGGTGCACTCAGAACGCGAAGGACCTCACCCTATTGCTTTTATCCACCCAATCTTCGACTAGATTCTTCCCTAGCCTCGAGCTAGTAGTAAGTTGCTTGAAACACACTCTCGATCTATTCTAAAGTGGTTAAAATGTAATGTAATGGTTAAAATTCATGAACTTACAAGATGTTATGTAAAAGTCTACTAAAATGTTAAAGAGGTTGGTTAAAAGCTATGATGTTGTGTAAATCTTGTAAGATTTGTTTTGTGTGATTATTTAGTGCCGATCTATGATGTGGTAGCTCGGATCATCGTTTAACCCGGATTGGTCATGATCATGGATCATGACATAGAGTTTGTTTAAGTGTACAAAGGGTTAAATGATGAAACTCTACCACACATTAAACATGAACTTGTGTAAAATCGATTCTACTTAGGAAATAGTGTTCAAAACTAATAGATCTACGGATCTACAAATGGTATTTTCAAAGGACCACGTGTCAAGAGAAAACATACTTTTAAAGACGGATCTTTCATAAACAAGAATGATTTTAGTGAACACACAAGTGTGTAAACACTTGTGTAACACAAAGATTCGACAAAATAACTATTTTTGTAAAAGTTGACAAGAAGTTGTAAAGACGAAATTCCTTTAAAAACGAGACTTTTACGAAACCGGATTGATTTATACAAAAGATCCACTAAAAGTAATGGGATTTACTTCATATTTTTGGATAAACTTCAAGTTCATGTAATTTTTGCGATTTATATATATTTTGACTAGTTGATGCTTTGGATATTGTTTTGGTTGAATGAGAAAATTGTTGATTTGAATCTTAAAAGAAAATGATACGCTTGAAAGCGTGGCCACCTCCAGTTACAGGGGAAACTCTGGCGAAATTTTTCTAAAAAAAAAACCTAACACTTGGGAATATTTTCACTACAAGTGTTGTAAATCTATTTTTTGACTTGTTTTCAAAGCGTAAGTTTCGCCACGACTTTATTTACGAAACATCGGAGGTGGGGTTTTCACAAAATAAAAACGGGGTAAATATATATTTGATATATATACTTTTCATAAGCGTCACTTGTAAAATGTTTATGATTATTTTGTGAAATATACAAATATTATTTTTAGGGTAAAAATAATATTACCGAATGCTAATGATTATATTTTGGGGTTAGAAATAAAATATACTTTTAAGTGAGACTTAATAATATATTTGAAGGTATACGAACGCACATGTATTAAATCCCCCATCCTTGGGAAGGAAAATAATTACCAAGTATCTACAAAAATAAACACGAAATAGTTGTCTAACTATTCCCCAAAAACTTAAACCTTGAGCTAAGGCACGACCATCCGTCTAATAGAGTTAGTACGTGTAGGTCGTCGCACAGCTGCTTGATCAGGAGATATACTTGGTAGAGACGCACCACTGTGAGTTCATGTCCCCCTTTTCTCTTAACTGTTTTCAGTTTTTAACTGCGGGGGTGAAATACATGTTACTTTGATTACAAATACTTTATACATGGTATGGTTAGCGTAAGGAGGTTTACTACTTAAGATCATGTGAGTGGGTAGGCGGAAACTTGAGGCCATTAATCCTCAAGGTAGGTCCAAGGGACAGGAGCGGTAGATCTATCTGGGTGTAGCGAGCCCAGCCCCAGGCCCAAACAGAACGGACCTCGGGGTGACTTTGTGCCCAATGCATAAACCCGCTAGGTTTGAGTCTCCCTACTTGCACTTCACACATATCAATGGCCTTGCAAACCATTGGTGATCTCTTTTTCCTTATTTGCTACATACCAGGGTTTTTATACATACAAAGGTTTATTTACTCACTTACACATGAACTCGCTCAACATTATTGTTGATTTTTCCAACTTACATGTATTTCAGGGAATTAAGGATCTGGCGCGGTATGTTATGTTTTCCCGCTGCATATGGGTTCCAAGGTCATCCAGGTTTAGGGGATGTGACTTTTACCTGGACGAGTCACAGTCCTTAAACTGCGTTTCATTCATGTTGATGTTTATGTCTTTCAAAACAATACTCTATGTTACGATGGTGTAGTTCCAAGACAATGTTATGTTACTTTGGTTTTAAAACTTATTTTAATGGATGATCTTGCATGGTTTTTATTTCATATAGCTTGTTATGGTTAAGCTATGGTATTAAGAAGTCACACCAAAATAACCACGCTTCCGCAAAGCCAGGGTGTGACACACAAAACCAAAGCACTGTTCACTATACCCAATATACCCCTGCAGCTCATGTGAACACTGCTCACTATGCTGCAACCCCTGTGCCTATGCATTATGTCCAAATAAGGCTGGCAAATCGTGTCTTAACAGGTTTAACTGGTTTCTGACGGCGCGCACAACATAAGTTTCAAACATGATTACGACTCGTTTAACTACTTTCTACCTCATGTTTATAAAACAGTTTTATGTTTTATGTACAAAGATGAATAAAAAATAGATCCTAACATTGTAATTTTAATTATTTTAAAAATTAAAAAAAGTCAAAGGGTGTATTTTTCAGTCAAACAGGTCCAATCGTGTCTTAACAGGTACCCAATTGCCAGCACTATGTCCAAACCACTGTTCCACAAATTCAATATGTTCAAACCCCTGTCCCTCAGGCACAAGTGTAACCTGTTGCACCTCAAACAGCTGCTCCAGTAGTGGTATAACCCGATCAGCAAAGCTTCTTCACTCAAGGCTTTGTTGACTGGAGCAGCATGCCTGATGAGCTTGGTGATGAAAATTTTGCACTATATTCTTTTAATGAACCTTCTAATGATGAATTTTGTTTAGTGGCATTAGAGTCAATACCAGAGGGGGTAGAAAATGAAGGTGAACAGCTAAGTGATGAAACAGTGGATAAAGAAGCTGAAGCAGTGGTTATTGCAGTTGCTGGTGAACTACTGCTGGAAGAAAATTCAGAAACCCTGATTGAACCACTGACTGACCCCTGGTCCGAAGATAACAAAGAAGAAAAGGAAGAGAAGAAAGCAGGTGAGAAAGAAGATAGAGCTGATGAAGAAGATGATTTTAAATGTGATTGTGCCATGATGGCTGCTGCTAAGGTAACACCTCAAGTTCTTGAAAAACTGTGTTCAGACCAATGCATTATTGCATTTGCTAACATCAAAGAGGTAAATGAAAACCTTAGGGATAAAGTCTTGTCTGATGAAGTCAAATTTGAAAAGTCATTAAAAGAACTTAGAAACAAATTGACTGAAAAGGATAAAGAAATCAGTGGTCTCAAAGAAGAGCAAAGCATAACCAAAACTCAACTCCAAACTATGGTAGAAAAATACCAACTTTGCAAAAAGGAGTTAGAGTCCACCCAAATCACATGTGAGAGATGGGTGGAATCTTGTAAAGGGTATGAGGTTATGCTTGAGAAACAGCTTGAAAGCAATGTCAAGTTTGGTGTAGGATATAGAAAATATGATGATCTTGTAAACACTGCTGGTAAACAAGCTGGTTCATCTGAAATTAAACCAACAAACAAGAATGGCCAAGAAGTGAAAATCACTGATAAACCTGGTAACAAAATAACACTTGAGAGACCAGTGGGATCCTCTACTTTTGAGGAAATTGAGAAATACCAATTTAAACCCACATGGTCTGATGAGTGTGACATTCTTGAAAATTTTAAACCTATGGATTTCACAACCACTGATGGTGTTAAAGCTCCAAAAGAAAAAGTCATTCCTCTCAAGGACATCCCAGCAGAGGTTAAAAACTCTGTTGCGAAGGAGTCTGAAAAGAGAAAGAAGAGAGAAAAGATCAATAACTTGTTTTGTGAAAAGAGAAACCATCTAACAAAAGACTGTTTTCATCTAAAAGCATATGATCTAAACAAAACAAGTGTCATTGTTCCTGCTGAAAGCTGCACCATCTGTGGTAAAACAAACCACAAAACTCAAGCATGTGTGTATCTTAAAAACTTTGATGTGATAAAGAATGAGTACACTGCTAAAACATCCTTGAGTCCATCAACATCATCTGTCAAATTCACCAAGAATCAACCACTGTTTGTGCCAGTTCAAACAGCTGTCACAAAACAGCTGAACCAAACATCTGTCAAAAGAGATGTTCAGGTTACTGATGCACCTCCTGCCAACCAGTTAAGAAAAGGCAAGGAACAATCATCTTACCAAAGGATTCCACACGTTTATGAGACCTACAAAAGGCCCTCTAAACCCAGAGTGAACAGGCATCCTTTTGGGTACCAACAGGTGATTGGGCAAAACCCACAACAGTGGTTAGAAAGAAACAGTCCTAAAATTGTCCAAACCCCTGACCTAACCATTGTCTATCAATCTGCATCCATCCCAGACACTGTTGAGACCCCATCCAAAGCCTTATTGGCTTTGGAAACACTAATGAACTAATCCTTTTACTTCATGTGCAGGGAGTGATGTATTGCAAAATACATCTTTATTTGTGTACAGTTTGTATAATTTTTCCGTTATATTTAGTTTTGTTTTCGTTAGAATGTGCATGCTATTGATAAAATCGTGTTTTGCAGGTCTTGATGTTTAAAGTTGTTGGAAACCGAGTAAAACGAGTTAAAATATTGAAAATTCAAGTCTTGAAGCATGTTGGAAAGGTCGAGGAGTTGAAATAGAGTTAAAGAGCTGAAAAATCACTCTTTGGCACCCCATCACCCACTAAGCAAGTCTGTGGCACCCGGCGAGAGACTGAAGATGTTACATGAGAAAAAAAAAACAAGGTGGCACCCCGCCACCCATTCCTTCAGTAGGTGGCACCCCGCCAGAAGCCTGTAGCTGGAAATTATTACGAATTTAATAAGGGTTTGTTATGGAAAGTCATATATAAGGATCTTAAACTTGAAGAAACCTGAGAGTATCGAAAGTGGGACATCTTGGGCGACTTATTGAGCATTCTTGGAGCAATTTTGGAGTTCTCGAAGCATAGGAATCATCGGTACAAGTTCGGGGAAGAAGACTTGAAGATCTAATCGGGTTTTCTAGTTCTTTATTCTTGACTTTTCTTACGAAACTTGTTATGATGAATTCGTGTTTAGACATCTTTGAATTGTTTTCACGGTTTAACATGCTTGGCTAAATTTATAAACCACCTAGACTTGATGAATGGATTAATATGAAGTTTTTACCGTTTTCGTTAATTGCATGATTATTATGGGTTGATTGTGTTTTGTAAGGAGTTTGAATTAATGATTTGATGTATATGCATGCTTTGAGTTGGTTTATTGTTATTATTTGCTTCATATGTGTGACACCCCAGGAAAACCAGGAAAACAACGCAACATAACTAGCTTCCTCTGTAACCACGTGCTAAATTTCGGGACGGAATTTTCTTAACGGGGAGAGAATGTGACAACCCTCATGATTCCATGTATCCGTACAATTTATTAATGATAATTAAAGTGCTTGATGATTGTGCTGAATCATTTAACTTCTCTCTGATTAATGTGTTATACTTACATGTGCGTGTTAACATACTAGTAGTATACAGAAAAGTTACTAAATAGTCCGGTATGCTTTCCTGAGTGTTAGGAATTAATTGTGTTACAAAAATATATATAATAGACACTTAATGGAATAATTAAACACTTTAACGAAACAGTATCCGACCGAACAACCGGACATTACCCGGGACACCAAATATTTTTCAAATACATTATTTAATTATTTCTTGGCTTGTCGTGATCCCCGTATACCATAACATCCCCTAAATATCAACATACTAATATATGTAAGTGTATACTTGACAACTTAACTAACCCTTACCAATTTAGTTACAAAATATTTTCAGTAACCCCCCCCCCCCTAACCAATCGGTCACCAAGGGACCCACCCAAATATCCCTACCATACTCCATATCTTGCTCTAGATTTGAAGTACATATTTTATTTGATCTTGCTTGTTGTTGTCACCAAAATATTAAGAAGACATCAATATAAGTATGGAACTCTAGATATTCATCATCACTCCAAGATCACTCTCTCACTTCACTCTCTCTCTCACTTTCGGTTCACCCCAAACCGCCACCCTCACCACCACATAACCACCATCATCTTCATCGTATTCAAGTTCCATACAAGCTTGAAGGTGATACAAGAAGGCTTGCAACTTGTGGAGCTTCAAAGGATCTTTGTTCTTGCTTGATTCATCATCATTTCTTATCACCTTCTTCACTAGATTTTCCCCTAGCTTTAAGCTAGTAGTATGTCTCTGTTTAACCCTTGTTCATGTCTATTTTGTGTAGTTAAAAAGATGTAGTATGTTAAATCTACAAGAACACAAAAAGGGTTTAAACAAGAAGATGAACATAAAAGTTACATGAAGATTTATATGGTGAAACGTTGTAGTGAACATGTTGTTGATTGCTTGATGATTTACTTGTTAATATTGATGTTAAATGTCGTTATTATTCGCTGAACATGTTAACGGAATCAATCAAACACACTTTAGAATGTTAAAAGCTGAAACAGGATGGCTGTTAGGTGATTACAGCCAACTTCAGTTGGCTGTAACCGGACCCTAATAAAGCGAAAAATGTATTTTCTGAAGCCTATATTTATGTATTAGGAAATCCGGTTCTAATGGCACTGGAATCATAATTTTTGGACTTCGTTTACTATTTTTAAAGACCCTTTTAAAAACAGCAGCTGAAGCTGAGTTTTTGCTGCAGTAAATGGGTGATATGTTTTTAGTTATAACTGGAAATCTATGTTGAATCAACTCATGAAATTTATACAGTAGATGACAACTGATTTATTTGTAATTATCCCACTGGAATTTCGTAAAACGAACTTACGAAGAATTTTTAATAAATTATTCCGTGGACTGTAATCAGAAAGAGATGAATCTGATTGCAGTCCGGAAAATGAATTTTTATAAAATATTGGTGATGAATTGGATCCCGATATTTTTACACAATAATATTTGGATCGTTTAAGACCTTCGGTAAAAAGTTGAGAATTTTTGGAACATGTTAACTATTTTATTAAAATCCCCGAAAACAGCCCGGTTTTGAAGATTAAAGCTGAAACGAAATAAGTAGTGATTTGCGTGTCTAAATGTCGGGTAGGTTATCCGAGAATGATATAACTTGTTATATGTCAATAAAAGTGTTATGTGCAATGTCGTATGTTTGTTTGTGAATGGGAATAGATGGGAAGTTTATATGGGCATGAACCGTTAAAGTGATGCATGTTATGTGATAGATACGTGTAGGAACTTTGTGTTCTATTTGAAGTCACTGATAAACTAAGTGGTAATCATACTATGACGTGATTGACCGACCTTGACTGTTAGCTATTTTTGAGAGTCAAACCGAGCAACCGAGGTGAGTTCACACTTTCTACAAGGCATGGGATTCTCGGTGGTTTGGGGATGGGTTAAGAAACTAAAATGAAATCTACATATCCTCCTTGGGTAGGATATGTATGGCCATCCTCCATAGGTAGGATGCCATTATTAATCCTACGAATTCTCCTTGTGCAGAATACGTACGTTCGTCCTCCTTGGGTAGGACAACAATCTTAAAACTTACTAGACAAAACTCTATCACCTAAGCCCTCAAATTTATATCGACTTAATCGCCGAGGCCAATGGCGAGCGGGTCATTAGTTAATAGCGCTATTAGGTTTAACAAACCTCACACCGTGTTATCCGAATGGGCGTGTACTAATGGACTATGGGAAACTGTCAATGATGATAGAACATTGATGTAGGGCACGTTATTCGTCAGTTGTCGATATCAGGACAATCTAGTGGTTTACATGGGGAAACCCCCCACTGATTATGGATATGGTTTGGGTAATAAAAAGGAACTGGTTAAACTTACTTTCAACTATGGAGTAACCCCCATGGCAAATAAGCCAACGAAAGTCAAACCACATTTTTCAGAACAACTTAAACTAAACAACCAAACGTGAACTCACTCAACTTTGTTGTTGACTCGTTGTTACATGCCTTACAGGTCGCTAGACGCTTATGGAGCTTGCACGAGGAAGAAGTCATTGTGGGATGCGGACTGTTATGTCCCGTACTTAATAATTGAACTTTATAAACTATGGAACTTATGTTTTGGTTTAACGTCTTATGCTTCCGCTGTTTAAATTAAACTTGGTTAACT
Organism: Helianthus tuberosus; assembly: GCA_030545235.1. Lineage (NCBI taxonomy): Eukaryota > Viridiplantae > Streptophyta > Magnoliopsida > Asterales > Asteraceae > Helianthus > Helianthus tuberosus. The sequence goes on along the minus strand of CM060376.1, from coordinate 125,101,546 downwards.
TTCTTTTGGTCACCAATCGTATTGTGCTCAGTTTTGTTTACTTAATTATGTTGTTCAATATGATTGGTGGCTCGATCCTGGTCATGTCATGCCTCCAAGCGGTGGTACTCCGCATGGTGGATTTTGGGGGTGTGACAATATGATTCTTAGTGACGGTCTATATCACAACATAGAGTCATATTAGGGTCTAGGATTTCGGTGAGTGTCTATATCACGTAAGAAAACCTTAACTCTTTAGGGTGAAATTGCGCAATAACACCTAGAAGTAATTGGTAATAATTTGCTAAGTCTTAGTGTTCTGCTAGTCCTAATACCTGGAAAGTGAGGGGCTATTGGTAGGTCTTACCCGACGAATTGCTTTAGATAGTCCTTGGAAAAGGTCGTGTCTTGGTTGACCTGTCGGTTTTATTAGTCTATCAAGTCAAGTTAATTAATTCAAACTACCCTAGATCTATGATTGGAAAAGAGTAGGTCAATATTAGGGTACTTACACAATAATTAGACAACTGGGAAGGCGTCTAATAACCGGTAGAATTAACGGCCTAGGTAGTTCCACAAGTTTCTCCTTGAGAAGGGTCGAGGGGCTTAGTTGGTTCTTAATAGGTTTAGTACTTTAAGATCCCGGTTCCATAATTCATGTTTTTAACTTAATCGGTAATTCTTTAAAAGTAATCCAGGATTCTTGTCTAGGTGGTCTCGTTCTGATATAAGAAAAGCCCTTTGTCTTCTTTCGTATTAGTCTAGATTTAGTTTAATTTAGTAGTTTAATATAGATTTCCTTAGTTTTCCGTAACCCCCCCCCCCCCACAAAACAAATAAACATTTTAGTCGTGTCTGTTAGTGTCTATTAGAGTCTAGTTTACGTGATACATAGAGTCTCGTGGTTCGATATCCAGACTTCCTAGGTTATACTACATTGATCGGTACACTTGCCGATTGTGTGGTTTTAGGTCGAGTCTAGAATTAAAGCTTTTTAGTGTCTATTTTAGAGAGTATTATTTAGTTAATTTTTATAGTCTGTTTAGCACACATCAAGTTTTTGGCGCCGTTTCCGGGGACCCTTGGCAATTGCGTTCATTAGCTTTGATAGACTTGTTTGACATATACGTGCTACGTGTTTTCTTTGTTTGGAGTCTTTGTATTTTATTTTTGATTTTGACTCGTAGTGACTATTGCTTTTTCTCTTGTATTAAGGTTTTTGCTTGTAGTGGATGCCACATCTACGCTCGCACGGACCACCGAAGCCACCAGTTTCAGAGTCATCATCTCAAGGGGCAAAGGCCCACAGGTTAGTTCTTCATCCTCTTCTCGTTTCCCCAATTTCGATTCCACCCTGTTACCCACCCCACCTCCTACACCACCACCTTCACCAAACCATTCACCTAAAACCTCACCTAAGGTTTCTCCACCCGATAGTCCTACTTCTAGCACCTCTAGCGTCCCAGAAAACTTAGAACACATGGCCAACGCTAGGCAAACCGTCCATCAGCAGGCCACTCAGAATTTCACCGGTCTTGCTTCACCCATCACCGTTCCAGCCATAGTTAGCGAGAACTCATGGCAGATTCCATCTTATGCCATGCAGGCTATAACCAATAGTATCCAATTCCATGGCCGAGACGATGAGGATGCCCTGGCCCACATTAACCGTTTCTCCCGTATGCTAGCTACCTTTAGCCTTCACGGTGCCCCTAATGATGCCACTTACTTGCAGCTTTTCCCATTTTCATTAGCCGGCCGTGCGGCTACTTGGTTGGACTCTCAACCAACCGGCACCTTTACCACTTGGGCGGGGCTTCGTTAAGCCTTTCTGAACAAATATTTCCTGCCTGCTAAAGCCTCACGTCTTAGAGAACAAATCCACTCCTTTCGCATGGAGCCCGACGAGCCTTACTACCTTGCTTGGGAATGTTTCCAAAACCTTTGTGCTCGTTGCTCCCAGCATGGTCTTTCCGATTGGGCTCTATGTGAGAAATTCTATAACGGTCTCACCCAAGGGACTCGTGATCGTTTCGATACTAATGCGGGAGGACATATGATGGGTATTCTTACAATTGTTGAGTGTTTAGAGCATTTTGAGGGATTTGCTCAGTCTCAATCTCAATCGCGAGCCGATCAGTGGTATCAAAGTGGTATTTCTAATACCACTACTAGTGCACCCGCCCGAGGGGTGAACCATGTCACCATGGATCCTAGTTTAGCCGCTGTTTTGGAAAACATGTCTAGGGAACTTAAGGAAATTAAGGCTAAGGTAGACAAATGTGAGTATTGCCAAGGGGGTCACGATACGAGTGCGTGTCCATTGCTAGTTGGTGAGGAGCAAGTTGATTTCGTAGGAGGAGGTTTCGGTAGAGGTCAACCTAGTGGGTTTGGTAATTTTAATTCGGGTTGGCGAAATAATAATAATAATAATAATAATAATAATAATAATAATAATAATAATAATAATTTTAATAATAATTTTCGCTCAAATGAACCTCCTGGTTTTCAAATAGTTCAAAATCCAAATAGGGGTCTAGGTTCACTCTTTGGTGGGGGTTCAAATGGGCAGGTTAAGGATGGGGGGTCAAGTAGTCAGGTTCAAACAGGTCAGGGTTCAAGTTATGATCTAGGGGGTAGTCTAGAAAGAATGGAGGCAATGATGAGTCAATTAATTGTTAAGGACCAAATCACCCAAAAGAAACTTAGCGAACATGACCTTATGCTTAAGAATCACCAAGCTGCTTTCAAAGACCTTCAAAGGGTTGTAGGTGATATGTCTAGGAAGTTAGAGGAGAGATTACCCGGTCAGTTTGCGGGTAACACCCAACCTAACCCAAATGCTCATGTAAAGGCCATTACTACTCGTAGTGGCAAAACCGTAGGGAACCCGAGTGTAGAGGAGAGAGTAGTCGATGAGGATGGAGATATTATAGATGAAGTGATTGAGATGGAGGCTCCCGGCAAAGTGCAAAAGAGGCTAGTCCCAGCAAGTACCGCACAGCCCGGTGAGTCTCAAAGTGAGAAGAAAGTTGAGAAAACCCCTATAGACGTTAGACCTTCACCTTTAGTAGACCATTCGTATATCCCGTTTCCCTCACGTCTTAAGAACCAAAAATACTCAAGGGAATACGAGCACTTCAAGCAATTGAAGATTAATCTTCCGTTTATCGAGGCACTTCAGTCGAGGCCTAAATACGCGAAATTTTTAAAGGACCTTCTTAGGAATAAGGAGAAGTTAGGGGAGTTGTCGAATGTCCCATTGCATGGAGGGTGTTCGGCCGTTGTCTCAAATCAGCTTCCCGAAAAGCTTACCGATCCCGGTGTGTTCACTATTCCTTGTGTTTTCGGTAGTAACACCAATACTAGAGCTTTAGCTGACCTAGGTGCTAGCATCAATTTGATGCCCTTTTCTCTTTATGAGAAGCTAGACTTAGGCGAGCTTTCACCTACCCGAATGACATTATCCTTAGCTGATAGGTCCGTGAAACACCCGAGGGGCATAGTTGAGAATTTGCTTGTTAAGGTTGACAAGTTTGTTTTTCCGGCCGATTTCGTCATTCTTGACATGGAAGCTGATGAAAACGTACCGTTAATTTTAGGACGCCCCCGTTCTTGAACACCGCTAAAGCTCTCATAGATGTCTTTTTAGGCACCATCACACTTAGAGCGGGCGAGGAATCGGTAGTTTTTAAGGTTATGAATTCGAGAGGGTCAAGAGATAAAGTGGAGGCGATATCGTTAGTAGGGGATTGTGAGAAAGATGAGAGAGATGAGGAGAAGGTGGTGAGTGGTCCGAGTCTAGAAAAAGTAATAGGACTCAAGTGTGGGGACCCACCTGATAGGAGAGTAGAGGAATTAGAAGCGCGAATGGTGCGTTTAGAATCTAAGCTAGAGATACTAAGCAAAACTCAGTTTGGGGAGAGATTTCGATATGACGAGTCTAGATTTAAACCGCCAGATGAGGAGTTGAGAGGTTATGAGAGAGATAAGGGTGTTTGGGTTGATTCGGGCAATAAGTATAATGGTGCTACAGCCCGTGAGTGTGTGTTTGGAGGTGAGCTGCATCTCTATGATCCCCTATAAGTATGTGAGAAGTTGTTACTCATTTGTAGAGTCTGTACCGTTTGTATCTTAGTTATTTATTTTTTTTCGTAATTTTTAGTAGCTAACGGTCGTTTTTGTTAGTTTTTCGGGTCCTAGTTTGTGTCTTGAGTCATTTGCAGGAGAGCATTACCGAGGATTTGAAGGAATTTACGAGAGAAATAAGGTTCCAAGTAAGTTTTAAGTGTTAGAAAAATTTTTGGTTGGTTTTTAGATGGTTTGAAAAAAAAAAAACTCAAAATTTTTTCTAAGGCATTGAAAGAAAATTTCAGACAACCTTCTGTTGAAAATGGCCACTGGCGGGCCGCCACCCACTTCAAATATGTCTCGCAGCCGCCAGCACGAAGCACAAATTTTTTTTTTCGGAATTATATATCAGGGTGGCGGGCCGCCACCCACCTCCTCATTTGGTGGCGCCCCGCCAGAAACCTTATCTGCAGCCAAGTTTTATTTAACAATACATCAAACAGCCGATACCCCCTACTCATCTTTTCTCTCATCGCCACCACCCCCTAACCCTTCTTCTCCATAGCCGATTACCCTCAACCATTCCTCCCCATCTTCGCCGTAAACACCAATCCACCACTGATACCCACCGTAAACTCCTCTCAGACTCCATTCCCGCCGATACCCTTACCCCATTAACACCCACTGACTTCCTCCACTCCCACCATTCATCACCGAAAATACAGTCTTCATCACCTAATAAATCACCACTCATTACATACATAATCATATACATTCCGATTTCAACCATAAATCTATCATATATCACCACGAAATCAGATTTAACTTGGGGGTTTAAGAGTTCAACCGAAATTTCTTCTTTTTCTTCTTGTTCTCACGAATCTCAGGTATGTTCTCCCTGTAATTTATGTACTTTGAGTCTTGTAGTTTAGTTTTCACTTACAGTCATGATAATTTTAGGGTTATTTCTTGTGGAGTCGACTGTTATGTTCATGTTAGTGATAGAGATGGTCGCGGATGGGTTCGGTTTGGGTTATTTCAGCAGGCTATCATTTGCAGGTTGTCCGGTTTGGGGATTGATTGCAATATTCATCATATCTCGGGTTAGGATGTGCTAACATTGAGTGTGGGGATTCGGTTTGGGTGAATTTTTGACATAAAAATCAGCTTTAGTCACTGTTTTGACCCGTTTTGCTAATGCAAAATACAAGTTTTTCAACTATACATCGGTTTACACTCAATGTTGGTTTGGATTGTGGTTTGGTTATGTGATGTTGATGATTGTCGGATTTGATGAATTTGGTTTGGTTTGGTATACGTTGATGCGTAGAGTGCAAAACTTGCATTTTTGAATCGAAACTTTTGCAAAGAATGAAACCTCCTTTAACTAGGCGGAATTGTTCAATGCTAAAATTTGTTTTAAACTACTACATGGCTGAATTGAAGCAAGTTTGGAAGTCGATGTCGGTTGGGTAGGCACTTGGATTTACTTGAGGGCAAGTAAAGTGCCGGGAGAAGGTATAGTTTGTAAGTTGTGTACTTTGCGTCTACGTAAGATCGAGTCTAGTTAAATGGTTAGTTTAGGGTCTTTGGTGTCGTTTTAATTGTTTTTGAATCTTCTTAGTGTCTTATTGCGTCTTTTGCTCACTTTATTATTGATACCACTCGCCCGTACTCAATCTCCATTCGGGCTAGGTTTGGTTTATGCTTAAAAATGGATTGCAAAACGTCGCTTTAACGTCACTTTGTCTTTAAACTACGGCCGCGAACGAAATGCTATACGGACGTTGTTTTTGTATATTTTACCGTTACCGTTAAAAACAAAAAAAAAATTTCAAAAATTTCAAAAATACAAAAAAATTCAAAAATACCAAAAATAGTTCGTGACTAATATTCTGCTTTTCTTTGTCATACGTGAATTGTTTTTGCAGAATGTCAGGTGCTGGTAGAGGTTGTGGTAGGTCAGAGGCGATTGGAGGAGGGTATGCGAGTCATTATGCAGAGTCTTCATGCGCAGCTGCCGCCTTCTTGGCAGCAGCCTGACGCAGGTCCCAGTGGGGTGCATGCAGGTGATGAGGAGTGGAGCGAGGATGCAGCGAGGATGACAGCTTATATCTTTTGTTTATTTTTATCTTTATACTGTTTTTAATCCTCGTTTGTTGGTTTTGTAGTTAAATACGTTAAACAGGTTGGTTCGGATTTTGGGGATGGTTGACGTTTGGTTGTTGGATGTTTGCACTAACACTTAGTAGCTTACGTATTATCTTTTGCTAGTGTTTGGTGTTTGCTTGATTAGGGTGATTGTAGTAGCCGCTTTCGTTCGCGTGTCCGAGCTTAGGAATTGTTTGCTGAGCACGTATCGAATTGGAGGGCTTATGTGGAAACGACTGGCACTTTGACAGTCTCACATACTCAGCTAAGTCGTTCCCCTTTTTGTTGTTGTATATTTTATTTATTTATTTCGTTTGCAGTTTTTATTTTTAGGTAGTTGTTGAGTCGTATTTTCGTTCTTGCATTAGGGACAATGCAATCTCTAAGTGTGGGGATGAGATACATGTTAATAATCGAGTCTTATTTATGAAAAAATACAAAAAAAAAAAATAGAAACTTTGAAAAATCCAAAAAAATTGAAAAAATCAGAAAATGTCTTTCGAATAAAAAAGAAGTTTGCAAATTAAAACGGAAAATGATAGAAAAGATGAATTGTTGCTTGGGTTTGAATAATAATAATATGAGATTATAATAAATCGAGCTTGCGTTTAGTTAGGGATATGTGGATAGGCCCGAGTTTGGTTTTAAGTTCCTTTGAGCTAATATACCTTAATTGTCGGTCTGCTAGTGGGTTTTCGCCTGGGAAATATGGGAAATCAAAACTGCCGATAATAATATAAGGGACACCGTTATAAGTTAAAACTGTTAGAGTTTGTGATCATGCGAAAAAAAAATAGAAAAAAATGAGCTAGAAACTGAATGAAAGTAATGCATTCCTATGTAGTTTGGGTTGGGGATAGCGACTCTACAACCGAATTACCGCTAGGGTGTGTGAAATCGACCGTGCAAAGCAAAGAAAAAAAAGTACCGAAGCTTAAGTAATCCGAGTTGGGGATAGCGACTCTACAGCCGGATTGCCTCTTGGTTAGGGAAATCATCGTCTACGCTCATGAAAGAAAAAAAAAGAGAGAAAGAAAAGCGAAAAAAAATGGAAAAAAAAATTGATTGTAAACTCTTTTGGTTTTGATATAAGACGGTTGGGAATTGGTCCAGTGATCGTTCCTTTAGTCCTATAAGCTTGAGGCGGATTTGGGTTTAAGGGGACAAGTATATTCGCAATCGCGACTAACGCAAGTCTTGGTTTTAATAAAATGTACCTATGCTTTTGACCCGAGTGACTGTTCGTCTCTGATTCCGTTGCATAATTCTTTTTTGAGGACGAAAAAAGAGTAAGTGTGGGGATGTTTGATGTATTGCAAAATACATCTTTATTCGTGTACAGTGTGTATAATTTTTCCGTTATATTTAGTTTTGTTTTCGTTAGAATGTGCATGCTATTGATAAAATCGTGTTTTGCAGGTCTTGATGTTTAAAGTTGCTGGAAACCGAGTAAAATGAGTTAAAATATTGAAAAGTCAAGTCTTGAAGCATGTTGGAAAGGTCGAGGAGTTGAAATAGAGTTAAAGAGCTGAAAAATCACTCTCTGGCACCCCATCACCCACTAAGCAAGTCTGTGGCACCCGGCGAGAGACTGAAGATGTTACATGAGAAAAAAAAACAAGGTGGCACCCCGCCACCCATTCCTTCAATAGGTGGCGCCCCGCCAGAAGCCTGTAGCTGGCAATTATTATGAATTTAATAAGGGTTTGTTATGGAAAGTCATATATAAGGATCTTAAACTTGAAGAAACCCGAGAGTATCGAAAGTGGGACATATTGGGCGACTTATTGAGCATTCTTGGAGCAATTTTGGAGTTCTCGAAGCATAGGAATCATCGGTACAAGTTCGTGGAAGAAGACTTGAAGATCTAATCGGGTTTTCTAGTTCTTTATTCTTGACTTTTCTTACGAAACTTGTTATGATGAATTCGTGTTTAGACATCTTTGAATTGTTTTCACGGTTTAACATGCAACCACCTAGACTTGATGAATGGATTAATATGAAGTTTTTACCGTTTTCGTTAATTGCATGATTATTATGGGTTGATTGTGTTTTGTAAGGAGTTTGAATTAATGATTTGATGTATATGCATGCTTTGAGTTGGTTTATTGTTATTATTTGCTTCATATGATTCTTAGTGACGGTCTATATCACAACATAGAGTCATATTAGGGTCTAGGATTTCGGTGAGTGTCTATATCACGTAAGAAAACCTTAACTCTTTAGGTTAAAATTGCGCAATAACCCCTAGAAGTAATTAGTAATAATATGCTAAGTCTTAGTGTTCTGCTAGTCCTAATACCTGGAAAGTGAGGGGCTATTGGTAGGTCTTACCCGGCGAATTGCTTTAGATAGTCCTTGGAAAAGGTCGTGTCTTGGTTGATATGTCGGTTTTATTAGTCTATCAAGTCAAGTTAATTAATTCAAACTACCCTAGATCTATGATTGGAAAAGAGTAGGTCAATATTAGGGTACTTACACAATAATTAGACAACTGGGAAGGCGTCTAATAACCGGTAGAATTAACGGCCTAGGTAGTTCCACAAGTTTCTCCTTGAGAAGGGTCGAGGGGCTTAGTTGGTTCTTAATAGGTTTAGTACTTTAAGATCCTGGTTCCATAATTCATGTTTTTAACTTAATCGGTAATTCTTTAAAAGTAATCCAGGATTCTTGTCTAGGTGGTCTCGTTCTCATATAAGAAAAGCCCTTTGTCTTCTTTCGTATTAGTCTAGCTTTAGTTTAATTTAGTAGTTTAATATAGATTTCCTTAGTTTTCCATAACCCCCCCCCCCCCCCCCAAACAAATAAACATTTTAGTCGTGTCTGTCAGTGTCTATTAGAGTCTAGTTTACGTGATACATAGAGTCTCGTGGTTCGATATCCGGACTTCCTAGGTTATACTACATTGATCGGTACACTTGCCGATTGTGTGGTTTTAGGTCGAGTCTAGAATTAAAGCTTTTTAGTGTCTAGTTTAGAGAGTCTTATTTAGTTAATTTTTATAGTCTGTTTAGCACACATCAGGGAGCTTCTGCATGCTTAGATAGCCTTTGGTATGTAGATAGTGGAGGCTCCAGGCACATGACAGGATGTAAAGCCCTACTCAAAGATTTCAAAATTCATGGAGGGGGTGATATATCCTTTGGGAATAACAGTAAAAGGGAAAGTTCTGGGGTCTGGTACAGTGCAGTCTAGAAATGTAAAATTTGAAAATGTCAATCTGATAGACAATCTGAAATTCAACCTCCTGAGTGTTTCACAAATGAGTAATAAGGGGTATGGGTTATTCTTCACAAAGGAGTGTTGTAAGATTGTTGGACCAGAAATGGTTGAAAAGATTGAAGCAATAATAAAAACTGGAAAAACAAAACTTTTTGCTCAAAGAAGTGGCAATGTTTATGTTGTTGATATGTCAAAAGAGTGTCCCAGAGCTGATGCCTGTCTGTTCTCAGCTGCCTCTAACAAAGAGACAGAACTTTGGCACAGGAGTCTGGGGCACACAAATCTCAAGACAATCACTGAAATTTCAAAGATTGGCCTTGTAAGAGGCTTGCCACAAAAATTGTTTTCATGTCTTGAGCATTGTGTTTCCTGTTTAAAAGGAAAACAACATAAAAGCTCTTTTAAGTCCATTGAAGAGTCCAAAACAACCTAGTGTTTGCAAATGCTGCACATGGATTTGTTTAGCCCAGTTCAAGTCATGAGTCTCAAAAAGAAGAGATATTGTTTGGTTATTATTGATGACTTCTCTAGGTTTACATAGACTTTCTTTTTACACTCAAAAGATGAGACTGCAGGCATTTTGCAAGACTTTGTGACACAGGTTGAAAAGCAATTTGACCTTCCAGTAAAAGTCTTTAGGAGTGACAATGGCACAAAATTAAAAAATAAGGAGTTGGATGCTTTCTGTGTGAAGAAAGGGATTGTAAGGCAGTACAGCATCCCTAGAACACCAGAGCAAAATGGGGTAGTTGAAAGAAAGAACATAACTTTGATTGAGGCTGCCAGAACCATGCTTGCTGATTCAGGTTTGCCATTAACTTTTTGGGCAGAGGCAGTAAACACTGCTTGCTATGTCCAAAACAGAGTTTTAATACACCCCATGCACAAAAAGTCTGCTTATGAAGTTCTGTATAAAATCAAACCACTGATCTCATATTTCAAAGTATTTGGCTGCCCATGCTTTATTTTGAATTTAAAAGATTCCATCTCAAAAGTTGCAGCCAAAGTAGATTGTGGCTATCACTTGGGATACTCAACCACTGCCAAGGCCTACAAAGTGTTTAATACATGGACCAAAGCAGTGGAGGAGACCTTGAATGTAAAGTTCAATGAACTTTCATCAATGGAAATCCCAGCAAATCCTGCAGATTTGTTTGATCTTGATAAATTCACTTTTGAAAATACTGTTGTCAAGACTAACAGTGCAGGTCCATCAAAGGATTCATCACCAGACTATGGGTATGAGATCATCATTCCTCAACAAAAGTCTGCCACAATGGGAAAAGCATCAGTTGTACAAACAGTTGTCAAAGCTCAACCACTGCTACCTCAACAGTTGTTGACCAAAGTAGCCCATCAACCACTGCTTCCACATCATCAAACACTGCTGACAAAAGTTCCCAAACAGTGGATAAAAGTCAGCATGTGTCCACACCATTACCTCCTATTCCACCACCTTTTGAAGGCACTGCTGGATCATCAAAGTCACCAGAAGTGGTTAGCTCAGATGATACACATTTGCAGCCTTCACCAACAAATGCCATCATACCATACCAAGGAGATTTAATCTTCTTGAGATCTTATCCACCTGATCAAATCATTGGCAACATCAATGAGGGGTGCTCACAAGAAGCCAAACCCAAAACATTTGTCTTTTTTCTGGTTTTCTATCACTCCATCAGCCAGTCAAGTACCAAGAGGCACTGAAAGACAACAACTGGGTAGAAGCCATGCAAGAAGAGCTCCAACAGTTTAAAAGACAACAAGTATGGGAGCTTGTACCACTGCCAGAAGATGTAAGTCCCATTGGCACAAAGTGGGTCTTCAAAAACAAAACTGATGAAAGGGGCATTGTTGTCAAGAATAAAGCCAGGCTTGTGGTTCAAGGTTACAGACAGGAAGAGGGGATTGATTATGATGAAACATTTGCCCCTGTAGCAAGATTGGAAGCTATAAGACTGTTCCTTGCCTTTGCTGTCAATCACAACATGAAGGTGTTCCAAATGGATATCAAAAGTGCTTTCCTCTATGGTACAATTCAAGAAGAGGTGTATGTCTGTCAACCTCCAGGTTTTGAGGATCCATTTTATCCAGATCATGTCTACAGGCTAAACAAAGCTTTGTATGGCCTGAAACAAGCACCTAGAGCCTGGTATGAAACTCTTTCCACCTTTCTACTCTCAAATGGTTTCAAAAGAGGTACCATTGATAAAACACTGTTTCTAAAATGGAGAGGAAAGGATTTAGTGATTGTCCAAATTTATGTGGATGACATTATTTTTGGAAGCACATGTAACAAAATGTGTGAAGAGTTTAGAGAACTCGTGACAGCTGAGTTTGAAATGAGTGCAATGGGTGAGCTGCAATGCTTTCTTGGTCTCCAAGTTCAGCAAATGCAAAATGGAACTTTCATTCATCAAAGCAAATATGCTAAAGAACTTTTAAACAAATTTGATATGAATGATTGTAAACCATGTAGCACACCCATGGCAACAAATAAGCTTGTCATGTCTGATGAAAAGGATGAGCTGATTGACCAAACACTTTATAGAAGCATGATTGGGTCTTTATTGTACCTAACTGCATCAAGACCAGACATCATGTTTGCAACATGTGTCTGTGCAAGAAGTCAATCAGCTCCCAGAAAATCAAACCTCATTGCTGTAAAAAGGATCTTCAGATACATAAAAGGTGCTCCCACACTTGGTATCTGGTATCCAGCTAATGGGAATATCAAGCTTTCAGGCTTTTCAGACAGTGACTTTGCTGGATGTAACACCACAAGGAAGTCCACTTCAGGAGGGTGCCAGTTTCTAGGCGATTGCTTGGTCTCTTGGCAAAGCAAAAAGCAAGCAGTTGTTTCAACATCCACTGCTGAAGCCGAATACATTGCTGCTGCAAGCTGTACAGCCCAACTCCTATGGCTTCAAAATCAGTTGCTGGATTTTGGTATCACTGCCTTAAAGACACCACTCATGTTGGATAGCCAGGCAGCAGAAAATATCATCAAAAATCCAGTTTCTCACTCAACCACCAAACACATCGACATCAGACATCACTTTGTGAGGGATTGCTATGAAAAAGGTTTGATTTCTCTGCATCATGTTCCAACTAAAGACCAGCTGGCATATGTGCTCACAAAAGCATTAGATACATCTACCTTTGAAAGCTTGGTCTCTAGGATTGGCATGCTGAACATGGAATAACAAGCAAAATCTTTGTTTTTCTATGAATAAAAGCATTAAAATGTTTTTAGAAAATCAAAAATCCATCCTTAAAAATAGCTAAAAATGAGTTTTCATTAAAATCCTTAAAAGTCTGCCATAACCACTGATTGTTCAAAAGTCTGCTCTACTTCAAAGTCTTTCCACTGCTGAAAGTCAACCCCTATTCTCTCATGTTCCTTCATAAACACTGTTGTTCAAAAGCAGTGTCTTATCCACTGATATGCTATCCACTGATAGTGAAAATCATCCACTGCTTCCATTTGTTACCGTTGTAATCACTGCCTTCATCAGTATCTTTTATAAAAGTACTGTCCTTCATTTCATCAGAGGTTGGCATGTGGGCAGTACATAGTGGTCAGACCTTTTGTAACCGCTACCACGTCAGCATTCACTTTTTCCCTATAAAACCCCCATTCAAAACCCAAAACAGGGTTTTACTGTCGATTTGAATTCTTAAAAATTCTCTTCTCAAAGCAGTTTTTCTTCAAATTCCTTCACAACCGTCTTCGATCATCATTTCCAAAATGACAAAATCGAAGTCATCTGCAAAACCCACTTCCAAATCATCATCAAAAGAAGCCTCTCAAAAGGCAAAACCCACTGAAATTCCACACAAACAGTCTCACAACCTTCTGGGTCTTCTCACAAAACCCGGCACCACTGATATTTTCGACTCCATCATTGATATCATGTCTGCATCAAAGTATAAAACTTTGTTAACAGCAGATGCTCCAATTTACTTGGCGACCCAAAGAGAGTTCTGGAAGAATGTAACCCTTGACAAACAAGGTGACACTGTCATAGCCATCAACTCTTCTCTAAAGGGTAAAGCTGTCAAGATCACACCACAATCCATCTCGGAGGTCTTTCAACTCGATGATCAGGAAGGTAAAACTTCTTTTCCAAAAAACGAGTTAAAAATGATTTTCTGGAAAGAGGGTATAATGCAGAAGTAAAAAAGGACACCTTACAAAAAGGTTTCTTCCCTTCTACAACAAGATTTTTATTTCATACCATCCTAATGTGTGTTTCAAACAAAACAACTACTTTTAATGAAATACCATTAAAAATTCAAAATCTGGGATATGCTATTCTTCAAGAAGAAAATTTTAATTACTCCCGGGAAATTTTTAATGATTTGGTTAAAAATGTTGAAACAAAATCATTCTTACTATTTCCAAGATTTCTAAGTTATTATTTTAAAAAGAAATTCAGTAAGAATGATATTTCTGCAATAAAAAAGGTGACTCTTTACAAATGCACAGCTTAACTGCTGAAACTTTTACAAGAATGTCAACACCTTGCAAAACACAAGCAGATGTGCCTGAGCAGAATTTAGTAGCTACCACTGCTCCTCAGGTATCTGCTGCTGAGCCCACTCCTCAAGGTGATCAAAGTAGCAAAACAACTGCTTTGAAACCCACACCTACAATCACCATAAAGCCAATAAAAAGAAAAACTCAAAAACCCCCCAAACCTATCAAAAAAGCAACTCTGGAGGATGAGATACCAGAGCAACTGCCAGTGACAACACAAAAGTCACAAGAAACCACTGCTGCTACTTCCTCATAGTAGTTGGTACAAATATCTCAACCCATAACTGAAACTCCTCCTGTTTCTTCTTAAAAAGAACAAGTTGTACACATAGGGACTCCACAATATGATGCTCTGGAATCACTCGCTTCCATCATCCACAGCCCAATGCCCGGGGCAAATTCTCTTTCTACACCAACCATCACATCCACAATTGTCACACCCCCAAAATCCACACGCGGAGTACTACCGCTTGGAGGTGTGACATGACCAGGAATCAAGCCACCAATCATATTGAACATAAGTATATAGTAAAAGTCATTCATCAATACGATAGGTGTTTCCAAAACCAAATATAAACAAGTGTGTAGCGGAAGCATTTAAAGTAAAACCCAACATAAGTTTAAGTACAAAATGTCATAATGTTTAACAACACATTTCACGATCCATGTCCACAACGACTGTGCCTCCCGTGCAAGCTCCAATAGTACCTATGGTCCTGCAAGGCATGTAACAGAGAGTCAACAACTAGTTGAGCGAGTTCACAGTAAGTAAGTTCGTAAATGCAAGTTCGTTTCGTAACGTGCGGCTATACTGGGCCGATAGTATGTTTTATTAGTGGGGGCTTCCAATGTTTGCATCTACACTAGACTATTTGTAATCATAAGTGTTCTTCTTACCGAGAACAGTAGTACGTACAAAGTTTACGTAGGTTTTACGTAAGTGTCCTTCACAACCGAGGACAGGGGTACGCGGGGGTTTACGTAGGTTTTACGTAAGTGCCTGACACAACCCGAGGCAGTAATGAGTATTAGTTTACGTAGGTTTTACGTAAGTGTCCTTCACAACCGAGGACAGTGATGTGTACAAGTATACGTAGGTTTTACGTATGTGTCCTGCGCATCCGAGGACGATGGTAGATAGTCTAGTAACATTGTAAGTACAAATTCATTCCTTCAATCCCATTCCCAACCCCGGGAATCCCATGCCTTGGTAAGAGTGTGAACTCACATTGGTTTGCTCGGTATGCTAAGTATAGTGCTCACGATTAATCAGTCAAGTCCTATAGTGCACGTATACTCAATCAGTTCACATTCGAAATGTTCGTAATATTTCACATGTCATTTATGTCACATAGTGTGTTCATGCATTTCTCATCAAGTAACACATATCAGTTGGTTCATGTCCATACAGTCATACTCCATATAACTGAGTTCTTAGTAATGTCTAACATGGTAAATCAATTAACATGCTTGATGAGGGTTAACAGACTTAACCAGGTTAATGTATTAAACAAAGATAACAAACTTCCAGAATAAACAAGTATAACAGGAATAATAAACTGACAGTGCTAGTTAATTTAACAGAGTTAACAAGTTAATAAAGTTAACTACTTAACAGAGTGTACTAATTGAAATCAACATAGTAAATAAAGTTAACTGAGTTAATAAACTTAACTCAGTTAATAGGTTAAATCCAGTTACGTACTCAACAGAGTTAACAAGTAACAGAATTAATAAACTAACTGAGTCAACAAACTAACAGATTAATAACAATAATTATAACAGTTAACATGTTGCCAAAACACATAAGTTGCGAAATCACCATGTAAGCCGAAATCCCTTTAGGGCCGAAAACACTTAAGTGGCCGAAATCCTTATGTGTGCCGAAAACACATGTGGGTCGAAATCCATTTATATGGCCGAAATCACTTATGTTGTCCGAAAACCCTTAAGTGCCGAAATCCCCTCACTGGGCCGAAATCATCTTGGGCCAAACACACTTGGGCCGAAATCACTATATGTGATTTCGTCCATTTTTAAGGTATGGGGGTGTTTTCGTTAGCTTCATCATCTTCACCAATACTCACTGTAACTTAAACCCAACACTAAATCTCATTACAGTTACAGGTTTAATCATCTACAAGTCATTTATATCAATCATTGATATTAAACAAATACTCTACCAAAACTTTGTGAGATCAAGAACATAAATAAATCAGTTTATCAATCATAACATATACCCACTGTTGATCCAAACATCCAATATACAGACACTTCGTGGATGATAATTATCTAGAAAGCACACTATGATAAATCACATATTCACATATATACATACATCATGATTAAACATCCAATAATCATACGATAAGCATCTTAAACAACTGAACATGAAGATCACTAACCAAGGATGTAAACAGAGGTTTTGCTTCAAGATGAGTTCTCTTTTGTTGGGTTTTCAGAGGTAGAGAGAGACAAAGTGATAAGATATGTTTTGGTAAATGTGAGACTTGTCTGAGAAGATTGTTTATAAAATGATTATATATAAAATATCTCAACACTGGGCCAAGGCCCATCTTCTGATTTCGTGGTCTTCAGTGGACGAAAACACTATAAGTGTTTTCACCACTTGGGTGTTTTCATGGGTGCTTGTTCTCAGTAAGTTCCATAATTAATTAACATGTTAACTAATACAAAACCTTGTTAACATACACTCACATATAATAAATATTATGGATCCCAATTATAAAATATCAATCGCAGTTCTATTTAACGTATTACAAAGGTAAGCGTTGTGAAACAACGAGTCGTATTAACAAACAACTAAATAAAAAAAAAATTAGCGTGCACTAAATGCGAAGATAGAATCTTGGAAACTCGAGTTGTCACATTATCCCCAACTTGAAAGAAATTTCGTCCCGAAATTTAGCATGCGGTTACTGAGGAAGCTAGGTAAGTTATCATTTACTGGTTTTCCTAGGGTGTCACATCATCCCCCCGTTGATTTGGAATTTCATCCCGAAATTCTGTAGTAGCTTCAGCCTCAGTAGTAGTTGCATTGTTTTCGAACAACTGGGGATATTTGAGTTCCATTTGGTCTTCGCGTTCCCAGGTGAACTCTGGGCCACGACGGGAGTTCCAACGAACTCGAACAAGAGGTATTCTGGTGTTCTTGAGGACCTTAACATCCCGGTCCGTGATTTCAACTGGTTCCTCGACGAAATGCAATTGTTCGTCGATAGTGAGCTCCTTCAAAGGAACTATGAAGGTCTCATCTGACTGCCACTTCTTCAGATTCGACACATGAAAAACGTTGTGAACTGCACTGAGTTCAGCTGGTAAGTTCAGTCTGTAGGCCACTTTGCCTATTTTCTCAATGACTTCAAATGGTCCAACGTATCGTGGATTGAGTTTGCCTCGTTTGCCAAAACGAACAACACCCTTCCAGGGTGAAACTTTGAGTAGTGCTCGATCCCCAACTTGGAATTCGAGTATTTTCCTGTCTTTATCGGCGTATACTTTCTGACGGTCACGAGCTGCCGCCATGCGTTGTCGTATTTGAGCAATCTTTTCAGTAGTATCAACTACCATTTCTGGACCTGTGATCTGACTGTCACCCACCTCTGCCCAACAAAGAGGTGATCGGCATTTACGCCCGTACAATGCCTCAAATGGAGCGGCTTTAATGCTGGTGTGGTAACTGTTGTTGTACGAAAATTCGACAAGTGGCAGATGTTTTTCCCAGCCCTTGCCAAAGTCAATTACGCACGCCCGAAGCATGTC
Source organism: Helianthus tuberosus (assembly GCA_030545235.1). Lineage (NCBI taxonomy): Eukaryota > Viridiplantae > Streptophyta > Magnoliopsida > Asterales > Asteraceae > Helianthus > Helianthus tuberosus. Next base: position 125,083,797 of record CM060376.1, on the reverse strand, counting down.
TTCTAGAGTTTGAATAGTGCGCTCAGACTGCCCATCTGTCTGAGGATGATAAGCTGTGCTCATGTCTAAACGAGAGCCAAAAGATTTGTGCATTGCTTGCCACAGTTCTGAAGTAAAACGTGCATCACGATCGGAGATAATAGAGGTGGGCACCCCGTGCCTCGAGACAACTTCCTTAAGGTATACGTCTGCTAGAGTGGAGAACTTATCCGTTTCCTTGATTGCCAAGAAGTGAGCAGACTTTGTGAGTCGATCTACGATCACCCAAATAGTATCATTTCCGCGCTGAGATCTAGGTAGGCCAGTAACAAAATCCATGGAAATTTGTTCCCATTTCCATTGTGGTATCTCAGGTTGTTGGAGTGGGCCTGAGGGTTTCTGATATTCCGCTTTGACTCTCGCACAAGTCAAACACTTGCTAACGTAAGTTGCTATGTGGGCCTTCATGCTAGGCCACCAATATGTAGTTTTCAAGTCGTGGTACATCTTATCCGAACCAGGATGTACTGAGTAGCGAGACTTATGAGCTTCATTCATTACAAGCTCGCGTAAATTACCATAGAGTGGGACCCAAATGCGTCCGGTTACATAATAGGCGTCGTCTGCCCTTTGTTCTAACCGTTGCCTTGAACCGCGTAGAGCTTCAGCCCTGACGTTTTCCTGTTTCAATGCTTCTACCTGAGCATCTCGTATCTGTGAAGGAAGACTAGACTGAATAGTGAGTTGCAACGCTCGTACACGCCTAGGTGTAGTATCCTTTCGACTGAGGGCGTCTGCCACCACGTTGGCTTTGCCCGGATGGTACTTTATAGCACATTCGTAATCGTTCAGTAACTCGACCCATCGACGTTGTCGAATGTTCAACTCTTTCTGCTTGAAGATATGCTCAAGACTCCTGTGATCGGTGTAGATGGTGCACTTGGTGCCATACAGATAATGTCGCCATATCTTGAGCGCAAAAACAACAGCTCCAAGCTCTAAATCGTGCGTAGTGTAATTCCGTTCGTGAATCTTAAGTTGGCGCGAAGCATAAGCAATAACTTTATCCCGTTGCATCAACACACATCCAAGACCTTGGATAGATGCATCGCAGTAGACTACAAAATCGTCCGTGCCTTCAGGCAATGAGAGGATAGGTGTGCTACAAAGTCTATCCTTTAAGTGGTGAAACGCTGTTTCCTGTGTATCACTCCAACGGTAAGCAACACCTTTCTGTGTCAGTAATGTAAGCGGCTGTGCAATCTTTGAGAAGTCTTTGATAAACCGTCTGTAATAACCTGCCAAACCCAAGAATTGGCGTATTTCTGTCGGTGTGCGAGGTGCAGGCCAGTTCTTGATCGAATCTACCTTGGATGGATCGACATGAATCCCATCCTTGGTTACCACGTGGCCTAGAAAGTGGACTTCACGAAGCCAGAAGTCACATTTTGAAAACTTAGTGTATAGCTGTTCCGTTCGAAGGAGTTCCAGAATAAGTCGTAAATGTTGTTCGTGTTCCTCCCGATTCTTCGAGTAGATCAGGATGTCATCAATAAAAACAATAACAAACTTGTCAAGATAAGGTTTGCACACCCTGTTCATAAGATCCATGAAAACCGCAGGCGCGTTCGTTAGCCCGAATGGCATGACCAAAAACTCGTAATGACCGTAGCGTGTTCTGAATGCTGTTTTGGAGACGTCCTCATCCCGGACTCTCAGTTGATGGTAACCTGACCTCAGGTCAATCTTCGAGTAATAGCTCGACCCTTGCAACTGGTCGAATAAGTCGTCGATGTGTGGAAGTGGATAGCGATTCTTCACGGTCACCTTGTTTAGTTCGCGGTAGTCTATGCACATACGAAAGGTACCGTCTTTCTTCTTCACAAATAATACTGGAGCTCCCCAGGGCGAAGAGCTAGGACGTATGAAACCCTTTTCCAAGAGTTCCTGCAATTGCTTAGACAGTTCTTCCAGTTCAGTTGGAGCTAAGCGGTATGGCGCTCGAGCTATAGGTGCTGCTCCTGGAGCTAGCTCGATCTGAAATTCGACCTGGCGATGAGGCGGTAACCCAGGTAACTCTTCAGGAAACACTTGAGGAAAGTCGCGTACTACAGGAATATCCCCAATCTTTTTCTCTGTCGTCGATGTATCAGTAACGAGTGCTAAAATAGCTAGGTGGCCCTTTCGCAGACACTTCTGAGCCTTCAAGAAGGAGATGATGCCACTAACGACACCACTCTTATCACCTTGAACTTCGAGAGGTTCTTTGCCAGAACGAGGAATACGAATGATCTTCTCCTTGCATAGGATCTCTGCTTGCTGTTGGGATAACCAATCCATACCAATGACGATATCAAAACTACTCAGAGTTATAGGAATGAGATCGATAGAGAAAGTCTGACCAGCGAGGATAAGATTACAACCCTGAACTATGTGTGTGGCTTCTAGACTTTTACCGTTAGCTAACTCTACGACATGTTTGGTGTTCAAAAGTGTTGGTGCGCGTTTAAGCATTTGACTAACGTTCAGAGACATATAACTGGTATCCGCACCCGAATCAAATAATACGGTAACATAAAAGTCATCGAGAAGAAACTTACCCATAACCACATTAGGATCGTTCCTTGCGTCACTCTGACCAATCACAAATAAACGGCCCTTTGCACCATTGTTGTTGTTGTTTCCCCCATTGTTGTTCCCAGTGCCCTGATTATTGTTGTTGTTGTTCCCATTTCCCTGGTTGTTGTTGTTCTGGTTTCGGTTTAACTGAGGGCAGTGTCTTTTGAAGTGACCTTCAGCACCACAATGAAAACATCCCTTGTTACCCTGTTGTTGGTTCTGCTGCGTTTGCTGTTGCTGTTGATTCTGAGTTACAGGCCGTGGGCTCCTACAATCCTTGGCCTCATGGCCCATCCTGAGGCACCTCTGACAACGACCCTTGTTGCACTGGCCACTGTGATGCCTGTTACAGTTGTTACACCTTGGGAGGTTCCCTCGATAACCACCCTGCCTGTGACTGCCCGAAGATTGCTTACTTGGGCTCTGATAGTTGTCAGTCTTTCGCTGCTGAACTTGAGACTGTACTAAAGCTGAACCTTTGCTGGAATCCCCCTCCCATTTTCTCTTGTTAACACTGAGGGTAGCAGGAGTAGTTGCTGAAACAGTAGCAGTAGTAGTAGCGCTGATACGTTTAGGCAGCTTGTTCTGTTCCACTGCCTGATCGGTGAGGCGATGAGCTAGCTTGACGATCTGTTGAATAGTGCCAAGATTCGCTGAGGTTACGTGACTTTGAATCTCCGGCACCAGACCATTGAGATACAGTTCGATACGCTTAATGGGAGGGTCCACCATAGTAGGACACAGAATAGCCAACTCATTCGATCTTCTGGTGTACGCTTCAATTTCTGACCCCGTCATTTTCAAGTGGTAAAACTCTACCTCCAGCTTATGAATATCATCACGGCTACAGTATTCCTCTTTGATCAATTCCTTGAAACCGTTCCAAGGTGTGGCGTTAGCAACAGCCAACCCTAACATCTGAACTTGCGCATTCCACCAAGTCAGCGCAATGCCTTCTAGAGTACCAGTGGCGTACTTCACCCTGCGAGCCTCAGGGCATTCGCACATTTCAAATACGGACTCGAGCTTTTCAAACCAATGGAGGAGTCCAACCGCTCCTTCCGTGCCACTAAAAGTAGTAGGACGACAGTCCATGAAAGTTTTGAAGGTACAAACAGGTGGTTGACCTCCTGCTTGTGCGGCTGCAACTGCCGCAGCAACTTGTTCGTTAATGAGAGCCGTCAGTTGGGCTTGCGTCATGTTAATGCGTCCAGACATGATCTTCATAGCAAATATGACATAAGTGAGAGAGGTTCGCGAGTAGTGCGATAACAGAAGAGATTAATCACACAAGTGTTCTCATGCAATAGTGTTAAGTTAACCTAAGCATACCCGGAGCAAAGTTCTATGCAATTCTAGCAAGTAGGCAATAATAGGGGTGAGCATGGTGCGGTTCGGTTCGGTTATTACCTATAACCGAAACCATAACCGCACACTGCGGTTATCAAAAAATCATAACCGTTCGGTTTCGGTTAATGCGGTTTCGGTTAATCGGTTATTGCGGTTAATGCGGTTTCGGTTCGGTTATAGGTCGGTTATTATTAGTGTAAACTATTATGGGCCAATAAGGTTGGGTCATGGTTAGTGTAAAATGTAATGGGCCAATAAGGTTGGGTCATGGTTAAAAGTTAAAACATTCAAATACTTCACCAAAGATACATATAGATTAGGCCATGGTTAAGCATTTAAATACAAACTTAAAGACTTATGGTGCTACGGATTTGGCTATGTTTAAAATATTCGGTTCGGTTCGGTTATTTGCGGTTATGAAAATAAGAATAACCATAACCGAACCGCAAAAATCGGTTATTAAAAATATAAATAACCAACCCTTCTATTATTTCGGTTATCGGTTATTTCGGTTCGGTTTTTTCGGTTATTTTGGTTACGGTTCGGTTAATTCGGTTATATGCTCACCCCTAGGCAATAAGACATGTACCATATTACCTAGAGTGATGAGTCTTGCACGTGGAGCGAGGCGTCGTTGTGGATCGTTAAGCACTGTTCTGGTTATAGTCTGGTTTTAATAAAAACGTTTTCCCCTTATTAAAACCGAGTTCTCTATAACCAATGGCTCTGATACCAATCTGTCACACCCCCAAAATCCACACGCGCAGTACTACCGCTTGGAGGCGTGACATGACCAGGAATCAAGCCACCAATCATATTGAACATAAGTATATAGTAAAAGTCATTCATCAATACGATAGGTGTTTCCAAAACCAAATATAAACAAGTGTGTAGCGGAAGCATTTAAAGTAAAACCCAACATAAGTTTAAGTACAAAATGTCATAATGTTTAACAACACATTTCACGATCCATGTCCACAACGACTGTGCCTCCCGTGCAAGCTCCAATAGTACCTATGGTCCTGCAAGGCATGTAACAGAGAGTCAACAACTAGTTGAGCGAGTTCACAGTAAATAAGTTCGTAAATGCAAGTTCGTTTCGTAACGTGCGGCTATACTGGGCCGATAGTATGTTTTATTAGTGGGGGCTTCCCATGTTTGCATCTACACTAGACTATTTGTAATCATAAGTGTTCTTCTTACCGAGAACAGTAGTACGTACAAAGTTTACGTAGGTTTTACGTAAGTGTCCTTCACAACCGAGGACAGGGGTACGCGGGGGTTTACGTAGGTTTTACGTAAGTGCCTGACACAACCCGAGGCAGTAATGAGTATTAGTTTACGTAGGTTTTACGTAAGTGTCCTTCACAACCGAGGACAGTGATGTGTACAAGTATACGTAGGTTTTACGTATGTGTCCTGCGCATCCGAGGACGATGGTAGATAGTCTAGTAACATTGTAAGTACAAATTCATTCCTTCAATCCCATTCCCAACCCCGGGAATCCCATGCCTTGGTAAGAGTGTGAACTCACATTGGTTTGCTCGGTATGCTAAGTATAGTGCTCACGATTAATCAGTCAAGTCCTATAGTGCACGTATACTCAATCAGTTCACATTCGAAATGTTCGTAATATTTCACATGTCATTTATGTCACATAGTGTGTTCATGCATTTCTCATCAAGTAACACATATCAGTTGGTTCATGTCCATACAGTCATACTCCATATAACTGAGTTCTTAGTAATGTCTAACATGGTAAATCAATTAACATGCTTGATGAGGGTTAACAGACTTAACCAGGTTAATGTATTAAACAAAGATAACAAACTTCCAGAATAAACAAGTATAACAGGAATAATAAACTGACAGTGCTAGTTAATTTAACAGAGTTAACAAGTTAATAAAGTTAACTACTTAACAGAGTGTACTAATTGAAATCAACATAGTAAATAAAGTTAACTGAGTTAATAAACTTAACTCAGTTAATAGGTTAAATCCAGTTACGTACTCAACAGAGTTAACAAGTAACAAAATTAATAAACTAACTGAGTCAACAAACTAACAGATTAATAACAATAATTATAACAGTTAACATGTTGCCAAAACACATAAGTTGCGAAATCACCATGTAAGCCGAAATCCCTTTAGGGCCGAAAACACTTAAGTGGCCGAAATCCTTATGTGTGCCGAAAACACATGTGGGTCGAAATCCATTTATATGGCCGAAATCACTTATGTTGGCCGAAAACCCTTAAGTGCCGAAATCCCCTCACTGGGCCGAAATCATCTTTGTCACACCCCGAAATTATCAGAGCTGGCGTGACCGGACTGGTATCGTCATTGCACAGCGGAAGCAAAATAGCTAAGACTTCTAGAAACTGAACGCCTGCCAAGTACTCGAATTCTCGATGGTTCTCCTATTCCAACCGTGCCTTGTCTTAGAAATGCAACCTGAGAAAGAACATGCGAGAAAAATCAACATAATGTTTAGCGAGTTCATAGTTTGTTTGTAAAAGATTTGAAATAAATCTTTTGAATAACCGGTTTTTGAAGTAGCATTGAGAAAATGGATTTAAAAATCATTTTCTTGCCAAGTTATATGGAAACGTTGTGTTTGTAACACGTTATGTTCATAAAACCATGTATTTGTAAAGCCTTGTATTTGTAAAGTTCATATAACCGTCAATGCCCACCCTGACTTTGACTTCTTTCCCGCATAATCATGTGCTTTGAATTTGTATAAAACATGGTATTTTAATTTGTATGAACAAGTAGTTTCGTAAATATATATGTCCCTGGTATGTAGCAAATAAGGGAATTGAGATCACCAATGGTTTGCAAGGCCACTGATATATGTGAAGTGCAAGTAGGGAGACTCAAACCTAGCAGATTTTGCCACGACATTAGTATGTGGACAAAGTCACCCCGAGGTCCGTTTCTAGTTTGGCCTGGGGCTGGGCTCGCTACACCCAGATAGATCTACCGCTCATGTCCCTCGGTCCTACCATGAGGACTAATGGCCTCATGTTGCTCCTACCCACTCACATGATCTAAGTAGTAAACCTCCTTACGCTAACCATACCATGTATAAAATAAATCCCTGGTCACCCTGACCAGATTCCTGGTCACCCTAACCAGATTTCCTGGTTACCCTAACCAAATCCCCGGTCACCCTGGCCGAATATCATTCACATTTCGCAAATAAGCATTTGTTTTGTAAAAACCGGTATATTTAGTATAAACCTTTTGTAAATCATTTGTGTTCCTCGAAATCCCTTCGTAATATGATTTAGAAATACGAGCTTTGCGTTAGTTCAAAACTTTGTATGTTTTTGCAAAATGTGCATGTCTTTCCACCCCGAAAACATTTACAAAAATGTAAAGCAGTAAAAAGTAGGGGTTATGAACTCACCTGAATATTCCTGTGCAAAGCTAGCTAATTTACGACTTCGTGATGTCGTTTCCAAGACTTGACTCGCTAGCGTGCATTCTACAATATTCCTAACACGGAATACCTAATAAGTTTCTAAATAAACGCAGTATCTAAACTACGTGTCATCGAGCTCTACCGAATCGTTAATCGAACGATTCAACGGTAAATTGTTAACTTAATAGAAATGATTAAGTTAAACTTGTTAAGTTCTGAGAAGTCGTTTGTGTATATAGGAATATTCGTACGAAAGTAATAAACTTGTATTATATATAGCGTCTTGTATATATTTGCCATAATATACGTATATGCCGTTTAGGCGTTTTGAAATAAATATAACAACTTATATTTATTTAATAGCGTTTTCGTGTTGATGTCGTTTGAAATAAATACGATAGTTATATTTATTTCTTAAAAGAATATGAGTTGCTTGGCACTTGAAATAAATATATAAAATATATTTATTTTATAAAAGAATTCGCGTTGTATGGTATTCGAAATAAATATGTAAACTATATTCATTTTGTAAAACGAATACGAGTTGTTTGGCGCTTGAAATAAATATATAAAAAAATATATTCCTTTTATAAAAGAATTGTCGTTTTCGTATGTGATAAAGCGTCGTTTTTGAACTATAATACGTGTCGTGTTTAAGGGTTTTTCTCGAAAAACGGGCAGAGTTTCCTCTGTTTTTGGACGATCCCGACATCTAAGTGTCGCTATATTTTTCAAGATTCAATCAATGATTCAATAATCTTTATGCATAGCCAATTTATATAAACGAAGTAATAACTAAAACCAAGTTAATATTACCAATGACTCATTGTTTAGTTCGGTTCGAGCTCGTTTTCACCTGACATAAATTATAAAAACAACGAAATAAATCGCGCCGTAAAACCTTTACCAATCCTTGCGTCGAGTTGGTGACTGTGTTGACCGAGTCAGCCGGGTTGACCGGCTGAGTTGACTCGGTTGACCGAGTTGGACCGAGCCGAACTAAGTTGAACTGGGTCGAGACCCGTAATTTGAATCCGACCGAATCTGTTGACTGCTGATCCGCTGACTGTGTTGACGGTTTGACCCGGACCCGAACCGAGTTAACTCGGTTTAACCGAGTTGACGCGAACCAAAAACCCGAACCACCGCGGTTGACTAATGTTGACTGGGCCAGAATAGTCAAAACCACATCTTGAATCCTAAGAGCTGGAACCATGGCCGGAAACGAAACATGTTCCCGAAATCACCATCGCCGCCATCGGGTTCGTACCGGAAAACATCATCACCCTCAGTAGTCTTCAAGAATAAAAACAGAAATGAAAGAAACATGAGGGGTCTTACCGGAGTTTTGTTGGAAGCCACGGAAATCCGTCGGACAATGGCAAGGACCGCCGGTCCTTGGCTCCGACCGTCGGTCCGAGTCTCCGATCTCTCTCTCTTGAACAGTCTTTCTTCCTTCCTAACCCTCCTCTTCGTCTCTCTGTCTCCGCCATAAAGCCACGCCGTCACGCGTCGCCACGCGCCACCGGTTCTCTCTCTCCGCTGTCTCTCTCTCACTCTCTCGGTCTCTCTCTCTCTCTGTCTCGTCTCTGTGTTTGCACCACCACCAGACGCCATCGCTCACCACCACCCGATGATGGTGGTGGTGGCATGTTTCTGTTATCGAGGAAAAATGGGGGGGGGGGTTGTTGTGTGCGATCGGAGAAGGAGGGAGAGCCGGCAACCGGCTCCGGTCACCGGAACCGAGAGATGAAAGGAGGGTGTCGGCTGGGTTGGGTCAGATTGTGAGAAGGCAAGTAGTTGTAGGTTGTGAACAAGGAGAGGAGAGTTAGATAATTATTATTGTCTGCTATATTGTAATCGAGAGAGAGGAGAAGGTGAGGCCCTTGTGTTTGATTTGGGTTATGTTTTGTGTGTGTAAACAAATAGGAGGGGAGTATTTATGGTGAAATGTGTGGGCATTGTCTAATGTTAGTTACTTTTATTTAGAGTGTAAAGATCTATAGTGATCTTCTAAGAATCTAGGCAAAAGATTTAATAGAGATTTCTAAGATTTTGCAAATCTTGCAGGATTCCTATGAATCTTGTAGAGATCTTTAAAGATCTGATATAAGTAAATGAATTCTAGAAGCAATAACATCCACTGGATGAACTTAGAATCAACAATCTCAAATGTAATAATTTGCATGAAACGTTCGATCGTGATCAGCGCAAGCTGTGTGACAACCGTCACTTTTCCGTACATTCCGTACACTAGATGAACAGTAATTTGTGCTTTAATGACTGTACATGATCTGGTTTACCAGACAAATAAATTTCTGAATTCCATACAAGTGAATTCATGCATGATATATGCTACAAGAATTTCGTTATGATAGCGTTGCGTCAAAAATATTAGTAAACTCACCGGTAAGACACATCGTGTCGACAGAACTGCAGAAAGCAGTCAGACATTAGAATTGAGGCCTAGGTGTAGGTCCGACGACAAAAGTACATTAAAACCCAAGAGTACATGCAAGGGTTTAATTTATAGACATTGTGAAAGCAAAAATAAGCACTAAAAAGCACCCGAAACACACTTTAAGTGCAGAATTTTATATAATTCAGCTATAATCAACATTATAGCACTAAAATATTATACAGGAATTATGTTTTAGTATCCAGAATACTTCCCCAAGTGTTGGGAATAGAAAGGATACAAAAAGGTGCTTATTAGACACTAAAAAGTGTAATTTAGCACTTTAACGAATCGGTACCTAACCGAACAACCGGACTTTACCCGGAACACCAAAATATTGCTAGAAGCAATGTTTTTCTTTTTCTAAGCTAGTTAGGGTCCCCGAATACCCTAACACCCGTTGTAAATTACAACATACTAGTAAACGGGTTAATCCCTAAACTAACCTAATTAACCTAACTACATACTTAATGTTTAGTTGGAAACTAACTAGACCCCCCTCCCCTCTTTAGAAACCGTCCCCATGTGGGGGAACATACCATGTCCTTTTGTGGATTATTATAATCTTGTGTTTAGAATCTAGACTACATATAATCCTTTGGTTAAACACATTAACTTTGTCTATAAGTATCTTTCATGATCCACCATAACACACACTTAACATTTCCACAACCCAAGCTCTCTCTCCCTCTCTCTAAGGCTTCGGCCGAACCTCCCCTATATCACACATCCATTTTCGAGTTTAGTTCAAGCCATTTCAATCATCTACAAGTGCTAAGGGTCGCATATAAGGAGTCTTGGTGCAATCGGAAGGCGAAGGACCTCGTTATCTTGCTTTTATCCACGCGTTTTTCGCATAGATTCTTCCCTAGCCTCGAGCTAGTGGTATGTTGCTTAAATCACCTTCTCGAACTATTTTGAAGTGGTTAAAATGATTTGTAATGGTTAAAACTCGTAAACATACAAGTTGAAGCTTAAAAGTCTACTAAAAACACTAAAAGTGATGGTTAAAAGCTCATATGTTGTGTAAAAGTTGTAGTATTTGATTTGTGTGATTATTTGGACCCGATCTATGTTGTGGTAGCTCGGATCATCATTTAAACCGGTTTAGTCATGATCTTGGATTATGACATAAAGCTTGTTTTAGAGTAACAAAGGTTAAATGATGAAACTCTACCACACACATCATGAACTTGTGTAAAAGCGATTTAACTTGGGAAATAGTGTTTAAAACTAGTAGATCTACGTATCTACAAGCGGTACTTTCAAAGGACCAAGTGTCCAAGAAATCATATTTTCTAAAGCCGAGTCTTACATGAAAAAGAATGATTTTAGCAAACACACGAGTATGTAAACACTTGTGTAACATAAAGTTTCGACAAAATAACTATTTTTGTAAATGTTTACCGGAAGTTGTAGATGTAACTTCTTTAAAAACGAGACTTTCAAGGAACAAAGTTGATCTATACAAGGATCCACTAAAAATAATGGAAGAATACTTCCTATTTTGGAAAAACCACAAGTTCATGTATTTCTGCGACTATATCTATTTTAACTAGTTGCATATTGTTTATTGTTGAATGAGGAGATTGTTGACGATTTAAAAGAAAATAAACACATGTTTTGAAAACATGGGAAACCTCCATTTTTAGGGAAAACTCTGTCAAAATTTTTATAAATTTTGACACTTAGAAAAATATAAGTTTTTGAGAAACTTATTCCCTAAAAAGGTATTTAAAAGTATTACCAAGGTTTCCCTAATTTTTGGTGATAAGAAATGAGGATTTCTTCAAGAATAAAAATGGATATAAGTATGTATATTTTTGAGAGAAAAATATATATTATTTTTATCACCAACTTTTGTGCTAAGTGTATATAGTATGTGTTATACGTGCTAGTGTATTAAGACTTAAAAAAAAATACACTAAATACTCATGAGGAGTATAAACATAAAAATACACATACAACATACAAGATACATAATTCGGGTGCAAAGTGCAAAACACGAGATACTTATATTAATTTTAGAGAAATAATATAAGTAAGATACGTAGTTAAAAATATAGAATATTTTTAACACAAGAATACGTACACAAGAGATAGTGACTGTACTTGTGCGACGCAAGTCTAGTGACTAACGTTAAGAAAACGCGTATAGGTTACGACGTTAATTAAGCAAATCCGGTGAAGTTTACGACGCACAGGAACGCAAAGTTGTGAGTTCATGCTCCCCCTTTTCTCTAATTGTTTTTGGTTTTATAACTCTCGGGGGTGAAATACATGTTACAGATATTATAATTTTTACAAAGGGTAAAAATACAAGAAGCACTCTTGGTGAGAACGAGAACCGAGTGCAATATGATTTGAGAATACGAGAAGCACTCGTGGTGAGTGCAATATGATGAGCTTTAAGAAAAGCCTAGAAAATACTAGATCATGTGAGCATAGACTAATACAAAAGATGCCATAAAGTCTTGGTGAATAATAGTACCAAGCCATTAAAAACAGTCATTAATTAGGGACGAGGGTTAGATCTAACGGGTACGGCCGAGCCCCACTCATGGTCCTTATGTGACCTCTTGAGTGCTTCGGTGTCCCAGTCGAGGGAAATCGACACAGTCGAGGCTAATCGACACAGTCGAGGGAAATCGACACAGTCAAGGGAAATCGACGCAGTCGAGGTTAATCGACACAGTCGAGGGAAAATCGACACAGTGAAAGGAGAAAATACTAAAGCTCCCTATGTCCTCACATGCCTTAATGTCCTTGCATAAGTACTCGATTAGTACGTGGTGTATACAAGAAAACGTGATTTATACAATGAATACTTGATTTGTAAAGGCTACAAACTATGTTTTCATACAAGATATACAAGACGCATGAACTCGCTCAACTTTATGTTGATGTTTTCCAAAATTACATGTATTTCAGGTGACAGGAAGGATCTTGGGCGTAAGTGTCATAACTAGAAGTAGACTACAAGTCTAGATGTCATCCACTTTTGTTAAATCGAAACCTTGTCAAAGGTCGTGTTTTGAAAACTTAAATAACAAGTGTTTGTAATACTCAAATTTTCATGAATGGATGAACATCGTTTTGATCATGTAGTTGTTTATTACGATTGAATGCAATGATAACAAGCTAGTCACACATAATACGCTTCCGCAAAAGACAGGGTGTGACAGTTTGGTATCAGAGCTTCGATTGTAGTGAACTAGGATTCTTTCTCGAGTCTAGACTACAATCACTAGAGTTCTCTTACGAAAACATTTTTCAAAAAGGTTTTCATTGCATTCACAAAAGCGCCAAGATCCACGAGTCAGACACCTTACAAAGAAAATACAAGGCAAGGACATTAGTGAGGAATACCTTTAGAATAAGGTGCCAACCAAAGCATAGTCTACACGAGTTAGACTAGCCAAAAACAAAATGACCCCCAAAAACGAGAGTTATACGTGATATAATGCATTAAATTGCTTGATTATGCTAAGTAGCATATATGTTATTGATATACATACATACAAATAAGTGTACGGAATGATTATTGACGTGAATGAGATACTTTCGACTTCGACTCCTAATACTATACGTAACTCGCACGATGAAGCTACCGACCTCGCGTCCTTTGCAAAGCTCATGGCTGGGAGTGATTACCAAACAAGATGCTGAGCTTGCTTCCGTAGGAGATGGCTGCTCTTCCCTCTCGATCGTGAAGGTGCCTAACTACGGTGATGATGACGAGGCAGAGGCGGCAACCTTGAACGAATTCTCAATCAACGGGACGAGATCCCTGTGGCTTATGTGAAGCAAGATTGACGATATGCTTAACCAGAAAAGGGAGATGAAGTATTCATCTCGAAGGTGCCCCTCCAACTACTAGGAATTCTTTCTATTCCTATTCCATCTAATCATCGTGCCTATACGCGCGTAACGATAACGAGTGTTAGCGCGTGGACCACTGCAATGGTCCTTTCCATGACAAGAGGTATAAGGACAATAGTGTCCCCTCCTTGACTGATCATCTGCTTGGACGAGAGAAAATTGGGGTAACTGTGCAAGACAATTTATTATTACGGGGGCCCACGTAATAACGACTTGTAGTGCACATAAATCCTGGTGGACTCTGCGGGTCGAGCTAATGAAAACCATACAAAATTAATCTATAGGTGTCCTCACCTTCATCTGGTAGAACAACACATAGATCAGTACTTTAGCACGATAGAAAGTAGGAAGCCTGTCTTAGCCTACTTCGTGACTGACACTTCTACCTGCATACGAGACGTTTGAGAAAGCGATATTTAAGCAAGAGAGGTGGAATGACATTTAGGAAGAATCAGTGACGATACACTCCCTATCACCGCTACACAAACAACCCCATCAAAGGGGAAATATACGCACCAGTAAAGCTAAAGACCTAAGAAAACCAATGTAGCAGGAAATAACTGAAACTTGAATGACCAAGGCGATGTAGCCTCGGGATCATTTCAAACAATATGCCAAGTTGGCAAGCCTATGTGAAGGCTCAATAACTGTTTCCTCGCTTATACACTGGTTATATATACGTGTGAAATTGGGTGGCTTATGGTGCTATGTATATCATAGACAATTGAAATGTCGTCTAACCTACTTCATACCATTTTGGCAGAAGAGAATGCCGCCCAGGCGAGACACAAACACCAGTACGCTGCCAAGAACAGAAGCCGAGCTGCAAGAATGCATCTCACAGGCGATTGCACGACATGAAGCCCTCCGCTCTGAGCACAACAATGGCACTACTGGAAATAACCCTCCAACTGGCTGCACCTATAAACAGTTCCTAGACTGCAAGCCATTAAATTTTGATGGCACCGGAGGTGCCGTTGCATTTGTTCGTTGGGCAGAAAAAAACCGACTCCATTCTAAGAATAAGTAACTGTTCGCCCCAACAGAGTGTTACCTATATCTCAGGGTTATTCGTAGATGGCGCACTCTCCTGGTGGAACCTTCAGGTTCAAACCCTTGGTGCAGATGCTGCTTATGCACTAAGCTGGGACGAGCTCAAGGAAATGATGGAAAAGAAATACTGTTCTAGGGCTGAAATCCAGAAGATTGAGGTGGAGTTCTGGAACTTAAAAATGGACGGACCGAAGATTTCTGAATACGTCCAACGATTTCACGACTTGTCTAGGGTCGTCCCCTACTTAGTCAAACCAGAATTCAAAAGGGTTGAACGATTCATTTGGGGACTTGCACCTCAGATCAGGAGCATGGTTACTACCTCAAAGCCCTCAACCATTGCAGAGGCTATCGATATGAGTGTCACTCTTACTGAAGAAGCCCTACGTGCGGGAAAATTTTCGGAATCTAAGGATGACAAGAAAGAGACTCATGTGGAGTCATCAGGCAATAAGAAGAGGAAGTCTTCGAACCTAAAGGTGGGCACACAAGTCGGCTATGGAAGCTCTAAAGCAAACAAAAGAGAGAAAGTAAATCCGCCACTTGGCAGGAAAACTGTTGGAGCCACTAATAAGGCCGGTGGTAGAATATACTCGGGGACTAAGCCGAAGTGCGGAGAATGCAATTTTCACCATGAAGGTCGATGTATGAAGCCTAAGTGCGGAAAGTGTGGAAAAGAAGGGCACAACAAGGATGCCTGTTGGGCGAAGGACCCAGATGGAAGAAATAAGAGAATACCAGGTTGCTACAAATGTGGTGAAGCAGGGCACTTTAGGAAAGATTGCCCTAGGAAGAAACAAGCAAGGAAGGGTTTTCACGATCGAAACTCGTGAAGCACGCCAGGATCCAGATGCGGTTACGGGTACGTTCCCTAATAACCAACCTTATGCATCTATTTTTAATACTGGCATCAACTTCAACCCTGCATGCTTAGAACCTAAGAAACCGCTTGGCCTAGCAAAATAGACGTCCCGTATTCCTTAGAAATGAGCATATAGAAGGATAGTTTAAACCGTCGAAGCAATTAAGGATCGTAATTAGGCACTCAGAGGGCCGGAACCTTCTGTTACCATTGACTCGTGAAGTCATAATATGATAATCAGCATGGACCAGAAATCCAAGTATAGAGCTGAAGTCGTTCGATATGAGAAAATCAGACGCATCCCTCCTACGGATTGATGAAATCCAACTTTCCTGCAATAGGTGCAAGGATGCTAGACCCCACAAGGCGGAAGATCTACGACATCCCTCATTGGTCGAAGAGGCATAGAAGCGCCTCCGAGTAGGCTACGGAGCCTAAAAACATCCCCGTGATGGAAGAAGTCCCAGTAGCCTTTTCAGAAGACTTGCTAGGAACGCCTCTCTGTAGCGACGAGAGGAGTTCAGGATAAATCGCGTGCCAGGAGCAGCACCAGTGATGAATGACGCCATACCGACTAGCTTCACCAGCGAAGCATGAACTTCTGATATAACTGCAAGAGCTGCTAGACAGAGGAAATTAAGGACGTAGCATCCTTAGTTAAGGAGACAAAGAGAAAGTTGGTAGTCTCCACTTTACATAAACTTCAGAAAATTGAGAATCAGAATCCGTTGCCAGGGGCTGGTGACACAAATGAGCCAATCGTAAGGTTCCAGTTACCACTCAAAGATCAACTTGAGGACAAGAGGTCCTCCACTGTGAATACAAGAGGATATATACCTAAAACGACCTTTAGGACTTGCTTCGAGCTTTACGAGATCCTTGTCGTACCATCTTGCTTAACACATGCATCGACAGTATTCATGGACCTCATGAAACAAACGTGTAAGCCACACCTGAATAGCTCATGAATGTATTTATTGACTACATTCTTATTTGGCCAACGACCAAGGAAGGTCGTGAGCAACAGCTGCAATTTACCTTGCAACTCTTAGAGAAAGCACAGTTATGTGCGATGATGACGAAAAGCGGATGTCGAGTTCGCGATGTGAGAACTTTAAGATGCATGGTGCATAAGAACGACATTCACGCCAACCCTGCAACCAAGAGCTAAAGAGCTAGAGTTGCAATTATGTGACGTCTCTCGACAAGTCTCGATTGTACGTCGATGCAACGAGACCACGACATTGCACACGCGGCACATTGATTAAGGAATCACGAGAAGAGATCTTGAGATAGATACAGTGATTGCGCGCCGCAACTGGACGTCATTACCTGAAAGAAAACGTTGCACGATCTTTATTGATCACAAGGGTTGCAACACACCGATGATCGTAAGAACTCGAATATGAACTGAGCTACTGAACGATGCAGACTGTATGAACACAATACGTGCTTGTGTGATAAACTTTGATGAAAAGTCGGAACACTCACTTGCCCTTAGTGGAGTTTTCCTACAACGGTATCTATCACACCGCCGTCTAAACCGCTTCGTGTAAAACTTTAGACGGAACATAATGAGTAAATTTCCGTCATGTTGAACGGAGACCAGAAATAAACAATCAACTGGCCCGAGATGGCCCAGGAAAACTATAGGCCAGATCGTTCAGA
The DNA here is from genome assembly GCA_030545235.1 of Helianthus tuberosus. Lineage (NCBI taxonomy): Eukaryota > Viridiplantae > Streptophyta > Magnoliopsida > Asterales > Asteraceae > Helianthus > Helianthus tuberosus. The sequence goes on along the minus strand of CM060376.1, from coordinate 125,066,496 downwards.
TATGCGATCATATCGAGACAGCCCACAGAACACAGAAAGATTACGCCGATGAGCGGCAGAGATCATAAGAATTTGAGACAAGAAGTATGACTAAAATGAGAGCTTCGCCTAGAGAAGGCGTAGTGTGTTTTGGAAAACGAAAAGGTTGAATCCCCGGTGTAGGGATCAGAACCGTTGCTCACAAAATGAAGCTCCCAGAAAAAGATCAGTAATGATCGCGACACAATCATGTGACTAGTCTGTAGAGGAGTCTGACTTAAGGAACAGTCGTTGTTCCCACAAATAAGATTCACGTCAATGACAAACGACAAGAATTACTATAGAAACCTGTTGAGGTTTTGGACCAAGAGTCCGTGATACTATAGAAACCTGTTGAGGTTTTGGACCAAGAGTCCGTGATACTATAGAAACCTGTTGAGGTTTTGGACCAAGAGTCCGTGATACTATAGAAACCTGCTGAGGTTTTGGACCAAGAGTCCGTGATACTATAGAAACCTGTTGAGGTTATGGACCAAGAGTCCACAAGATACAGAAAAGTCATGATCGACTTACTTGAGTATGAAAGAATTCATGACATGACCCAGAGATTTCATGGGAACATGAAGACAAAGCATGAATCTAAGTGACCATATTGGTTTCACAACTCCCCTGCGACCGATGGCATCGCTTGAATTTCGGGACGAAATTCTTTTAACGGGGGGAGACTGTGACAACCGTCACTTTTCCGTACATTCCGTACACTAGATGAACAGTAATTTGTGCTTTAATGACTGTACATGATCTGGTTTACCAGACAAATAAATTTCTGAATTCCATACAAGTGAATTCATGCATGATATATGCTACAAGAATTTCGTTATGATAGCGTTGCGTCAAAAATATTAGTAAACTCACCGGTAAGACACATCGTGTCGACAGAACTGCAGAAAGCAGTCAGACATTAGAATTGAGGCCTAGGTGTAGGTCCGACGACAAAAGTACATTAAAACCCAAGAGTACATGCAAGGGTTTAATTTATAGACATTGTGAAAGCAAAAATAAGCACTAAAAAGCACCCGAAACGCACTTTAAGTGCAGAATTTTATATAATTCAGCTATAATCAACATTATAGCACTAAAATATTATGCAGGAATTATGTTTTAGTATCCAGAATACTTCCCCAAGTGTTGGGAATAGAAAGGATACAAAAAGGTGCTTATTAGACACTAAAAAGTGTAATTTAGCACTTTAACGAATCGGTACCTAACCGAACAACCGGACTTTACCCGGAACACCAAAATATTGCTAGAAGCAATGTTTTTCTTTTTCTAAGCTAGTTAGGGTCCCCGAATACCCTAACACCCGTTGTAAATTACAACATACTAGTAAACGGGTTAATCCCTAAACTAACCTAATTAATCTAACTACATACTTAATGTTTAGTTGGAAACTAACTAGACCCCCCTCCCCTCTTTAGAAACCGTCCCCATGTGGGGGAACATACCATGTCCTTTTGTGGATTATTATAATCTTGTGTTTAGAATCTAGACTACATATAATCCTTTGGTTAAACACATTAACTTTGTCTATAAGTATCTTTCATGATCCACCATAACACACACTTAACATTTCCACAACCCAAGCTCTCTCTCCCTCTCTCTAAGGCTTCGGCCGAACCTCCCCTATATCACACATCCATTTTCGAGTTTAGTTCAAGCCATTTCAATCATCTACAAGTGCTAAGGGTCGCATATAAGGAGTCTTGGTGCAATCGGAAGGCGAAGGACCTCGTTATCTTGCTTTTATCCACGCGTTTTTCGCATAGATTCTTCCCTAGCCTCGAGCTAGTGGTATGTTGCTTAAATCACCTTCTCGAACTATTTTGAAGTGGTTAAAATGATTTGTAATGGTTAAAACTCGTAAACATACAAGTTGAAGCTTAAAAGTCTACTAAAAACACTAAAAGTGATGGTTAAAAGCTCATATGTTGTGTAAAAGTTGTAGTATTTGATTTGTGTGATTATTTGGACCCGATCTATGTTGTGGTAGCTCGGATCATCATTTAAACCGGTTTAGTCATGATCTTGGATTATGACATAAAGCTTGTTTTAGAGTAACAAAGGTTAAATGATGAAACTCTACCACACACATCATGAACTTGTGTAAAAGCGATTTAACTTGGGAAATAGTGTTTAAAACTAGTAGATCTACGTATCTACAAGCGGTACTTTCAAAGGACCAAGTGTCCAAGAAATCATATTTTCTAAAGTCGAGTCTTACATGAAAAAGAATGATTTTAGCAAACACACGAGTATGTAAACACTTGTGTAACATAAAGTTTCGACAAAATAACTATTTTTGTAAATGTTTACCGGAAGTTGTAGATGTAACTTCTTTAAAAACGAGACTTTCAAGGAACAAAGTTGATCTATACAAGGATCCACTAAAAATAATGGAAGAATACTACCTATTTTGGAAAAACCACAAGTTCATGTATTTCTGCGACTATATCTATTTTAACTAGTTGCATATTGTTTATTGTTGAATGAGGAGATTGTTGACGATTTAAAAGAAAATAAACACATGTTTTGAAAACATGGGAAACCTCCATTTTTAGGGGAAACTCTGTCAAAAATTTTATAAATTTTGACACTTAGAAAAATATAAGTTTTTGAGAAACTTATTCCCTAAAAAGGTATTTAAAAGTATTACCAAGGTTTCCCTAATTTTTGGTGATAAGAAATGAGGATTTCTTCAAGAATAAAAATGGATATAAGTATGTATATTTTTGAGAGAAAAATATATATTATTTTTATCACCAACTTTTGTGCTAAGTGTATATAGTATGTGTTATACGTGCTAGTGTATTAAGACTTAAAAAAAATACACTAAATACTCATGAGGAGTATAAACATAAAAATACACATACAACATACAAGATACATAATTCGGGTGCAAAGTGCAAAACACGAGATACTTATATTAATTTTAGAGAAATAATATAAGTAAGATACGTAGTTAAAAATATAGAATATTTTTAACACAAGAATACGTACACAAGAGATAGTGACTGTACTTGTGCGACGTAAGTCTAGTGACTAACGTTAAGAAAACGCGTATAGGTTACGACGTTAATTAAGCAAATCCGGTGAAGTTTACGACGCACAGGAACGCAAAGTTGTGAGTTCATGCTCCCCCTTTTCTCTAACTGTTTTTGGTTTTATAACTCTCGGGGGTGAAATACATGTTACAGATATTATAATTTTTACAAAGGGTAAAAATACAAGAAGCACTCTTGGTGAGAACGAGAACCGAGTGCAATATGATTTGAGAATACAAGAAGCACTCGTGGTGAGTGCAATATGATGAGCTTTAAGAAAAGCCTAGAAAATACTAGATCATGTGAGCATAGACTAATACAAAAGATGCCATAAAGTCTTGGTGAATAATAGTACCAAGCCATTAAAAACAGTCATTAATTAGGGACGAGGGTTAGATCTAACGGGTACGGCCGAGCCCCACTCATGGTCCTTATGTGACCTCTTGAGTGCTTCGGTGTCCCAGTCGAGGGAAATCGACACAGTCGAGGCTAATCGACACAGTCGAGGGAAATCGACACAGTCAAGGGAAATCGACGCAGTCGAGGTTAATCGACACAGTCGAGGGAAAATCGACACAGTGAAAGGAGAAAATACTAAAGCTCCCTATGTCCTCACATGCCTTAATGTCCTTGCACAAGTACTCGATTAGTACGTGGTGTATACAAGAAAACGTGATTTATACAATGAATACTTGATTTGTAAAGGCTACAAACTATGTTTTCATACAAGATATACAAGACGCATGAACTCGCTCAACTTTATGTTGATGTTTTCCAAAATTACATGTATTTCAGGTGACAGGAAGGATCTTGGGCGCAAGTGTCATAACTAGAAGTAGACTACAAGTCTAGATGTCATCCACTTTTGTTAAATCGAAACCTTGTCAAAGGTCGTGTTTTGAAAACTTAAATAACAAGTGTTTGTAATACTCAAATTTTCATGAATGGATGAACATCGTTTTGATCATGTAGTTATTTATTACGATTGAATGCAATGATAACAAGCTAGTCACACATCATACGCTTCCGCAAAAGACAGGGTGTGACAAGCTGCAAGTCATACCGACGCCACAAGGTGTCGCAATGAATGAAACAATTCAATAATAGGGGTGATCGAACCAGTATCACCTGTGTTTTGCATGAAATGCTCAATCATAATTAGCCCAAGCTACAAGTTTGTACTGACACCACAAAGTGTCGTAGTGATTGAAATAATTCAATAATAGCGGTGATCAAACAAATTCACCGTGTTTGAAGTCAATTGAAAGCGCAATTAAGTAAATATGAATGTTTGTTCCTAAACAAACCTCAAAGAATTTTCAATTGAAGATGAAACATCAATGAAACAATGTTTTCGATCGAAGGTGAAGAAGCAATGAATGTCGCAAAGCATTCGATCGATGTTGAAAGAACTGTTATGAGGTACTCCGGAATATGAAATGAATTTGTGTACCATTATCTTAACACACTATTGTATTAAGACTGCTTTGATATAATAAACCGAAGTGGATTAAATATTTAGATCCGTGCATAAGTTGCGTAAACGAGTTCAGCGCAAGCTTCAAATAAATGAAAATCACCATCACATGGTGTCGGAATCAACAAACAATTTAATGGAGTCGAATACCAAACAAGTTTACCACGACTCGGAACGAATGAAGTGTTCGTTAAAAATTGATTTGAATACGATGCTCCCAATACATCATATGGTGTCTTGAATCGAATAAGTGTAATGAGCAAGTTCAAACAATTGAACTTGGTTTTAGCGCAATCCGACAATAGATATATGTATCGATAAAAAAACTTTCGGCATGGTCACAACGAAAAACCATGTATGTAACTCGTAAAGAAATGATCGTGACACAATGACCATTAAGAGGAGTAGGGATGTGAAAATCTTCTCACTAGATGCAAAAGTGGAGTTCCGATAAAATAAATTTGAGGACTTTACCTGGGGTTGCATGTGATGTCCGATTGTTAGGTGACATTACCATGGAATGTCGAACATAGCGTATTCGTCATTAATTAGGTAGGGGGGGGGGAATGCGGAGACAATCGTCTTCTCCCTGGCGTGATTCGTGTCGTTGCAGGATCGCGTGACCAGTTGTCGTTCCCTGATCGTTAGTTCTCCTGCTGACAGGGATCTAGCGTCGTCGTTAAATCTGCGTCATCATTCCTTCTCAAAGGCCTCGCCTCGATAGTCGTATGTGACGCGCTTCAATCTCCGTTGATGTATAGCTTAAGTTTCACGTATACCTGTGCACTAGCGTTGTGTGCCGCGTAGAAGGTGATGTGCCCCGACATCCGATGACGTAAAGATTGAGTTGCATGTATTCTTGTGCACTCATTTTTTTATGCGTAGGCTGCCTGCTCGGGAAGTTAAAATATCCCAGACAATATGGATAATAATGTGTGCCCGAGTTAATATTCGCGGTTCCTACGTGATGACCTTTAATAAACACACGCAGGCACAGATAACCAATAAGCAATCACATAGTCCTCCTAGTCCCACTAGCCTCCCAGCCTCCCAGACTGACTCCCTAGTCCCACTAGACAATTTTCCCAGCCTCCCAGACTGACTCCCTAGTCCCACTAGACTACCCTCCCAGCCTCTCAGACTGAATCTCCTAGTCCCACTAGCCTCCCAGCCTCCCAGACTGAATCTCCTAGTCCCACTAGACTATCCTCCCAGCCTCTCAGACTGAATCTCCTAGTCCCACTAGCCTCCCAGACTGAATCTCCTAGTCCCACTAGACTCCCAGCCTCTCAGACTGAATCTCCTAGTCCCACTAGCCTCCCAGACTGAATCTCCTAGTCCCACTAGACTCCCAGCCTCTCAGACTGAATCTCCTAGTCCCACTAGCCTCCCAGCCTCCCAGGCTGAATCTCCTAGTCCCACTAGCCTCCCAGCCTCTCAGACTGAATCTCCTAGTCCCACTAGCCTCCCAGCCTCCCAGACTGAATCCCTGTTCCGAAGGTCTTAAATGCATGTTTCCTAAACTCTCAGATTTTTGTGTACTGTATGTAATCGTTTTGTGTACCGTGTATAAAACATCACAATAGCGTATGTTTGAAAACAAAATTTTGACTGTTCGCTTTTCGGCAACGGTTGGAGACCATATTCGAGTACTAGGCGTTCTGTATGTATTCAACGCCTTAATATTCTAAGTTCCCAGAGGAAAGTGAGGTTAGAGCCTAGGTATCACAACAGGAACCTAATTCGCTGTAACCCATAGCTCTGATACCAATCTGTCACACCCCGAAATTATCAGAGCTGGCGTGACCGGACTGGTATCGTCATTGCACAGCTGAAGCAAAATAGCTAAGACTTCTAGAAACTGAACGCCTGCCAAGTACTCGAATTCTCGATGGTTCTCCTATTCCAACCGTGCCTTGTCTTAGAAATGCAACCTGAGAAAGAACATGCGAGAAAAATCAACATAATGTTGAGCGAGTTCATAGTTTGTTTGTAAAAGATTTGAAATAAATCTTTTGAATAACCGGTTTTTGAAGTAGCATTGAGAAAATGGATTTAAAAATCATTTTCTTGCCAAGTTATATGGAAACGTTGTGTTTGTAACACGTTATGTTCATAAAACCATGTATTTGTAAAGCCTTGTATTTGTAAAGTTCATATAACCGTCAATGCCCACCCTGACTTTGACTCCTTTCCCGCATAATCATGTGCTTTGAATTTGTATAAAACATGGTATTTTAATTTGTATGAACAAGTAGTTTCGTAAATATATATGTCCCTGGTATGTAGCAAATAAGGGAATTGAGATCACCAATGGTTTGCAAGGCCACTGATATATGTGAAGTGCAAGTAGGGAGACTCAAACCTAGCAGATTTTGCCACGGCATTAGTATGTGGACAAAGTCACCCCGAGGTCCGTTTCTAGTTTGGCCTGGGGCTGGGCTCGCTACACCCAGATAGATCTACCGCTCCTGTCCCTCGGTCCTACCATGAGGACTAATGGCCTCATGTTGCTCCTACCCACTCACATGATCTAAGTAGTAAACCTCCTTACGCTAACCATACCATGTATAAAATAAATCCCTGGTCACCCTGACCAGATTCCTGGTCACCCTGACCAGATTTCCTGGTTACCCTAACCAAATCCCCGGTCACCCTGGCCGAATATCATTCACATTTCGCAAATAAGCATTTGTTTTGTAAAAACCGGTATATTTAGTATAAACATTTCGTAAATCATTTGTGTTCCTCGAAATCCCTTCGTAATATGATTTAGAAATACGAGCTTTGCGTTAGTTCAAAACTTTGTATGTTTTTGCAAAATGTGCATGTCTTTCCACCCCGAAAACATTTACAAAAATGTAAAGCAGTAAAAAGTAGGGGTTATGAACTCGCCTGAATATTCCTGTGCAAAGCTAGCTAATTTACGACTTCGTGATGTCGTTTCCAAGACTTGACTCGCTAGCGTGCATTCTACAATATTCCTAACACGGAATACCTAATAAGTTTCTAAATAAACGCAGTATCTAAACTACGTGTCATCGAGCTCTACCGAATCGTTAATCGAACGATTCAACGGTAAATTGTTAACTTAATAGAAATGATTAAGTTAAACTTGTTAAGTTCTGAGAAGTCGTTTGTGTATATAGGAATATTCGTACGAAAGTAATAAACTTGTATTATATATAGCGTCTTGTATATATTTGCCATAATATACGTATATGCCGTTTAGGCGTTTTGAAATAAATATAACAACTTATATTTATTTAATAGCGTTTTCGTGTTGATGTCGTTTGAAATAAATACGATAGTTATATTTATTTCTTAAAAGAATATGAGTTGCTTGGCGCTTGAAATAAATATATAAAATATATACTTATTTTATAAAAGAATTCGCGTTGTATGGTATTCGAAATAAATATGTAAACTATATTCATTTTGTAAAACGAATACGAGTTGTTTGGCGCTTGAAATAAATATATAAAAAAAATATATTCCTTTTATAAAAGAATTGTCGTTTTCGTATGTGATAAAGCGTCGTTTTTGAACTATAATACGTGTCGTGTTTAAGGGTTTTTCTCGAAAAACGGGCAGAGTTTCCTCTGTTTTTGGACGATCCCGACATCTAAGTGTCGCTATATTTTTCAAGATTCAATCAATGATTCAATAATCTTTATGCATAGCCAATTTATATAAACGAAGTAATAACTAAAACCAAGTTAATATTACCAATGACTCATTGTTTAGTTCGGTTTGAGCTCGTTTTCACGTGACATAAATTATAAAAACAACGAAATAAATCACGCCGTAAAACCTTTACCAATCCTTGCGTCGAGTTGGTGACTGTGTTGACCGAGTCAGCCGGGTTGACCGGCTGAGTTGACTCGGTTGACCGAGTTGGACCGAGCCGAACTGAGTTGAACTGGGTCGAGACCCGTAATTTGAATCCGACCGAATCTGTTGACTGCTGATCCGCTGACTGTGTTGGCGGTTTGACCCGGACCCGAACCGAGTTAACTCGGTTTAACCGAGTTGACGCGAACCAAAAACCCAAACCACCGCGGTTGACTAATGTTGACTGGGCCAGAATAGTCAAAACCACATCTTGAATCCTAAGAGCTGGAACCATGGCCGGAAACGAAACATGTTCCCGAAATCACCATCGCCGCCATCGGGTTCGTACCGGAAAACATCATCACCCTCAGTAGTCTTCAAGAATAAAAACAGAAATGAAAGAAACATGAGGGGTCTTACCGGAGTTTTGTTGGAAGCCACGGAAATCCGTCGGACAATGGCAAGGACCGCCGGTCCTTGGCTCCGACCGTCGGTCCGAGTCTCCGATCTCTCTCTCTTGAACAGTCTTTCTTCCTTCCTAACCCTCCTCTTCGTCTCTCTGTCTCCGCCATAAAGCCACGCCGTCACGCGTCGCCACGCGCCACCGGTTCTCTCTCTCCGCTGTCTCTCTCTCACTCTCTCGGTCTCTCTCTCTCTCTGTCTCGTCTCTGTGTTTGCAGCACCACCAGACGCCATCGCTCACCACCACCCGATGATGGTGGTGGTGGCATGTTTCTGTTATTGAGGAAAAAGGGGGGGGGTTGTTGTGTGCGATCGGAGAAGGAGGGAGAGCCGGCAACCGGCTCCGGTCACCGGAACCGAGAGATGAAAGGGGGGTGTCGGCTGGGTTGGGTCAGATTGTGAGAAGGCAAGTAGTTGTAGGTTGTGAACAAGGAGAGGAGAGTTAGATGATTATTGTTGTCTGCTATATTGTAATCGAGAGAGAGGAGAAGGTGAGGCCCTTGTGTTTGATTTGGGTTATGTTTTGTGTGTGTAAACAAATAGGAGGGGAGTATTTATGGTGAAATGTGTGGGCATTGTCTAATGTTAGTTACTTTTATTTAGAGTGTAAAGATCTATAGTGATCTTCTAAGAATCTAGGCAAAAGATTTAATAGAGATTTCTAAGATTTTGCAAATCTTGCAGGATTCCTATGAATCTTGTAGAGATCTTTAAAGATCTGATATATTATGTGCGGGTTTAGGCTTGTGGGTTTTGGGCTTGGGCCGTAATTCCTACGAGACCCGTTGTCAAATTTTGAACTCCGTTTATCGTCATAAATTAAAACACACAGAAGCACAGTCGGTAGACGTTGTTTGCACGCCCGTTCATCGATCACGGTAATAATCGCGAAAAATTGTATCATTGCCGTCTTTAATCCGTTTTTTTTTATCCGGTTTCGACTGTAGTTACTAAAATTAAATTACGAAGCTAAAACATATCGTAAAAATTTATTATTTGACGGCGTTGTCAGTAATCTGTTCGGTTTCAATCCGTTGCCGTTTAACGTTTCACCGGTTTCTCTGTAAACCACCATTCGCGCACTGTAAAGACGGATAGGCGTTCCCAGGCACTCCAAAGGCCTAATTAAGTTAATTCGCGCTGTAAACACTATTTATTATCGCGCTAATCGCTTGTTAATCACGTAATTAAGAACCTTAAATCACGGGTTGTCACAATCTTGGGCCAAACACACTTGGGCCGAAATCACTATATGTGATTTCGTCCATTTTTAAGGTATGGGGGTGTTTTCGTTAGCTTCATCATCTTCACCAATACTCAATGTAACTTAAACCCAGCACTAAATCTCATTACAGTTACAGGTTTAATCATCTACAAGTCATTTATATCAATCATTGATATTAAACAAATACTCTACCAAAACTTTGTGAGATCAAGAACATAAATAAATCAGTTTATCAATCATAACATATACCCACTGTTGATCCAAACATCCAATATACAGACACTTTGTGGATGATAATTATCTAGCAAGCACACTATGATAAATCACATATTCACATATATACATACATCATGATTAAACATCCAATAATCATACGATAAGCATCTTAAACAACTGAACATGAAGATCACTAACCAAGGATGTAAACAGAGGTTTTGCTTCAAGATGAGTTCTCTTTTGTTGGGTTTTCAGAGGTAGAGAGAGACAAAGTGATAAGATATGTTTTGGTAAATGTGAGACTTGTCTGAGAAGATTGTTTATAAAATGATTATATATAAAATATCTCAACACTGGGCCAAGGCCCATCTTCTGATTTCGTGGTCTTCAGTGGACGAAAACACTATAAGTGTTTTCACCACTTGGGTGTTTTCATGGGTGCTTGTTCTCAGTAAGTTCCATCATTAATTAACATGTTAACTAATACAAAACCTTGTTAACATACACTCACATATAATAAATATTATGGATCCCAATTATAAAATATCAATCGCAGTTCTATTTAACGTATTACAAAGGTAAGCGTTGTGAAACAACGAGTCGTATTAACAAACAACTAAATAAAAAAAAATTAGCGTGCACTAAATGCGAAGATAGAATCTTGGAAACTCGAGTTGTCACAACAATTCCCCCACCAACTAAACTTTTGTTGGATGCAATTGATTTGAACCAGGCATAACCCAGTCCTTCTCAATCACCTATCAATGAGAACATGCCTCAACAAGTGACTGGGTCTGATGTATCAATCTTTGCTAACCCACCAATACAACCTGAGGAGGTTACACCCCTTGAGTTACAAGTAACTCTTGGTGGTAATCCAAGTGAAGCAGTCACTACAAGTGCTGAACCCACTGGTTTGCATTTGGACAGTGGTTACATCAATAAGACTTCCTTGGAGGCAATTCCTTCCATAGCACCTCTGACATATACCAGTGGATTCATTTTGACCTCTGGCAACATCAAAAGATTGTCAAGTGTTGAAGGAAGAAGACCCCAGTACCAAGAAAAAGGGGCATCAGTGGTTAATGTTTGGAGTACACTCCCTACCTCAACCACTGATAAAACCACTGCTAGTGGGAAATCAGATGATCCCATTAAATTGGGTGATGGTTTAAAATATGTGAAATTGACGGAACGAGTTGACAAACTGGATACAGCTGTTGCAGATATCAAAGACATGCTACAACAGTTGTTGAAAGTACAAAAGATGCAATCCATTGCTGTTCCACCTCAAGCACGTGCTCCACCACAAGCACTTGCTGCAAATGAGCTCTGGAATCTATTTCAACCTTTTCTCTAAAAACAAAAACAAATGGCTGATCAGCAACATGCAATACATGTACAAGAGCTGAAAAAAACCATGGAGTCTAGGTTTAAGAACACACAAGCAGACATCAAGGCTCTCAAGGCCCATATACTGAAAACCACTGGCACTGCTCCTCCAACTGTTCTCTTCATTGATCAATTACCCCCAGATAATGCCAAAAAGGGGGAGAAAATTCAGGAGTGGAAGAAGAAGGGAATAGATGATGGTCTTTACATTGAACCAGAAAAAGAAGCTATGACCAGAAATATTCCATTGCCAGATGGTAGCAAAAAGGTTGATGTTACCCAAAATGCACTTGATGAAGCTATAGCAAGTGAAAAAAGGGATAGAGAGGCAAAGGATATGTCAAGGTGGAATGAGGAGAAAAGAGCTTACATGGAGCTGAATGCGCAGGGTTGTTCTGAGCCAAAGGATGTTAAAAATCCTAAGCCAAAAAGAAATCCCACTAGAAAAGTGAGGGAACCCAAGTCCACACCATCCAGACTCATAAAGCATACTCCAAAACCACCATCCAAAAGCCCCCAACATCAAACAGCTATTGTAACCCCTACTGTATCAACTACTGCTGGTACTTCAGAAGTTTCAACATCTGTTATCACTTCAACACACACCACTTCAACATACACCATAACCACTGCCTTACCACCACCACCATCTCCACCAAAAACAACTTCACCACCATCGCCTCCTGCCAAAAAGCAGAAGACAACAGATGTTACAACAGCTGTTAGTCAATCACAAATCACCACCACTGATCCACCCAAAACATCATCCACCTCACCTAAAATAAAAAGGAAAAGGATTTTCATACCAGATGATGATTCACCATCACCACCACCAACATCTTCAAAATCTCTTTCACTTGTTACAATACCCAAACTTGTTCCTCTCTCATCAGCTCAAATTCAAAAGCCCTTAGCTCCTGCAGGTGTTCAATTCCCTCTTGAACTTATAGCAGTCAGAGAAGAAATCAAATCTTTCTACTATGAGGATGACCCTGCTAAAAGGAAATTGCCATCTGTTGAAGGATATCCCAGGCCTAACAACATTGAAGAATATTTAAAAATCAAGGCTAAGCAAGCAGAGGATATCTCAAAAAGAAATACACATGGGAAAACTGGTAGAGAAATTCAGCAAAATTATCAATACTTGCTCACACAAGTCAGATCTTTAGAGCAGTTTGCAAAAAATGTTTATCAGCAAATCTCAGAGAGAGCAGATGAAACTCTGAGAAAATACTACATTGAAAGCATCATGGCAACCAAGAAGTACAAAGGAGAAAAATACATGTACAAAGAGTGGACCATTCCTGAGCTTGAAAAGGAAGCAGCCAGGATTCAAGATATGATCAAGAATAAGGTCAAACACACTCCTCCAGATTGGGCAAAATTAAAAAAGAATGTACCTGATAAACAGGTAGAGCTGAGGAGAATGAAAGAGGAATTGGTTGCTGCTGATTATGGGTCCAAAAATCAAGTGATGAGATGGAAAGAAGATAAAGTCAGGGCTACTTACAAAAGTTTGGAGAAATTAAGAAAGACAGATCCTACTGCTCCACAAAAGCCTGACTATCCTGAAGCAGAGGTTTCAAAAAGACCATCAAAGCTGCAAATCAGGAGAGCCACTGCTCCAGCTGGTGCATCCATCTTTAAAAGAAGGCAACAAAAACAGTTGGGGTACTGAAACAGTGGATGAATTAATGGCAGGCGAAGAGTTTGTAAAAGAAGGTATTAAAGAAATGATAGCTGAAACTCTTGGCCTGAATCAACCTGCAAGCACTGCTCAAACAGTCATCACAAGGCCAGCTTCACCAAACTCCTCATCAAATAAAAATCTCCCAAGAAACCCACCAGGCTCAAAAGTACTAAAGTGGGAACCTGACAAACAGACCCACGTATTGACTATGTTCAGGTCTGGTGGAGAAGTGAAGAAAATATCAAGGGAACAAGCACTTGGCCTAAGTCTTGAAGATATGCAGGATCTCCTTGATCTTCCACTTAGTAGGGATGAAGATGACACAGATGCCTTAGATTTTGAGTTACAACTTAAAGGTCAGATAAGGGAACTGTTGATGAGGCAATAAAGTTCCACAATAATGAAGGGTTTTGGCATTATCTGTTCCAGGGGGAGATTATTGGGATTGAACCCTACCAAAGGAACAGATAATTAAAGCCAAAACTGGATCAGAGCAGTGGATCCAGAATAAACAGATGTTTTGTTTACATGTCTCTCCCCTTGAAAGTGGTTTCAACATCTGCTGACCTCCTATCTACTGATCGTACAAACTGCTGACCTACAAACTGCTGATCATGTAAAAGACTGATGAAAGACTAAAGCTCTGCTGCTCAATCTACTGCCTTGAGTCAAGCTCTGATGATCCGGACAAGTACTGCTGGGTTCACATCAGTGGAAGGATGCAGCAGTTGTTTAGATGTCTCTATGTAATGAAATGTATTAGCAGTAGTTAGCATAGCAGAGGTTGTATAGATCAGAGGTTAGAGTTTGTTAGGAGGTTAGATGTCACTTTCATGGTGACGTCAGCTTAGATGCTTCAGTGGTTTGCTCGTGCCTATAAATAGAACAGTTCTCTCTACTGTTCTATTAGCTCTTCGCAAAATCTTCTTCCTGCACGAACAAACACTGTGAGCTCAGGCTGAGGGGGAGTTTGTATTCATACATTGCATTGTAATCGTTATTGAAATAAATTCAATCTTTCGGTTCTTTGTGAAAATGTTTGATGAAAGCAATTCTCTTGTTTGATTGTGTGCAAAGTTTGTTTCCATCTTAATTCCGCTGCACAACTCATCCATCTTCATCTTAATTCAAACGTAAAAACACAATCAAAACCAAACTCAGATCCTAACATATAGTTTATATATTTATTCGAAATATTAAACGACATGAATTCGTTTTATAAAAATAAATATGGTTTATATATTTATTTTAAAGTTCGTACATCACGAATCCTTTTATAAAATAGATATAGTTTATCTATTTATTTCAGACTTCAAGTAACTCGACGATTCTTTTACTAAATAAATATAACTTTTTATATTTATTTTAAAACGCCTAAACGACATCTACTTATACTTCGACGAATATATACAAGACGCGATACATAATACGAGCTTGTTATATGATATTTTCATATAAACATTCTTTTTATACACGCACGACTCCTCGGGACGACAAGCGATCTTAACGATATATTTATAAATTTTATATAAATATTTATCTATTTTTAAATATTTTGAGAATTAAGTCTTTTCAAGACTTATTGGTTATTATCGATAATAAATGATACTTATCAAATATGACCTAATCATTTCCGATAAGTTAACTACTTACCGTTGAATCGTTCGACTAATGATTCGGTAGAGCTCGGTGACACGTAGACTAGTTACCGCTTTTATTTAGAAACTTATAAGATATTCCGTGTTAGGAATATTGTACAATGCACGCTAGCAAGCCACGTCTTGGAAACGACATCACGAATTCGTATTAAGCTAGCTTTACGCATGGAAATTCAGGTGAGTTCATAACCCCACCTTTTTACGGTTTTACATTTTCATGAACGTTTTCAGGGTGGAAAGACATGCACGCTTTTTAGAAACATACAAAGTTCTCGATAAACAAAGACTGCATATTTTTAGATAAAGCACGTTTTGCAAGAACATACAAAGCTTTTGAACGAACGAAAACTCATATTTCTAAATCGTATTACGAATGGATTTTGAGGAATTCAAATGGTTTACGAATGGATTTTGAGGAATTCAAATGGTTTATGAATGGATTTTGAGGAATTCAAATGGTTTACGAATGGGTTACACTAAATATACCGGTTTTTACAAAACAAATGCGTATTATCGAAATGTGAATGATTTTCATGACTAGGGATGGATAGTCTGGTGATAATATATAGAGACTGGGGAGTGAGCCTTAGAGGCTGGGAAGGTTCAGCCTTAGAGGCTGGGGAGGTTCAGCCTTAGAGGCTGGGGTAAAATACATGTTACAATTATTTCAGACATTTTTATACATGGTATGGTTAGCCTAAGGAGGGTATACTACTTAGATCATGTGGGTGGTGGGTACAACACTTAAGGCCATTAATCCTCATTGTAGGACCGAGGGACATGAGTGATAGATCTATTTGGGTGTAGCGAGCCCACACCCATGAGGTCAGGGTGACCCATAGGTGATTGTGTCTTACAGCCGAGGCCCGGTAACAAATTTGCTAGGTTTGAGTTTTCCTGCATCACTTCACACATACCAGTGGCTTTGCAACCCATTGGTGATCTCTTTTTCCTTATTGCTACATACCAGGGATATACATACTTATAGAAATACTTGATTTATACAAATTAAATACCATGTTTTATACAAATTCAAAGCATAGGATTATGCGGGCAGGGAGTCAAATTCATGGGGGGCATTGACGGTTATACGAACATTACAAATATGAGAGTTTACAAATACATGGTTTTACGAACATAATGCATTACAAATGCAAAGTTTCCATATAACTTGGCAAGAAAATGATTTCTAAATTCGTTTTCTCAAATATCATTTCACAAACCGGTAATCAAAAAGATTTATTTCAAATCTTTTACAAACAAACTATGAACTCGCTCAACTTTATGTTGATTTTTTGCATGTTTCTTTCTCAGGTTACTTTTCAGAAATCATGGCACGGTTGAAATAGGAGAACCTTGTGGAGTTGAGTACTTAGTGGCGTTCGATTTCTAGAAGTCTTTGCTATATTTGCTTCCGCTGTGCAATGAAGATACCAGTCCAGTCACGCCAATGCTCTGATAATTCGGGGTGTGACAGTTGGGGCTCTTCGGGAATGGGTAGCCCAAAGTATGGAGGATCGGATGGTGAGGATCCTAGTGAAAAAGAATGCCTCACCGGCTCGAAGTTATGACTCCAATGGTCCTGAGAGTCTGAACTAGAGAAAGTTGCTGACGAGGTACGTCGATGGGAAGGTCCTGCGTAGCCTAATTGCCCTCCTCTCATTGGTCCCTTTCCTTTGCCTCGTACACGTGGCGGCATTATTGGTAAAAACCTGTCAAAATAAGTAAATATAATATAAACAATAAAAAGGAAAGTTAAGAATAAATCCTAGGTCATTAGCCTAGACTCGGAAGTCTAAGGAATGTGCTTATTGTGTCATTGAGATTAAACACAAAAGGTTAGTGTTTAATTCACTCAATGTTGGCTCTGATACCAACCTGTCACACCCCGATATTTCCACATATTACCAGTGGGCCTGACGGGGAGTATCGTGACGTAGTTGATATCGTCATAGTCAATACACACAATATAATATCACAACGTAAGGCTTGGTGAATAAACTATTACAAACTGTAACACCCCGAAAACGGGTTTGGTAATCAAACCACGTTAATACTACAGGATGGGTAAAGTACAGTTAGTGGTAAAACTTACCCGGTAAATTTTAGGATTTAAATAAATAAATCTAGTATTTATTTAAAAGGATGAGAAATACTTGAGAAAGCAAAGTAAGTAAAAGGCCTGAGATTTAACGGGACTTAAAATAAACGGGTCGAGAACAAGATAAAGTAACTAGGAAATAAATAACCTAGTACAAGTCTTGTAATTAAAAGAAAGAACAAAATATCAAGTTATAAACCAAACTAAAGTTGAGGGGCTTATGTTGTTAAATTTGCAACTTAATAAAAAAAACACCAAACACCCATTTTTGGGATGTCTGGTCGATCAAGAACACAGGGGGCGACCAAGACTCCCCTCATAACCCTAGCTTTTGCATTTTCACCAAATTGAAGGCTCAAATCTGCTCCGAATCGAAATCCAAGCATAGATTAGTGATCACCTCAGTAAAGGGATCATGAGGTATGCAAAATTTTACTATGTGGTTCCATCTTAAATTTTAGATGAACTTGTGAGATTCGAATCTGAGCTTGCATGTTCGTTGTTTGGATGAAATTAGAGATGAAACTATGTCTAGGAGTAAACCCTAGTTATTTATTTGTTAAATTGATGTTCATGATTGTGAATTCATGATCATACTCTCATGTGTCAAGTGGGTTTTGGAGAATTATGTTAAACACTAGGATTATCCTTGTTAACTTAGTGTATTAGAGCTCTATGAAGCAAATCCAGATTTGTTGGTATGAAGATTTGTCATGAACATGTAAAAAGATGTTTAAATCTTGGGTAAATAGTTAGTCATGAGCTTGATTTCTAGTAGTAAAAATTTCATGCTCATAAGGTGTTCGATGTAATGCCTAAGTGAAATTGGGTACCTACTAGTTCATATGAAGAACTTGATTATATAAGGTGTCGTGATGAATGCTAGTGATATGATGAACGGGTCTCACTTATAGATGAGAACCCATAGTTCTTGTGAAATGAATGAATAAATTAGTCTTGATAATCGCTTGAAATAACTAAAGTGATTAAAATGTGATGAACGTGGTTAGAACTTTGGTTAAAACGGTGGTCTAAAGATAACGCCTACCGGGTAATTAAAGAATGCTAAAACTAGTTGATAAACTCGAATATGCAATTAGTATACTAATGGGCATTTGACTTTTAAAAAGTCAAACTGACCTACGATGTGATGAATGATAATTAGATATAGAAATGCGTAAGGTGGAATAATCGTGTAACACCTGTGTCACTTCAACCATCAAACAAATGCCAAACCAATGAAATATTGTATTTCATACTTTGGACTTGTATAAATATGTGTAGCTTTTGCACATATCAACTCTTGTTCGATTTCAAGCTCTAAATCGCTTTCTGGAAGGTTATACTCGCACTAATGCGTAGATATATCCAGTTTAATGCAACGAACACTCCGGAATAGTGAAATAGGCTTAACATACCTAAAATAACCTTTACATAACTTAGAAATAAGTTTTGAAGGCTTTGGTATGGCAAAAACAAGTTAAATCGCTTACAGGGACTAAATTTGACAAACTGCGAAAGTATGCCAATTTGAACTGTAACAGACATTCCGGAACATGAACATAAGTTAAACACACCTTAAATATCCTTTACATAGCTTAGAAATAGGCTTTGAGGGGTTCGCTGTGCTAAAATAAACTTTTGTGTCATTCAGGGACTAAAAGTGTCAAAAAGTGCACAAGTTTGCACTTTCGCGCATAACTTACGTTCTGAATACATCCGGACATCCAAAAATTTATGTAAGCACTAAAATATTTTATTTTAGTGTTTGGCATAAGAAAAATCCATTCGTCACGCATTTTGGATCGTTTTTCGCGCTTGTGCGCATTCCGTCGTAATTAAGCGAACATCGCGTTCGTACGACCAAACGAACTGACATCCGACATATTTTTGAGCATGTTTCATGTCCACAATGTTTAGGCATCATTTTAGGGCCTTAAATTTGGCTTTACGGGCCTTAGAAGTGTCAGAAATGGCTTAAATACACAACATGGACCAAAACTGTCATTTTTGAAACTAATTTTCTGATCAGAACCCCCATGCGGCCCGCATTAGTTTTGGTGTATCCTGAAGCGGGCCACGTCAGCCTTCCAGACCAGGTTAACTGCATTTAACAGCAGATTGCAGCTGTTTAATCCAGAACCACACATTCTCACTTGCCTAGTCAGCTGATAAGAACCCATTTTTAGTTACCATAACATTCCAACACATGTACGGGTGGGATTCGAGCACGGTTTCCATGAAAAGATCCTAACGGTTCGGGTATTTCTATAAATACCCATCCACCCCCATTGCAAAAATCACTAGAATTTTGATTTGAGAAACTCTAAGTTGAAACCTTTGTTTCATACCTGAGATTCTTGGATCGAGATTAGCATTCGGGGACCCTTCGTAAGTATTCTTTCGTTCTTTTATTTCTTTTCGAGTCCGAAAGTCAAACTTTGTTTGACTTTCTGTGTTGACCAGTTTATGGTCAATGCGAAGTTCGTTTGAACTTCGCAACGTGATTGTAATCACGATGGTTGTAGTCCCTTGGGACTATGCCTACTGATTACCACGTTGTCTAGGGTCGTAAGGTAAGCGATCTAAACAATCGCTTATACTTTCGAACCCGACCCATTGGTCGATCATTAGGATACGACCGAACACATTAGGTGACCATAGTATATAGGGAATAACCTTCCGAGGTTATACCTTATGGTCACGACGTTTAGTTAGTGATATGATAGGTAGTTTATATGCCTTAGGTAAATTACCAGAATACCCTTTTCATGTATAATTGGTAATTAAGCATATGTAACCTAAACTTTTGTCACATAACTTATTATGTAGCATGTTTAGGCATATAACACTTGTCATAGGACTAGTTAGACGTCCCGAACGCGTTTCACGCGAACGACGCGTTAAAGTAGCATAAGCTACCTAAACGGGTCGTAATGGGTCATAAGCATTTATGTTAAGTTTCAATTAGTATGTAGACTTTGTTAAACCATATTACACGAGTTCCCATACTCGTTTGGTTTACGAACCCTCATGCTACCCGATCTTCCGATTTAGGTCCGGTTTATTAACATAGTTACCTATATTAGGTGCCGTTTGATATCCGTGATCTCTAGAATTGTTTGGTTGTCACTCAAGGACTACTGAGCATTCTCAAGTGAGTACATAGACCCCTCTTTTACTGTTTTCCAAACTGTTTTGGGGTGGAACACATTTGCCTACTTGTTACTTTCATGCTTTCCATGTTTTCACATCATATACCTTCTATGTTCAGTAGTACATTATAGTACATGATTTCATTACATTTCATCGTTTTCAATACATTTCATGCTAGGTGTTCCCATTGTGTGCATTACTTAGTACATCGTTTTCAATACATTTCATGCTAGGTGTGCCCATTGTGTGCATTACTTAGTACATCGTCCTACATTACCTTACATGCTACGTATGTCTATTGTTGCATACTTAGTACAGGTTACATGCTACGTATGTCTATTGTTGCATACTTAGTACAAGTCACATGCTACGTATGTCTATTGTTGTGACAACTGACACTTTTCGGTAACTTTCTTACACTTAAAGTACTCATTTTAGCTACATTTTTTATGCATTTCGAACACTCGAACTGCGTATTACATAATATACATCTTAGAATACTTATGGAATATTCAATTATGATGCACATGATTCATTTTATTGGTTACCTTTGAAACAATGTAAACAATGCATCGAAACAACTAGAGCAGTATCTAGTAAACTAGCGTGCTGACGAAAACTCAGGATCCAGCGAAACCATCTAAATTACATCTTTAGGACTCAGACGGAAGTCCAACATCAAATATACATTAAACCCTATATGGGAATGCAAGGGTTTGGTTTAATATACTACCAATGTCCGGTAGCACCGAAAACTGCCGAAAAGCACTAAAAGCGACGATTTCTACACTTTTCCGCAGAAATTCTGCAGAAATCAGTTTTGTAATATTTTTACGACATGTAAAAATATTATTTAACATAGAATTCATGAGAGGATACATTCGGGTATCATCCGAGCCAATAACTACATCAATTCATACAAGTTACACAACTTAGCGTTCAAATAACGTCTAACCGAAACAATTCGAAATGAATATCCGAACAATGTCGGATCTTTTTTTTAGTGACCATCTAATATTATTTAGATCATATTAGACTAGTAATGGTCACTTAACACCTTCTTAACACATTTATACACTTGAAACATTTAAACACCAAAACACCTAAACTTTGCTAAAAGTTTCTAACACTTTAAACACTTAATAACAATTCAACAATTCAAGACCCCCCCCCCCCCATGTATGAACGTGTATAAGGGCCCACATACCCTTAATTATGTGTTAAAAATATCTAGATACTTATTTAGATGCAAGTGGATCAAGTTGGTGAATTATTATAACATGTAATCTCATTAATTACTAACCATTCTACACCACTTTTCACCATACTTTACCCACACATAAGAATACTCTCATCATCTTCATCTTTTTACCAAGAACACCACAAAAACCCATTTCCTTTTTAGCCTTTATTTGATGATCAAGTTGTACTTCTATGGAGCTTAAGGTGATCTAAAGAACTTACAAGTAAAAGGACACTTTTTCATCCATCCAAGAACCTTCAATCATCAAGATCATCATCTTCTTTGGTTCTTAATCATCTTCTAAGATCATCCCTAGCCAAGTGCTAGAAGTAAGCTTCAAGATCTATTTTTTTCTAACTTATATTATGTTTATGATTGTTATTATAACTAAATAATAACCAAGAAATCATACATAATAAACATGAAAAATAC
The DNA here is from genome assembly GCA_030545235.1 of Helianthus tuberosus. NCBI lineage: Eukaryota > Viridiplantae > Streptophyta > Magnoliopsida > Asterales > Asteraceae > Helianthus > Helianthus tuberosus. The sequence continues at coordinate 125,044,530 of CM060376.1, read as the reverse complement.
AAAGAAGCAAAAATAATAATCATGACATATTTATGTTGGTTTATATTGTGATCTAAGACTTGATATATGCATATTTGATCTTGTTATGATGATTATGATATAAATAAATTGTTAGAGGATGTTTTAAAAATATTATCTAACAATTATACATGTTTATGTTAAAGGGTTTTTAACATAAAGGATTACTTGGATGATCATAACCTTTAATTTTGTTAAAGTATTTAATGTTTTTCACTAAAAACAATACTTCTACAAAATTATGAAAAGTAACATACAACATGAGATTTCTATAAAAGTTGTTAAAACTAGAAGTAAACTTGGTTTTTGAACTAGTTAGCACATGTTATGATCATGTCCAAAACCCTACATGATTTGGAGATCATTTTGATAAGTTTATGTTATAAAATCTCATATGTTTTTAGTTAAGATGATTGGGTAAATTGATGGTGATTTGGAAAAGAAAATGATATGTTTATGAAACATGGCCAAATGATTAATACAAAGGTTATATGGCCATTTTTTTTTAGAACATTATGTTAACAAAACTATCATTTTTTTTTCTAACAAAGTCTTTACAAGATTAGAAAGTTGGTCTTTCTAAACATAAAAATTGACATAAATATATATTTTGGTAAAATATATATTTAGTGAACATATCAAGTATGTGCTATGTGTTATTATTTGTATTAGTTATATATACAAGTTAGGACTTGATAACAATGACACAAATAAATACAAGACATACTTACAACTAAAGACTTACAAGAATACATATAGACACACATGAAAACAACTTACGGACATTCCGAAGGATCGGACACAACTTATGGTCAAATCGGACGACGGACGAATTTATAAACATATCGCCATTCGGAGAACTTACTACGACGTTTAGGCGATCTTCCGACGCGGGCACAAAAATTACGTTACCATTAACAAAATTCGGACATCTTGAGACTTATAAAAACTATTATGTTTTTATTTACTAAAAAGTATACTTAGTGAATTTTTATAAAAATGTTTTTATAAAAATGAAAGACTTATATTTACTAGTGGGCTATTTTATACAAATGGGCTATGTTTATACAAATGGGCTATGTTTATACAAATGGGCTATTTTTATACAAATGGGCTTACTTTTCTAAATTGGCTTAATTTCATAATGGGCTTATCAAAACACATGGGCTAAGCCCAATACCAAACATATGGGCCAAGGCCCAATAACATTAAGCCCAATACTATTGAGGTCCAACACTATTGAGGCCCAACACTATTTAAGCCCAACACTATTGAGGCCAAACATTATTTAGGCCCAACACTATTGAGGCCCAACACTATTTAAGCCCAACACTATTGAGGCCCAACATTATTTAGGCCCAACACTATTGAGGCCCAACACTATTTAGGACCAACACTATTGAGGCCCAACACTATTTAGGCCCAATACTATTTAAGCCCAATAACATTAATTCTTGGGCTAAGCCCAATGACATATAATTGATAAACATTACAATTATACAATTTACTTATACAAGACACGAAACCAAGATGACAAGACCCGATGATACAACTCACGAGATACAAGAATATGTATTTGGAGAAATATATACACTAAACAGTTATCTGTTAATACATCTAATACACAGTTCAATGAGTAACAAAGACATACAGGTCTTAACACATATTCAAGACACAAGACTTATACTCAAGTCATTTATAAAGACCGAAGTGTCTAATAAATAAAGAACATTTGTAGGTCGCAACATTGTTCAAGACGACCACACGCGAGATCATAATTACTTCTATTCACGGACGCAATTCAGTGAGTTCATGTCCCCTATTCATTTAAATGTTTTACAACTTTACAACTATCGGGGAAAATACATGTTCAACGTATGTTAAAGTTAGGGAATGAAACACCTTAGATCATGTGCGAATTAGGGTTATACATCTAAGCACCATTAATCCAGTTTGGACCTAGGTACAAGTGGTTAGATCTAATGGGTATTGGCGAGCCCCACTCTTGGTCGTGGACCCATACAGAAGAGTGCGTTTGTGTCCCAGTCGATAGGAGTCGACATAAAATCGTCTAGGTTTGGATTGCTTCCTAATTCGTCACACATATTAATGTCCTCGCGAAACATTAATGATCAACGATTTCATTGACGCTTTACATACTACATCATACATACAGATACATTTTATACAACTCACATGTTGTGGATACAGTTTATACATCATACATACAGATACATTTTATACAACTCACATGTTGTGGATACAGTTTATACATCATACATACAGATACATTTTATACAACTCACATGTTATGGATACAGTTTATACAACTCACATTTTATGGATACATTTTATACAACTCACATTTTACAGATACATTTTATACAACTCACATTTTATAGATACATCTCATACAGCTAAACTGCATGAACTCGCTCAACTTTTGTTGATGTTTTCAAACTTAACATGTATTTCAGGAAATTAGTGGACCTGGCAGACATTTCAGTCAAGGAAAGCAAGTATCAAGACTCCATGCCACCATTTGAATGGTTTGCCCGTTATATACCGCCTCTTTGCGGTGATATAGTGGTCAAAGCCTTGACATTTTAAGACTTACATTTTGATGTATAAAACGATGACAACTTATTTTCATTTAATGGTTTGTAACCAATACATTTAACTTATGTTGCGTTCTTTTGAAACAGTTATGACAATGGCATTGGAGCTTGTTTCTATTCATTTAGTATGTTCACTTATATTGTTATGCAATGAGAACCGATCAGATCACACCTCGCGCTTCCGCTACGAGCGGGTGTGACAGATTGGTATCAGAGCATCGATTGTAGTGAACCAGGATTTTTTCTCGAGTCTAAGTCTACAATCACTAGGGATCTCTCACGAAAACCTCTTGTTCATGTTGAACAGATTATAAATAAAATTGGACAAGTCAAAAGGTTTTCATTGCATAAGCATTTTTCAAGGTCCACTACAGCAAAAATTCATTTCACATAAATCAAGCGAGGACATTTCCATGGGTGAAGTCTATGAGAAACAGACACAATACATTAATAGACTATGTGCCTACAATACATTACATTATCAGTTTATGCATTATAAACAGTTTACAAGTTCAGCTTATACAAGATAGAAATCCTTGATTGATAGGATTTTACATGATTATATATATAGGTGGTTTATATATATATGTTGCATGAAATATTTTGCCAAGAACAAAATACCTTCGACTTCAAACTCTATTATTATTCTTTACTCACACGATGAAAATATCGACCTCATGTCTATTGCGGAGCTTATGGCGAACATGATTCCTAAGTGAAATCTTAAACTTAATTCCGTAAAATATGGTTGCTTTCTCACGAATGCTGAGATGCCTGACCATGATAATGACGGCGAGGCGAAGGTGGTAACCTTGGACACCAACTCCATTAGTGGGACGAGATCCATGTGACTCATACTAACCAAGGTGGATATACTCTTGTACCTACAAGGAAGATGAAGTACTCATCTTGAAGGTGCCCCTTCAATTGTTATTGTTACAGATTCTTTCCATTTCTATTTCATCTAACGTCGTACCATCCTGCGAGTAACAACAACGGACGTTGACACGTGAACTATCATGAAGTTTCCTTCTATGTTGAAGGTATATAAACAATAGTGTCCTCTCTCTGACTGATCGCCTGCTCTGAACGAGAGAATGCTAGGGTGACCATGCAAGACAATTTATTATTACGGGGGCCCACGTAATAAAAACTTGTAGTGCATGGAAATTCTGGTGAACTCTGCGGGTCAAGCTAATGATCACTATTCATTCAAAATTCTTAAGTTATTACTTGAGATTCAATTCTTCCTATCTAGTAAAACACGAACTGGGGGTGGTTAGTATAACACCCTACAATACAATACAATACAATACAATACAATACAATACAGTACAGTACAGTACAGTACAGTACAGTACAGTACAGTACAGTACAGTACAGTACAGTACAGTACAGTACAGTACAGTACAGTACAGTACAGTACAGTACAGTACAGTACAGTACAGTACAGTACAGTACAGTACAATACAATACAATACAATACAATACAATACAATACAATACAATACAATACAGGAAGACGACACATATTTGTTCACACCTAACATTCGATCTATATCACGATTCAGTTGAGACTAGTCATTTAAACAAACAAAACGTGTTAGCTACTCATGGAGGATTTTCCTCAACATTCTCGAAATTCTTGAACATGGGTTGGTTCCAGGGTGTCTATGACACTTTATCCTACTTTACCTTACCTTACGTTATCCTATTCCACCTTATCATATTTATTGGAAATGATACAATAAATTCCGTCGCTTGACATTTGTCTTTTCTCAATGAATACAGTTTATACATCATACATACAGATACATTTTATACAACTCACATGTTGTGGATACAGTTTATACATCATACAGATACATTTTATACAACTCACATGTTATGGATACAGTTTATACAACTCACATTTTATGGATACATTTTATACAACTCACATTTTACAGATACATTTTATACAACTCACATTTTACAGATACATCTCATACAGCTAAACTGCATGAACTCGCTCAACTTTTGTTGATGTTTTCAAACTTAACATGTATTTCAGGAAATTAGTGGACCTGGCAGACATTTCAGTCAAGGAAAGCAAGTATCAAGACTCCATGCCACCATTTGAATGGTTTGCCCGTTATATACCGCCTCTTTGCGGTGATATAGTGGTCAAAGCCTTGACATTTTAAGACTTACATTTTGATGTATAAAACGATGACAACTTATTTTCATTTAATGGTTTGTAACCAATACATTTAACTTATGTTGCGTTCTTTTGAAACAATTATGACAATGGCATTGGAGCTTGTTTCTAGTCATTTAGTATGTTCACTTATATTGTTATGCAATGAGAACCGATCAGATCACACCTCGCGCTTCCGCTACGAGCGGGTGTGACAATTATTGCATACTTAGTACAGTTCACATGCTATGTATGTCCATTTGTTGCATACTTAGTACAGGTTACATGCTACGTATGTCTATTGTTGCATACTTAGTACAAATCACATGCTACGTATTTCTATTGTTGCATACTTAGTACAGTTCACATGCTATATATGTCCATTTGTTGCATATTTAGTACATTTGTTATTTCATCACATGCTTACATTTTGGTTACCTATTACATGATTTACATTAGACATGAACATTTTACTTTGGTAGTTTGGTTTGAGTAAGTGATTAAGTAACGGGGCGTGTGTAATATGATACAAGCATGGTGGATACGCCGCTGGTACTTCCTATATATAAGTGTTTGTATGGTATTACATATCGTAGCGTTATTTGAATCATTTCAGTTTATGGCATATAACATTTTATACAAATAACATACATTTCACAAGACATTGATTTACAAACAACTTATCTTATACAAACTCATCTTACATGGTTATTCCTTTAACCATACATTATTCATTTATTTATACATATCATCTGAATCTTATCGTTTTTCAAATGATTTACAAGACAAAGCAAATTACAAGGTTCATGACTAAACATTTTCTTAAACATAAGTCATGAATCCTATTTTCACAAAACCTATGTATCTCACAGGCATTTTTATGCTGACGTACCTATTTTCACATGTGTTTCCAGGAGATGATGCATAGGACTTATCAAGACATACTTAGGCGGACCCGTGCCTTAGAGACTTAAAACGAGACTAGAACTAGTTAATTTATGTTATGTACCCTTTGTTTCTTGTTTAAACAATGTAAACTCTCATGTTTGATTAATAAAACGAAACTTTAATTGCCATGGATTTGAAACGATTAATTCTGTTACAACACTCCCCGGCGTTTCCGCCACGTTTTGTATGTTCTACGTGGTTGGGGTGTGACAGTAAAGATGGTATCAGAGCCAATGGTTATAGGGAATTAGGTTATTAGTAATGCTTTGACCTAGTCTATAACCTTTCTAGGACCCTAACGCGAGTTTACTTGCGTTTAGTCATAAAACAATACCGTCACCTATCCTTAGGCGACGACCACAACAAGAACATAAATTTCAAAACCGCTTTGAAAACTAATCATCTGTTCTAGGATGATTGATTACTAGGTTTTGAACCCTCTATTGTAAGGTTTTGAACCCTCTGTTATATGGTTTTGAACCCCTTTGAGTTTTCAAAATCTCGTCAAGGTTTTGGGTTTTTAATAATGTGAACACGTGCAAACTGGAAGGGTGAATGCCTGTATTCTGGGTTTTCTGTCTAGGCAAGCACTTCGTATACATCTCATCAGACGCGAGACCAGTTGTGCTTACCTGGGAATTCTTGGGATGAGCGTTCACTTATAGGCGAGCATGTCTTCGCGATACATTATTTTTGACCCATTTACTTTGATTATTCACTGTGTGTCGTTTGTTTGTTTTGTAGTAACAAACAAATGACCACTATCCTTGCTTTCATTAGAATTGTTTCATCGCATTCTTTTCGTCTAATTCTCTCACTCGTTTCCTTTCATGTTCTTCTCTTTTAGAATGCCTCCACGACGCGAAAATCCGGTATCTATTGACGATCTGGCAGCTGTCATTACACAGCAAATAACTGCTGCAATCCCGACCATCGTTGCCCAATGTCACCAAGCTATCAACAACAATAATGCCCTCTGCAACTTCAAGACGTTCAACTCGGCTAAGCCATCAAAGTTTTCCGGGTCTCAAGGAGCGACTGCACTTCTACAATGGTTCGAGAGTTTAGAGAGCACCTTCAGGCATGTTCAATGTCTAAACGAGCGAAAGGTAGATTTCGCATCTAGTGTCTTTGAGAAACGAGCTTTGACGTGGTGGAACGGTGTGGTGAGAGATAGGGGTGCCGAAGTGGCACTGGCCCAAACTTGGGAAGAACTTCGAGCACTGATGATGAAAGTTTCGTCGGTTAAAAATTACGAACATATAAGATCAAAGTCTAAAAGTTTACTAAAGTGATGAACAAGGTGGTTAATGGATGAATATGTGTGTAAATCATGTAGATCTTGTGTGGTTATGATGATTGGGTGATTATCTGATGCTTTACTGAATGATATTAGTATATGATGTTGTTGTGGTCACTAAACTCGCTAACGGAATCGATCGAACATGATTTAGATGGTTAAACACTTGAAATCAGAATCTGTCCAACTTTTACAGCCCACTTCTGTTGGCTGTAAACAGGTCTTAACCTCAACGAAAAATCGATATTTTGAATCTAAAATATGTTATTATGAAATACGGTTCTAATGGCACCGGAATCGTAATTTTTGGACTCCGTTTACTATTTTTAAAGTATTAATTTGCAACAGCAACTTAAGTTGAATTTTGACAGTAATAAATGGGTGTCGTACTTTCAGTCGTAACCTGAGTTTTGTGATGAATCGGACCATGAAATTTGTACAGTAGATGAAAACCGATGCATTTGTAATTACCCCACTGGAATTTCGTAAATCGGACACTCGATGAATTTTTAATAAATTGTTTCGTGGACTGTGGTCAGAAATACATAAATCTGAATTCAGTCCTGAATATGAATTTTTATAAAATATTGGTGATGAACCGGACCCCGATATTTTTACACAATAAAATATGGAACGTTTAAGACATTCTGTAAAAATTTGGGAATTTTTGGAACATGTTAACTATTTTATTAAAATCCCCGAAAACAGCCCAGTTTCGAGTATAAAAGCTGAAACGACATGAGTAGTGATTTGCGTGTCTAAATGTCGAGTATGCTATCTGTGAATGATCTAACATGTTATATGTGTTATATGAATTATTGTATGTTTGCTTATGAGTGGGGAATGGATGGGAAGTATATATGGGCGTAAATCGTTAAAGTGTGTGCCTGTTATGTGGTAGAAGTAATGTGCAAATAAACCGTACGTAGGATACGTGTTATGCATGAGAAACTGATTGTTATCCGTACCTTATTAGGACGCGATTGACCGACCTTGACTGTTAACTATATTGAGAATCTAACCGAGCAAACCGAGGTGAGTTCACACACTTTCTAAGGCATGGGATTCCCGGTGGTTTGGGAATGGGTTAAAGAATTAAAACTAAATCTACATATCCTCCTTGGGTAGGATATGTACGGCCATCCTCCATAGATTGGATGCCATTATTAATCCTACGAATTCTCCTGGTGCAGAATACGTACGTTCGTCCTCCTTGGGTAGGACAACAACCTTAAAACTAGCTAGACAAAACTCTATCATGAAGTCCCTCAATTTATATCGACTTAATCGCCGAGGCCAATGGCGAGCGGGTCATTAGTTAATAGCGCTATTAGGTTTAACAAACCTCACACCGTGCCAGTCGGACGGGCATGTACTAATGGACTATGGCAGACTGTCAGTGATGATAGACACTGATATAGGGCACAACTTATTTGCGTAGCAGTCGATATCATTCCGTCTAGTAGTTCAAACGGGGAAAACCCCCACTGATCATGGTTATGGATTGGGTAAAGAAAAAGGAAATGGTTAAACATACTTTCAACTATGGGGTAACCCCCACGGCAATTAAGCCAACGAAAGTCAAACCACGTTTTTCAGAAACAACTCAAAACTAAACAACCAAACGTGAACTCACTCAACTTTGTTGTTGACTCGTTGTTACATGCCTTACAGGTCGTTAAATGCTTGGAGCTTGCACGAGGAAGGAGTCGTTGTGGAGTACGGACTGTTATGTTCCGTGCTTATTATTTAAATCCTCCTAAACTTATTAAACTTGCGTTTTGAACTTTAACTTATAAACTATGGACTTATGCTTTTGAACTCACGTTTATGCTTCCGCTGTTTAAACCAAACAAGGTTAACTAGCTTTGGTCACCAATCGTATTATGTTTGGTTTTATTTACTTAATTGAGTTGTTCAATATGATTGGTGGCTCGATCCTGGTCATGTCACGCCTCCAAGCGGTGATACTCCGCATGGTGGATTTTGGGGGTGTGACAGATTGGTATCAGAGCCATTGGTTATAGAGAACTTGGTTTTAATAAGGGAAAAGTTTTCATTAAAACCAGACTATAATCTGTACAGTGCTCAACGATCCACAACGACGCTTCGCTCCACGTGCAAGACTCGACACCATAAGTGGTATGATTTATGTTATATTGTCGGTTAGATAGTTCTCACTGTGCATTAGATAATGTGATAATTGCTATTTGAACCTTGTGTGCTTACTCTCTAATGTCGTCCCACACACTTACACACTTTCGCGACACTTTCCTCACTTACGTTGCTTCATTATGAAGATCATGAGCGGACGCGAGGGACGTATCAACCTCACTCAAGCCCAGTTGACGGCTTTGATCAACGAACGTGTTGCGGAGGCACTCGCAGCTAACCCTGCAGGAGGTATAACCTGCCATACCAACTCACCTTAGGACATTTAGATCCTACCTTCGCAAACCAACCCTCGTGCTTAATCTTGTCTTTTATTCTCGCGCAACAGGTCAACATGCTCAACCTCCTGTGTGCACGTTCAAGACGTTCATGGACTGTCGACCTACCACTTTTAGTGGCACCGAAGGAGCAGTGGGCCTTCTTCACTGGTTTGAAAAGCTTGAGACAGTTTTCGAGATGTGCGAATGCCCCGAGGACCGTAGGGTGAAATATGCTACCGGAACACTTGAAGGAGCTGCGTTAACCTGGTGGAAGGCACAGGTTCAACTACTAGGGCTGGCAGTTGCTAATGCCACGCCCTGGAATGGTTTCAAAGAGCTGATCAAAGAGGAGTACTGTAGTCGGGATGACATCCACAAGCTAGAAGTGGAATTTTACAATCTGAAGATGACAGGATCTGAGATTGAGGCGTATACCAAGAGGTCGAATGAACTGGCCATCCTGTGCCCAACTATGGTGGACCCTCCCATCAAACGTATTGAGCTTTACCTCAAGGGCCTTGCACCAGCGATTCAAAGTCACGTAACTTCAGCCAACCTGGGTACCATTCAGCAAATTATCAAGTTGGCTCATCGTCTCACCGACCAGGCGGTGGAGCAAAACAGGCTACCCAAACGTATCAGTGCCACAGCTACTTCTGATGCACCTACCGACAACAAGCGAAAATGGGATGGGAACTCCGGAAGGGGGTCTACTTCAGTTCAGTCCCAACAGCGAAAGAGTGATGACTACCAGAGTCCCGGTCAGCAATCTTCTGGTAACCAAGGACAGGGTGGATACCGAGGAAACCACCCCAAGTGCAACCGGTGCAACAAGCATCACAGCGGGCAGTGCAACAAAGGTCGATGTCAGAGATGCCACAGGCTGGGCCATGAAGCCAAAGATTGCAGGAGCCCACGTCCTGCGAATCAGAATCGCCAACAACAACAACAAGCCCCACAGAACCACCAGCAACAGCATCAACAGGGAAATAAAGGATGCTTTCAGTGTGGCGCTGAAGGCCACTTTAAGAGGAACTGCCCCCAGCTAAACCAAAACCAGAACAATAACAAAGGAAATGGGAACCACAATGGGAACAACAATGGAGGCGGAAATGGGGGAGACAACAATGGCAACGGGGCAAGGGGTCGTGTGTTCGTGATTGGTCAAGGAGAAGCAAGGAACGATCCCAACGTTGTGATGGGTAAGTTTCTTCTTGACGACTTCTTCGTTACTGTTTTATTCGATTCGGGTGCCGATACTAGTTATGTGTCCGTGAAAGTTAGCCAAATTCTTAAGCGCACCCCAACACTCCTGAACACCAAACACACGGTAGAACTAGCTAACGGTAAAAGTCTTGAAGCCACACACGTAGTTAAAGGTTGTAACCTCGTCTTAGCTGGTCAGACTTTCCCTATCGATCTTGTTCCTATCACACTTGGTAGTTTCGACGTCGTTATTGGGATGGATTGGTTATCTCATCATCAAGCGGAGATTGTTTGCAAGGAGAAAATCATCCGCATTCCTCGTTCTGATAAAGAACCCCTCGTGATTCATGGCGACAAGAGTGGTGCTGTCGAAGGCATCATCTCTTTCCTTAAGGCCCAGAAGTGTTTGCGAAAGGGCCACACTGCCATTTTAGCACTCGTTACTGACACATCCACGGAAGAGAAGAGAATTGAAGACATCCCTATTGTGCGCGAATTTTCCGAGGTATTTCCTGAGGAATTACCTGGTCTTCCTCCTCATCGCCAAGTTGAGTTTCAAATCGAGCTAGCTCCTGGAGCAGCGCCAGTAGCTCGAGCACCATATCGTCTAGCCCCATCAGAACTCGAAGAACTGTCCACACAACTACAAGAACTCTTGGAAAAGGGTTTTATACGTCCTAGCTCTTCACCCTGGGGAGCTCCAGTCTTGTTCGTGAAGAAGAAAGACGGTACCTTCAGGATGTGTATTGACTATCGCGAACTTAACAAGGTGACTGTGAAGAATCGTTATCCTCTTCCACGTATTGACGACTTGTTTGACCAGTTGCAAGGGTCGAGCTATTACTCCAAGATTGATTTGAGATCGGGATACCATCAGCTGAGAGTCCGAGATGAGGACGTCTCCAAAACAGCATTCAGAACTCGTTACGGCCATTACGAGTTTCTGGTTATGCCATTCGGGCTGACGAATGCACCAGCAGTCTTCATGGATCTCATGAACCGAGTGTGCAAGCCTTACCTGGATAAGTTCGTTATTGTGTTCATCGACGACATCCTGATCTATTCCAAGAGTCAGGAGGAACACGAGCAGCACCTACGACTTATGCTGGAACTTCTTCGAAAAGAGCAGTTGTATGCCAAGTCTTCGAAATGTGACTTCTGGCTTCGCGAAGTCCACTTTCTAGGCCACGTGGTAAACAAGGATGGAATTCATGTGGATCCATCTAAGGTTGAATCGATCAAGAACTGGCCTGCACCCCGCACACCAACAGAAATCCGCCAATTCTTGGGTTTGGCCGGATATTACAGAAGGTTTATAAAAGATTTCTCCAAGATTGCGCAACCTCTCACTTCACTGACTCAGAAGGGCATCATCTATCGTTGGGGTGATGCACAGGAGTCCGCGTTTCAACATCTAAAGGATAGACTTTGTAGCGCACCTATCCTCTCATTGCCAGAAGGCACCGATGATTTCGTGGTTTATTGCGACGCTTCCATCCAAGGACTTGGTTGCGTATTGATGCAACGTGACAAGGTCATTGCCTACGCATCGCGCCAACTTAAAGTTCACGAAAGAAACTACACTACTCACGATCTGGAGCTGGGAGCAGTTGTATTCGCACTTAAGATATGGAGACATTACCTGTACGGTACAAAGTGCACCATTTACACCGACCACAGGAGTCTCGAGCATATCTTCAAGCAAAAAGAGTTAAACATGCGACAACGCCGATGGGTCGAACTCTTGAATGATTACGAATGCGCTATCAAGTATCATCCGGGCAAAGCCAATGTTGTGGCTGACGCCCTCAGTCGAAAGGATACTTTACCTAAGCGTGTACGAGCATTACAGGTTACCATCCAGTCTAACCTTCCTGCTCAGATTCGAGATGCCCAGGTCGAAGCATTGAAAGCAGAGAACATCAGGGCTGAGTCCCTACGAGGATCGAGGCAGCGGCTAGAACAAAAGGAAGACGGTGCCTACTATGTTAACGGACGCATCTGGGTTCCATTTTATGGCAACCTACGCGAGCTTGTGATGGATGAAGCACATAAGTCTCGTTATTCTGTACACCCTGGTTCAGACAAGATGTACCACGACCTCAAGACTACGTATTGGTGGCCTGGCATGAAAGCCCACATAGCAACCTACGTCAGTAAGTGCTTGACTTGTGCGAGAGTCAAGTCTGAATATCAGAAACCATCAGGCCTACTTCAACAACCGGAGATCCCAAAATGGAAATGGGAGCAAATCTCCATGGATTTTGTTACTGGCCTGCCCAGATCTCAACGCGGAAACGATACCATTTGGGTGATCGTAGATCGATTAACCAAGTCTGCACATTTTCTGGCCATCAAGGAAACGGATAAGTTTTCTACTCTTGCAGACATTTACCTAAAGGAAGTGGTATCAAGGCACGGAGTGCCCATCTCTATTATATCTGATCGTGACGCACGTTTTACTTCTGAACTGTGGCAAGCAATGCACAAGTCCTTTGGCTCACGTTTAGATATGAGCACCGCTTATCACCCGCAGACGGATGGGCAATCTGAACGCACCATCCAAACCCTTGAAGACATGCTTAGGGCATGTGTAATCGATTTTGGTAACGGCTGGGAAAAGCACCTCCCGCTAGTGGACTTCTCATATAACAACAGCTACCACACCAGCATCCAAGCCGCTCCGTTTGAGGCATTGTACGGACGCAAATGCCGATCGCCTCTCTGTTGGGCAGAAGTTGGTGACAGCCAAATCACTAGCCCAGAACATGTGGTAGATACCACCGAGAAAATTGCTCAGATACAACAGCGAATGGCGGCAGCTCGTGACCGTCAGAAACGCTATGCTGATGAGGGAAGAAAACCACTCGAGCTCCAGGTTGGGGATCGAGTGCTACTCAAAGTCTCACCTTGGAAAGGTGTAGTCCGCTTTGGCAAACGAGGCAAACTCAATCCGCGTTATGTCGGACCGTTCAAAGTCATTGAGAAAATTGGCCAAGTCGCCTACAGGTTGGATCTACCTGAAGAACTCAGCGGAGTTCACAACGTATTCCACGTATCAAATCTGAAGAAGTGTCTGTCAGATGAGCCCTTCATAGTTCCTCTCAAGGAACTCACAATCGACGACCAGCTGCGATTCGTCGAGGAACCAGTAGAGATTACTGATCGAGATGTTAAGATTCTCAAGCACACAAGAATACCTCTCGTTCGAGTTCGTTGGAATGCTCGTCGTGGCCCAGAGTATACCTGGGAACGCGAAGACCAAATGAAACTCAAGTACCCCCAGCTGTTTAAGAAAAACGCAACCACTACTGAGGCTGAAGCTACTGCAGAATTTCGGGACGAAATTCCAAATCAACGGGGGGATGATGTGACACCCCAGGAAAATCTGGAAAACAACGCAACTTAACTAGCTTCCTCAGTAACCACGCGCTAAATTTCGGGACGAAATTCTCTTAACAGGGGGAGAATGTGACAACCCTCGAATTTTCATGTAACCGTACAGTTTATTAATAATAATTAATGTGCTTGACGACTGTGTGAATTACTTAACTGCTTTCTGATATCTGTGTTATGCTTACACGTATTTGTTAATATACTAATAGTGTACAGAAAGGTCACTAAATAGTCCGTTATATTTTCCTAAGTGTTAGAAAGTAAAAACGTTACAAAATATATAAATAGGACGCCTTACGAATTAATTTAGGACTTTAACGGATTAATATCCAACCGAACAACCGGACTCTACCCGGAACACAAAAATATTGTCATTGACACTATTTTTCTTTTTCTGAGCCAGTGAGGGTCCCCGAGTACCCTAACACCCGTTATAAATTACAACATACTAGTAACTAGTTAACCTCCTAATTCTACCAAACTAACACTAACTAAATAGTTGAAAACTAACCCAATTACCCCCTACCCCCCAACGAGATCGGCTCCCCCAAGGGGACACCACCACACACTTTTTGAATATTATAATCATGGATGCTTAATATCTTAATAACACATTGACCCTTGGATAACTTCCTAACTTGGTCTATAAAAGAAACCTTGAGTCCATCCATCACATTCACCCACTTAACAAAAAAAAAAAAGGAAAACTTTCTTTCCATCTTATACCTACGGCTAAAACCATAGCACCACCCACCATCCATTTTTTTCCATTTTGATCAAAGCATTTTACATACATACAAGTGTGAAGGATTACACATTAGGAAGCTTGGTGCAAACGGAACGCGAAGGACCTCATTCTATTGCTTTTATCCACTCGATTTTCGACTAGAATCTTCCCTAGCCTCGAGCTAGTAGTAAGTGACTCTAAACCTCTTCTTGATCTTGTCTAGAGTGGTTAATAAAAGTTTCGTCGGTTAAAAATTACGAACATATAAGATCAAAGTCTAAAAGTTTACTAAAGTGATGAACAAGGTGGTTAATGGATGAATATGTGTGTAAATCATGTAGATCTTGTGTGGTTATGATGATTGGGTGATTATCTGATGCTTTACTGAATGATATTAGTATATGATGTTGTTGTGGTCACTAAACTCGCTAACGGAATCGATCGAACATGATTTAGATGGTTAAACACTTGAAATCAGAATCTGTCCAACTTTTACAGCCCACTTCTGTTGGCTGTAAACAGGTCTTAACCTCAACGAAAAATCGATATTTTGAATCTAAAATATGTTATTATGAAATATGGTTCTAATGGCACCGGAATCGTAATTTTTGGACTCCGTTTACTATTTTTAAAGTATTAATTTGTAACAGCAACTTAAGCTGAATTTTGACAGTAATAAATGGGTGTCGTACTTTCAGTCGTAACCTGAGTTTTGTGATGAATCGGACCATGAAATTTGTACAGTAGATGAAAACCGATGCATTTGTAATTACCCCACTGGAATTTCGTAAATCGGACACTCGATGAATTTTTAATAAATTGTTTCGTGGACTGTGGTCAGAAATACATAAATCTGAATTCAGTCCCGAATATGAATTTTTATAAAATATTGGTGATGAACCGGACCCCGATATTTTTACACAATAAAATATGGAACGTTTAAGACATTCTGTAAAAATTTGGGAATTTTTGGAACATGTTAACTATTTTATTAAAATCCCCGAAAACAGCCCAGTTTCGAGTATAAAAGCTGAAACGACATGAGTAGTGATTTGCGTGTCTAAATGTCGAGTATGCTATCTGTGAATGATCTAACATGTTATATGTGTTATATGCATTATTGTATGTTTGCTTATGAGTGGGGAATGGATGGGAAGTATATATGGGCGTAAATCGTTAAAGTGTGTGCCTGTTATGTGGTAGAAGTAATGTGCAAATAAACCGTACGTAGGATACGTGTTATGCATGAGAAACTGATTGTTATTCGTACCTTATTAGGACGCGATTGACCGACCTTGACTGTTAACTATATTGAGAATCTAATCGAGCAAACCGAGGTGAGTTCACACACTTTCTAAGGCATGGGATTCCCGGTGGTTTGGGAATGGGTTAAAGAATTAAAACTAAATCTACATATCCTCCTTGGGTAGGATATGTACGGCCATCCTCCATAGATTGGATGCCATTATTAATCCTACGAATTCTCCTGGTGCAGAATACGTACGTTCGTCCTCCTTGGGTAGGACAACAACCTTAAAACTAGCTAGACAAAACTCTATCATGAAGTCCCTCAATTTATATCGACTTAATCGCCGAGGCCAATGGCGAGCGGGTCATTAGTTAATAGCGCTATTAGGTTTAACAAACCTCACACCGTGCCAGTCGGACGGGCGTGTACTAATGGACTATGGCAGACTGTCAGTGATGATAGACACTGATATAGGGCACAACTTATTTGCGTAGCAGTCGATATCATTCCGTCTAGTAGTTCAAACGGGGAAAACCCCCACTGATCATGGTTATGGATTGGGTAAAGAAAAAGGAAATGGTTAAACATACTTTCAACTATGGGGTAACCCCCACGGCAATTAAGCCAACGAAAGTCAAACCATGTTTTTCAGAAACAACTCAAAACTAAACAACCAAACGTGAACTCACTCAACTTTGTTGTTGACTCGTTGTTACATGCCTTACAGGTCGTTAAATGCTTGGAGCTTGCACGAGGAAGGAGTCGTTGTGGAGTACGGACTGTTATGTTCCGTGCTTATTATTTAAATCCTCCTAAACTTATTAAACTTGCGTTTTGAACTTTAACTTATAAACTATGGACTTATGCTTTTGAACTCACGTTTATGCTTCCGCTGTTTAAACCAAACAAGGTTAACTAGCTTTGGTCACCAATCGTATTATGTTTGGTTTTATTTACTTAATTGAGTTGTTCAATATGATTGGTGGCTCGATCCTGGTCATGTCACGCCTCCAAGCGGTGATACTCCGCATGGTGGATTTTGGGGGTGTGACAAAGGTGGTCCAAACCAACCTCAAGTAAATCCTGCTCAAGCTCGTCTTCCACGAGGTCCTTGCTTCAACTGTGGCGAGATGGGCCATTTCCGAAGAAATTGCCCAAAGATTGCTAATGCGAATCCAGTGTAAGGATGAGCATCGGACCAACTAGAGGACAATGTTGTTTAGAGATAATCAAGCCTGGTGTATTATTTTCTTTTGTAGTCAAGGTCCATGAAACAGTTGGTGTTGTTTATAAATAAATCTTTTTATTTTACATTGCAATGTACAAATGTGATGGCATGTATAAACAACGTATCCTCTACAATACGGACAGTCAAGGAACCATATTCCTTGAAGAACAGACTACCCCGTAATTTCTTCCATTTTATTTTCTCTTGCATTTTCCACGAATACCCAAAGTACCATTATAAATTCTTAATAGGGTATCTAAGGGTATTTCCGTATATTCAAAATTATTATACCTTAATTCGAATATTGCGTTTTCTTGAAAACGAAATCGAATTTTTGGAAGATCTTTCTATCTTCATAGTTAGAATCTCGCTAATGTTTAAAGTACCGAATGAAATCCATGAAATGGATTCCTAGTGTGCTTTAAATGCATGTACGTAATTAACAAAACAAAACTTACAAATTAAAGATCTAGATAAACAATTTTGTGGTTATATGACTATGTGTTTATGCATCTTGTCTTTCCATTTATGCATTTTGTGTTTGTGTATACTCTGGATATTTGCTATCCAAATCCTTGTAGAATCTTTCATACCTTCATATGAGGGATTCGTAGTAGGATATTCAAAAAGGTACTATCTTAAATCCTAAATGGACTTCTACGTTGTAGTTAAGTCTCTTGGATTATAAAGTACAATTCCAAAGTTTAAGGACAACATGTGTTGATAAAATTGAAGAGATTGGTCCGACAATCTAGTTAAAGACATCCTACGTCGATGTAGTTAAATATTCCCGGTGGGTAGTTTAGTTAAATAGATCATTCGACGATCTAAGTTAAAGAGATTGGTTCGACAATCTAGTTGAATATATCATGCGTTGATATAGTTAAAAAAAGGCCTCTGGTGGTCTAGTTAAAGAGATCCTACGTCGATCTAAGTTAAATAGATTGGTTCGACAATCTAGTTAAAGACATCCTACGTTGATGTAGTTAAATATTTCTCTTGGGTAGTTTAGCTGAAGAGATTGTTTGTTGATCTAATCCTTTGGTGAACTAGTTAAAGGGACTCTATTGCAGTCAAGTTAAATCACCACAGGATTATTCGTTGATTTTTCCCATACGCATTATGAAATGAACTGTGCGGACTGTGCAAGGAAGTACGTAATTATGGAGGCCTACATAATTATGGAACTCAGTGCACAGAAACCACAGGAAGTTTTGTCATGTGTTAAGACCTATAGTGACAAGAGTAATGATACGGAAGAAGTGTTGGACTTTGACCGATGTCATTTTATTCTCACACTCCCCAATTCTGATTTCAAGCACACACAAGTTTCCTATGATAATTCTTCACGGGAAATGTTCTCCTGTCTATAGTTCAAAACTCCATGTTTTGTTACTACAAGGACTTCACTTTGAGGGTTGACATCTTTGCTAAGAAACCTAACATGGCCCAGAGTTTTACTTAAGGGTTCAATGGATTTGTCTGAAGGCGAAACCGTCACAGCTTCTCCACAAGTTTCCTCTAAAACTAAATTTCGGGACGAAATTTCCTAAAGTAGGGGAGACTGTAACACCTGTGTCACTTCAACCATCAAACAAATGCCAAACCAATGAAATATTGTATTTCATACTTTGGACTTGTATAAATATGTGTAGCTTTTGCACATATCAACTCTTGTTCGATTTCAAGCTCTAAATCGCTTTCTGGAAGGTTATACGAGCACTAATGCGTAGATATAACCAGTTTAATGCAACGAACACTCCGGAATAGTGAAATAGGCTTAACATACCTAAAATAACCTTTACATAACTTAGAAATAAGTTTTGAAGGCTTTGGTATGGCAAAAACAAGTTAAATCGCTTACAGGGACTAAATTTGACAAACTGTGAAAGTATGTCAATTTGAACTGTAACAGACATTCCGGAACATGACCATAAGTTAAACACACCTTAAATATCCTTTACATAGCTTAGAAATAGGCTTTGAGGGGTTCGGTGTGCTAAAATAAACTTTTGTGTCATTCAGGGACTAAAAGTGTCAAAAAGTGCACAAGTTTGCACTTTCGCGCATAACTTACGTTCTGAATACATCCGGACATCCAAAACTTTATGTAAGCACTAAAATATTTTATTTTAGTGTTTGGCATAAGAAAAATCCATTCGTCACGCATTTTGGATCGTTTTTCGCGCTTATGCGCATTCCGTCGTAATTAAGCGAACATCGCGTTCGTACGACCAAACGAACTGACATCCGACATATTTTTGAGCATGTTTCATGTCCACAATGTTTAGGCATCATTTTAGGGCCTTAAAGTTGGCTTTACGGGCCTTAGAAGTGTCAGAAATGGCTTAAATACACAACAGGGACCAAAACTGTCATTTTTGAAACTAATTTTCTGATCAAAACCCCCATGCGGCCCGCATTAGTTTTGGTGTATCTTGAAGCGGGCCGCGTCAGCCTTCCAGACCAGGTTAACTGCATTTAACAGCAGATTGCAGCTGTTTAATCCACAACCACACATTCTCACTTGCCTAGTCAGCTGATAAGAACCCATTTTTAGTTACCATAACATTCCAACACATATACGGGTGGGATTTGAGCACGGTTTCCATGAAACGATCCTAACGGTTCGGGTATTTCTATAAATACCCATCCACCCCCATTGCAAAAATCACTATAATTTTGATTTGAGAAACTCTAAGTTGAAACCTTTGTTTCATACCTGAGATTCTTGGATCGAGATTAGCATTCGGGGACGCTTCGTAAGTATTCTTTCGTTCTTTTATTTCTTTTCGAGTCCGAAAGTCAAACTTTGTTTGACTTTCTGCGTTGACCAGTTTATGGTCAATGCGAAGTTCGTTTGAACTTCGCAACGTGATTGTAATCACGATGGTTATAGTCCCTTGGGACTATGCCTACTGATTACCACGTTGTCTAGGGTCGTAAGGTAAGCGATCTAAACAATCGCTTATACTTTCGAACCCGACCCATTGGTCGATCATTAGGATCCGACCAAACACATTAGGTGACCATAGTATATAGGGAATAACCTTCCGAGGTTATACCTTATGGTCACGACGTTTAGTTAGTGGTATGATAGGTAGTTTATATGCCTTAGGTAAATTACCAGAATACCCTTTTCATGTATAATTGGTAATTAAGCATATGTAACCTAAAATTTTGTCACATAACTGATTAGGTAACATGTTTAGGCATATAACACTTGTCATAGGACTAGTTAGACGTCCCGAACGCGTTTCACGCGAACGACGCGTTAAAGTAGCATAAGCTACCTAAACGGGTCGTAATGGGTCATAAGCATTTATGTTAAGTTTCAATTAGTATGTAGACTTTGTTAAACCATATTACACGAGTTCCCATACTCGTTTGGTTTACGAACCCTCATGCTACCCGATCTTCCGATTTAGGTCCGGTTTATTAACATAGTTACCTATATTAGGTGTCGTTTGATATCCATGATCTCTAGCATTGTTTGGTTGTCACTCAAGGACTACTGAGCATTCTCAAGTGAGTACATAGACCCCTCTTTTACTGTTTTCCAAACTGTTTTGGGGTGGAACACATGTGCCTACTTGTTACTTTCATGCTTTCCATGTTTTCGCATCATATACCTTCTATGTTCAGTAGTACATTATAGTACATGATTTCATTACATTTTATGCTAGGTGTGCCCATTGTGTGCATTACTTAGTACATCGTTTTCATTACATTTCATGCTAGGTGTGCCCATTGTGTGCATTACTTAGTACATCGTCCTACATTACCTTACATGTTACGTATGTCTATTGTTGCATACTTAGTACAGGTTACATGCTACGTATGTCTATTGTTGCATACTTAGTATAGGTTACATGCTACGTATGTCTATTGTTGCATACTTAGTACAAGTCACATGCTACGTATGTCTATTGTTGCATACTTAGTACAGTTCACATGCTATGTATGTCCATTTGTTGCATACTTAGTACAGGTTACATGCTACGTATGTCTATTGTTGCATACTTAGTACAAGTCACATGCTACGTATATCTATTGTTGCATACTTAGTACAGTTCACATGCTATGTATGTCCATTTGTTGCATATTTAGTACATTTGTTATTTCATCACATGCTTACATTTTGGTTACCTATTACATGATTTACATTAGACATGAACATTTTACTTTGGTAGTTTGGTTTGAGTAAGTGATTAAGTAACGGGGCGTGTGTAATATGATACAAGCATGGTGGATACGCCGCTGGTACTTCCTATATATAAGTGTTTGTATGGTATTACATATCGTAGCGTTATTTGAATCATTTCAGTTTATGGCATATAACATTTTATACAAATAACATACTTTTCACAAGACATTTATTTACAAACAACTTATCTTATACAAACTCATCTTACATGGTTATTCCTTTAACCATACATTATTCACTTATTTATACATATCATCTGAATCTTATCGTTTTTCAAATGATTTACAAGACAAAGCAAATTACAAGGTTCATGACTAAACATTTTCTCAAACATAAGTCATGAATCCTATTTTCACAAAACCTATGTATCTCACAGGCATTTTTATGCTGACGTACCTATTTTCACATGTGTTTCCAGGAGATGATGCATAGGACTTATCAAGACATACTTAGGCGGACCCGTGCCTTAGAGACTTAAAACGAGACTAGAACTAGTTAATTTATGTTATGTACCCTTTGTTTCTTGTTTAAACAATGTAAACTCTCATGTTTGATTAATAAAACGAAACTTTAATTGCCATGGATTTGAAACGATTAATTCTGTTACAACACTCCCCGACGTTTCCGCCACGTTTTGTATGTTCTACGTGGTCGGGGTGTGACAAATCGTACTAAGTCATGATTAAACTAACCACCTTGTGAATGATGAATAGTAGTTGGCTGATGTGTGTAAAATGCAACATATAAATTACATCAAATGAGGCATAAAACTAACCCTTTTTAGTACTAATATTGGAAAAAGAGTGTTTCTGTCTTCCTTTTGTATTTTCAGGATTAAATGAGCTCAAAAACGCAAAAGAAGCAAAAAGACAGCTAAATCCAACATAAATACAAGAAAAGGAACATTAGTGGATTGCCCGAACCCTCAACGGCACCTTCCAAAGCAAAATAGAGAAAACAGAAGGCTGAACACGCCCCGTGCTCAGCCAGCACGGGGCCGTGCCCAAGAAGCAGCAGAAAAGACAAATCTATAGAAGCTTCTATTGCCCACCACGGGTCGTGCTCAGCGGACACGGGGGGCGTGCCGAAAGTACTGCAGGCGCATTAATTGTAATTGCGAATTACAATTAATGAAGAGAGAGAGTGTCAGACGGGCACGGGGCCGTGCCCAGCGAACACGGGGCCGTGCCCAGGCTTCTGTTCAGCCTATAAATAGGAGTGCTTGGTTTCATTGCAACTCATCCCTTGGCACACCACCTCTCTCACACTTCATCCACCACCCACCACCATCACAACACCATCATCCACCACCATCATCCATTGTCCATCATAGAGTGTGTGAGTCGTCTCGGGATCCAAGATTGATCGTAAGAGTTCTTGACAATCAAGGCCATGTTTGCCTAAGTCTCTTACATCACTTGGTGAAGACAAAGTGTCTAGTATAATACTTTTTATTTCTAATCTTTTGCACTTTTTATTTGGTTTTGTATTAATGACTTTAATAACTAGTTACTTATGTTGAAGGTGATCTTTCCTTATCGTTTGTCCGTGGTGTCTTGGCATTATTTTACTGTCTATATAAAATAAAGGATTTTCATCATTCATATCTCCACGGTCTATATGGAGGTATGTTGGCTACCTGGTAGGGGGTTAAGGGAACGGTTTGGTAAAGGTCTTGCCATTGTTCAGCGTTTAGAGGTCCTGCAATGGACCTGGGTCAAATTTAGTAGGACCTCCTTCAATACTTCACGGTATTGGATGGCGGGGGTCCAAACTCTTTGATCCCCTCATAAGTTAACTACTATTAATACTATAACCCGGCTATTTAGGACTGTATCCCTGCTGACTCAGACTACTTAGTCGAGGGTAACGTCACCGCCAAAAGCGGGGCCTACCACAATACTGCATTAATAACTTAATTCATTATCTTCCAATAATCCACCCCTTTAGGATTGTATCCCTGCTGACTCAAACTACTGGGGTGAGGGTAACGTCACCTTCAAAAGAGGGGCCTACTACAATAACTAAGATAATCTCTTAATTATGTGCAAAAGTGCGGAAATAATCAAAGGTTATACTAGATACGAGTCGGAACCAAGTGATTCATCTTGTCTATCTGTTTTTATTTTTATTTTTATTTTCAGCATTTTAGTTAGTTTTTATTTTTTAGTTTAAAAAACATTTTTCTAAACTTTTATTTTGGTTAGACGTTGAGGATAAACCGGTACTAAAAGCTCTTGTGTCCTTGGACGACCTCGGTATCTTACCAACGCTATACTACACTCAACGATGGGTGCACTTGCCCATATGTGTGTTTAGTGTTAGTGAAATATCGTGTTTTATAAATTTAAAACTTGGCTAAAATAAGTGTTAAAAAGGGCTTAAAATATACACCTAAAATATACGACACTTCACACGCATCAAGTTTTTGGCGCCGCTGCCGGGGACACAAGGATTTTAAGAAAGTTAGGAATCAACGGCCTAATCATCTTTTATTTTTCTTTTTTATTTTTTTTTAGGATTTTCTTAGTTTTTCAGCTTCTGCAGAGCTCAGCACGGGCCGTGCCCGCTGAACACGCCCACGTGCTCAATCATTGGAACTGGCAATCCTGTTTTACATCAGACAGTAAGCTGAACACGGGGCCGTGTCCACTCAACACGCCCCCGTGCCCAAGTTTCAGTTACTGAAAACAGAACCGTTAGATCCCAACGGTTGGTAATTTCTGACATAAACATGAGTGATAGTAATTATTTTTACTTTCGGCACTCTTATGGTACGTGGTGTCAATTATGTGGTGGTGAACATGAAGAAGTAAAATGCTACTTCCTAAATTATAGGCCCCACTACATGGACCCGCGATCTTCTCACAACCTTAAGAGGGGCGAAAGTAAAAATAAGCACTATTTCTCCCTCGAATGCGCCCAGCCAGATATTCTAGGGGAAATGTTCCTTAGCGAATTATTTCAACTAGAAGAGCTAATTCTGAAATGGATAGAAGAGCTTAGGAAGGATTTTATTGATCCGCCCCAAGACGATACCCATGAAGAAATGTTGGAACCGCATTCCGACAACCTCGTTGCTCCCGAAAATACCTTCGTACCTAGCAAAGACTTGGACGATAGTCGTCCCTGTGTCGATTGTGCCGTGAAGGACTCTCCATCGACTTCGTTCGGTGCATACATAGACCTGAGCGATTCGGCATATACCTTCTTTAACAAGAGCCCGGAAAAGGGTTGGACTTGTCCACCTAGAATGAAAATAGGAATTACCCTCACCGACAACCTCTTGCGTTCTCGCCTTAGTCTAGGACAATTAAGGTATATTAGGCACTTTGGGGTTGTTCCAACCAGTAAAGAACCACCCGATATCGGGGAGATCCTTGAACTAGCAAAACTTCATAAAACAGTCCGTAGGCACGGGGCCGTGCCCAGCCAACACGCCCCCGTGTCCATCAAAAGATTCCTTTCTGATTAGTACGTCAGAATACGGACAAACTGTGTCAGAACTCCACCTGCACACGGGGCCGTGTCCACTGAACACGGGGCCGTGTCCAGGTTGCTGTCATTTTCTATAAATGCAGCCAAGAATTCTGCACATTTGGACCAACTTGGGGCAGAGATTTGCAGGAATCTTCTCTCAAACTATCCTAGGTAAGTCTAAAAGAAGGTTCCAACAACCCATCTTGTCCCTTCCTCTTTTAGTAATTTCCTTCTTCTTCATCTTTCTCCAAGAACTACCATTGAAAGTTTGGAATTCCTCCAACTCTATGGTAGGGATAAATGAGTTTTGTTCAAAGAATCTTGGTAAAAACATGTCATGAAACATGGTTTTAAGTTATTAGTAGCCAAAAAGGGCCTACAACATTAAGAAAATAACTTAAAAATACAAGTTTCCTTGTTCCAAAACTCTGCAGAAAGATGGACACGGGGCCGTGCTCAGTGAGCACGGGGCCGTGTCCGGTTACTGTTTCATTAAATAAGCTATTTTTAGTTTATTTTTCGTAGGATGTCGAGTGAAAACAGCGATACATCTTCTGTGCATTCGTCAAACAACCGAAGAGGAAGAAGACCCTCCATTGAAGCTACACTTGTTCACTATGTGATAGCATTAAGGGAGGCTCTCGACGAAATGACTTCAGTAGAGGAGGTCCTTATCGACCGTATTAACGATCTTACGATGGGACTTGAAAGCAGCTTCCAAGAAATTAACCTCTTGCACCAGAGGTTAAATATTCTTGTAGCACCTCCAATGGAACTAGTCCTTCCTCAGCAGGATTGGAACCTGGCTCTCGGAATCAACAACCCTACCGGGTGGGAAGACTTTCCGGCGGAACCTCCCATGGAACACCAACAAGAGATCCCGGTGGAAGTTGAAACTCCTCAACCTAATGCCAACGAGCCTTCTTTTCTCCTTCCAAGGGAGATAGAAGAATGGCTCGCCGACATTTGAGGATAACCGCACTCGGAAGAAGGAGTTCACTAAGGCCTTGTTTAACCAAGATTGTGTATTTCTTGGAAATTTTGCTAAATTAAAATAAAGTAAAGGCTAGGACTCCATGGTTTGTTATTTCTTTTATCTAGTTTAATTTAGGAGTATGTAAGTTCTCTCTATGATGAAATGAAATGATGGTTTTAAATGTTTGGATGGTTTGTAATGAATAAAACACACTCATGGTGGTAAAGGATGAAAAGGGGAACGAGAAAAATGATCCCATGCACAAGAACGAGGCAACCCGACAATTTTCTACCTTTCAGAAGGTTCAACACGGGCCGTGCCCAACCAACACGGCCCCGTGTTAAACCACCTGCAGAAAACGCCCAGTACAGGTAACTGGACACGGGCCGTGTTCACCCAACACGCCCCCGTGTCCAGACTTCTGTTTCTCTTATTTCAATTTTGTTACTGGCACTTGAACACGGGGCCGTGCCCGGATAACACGGGGCCGTGTTCAGTGCCCAGTAACACAAATTTTTGCTTTTTAAACACTATTTTACACATCTAATCAACCTAAAAATTTATTTTTGGGACACATTGAGGACAATGTGTAATTTAAGTGTGGGGGGGATGCTAAAACCTTGAATTTTGCAAGTCCTAAATACAAGCCTTACACAAAACTCTATTGGAACCGCTAATCACCCCAAATTTTTTCAAAAATTTCAATTTTTTTTACTTGTCTAGGTTTAACTCGGGAAATTCAAGCTCTCAAAAAGGTTATATTTTTACAAATTTACAACCGATAGCGTAGTGATAAAAAGAACCAACATAAGAAAATTATGAAAAGGCATGACAAACTTATTTAAAATTTGATTATATATACTTGATCACATAAAAACCCATTCCCACAAAAGTGAGTTTTGAGCCTTTATTGAGCACACAATTCTATATCATTTGACTAAATGCTCATTTTTCGTTTCTTGTGTGAATAGCCGCTTGGTTCTTACGATTCTAGAACTTGCCATGACAATACATTCCCGGTCCTTATCAACTTAAACCCGAGTAAGTAAATGATGGAGGCATTAGGACTAACATTTTTTTTTCTACACCATTATTTTTCTTTTTCTTTTACCACCTACCCAAAAATCCCCCTAGTTAGCCCCTTTGAGCCTAAACCTTTTCGTTTCATCACCCAAAACAAAAACCCTTTCACCCACCAAAACCTTTTTCATTTTTTTTACCCTTTATTTTAGTAACAAGTCCGGTTCTTCGAAAAAAAAAAAAATTTTAATGAAGCAAAAAGAAAATAAACAAACAAAGTAATCAAAAATAACTTTGTTTGAATAAAAGCTTCATTAAAAATAAAGAGTTGAAAAAAAAAATATACGAAAACCGACGCTTGTTACGCTTTTTGTTTTTTTTTACTAACCACTAACCCAATCACCTACCTTTAACCCTAGCCAACCCTTAACCCACAAAGTCCTCTTGATATCTACAAAGGTATAAAAGTTAAAAAGGAGGAGGATTGATTTTTTGGCAAGCCTATGGTAGGAATAAGTTCCGTGCCGCTCTCGAGTGATTCACTAAAAATACACCTTCGGCCGAGTGTGAGTGATTTCCCCGCGAGGTATGTGAACTTGTATATAAATAGAATTTTAAAAAGGCATGTTATGCCCAAATAAGTAATTTCTTTTATGAACAGTTCTAAATAAATCATTACGAATAGGAGTGTAAATAAATAAAAATAAAACCCCAAAAAGATCTTGGAAATCCCGACATTCTATGACAAGTCCAAAACCTTCTCTTCTACCTATTCCATTTGGGAGTGTAAGCCAAATATTAAAGAGTTTTGCTTGAGGGCAAGCAAAAGTTCAAGTGTGGGGGTATTTGATGTGTGTAAAATGCAACATATAAATTACATCAAATGAGGCATAAAACTAACCCTTTTTTAGTACTAATATTGGAAAAAGAGTGTTTCTGTCTTCCTTTTGTATTTTCAGGATTAAATGAGCTCAAAAACGCAAAAGAAGCAAAAAGACAGCTAAATCCAACATAAATACAAGAAAAGGAACATTAGTGGATTGCCCGAACCCTCAACGGCACCTTCCAAAGCAAAATAGAGAAAACAGAAGGCTGAACACGCCCCGTGCTCAGCCAGCACGGGGCCGTGCCCAAGAAGCAGCAGAAAAGACAAATCTATAGAAGCTTCTATTGCCCACCACGGGCCGGGCTCAGCGGACACGGGGGGCGTGCCGAAAGTACTGCAGGCGCATTAATTGTAATTGCGAATTACAATTAATGAAGAGAGAGAGTGTCAGACGGGCACGGGGCCGTGCCCAGCGAACACGGGGCCGTGCCCAGGCTTCTGTTCAGCCTATAAATAGGAGTGCTTGGTTTCATTGCAACTCATCCCTTGGCACACCACCTCTCTCACACTTCATCCACCACCCACCACCATCACAACACCATCATCCACCACCATCATCCATTGTCCATCATAGAGTGTGTGAGTCGTCTCGGGATCCAAGATTGATCGTAAGAGTTCTTGACAATCAAGGCCATGTTTGCCTAAGTCTCTTACATCACTTGGTGAAGACAAAGTGTCTAGTATAATACTTTTTATTTCTAATCTTTTGCACTTTTTATTTGGTTTTGTATTAATGACTTTAATAACTAGTTACTTATGTTGAAGGTGATCTTTCCTTATCGTTTGTCCGCGGTGTCTTGGCATTATTTTACTGTCTATATAAAATAAAGGATTTTCACCATTCATATCTCCACGGTCTATATGGAGGTATGTTGGCTACCTGGTAGGGGGTTAAGGGAACGGTTTGGTTAAGGTCTTGCCATTGTTCAGCGTTTAGAGGTCCTGCAATGGACCTGGGTCAAATTTAGTAGGACCTCCTTCAATACTTCACGGTATTGGATGGCGGGGGTCCAAACTCTTTGATCCCCTCATAAGTTAACTACTATTAATACTATAACCCGGCTATTTAGGACTGTATCCCTGCTGACTCAGACTACTTAGTCGAGGGTAACGTCACCGCCAAAAGCGGGGCCTACCACAATACTGCATTAATAACTTAATTCATTATCTTCCAATAATCCACCCCTTTAGGATTGTATCCCTGCTGACTCAAAC
Organism: Helianthus tuberosus; assembly: GCA_030545235.1. NCBI lineage: Eukaryota > Viridiplantae > Streptophyta > Magnoliopsida > Asterales > Asteraceae > Helianthus > Helianthus tuberosus. The sequence continues at coordinate 125,015,445 of CM060376.1, read as the reverse complement.
TACTGGGGTGAGGGTAACGTCACCTTCAAAAGAGGGGCCTACTACAATAACTAAGATAATCTCTTAATTATGTGCAAAAGTGCGGAAATAATCAAAGGTTATACTAGATACGAGTCGGAACCAAGTGATTCATCTTGTCTATCTGTTTTTATTTTTATTTTTATTTTCAGCATTTTAGTTAGTTTTTATTTTTTAGTTTAAAAAACATTTTTCTAAACTTTTATTTTGGTTAGATGTTGAGGATAAACCGGTACTAAAAGCTCTTGTGTCCTTGGACGACCTCGGTATCTTACCAACGCTATACTACACTCAACGATGGGTGCACTTGCCCATATGTGTGTTTAGTGTTAGTGAAATATCGTGTTTTATAAATTTAAAACTTGGCTAAAATAAGTGTTAAAAAGGGCTTAAAATATACACCTAAAATATACGACACTTCACACGCATCATTGGCGCTTAACCAACTAGGTGAAGCTTGGGGAGAAAGCGGGTCAAAGAAATCAAGTACGAGACGAAAAGCGTAAACCGGATGAGAGGTAAGTGAAACTTACACCTTTTTGTAGAATACATATCTATTCTATAAGTTATAAATACAATGGAGATAATATTCGAAATATGGTTTCCGACACGAAATGATTTGGGCCGGAATCGGAAACAAATGTTAGAAACCATAGAAATGGTAAAACGGGGTGGAACGGTAAATTAGCCAAGAAAAGAATAAGATAAAATGAGTTTTCGAACGGCTACTTTATAAGTAAGCCAAAACTAGTAAAAAGAGTAAAAAGGGATCAAATGGTAATATGGATACCATTTGACAAATAACGACTAATAAGTGTATGTCGAGTCTCATGCTCGCAGGATGAACGGCTCGTGAATTAGCGAAGCTATGAAATAACAAATAAGTCAAGACAAGGTATTAAAACGGGTCAATATGTTGATCCGAGCCAGGTACGCATAATTATGTTGTAGTTAAAAGTGCTATTTTGGTCGAACAATTGGTGAGAGTCCTTCGTCGTAAAAGAAGGACCAAAATCGACCAAAACGCCCTTGTAGGCTAAATTGAACAAATAACCCTTAAAGGTTGTTTGGAAACGAGTTTTATGATTAGGTAAATACTTAGAATAAGTATAGAAGCTGAAAGAGGTATTATATTAGTCAAATGGCACTATTTGAGTTTTTGCCGTAAAATAACGATTTGAGAGGTACAATTTAGTTTATATAGATCACCACATTAAACCCACCATAAATACAGTTGTGGTGGGAGATTATAGGATAAGAAATGTGGTGATGGAATGCTAGAAGTAATCAAAAGCGATTTTAGGCTCGAAAGTGCTTAAATACCCTTAACGGGTCAAAATAAGCATACGAGCGAAAACGGGTTTAAATTGTATAATAAACCTTTGATTAGAACCTAAAATGGTAGATAACATTAATTTGAAGAAGTGTATGTGATATAGGAATCAAACAAATATGTTTGTTTGATAAAATGCATAAACGGGTTAAAATGTGATAAAAAGGTAACGAGTCAAAGGCTTAAAAGTCTCAAAATTTATTATGTTGGATGTTGGATTTTAACTCCATATGATGGAGAATTAAATTACGGACGCGTAGGAAAAAGAATCGGGTAAAACGGATTAAAAACGAGAGAGTTATGCTCGTTTCCGTGAAATCGGGTCATGCTGGGAATTTGCAGCAACATAATATGAACATTCTGCCAAAAAGGGGGCTAGGTGGGGCGTCTAGCCCCTAGGCGTGACGCCTAGCCCCCCGTGAACCTGAAAAATGTTTAATTTTGTTTGTTTGACCCGTATAACTTGTTATTTAACTATCAAAACTAATTTTTAAGTTGGTTTTGATCATAGGTGATTGCCAAGAGTGCCCGGATGAAGATCAAGCTCGAAGAAGAACCGAACACGATAAAGTTAAAAGCTTCCGTGCGACGTTTCTTCGTATCTTTTAAACGACGAATTCAATTACATTAAGTTGTTCATTAACTTTTAAATTGTAAAAGTTTTAGTAAACTCGTATTGTCAAACTACGTGTAATCGTATAAACATGTATTTTTTACGAAATTTATATAAAATATTGTATTAATCTAGCAAGGGTGTTACAAGTTGGTAATCAGAGCTCATGGTTAAAAAGTAAAGTGTGTTCGGTTCGAGACTTGATCGCAAATCCGGTAAGTGCAATGGTTTATTATGATTAAAGTGTTGAGAACAACACATATGGTTATCGTGCAATACACGTTACACCGATAAAAACGATATAGAATAGATTTAGTCAACGAAATTACACGCGTTGATGCGTATAGCAGAAAAGCCTTGTATTATAATACATACATCCATTAATGTCGAAATTACTAACTGTTGTAAATGTTTTAGTTGAAGAAAACTCGCACATGGAGATAGCGAGAATTAACAAATCGCGGATTTGACAAAGGAACGGTCCAAAGAACATGTTCACCAAGGACCTAAATCGTGTGGTCATAGCAAACAAGATTAATGGCAAGAGAAGCCCGTTAAGGCAAGCATTACCAGGTGCACATTTTAAATTTAATTGCACAAATAGTAATATGCAACAAATACGTAGAAATTGAAAGTTGCATATGTAAATTAAAAACTCGGAAAAACCCGAATAGAAAATGTATTCGGGATATTGTTCCAAGAGAAACAAATAGAGGCATTACTTACATAGGGCGTGATGTGAAAACTATAAAAAGGTCATGCGTGTCATGTGTTAATCGCTTACTCTGGCCAAGTAAGTAGTGGCATATGATACCATGAACTTCTTATAGCGGACACATTTACATCCGATGTAGTAAGGATGAGGGAATGGGACAAATTAAAAAGTACCCAAATGAAACAAATGAACAAAATAGTTGATAATAATGTAAACGCACAGCCGGGTGACGGAAGCGTATTACATTAGAATAATGAGCCCGAGAGAAGGGACAAGATTTAATGTAAATGATGATATAAATGAATGATCAAAAGAAAATTTACGAAAATAAGTCATCTTGGATGAAGGGGCCATGGTGAACAAAATGGGCAAGTAAAACCAAAGTATAGACGATCTGCCGGGTTATAAAAACAAATGTGTTGCCCATACGAAAAAGATAATCAAGGTTGTTAACTTTAGTCATGGTAAAGCAAGGATAACGATGATAATCGTCACTCATAATTAATAAGGCCGCCAATGGTGGTCACGTAAAGAATAAAGGACATGGTCGAATAAAAGCGACGGATTTCGCTAAGATGGCCAAGTAAATTGAAATGAAGTCTTAATGCATACCGGAAGGGGTGCAATGATAACGATTTCGGTAAAACACCCGGTTGATGGGTAGGGAATTAAAATGCATGCGTAGACCGAGAGACGGGGACTCGGATGGAAAGTTAAAAGACTCGGGTTTTGAGTCATAACTAAAAGACGACAAGATAATGTAAATAGAAATTTTGAATAAATTATGTTCAACTATTTTAAAGTTGAACGGTTTGAATATAATGTCATGCCGAACGGCATGAGTAAACGCAAGCGGGATAAAGGTAGCGTTAAAAGCAAAAGAATAATGATCCCGGTAATGGGACATAATCAAATACGAGTATATGTAAACTGGATAATGGTGAGCATAAGATAAACCGACGCATAAATGACGTGAGAAGTCATAAAGTCGGAAAATTGTCTGAAAGGAAACGAATGCAGCCTTATACTACGGTCAAGGTCAAAGAAAATACCAAGGCGAAAATAAATGATCTTAAACAAAAACAGGATGCCTTGATACCAAACATGTATTTTAAGAATGACATGAGTAAGGAATGATCTACGGGATCAACCTAACCTTTGTGGTTATAAACAATGGAAAAGTCTACGAGACTAAAACGACCCACGAGTCATGACTAGAAAGAAATAGATTATAAGGACCTCGCCTTAAAGAGGTGAAAGTCTAATAAAATAGCCCATAGACTAAGTGATAAAACATACGGGTTAATTAGACAAAGCGAGGGAATAAATGGAGAATCCCCGTATAAAACTAAGACTGTAAAAGAATAAATTATGGACTGTCAATATCATGGTATGGATAATTGAAAAAAGTTAAAGAGAAGATCCTAAAACTAAAACTTCGGTTTTAGTAAGAAATAACGTTTTTACAAATATAAATTCTGATAGGAATTTTTATAGTAAGCATGAAAGATTCAAGTTTTGACACTGATAGGCGCAAGACGATATATTCGAAAAGTGATATTTTAGAAAATGAAAGGTTGATATAAATTAAACATGATGTGACACGATCACGGTTAGGAAATGTAATGTGAAGTAAAATCACATTATAACCAAGCGAGCGGTAAAAAAAAAGTAACTGGGCTAATAAGTCTAGTTAGTGAGACCGGTTAAGGTCAGCAATTCAAATCAAGAAATTTGGTTTGCTTGTAAGCGGTGGATTCGGTATAACTGAACCGAATAAATAAATTTGAAAACAAAAGAAATTGTTGCTAAAAGTGAAAGATTTCACTATAGACCTTTAAACGGGTCAAAGTAACGAATTCATAAAGAATTCGATAGTATATGAAAGCGATGGATATCGCTAAGTTAACTAAACTAGTGGAAATAATGAGATTACGTTATTTCAAGTTGCACTATGTCGTATGAGTTATGTAGACAATTAGTAACCAAAAATATGTTACCATACTTTTCTGGTAATACTAACTATTGGATAAAAGTATAATTAATGTTTAAAGGATTTCTCGGTGTAACATCTGTGTCTGAAATCATTGTGAACAGTTCAGTTATCAATAAAACAATGTTATTTGATCCCAATTCTTGTTTGGTTGTGTTTTACATTTTTCATGTTTTGACTTTTATTCAATTTCAAACTCTATAGCGCTTTCTGGAGAGTTATACGCAAACTGGTGCGTAAACGTAATCAGTTTAATGCGAAAAATACTCCGGAACATCCACATATACTTAACATACCTTAAATAACCCTTACATAACTTAGAAATAAGTTTTGAAGGCTTTGGTATGGCAAAAACAAGTTAATTCGCTTACAGGGACTAAACTTGACAAACTGCGAAAGTATGCCAATTTGAACTGTAACGAACATTTCGTAACATGACCATAAGTTAAACATACCATAAATATCATTTACATAGCTTAGAAATAGGCTTTGAGGGGTTCGGTATGCGAAAATAAACTTTTGGGGTCATTCAGGGACTAAAAGCGTCAAAAAGTGCACAAGTTTGCATTTTCGCGCATAACTTACGTTCTGAATACATCCGGACATCCAAAAATTTATGTAAGCACTAAAATATTTTATTTTAGTGTTTGGCATAAGAAAAGTCCATTCGTCACGCCATTTGGATCATTTTTCGCGCTTATGCGCATTCCGTCGTAATTAACCGAACAACGTAACCGTACGGCTAAACGAACCGACACCCGAGATATTTTTGAACACATTTTAAGTTCCCTATACTTTAACTTCATTTTAGAGCTTTGAAATGGGGTTAACGGGGCTTAAACGTGTCAAAAAACGCATCGAAAACCAAGTTTTGAGGTTGCAGGCACTGAAACTGTAAATCTGCCAAACTAGGTCCGTAAGTAGGGCCAGATGCAGCAAAACGTTTTTTTACAGCTGTTAACAGCCCTTAACACTCTCCAAAGCCCAAGTTCCAAGTGTCAAACTCTTATGGTGGATGGCAAATGAGTTACCACAACTTTCCAACAAGTGTACGGCTTAGATCGTGCCCCCTTTTCCAAGAAATGATCCTAACGGTGAACCGAAAACTATAAATACCCACCTCCACCCTTCACTTTTCCTCACAAGAATCTGATCTAATGTGCTCTAAGTTGAAACCTTTGTTTCATACCTGAGCTATTTTGATCTAGATTAGCATTCGGGGACCCTTCGTAAGTGTTCCTTCGTTCTTTTATTGTTTTTCGAGTCCGAAAGTCAAACTTTGTTTGACTTTCTGCATTGACCAGTTTATGGTCAATGCAAAGTTCGTTTGAACTTTGCAACGTGATTGTAATCACGATGGTTATTGTCACACCCCGACCGCGTAAAACAACAAATCGCGGCGGAAACATCGGGGCGTGTTGCAACAGAATTAATGTTTCATAACCATGGATACCAAAAAGTGTTTCGTTTTATTAAACATTGAATAATTACATCGTCTTGAAATCTAAATACACTATTTAAACATAGTATATCATTGTTATTGAGTCACTAAGGCCTTGTCCAGTCCTATGTGAGCATGCATCTTATCAATCGATATCATTCAACAATACCTGAAACATATGTGAAAACGAGGTCAGCAAAGAAATGCTGGCGAGTACATAGGTTTTGTAGGAGTGTCGAAATCATGGCTAGTTTAGACGTTGCAATACTTTATTTAAAAACCTTGTTTTGAAAAGAGTATAATATTGAAACTTAATTAACCAACTCAAATCAAGCGAGTTATAATTTGTAAAAACCTCGTAGCCATGACTCTTAACCCAAAAACATTTGTTTTAGTAAATTATTTGAAAAACAATGATAAGTTCAGGTGATATGTATAAATAAGAGAATAATGCATGATTAAATGAATAACCATGTAAAATGAGTTTGTATAAGATAAGTTGTTTGTAAATAAATGTCTTGTGAAAAGTATGTTACTTGTATAAAATGTTCTATGTCTCAAACTGAAATGATTCAAATAACGCTACAATATGTAATACCATACAAACACTTATATATAGGAAGTACCAGCGGCGTATCCACCATGCTTGTATCATATTCCACACGCATTGTTACTTAATCACTTAATCCAAACCAAACCACCAAAGTAATGTTCATGCCCAAATGTAAATCATGTAATATGTATAACCAAAATAATATCGTATATCGCTTTGAAGCCAATCGTTTACCCAATCGTTAAAACATCGGGTGAAAACCAATCGTAAATCGTTTAATTCGTTTTAGGTCGTGAAACCACTTATAAGGTCGTCTCGCTAATAACATTCAAACCTTCGTGACTCATCACTCGTCGCTTCTCGTTTTCGTATTAACAAACCTCCATAGGGTAAGTTAACAATTACAGATTCAGTCGCTACCTACCATACCCACACATAACCACGGGTGTAGTAAATAACGGGATTTGTCAGATCCTATGGTACCATAACCTAATACTGGTCGGCTTGATCATTGCTAATGAATGTCATTTGTTATGTAACTACAACCAACAGGTTTGTTCACTTTATGAAATCGTTATTAGTTTTGTATGAATCGCCTTAATTGTTTTTGAAACCATCGTTATAACATCGAAAACATTTAGCACATATGAGTCACCCCAAAACAGTTGAAAACAGTAAAATAGGGGAATAATGTACTCGCCTGGGAGTGCTTAGGAGTCTTGAACAACTACTAAGAAAGCTTAGAGGAGTCCCGGAAATCAAACGGTACCTAATATAGGTAATTACATAAATAACCCGGACCTAAATCGGAAGACTGGGTAGCAGGAGGGTTTGTAAACCACATGAGTGTAGGAACTCATATGATATGGTTTAACAAAGCCTACATACTAAATGAAACTTAACCTAAGTATTATCGACCCATCGCGACCCATTAAGGTAACTTATGCTACTTTAACGCGTCGTGTGCGTGAAACGCGTTCGGACCGTCTAACTAGTCCTATGACAAGTGTTATATGCCTAGACATGTTACATAATCAGTTATGTGACAAAAGTTTAGGTTACATATGCTTAATTACCAATTATACATGAAAAGGGTATTCTGGTAATTTACCTAAGGCATATAAACTACCTATCATACAACTACTTAAACGATGTGACCATAGGGTATAAACTCGGAAGGTTATTCCCTACCTACTATGGTCACCTAATGTATTTGGTCGGATCCTAATGATCGACCAAATGGGTCGAGTTCGAAGGTATAGGCGATTTATCAGATCGCCTACCCTACGACCCTAGACAACGTGGTAATCAGTGGCATAGTCCCAAGGGACTATGACCAACGTGATTACACTCACGTTGCGAAGTTCAAACGAACTTCGCATTGACCATTACTGGTCAATGCTGAAAGTCAAACAAAGTTTGACTTTCTGACTCGAAAAGCAATAAAATAAGGAAAAGAACGAAAGAATACTTACGAAGGGTCCCCGAATGCTAACCCAGATCAAAATAGCTCAGGTATGAAACGAAGGTTCCAACTTAGAGCCCAAATGATCAGATTTGTGAGAAATGAAGTAAAGGGGGGGTGGGGTATTTATAGATTTCGGGTAACCGTTAAGATCGTTTCTTGAATAACGTGCCTTAATCGGAACCATACACTTGTCGGGACCTTATGGTGGCTAAAAATCCATCCTTATCATCTGACTAGACTCATGGGAATGTGTGGTTGAGAATCGAACAGCTGGGACCCGCTGTTAAAAACATGGAATCTGGTCCAGAAGGGGGCTCGCGTGACGCTAAGGCCCGTCGCGTCACGCTAGGCCCCTGTTTTGGCAGATTTTGCAGAAATGGTCCCTGCACCTTGTTTAAGCGATTTTTGATGCGTTTGAACCCCGTTAACCTCATTTCAAGGCTCTAAAATGAAGTTAAAGTATAGGGAACTCAAAACATGCTCAAAAATATCTCCGATGTCGGTTCGTTTGGCCGTACGATCGCGATGTTCGCTTAATTACGACGGAATGCGCATAAGCGCGAAAAACGATCCAAATGACGCGACGAATGGATTTTTCTTATAGAGAACACTAAAATATAATGTAGTCATGCTTACATAAATTTTTGGATGTCCAGATGTATTCAGAACGTAGGTTATGCGCGAAAATGCAAACTTGTGCACTTTTTGACACTTTTAGTCCCTGAATGACACAAAAGTTTATTTTAGCACACCGAACCCCTCAAAGCCTATTTCTAAGCTATGTAAAGGATATTTATGGTATGTTTAACTTATGGTCATGTTCCGGAATGTCTGTTACAGTTCAAATTGGCATACTTTCGCAGTTTGTCAAATTTAGTCCCTGTAAGCGAATTAGCTTGTTTTTGCCATACCAAAGCCTTCAAAACTTATTTCTAAGTTATGTAAGGGCTATTTAAGGTATGTTAAGCCTATGTCACTATTCCGGCGTGTTTGTTGCATTAAACTGGTTATATTTACGCATCGGTGCACGTATAACCTTCCAGAAAGCGATTTAGAGTTTGGAATTGAACAAAAATTGATATGTGCAAATGATACACACATTTTTACAAATCCCCAAGTATGAAATATAATATTTCATTGGTTCGGTATTTGTTTGATGGCCGTGGAGGCACAGGTGTTACAGTCTCCCCTACTTTAGGAAATTTCGTCCCGAAATTTATTTAGGGGAAACTTGTGGGAGCTTGAGAACATGAAATTGAAAAGATCGAACAACATTGGTTAGGGTTCTTAAACTTCTAGTAACCTTAATAACATTATGTTTGCAATGTAAGAGGGACACTTATATACAAGTATATGAAGCGTCATTGGTGCGTCCATCGTACCTCCATTACATCGTTCTCATTTCGTTATTGTTGTCACTATCGGTTCTTACACATAATAAACCTTACTGGGTTTCTGTGCACTAAATTTCATAATTATGTACGCGTCCATAATTAGACAATTCCTTGCATAGTCCACACAGTCTATTTTATAATGTGTAGGGTAAAACCAAATGAACAATCCTGTGATGAGCGTGACTTAGACCGCCATAGAGTCCTTTAGACTAAATCAATAAATGATTTAAATAGACTATCAAGGAGTCTGTCCAGCTACATCACTAGATGTCGTTCTTTAACCAAATTGTGAATCAATCTTTTTGATTAGACCACTAAAGGGTCTCTTATGAATCATTGAGCAGTACTATCTAATCCAAGGGTCTTAACTATTACATAGAAGCCCATTAAGGATTGAAGGTAGTACCTTTTGAATATCCTGCTACGAATCTCTCATATGAAGATATGAAAGATCCTGCGAGGATTTGGATAACGAATATCCAGAGTATTAAAAGCACAAAAATGCAGACAAGAAAACATGAGATGAATAAACACATAGTCACATAATTGTATAATCGTTTAATCGCAAAATCGTTTAATCGCAAAATCGTTTAATCGCAAAATCGTTTAATTTGTTATCTTTGGACATGGGTATTTAAAGCATACTAGGAATCCAATCCGTGGATTTCACTTGACACTTTAAATATTTTCAAGAATTTAACTATGAAAATAGGAAGATCTAAAAAGGAATTCGGCTTGTCCTAATTGAGTTGTAATGTACATATTAAGGTGTACAAGGAATCCAATCAGGCTCCGAAATCAACGAAGGTGTTGATCGTGGTCGGCTCGGGACTTTGAATAGATCAAGATGTCATCAATAAAAACAATGACGAACTGATCCAAATAAGGCTTGCAGACCCTATTTATTAAGTCCATGAAGATGGCTGGAGCATTTGTCAAACCAAAAGGTATGACTGTAAACTCGTAATGGCCATACTTCGTGCAGAAAACCGTTTTGGGAACATCTTCTTCGAGAATACGAAGTTGATGATACCAAGAACGCAAATCGATCTTGGAAAAACATGAAGTACCCTGCAGATGATCGGATCATTGATTTAAGGTAGGGAATATCGATTCTTGATGGTAAGCTTACTAGGCTTATGTTAATCGATATATATTTGAAAAGATCCATTTTTTTCTTTTCACAAAGAGAACAGGAGTTTCTCCAAGGTGAAAAGTCCGGACGGATGAATCCTTTATCAGACAACTCTTGAAGCTGTTTTGATAATTCTTGCATCTCGAACGGTACAAGACGATAAGATACTCTTAGATTTAAAAGAAACGAGTGTTTTAGGTTCTTAGGGAGATCACAAGTGATCATAAAAATGACAGAACCACACGAGTAGTTTTGTCTTTGTGTTAACATCATAAGGTTGGATCAAACATTCATACAATTGCATTAGTTAAAAATAAAAACCACAAATTTTTTTATTTATATAGCAACCGCATTGTCTTTAAATGTTATAAGATAACAACCAGAGGAAATACAAAATACTAAAAGTTCACTTCTTCATCATCGATTGCCTCATTGATGTTAAACACTCGACCACGTGCTGGATTCACATTGACGCGAACGTTCGCATTCGGGTTTGCGTGAGCATTTGCATTCACCAGTCTCGGACAGTTGGGGCGGAAATGACCAAACTCTTCGCAGTTGAAACATGAACCCAGTGGGAATCTCGCAGCATTCCCTTGAACCGGAGCTTGAACCTGAGCAGCCTGATTTTGTCTCAGACGACAAGTATTGGCTAAATGCCCAAGTCTACCACACGTTGTGCATTTCTTGCAATCTTGTTGTGCAACGTGATGACCGTTGCAACGGGCACAATGTGGTGCGGTACCAGCATATGCCTTCTTTGCATGTGGCTGAGCCGGTGGATTCTGCAGGTTCTGAGCAGTCTGTGCTGTAACAGCAAAATTTTGGGCACCCTTCCGCTTCTTCGATTTCTTCGACGTCTCACCTTCCTTACCCTTCCCCTTATCCTTCTTCTTGTCCTTTCCAGAATCGGTTGCCTTCTTTTTATCACCCTTGCGGGTGAGTTTACCCTTTCTGACTTGAGACTCAGTCAGGGTAGCTGACAACTCGATTGCTTGACGAAGGGTGGTAGGATTAACACCGATCAAAATATCCATAATAGAATCGGGTAAACCATCTATGTATCTCTCGATCGCTTTTTCCAGAGGGGTAACCATGGTGGGACACAATAGACTGAGTTCTTCAAAACGATCCGTGTACGCACAGTGTTCAGCCCCATCTTGCTTTAAGTCGTCAAATTCTCGTTCCAAAACTCGAATCTCGTGACGGGGACAAAACTCCTTCATCATGAGAGCCCGAAGCTCTGCCCATGTTTGTGCCAACGCCACTTCGGCACCCCTATCTCGCATAACACCATTCCACCAAGTAAGCGCTCGCTTTTCAAACACACTCGAAGCAAATTCCACCTTACGCGCATCCTGACACTGCACATGTCTGAATGTGCTCTCGATACTCTCAAACCACTGCAGGAGCGCAGTTGCTCCTTGAGTCCCAGAAAACTTAAGTGGCTTCGCAGAATTGAAGTTCTTGAAATTACACGGTGCATTATTGTTGTTGTTGTTGCCGTTGTTGTACATCTCGTGGACTTGGGTTACAACACCGGGAACCACAGCAGCCACCTGTTGAGAGATCAGGGCTGCTAGTTCTTCAATAGTAAAAGTCCGAGTATCGGTTCGGGTATCGCATCGAGGAGGCATTGTCTGACAAGGAAACGAGTGAGAGAGTTAGACGAAAAGAATGAGATGAAACAAATCTGATGAAAGCAAGGATAGTGGTCATTTGTCTGTTACTACAAAGCAACAAACGACCTCGGTGATTTAATCAAAGTAAATAGGTCAAAAAATAATGTATCGCGAAGACATGCTCGCCTATAAGTGAACACTCATCCCAAGAATTCCCAGGTAAGCACAACTGGTCTCGCGTCTGATGAGATGTATACGAAGTGCTTGCCTAGACAGAAAACCCAGAATACAGGCATTCACCCTTCCAGTTTGCACGTGTTCACATTATCTAAGACCCAAAACCTTGACGAGATTTTGAAAACTCAAAGGGGTTCAAAACCATATAATAGGGAGTTCAAAACCTTACAATAGAGGGTTCAAAACCTTGTAATCAATCATCCTAGAACAGATGATTAGTTTTCAAAGCGGTTTTGAAATTTATGTTCTTGTTGTGGTCGTCGCCTAAGGATAGGTGACGGTATTGTTTTATGACTAGACGCAAGTAAACTCGCGTTAGGGTCCTAGAAAGGTTATAGACTAGGTCAAAGCATTACTAATTACTAATAACCTAATTCCCTATAACCATTGGCTCTGATACCATCTTTTCTGTCACACCCCGACCGCGTAAAACAACAAATCGCGGCGGAAACATCGGGGCGTGTTGCAACAGAATTAATGTTTCATAACCATGGATACCAAAAAGTGTTTCGTTTTATTAAACATTGAATAATTACATCGTCTTGAAATCTAAATACACTATTTAAACATAGTCTATCATTGTTATTGAGTCACTAAGGCCTTGTCCAGTCCTATGTGAGCATGCATCTTATCAATCGATATCATTCAACAATACCTGAAACATATGTGAAAACGAGGTCAGCAAAGAAATGCTGGCGAGTACATAGGTTTTGTAGGAGTGTCGAAATCATGGCTAGTTTAGACGTTGCAATACTTTATTTAAAAACCTTGTTTTGAAAAGAGTATAATATTGCAACTTAATTAACCAACTCAAATCAAGCGAGTTATAATTTGTAAAAACCTCGTAGCCATGACTCTTAACCCAAAAACATTTGTTTTCGTAAATTATTTGAAAAACAATGATAAGTTCAGGTGATATGTATAAATAAGAGAATAATGCATGATTAAATGAATAACCATGTAAAATGAGTTTGTATAAGATAAGTTGTTTGTAAATAAATGTCTTGTGAAAAGTATGTTACTTGTATAAAATGTTCTATGTCTCAAACTGAAATGATTCAAATAACGCTACAATATGTAATACCATACAAACACTTATATATAGGAAGTACCAGCGGCGTATCCACCATGCTTGTATCATATTCCACACGCATTGTTACTTAATCACTTAATCCAAACCAAACCACCAAAGTAATGTTCATGCCCAAATGTAAATCATGTAATATGTATAACCAAAATAATATCGTATATCGCTTTGAAGCCAATCGTTTACCCAATCGTTAAAACATCGGGTGAAAACCAATCGTAAATCGTTTAATTCGTTTTAGGTCGTGAAACCACTTATAAGGTCGTCTCGCTAATAACATTCAAACCTTCGTGACTCATCACTCGTCGCTTCTCGTTTTCGTATTAACAAACCTCCATAGGGTAAGTTAACAATTACAGATTCAGTCGCTACCTACCATACCCACACATAACCACGGGTGTAGTAAATAACGGGATTTGTCAGATCCTATGGTACCATAACCTAATACTGGTCGGCTTGATCATTGCTAATGAATGTCATTTGTTATGTAACTACAACCAACAGGTTTGTTCACTTTATGAAATCGTTATTAGTTTTGTATGAATCGCCTTAATTGTTTTTGAAACCATCGTTATAACATCGAAAACATTTAGCACATATGAGTCACCCCAAAACAGTTGAAAACAGTAAAATAGGGGAATAATGTACTCGCCTGGGAGTGCTTAGGAGTCTTGAACAACTACTAAGAAAGCTTAGAGGAGTCCCGGAAATCAAACGGTACCTAATATAGGTAATTACATAAATAACCCGGACCTAAATCGGAAGACTGGGTAGCAGGAGGGTTTGTAAACCACATGAGTGTAGGAACTCATATGATATGGTTTAACAAAGCCTACATACTAAATGAAACTTAACCTAAGTATTATCGACCCATCGCGACCCATTAAGGTAACTTATGCTACTTTAACGCGTCGTGTGCGTGAAACGCGTTCGGACCGTCTAACTAGTCCTATGACAAGTGTTATATGCCTAGACATGTTACATAATCAGTTATGTGACAAAAGTTTAGGTTACATATGCTTAATTACCAATTATACATGAAAAGGGTATTCTGGTAATTTACCTAAGGCATATAAACTACCTATCATACAACTACTTAAACGATGTGGCCATAGGGTATAAACTCGGAAGGTTATTCCCTACCTACTATGGTCACCTAATGTATTTGGTCGGATCCTAATGATCGACCAAATGGGTCGAGTTCGAAGGTATAGGCGATTTATCAGATCGCCTACCCTACGACCCTAGACAACGTGGTAATCAGTGGCATAGTCCCAAGGGACTATGACCAACGTGATTACACTCACGTTGCGAAGTTCAAACGAACTTCGCATTGACCATTACTGGTCAATGCTGAAAGTCAAACAAAGTTTGACTTTCTGACTCGAAAAGCAATAAAATAAGGAAAAGAACGAAAGAATACTTACGAAGGGTCCCCGAATGCTAACCCAGATCAAAATAGCTCAGGTATGAAACGAAGGTTCCAACTTAGAGCCCAAATGATCAGATTTGTGAGAAATGAAGTAAAGGGGGGGTGGGGTATTTATAGATTTCGGGTAACCGTTAAGATCGTTTCTTGAATAACGTGCCTTAATCGGAACCGTACACTTGTCGGGACCTTATGGTGGCTAAAAATCCATCCTTATCATCTGACTAGACTCATGGGAATGTGTGGTTGAGAATCGAACAGCTGGGACCCGCTGTTAAAAACATGGAATCTGGTCCAGAAGGGGGCTCGCGTGACGCTAAGGCCCGTCGCGTCACGCTAGGCCCCTGTTTTGGCAGATTTTGCAGAAATGGTCCCTGCACCTTGTTTAAGCGATTTTTGATGCGTTTGAACCCCGTTAACCTCATTTCAAGGCTCTAAAATGAAGTTAAAGTATAGGGAACTCAAAACATGCTCAAAAATATCTCCGATGTCGGTTCGTTTGGCCGTACGATCGCGATGTTCGCTTAATTACGACGGAATGCGCATAAGCGCGAAAAACGATCCAAATGACGCGACGAATGGATTTTTCTTATAGCGAACACTAAAATATAATGTAGTCATGCTTACATAAATTTTTGGATGTCCAGATGTATTCAGAACGTAGGTTATGCGCGAAAATGCAAACTTGTGCACTTTTTGACACTTTTAGTCCCTGAATGACACAAAAGTTTATTTTAGCACACCGAACCCCTCAAAGCCTATTTCTAAGCTATGTAAAGGATATTTATGGTATGTTTAACTTATGGTCATGTTCCGGAATGTCTGTTACAGTTCAAATTGGCATACTTTCGCAGTTTGTCAAATTTAGTCCCTGTAAGCGAATTAGCTTGTTTTTGCCATACCAAAGCCTTCAAAACTTATTTCTAAGTTATGTAAGGGCTATTTAAGGTATGTTAAGCCTATGTCACTATTCCGGCGTGTTTGTTGCATTAAACTGGTTATATTTACGCATCGGTGCGCGTATAACCTTCCAGAAAGCGATTTAGAGTTTGGAATTGAACAAAAATTGATATGTGCAAATGATACACACATTTTTACAAATCCCCAAGTATGAAATATAATATTTCATTGGTTCGGTATTTGTTTGATGGCCGTGGAGGCACAGGTGTTACAGTTATAGTCCCTTGTGACTATGCCTACTGATTACCACGTTGTCTAGGGTCGTAAGGGTAAGCGATCTGATAAATCGCTTATACCTTCGAACCCGACCCATTTGGTCGATCATTAGGATCCGACCAAACACATTAGGTGACCATAGTATATAGGGAATAACCTTCCGAGGTTATACCTTATGGTCGCTTCGTTTAAGTAGTTGTATGACAGGTAGTTTATATGCCTTAGGTAAATTACCAAAATACCCCTTTGATGCCAAAATTCATTTTAAACATATGTAACATAACTTTTGACATCTAAACTGATTTGACAACAATATTAGACATGTTAAGGCATATGTTACTTGTCATAGGACTAGTTAAGCGGTCCGAACGCGTTTCACGCGAGCGACGCGTTAAAGTAGCATAAGCTACCTAAACGGGTCGTAATGGGTCGTAAGCACTTATGTTAGGTTTCATTTAGTATGTAGGCTTTGTTAAACCATATTACACGAGTCTCCATACTCGTTTGGTTTACGAACCCGCATTCTATCCGATTTTCCGATTTAGGTCCGGTATATTAACATAGTTACCTATATTAGGTGCCGTTTGATTCCGTGATCTCTAGCATTGCTTGGTGGTTATCTTAGGACATCTGAGCAATCTCAAGTGAGTACATAGACCCCTCTTTTACTGTTTTCCAAACATTTTGGGAGGAAACACATGTGCCTACTTGTTACTTTCATGCTTTCCATGTTTTCACATCATATACCTGCTATGTTCGTTAGTACATTATAGTACATGATTTCATTACAATACATGCTATGTATGCCCATTGTGTGCGTACTTAGTACATCGTTTTACATTACATGCTATGTATGCCCATTTTGTGCGTACTTAGTACATTGTTTTACATTACATTTCATGCTATGTATGTCCATTGTGTGCATACTTAGTACATTGTTTTACATTACATTTCATGCTATGTATGTCCATTGTGTGCATACTTAGTACATTGTTTTACATTACATTTCATGCTATGTATGTCCATTGTATGCATACTTAGTACATTGTTTAACATTACATTTCATGCTATGTATGTCCATTGTGTGCATACTTAGTACATTGTTTTACATTACATTTCATGCTATGTATGCCCATTGTGTGCGTACTTGGTACAGTTGTTTTCATCACATGCTTACATTTTGTTATGCCATTTGGGTTGTTTACAATGGAACAATACATTCATTAGCATTAGCTACGCCGTTCGTTAGTAGGTAGTGGTACCATAGGAATTGACAACTCCCGTTCCTGAAATCCTGGGTTTGTTTGGATTGGAAGGAATGACCGAATTCGATATACATAACTTAGATAAACCTTTAATTTGTTTAAGGGTTTATCGCCACAGTCTCAAGGCTTGGATGTATGCATTTTCACAATACCGCATAGATGTTGTTGATGCATTTATTGTCTATCGCCTTCGTCAATCCGAGTCGTAGTGAAAAGCCGGAAGGAATCAAGCGCATAATGTCATATTTAGTTAGAAATGGCAAGGTGGCAAACTTGTAATTAGTGTGAACTTTCATTAAATAGCCTTGACCATATAAATAGGGGATTATGTCACTAGTTTTAGTAAGTTCTTGAAAGAGTTTAGGAGAAGACTTTCTAGAGAGAGAAAGTAGAGAGAGAAAGTTGTATATTTGTGATTCTTGTACCGTACACGTCAAATTTAGCAATGGAATCACGTTAGTAGTACGTTATCGTGTGTTCGGTCACGTTCGTTCACGGATTCCGCACGTGAAACGTCCGTTACGCAATCGAACGGTCGCAAAACCGGTCCTACAATTGGTATCAGAGCAAGGAGCTCGATTGCTTGATCAAACACATCAAATCGTACTAGATTTCAGAGATTTCAGAGCCGATTCAGATCCGATTTCATTGATTTCTTCATTTTCTACCTATTTCTTACAGTTTTTACTGTTTTTCATTGAATTGAACAGGTTTTCATGGTCCGTTTTAGCTGATTTTTGAATATGTTGTGCGCATAGACCTGATCTAAAACCCTACCAAGTTTCAGATCGAAATTCCTAGTCGTTTAGGAGTAATCGAAGATTTTCTGTTCGTTTTTGCTGTCAAGATTCTGGTCCGCTTATCCGGACATTGATCTGGTCCGCTCGAACGATCATATTCTGAACCGCTCGAACGAACATTAGCTGGTCCGCTCGAACAGACATAGCTGGTTCGCTCATTAGACAATTTCTGGTCCGCTTATTCAACAATTTCTGGTCCGCTTATTCGACAATATCTGGTCCCCTCATGTGACAATACCTGGTCCGCTCATCTGTACATTTGAGGTCCGCTCATTGTGTAAAAAAATTGAGGTCCGCTCATTTGGTAAAGTAGGTGGTTCGCTCTTTTGTCATCTTCTTCACGTGATTGTCTGATCATTACAGGTTGTCGGATAGTTAATTGATTGGCTTTGAATGCACCGACCCACTAACACAAAAGGCCAAATCACGTTTATTGAACAAGAATTCATTAAATAAATTGTCAGACATATTTGTTGATGATGAAATATGTGTATTGATATTAAAGTTGTCGGCTGTGATAATTGATGATGTCTGCACACTACTTTGTTGGTCAAATCAGATTGTGTGGTAAAGGTTGTGAGTCATTAAAACTCATGTGATTTGGTCTGTCATAAAATCGAATTGTTTGAGATTTATAATTTGATATAAAAATTCACTAAAATGAAGGCCCAATCATAGATGTTGTTGTGTAAAGGGTTGTCAGATTTGTAAGAATGAAGGCCCAATCAGATGTTGTTGCTTGATATAATGATGTTAGATTAGTGGATCATGAGGCCCAATCATCATTAAGTATTAATAGGCCTAACTTTGTCCATTGATCAATCGGTTCATTTGTTTAGTGATTTCAATTGAACAACATTGAATCGAATTCGCGAATCTTTGACAACGAGTCTTAGATTGATTTCACAAACACGCACGTTTACATATTCAGTTCGTTTTAAACTGATTGTGTATTTGTTTGATTGCAGGTAATTCAAGGTGATTTACAAGGCGCAAATACACAAAAAGTTGTTTTTAAGTTGTGGTTAAAATGTTTGATGAAGAGGAAAACTATAACCTTGAAAGGTTAAATGATTGGTTTGATGGGTGTTGGAGTAAATATCAAAATGAGAATAAGGATATTTGGGATAAAAGATTTGAATGTTTTTTGTGTATGAAAAATGAAACAGTGGATGTGTTGGAAAGACGGTTTAATTTTCTAATTGAAAATTTAACAAGGTACGAGATAAGAATATCAAATGCTGAAAAAATATCAAAATTTGCGGACGCGTTACCTTCAGAGTGGGATGAAATTTTGATTGAATTGAAAAAGGATTCTAGGTTCTCAAATTTTTATCCAAATGAATTTATAAATAAGCTCAAAACACTCAAGTATGAAAATAATAAGAAAAAGAAAGAGTTTATGAATGGAGTAGAAAAAGAATTGGAAAAAATGAGTTTGGATGTGGTTTTTGAAATATGCAAAAGAGTCCATATGTGTCGTGTAGCAAAAGATGTTATGAAATACGATATTAAGAGGGGTTGTTATATTGATGAATATATGAATCCTCTTGATTTTGTTAAATTTTTTTGTGCAGGTACATACAAGACAGAGACACAGGACATTTCAAAAAATGAAGAATCCAATCAAGATGGAACTTCAAAATGTGAAGTTGTGTGCTCAAAATGCGAAAAATTTGAAGCAGACAACGTTAAACTCTTGAAGGATGTGGAGAGTTTAACAGTGAAAATAAATCGTGTGAAGGATGAGAAAAGATCTGATAATAAACAGATTCTTGAAATGACAGAAAATTTTGAGAATTTGAAATCTGAAAATGTCAACCTGTTGAGTGGCATGAACAGTTTGACATTGGAAAACAAAATTTTGAAAGAAAAGGAAAAAGATTTTGAAAATGAAAAATTAAAAATGGAAAAAGAATTTCAAAGTCAAATAAAAATTCTTGAAGATGGGAGAGATGTGTTTAGCAAAAACAACATCGAAAAGCAACAAATGATAAATTCTCATCTTCAGAAGATTATTCAACTTGAAAAAGAAGGTGAGAAAGCTCGAAAGAAAATCAACGAGCTTGAAACAAAATTGAAAGGTTTTGTGACTTCTTCAGAGTATTTGAATATTCCATGTCCAAAACCGATCAATTCTGTTCCAATAAGTGACAATGTCACAAACTTTGACAAAGTCAAAGTTGAAGATTGTGATGAGAAAACTGATGATGAAATTGAGAAAAGAAAAATATTTTTGAAATTAAATGAAATATTTCAAGAAACCGTTCTACATTCTAATGAGAAAGGTGAATGCTCAATGCAAAAACCTGAAAAGAAGAATGTGGAACAAAAACGAAAGGATAAAAAGCTGAAAAATCTTCAAAAAGAAAATAAAAGCTCTTCAGTTCAATCATCCAATCGTGATAAAAAACCACAAAAATTGGAAAATCAAAACTCAAAAACTGTTGGTAATAAGTGGTGCAGGTCGGACCACAGTGCTCAAAAGTCAAATCCAGTAATCAAGAAGAGGAAAGAGTATCACCAAGCCAAACAATGTTTTGATTTAAGCATTTGGACTGAACATGGTGATTGGTATGATAACAGAGTGTGTTACCGATGTGGTTATCAAGGACACATTGCTGTTAACTGCCAAGGTTGGAGTTATGAGACGAGGAGATGCTTTAATTGCAACATCAAAGGTCACATTGCCAGAGATTGCCCTAGGAGATCAAATGAAAGATTGAGGGTTAATTCTCAGAAGATGCCAAAGAAACCAGTCAATGTCAAGCCCAAAGAACAGAAGGTTCAAGAACCTAAAGTTCAAGAAACGAAAGTGAAGCTTTCACAAGGGCAGAAAGACAGACTGAGGAAAAAGAGGAAGAAGGCGAGAGAGTATCTCGAAAGGATTTTGTCCTCGGGTACAACAAATAAGAGTACTGATGAATCGCTTCATTCGACAACAAAGTCAAGTAAACCGAATTCGTCAGTTGCAAATTTGAGGACAAAAGAGGAGATAAGGAAGAAGAAAATGGTCGGCGATGAATCTGACGTATCAAAGTCAGACAAGCCACCTTCAGGCGATGAATCTGACAGGTCAAAGTCAGACAAGCCATGTGCAGGCAATGAATCTGGTATGGTAAAACCAGAAGAGCCATGTGTTGAGGTAAAACTTGAAAATTCTGGTCTAACAATGGATGATGAAAATTTTCCACCATTGTTGAACAAGAATTCAAAATCACCCAAGGACCGTCAGGCTTGGGTGAATCTGTTTAAATGAAAAACCTGACTTGCCGGAGTTCCCAGGTTGGTAAGCGTGGAACAGGAATCGGCACATTTTTTGAGAAATTCACGAAAGTGATATTTCGTCTTACAAGTAGTAAATCAGGGACATTAAGTTGTACTTGATTTTCTACAAGTGATGGTTGAGATCTAAAACTGAAATTGTAAAATCTGTCATGTGTACGAAGAAAACAAAGTGATGAAAGATCCCCGAATTTGTGAAAAGACACACAAAACTAATTTTCCGGAAAAACCATTTTGATTAAAACAAACTTAAGTGTTTTGAAATCACTATGGGAAAATAGTTTGTTGTGAGGGGGAGTTCTGATTGTTTATGCCAGATGGATGGAGAATTGAAGTGATTCTCATCAAGTTGTCAAGTTTGTACAGTTTGTTTTCAAATTTCCTAAAATGTGTTTGCATTTTAGGGGGAGTAAATTTTTAGAAAATCCAAAAACATTTGAAAATTTGAAAAATGTCAAAAACATTGAGAAATTTAAAAATGAGTTTTGTTGCATAAAAGAGGAAATGATAGTAGATCAGTTAGACTGTCACATCATGCTAAAGAAATGGAAAGATATAATGTGATAAACGGTCTCACTATAGATGTGACGATAGGCTCAGCTAGACTAGTAGATTTGCGATAACGATACAAACCTAAATGAAAAAGCCTAGTTCTAGTGGGAAACACGGTTGAAAGTGTAGTACTTGGTTTTGTCCTTCGTGATTGTGTACCTACTCAGTAATCGCTGAATGCCAAAAAGCATAAAACTGGTTAAGTTTGTGAACTTCCACAACTTTGCTGAAAAGTCGCTGTGTTTGTGCATTTTATTTTGCAAAGATTTAAACTTGTTTTATTTCTTTATTTTGTTTAAGCATCGGACATCCTCTGCGTATACGTGAGTATCGACCTGGATGTTGTTGCATAAACGTTCTGCTTTATTTTCTTTGGTGTTTCGTTTAAGCTTTGGACCTCCTCTGCGTATACGGGAGTATCGACCTGGTGGTTAAAGCCTAAACAACTTCAACTTGTTTTATTTTCTTATTTTGTTTAAACATTGGACTTTCTCTGCGTATACGGAAGTATCGACCTGATTGTTAATGTTTAAACATTATGCGTTGTTTTCGCACATATCACAGTTGATGATAGTTTAAAGGCATTACTTGAGTTAGTGTATTGCATGATGAGGGGATATGCTGAGATCGTGGGGTCCATAAGAATTTAGTGCAAAATTAATATACCTTAACGTATCGGTAAGCATTTCGAAAGTTTTTAGATTGAGCTTAAGAGGACAATTATATCGTCAATCAACGTGAATCGTTTAAAACTTAAAACGATTAAAAGCTTAACGGTGCTTGTGATGTGTCTCAAAAACTGATATGATCCTCTTTCGCAAACTCACAAAAATATGCTTGTACATATTTCATTTCTGCATTTAATTTTTGTTATTGCATTTATGTTTCATATTTTGAAAAATTCAAAAAGATTTTAGTGTGTTTTAGCCTAATTTTTTGAAAAATCCAAAAAGATTTTCGACAACTGATGTTGAAAAGCTGATATTCAAAATCTCAAAGGCTAAACAAGATGAACAATTGGTTTGGTTAAGATGATGAGAAGTTGGAAGATAATCCTCAAATGTTTAGATGATTCATTAATTTGAATCACAATATTGTGTGTTATATGTTTGAAAATGTTGAATGAATTCTTTTAGAGTCAAAAAATTTTTTCTTACGAGAAGGTTGAGATGTGTAGGTTTTGATTCTTTGGCTACGGAAAGCAAGGCGTCGATCCCAAAAGCACGGAAGCTTGACGAAAGGGGGAGCCTGAAGATTCTGAAGAAAAAGAGCAACGGAAGCTGAAGACGGATCCACCGGGATTCTGTTCGAGCAAGAGTATTTGAAGACTCTCACTAAAGATTCCGTCAACATTCAAGGGGGAGTTTGTTAGTGCAGTTGTCTGTCGACTACATCTTTGTTCGAGTTTTAGAGAGAGAGAAAGAAAAGTCGCTACGAGTTTCACTACGAGATTGACTACGACAATATCCAAGGGGGAGATTGTTGATGCATTTATTGTCTATCGCCTTCGTCAATCCGAGTCGTAGTGAAAAGCCGGAAGGAATCAAGCGCATAATGTCATATTTAGTTAGAAATGGCAAGGTGGCAAACTTGTAATTAGTGTGAACTTTCATTAAATAGCCTTGACCATATAAATATGGGATTATGTCACTAGTTTTAGTAAGTTCTTGAAAGAGTTTAGGAGAAGACTTTCTAGAGAGAGAAAGTAGAGAGAGAAAGTTGTATATTTGTGATTCTTGTACCGTACACGTCAAATTTAGCAATGGAATCACGTTAGTAGTACGTTATCGTGTGTTCGGTCACGTTCGTTCACGGATTCCGCACGTGAAACGTCCGTTACGCAATCGAACGGTCGCAAAACCGGTCCTACAGATGTTTATATCAGTATAGCATGCATTTGTTCCACAAAACATAACTTTGATTTAAACCATGTTTTACTTCAATACCTTGTTTTTGTGCATTTCACATATGGGTTAGTTGATATATTTTACTTACCATACATGACTTTTTGGTTACACATTACATTAAACATAAACATTTTGCCATTGATATACACATTTGGTGGTTTACATTGGACATAGACATTTTGATATGGTTTACACATTAACACATGACAATTGATTTATACATGAATAATACATTGGTGGTTGGTTTGGGTAAATGATTCGAGTAGCGAGGCGTGTGTAATATGATACAAGCATGGTGGATACGCCACTGGTACTTCCTATATATAAGTGTTTGTATGATATTTCATGTCGTAGCGTTACTTAAATCATTTCAATACTTGACATATTACATTTTACATAAACAACTTATTTTCACAAGACATTGATTTACAAAACAACTTACCTTATACAAATTCATCCTTCTTGATTATTCATTTAACCTTACATTATTCTCTTATTTATACATATCATTGCTTTTTAATGATTTACAAAACAAAACAACTTACAAGGTTCATGACTGACTGTTATTAAACAATTTTTCCTAAACTTATAAGTCATGAATCCTATTTTCACAAAACCTATGTATCTCACAGGCATTTTTATGCTGACGTACCTATTTTCACATGTGTTTTCAGGAGCTTTTCCGTAGGATGATGATCGTGACACTAGGGCGGACCTGTGCCTTAGAGACATAAAATGAAGATAGACTTAGTTTAATTATGTTCTAAACTCTTTATTTCCTGTTTAAGACAATGTAACTCTTATGTTTATAAATAAGATACAACTTTTAATGCCATGGTTATGAATCAATTAATTCTGTTACAACACTCCCCGACGTTTTCCGCCATGTTTTGTATGTTATACGTGGTCGGGGTGTGACAGAAGAGTTGGTATCAGAGCCAATGGTTATAGGGAATTAGGTTATTAGTAATGCTCTGACTTAGACTATAACTTTCTAGGACCCTAACACAAATTATCTTGTGTTTAGATCTTAAAACATATATATCACCTATCCTTAGGTGATTATCAAAACAAAAACCAAATTTTCCGAAATGATTTTTGAAAAACAATCTTCTGTTTTTGAATGATTTATTACAAGGTTTTGAACCCTTCCAGTTTGGTTTTTGGCCTTGTGCCTTCAAACTTTCAAAATCTCGTCAAAGTTTTGGGTTCTAAATAGTGTGAACACGTGCAAACTGGAAGAGTGAATGCCTGTATTCTGGGTTTTCTGTCTAGGCAAGCACTTCGTATATATCTCATCAGACGCGAGACCAGTTGTGCTTACCTGGGAATTCTTGGGATGAGTGTTCACTTATAGGCGAGCATGTCTTCGCGATACATTATTTTTGACCCATTTACTTTGATTAGTCACTGTGTGTCATTTGTTTGCTTGGTAATGCGGACGAATGACCACCATCTTTGCTTTTGTTGATTTTGTTTCATCTCATTCTCTTCATCCAATCATCTCACTCGTTTCCTTTCATGATTTCCTCTTTTAGAATGCCTCCTCAACGCGAGAACCAGATAGCGACTGCCGAACTGGCAGAAATTATTGCGCAGCAGATGGCTGCTCAATTCCCAAATCTCTTTGCTCAATGGCACCAAGCCAACAACAACAACAATGCTCCATGCAAATACAAGGATTTTAACTCGGCTAAACCACTCAAGTTTAGTGGTTCTGAAGGAGCGACTGGGCTTCTTCAATGGTTTGAGAGCATTGAGAATACTTTCTGCCACGTGCAGTGTCCGGATAATCGCAAGGTCGAGTTTTCTTCGAGCGTGTTTCAGAAGAGGGCTCTCACATGGTGGAACGGGGTTATGAGAGACTGTGGTGCAGAAGTTGCTCTAGCACAAACTTGGGCTGAACTTAGGGCCCTTATGATGAGAGAATTCTGTCCTCGCCATGAACAGCGAGCGTTGGAGAAAGAGTTTGATGACTTGAAGCAAGATAGTGGCGAGCACAGGGCATATACTGATAGGTTTGAGGAGTTGAGTCTGCTATGCCCAACAATGGTTACCCCACTCGACAAGGCTATCGAAAGGTACATCGACGGCCTACCTGACTCAGTGCAAGACATCATTACTGGTAGTAACCCTGCCACACTCCGCCAGGCTATCGAGTTATCAGTGACATTGACTGAGTCGCAGATTCGGAAGAATAAGTTACACAGGAAGGGTGACAAGGGCAAGAAACAGACATCTGACAAAGAAGATAGCAAGAAAGGTCAAAACAAGAATGGAAAGGATTCTGGTTCATCAAAAAGGGCAAGGAAGCGTAAGGCTTCCCAAAACTATGCTGTCACTGCCCAAGCTAACCAGGCAGCTCCCAACCAACCCGCACAACCTCCAGCGAAGAAGCCTTATTCAGGGAATGCACCTTTGTGCAATAGATGCAACAGTCACCAACAGCCGCAACATCAGTTCCATTTCTGTACTAACTGTGGGAAGTCAGGTCATCTTGCCGATGTTTGTCGGTTTGCTCAGAATCACGCAGTTCAGAACCCGGCTCAACAAGTTGCTCAGCATCCTGTTCCGCAACAGGGTCAAGCTGCACGACCACCCTACCCACCAGGTGCTTGTTATAACTGTGGGGATCTGACCCATTACAGAAATCGGTGCCCAAGGCTGGCTAACCAGAATCAGAATCCAAACCAGAATCAGGCTCAGGCTCGAGGGCGAGTCTTCAACATGAATGCCCAAGAGGCACAGGCGGACGATAATGTGGTGAACGGTACGTTCTTTATTAATAATCAGCCTGCATCTGTTCTTTTTTATTCGGGTGCCGACAAGAGTTTTGTGTCATTGTCTTTTGAGCCAATGCTTCGCGTGTCTAGAACGAAACTAGGAAAACCCTTGACAGTAGAAGTTGCTAGTGGTGAACCCATTGTTCTTGATTCTGTTCTACACAACTGCCAGTTGAATCTTAACGACCATCTTTTTCCTATCGACCTCACGCCTATGCAACTTGGAAGCTTCGACGTTATTGTGGGAATGGATTGGTTATCCAAGCATCACGCAGAAGTAGTTTGTTTCGAGAAGATCGTTCGTGTGCCACTTTCGACAGGCGAGATCCTACAGGTTCAAGGTGAGTAACCGTCTGGTGGTCTCAAGCTCATGTCTTGTTTTAAAGCTCGGAAGTATCTGCGGAAGAACTATGTGGCTTTCTTAGCACATGTTACAGCAGATAAAGGCAAGGGTAAGTCTATTTCAGATATTCCGGTCGTTCGGGATTACTCTGAAGTATTCCCTGAAGAGTTACCTGGTCTACCCCCAGCACGCCAAGTCGAGTTCCGCATTGATCTCGTACCTGGTGCAAATCCCATTGCCAGAGCTCCATGTCGTCTTGCACCGTCTGAGATGCAAGAGTTGTCTAAGCAGCTTCAGGAGCTCTCTAACAAAGGCTTTATCCTTCCCAGCTTTTCACCTTGGGGTGCTCCCGTTCTTTTTGTCAAGAAGAAGGATGGATCCTTTAGGATGTGTATCGATTATCGTGAGCTTAACAAGCTTACCATCAAGAATCGATATCCCCTACCTTGCATAGATGATCTCTTTGATCAGTTACAGGGCGCTTCTTATTTTTTGAAGATTGATCTACGTTCTGGGTATCATCAACTTCGTGTGCATGAAGAAGATATTCCCAAGACGGCGTTCCGCACTCGGTATGGGCATTACGAGTTCACAGTCATGCCATTCGGTTTGACTAATGCTCCTGCTGTTTTCATGGACTTAATGAATAGGGTCTGCAAACTTTAATTGGATCTGTTCGTCATTGTTTTTATTGACGACATTTTGATTTACTCTAAGACGCGAGCTGATCACGAGCAACATCTTCGTCTTACTCTGGAACTACTAAAGAAAGAGCAACTTTTCGCCAAATCCTCCAAGTGTGAATTCTGGCTTAAAGAAGTTCAATTCTTAGGACATATCATCAACAAACAAGGTATTCATGTAGATCCCTCCAAGATCAGTGCGATTAAGGATTGGGATACGCCTACTACTCCCACTGAGGTTCGTTCTTTTCTTGGTCTAGCGGGTTATTACCGCCGCTTCATTGAGAACTTCTCAAAGATTGCAGTTCCTCTAACTGCTCTAACTTAGAAGAACAAGCCCTTTGATTGGGGATTCAAGCAAGAGGAAGCTTTTCAACACTTGAAGCGGAAGCTTTGTGACGCGCCTGTTCTGACTTTTCCTGAGGGCAAATGATGATTTCGTCGTTTATTGCGATGCATCTAAATTGGGTCTTGGTTGTGTCCTGATGCATAGGAACAAAGTCATAGCATATGCATCAAGGCAGTTAAAGATACATGAGAAGAACTACACCACTCATGATCTTGAGTTGGGTGCAGTTGTTTTCGCTCTAAAGATCTGGAAACACTATTTGTACGGTACAAAATGTGTGGTTTTCACGGACCACAAAAGTCTTCAGCATATCTTCAATCAGAAAGAACTCAACATGAGGCAACGACGTTGGGTCGAGCTTCTAAACGACTATGACTGCGAAATTCGCTACCATCCTGGTAAGGCGAATGTCGTAGCTGTAACACCTGTGCCTTCACGGCCATCAAACAAATACCAAACCAATGAAATATTGTATTTCATACTTGGGATTTGTAAAAATATGTGTATCATTTGCACATATCAATTTTTGTTCAATTCCAAACTCTAAATCGCTTTCTGGAAGGTTATACGCGCTCTGATGCGTAAATATAACCAGTTTAATCCAACGAACACTCCGGAATAGTG
The DNA here is from genome assembly GCA_030545235.1 of Helianthus tuberosus. NCBI lineage: Eukaryota > Viridiplantae > Streptophyta > Magnoliopsida > Asterales > Asteraceae > Helianthus > Helianthus tuberosus. Next base: position 124,986,640 of record CM060376.1, on the reverse strand, counting down.
AAATAGGCTTAACATACCTTAAATAACCTTTACATAACTTAGATATAAGTTTTGGAAGGTTTGGTGTGGTGAAATCAAAGTTATATCGCTTACAGGGACTAAATATGACAAACTGCGAAAGTATGCCAATTTGAACTGTAACAGACATTCCGGAACATGACCATAAGTTAAACATACCATAAATATCCTTTACATAGCTTAGAAATAGGCTTTGAGGGGTTCGGTGTGCTAAAATAAACTGTTGGGTCATTCAGGGACTAAAAGTGTCAAAAAGTGCACAAGTTTGCATTTTCGCGCATAACTTACGTTCTGAATACATCTGGACATCCAAAAATTTATGTAAGCATGACTACATTATATTTTAGTGTTCTCCATAAGAAAAATCCATTCGTCGCGTCATTTGGTTCGTTTTTCGCGCTTATGCGCATTCCGTCGTAATTAAGCGAACATCGCGTTCGTACGACCAAACGAACCATCATCCGGCATATTTTTGAGTATGTTTTGAGTTCCCTATACTTTAACTTCATTTTAGAGCCTTGAAATGAGGTTAACGGGGTTCAAACGCATCGAAAAAGGCCTTAAACACATGCAGGGACCATTCCTGTAACTTTTGAAACTTTTCTGAAACAGCTGAGGGTGTCGCGTAGCGCGAGCCCTAGAGGCTTGCCAGTCGCGCTACGCGACTGCCTAAACTGGGCCAGATTCAATGTTTTGGTTGCAAGTTGCAGCTGATCGATTCGTGTCCACTCGTTTCCTATCGTCTAGTCAGCGGATAAGAACAAGTTTCTAGCCACCACAACTATGTGACAAGTGTACGGCTCGGATCATGGCACGATATTCAAGAAACGATCCTAGCGGCTCTACTTTTTCTATAAATACCCCACCCCCTTTACTTCATTTCTCACAAATCTGATCATTGGGCTCTAAGTTGGAACCTTCGTTTCATACCTGAGCTATTTTGATCTGGGTTAGCATTCGGGGACCCTTCGTAAGTATTCTTTCGTTCTTTTCCTTATTTTATTGCTTTTCGAGTCCGAAAGTCAAACTTTGTTTGACTTTCAGCGTTGACCAGTAATGGTCAATGCGAAGTTCGTTTGAACTTCGCAACGTGATTGTAATCACGATGGTCATAGTCCCTCGGGATTATGCCTACTGATTACCACGTTGTTTAGGGTCGTAGGGTAAGCGATCTAATAAATCGCTTATACCCTCGAACCCGACCCAGTTTGGTCGATCATTAGGATCCGACCAAACACAGTAGGTGACCATAGTAGGTAGGGAATAACCTTCCGAGGTTATACCCTATGGTCACATCGTTTAAGTAGTTGTATGATAGGTAGTTTATATGCCTTAGGTAAATTACCAGAATACCATTTTCATGTATAATTGGTAATTAAGCATATGTAACCTAAACTTTTGTCACGTAACTGATTATGTAACATGTTTAGGCATATAACACTTGTCATAGGACTAGTTAGACGGTCCGAACGCGTTTCACGCGCACGACACGTTAAAGTAGCATATGTTACCTTAATGGGTCGCGATGGGTCGAAAGCACTTAGGTTAGGTTTCATTGTAGTATGTAGGCCTTGTTAAACCATATCATATGAGTTCCAACACTCATTTGGTTTACCAAGCCTCATCCTATCCGATCTCCCGATTTAAGTCCGGTTTATTTATATAGTTTTAGATTTCCGACTGATTTCCGTGCTCTCTCTAGCTTTGTTTGGTTGTTGTTCAAGACCTCCAAGCATTTTCAGGCGAGTACATTTTCCCCTATTTTACTGTTTTCAATTGTTTTGGGGTGACTCATATGTGCTAAATGTTTTCGATGTTATAACGATGGTTTCAAAAGCAATTAAGGCGATTTATACAAAACTAATAACGATTTCAATAAAGTGAACAAACTTGTTGGTTGTGTTTACATAACAAATGACATTCATTAGCAATGATCAAGCCGACCAGTATTAGGTTATGGTACCATAGGATCTGACTAATCCCGTTATTTACTACACCCGTGGTTATGTGTGGGTATGGTAGGTAGCGACTGAATCTGTAATTATTAACTTACCCTATGGAGGTTTGTTAATACGAAAACGAGAAGCGACGAAAACGAGAAGCGACGAAAACGAGAAGCGACGAAAGTCACGAAGGTTTGAATGTTATTAGCGAGACGACCATATAAGTAGTTTCACGACCTAAAACGAATTAAACGATTTACGATTGGTTTTCACACGATGTTTTAACGATTGGGTAACGATTGGGTTTCACACGATGTTTTAACGATTGGGTAACGATTGGGTTTCACACGATGTTTTAACGATTGGGTAAACATTTGTACATGATTTACATTGGGCATGAACATTACTTGGGTGGTTTGGTTTGGATTAAGTGATTAAGTAACAATGCGTGTGGAATATGATACAAGCATGGTGGATACGCCGCTGGTACTTCCTATATATAAGTGTTTGTATGGTATTACATATTGTAGCGTTATTTGAATCATTTCAGCTCGAGACATAGAACATTTTATACAAGTAACATACTTTTCACAAGACATTTATTTACAAACAACTTATCTTATACAAACTCATTTTACATGGTTATTCATTTAATCATGCATTATTTTCTTATTATACATATCATCTGAACTCATTTATTGTTTTTCAAATAATTTACTAAAACAAATGTTTTTGGGTTAAGAGTCATGGCTACGAGGTTTACAAATTATAACCCGCTTGATTTGAGTTGGTTAATTAAGTTGCAATATTGTACTCTTTTCAAAACAAGGTTTTTAAATAAAGTATTGCAACGTCTAAACTAGCCATGATTTCGACACTCCTACAAAACCTATGTACTCGCCAGCATTTCTTTGCTGACCTCGTTTTCACATATGTTTCAGGTATTGTTGAATGATATCGATTGATAAGATGCATGCTCACATAGGATTGGACAAGGCCTTAGTGACTAAATAACAATGATAGACTATGTTTAATTTGTGTATTTAGATTTCCAGGCAATGTAATTATTCAATGTTTAATAAAACGAAACACTTTTTGGTATCCATGGTTATGAAACATTAATTCTGTTGCAACACGCCCCGATGTTTCCGCCGCGATTTGTTGTTTTACGCGGTCGGGGTGTGACAGAAAAGATGGTATCAGAGCCAATGGTTATAGGGAATTAGGTTATTAGTAATGCTTTGACCTAGTCTATAACCTTCTTAGGACCCTAACGCGAGGTTACTTGCGTTTAGTCATAAAACAATACTGTCACCTATCCTTAGGCGACGACCACAACAAGAACATAAATTTCAAAACCGCTTTGAAAACTAATCATCTGTTCTAGGATGATTGATTACTAGGTTTTGAACCCTCTATTGTAAGGTTTTGAACTCTCTATTATATGATTTTGAACCCCTTTGAGTTTTCAAAACTTCGTCAAGATTTTGGGTTTTAAATGATGTGAACACGTGCAAACTGGAAGGGTGAATGCCTGTATTCTGGGTTTTTCTGTCTAGGCAAGCACTTCGTATACATCTCATCAGACGCGAGACCAGTTGTGCTTACCTGGGAATTCTTGGGATGAGTGTTCACTTATTAGGCGAGCATGTCTTCGCGATACATTATTTTTGACCCATTTACTTTGATCAGTCACCGTCTCATTTGTTTGCCTTAGGTAACAAACAAATGATCGCAATCTTCATGCGTTATCATTCTGTTTTGATTGTCCAATAATCTTTCACCTGTTTCTCCCTATGCCTTTCTTTTTCTTCAAGAATGTCTCTTCATCACGATGACGCCCAGATATCTGAGCAAGCAGCCAAAATTCGCTCAGCGAATAGGCGAAGTAGCCCTGAAGACTGTTGAATTAGCTACTGCCATGTATCATCTCCAGGATGAAGCCACTCAAGAGTCACCAAGACAGGCAGGACCTAGTCAGGTGACAGCACCATCAGCCAAGAAACAAATCGAGGAATCAAAGACCATGGATGAACGATCCCCTAAGAAGTCAAAGAAGCGAAAGGCTTCTCAGAACTTCGCCATGGTCGCTCACAATAGTAAAGCAGTCCCCAACCAACCAGCTCAACCCCCTGCTAGGTGTGTATGGCTTTTCCTATGATACCTACATCAAGGAACTATGTACCTTACAACCTACTCTTGTGATTTCTCTCTCTCAAATGATTGCTCATGATTCCCTCGAAAATTTTAAGTACTCGTTTCACTCTAAGAAACAAAGTACAGAAAATTTAGTGACATTATGAGTAATCGTGCTTTTCGCACATCTGTGCCTTTAAATCCTTGGTTAGATAACTAAGGGTATTTTCAAATCTCATACCCATTACGTTTTGATTTTTTTCAACATACACAGTACCAGTATTTCAAAACAATCTTCATGATCTCAAAACATTTCATATAGTTTGAAAACAATTTTTCTAGATGCATTGTCTGTGTTATTTCAAAAACATTGGCCATGTTATCAAAACCAACCTTTCTAATTTCAAAATATTTCATATAGTCTGAAGACAATATTAACACAATACATTTTCTGATCAAGTGCATGATTTCGAAAAGCATCATTCATGTCTTTCAAAAACCTTATACATAATTTCAAAATTCATCTCGCATGATTTTAAAAAACATTTTTTTTGTAAATATATCTACCTAATACACCTACTTTATTTCAAAAGTATTATATATAAGGTTTCAAAAACATTAAACACATTTTTCTTAAAAGAACCCCATGCATAGTTTTCAAAAATATTTTCCTCATACATTGACTTAACCTTCAAATTCCGCTTCATATGTCGCCTTGACATATCAGGCATCTCAACTTCATAAGCATTTTACTTCATGTTTTGACTTAAGCACATCCCGTGCAAGATTTCAAAACATCTTCAACTTCTAAAAATTCATATGGGATCTTTTTATCTTTACAATTAGATCCTTGTGGATGATCATCATTCAAATCAGAGTCCTTAATTGGATTCCTCATATACCTAAATTCGAACATTTCGGTTCCTTAAAAATCGAAATCGAATTCTTTCTTTTAAAGATCTTTCTATCTTTATAGTTAGATTCTTGATAATGTTTAAAGTACCAAATGAAATCCACGAGATGGATTCCTAGTGTGCTTTAAATACATGTACTCTGTTAGCAGAACAAACTTCTAGTTAAACAATTTTGTGGTTATATGATATGTGTTTATGTGTTCTCCTCTATGATTTTTGTGTTTTTGTATACTCTGGATATTCGTTATCCAAATCCTCGCAGGATCTTTTCATATCTTCATATGAGAGATTCGTAGCAGGATATTCAAAAGGTACTACCTTAAATCCTTAATGGGCTTCTATGTAATAGTTAAGACCCTTGGATTATATAGTACTGCTCCATGATTCATTAGAGACCCTTTAGTGGTCTAATAAAAAAGATTGATTCACAATTTGGTTGAAGAACGACATCTAGTGATGTAGCTGGACAGACTCCTTGATAGTCTATTTAAATCATTTATTGATTTAGTCTAAAGGACTCTATGGCGGTCTAAGTCACGCTCATCACAGGATTGTTCATTTGGTTTTACCCTACACATTATAAAATAGACTGTGTGAACTGTGCAAGGAATTCTCTAATTATGGATGCGCACATAATTATGAAATTTAGTGCACAGAAATCTAGTAAGGTTTATTATGTGAAAGAACCGATAGTGACAACAATAACAAAATGAGAACGATGTAATGGAGGCATGGTGGACGCACCAATGACGCTTCATATACTTGTATATAAGTGTCCCTCTTACATTGCAAGCATAATGTTATTAAGGTTACTAGAAGTTCAGAAACCTAACCAATATTTTTCGATCTTTTCAACTTCATGTTTTCAAGCTCTCACAAGTTTCCTCTAAATAAATTTCGGGACGAAATTTCCTAAAGTAGAGGAGACTGTAACACCTGTGCCTTCACGGCCATCAAACAAATACCAAACCAATGAAATATTGTATTTCATACTTGGGATTTGTAAAAATATGTGTATCATTTGCACATATCAATTTTTGTTCAATTCCAAACTCTAAATCGCTTTCTGGAAGGTTATACGCGCTCTGATGCGTAAATATAACCAGTTTAATCCAACGAACACTCCGGAATAGTGAAATAGGCTTAACATACCTTAAATAACCTTTACATAACTTAGATATAAGTTTTGGAAGGTTTGGTGTGGTGAAATCAAAGTTATATCGCTTACAGGGACTAAATATGACAAACTGCGAAAGTATGCCAATTTGAACTGTAACAGACATTCCGGAACATGACCATAAGTTAAACATACCATAAATATCCTTTACATAGCTTAGAAATAGGCTTTGAGGGGTTCGGTGTGCTAAAATAAACTGTTGGGTCATTCAGGGACTAAAAGTGTCAAAAAGTGCACAAGTTTGCATTTTCGCGCATAACTTACGTTCTGAATACATCTGGACATCCAAAAATTTATGTAAGCATGACTACATTATATTTTAGTGTTCTCCATAAGAAAAATCCATTCGTCGCGTCATTTGGTTCGTTTTTCGCGCTTATGCGCATTCCGTCGTAATTAAGCGAACATCGCGTTCGTACGACCAAACGAACCATCATCCGGCATATTTTTGAGTATGTTTTGAGTTCCCTATACTTTAACTTCATTTTAGAGCCTTGAAATGAGGTTAACGGGGTTCAAACGCATCGAAAAAGGCCTTAAACACATGCAGGGACCATTCCTGTAACTTTTGAAACTTTTCTGAAACAGCTGAGGGTGTCGCGTAGCGCGAGCCCTAGAGGCTTGCCAGTCGCGCTACGCGACTGCCTAAACTGGGCCAGATTCAATGTTTTGGTTGCAAGTTGCAGCTGATCGATTCGTGTCCACTCGTTTCCTATCGTCTAGTCAGCGGATAAGAACAAGTTTCTAGCCACCACAACTTTGTGACAAGTGTACGGCTCGGATCATGGCACGATATTCAAGAAACGATCCTAGCGGCTCTACTTTTTCTATAAATACCCCACCCCCTTTACTTCATTTCTCACAAATCTGATCATTGGGCTCTAAGTTGGAACCTTCGTTTCATACCTGAGCTATTTTGATCTGGGTTAGCATTCGGGGACCCTTCGTAAGTATTCTTTCGTTCTTTTCCTTATTTTATTGCTTTTCGAGTCCGAAAGTCAAACTTTGTTTGACTTTCAGCGTTGACCAGTAATGGTCAATGCGAAGTTCGTTTGAACTTCGCAACGTGATTGTAATCACGATGGTCATAGTCCCTCGGGATTATGCCTACTGATTACCACGTTGTTTAGGGTCGTAGGGTAAGCGATCTAATAAATCGCTTATACCCTCGAACCCGACCCAGTTTGGTCGATCATTAGGATCCGACCAAACACAGTAGGTGACCATAGTAGGTAGGGAATAACCTTCCGAGGTTATACCCTATGGTCACATCGTTTAAGTAGTTGTATGATAGGTAGTTTATATGCCTTAGGTAAATTACCAGAATACCCTTTTCATGTATAATTGGTAATTAAGCATATGTAACCTAAACTTTTGTCACGTAACTGATTATGTAACATGTTTAGGCATATAACACTTGTCATAGGACTAGTTAGACGGTCCGAACGCGTTTCACGCGCACGACACGTTAAAGTAGCATATGTTACCTTAATGGGTCGCGATGGGTCGAAAGCACTTAGGTTAGGTTTCATTGTAGTATGTAGGCCTTGTTAAACCATATCATATGAGTTCCAACACTCATTTGGTTTACCAAGCCTCATCCTATCCGATCTCCCGATTTAAGTCCGGTTTATTTATATAGTTTTAGATTGCCGACTGATTTCCGTGCTCTCTCTAGCTTTGTTTGGTTGTTGTTCAAGACCTCCAAGCATTTTCAGGCGAGTACATTTTCCCCTATTTTACTGTTTTCAATTGTTTTGGGGTGACTCATATATGCTAAATGTTTTCGATGTTATAACGATGGTTTCAAAAGCAATTAAGGCGATTTATACAAAACTAATAACGATTTCAATAAAGTGAACAAACTTGTTGGTTGTGTTTACATAACAAATGACATTCATTAGCAATGATCAAGCCGACCAGTATTAGGTTATGGTACCATAGGATCTGACTAATCCCGTTATTTACTACACCCGTGGTTATGTGTGGGTATGGTAGGTAGCGACTGAATCTGTAATTATTAACTTACCCTATGGAGGTTTGTTAATACGAAAACGAGAAGCGACGAAAACGAGAAGCGACGAAAACGAGAAGCGACGAAAGTCACGAAGGTTTGAATGTTATTAGCGAGACGACCATATAAGTAGTTTCACGACCTAAAACGAATTAAACGATTTACGATTGGTTTTCACACGATGTTTTAACGATTGGGTAACGATTGGGTTTCACACGATGTTTTAACGATTGGGTAACGATTGGGTTTCACACGATGTTTTAACGATTGGGTAAACATTTGTACATGATTTACATTGGGCATGAACATTACTTGGGTGGTTTGGTTTGGATTAAGTGATTAAGTAACAATGCGTGTGGAATATGATACAAGCATGGTGGATACGCCGCTGGTACTTCCTATATATAAGTGTTTGTATGGTATTACATATTGTAGCGTTATTTGAATCATTTCAGCTCGAGACATAGAACATTTTATACAAGTAACATACTTTTCACAAGACATTTATTTACAAACAACTTATCTTATACAAACTCATTTTACATGGTTATTCATTTAATCATGCATTATTTTCTTATTATACATATCATCTGAACTCATTTATTGTTTTTCAAATAATTTACTAAAACAAATGTTTTTGGGTTAAGAGTCATGGCTACGAGGTTTACAAATTATAACCCGCTTGATTTGAGTTGGTTAATTAAGTTGCAATATTGTACTCTTTTCAAAACAAGGTTTTTAAATAAAGTATTGCAACGTCTAAACTAGCCATGATTTCGACACTCCTACAAAACCTATGTACTCGCCAGCATTTCTTTGCTGACCTCGTTTTCACATATGTTTCAGGTATTGTTGAATGATATCGATTGATAAGATGCATGCTCACATAGGATTGGACAAGGCCTTAGTGACTAAATAACAATGATAGACTATGTTTAATTTGTGTATTTAGATTTCCAGGCAATGTAATTATTCAATGTTTAATAAAACGAAACACTTTTTGGTATCCATGGTTATGAAACATTAATTCTGTTGCAACACGCCCCGATGTTTCCGCCGCGATTTGTTGTTTTACGCGGTCGGGGTGTGACAGTAGCCGATGCATTGAGTCATAAGGAGCGTACTAAGCTTCATTGTGTACGTGTTCAATCTGTTATTCAAGCTCGATCCGATATCCAAACACGCATTTCTCAGGCTCAACAATCTTGTGTTTCCCAAGGTTTGATGGATAAGGAATTTCCTTATCACATAACACCTGATCTGGAACTGAAGGACAATGGATCGTATTACTTCATGGACCGTTTGTGGGTCCCAAGCCAGGATGATCTTCGTACCTTGCTTATGGATGAAGCCCATAAGTCTCGTTATCCTATTCATCCGGGCTCAGATAAGATGTATAAGGATCTTCGTATTCATTATTGGTGGCCTGGTATGAAGAAAGACATTGCCTTATACGTGTCAAAATGCCTTACTTGTCTTAAGGTTAAGGCTGAACATCAGCGTCCTTCTGGTTTATTGGTGCAACCAGAGATCCCAGTTTGGAAATGGGAAAACATTACTATGGATCTTGTTACCAAACTTCCACGCACAAAGAAAGGTCATGATGCCATCTGGGTAGTCGTTGATCGTCTTACTAAGTCAGCACATTTCTTGCCAATCCGTGAGGACTTTCCTGCTGACAGACTTGCTAAAATCTATGTGGATGAAATTGTAGCTCGACATGGTGTTCCTTTGAACATCATTTCTGACAGAGATGCTCGTTTCACTTCTCATTTTTGGAGAACCATGCAATCTGCTATGGGGACCCAACTTAATTTGAGCACAGCTTATCATCTGCAAACGGATGGTCAATCTGAAAGAACAATCCAGACTCTGGAGGATATGCTTAGAGCTTGTGTGATCGACTTTGGTGGTAGTTGGGACTCACATCTTCAGTTAATTGAATTCTCCTACAACAACAATTATCACACCAGCATCAAAATGGCTCCTTTCGAGGCTCTCTATGGTCGAAAATGTCGTTCACCAGTCTGCTGGAATGAGATCGGCGAGGCTCAACTTACTGGACATGCCCTCATTTTAGAGACAACTGACAAGATTAAGAAAGTTCGTGATAACCTTCAGACAGCTAGAAGCCGTCAAAAGAGTTACGCGGACCCAAAACGCAAACCCTTGGAATTTCAAGTCGGTGATCGAGTATTACTTAAGGTCTCACCTTGGAAAGGTGTGATCAGATTTGGAAAGAAAGGAAACTTGCACCAAGATACGTTGGACCATTCAAGATCGTCAAAAGAATCGGAAAGGTAGCCTACAGACTTGAGTTACATCCTGAACTTGGAAATGTTCATCCAACTTTTCACGTGTCCAATCTCAAGAGGTGTTTAGCTGATGAGAACCTCCACATACCGCTTGACGAAATTCGTGTTGGCAAAACACTGAAATTTGTTGAGAAACCTGTGGAAATCATGGAACGTGAAGTCAAGTGGCTCAAACGCAAGCGCATTCCTTTGGTCAAAGTTCGTTGGGAAGCTAAACGTGGACCCGGGTTTACTTGGGAACACGAATATCAAATGAAGGCGAAATATACGCATCTTTTTCCACGAGTTTCCTCTAAATAAATTTCGGGACGAAATTTCCACAAGTAGGGGAGACTGTAACATCTGTGTCTGAAATCATTGTGAACAGTTCAGTTATCAATAAAACAATGTTATTTTATCCCAATGCTTGTTTGGTTGTGTTTTACATTTTTCATGTTTTGACTTTTATTCAATTTCAAACTCTATATCGCTTTTTTGAGAGTTATACGCAAACTGGTGCGTAAACGTAATCAGTTTAATACGAAAAATACTCCGGAACATCAACATATACTTAACATACCTTAAATAACCCTTACATAACTTAGAAATAAGTTTTGAAGGCTTTGGTATGGCAAAAACAAGTTAATTCGCTTACAAGGACTAAACTTGACAAACTGCGAAAGTATGCCAATTTGAACTGTAACGAACATTTTGGAACATGACCATAAGTTAAACATACCATAAATATCCTTTACATAGCTTAGAAATAGGCTTTGAGGGGTTCGGTATGCGAAAATAAACTTTTGGGGTCATTCAGGGACTAAAAGCGTCAAAAAGTGCACAAGTTTGCATTTTCGCGCATAACTTACGTTCTGAATACATCCGGACATCCAAAAATTTATGTAAGCACTAAAATATTTTATTTTAGTGTTTGGCATAAGAAAAGTCCATTCGTCACGCCATTTGGATCATTTTTCGCGCTTATGCGCATTCCATCGTAATTAACCGAACAACGTAACCGTACGGCTAAACGAACCGACACCCGAGATATTTTTGAACACATTTTAAGTTCCCTATACTTTAAATTCATTTTATAGCTTTGAAATGGGGTTAACGGGGCTTAAACGTGTCAAAAAACGCATCGAAAACCAAGTTTTGAGGTTGCAGGGACTGAAACTGTAAATCTGCCAAACTAGGTCCGTAAGTAGGGTCCAGATGCAGCAAAATGGTTTTTTTTACAGCTGTTAACAGCCCTTAACACTCTCCAAAGGCCAAGTGCCAAGTGTCAAACTCTTATGGTGGATGGCAAATGAGTTACCACAACTTTCCAACAAGTGTACGGCTTAGATCGTGCCCCCTTTTCCAAGAAATGATCCTAACGGTGAACCGAAAACAATAAATACCCACCTCCACCCTTCACTTTTCCTCACAAGAATCTGATCTAATGTGCTCTAAGTTGAAACCTTTGTTTCATACCTGAGCTATTTTGATCTAGATTAGCATTCGGGGACCCTTCGTAAGTGTTCCTTCGTTCTTTTATTGTTTTTCGAGTCCGAAAGTCAAACTTTGTTTGACTTTCTGCATTGAACAGTTTATGGTCAATGCGAAGTTCGTTTGAACTTCGCAACGTGATTGTAATCACGATGGTTATAGTCCCTTGTGACTATGCCTACTGATTACCACGTTGTCTAGGGTCGTAAGGGTAAGCGATCTGATAAATCGCTTATACCTTCGAACCCGACCCATTTGGTCGATCATTAGGATCCGACCAAACACATTAGGTGACCATAGTATATAGGGAATAACCTTCCGAGGTTATACCTTATGGTCGCTTCGTTTAAGTAGTTGTATGACAGGTAGTTTATATGCCTTAGGTAAATTACCAAAATACCCCTTTGATGCCAAAATTCATTTTAAACATATGTAACATAACTTTTGACATCTAAACTGATTTGACAACAATATTAGACATGTTAAGGCATATGTTACTTGTCATAGGACTAGTTAAGCGGTCCGAACGCGTTTCACGCGAGCGACGCGTTAAAGTAGCATAAGCTACCTAAACGGGTCGTAATGGGTCGTAAGCACTTATGTTAGGTTTCATTTAGTATGTTGGCTTTGTTAAACCATATTACACGAGTCTCCATACTCGTTTGGTTTACGAACCCGCATTCTATCCGATCTTCCGATTTAGGTCCGGTATATTAACATAGTTACCTATATTAGGTGCCGTTTGATTCCGTGATCTCTAGCATTGCTTGGTGGTTATCTTAGGACATCTGAGCAATCTCAAGTGAGAACATAGACCCCTCTTTTACTGTTTTCCAAACATTTTGGGAGGAAACACATGTGCCTACTTGTTACTTTCATGCTTTCCATGTTTTCACATCATATACCTGCTATGTTCGTTAGTACATTATAGTACATGATTTCATTACATTACATGCTATGTATGCCCATTGTGTGCGTACTTAGTACATCGTTTTACATTACATGCTATGTATGCCCATTGTGTGCGTACTTAGTACATTGTTTTACATTACATTTCATGCTATGTATGTCCATTGTGTGCATACTTAGTACATTGTTTTACATTACATTTCATGCTATGTATGTCCATTGTGTGCATACTTAGTACATTGTTTTACATTACATTTCATGCTATGTATGTCCATTGTGTGCATACTTAGTACATTGTTTTACATTACATTTCATGCTATGTATGCCCATTGTGTGCGTACTTAGTACAGTTGTTTTCATCACATGCTTACATTTTGTTATGCCATTTGGGTTGTTTACAATGGAACAATACATTCATTAGCATTAGCTACGCCGTTCGTTAGTAGGTAGTGGTACCATAGGAATTGACAACTCCCGTTCCTGAAATCCTGGGTTTGTTTGGATTGGAAGGAATGACCGAATTCGATATACATAACTTAGATAAACCTTTAATTTGTTTAAGGGTTTATCACCACAGTCTCAAGGCTTGGATGTATGCATTTTCACAATACCGCATAGATGTTTATATCAGTATAGCATGCATTTGTTCCACAAAACATAACCTTGATTTAAACCATGTTTTACTTCAATACCTTGTTTTTGTGCATTTCACATATGGGTTAGTTGATATATTTTACTTACCATACATGACTTTTTGGTTACACATTACATGATCTACATTAAACATAAACATTTTGACATTGATATACACATTTGGTGGTTTACATTGGACATAGACATTTTGATATGGTTTACACATTAACACATGACAATTGATTTATACATGAATAATACATTGGTGGTTGGTTTGGGTAAATGATTCGAGTAGCGAGGCGTGTGTAATATGATACAAGCATGGTGGATACGCCGCTGGTACTTCCTATATATAAGTGTTTGTATGATATTTCATGTCGTAGCGTTACTTAAATCATTTAAATACTTGACATATTACATTTTACATAAACAACTTATTTTCACAAGACATTGATTTACAAAACAACTTACCTTATACAAATTCATCCTTCTTGATTATTCATTTAACCTTACATTATTCTCTTATTTATACATATCATTGCTTTTTAATGATTTACAAAACAAAACAACTTGCAAGGTTCATGACTAACTGTTATTAAACAATTTTTCCTAAACTTATAAGTCATGAATCCTATTTTCACAAAACCTATGTATCTCACAAGCATTTTTATGCTGACGTACCTATTTTCACATGTGTTTTCAGGAGCTTTTCCGTAGGATGATGATCGTGACACTAGGGCGGACCTGTGCCTTAGAGACATAAAATGAAGATAGACTTAGTTTAATTATGTTCTAAACTCTTTATTTCCTGTTTAAGACAATGTAACTCTTATGTTTATAAATAAGATACAACTTTGAATGCCATGGTTATGAAACAATTAATTCTGTTACAACACTCCCCGACGTTTTCCGCCACGTTTTGTATGTTATACGTGGTCGGGGTGTGACACTCGGATCGAATATATTGAGTTAAACTCAATGAATTATGTAAGAAAAGGTTTCGAGGACGAATAATTGGTGAGAGTCCTTCGTCGTAAAAGAAGGACCAAAATCGACCAAAACGCCCATGTAGGCTAAATTGAACAAACAACCCTTAAAGGTTGTTTGGAAACGAGTTTTATGATTAGGTAAATACTTAGAATAAGTATAGAAGCTGAAAGAGGTATTATATTAGTCAAATGGCACTATTTGAGTTTTTGCCGTAAAAAACGATTCGAGAGGTAAAATTTGGTTTATATAGATCACCACATTAAACCCACCATAAATACAGTTGTGGTGGGAGATTATAGGATAAGAAATGTGGTGATGGAATGCTAGAAGCAATCGAAAGCGATTTTAGGCTCGAAAGTGCTTAAATACCCTTAACGGGTCAAAATAAGCATACGAGCGAAAACGGGTTTAAATTGTATAATAAACCTATGATTAGAACCTAAAATGGTAGATAACATTAATTTGAAGAAGTTTATGTGATATAGGAATCAAACAAATATGTTTGTTTGATAAAATGCATAAACGGGTTAAAATGCGATAAAAAGGTAACGATTCGAAGGCTTAGAAGTCTCAAAATTTATTATGTTGGATGTTGGATTTTAACTCCATATGATGGAGAATTAAATTACGGACGCGTAGGAAAAAGAATCGGGTAAAACGGATTAAAAACGAGAGAGTTATGCTTGTTTCCGTGAAATCGGGTCATGGTGGGAATTTGCAGCAACATAATATGAACATTCTGCCAAAAAGGGGGCTAGGTGGGGCGTCTAGCCCCTAGGTGTGACGCCTAGCCCCCCCTGAACCTGAAAAATGTTTAATTTTGTTTGTTTGACCCGTATAACTTGTTTAAACTTGTTATTTAACTATCAAAACTAACTTTTAAGTTGGTTTTGATCATAGGTGATTGCCAAGAGTGCCCGGATGAAGATCAAGCTCGAAGAAGAACCGAACACGATAAAGTTAAAAGCTTCTGCGCGACATTTCGTCTTATCTTTTAAACGACAAATTCAATTACATTAAGTTGTTCATTAACTTTTAAATTGTAAAAGTTTTAGTAAACTCGTATTGTCATACTACTTGTAATTGTATAAACATGTATTTTTATGAAATTTATATAAAATATTGTATTAATCTAGCAAGGGTGTTACACAAACCATGATGTCTGAGTGTTCGAATGAAAGAATATACAGACTTGGTTGTAATAAGATCCACAGGCGGATGAAAATAAAGTACAAGAAACAAAATAACAGACTTCAGGTATCTAGGGATTTGCAAGATCCTCTTATATGACACCTAATAGCTCCAGCCTATTACGAGAGGTACCTTTCAATCAGTTTTTAGAAAAATACGTCAGTTTACACTGGTAAAAACAATTAACTGACTCTTTTAAAAACATGATGAAAATTGATTTAAGTGCACAAGGAACCACTCATTTATAACTTGGGAAAATTATTTAAAGATAATCTTGTATACAGATTTATATGTTTGTTATACAATTGGGGCCGGTTGTAAGCCGGTCATGATTAACCGACTCACCACTTATAGTACCCACAAAGGAGTTATCCCCAACATGTGGGTTTATATTTTAGCATTTGCATCTGTCAGGTGTATGCCAACACCCTGTGCATAGGTCGTGGCCATTTTCAAATGAAATGAGCCGAGGATATCCAGGACACGGTCGAATTAACCCCCAATGCTTATGTTATCAAACAAGACAGATTAAAACGGGTTATGTAAATTTATTAATCACAATCCGATTAAATGTTTTCATACCCGACCAAGTGGTATTATTATAATACCATATCCCAAGCCCGTATAAGGGAAAATAAGTTAAAAGTATTTACCTGAGTTTAAAAGTGAAAGTAACTCAGCCGTAAATCCTAAAGCTTTATGATGATACCTTCTACTGGATGCTACTTAATCTGTATAGAAGGTTTAATAACCTATTAGGATGCTAACAGGTCTTTAGTTAAGTTAAAGACTTAAACCGGCTAGCTAGAAGGAAACTTTACGATTCTAAACGCTAGATTAATTGGAGACCGGAATAGAATGTGGTTTAGACCCGATAAGCTTGGATACTTGTATAATATGGGTAAACTAAACACATTCTGGAAATTGAGGTTTTAATGATAAGATTATACCCGTTTCGACTATTTTGCGTAAACTAGTCACATAAACCGATCCTAACGCATAAACGCGTAACGGTTAACCAAATGAATTATATACAGGTCTCAAATGTTATTATGCTTAAAATATGTTAATACATCAGTAGGATGTTAACATATATGCCCAAAAAGTATTTAAAACCAATTTAAGTCCCGTAAGGGCATTTTGGTAATTTTAATGCTTATAAAAGAGATTTTATAATAAACTGAAGTTTTGGTCTTTTGCAATTAGTAAAAATATTTATTTTATCTCATTACATCAGTAAGATATTATATATATGTGAGGATTTTCATTTATGGCCAAACTATGCCCCGAAAGGACATTTTGGTCATTTCACATAGGCTTTTAAGGATATTTTTTGACATCTGAGTTTGTGACTTATACCTACTATAATTATATTTAAATTTGTTTAAAAATTCAGTAGGTAACAAGTCTTAGGTGTTAAATATGGTTTTAAACAATACTATGCACCTAATTAGTGTAAAACTCGCTAATTGACGATAATCAAGATGTTTATGTAAATATGAGATTTTGATCAGTTTTAAAGGCTCAAAATAATTTATTTAATGTATGAAATAAGTAGGAAAAGGTTTTGCATTCAAATCATTTGTAAATCTCATTTTATGCCTAAAAAGGGTATTATCGTCATTAACCGAGTTACACAAGAACTCTATGTTTTAAACAGATTATAATCTGACCAAAAATCTTAAAATTCCTTAAAAATAATATCTTAATAGTAGGTAATTAGTTTTTGTTCAAAATCCAAGTTTAAACATGCATTTTGCAAGACATCGCAAATTAATTAATAAAAAGCTTCTAATTACGATATCGAGCATAATTCCTATTTGAGACCAAGAACTGATGTCAAATTTTCGGGACAAGTTTAAATATCAGTAGCAAAAGTTTTTGTCCTCTCACATTTCTAAAAATCTCATGTATATGTCAAAAGGGCAATTATGGCATTTGTAAGCATAATAACAAACAAGAGCATATAATTCAAACTACTAGGGACCAAGCAATATAACTCCAGAGGGTTATACTACTATATAATGTGGTCCTAATGGAAGCTTAAAAAATGGGAGAATTAAGCTTAATCAGGCCAGAACTGAAAGTCAAAGAAAGAGTCATGCTTTTGCGACTTTCGGTTACGAACCGACCTTAGACTGATAATTGTCGGGTTAGACATGTTTAAACATGTTCTAATACTAATTACCAAGTTATTAGAATGCTAAAATATAATTTATAACCTCTGTTTTATTAGTTTAAATCATTATTTTAATTTATGTCCAGTTTGACGTTTTGACTCATTAGTTTGACCCGACAATTAACTAGTCAAACGAAATAATTAGGAGGTACCCTTTTAAGGGTTAATCACCTACCATAATATGGTCCCATAACCACTTTTTATTTCGTTCAGTGGTTGGACCATTAGTGATTAACCCGAAAGTCAAAACTTAATTACGATATGTTTGACTTTTCGGTTATTAAGCTAATTAAATGGACTAAGTGTCACACCCCGACCACGTGAGACAACGAAACGTGGCGGAAAACGTCGGGGAGTGTTGTAACAGAATCATTGTTTCATAACACATGGAAATTTAAATATTGTTTTATGGATTAAAATTGTTACAATGTCTTGACAATCAAAGAAATACAACATAATTAACTAGTCTAGCATCTTTTATTGTCACTAAAGCCCAAGTCCGCCTAAGTGCATCTTGATCAATCCTATGCATCATCTCCTGAAACACATGTGAAAATAGGTACGTCAGCATAAAAATGCCTGTGAGATACATAGGTTTTGTGAAAATAAGATTCATGACTTATGTTTAAGAAAATGTTTAGTCATGAACCTTGTAAATTGATTTGTTTTGTAAATCGTTTGTAAAACAATAAGTTCAGATGATATGTATAAATAAGAGAATAATGTATGGTTAAGTGAATAACCATGTGAAATGAGTTTGTATAAATTAACTTGTTTGTAAAACAATGTATTGTGAAAAGTATGTTATTTGTATAAAATGTTATATGTCCAAATTTAAATGATTCAAATAACGCTACGATATGTAATACCATACAATCACTTATATATAGGAAGTACCAGCGGCGTATCCACCATGCTTGTATCATATTACACACGCCTCGTTACTTAAATCACTTACTCCAACCAAACCAACAATGTAAGATGTCTATGTTTTAAACCAATTGCCAAACGTATTGAATAATATGTCAAAATGTTTATGTCAAGATGTAAGTCATGTAATGTATAACCAATGTCAATAATGTTTATGTGTCAAATGTAAATCATGTAATGTGTAACCAAAATGATATGTATGGCTAGTGAAATGTTTCAACTAAACCATATGCACAAAAACATAGTATTGAAGTAAAACATGGTTTAAATCAAAGTTATGTTCTGTGGAAATGCATGTAACCAATGTCGAATATGTTTATGTGTCAAATGTAAATCATGTAATGTGTAACCAAAATGATATGTATGGCTAGTGAAATGTATCAACTAAACCATATGCACAAAAACATAGTATTGAAGTAAGACATGGTTTAAATCAAAGTTATGTTCTGTGGAAATGCATGCTATACTGATACAAATATCTATGCGGTATTGTGAAAATGCATACATCCAAGCCTTGAGACCGTGGCGATAAACCCTTAAACAAATTAAAGGTTTATCTTGTTGTAAATGTATATCGAATTCGGTCATTCCTTTCATCCCCACCTACCCAGGATGTCCGGAACGGGAGTTGTCAATTCCTATGGTACCACTACCTACTAACGAACGGCGTGATCGGTGTTAATGAATGTATTGTTCCATTTATACAAACCAAATATCATATCAAAATGTAAGCATGTGATGAAAACAAATGTACTAAGTATGCAATAGATGAACATACATAGCATGTGATGTGATGTGAAACGATGTACTAAGTATGAACTAAATGGACATACATAGCATAAAATGTAATGTAAAACGATGTACTAAGTACGCACACAATGGGCATACATAGCATGTGATGTGATGTGAAACGATGTACTAAGTATGAACTAAATGGACATACATAGCATAAAATGTAATGTAAAACGATGTACTAAGTACGCACACAATGGGCATACATAGCATGAAATGTAATGAAATCATGTACTATAATGTACTAACGAACATAGCAGGTATATGATGTGAAAACATGGAAAGCATGAAAGTAACAAGTAGGCACATGTGTTCCACCCCAAAATGTTTGGAAAACAGTAAAAGAGGGGTCTATGTACTCAGTTGAGATTGCTCAGAAGTCCTAAGATAACCACCAAACAATGCTAGAGATCGCGGATATCAAACGGCACCTAATATAGGTAACTACATTAATAAACCGGACCTATAATCGGAAGATCGGGTAGCATGAGGGTTTGTAAACCAAATGAGTGTAGGAACTCATGTAACATGGTTTAACAAAGCCTACATACTAAATGAAACCTAACATAAGTGCTTACGACCCATTACGACCCGTTAAGGTAGCTTATGCTACTTTAACGCGTCGTTTGCATGAAACGCGTTCGGACCGCCTAACTAGTCCTATGACAAGTAAAATATGCCTTAACATATCTAATATTGTTACCAAAACAGTTTAGATACCAAAATTTATGTTACATATGCTTAAAATGAATTTTGGCGTCAAAAGGGCATTTTGGTAATTTACCTAAGGCATATAAACTACCTATCATACAACTACTTAAACGAAGCGACCATAAGGTATAACCTCGGAAGGTTATTCCCTATATGCTATGGTCACCTAATGTGCTTGGTCAGATCCTAATGATTGACCAAACGGGTCGGGTTCGAAAGTATAAGCGATTGTTTAGAACGCTTACCTTACGACCCTATACAAGCACTAAACTAAAAGTGACGAGCTAAGCATGTTAAAACATGCTTACCTAAGTTTAGAAACAGGTTTGGTATCAAAACAACTGGTTTTGATACCCATAAGTAGTTTGGTTACAAAATACGCAAGAATACGTATTCTGACCGAAACTACGGCTCGTCACTGAGCCTAGATAACGTGGTAATCAGTAGGTATAGTCACCAGGGACTATAACCATCGTGATTACGCTCACGTTATGAAGTTCAAATGAACTTCGCATTGACCATAAACTGGTCAACGCAGAAAGTCAAAACTCGAAAAGCAATAAAAGGACGAAGGAACACTTACAAAGGGTCCCCGCAAGCAATCTAGACCCAAATAGTTCAGGTATGAAGCAAAGGCTTCAACTTAGAACACTTTAGATCAGATTTTGTGAGAAATGAGTGAAGGTGGGGGTGGGTATTTATAGTAAATGGACAACCGTTAGGATCATTTCTTGGAAAAGGGGGCACGATCTAAGCCGTACACTTGTTGGAAAGTTGTGGTAACTCATTTGCCATCCACCATAAGAGTTTGACACTTCGAACTTGGCCTTTGGAGAGTGTTAAGGGCTGTTAACAGCTGAAAAAACAACGTTTTGCTGCATTTGGCCCCTGTTTACGGACCTAGTTTGGCAGATTTACAGTTTCAGTCCCTGCAACCTCAAAACTTGGTTTTCGATGCGTTTTTTTTGACATGTTTAAGACCCGTTAACCCCATTTCAAAGCTCTAAAATGAAGGTAAAGTATAGGGAACTTAAAATGTGTTCAAAAATATCTCGGGTGTCGGTTCGTTTAGCCGTACGGTTACGTTGTTCGGTTAATTACGACGGAATGCGCATAAGCGCGAAAAATGATCCAAATGAAGTGACGAATGGATTTTTCTTATGCCAAACACTAAAATAAAATATTTTAGTGCTTACATAAATTTTTGGATGTCCGGATGTATTCAGAACGTAAGTTATGCGCGAAAATGCAAACTTGTGCACTTTTTGACGCTTTTAGTCCCTGAATGACCCCAAAAGTTTATTTTAGCATACCGAACCTCTCAAAGCCTATTTCTAAGCTATATAAAGGATATTTATGGTATGTTTAACTTATGGCCATGATCCGGAATGTCTGTTATAGTTCAAATTGGCATACTTTCGCAGTTTGTCAACTTTAGTCCCTGTAAGCGTATTAACTCGATTTTGCCATACCAAAGCCTTCAAAACTTATTTCTAAGTTATGTAAAGGTTATTTAGGTATGTTAAGCCTATGTCACTGTTCCAGAGTGTTTTTTGCATTAAACTGGTTATATTTACGCGTCGGTGCGCGTATAACCTTCCAGAAAGCGATTTAGAGTTTGAATTTGAACAAAAATTGATATGTGCAAATGATACACATATTTTTACAAATCCCAAGTATGAAATACAATATTTCATTGGTTTGGTATTTGTTTGATGGCCGCGGAGGCACAGGTGTTATAGTCTCCCCTACTTTAGGAAATTTCGTCCCGAAATTTATTTAGAGGAAACTTGTGAGAGTTTAAAACATGAAGTTGAAAAGATCGAAAAACATTGGTTAGGGTTCTTGAACTTCTAGTAACCTTAATAACATTATGCTTGCAATGTAAGAGGGACACTTATATATACAAGTATATGAAGCGTCATTGGTACGTCCACCGTACCTCCATTACATCGTTCTCATTTTGTTATTGTTGTCGCTATCGGTTCTTACACATAATAAATCTTACTGGGTTTCTGTGCACTAAATTTCATAATTATGTACGCGTCCATAATTAGACAATTCCTTGCACAGTTCACACAGTCTATTTTATAATGTGTAGGGTAAAACCAAATGAACAATCCTGTGATGAGTGTGACTAGACCGCCATAGAGTCCTTTTAACTAAATCAATAAATGATCTAAATAGACTATCAAGGAGTCTGTCCAGCTACATCACTAGATGTCGTCCTTTAACCAAATTGTGAATCAATCTTTTTGACTAGACCTCTAAAGGGTCTCTTATGAATCATGGAGTGGTACTATATAATCCAAGGGTCTTAACTCTTACATAGAAGCCCATTAAGGATTTAAGGTAGCACCTTTTGACTACCCTGCTACGAATCCCTCATATGGAGATATGAAAGATCCTGCGAGGATTTGGATAACGAATATCCAGAGTATAAAAACACAAAATGCATAAAAGAAAACATAAGATGAATAAACACATAGTCGTATAACCACAAAGATTGTTTATTTGTTAATTTGTTTTGTTGACAGAGCACATGCATTTAAAGTACAATATGAATCCATCTCGTGGATTTCATTTGGCACTTTAAACATTTACAAGAATCTATCTATAAAGATAGAAAGATTTTTAAAAGAGAAATTCAATTTCGATTATAAGGAACCGAAATGTTCGAATTCAGGTACATAAGGAATCCAATTAAGGACTCTGATTTGAATGATGATCATCCACAAGGGTCTAAATGTGAAGATAAAAAGATCCCATATGGATTTTAGAAGTTGAAGATGTTTTGAAACCTTGCACTGGACGTGCTTATGTCAAAACATGAAGTAAAAATGCTTATGAAGTTGAGATGCTAGATATGCCAAGGCAACATATGAAGCAGAATTTGAAGGTTAAGTAAATGTATGAGGAAAATATATTTGGAAAACTATGCATGGGGTTCTAAAAATGTTTTTGAAACCTTATATATAATACTTTTGAAATCATAAGGTAGGTTTTTAGATAAGTATATTTATAAAAATGTTTTAAAATCATGCGAAATGAATTTTTGAAATTATGTATAAGGTTTTTGGAAAACATGAATGATGCTTTTGAAATCATGCACTTGATAAGAAAATATACTGTGTTAATATTGTTTTCAGACTATATGAAATATTTTGAAATTATGAAAGTTGTTTTTTTTTTTTTTGAAAACATAACCAATGTTTTTGAAATAACATAGACAATGCATTTGAAAAAAAAAATTGTTTTCAAACTATATAAAATGTTTTGAGATCATGAAGATTGTTTTTGAAATACTTGTACTGTGTATGTTGAAAAAATCAAAACGTAATGGGTATGAGATTTGAAACTACCCTTAGTTATCTAACCAAGGATTTAATGGCACAGATGTGTAAAAAGCACGATTACTCATAATTTCACTTTATTTCATGTACTTCGTTTCTTAGAATGAAACGAGTACTTAAAATTTTTGAGGGAATCATGAGCGATCATTTGAAAGAGAGAAATCACAAGAGTAGTTTGCAAGGTAGATAGTTTCTTGATGTAGGTATCATAGGAAAAGTCATACACACATGTAACTACACTTGTATATCAGAATTGTGAACAATAATTTATTTATAAACAAAACAGATTGTTTCACATTACAAGAAAACAGGAGAATAAAAGCATATGACAACAACATCTTCTAGTCAGCCAACTGCTCATCCGTGGGTTGGATTTGCATTAGCAAGCTTTGGGCAGTTGTTCCTGAAATGGCTCGTCTCGCCACAGTTGTAGCAAGTACCAGACGGAAAACGAGCTTGAGTAGGGTTGACTTGGAGTTGGGTAGCAGCAAGGTTTATAGCAGCTTTGTTTTGGATAGCAAAGCGGCATGTGTTGACCAAATGTCCCCTCCGTCCACAGTAGGTACATTTGGAGCAGGGTATGAGGTTTGAATGATGACGGTTGCATCGTTTGCACAAAGGGGCAGTTCCTATGTATGGCTTCCTAGCTGGCGGCCTTGCCACATGGCTAGGTCCCGCTTGATTAGGTGTAACCGCTGCGGGTTTCCTTGAAGCCTTACACTTCCTTGATTTTGGTGCTGGCTTGACTTCTGCTTCCTTTGGTGGCTCTTGAGTGGCTTCATTGTCGAGACAAGAGGCTTCATTGTTGAGACGAGCCATGGCAATGCCTAAATCCACAGTCTTCTGAATCACTTCGCCTATTTGCTGGGCAAATTTGGCTGTTCGCTCGGACATTTGACCAGTGCTGAGAGGAAGAGACATTCTAGAAGAAAATGAAAGACATAGGAAGAAACAAGTGAAAGGTTATTGGATAATCAATATAGAATGGTAACGAATGAAAATTGCGATCATTTGTTTGTTACCTAAGGCAAACAAATGAGATGGTGACAAATCAAAGTAAACAGGTCATATTAATGTATTACTGAAGACATGCTCGCCTATAAGTGAACACTCACCCCAAGAGTTCCCAGGTAAGAGTGACTGGTCCGATACTGCGGATTTGTACGAACACTCTAGCCTTTAACAGAAAACTCAGGGTACAGGCATTCACTCTTCCAGTTTGCACGTGTTCATATTTATAGGACCCAAACTTTGACGAGATTTGAAAGCTCAAAGGGGTTCAAAACCTTATAACAGAGGGTTCAAAACCTTACAATAGAGGGTTCAAAACCTAGTAATCAATCATCCTAGAACAGATGATTAGTTTTCAAAGCGGTTTTGAAATTTATGTTCTTGTTGTGGTTGTCGCTAAGGATAGGTGACAGTATTGTTTTATGACTAAACGCAAGTAAACTCGCGTTAGGGTCCTAAGAAGGTTATAGACTAGGTCAAAGTATTACTAATAACCTAATTCCCTATAACCATGGGCTCTAATACCAACTTTTCTGTCACACCCCGACCACGTGAGACAACGAAACGTGGCGGAAAACGTCGGGGAGTGTTGTAACAGAATCATTGTTTCATAACACATGGAAATTTAAATATTGTTTTATTGATTAAAATTGTTACAATGTCTTGGCAATCAAAGAAATACAACATAATTAACTAGTCTAGCATCTTTTATTGTCACTAAAGTGTCACACCCCGACCACGTGTAACATACAAAACGTGGCGGAAACGTCGGGGAGTGTTGTAACAGAATTAATGTTTCATAACCATGGATACCAAAAAGTGTTTCGTTTTATTAAACATTGAATAATTACATCGTATGGAAATCTAAATACACAATTTAAACATAGTCTATCATTGTTATTGAGTCACTAAGGCCTTGTCCAGTCCTATGTGAGCATGCATCCTATCAATCGATATCTTTCAACAATACCTGAAACACATGTGAAAAACGAGGTCAGCAAAGAAATGCTGGCGAGTACATAGGTTTTGTGAAAATAAGATTCATGACTTCTGTTTAAGAAAATGTTTAGTCATGAACCTTGTAATTTGCTTTGTCTTTGTAAATCATTTGAAAAATAATAAGTTCAGATGATATGTTTAAATAAGAGAATAATGCATGATTAAATGAATAACCATGTAAAATGAGTTTGTATAAGTTAAGTTGTTTGTACAACAATGTATTGTGAAAAGTATGTTATTTGTATAAAATGTTATATGTTTAAATTGAAATGATTTAAACAATGCTACGATATGTAATACCATATAAGCACTTATATATAGGAAGTACCAGCGGCGTATCCACCATGCTTATATCATATTACACACGCCTCGTTACTTAAATCACTTACTCAAACCAAACCAACAATGTAAGATGTCTATGTGTAAACCAACTGCCAAATGTATTGGAATAATATGTCAAAATGTTCATGTCAAGATGTAAATCATGTTATGTATAACCAATGTCAAAAGTGTTTGTGTTAAATGTAAACCATGTAATGTGTAACCAAAATGATATGTATGGCTAGTGAAATGCATCAACTAAACCATAGGTGAAACACACAAAACAAAGTATTGAAGTAAAACTTGGTTTAAATCAATACTATGTTTCGTGGAAATGCATAATCAAATGTAAATCATGTCCAAATGTTTACCCAATCGTTAAAACATTTTGTGAAATCGTTCAAATCGTTCTTGTTGTTTTAATCGTTCTTGTTTTAATTGTGAAACTACTTTATGGTCGATTTTCTAATAACATTCAAACCTTCTTGACTCGTTCATCGTTCCAACTCGTTCTCGTTCTTAACAAACCCTTACCAAAGGGTAAATTAATAATTACAGATTCAGTCGTTACCCAAAATACCCACACATAACCATGGGTATAGAGAATAACGGGATTTGTCAGATCCTATGGTACCATAACCTAATACTGGTCGGCTTGATCATTGCTAATGAATGTCATTGGTTATGTAACTACAACCAACAAGTTTGTTCACTTTATTGAAATCGTTCTTGAAACCATTGTAATTGTTTTTGAAACCATATTAATCGTTCTTGAAACCATTGTTATCGTTCTTGAAACCACATTGTAATTGTTTTTGAAACCATTGTAATTGTTCTTGAAATCATTGTTAAGACATTTAGCACATATGAGTCACCCCAAAACAGTTGAAAACAGTAAAAGAGGGGAATAATGTACTCGCCTGAGAATGCTTAGAGGTCTTGAACAACAACCAAACAAAGCTAGAGGGAGCACGGAATCAGTCGGCAATCTAAAACTATATAAATAAACCGGACTTAAATCGGGAGATCGGATAGGATGAGGCTTGGTAAACCAAATGAGTATTGGAACTCATATGATATGGTTTAACAAGGCCTACATACTACATTGAGACTAACCTAAGTGCTTTCGACCCATCGCGACCCATTAAGGTAACATACGCTACTTTAACGTGTCGTGCGCGCAAAGCGCGTTCGAGACGTCTAACTAGTCCTATGACAAGTATTATATGTCTAAACGTGTTTAATCATGTTGTATAATCAGTTATGTACAAAAGTTTAGGTTACATAAGCTTAATTACCAATTATACATGAAAAGGGTATTTTGGTAATTTACCTAAGGCACATAAACTACCTATCATACAACTACTTAAACGGTGTGACCATAAGGTATAACCTCGGAAGGTTATTCCATATATACTATGGTCACCTAATGTGCTTGGTCGAATCCTAATGATCGACCAAATGGGTCGGGTTCGAAGGTATAAGCGATTTATCAGATCGCTTACCCTTACGACCCTAGACAACGTGGTAATCAGTAGGCATAGTCCCAAGGGACTATAACCATCGTGATTACAATCACGTTGCGAAGTTCAAACGAACTTCGCATTGACCATAACTGGTCAACGCTGAAAGTCAAACAAAAGACTCGAAAAGCAATAAAAGAACGAAAGAATACTTACGAAGGGTCCCCGAATGCTAATCTAGATCAAAATAGCTCAGGTATGAAACAAAGGTTTCAACTTAGAGCATTTGAGATCAGATTCTAGTGAGTTTAGAGGTTGGATGGCAAGGGGTATTTATAGTGAATGGTCCACCATTAGGATCGTTTGTCGAAATACGTGCCTTAATCTCATCCGTACATGTGTCGGAACCTTATGGTACCCAAAAAGGCCACTCACCATAAGAGATCAACATGTGGCAAGGGATTAAGGAGTGGATAACAGCTGCAAACAGGCTGTTTAATACACTGCATCTGGTCTGCAGACCCCTTGCGCACTGTAACAAATATTTGTTGCGGTGCGCAAGGACCAATTTTGGCAGAATTACAGTTTTGGTCCCTGCAGCCCGTTTAAGCTATTTTCGACATGTTTAAGGCCCGTTAACCCCATTTCAAAGCTCTAAAATGAAGTTAAAGTATAGGGAACTTAATATATGCCCAAAAAATATCTCGGATGTTGGTTCGTTTGGCCGTACGGTTGCGTTGTTCGGTTAATTACGACGGAAGTCGTAACGAACGTAAAAACGGTCAAAATGACGCGACGAATGGATTTTTCTTATTCCAAACACTAAAATAAAATATTTTAGTGCTTACATAAATTTTTTGATGTCCGGATGTATTCAGAACGTAAGATATGCGCGAAAGTGCAAACTTGTGCGCTTTTTGACACTTTTAGTCCCTAAATGACCCAAAAGTATATTTTAGCACACCGAACCCCTCAAAGCCTATTTATAAGCTATGTAAAGGATATTTAAGGTGTGTTTAACTTATGTTCATGTTCCGGAATGTCTATTACAGTTCAAATTGGCATATTTTCGCAGTTTGTCATATTTAGTCCCTGTAAGCGATTTTAACTTGATTTTGCCATACCAAAGCCTTCGAAACTTATTTCTAAGTTATGTAAAGGTTATTTAAGGTATGCTAAGCCTATTTCACTATTTCGGAGTGTTCGTTGCATTAAACTGGTTATATTTTCGCATCAGATCGCGTATAACCTTCCAGAAAGTGATTTAAAGCTTGAAATCGAACAAAATTTGATATGTGCAAATGATACACATATTTTTACAAATCCCAAGTATGAAACACAAAATTTCATTGGTTTGGCATTTGTTTGATGGTCGCAGTGACACAGGTGTCACAGTCTCCCCTACTTTAGGAAATTTTGTCCCGAAATTTAATTAGAGGAAACCTGTGAGAGCTTGAAAGCATGAAGTTGAAAAGATCGAACAACATTGGTTAGGGTTCTGAACTTCTAGTAACCTTAATAACATTATGCTTGCAATGTAAGAGGGACACTTATATACAAGTATATGAAGCGCCATTGGTGCGTCCACCATACCTTCATTACATCGTTCTCATTTTGTTATTGTTGTCGCTATCGGTTCTTACACATAATAAATCTTACTGGGTTTCTGTGCACTAAATTTCATAATTATGTATGCGTCCATAATTAGACAATTCCTTGCACAGTTTACACAGTCTATTTTATAACGTGTAGGGTAAAACCAAATGAACAATCCTGTGATGAGTGTGACTGGACCACCATAGGGTCCTTTCAGCTGTATCATCACATGCCCTTCTTAACCAGATCTTGAATCAATCTTTAACTAGACCACTTAAGGGTCTCTCATCAAATCATGGAATGGTACTATATAACCCAAGGGTCTTAACTACCACGTAGAAGCCCATAAGGATTAAGGTAGTACCTTTTAAATATCCTACTATGAATCCCTCATATGAAGATATGAAAGATTCTATGAGGATTTGAAAATCGGATCACACAAAAACATAGAGGAGAACACATAAACACATATCACATAATCGCATAATCGCACACTCGCATTATTGTTTAAATTGACCTTTAAATTTGTTATCTTTAGACACAGGTATTTAAAGTGTACAAGGAATCAAATCCTTAATTGCAGCAATTTGGATGAATCCATATGAATACCCTGCTTGTTGACTACATGACCCAAAAACTGAACTTCTTTAAGCCAAAATTTCCTCTTGGAGGATTTAGCGAAAAGTTTGTTCCTTCTTTAAGGGTTCCAGTGTCAATGAAGGTGTTGATCGTTGTCGGCTCGGGACATGAATAGATCAAGATGTCATCAATAACAACAATGACGAACTGATCCAAATAAGACTTGCAGACTCTATTTATTAAGTCCATGTAGATGGCTGGAGCATTTGTCAATCCAAAAGGCATGACTGTAAACTCGTAATGGCCATACTTCGTGCAGAAAGCCGTTTTGGGAATATCTTCTTCGAGAATACAAAGTTGATGATACCCAAAACGCAAATCGATCTTGGAAAAGCATGAAACGCTATGCAGTTGATCGGAGAAATCGTTGATTTAAGGTAGGGGATATCGATTCTTGATGGTAAGCTTACTAGGCTTACGTTAATCGATATACATTCGAAAAGATCCATTTTTCTTTTCACAAAGAGGACAGGAGTTTCTCCAATGTGAAAAGTTCGGATGGATGAATACTTTATCAGACAACTCTTGAAGCTGTTTTGATAATTCTTGCATCTCGAACGGTGCAAGACGATAAGATACTTTAGATTTAAAAGAAATAAGTGTTTGGGGTTCTTAGGGAGATCACAAGTGATCATAAAATGACAGAACCACACGAGTAGTTTTGTCTTTGTGTTGACATCATAAGGTTGGATCCAACATTCATACAATTGCATTAGTTAAAAAAATAAAACCACAAATTTTTATTTATATAACAACCGCATTGTCTTTAAATGTTAGAAGATAACAACCAGAGGAAATACAAAATGCTAATTGTTCACTCCTTCATCATTGAGTGCCTCATTGATGTTAAACACTCGACCACGTGCTGGATTCACATTGACATTGACGTTCGCATTTGGGTTTGCGTTAGCATTTGCATTCACCAGTCTCGGACAGTTGTGGCGGAAGTGACCAATCTCTCCGCAGTTGAAACATGACCCCAGTTGTAACACCTGTGCCTCCACGGCCATCAAACATATACCAAACCAATGAAATATTATATTTCATACTTGGGATTTGTAAAAAAATATGTGTATCATTTACACATATAAACTCTTGTTCGATTTCAAGCTCTAAATCGCTTTCTGGAAGGTTATACGCGCACTAATGCGTAAATATAACCAGTTTAATCCAACGAACACTCCGGAATAGTGAAATAGGCTTAACATACCTTAAATAACCTTTACATAACTTAGATATAAGTTTTGGAAGGTTTGGTATGCCGAAATCAAGTTATATCGCTTACAGGGACTAAAGTTGACAAACTGCGAAAGTATGCCAATTTGAACTGTAACAGACATTCCGAAGCATGACCATAAGTTAAACATACCATAAATACCCTTCACATAGCTTAGAAATAGGCTTTGAGGTGTTCGGTATGCTAAAATAAACTTTTGGGTCATTCAGGGACTAAAAGTGTCAAAAAGTGCACAAGTTTGCATTTTCGCGCATAACTTACGTTCTGAATACATCCGGACATCCAAAAATTTATGTGAGCATGACTATATTATATTTTAGTGTTCGCCTTAAGAAAAATCCATTCGTCGCGTCATTTGGATCGTTTTTCGCGCTTATGCGCATTCCGTCGTAATTAAGCGAACATCGCGTTCGTACGGCTAAACGAACCGACATCCGAGATATTTTTGAGCATGTTTTAAGTTCCCTATATTTTAACTTCATTTTAGAGCTTTGAAATGGGGTTAACGGGCCTTAAACGTGTCAAAAATGGCCTAAATACAGTTCAGGGACCAAAACTGTAATTCTGCCAAACTGCACCATACGATGCGTATGGTATATATACCATACGATGCGTATGGGGTCTCCAGACCAGGTGCAATGTTTAAACAGCCTGTTTTCAGCAGATTTAACCACAACCACAAGTTTCTAATTATCTAGTCATGTGATAAGGATGGAATTTTAGTCACCATAAGGTCCCGACACTTGTACGGTTTGGATTCATGGCACGTTTTCCATGAAACGATCCTAACGGTTACCCGAAAACTATATATACCCCACCCCCCATTACTTCAAATGCACTAGAATTCTGATTTTAGAAACTCTAAGTTGAAACCATTGTTTCATACCTGAGATTCTTGAATCGGGATTAGCATTCGGGGACCCTTCGTAAGTATTCTTTCGTTCTTTTCCTTATTTTTACTGCTTTTCGAGTCAGAAAGTCAAACTTTGTTTGACTTTCAGCGTTGACCAGTAATGGTCAATGCGAAGTTCGTTTGAACTTCGCAACGTGAGTGTAATCACGTTGGTCATAGTCCCTTGGGACTATGCCCACTGATTACCACGTTGTCTAGGGTCGTAGGGTAGGCGATCTGATAAATCGCCTATACCTTCGAACCCGACCCAGTTTGGTCGATCATTAGGATCCGACCAAACACATTAGGTGACCATAGTATAGGGCATAACCTTCCGAGGTTATACCTTATGGTCACATCGTTTAAGTAGTTGTATGATAGGTAGTTTATATGCCTTAGGTAAATTACCAGAATACCCTTTTCATGTATAATTGGTAATTAAGCATATGTAACCTAAACCTTTATCACATAACTGATTATGTAACATGTTTAGGCATATAACACTTGTCATAGGACTAGTTAAGCGGTCCGAACGCGTTTCACGCGCACGACGCGTTAAAGTAGCATAAGCTACCTAAACGGGTCGTAATGGGTCGTAAGCAATTAGGTTAAGTTTCATTTAGTATGTAGGCTTTGTTAAACCAAATGACACGAGTCTCTACACTCGTTTGGTTTACAAACCCTCATTCTATCCGATCCTCCGATTTAGGTCCGGTTTATTAATGTAGTTACCTATATTAGGTGCCGTTTGATATTCCGAGATCTCTAGCATTACTTGGTGATTATCTTTAGACATCTGAGCAATCTCAGGCGAGTACATTATTCCCCTATTTTACTGTTTTCCAAACTGTTTTGGGGTGAAGCATGTGTACCTATCTGTTACTTTCATGTTTTCCAAAAGTATAATTGATTATACATGTTATTACTTATCTATTGACAAATTGAATGACTATCTATGATTTAAACATTGATTTTCTCAAAGAACATAAAATAAATTGTTGAATTGTACTTATTTTATGTTCACCAGACCGATTGTTAGTATGATATAGCGCTATAGGATTTGACACCCCATTCCTGTTGGCATGGAATGTCTGAAACCAATTTGTTGCTCCATCCAAATAGGGATTGCCTTTGTGGTATTTCTATAGTCTCAAAGGTGTATCTTGATGCACCAGGTCTGATTGAATTCTTAAATCACACTATTAAAGTATATTTTGATATACTCTCATGTGTGGTATTGTACAAACCAACATATATTTTGTTAATCATCCAAAGCATATTTTGATATGTTATCTACTGAACAAAAACATAGTTTAATATGTTATTTATCACATCTAAAGCATATTTTGATATGTTATTTACTAAACAAAAACATAGTTTAATATGTTATTTATCACATCCAAAGCATATTTTGATATGTTATCTATAAATCCGAAGTATACTTATACTATACTATCTAAATCTATTCTTTTGAACAACGAAGGTATATTTAATGTACTATCTATCTATCGATTTGGTTTAGTTTGATTAAGTGATTAAGTAACGATGCGTGTGTAATATGATACAAACATGGTGGATACGCCGCTGGTACTTCCTATATATAAGTGCTTGTATGGTATTACATACTGTAACGTTATTTGAATCATTTCAGTTTGAGATATATAACATTTATACAAATAACATACTTTTCACAAGACATTGTTTTACAAACAACATATCTTATACAAACTCATTTTACATGGTTATTCATTTAATCATGCATTATTCTCTTATTTATACATATCATCAGAACTTATCATTTATTTTCAAATAATTTACTAAAACAAATGTTTTTGGGTTAAGAGTCATGGCTACAAGGTTTTACAAATTATAACCCGCTTGATTTGAGTTGGTTAATTAAGTTGCAATATTATACTCTTTTCAAAACAAGATTTTAAATAAAGTATTGCAACGTCTAAACTAGCCATGATTTCGACACTCCTACAAAACCAATGTATTCGCCAGCATTTCTTTGCTGACCTCGTTTTTACACATGTTTCAGGTACTGCTTTGCAATGATTGTTGATACATGCTACATTTAGGATGGACTCGTACCTTAGCGCCTTAAAACGAGACAATAACTAGTTAACTTATGTTATGTACCTTTGTTTCTTGTTTAAACAATGTAAACTCTCATAATTGATTAATAAAACGAAACTTTAATTGCCATGGATTTGAAACGATTAATTCTGTTACAACACTCCCCGACTTTTCCGCCACGTTTTGTATGTTCTACGTGGTCGGGGTGTGACAGAAAAGATGGTATCAGAGCCAATGGTTATAGGGAATTAGGTTATTAGTAATGCTTTGACCTAGTCTATAACTTTCTTAGGACCCTAACGCGAGTTTACTTGCGTTTAGTCATAAAACAATACCGTCACCTATCCTTAGGTGACGACCACAACAAGAACATAAATTTCAAAACCGCTTTGAAAACTAATCATCTGTTCTAGGATGATTGCTTACTAGGTTTTGAACCCTCTGTTATATGGTTTTGAACCCCTTTGAGTTTTCAAATTCTCGTCATGGTTTTGGGTTTTAAATAATGTGAACACGTGCAAACTGGAAGGGTGAATGCCTGTATTCTGGGTTTTCTATCTAGGCAAGCACTTCGTATATATCTCATCAGACGCGAGACCAGTTGTGCTTACCTGGGAATTCTTGGGATGAGTGTTCACTTATAGGCGAGCATGTCTTCGCGATACATTATTTTTGACCCATTTACTTTGATTAGTCACTGTGTGTAGTTTGTTTGCTTTGTAATGCGAACAAATGACCACTATCCTTGCTTTCATCAGATTTGTTTCATCTCATTCTTTTCGTCTAAATCTCTCACTCGTTTCCTTTCATGTTTCCTCTTTTAGAATGCCTCCTCGACGCGACAATCAGATGGATAATGCCGAACTGGCGGAAATCATCGCACAACAAATGGCTGTTGCCTTCCCAAATCTTTATGCTCAAATGATGCAAACCATCAACAACAACAATGCTCCATGCAATTTCAAGAGTTTCAACTCGGCAAAACCGCTCAAGTTTAGTGGTTCTGAGGGAGCAACTGGGCTTCTTCAGTGGTTCGAGAGCATTGAGAATACCTTCCGTCATGTTCTGTGTCCTGAAAATCGTAAGGTCGAGTTTTCTTCGAGTGTGTTTCAGAAGAGGGCTCTCACATGGTGGAACGGGGTGATGAGAGACCGCGGTGCTGAGGTTGCATTAGCACAGACTTGGGCTGAGCTTAGGGCTCTTATGATGAAGGAGTTTTGCCCTCGTCATGAACTGCGAGCTTTGGAGAGGGAGTTTGATGATTTGAAGCAAGACAGTGGCGAGCATCGAGCCTATACTGACCGTTTTGAAGAATTGAGTCTGTTGTGTCCTGCTATGGTTACTCCTGTGGATAAGGCGATCGAGAAATATACAGATGGTCTTCCTGATCTAGTTTAGGATATCGTTACTGGCAGTAACCCTACTACTGTCAGACAAGCCATTGAACTGTCTGCCACTCTGACTGAATCTCACATCAGAAAGAAAAAGCTGTTTCGGAAGGGCGACCCAAGACCATCTGACAAGACTGCTCATGTGGAACCAAAGGAAGAAAATGCTGAGGTGTCCAAGAAGAAGAAGCGCAAAGCCTCTCAGAACTGCGCTGTAACTGCTCAAGACAAACAGGTTGCACCAAACCAACCAGCACAACCTCGCAAAAGGCAAAACTATGTTGGTACTGCACCTTTGTGCAACAAGTGCAACCGTCATCATCTAGCGCAAGAGCAGTGTCACAAATGTACCCACTGTGGACGTTTGGGACATTTGATCAATGTTTGTCGCTATGCAAATCAAGCTGCTGCAAACCCTGCTGCTGTTCAAGCACGGTTCCCTCCGGGGTCATGTTATAACTGCGGTGACCTTACCCACTACAGGAACAATTGCCCAAGGCTTGTTAACGCACCTCCGGCGCGAGGATGAGCGTTTAACATCAATGAGGCAAACATGAACAACGATGCATCAGTGAACAATTAGTGTTTTGTTATTTCCTTGGTTGTTATCTTATGATGTTTAAAGACAAGTCAGTTGTTATATAAATAAAAATTCGTCGTTTTTATGTTTTGCAAAACTGATACGATTGTGTGAACGTTGGATACAATCTTATAATGTCAACCCAAAGACAAACTATTCGTATGGTTCAGTTATCTTATGATCACTTGTGATCTCCCCAAGAACCTTTAACACTTGTTTCTTTTAAGAAACAAAGCCAAACTCTTCTTGAGAATCCTTCTATCTTTTTAGATGGATCCTTGGAAATGATTAAAGTACCAAATGAAATTCATGGATTGGATTTCTAGTGTGCTTTAAATATCCATGCCCAAAGACAACAAATTAAAGAATCAAATTAACTAATTATGTGCTTATGTGTTTTCTTACATGTTTTGTGGTTGTATGTGATCCATCCAAATCCTCGTAGAGTCTTTTATATTTCATATGAGAGATTCATAATAGGATATCCAAAGTTACTATCTTAAATCCTAAATGGACTTCTACGTTGTAGTTAAGTCCCTTGGGTTTTAAAGTACTATTCTATAATTGGACCCTTGAGTGGTCTGGTTAAACAGATTGATTTTGAAAATCTGATTAGAAATATCATGTGATGATATAATAGAAAAGATCCCTTAAGTGGTCTATTTAAGGAGATCGTACGACGGTCTAGTTAAGAAGATCATGAGTTGATCTAGTTAAAAAGATCGTTCGTAGATTTAGTTAAAAAGATCCTTTGGTGATCTAGTCAAGTCGCTTCATGTTTATTCAATTAATTTTTCCTCTATGCATTATGAAATGGACTGTGCGGACTGTGCAAGAGATTACGTAATTATGGAGGCCTACATAATTATGGAATTCAGTGCACAGAAACCACAAGAAGTTTTGTCATGTGTTAAGACTTAAAGTGACGAGAATAATGATACGGGAGAAGTCTCGGACTTTGACCGATGTCATTTATTCTCACACTTCCCAATTCTTATTTTAAGCACACACAAGTTTCCAATGATAAGTCTTCATAAGAAACGTTCTTCTGTCCGTAGTTCAAAAAAAAAAAAAAAAAAATTCCATGTTTTATTGCTACAAGGAATTCACTTTGAAGGTTAACAAATTCGCTAAGAGTCCTAACATGACCCAGAGTATTACTTAAGGGTCCAATGGATCTATTAGAAGGCGAAATTGTCACAGCTGTCTTCACAAGTTTCCTCTAGAATTAAATTTCGGGACGAAATTTCCTAAAGTAGGGGAGACTGTAACACCTGTGCCTCCACGGCCATCAAACATATACCAAACCAATGAAATATTATATTTCATACTTGGGATTTGTAAAAAAATATGTGTATCATTTACACATATCAACTCTTGTTCGATTTCAAGCTCTAAATCGCTTTCTGGAAGGTTATACGCGCACTAATGCGTAAATATAACCAGTTTAATCCAACGAACACTCCGGAATAGTGAAATAGGCTTAACATACCTTAAATAACCTTTACATAACTTAGATATAAGTTTTGGAAGGTTTGGTATGCCGAAATCAAGTTATATCGCTTACAGGGACTTTAGTCTTTGAGGTGTAACAGACATTCCGAAGCATGACCATAAGTTAAACATACCATAAATACCCTTCACATAGCTTAGAAATAGGCTTTGAGGTGTTTGGTATGCTAAAATAAACTTTTGGGTCATTCAGGGACTAAAAGTGTCAAAAAGTGCACAAGTTTGCATTTTCGCGCATAACTTACGTTCTGAATACATCCGGACATCCAAAAATTTATGTGAGCATGACTATATTATATTTTAGTGTTCGCCTTAAGAAAAATCCATTCGTCGCGTCATTTGGATCGTTTTTCGCGCTTATGCGCATTCCGTCGTAATTAAGCGAACATCGCGTTCGTACGGCTAAACGAACCGACATCCGAGATATTTTTGAGCATGTTTTAAGTTCCCTATATTTTAACTTCATTTTAGAGCTTTGAAATGGGGTTAACGGGCCTTAAACGTGTCAAAAATGGCCTAAATACAGTTCAGGGACCAAAACTGTAATTCTGCCAAACTGCACCATACGATGCGTATGGTATATATACCATACGATGCGTATGGGGTCTCCAGACCAGGTGCAATGTTTAAACAGCCTGTTTTCAGCAGATTTAACCACAACCACAAGTTTCTAATTATCTAGTCATGTGATAAGGATGGAATTTTAGTCACCATAAGGTCCCGACACTTGTACGGTTTGGATTCATGGCACGTTTTCCATGAAACGATCCTAACGGTTACCCGAAAACTATATATACCCCACCCCCCATTACTTCAAATGCACTAGAATTCTGATTTTAGAAACTCTAAGTTGAAACCATTGTTTCATACCTGAGATTCTTGAATCGGGATTAGCATTCGGGGACCCTTCGTAAGTATTCTTTCGTTCTTTTCCTTATTTTTACTGCTTTTCGAGTCAGAAAGTCAAACTTTGTTTGACTTTCAGCGTTGACCAGTAATGGTCAATGCGAAGTTCGTTTGAACTTCGCAACGTGAGTGTAATCACGTTGGTCATAGTCCCTTGGGACTATGCCCACTGATTACCACGTTGTCTAGGGTCGTAGGGTAGGCGATCTGATAAATCGCCTATACCTTCGAACCCGACCCAGTTTGGTCGATCATTAGGATCCGACCAAACACATTAGGTGACCATAGTATAGGGCATAACCTTCCGAGGTTATACCTTATGGTCACATCGTTTAAGTAGTTGTATGATAGGTAGTTTATATGCCTTAGGTAAATTACCAGAATACCCTTTTCATGTATAATTGGTAATTAAGCATATGTAACCTAAACCTTTATCACATAACTGATTATGTAACATGTTTAGGCATATAACACTTGTCATAGGACTAGTTAAGCGGTCCGAACGCGTTTCACGCGCACGACGCGTTAAAGTAGCATAAGCTACCTAAACGGGTCATAATGGGTCGTAAGCAATTAGGTTAAGTTTCATTTAGTATGTAGGCTTTGTTAAACCAAATGACACGAGTCTCTACACTCGTTTGGTTTACAAACCCTCATTCTATCCGATCCTCCGATTTAGGTCCGGTTTATTAATGTAGTTACCTATATTAGGTGCCGTTTGATATTCCGAGATCTCTAGCATTACTTGGTGATTATCTTTAGACATCTGAGCAATCTCAGGCGAGTACATTATTCCCCTATTTTACTGTTTTCCAAACTGTTTTGGGGTGAAGCATGTGTACCTATCTGTTACTTTCATGTTTTCCAAAAGTATAATTGATTATACATGTTATTACTTATCTATTGACAAATTGAATGACTATCTATGATTTAAACATTGATTTTCTCAAAGAACATAAAATAAATTGTTGAATTGTACTTATTTTATGTTCACCAGACCGATTGTTAGTATGATATAGCGCTATAGGATTTGACACCCCATTCCTGTTGGCATGGAATGTCTGAAACCAATTTGTTGCTCCATCCAAATAGGGATTGCCTTTGTGGTATTTCTATAGTCTCAAAGGTGTATCTTGATGCACCAGGTCTGATTGAATTCTTAAATCACACTATTAAAGTATATTTTGATATACTCTCATGTGTGGTATTGTACAAACCAACATATATTTTGTTAATCATCCAAAGCATATTTTGATATGTTATCTACTGAACAAAAACATAGTTTAATATGTTATTTATCACATCTAAAGCATATTTTGATATGTTATTTACTAAACAAAAACATAGTTTAATATGTTATTTATCACATCCAAAGCATATTTTGATATGTTATCTATAAATCCGAAGTATACTTATACTATACTATCTAAATCTATTCTTTTGAACAACGAAGGTATATTTAATGTACTATCTATCTATCGATTTGGTTTAGTTTGATTAAGTGATTAAGTAACGATGCGTGTGTAATATGATACAAACATGGTGGATACGCCGCTGGTACTTCCTATATATAAGTGCTTGTATGGTATTACATACTGTAACGTTATTTGAATCATTTCAGTTTGAGATATATAACATTTATACAAATAACATACTTTTCACAAGACATTGTTTTACAAACAACATATCTTATACAAACTCATTTTACATGGTTATTCATTTAATCATGCATTATTCTCTTATTTATACATATCATCAGAACTTATCATTTATTTTCAAATAATTTACTAAAACAAATGTTTTTGGGTTAAGAGTCATGGCTACAAGGTTTTACAAATTATAACCCGCTTGATTTGAGTTGGTTAATTAAGTTGCAATATTATACTCTTTTCAAAACAAGATTTTAAATAAAGTATTGCAACGTCTAAACTAGCCATGATTTCGACACTCCTACAAAACCAATGTATTCGCCAGCATTTCTTTGCTGACCTCGTTTTTACACATGTTTCAGGTACTGCTTTGCAATGATTGTTGATACATGCTACATTTAGGATGGACTCGCACCTTAGCGACTTAAAACGAGACAATAACTAGTTAACTTATGTTATGTACCTTTGTTTCTTGTTTAAACAATGTAAACTCTCATAATTGATTAATAAAACGAAACTTTAATTGCCATGGATTTGAAACGATTAATTCTGTTACAACACTCCCCGACTTTTCCGCCACGTTTTGTATGTTCTACGTGGTCGGGGTGTGACACCAGTGGGAATCTCGCAGCATTCCCTTGAACCGGAGCTTGAACCTGAGCAGCCTGATTTTGTCCCAAACGACAAACATTGGCCAAATTCCTAAGTTTACCACACGTCGTGCATTGCCAGCAAGCTTGTTGTACCGCGTGATGACCGTTGCAGCGTGCACAATGAGGTGCGGTACCGGCATATGCTTTCTTTACAGGTGGCTGAGCTGGTGGGTTCCGCGGGTTCTGAGCAGTCTGTGCTGTAACAGCAAAGTTCTGAACACCCTTTCGCTTTCTTGATTTCTTTGACGTCTCACCTTCCTTACCCTTCTTGTTTTGACCTTTATTGCTATCCTCCTTGTCAGACCCCTGCTTCTTACCCTTGTCACCCTTTCTGTGTAACTTATTCTTCCGAATCTGCGACTCAGTCAATGTCGTAGCTAACTCGATCGCCTGACGGAGGGTGGTAGGGCTACTACCAGTAAGGATGTCTTGTACCGAGTCAGGTAGACCGTCGATGTACCTTTCGATAGCCTTGTCGAGTGGGGTAACCATTGTCGGGCAAAGCAGACTCAACTCCTCAAACCTATCAGTATACGCCCTATGCTCACCACTATCTTGCTTCAACTCATCAAATTCCTTCTCCAAAGCTCGCTGCTCATGACGAGGACAGAATTCCCTCATCATAAGGGCCCTAAGTTCAGCCCATATCTGTGCTAGAGCAACTTCTTCACCACGATCCCTCATAACCCCGTTCCACCATGTGAGAGCCCTCTTCTGAAACACACTCGAAGAAAACTCGACCTTGCGATTGTCAGGACACTGCACGTGGCGGAAAGTATTCTCAATGCTCTCGAACCATTGAAGAAGCCCAGTCGCTCCTTCAGAACCACTAAACTTGAGTGGTTTAGCCTGGTTAAAATCCTTGTATTTACATGTAACATTGTTGTTGTTGTTGGCTTGGTTCTGTTGAGCAAAGAGGTTTGAGAATTGAGCAGCCATTTGCTGCGCAATGATTTCTGCCAATTCGGCAGTCGCTATCTGGCTTTCGCGTCGAGGAGACATTCTAAAAGAGGAAACATGAAAGGAAACGAGTGAGAGAATTAGACGAAAAGAATGAGATGAAACAAATCTGATGAAAGCAAGGATAGTGGTCATTTGTTTGTTACTACAAAGCAACAACCGACACACAGTGACTAACCAAAGTAAATAGATCAGAAATAATGTATCGCGAAGACATGCTCGCCTATAAGTGAACACTCATCCCAAGAATTCCCAGGTAAGCACAACTGGTCTCGCGTCTGATGAGATATATACGAAGTGCTTGCCTAGACAGAAAACCCAGAATACAGGCATTCACCCTTCCAGTTTGCACGTGTTCACATTATTTAAAACCCAAAACCTTGACGAGATTTTGAAAACTCAAAGGGGTTCAAAACCATATAACAGAAGGTTCAAAACCTTACAATATAGGGTTCAAAACCTAGTAATTAATCATCCTAGAACAGATGATTAGTTTTCAAAGCGGTTTTGAATTTTATGTTCTTGTTGTGGTCGTCGCCTAAGGATAGGTGACGGTATTGTTTTATGACTAAACGCAAGTAAACTCGCGTTAGGGTCCTAAGAAGGTTATAGACTAGGTCAAAGCATTACTAATAACCTAATTCCCTATAACCGTTGGCTCTGATACCATCTTTTCTGTCACACCCCGACCACGTGTAACATACAAAACGTGGCGGAAACGTCGGGGAGTGTTGTAACAGAATTAATGTTTCATAACCATGGATACCAAAAAGTGTTTCGTTTTATTAAACATTGAATAATTACATCGTCTGGAAATCTAAATGCACAATTTAAACATAGTCTATCATTGTTATTGAGTCACTAAGGCCTTGTCCAGTCGTATGTGAGCATGCATCCTATCAATCGATATCTTTCAACAATACCTGAAACACATGTGAAAAACGAGGTCAGCAAAGAAATGCTGGCGAGTACATAGGTTTTGTGAAAATAAGATTCATGACTTCTGTTTAAGAAAATGTTTAGTCATGAACCTTGTAATTTGCTTTGTCTTTGTAAATCATTTGAAAAATAATAAGTTCAGATGATATGTATAAATAAGAGAATAATGCATGATTAAATGAATAACCATGTAAAATGAGTTTGTATAAGTTAAGTTGTTTGTACAACAATGTATTGTGAAAAGTATGTTATTTGTATAAAATGTTATATGTTTAAATTGAAATGATTTAAACAATGCTACGATATGTAATACCATATAAGCACTTATATATTGGAAGTACCAGCGGCGTATCCACCATGCTTATATCATATTACACACGCCTCGTTACTTAAATCACTTACTCAAACCAAACCAACAATGTAAGATGTCTATGTGTAAACCAACTGCCAAATGTATTGGAATAATATGTCAAAATGTTCATGTCAAGATGTAAATCATGTTATGTATAACCAATGTCAAAAGTGTTTGTGTTAAATGTAAACCATGTAATGTGTAACCAAAATGATATGTATGGCTAGTGAAATGCATCAACTAAACCATAGGTGAAACGCACAAAACAAAGTATTGAAGTAAAACTTGGTTTAAATCAATACTATGTTTCGTGGAAATGCATAATCAAATGTAAATCATGTCCAAATGTTTACCCAATCGTTAAAACATTTTGTGAAATCGTTCAAATCGTTCTTGTTGTTTTAATCGTTCAAATCGTTCTTGTTTTAATTGTGAAACTACTTTATGGTCGATTTTCTAATAACATTCAAACCTTCTTGACTCGTTCATCGTTCCAACTCGTTCTCGTTCTTAACAAACCCTTACCAAAGGGTAAATTAATAATTACAGATTCAGTCGTTACCCAAAATACCCACACATAACCATGGGTATAGAGAATAACGGGATTTGTCAGATCCTATGGTACCATAACCTAATACTGGTCGGCTTGATCATTGCTAATGAATGTCATTGGTTATGTAACTACAACCAACAAGTTTGTTCACTTTATTGAAATCGTTCTTGAAACCATTGTAATTGTTTTTGAAACCATTGTAATCGTTCTTGAAACCATTGTTATCGTTCTTGAAACCACATTGTAATTGTTTTTGAAACCATTGTAATTGTTCTTGAAATCATTGTTAAGACATTTAGCACATATGAGTCACCCCAAAACAGTTGAAAACAGTAAAAGAGGGGAATAATGTACTCGCCTGAGAATGCTTAGAGGTCTTGAACAACAACCAAACAAAGCTAGAGGGAGCACGGAATCAGTCGGCAATCTAAAACTATATAAATAAACCGGACTTAAATCGGGAGATCGGATAGGATGAGGCTTGGTAAACCAAATGAGTATTGGAACTCATATGATATGGTTTAACAAGGCCTACATACTACATTGAGACTAACCTAAGTGCTTTCGACCCATCGCGACCCATTAAGGTAACATACGCTACTTTAACGCGTCGTGCGCGCAAAGCGCGTTCGAGACGTCTAACTAGTCCTATGACAAGTATTATATGCCTAAACGTGTTTAATCATGTTGTATAATCAGTTATGTACAAAAGTTTAGGTTACATAAGCTTAATTACCAATTATACATGAAAAGGGTATTTTGGTAATTTACCTAAGGCACATAAACTACCTATCATACAACTACTTAAACGGTGTGACCATAAGGTATAACCTCGGAAGGTTATTACCTATATACTATGGTCACCTAATGTGCTTGGTCGAATCCTAATGATCGACCAAATGGGTCGGGTTCGAAGGTATAAGCGATTTATCAGATCGCTTACCCTTACGACCCTAGACAACGTGGTAATCAGTAGGCATAGTCCCAAGGGACTATAACCATCGTGATTACAATCACGTTGCGAAGTTCAAATGAACTTCGCATTGACCATAACTGGTCAACGCTGAAATTCAAACAAAGTTTGACTTTCGGACTCGAAAAGCAATAAAAGAACGAAAGAATACTTACGAAGGGTCCCCGAATGCTAATCTAGATCAAAATAGCTCAGGTATGAAACAAAGGTTTCAACTTAGAGCATTTGAGATCAGATTCTAGTGAGTTTAGAGGTTGGATGGCAAGGGGTATTTATAGTGAATGGTCCACCATTAGGATCGTTTGTCGAAATACGTGCCTTAATCTCATCCGTACATGTGTCGGAACCTTATGGTACCCAAAAAGGCCACTCACCATAAGAGATCAACATGTGGCAAGGGATTAAGGAGTGGATAACAGCTGCAAACAGGCTGTTTAATACACTGCATCTGGTCTGCAGAC
The DNA here is from genome assembly GCA_030545235.1 of Helianthus tuberosus. Classification (NCBI taxonomy): domain Eukaryota; kingdom Viridiplantae; phylum Streptophyta; class Magnoliopsida; order Asterales; family Asteraceae; genus Helianthus; species Helianthus tuberosus. The sequence goes on along the minus strand of CM060376.1, from coordinate 124,941,802 downwards.
CCCTTGCGCACCGTAACAAATATTTGTTGCGGTGCGCAAGGACCAATTTTGGCAGAATTACAGTTTTGGTCCCTGCAGCCCGTTTAAGCTATTTTCGACACGTTTAAGGCCCGTTAACCCCATTTCAAAGCTCTAAAATGAAGTTAAAGTATAGGGAACTTAATATATGCCCAAAAATATCTTGGATGTCGGTTCGTTTGGCCGTACGGTTGCGTTGTTCGGTTAATTACGACGGAAGTCGTAACGAACGTAAAAACGGTCCAAATGACGCGACGAATGGATTTTTCGTATGCCAAACACTAAAATAAAATATTTTAGTGCTTACATAAATTTTTTGATGTCCGGATGTATTCAGAACGTAAGATATGCGCGAAAGTGCAAACTTGTGCGCTTTTTGACACTTTTAGTCCCTGAATGACCCAAAAGTATATTTTAGCACACCGAACCCCTCAAAGCCTATTTATAAGCTATGTAAAGGATATTTAAGGTGTGTTTAACTTATGGTCATGTTCCGGAATGTCTATTACAGTTCAAATTGGCATATTTTCGTAGTTTGTCATATTTAGTCCCTGTAAGCGATTTTAACTTGATTTTGCCATACCAAAGCCTTCGAAACTTATTTCTAAGTTATGTAAAGGTTATTTATGGTATGTTAAGCCTATTTCACTATTCCGGAGTGTTCGTTGCATTAAACTGGTTATATTTTCGCATCAGATCGCGTATAACCTTCCAGAAAGTGATTTAAAGCTTGAAATCGAACAAAATTTGATATGTGCAAATGATACACATATTTTTACAAATCCCAAGTATGAAACACAAAATTTCATTGGTCTGGCATTTGTTTGATGGTCGCAGTGACACAGGTGTCACATAAAGCCCAAGTCTGCCTAAGTGCATCTTGATCAATCCTATGCATCATCTCCTGAAACACATGTGAAAATAGGTACGTCAGCATAAAAATGCCTGTGAGATACATAGGTTTTGTGAAAATAAGATTCATGAATTATGTTTAAGAAAATGTTTAGTCATGAACCTTGTAAATTGATTTGTTTTGTAAATCGTTTGTAAAACAATAAGTTCAGATGATATGTATAAATAAGATAATAATGTATGGTTAAGTGAATAACCATGTGAAATGAGTTTGTATAAATTAAGTTGTTTGTAAAACAATGTATTGTGAAAAGTATGTTATTTGTATAAAATGTTATATGTCCAAATTTAAATGATTTAAATAACGCTACGATATGTAATACCATACAATCACTTATATATAGGAAGTACCAGCGGCGTATCCACCATGCTTGTATCATATTACACACGCCTCGTTACTTAAATCACTTACTCCAACCAAACCAACAATGTAAGATGTCTATGTTTTAAACCAATTGCCAAACGTATTGAATAATATGTCAAAATGTTTATGTCAAGATGTAAGTCATGTAATGTATAACCAATGTCAATAATGTTTATGTGTCAAATGTAAATCATGTAATGTGTAACCAAAATGATATGTATGGCTAGTGAAATGTATCAACTAAACCATATGCACAAAAACATAGTATTGAAGTAAAACATGGTTTAAATCAAAGTTATGTTCTGTGGAAATGCATGTAACCAATGTCGAATATGTTTATGTGTCAAATGTAAATCATGTAATGTGTAACCAAAATGATATGTATGGCTAGTGAAATGTATCAACTAAAATATATGCACAAAAACATAGTATTGAAGTAAAACATGGTTTAAATCAAAGTTATGTTCTGTGGAAATGCATGCTATACTGATACAAGTATCTATGCGGTATTGTGAAAATGCATACATCCAAGCCTTGAGACTGTGGCGATAAACCCTTAAACAAATTAAAGGTTTATCTTGTTGTAAATGTATATCGAATTCGGTCATTCCTTTCATCCCCACCTACCCAGGATGTCCGGAAAGGGAGTTGTCAATTCCTATGGTACCACTACCTACTAACGAACGGCGTGATCGGTGTTAATGAATGTATTGTTCCATTTATACAAACCAAATATCATATCAAAATGTAAGCATGTGATGTGAAACGATGTACTAAGTATGAACTAAATGGAGATACATAGCATAAAATGTAATGTAAAACGATGTACTAAGTACGCACACAATGGGCATACATAGCATGTGATGTGATGTGAAACGATGTACTAAGTATGAACTAAATGGACATACATAGCATAAAATGTAATGTAAAGCGATGTACTAAGTACGCACACAATGGGCATACATAGCATGAAATGTAATGAAATCATGTACTATAATGTACTAACGAACATAGCAGGTATATGATGTGAAAACATGGAAAGCATGAAAGTAACAAGTAGGCACATGTGTTCCACCCCAAAATGTTTGGAAAACAGTAAAAGAGGGGTCTATGTACTCACTTGAGATTGCTCAGAAATCCTAAGATAACCACCAAGCCAAGCTAGAGATCGCGGATATCAAACGACACCTAATATAGGTAACTACATTAATAAACCGGACCTATAATCGGAAGATCGGGTAGCATGAGGGTTTGTAAACCAAATGAGTGTAGGAACTCATGTAACATGGTTTAACAAAGCCTACATACTAAATGAAACCTACCATAAGTGCTTACGACCCATTACGACCCGTTTAGGTAGCTTATGCTACTTTAACGCGTCGTTTGCGTGAAACGCGTTCGGACCGCCTAACTAGTCCTATGACAAGTAAAATATGCCTTAACATATCTAATATTGTTACCAAAATAGTTTAGATACCAAAATTTATGTTACATATGCTTAAAATGAATTTTGGCGTCAAAAGGGCATTTTGGTAATTTACCCAAGGCATATAAACTACCTATCATACAACTACTTAAACGAAGCGACCATAAGGTATAACCTCGGAAGGTTATTCCCTATATGCTATGGTCACCTAATGTGCTTGGTCAGATCCTAATGATCAACCAAACGGGTCGGGTTCGAAAGTATAAACGATTGTTTAGATCGCTTACCTTACGACCCTATACAAGCACTAAACTAAAAGTGACGAGCTAAGCATGTTAAAACATGCTTAACTAAGTTTAGAAACATGTTTGGTATCAAAACAAACGGTTTTGATACCCATAAGTAGTTTGGTTACAAAATACGCAAGAATACGTATTCTGACCGAAACTACGGCTCGTCACTGAGCCCAGATAACGTGGTAATCAGTAGGTATAGTCACTAGGGACTATAACCATCGTGATTACGCTCACGTTATGAAGTTCAAACGAACTTCGCATTGACCATAAACTGGTCAACGCAGAAAGTCAAACAAAGTTTGACTTTCGGACTCGAAAAGCAATAAAAGGACGAAGGAACACTTACAAAGGGTCCCCGCAAGCAATCTAGACCCAAATAGTTCAGGTATGAAGCAAAGGCTTCAACTTAGAACACTTTAGATCAGATTTTGTGAGGAATGAGTGAAGGTGGGTGTCACACCCCTTTCTGCGGCGGAAGCACGAGGTGTGATCATGAAAGGTTCTCATTGCATACGAAAGGTAAACATACTACATGCTCATAACTTAGTTTCAAAGTGTCAAACATTACATAACCGAAAACATGGTTTAAGTGTTTACATCACAAGACATCATTTTGTCTGATGAGTTTACAACTTTATTCAAAGATAAACAAATCGACATCCAAGAGCATGAGTAAAACCACGCGCACATCCATCCTAGTTACCTGAAATACATGTGAGTTTTTGGAAAAACGTCAACATAAAGTTGGTGTGAATTCATGCAGTTTTGTGTTGAACACGTTTGTATACTTTGTATGAAAACATAACGAGTATCTTGTGAAAATAAAGTATTCTTGTAGTGTAAACCGAATAAAGTATTCTTGTGGTATAAACCAAATAAGGTATTCTTGTGTAAATAAAGTATTCTTGTGGTATAAACCAAATAAGGTATTCTTGTGTAAATAAAGTGTTCTTGTGGTATAAACCAAATAATGTAATAAAGTATTCTTGTGGTGTAAACCAAATAAAGTATTCTTGTTTAGTTAATGGGTTGCAAGGCCATTAACGTGTGGCACTACATAGGAAGTCACCAAACCATAGGCATTTTTCTAGTTGTCGATTCACGACGGAGACACAAAAACACTCCTCGGTACTAGTGGTCACCAAGAGTGGGGCTGCCCGAGTACCCGTTAGATCTAACCTTTTGTTCTGCGGTCTAAGTATGTACACGATTAATGGTGCTTATGGTACCCTATTCGTGACACTATTTCTCGTTTATGATACCAAGTACCAATTCTCGTTTATTACATCAAGTATCAATTCTCGTTTATTATATCAAGTATCAATTCTCGTTTATTATATCCAGTATCAATTCTCGTTTATTATATCACGTAACATGTATTTCACCCCCGAAGTTATAAAACTGAAAACAGTTAAGAGAAAAGGGGGAGCATGAACTCACAACTTTGCGTTCCTAGTGTCGTAAACTCCACCGGATTTGCTTAATTAACGTCGTAACCTATACGCGTTTTCTTAACGTTAGTCACTAGACTTGTGTCGCACAAGTACAGTCACGCTCTTTTGTGTATATATTCTTGTGTTAAAAATATTCCATATTTTTAACTACGTATCTTACTTATATTATTTTCTTCAAAAATAAATATAAGTCTTTTGTGTTTTGCACTTTGCACCCGAATCATGTATCTTGTGTTTTGTATGTGTATTTCTATATTTCTACTCCTCATGAGTATTTAGTGTATTTTTAAGTCTTAATACACTAGCACGTATAACACATACTATATACACTTAGCACAAAATTTGGTGATAAAATAATATATATTTTTTTTTTCTCTCAAAAATATATACTTATTATCCATTTTTTATTCTTCAAGAAATCACCATTTCTTATCATCAAAAGTTAGGGAAACCTTGTTAATGCTTTTAAACACATTTTTAGGGAATAAGTTTCTCAAAAACTTACATTTTTCTAAGTGTCAAAATCTATAAAAATTTTGACAGAGTTTCCCCTAAAAATGGAGGTTTCCCACGTTTTCAAAACGTGTGTTTATTTTCTTTTAAATCATCAACAATCATCAACAATCAGCAACAACAATTATCAACAATAATCGTCAACAATAATCACTAATTTCATGAACTTGAATATTTACAAAAACGTGTAGTAACTTACTAACACATTTAGTAAGTCTTGTTATCTTTAAAAATAAATTTGACTTCTTAAAAACTTTATTTTTAAAGAGTATGAAGTTTTACCACTTCTAGTCGGTTTTTACGAAAATTATTTCTTTGTTAAAACCCTTGTTACACAAGTATCCATACACTTGTTTGTTCACAAAAACCACTTTTGTTTGTGTAAGACCCGGTCTAGAACATGTGATTTCTTTAAAGTGTGGTTCTTCAAAAATACCACTTGCAGATACGTAGATCTGCTAGTTTTAAACTCCATTGTACAGGTTAAATTACTTTTACACAAGTAAAATATTTCTACACAAGTTCATGTATCTTGTGTGGTAGAGTTTCGCCTTTTAACCCTTGTGGTTACCAAAAACGAGCTTATGTGAAGATCCATGATCTTACAAAGTCGGGTTAAACGGAGATCCGAGCTACCACATCATAGATCGGGTCTAGATAAACACAAATCTCAAATACTACAACTTTTACACAAGTTATATGTCTTTAACCACCACTTTTATGGTTTTTACTAGACTTTTATGCATCGAAATGTATGTTAACGATATTTAACCGACAATATTCCTTTTAACCACTTTAGATGAGTGTAAAAACAAGTTTTAAATGATATACCTCTAGCTCAAGGCTAGGGAAGAATCTTGGCGAAAAGTGGGTGGATAAAAGCTAACGGTGGTGGTCCTTCGTGTTCCGCTTGCTCCAAGCTTCCTAATATGTGACCCTTATCACTTGTATGAAGATGGAATGATGAGGATGAAAGTCGAAAGTGGGTGGGTGGTTCTAGGGGGGGTTCGGCCGAGAGTTGTAGAGAGGGAGAGAGAGTAGTGGTGTGTGTTGTGTTGTGAAAGAAAATGGTGTCTTGATCTCCTTATATCCATGTTGAGCTTATGTCCATTGGTCTTAGTGTTCCCTAGGTACAAGGCCATGATCTTTCACCATTCCAAGGGAGATTTAAGCAAAATCTCTAGAGATTATGGGGATCAAGGGTGGGCCACCCTTGGGGCCGATTTTACTAGCATGGGGGGTGGTTAATTGTAATTTTTAACCATCTAGTTTGTTTAATGTTCAATCCCAAGCATATAGTTAGTTATGTTAGTTACAAGATATTTTAGTGGGTGTTAGGGTGCTCAGGGATCATAATTAGCTTAGAAACAATAAAACAATGCTTCTAGCAATATTTTTATGTTCCGGGTCATGTCCGGTTGTTCGGTTAGATACTGATTCGTTAAAGTGCTAAATTACACTTTTTTGTGTCTTTTAAGTATCTTTTTATACCCTTTTCAATTCCCAACACTTGGGGAATTATTCTGGATACTAAAACGTAATTTCTGCATGATATTCGTATGTTTAAAAGCTGATTAGAGCTGATTTGTATAAATTTATGCACTTAAAGTGTGTTTCGGGTGCTTTTTAGTGCTTATTTTTGCTTCCGTAATGTCTATATATTAAACCCTTGTATGTACTCTTGGGTTTTAATGTACTTTTGTCGTCGGACCTACACCTAGGCCTCAATTATAATGTCTGACTGCTTTCTGCAGTTCAGTCGACACAGTGTGTCTTACCGGTGAGTTTACTATTGACGCAACGCTCTCGTTTATGCATAAAGCAAATATTTTGTAGTATACAACATGCATGAATTCACTTGTTTCTTGTGTGTTCAGCCATTGCTGACAATTAACTCATAATTGCAGTCATTAAGCAATAATTATAGTGTACGGAAATTACCGGTTTGTGCCAGTTGTCACAGTCTCCCCCCGTTAAAAGAATTTCGTCCCGAAATTCAGACTGAACTAACTCTCGCCGGAGTCTTCTTGAATAGGTGGGGATACTTTTTCTTGAACTGGTCTTCACGTTCCCATGTGTACTCGGGTCCGTGCTTAGAGCTCCAACGTACTTTAACAAGTTTCACACTGCTCCTCCTGGTCTTGTTGACTTTCCAGTCAGTAACCTCAACGGGTTTTTCTGTAAATCGGAGGGCTTCATCAATATGCACTTCATCCAACGGGATGGTCACGTTTTCTTGCGTTGGACTCTTCTTCAGGTTGGATACATGAAACGTATCATGTACTCCATTAAGTTCTGCCGGTAACTCCAACTTGTATGCCACGGTACCAATTCTTCTCAATATTCTGAATGGTCCGATGTATCGTGGATTCAACTTTCCACGCTTTCCAAATCTGACTACGCCCTTCCATGGTGAGACTTTTAACAACACTTTGTCTCCCACCTCGAAATCTACCGATTTTCTATTTGGATCCGCGTAGCTCTTTTGTCGCTCTCGAGCCGCCCTAATACGCTCTCGGATCTGCGCGATCTTATCGGTTGTCTCTTGTACAAGTTCAGGACCAACCATACGTTTATCTCCGGCATCTGCCCAACATAAGGGCGATCGGCATTTGCGGCCATACAGAGCTTCGAACGGCGCGGCTTTTATGCTCGTATGATAACTGTTATTGTAGGAAAACTCAACTAAAGGTAGATGAGTATCCCAGCTGCCGCCTAGGTCCATGACACATGCGCGAAGCATATCTTCTAACGTTTGTATAGTCCGTTCGCTCTGGCCGTCTGTTTGTGGGTGGAATGCCGTGCTCAGATCTAACTGAGATCCAAAGGCTTCCTGAAATGATTGCCAGATTCTTGAGACAAAGCGTCCATCTCTGTCTGAAATGATTGAGATTGGCACTCCATGACGTGCCACAATTTCTCTTAAGTATATCTCTGCTAGCTTTCCAGTGCTATCCTTCTCTCGGATTGGTAGGAAATGCGCAGACTTTGTTAATCGATCAACTATTACCCATATCATATTGTGCCCTCTCGGGGTCCTGGGTAATTTCGTTATGAAGTCCATCGAGATTTGTTCCCACTTCCATATGGGAATTTCTGGTTGTTGTAATAGGCCGGACGGTTTCTGATATTCGGCCTTAACCTTCGCACAGGTTAGGCATTTTCCAACATAGACAGCAACGTCGCTTTTGAGTCTCGGCCACCAATAGTACTCTTTCAAGTCTTGGTACATCTTGTCCGATCCTGGATGGATCGAATATCTCGATTTGTGGGCTTCATTAAGGATGACTTCTCGTATGCCACCATAGAGTGGAACCCAAATACGCTTCTCAAAGTATAAGGCTCCCTCTTCGTTTGGCACCATGTAATTCAATGCACCCCGGAGGTATTCAGCTTTACGGTTCTCTTCTTTAAGAGCTTCTTGTTGCGCATCCCGAATGCGCGCAGTGAGGTTCGTTCGAATCGTCATTTCCAATGCTCGAACCCTTAGGGTCTTAACCCTTTCTTTTCGGCTCAACGCGTCTGCTACAACGTTCGCCTTTCCAGGATGGTACTTAATCTCATAGTCATAATCATTCAGCAGCTCGACCCAACGTCGCTGGCGCATATTTAATTCCTTCTGATCAAATATGTGTTGTAAGCTTTTGTGATCTGTGAAGATTGTGCATCGAGTACCATATAGATAATGTCGCCAAATCTTCAAGGCGAATACCACTGCGCCCAACTCTAGGTCGTGAGTGGTATAATTTCTTTCATGAACCTTCAGTTGTCTTGAAGCGTAAGCGATGACTTTTTGGCGTTGCATGAGCACGCAACCCAAGCCTTGTCGTGAGGCGTCGCAGTATACCACGAAGTCTTCAGCGCCTTCGGGTAATGATAGTATCGGTGCATCGCAGAGCTTGTTCTTAAGTAGCTGAAAGGCTTCTTCTTGTTTGTGACCCCAGTCGTACTTCTTGTCCTTCTGTGTCAGGGTCGTTAGCGGTTGAGCTATCTTCGAGAAATTCTCAATGAATCGCCGATAATAGCCCGCTAAGCCCAAAAATTGTCGAACTTCAGTTGGGGTCTTGGGAGCTTCCCAATTCTTTATTGCTTCTATCTTGGACGGGTCTACATGAATGCCTTTCTCATTCACCACGTGACCAAGAAATTGAACTTCGCGAATCCAGAATTCGCATTTCGAGAACTTTGCATAAAGTTTCTCTTTCTTCAGTAGCTCCAAGATGGTTCTGAGATGTTGCTCATGTTCTTCTTTCGTTCGCGAGTAAATCAGGATATCGTCGATAAATACAATCACGAATTTATCGAGATATGGTTTGCATACGCGGTTCATCAGATCCATAAAGACCGCTGGTGCATTCGTCAGCCCAAACGGCATCACTAGAAATTCGTAGTGCCCATATCGCGTCCTGAATGCAGTCTTTGGCACACTTTCATCTTGGATTCTCAGCTGATGGTATCCAGATCGAAGGTCGATCTTGGAATAGTAGCTTGATCCTTGCAGTTGATCAAATAAATCATCAATCCTTGGTAGCGGATACCGATTCTTGATTGTGAGCTTGTTCAGTTCCCTGTAATCGATACACATCCGCAGTGTTCCATCCTTCTTCTTCACGAATAATACTGGAGCTCCCCAGGGTGAGAAGCTTGGCCTTATGAATCCTTTATCCAACAACTCCTGGAGCTGTGTAGATAATTCTTGCATTTCGGATGGTGCAAGTCGATAGGGTGCCTTGGCCACAGGAGCAGCTCCTGGGACCAAGTCTATACGGAATTCGACTTGTCGTTGCGGAGGTAATCCTGGCAGATCTTCAGGGAACACATCAGGAAATTCCTTCACCACAGGAATGTCTTCGAGTTTTGGCTCCACAGCCTTCTTGTCTATAACGTGTGCTAGGAAAGCGACACATCCTTTCCTTAAGCACTTCTGTGCCTTCATACAGCTGATGATTCGAAGAGGCGCGTCTCGTTTTTCTCCATGCACGATGAGAGTTTCATCATTCGCTAGAGGGATGCGAATGATTTTCTCATGACAGATAACTTCAGCTCTGTTCTTGGACAACCAGTCCATTCCGACCACTACATCGAAGCTACCCAATTGAATAGGCAAGAGGTCGATGCTAAATTTTTGTTCTCCAAGTTCCAGTGTGCAGCCTCTAACAACTTCGCCCGACTCAACAAGTTTACCATTGGCTAGTTCTATGGAATAAGGAATTTCTAATCTACTAGATTCTATTCCGAGTATGCGTTTAAATTCCACAGACATGAAGCTATAATCGGCGCCAGTGTCGAATAATATGGATGCAAAGTGATTGTTAATGAGAAACGTACCGGTGACCACGTTTGGGTCCTCGCGTGCGTTCTTTGCTCCAATCACAAATGCTCGAGCCTGAGCAGTGTTTCCTTTTGGACAATCTTTCATGAAATGTTCGTTGCTTCCACAACTGAAGCATCCTTGATTTCGCCCAGCTCCATTCCCAGTTCGGTTACCATTGCCATTCCCATTTCCACCATTGTTTCTATTACCAGTATCGTTGCGGTTTCCATTCCCATTCCTTCCTTTACTCCAACAATCCTCAGCATAGTGACCCAACTTTCCACACTTATCGCATTTTGGAACGCGACAAACCCCTTCGTGGTGACGCTTGCAATTGTTGCAAAGGGGCCGAGTGCCCAGGTACCTCTTGGCAGGAGCGTCATTCATGGCTGCAAGAGATTTCGCCCCCTGCGGCGGGTTAGTGTCACGCTTCTTGTTGGAACCCCTGTTGTTACGAGTTGCTTGACTCAGGTTTGCATGTTTTCTTTTCTTGTCACCGGACAACTCAGCATGTGTCTCGGTATTTTCTGTTGGGTTCAGTGAGAGCTTCTTCATACGAACACAATCTTCAGTCAGGCTGACAGCCAGAGTTACAGCCTCGGTGATTGTTTGTGGTTTGGCCGCCGTTACCATGCCACGAAATTCTGAGGCCAGTCCCCAAATGTAGCGTTCCACACGCTTAAATTCAGGAGTCACCATGTAGGGAAGCACTCTAGACAGATCGTGGAACCTTCGAGTATAACCATTTATGTCAGCACCTTCCATGGTCAGGTGCCAGAACTCTGTCTCCAGCCTTTGGAGTTCGGCACGAGAGCAGTACTTCTCTCTCATCCTTTCCTTCAGTTCCTCCCAAGTTAGGCCATAAGCGGCATCATCACCCAAGGTTTGGGCTTGTAGGTTCCACCAAGTCAGAGCTTCATCGACGAATAACCCAGTAGCAAAAGTGACTTGTTGATCCGCGGTACACTTGCTCATGCGGAAAGTAGCCTCAGTCTTCTCCGTCCAGCGCACAAATGCTACTGCACCTCCTGTGCCGTCATAGTTTATCGGCTTGCAGTCGAGGAACTGCTTGAAAGTGCAGCCTGGAATTGATTCAACCAATTCACATGTGAGCAATCGAAGAAATAATGAAACAAAGACCGTTCATAAATTTCCTTATGCTTAGTATAGTGTCTCAAGATTACCTTGAGCTGCATTGCCTCCAGACGAATCTCCATTCCCATTACGCCTAGCGTTGCTTGGTCCTCCACTGTCTTGAGTTCGGTTCGCCTCGTACTGGGCGATAGCAGCGGAGATCCTTTCCTCTAGCAAAGCGTTCAGCTCTTCAGCAGTTCTTGGCAGTGGGGGAGGTGGAGGTTGATCATCATTGCGAGCATTCACAGTTTTCCTGGGTGCCATGTTCTGACAGAACATAACACAGCAGGGTTAGACATTTGTTTGATATCGTCACACTAGACTGTAGTATCATATATATTCACAGGTATATATACCACACAAGTGACATCAAACAATTATTACTCTAGCAGAGTACTTAGTAGGCTTGCACTGAGGGAATCTATACGTGACAAGACTTGCTGTGATTTCTGTGCACTGAATTCCATAATTATGTATGCATCCATAATTACGTAACTCCTTGCACAGTCCGCACAGTTCGTTTCATCCTCGTATTTCTTCCTTCAGGTAGGCCATTGCTTTTAGGTAAAGTCACATATACTTGTGATATTCTACTTCTAGTACATGCTAATTATCACACATGATTGCAAGTAATTTCTAGTCAATGACAAGTGCTACTCTAGTGCACTCTAAGTCTCGTAGTGTCTTTTCTAGACTCATGTATTCGGTTTCAGGCAGTGGATGTCGCGGGACGTTTTATGCAATGAAAACTCTTTGAAAATTGTTTTCGTGAATGGATCCTAGAGATTGTAGACTAGACTCGAGAAGGAATCCTGGTTCACTACAATCGTAGCTCTGATACCAATCTGTCACACCCCTTTCTGCGGCGGAAGCACGAGGTGTGATCATGAAAGGTTCTCATTGCATACGAAAGGTAAACATACTACATGCTCATAACTTAGTTTCAAAGTGTCAAACATTACATAACCGAAAACATGGTTTAAGTGTTTACATCACAAGACAGCATTTTGTCTGATGAGTTTACAACTTTATTCAAAGATAAACAAAGCGACATCCAAGAGCATGAGTAAAACCACGCGCACATCCATCCTAGTTACCTGAAATACATGTGAGTTTTTGGAAAAACGTCAACATAAAGTTGGTGTGAATTCATGCAGTTTTGTGTTGAACACGTTTGTATACTTTGTATGAAAACATAACGAGTATCTTGTGAAAATAAAGTATTCTTGTAGTGTAAACCGAATAAAGTATTCTTGTGGTATAAACCAAATAAGGTATTCTTGTGTAAATAAAGTATTCTTGTGGTATAAACCAAATAAGGTATTCTTGTGTAAATAAAGTGTTCTTGTGGTATAAACCAAATAATGTAATAAAGTATTCTTGTGGTGTAAACCAAATAAAGTATTCTTGTTTAGTTAATGGGTTGCAAGGCCATTAACGTGTGGCACTACATAGGAAGTCACCAAACCATAGGCATTTTTCTAGTTGTCGATTCACGACGGAGACACAAAAACACTCCTCGGTACTAGTGGTCACCAAGAGTGGGGCTGCCCGAGTACCCGTTAGATCTAACCTTTTGTTCTGCGGTCTAAGTATGTACACGATTAATGGTGCTTATGGTACCCTATTCGTGACACTATTTCTCGTTTATGATACCAAGTACCAATTCTCGTTTATTACATCAAGTATCAATTCTCGTTTATTATATCAAGTATCAATTCTCGTTTATTATATCCAGTATCAATTCTCGTTTATTATATCACGTAACATGTATTTCACCCCCGAAGTTATAAAACTGAAAACAGTTAAGAGAAAAGGGGGAGCATGAACTCACAACTTTGCGTTCCTAGTGTCGTAAACTCCACCGGATTTGCTTAATTAACGTCGTAACCTATACGCGTTTTCTTAACGTTAGTCACTAGACTTGTGTCGCACAAGTACAGTCACGCTCTTTTGTGTATATATTCTTGTGTTAAAAATATTCCATATTTTTAACTACGTATCTTACTTATATTATTTTCTTCAAAAATAAATATAAGTCTTTTGTGTTTTGCACTTTGCACCCGAATCATGTATCTTGTGTTTTGTATGTGTATTTCTATATTTCTACTCCTCATGAGTATTTAGTGTATTTTTAAGTCTTAATACACTAGCACGTATAACACATACTATATACACTTAGCACAAAATTTGGTGATAAAATAATATATATTTTTTTTTCTCTCAAAAATATATACTTATTATCCATTTTTTATTCTTCAAGAAATCACCATTTCTTATCATCAAAAGTTAGGGAAACCTTGTTAATGCTTTTAAACACATTTTTAGGGAATAAGTTTCTCAAAAACTTACATTTTTCTAAGTGTCAAAATCTATAAAAATTTTGACAGAGTTTCCCCTAAAAATGGAGGTTTCCCACGTTTTCAAAACGTGTGTTTATTTTCTTTTAAATCATCAACAATCATCAACAATCAGCAACAACAATTATCAACAATAATCGTCAACAATAATCACTAATTTCATGAACTTGAATATTTACAAAAACGTGTAGTAACTTACTAACACATTTAGTAAGTCTTGTTATCTTTAAAAATAAATTTGACTTCTTAAAAACTTTATTTTTAAAGAGTATGAAGTTTTACCACTTCTAGTCGGTTTTTACGAAAATTATTTCTTTGTTAAAACCCTTGTTACACAAGTATCCATACACTTGTTTGTTCACAAAAACCACTTTTGTTTGTGTAAGACCCGGTCTAGAACATGTGATTTCTTTAAAGTGTGGTTCTTCAAAAATACCACTTGCAGATACGTAGATCTGCTAGTTTTAAACTCCATTGTACAGGTTAAATTACTTTTACACAAGTAAAATATTTCTACACAAGTTCATGTATCTTGTGTGGTAGAGTTTCGCCTTTTAACCCTTGTGGTTACCAAAAACGAGCTTATGTGAAGATCCATGATCTTACAAAGTCGGGTTAAACGGAGATCCGAGCTACCACATCATAGATCGGGTCTAGATAAACACAAATCTCAAATACTACAACTTTTACACAAGTTATATGTCTTTAACCACCACTTTTATGGTTTTTACTAGACTTTTATGCATCGAAATGTATGTTAACGATATTTAACCGACAATATTCCTTTTAACCACTTTAGATGAGTGTAAAAACAAGTTTTAAATGATATACCTCTAGCTCAAGGCTAGGGAAGAATCTTGGCGAAAAGTGGGTGGATAAAAGCTAACGGTGGTGGTCCTTCGTGTTCCGCTTGCTCCAAGCTTCCTAATACGTGACCCTTATCACTTGTATGAAGATGGAATGATGAGGATGAAAGTCGAAAGTGGGTGGGTGGTTCTAGGGGGGTTCGGCCGAGAGTTGTAGAGAGGGAGAGAGAGTAGTGGTGTGTGTTGTGTTGTGAAAGAAAATGGTGTCTTGATCTCCTTATATCCATGTTGAGCTTATGTCCATTGGTCTTAGTGTTCCCTAGGTACAAGGCCATGATCTTTCACCATTCCAAGGGAGATTTAAGCAAAATCTCTAGAGATTATGGGGATCAAGGGTGGGCCACCCTTGGGGCCGATTTTACTAGCATGGGGGGTGGTTAATTGTAATTTTTAACCATCTAGTTTGTTTAATGTTCAATCCCAAGCATATAGTTAGTTATGTTAGTTACAAGATATTTTAGTGGGTGTTAGGGTGCTCAGGGATCATAATTAGCTTAGAAACAATAAAACAATGCTTCTAGCAATATTTTTATGTTCCGGGTCATGTCCGGTTGTTCGGTTAGATACTGATTCGTTAAAGTGCTAAATTACACTTTTTTGTGTCTTTTAAGTATCTTTTTATACCCTTTTCAATTCCCAACACTTGGGGAATTATTCTGGATACTAAAACGTAATTTCTGCATGATATTCGTATGTTTAAAAGCTGATTAGAGCTGATTTGTATAAATTTCTGCACTTAAAGTGTGTTTCGGGTGCTTTTTAGTGCTTATTTTTGCTTCCGTAATGTCTATATATTAAACCCTTGTATGTACTCTTGGGTTTTAATGTACTTTTGTCGTCGGACCTACACCTAGGCCTCAATTATAATGTCTGACTGCTTTCTGCAGTTTAGTCGACACAGTGTGTCTTACCGGTGAGTTTACTATTGACGCAACGCTCTCGTTTATGCATAAAGCAAATATTTTGTAGTATACAACATGCATGAATTCACTTGTTTCTTGTGTGTTCAGCCATTGCTGACAATTAACTCATAATTGCAGTCATTAAGCAATAATTATAGTGTACGGAAATTACCGGTTTGTGCCAGTTGTCACAGTGGGGGTGGGTATTTATAGTAAATGGACAACCGTTAGGATCATTTCTTGGAAAAGGGGGCACGATCTAAGCCGTACACTTGTTGGAAAGTTGTGGTAACTCATTTGCCATCCACCATATGAGTTTGACACTTGGCACTTGGCCTTTGAGAGTGTTAAGGGCTGTTAACAACTGAAAAAAAAACGTTTTGCTGCATCTGGCCCCTGTTTACGGACCTAGTTTGGCAGATTTACAGTTTCAGTCCCTGTAACCTCAAAACTTGGTTTTCGATGCGTTTTTTTGACATGTTTAAGCCCCGTTAACCCCATTTCAAAGCTCTAAAATGAAGTTAAAGTATAGGGAACTTAAAATGTGTTCAAAAATATCTCGGGTGTCGGTTCGTTTAGCCGTACGGTTACGTTGTTCGGTTAATTACGACGGAATGCGCATAAGCGCGAAAAATGATCCAAATGGCGTGACGAATGGATTTTTCTTATGCCAAACACTAAAATAAAATATTTTAGTGCTTACATAAATTTTTGGATGTCCGGATGTATTCAGAACGTAAGTTATGCGCGAAAATGCAAACTTGTGCACTTTTTGACGCTTTTAGTCCCTGAATGACCCCCAAAAGTTTATTTTAGCATACCGAACCTCTCAAAGCCTATTTCTAAGCTATGTAAAGGATATTTATGGTATGTTTAACTTATGGCCATGATCCGGAATGTCTGTTATAGTTCAAATTGGCATACTTTCGTAGTTTGTCAACTTTAGTCCCTGTAAGCGTATTAACTCGATTTTGCCATACCAAAGCCTTCAAAACTTATTTCTAAGTTATGTAAAGGTTATTTAAGGTATGTTAAGCCTATGTCACTGTTCTGGAGTGTTTTTTGCATTAAACTGGTCATATTTACGCGTCGGTGCGCGTATAACCATCCAGAAAGCGATTTAGAGTTTGAATTTGAACAAAAATTGATATGTGCAAATGATACACATATTTTTACAAATCCCAAGTATGAAATACAATATTTCATTGGTTTGTTATTTGTTTGATGGCCGCGGAGGCACAGGTGTTACACTAAGCAGGGATTAAAACTCTTACTTAGGGTCCTTGCTATCTTTTCTACACTTGGAATTCTTCTCCTACTACTTGCAAGCTCCATAAGTGAGTTATTTGAAAGTTGATGCAAATGTGAGCACATGAACTATGAACTAGATCTCCTTATATACTAAATTGCAAGCATTTGGATGATCTACAGTTGTTATGAAGGGTCCTAGGATCACCCCAGGTGTCCTAGTGGTAATATCAATTCGTTAAACAGCCCCTGGTATCGATTACAAGAGGTTAAAGTCGGTTAAAGATGATAACCTACAGCTGTCCAAAATTTGCTGCCCAGATACGAGCTTTACGGACCGTAAGCCTGACCCTTTACGGTCCGTAACCGATATTGAAATGTATCGCCCAGGTAGCTATCTTACGGACCGTAAGCCTTGGCCCTTGCGGTCCGTAAGAGGTTGATCAGAAACATGGTTTCTTTTGATCTTGACGCTTTTGATCCTTCAACTTTTATAATCATTCTTAATTATTTCCAAGAGCGTGTTTCAATACTATATGGTCTCGGATTTAGTAAAAGGTCACTCCGAGGCTTAAATTAGCATGTTGACACTTTTAGTCCCTTTGCATACAAAATCAAATGTTGTCAAGTTTAGTCCTTCGGAATAACTCCGTCACCTGGTTAGGGTTTAGGACACGTGTCTTCATATGATTGGATACATTTTTACGTGGTGTTACACCTGGACAAGACACCACTCCCAAATCTTGGTTTTTATTTAAAGTCTTTTGATGAGTCCTAGTGAACTCTTAAACAATTTGCATGGGTTGTAAAACTTGAATTTGGAGTCTTGTTTAAACAATGATGTTTGTGATGTTTTCAAATCTATTTAATGGATGACGATCTATGGTTTTAACATATAGATGTTGTTATGATTGAATGCAATGGTATTAAGAAAGTCACACCATAATCACGCTTCCGCAAAAGTCAGGGTGTGACATTAGTATCATGTATCGTTTGGTAGGCAAAAAAGAAAAAGAAAAAAAATTGATGGGGAGTTTGGTGGTCGGTGGCGGTGGTCGGTGGCGACGACGTAGGGTGGCAGCGGTGGTGGTTGCAATGATGGGTGGCGGTGACGGGCGGGTGTCTGCAGCGGTGGTAGTTGGTGGTAGTGGCGGTGGTGGGTGGCCATGGCGACGAGTGGGTGGCGGCGGCAGTGGTTGCGAGTTGCGGGTGGCGGCGATTGGTGGGTGGCTGTGGTGGTGGGCGTCGATGGTGGGTGGTGATGGTGGCAATGGTGGGTGGCAGCGGAGGCAGTGGTGGGTGGCGGCAATGACGGGTGGTGGTGGCGACGAGAATGGTGGGTGGCGTCGGTGGGCGTCGATGGTGGTGGTAGCCGTGGTGGATGGCAGCGACGGAGGGTGGTGGTGGTCGGCGACGACAGTGGTGGGCGGCAGCGACGACGGTGGTGGGCGGCGGTGACTGTGGTGGGCGGCGGTGATGATGGTGCCGGCGGTTGGCATCGGTGGTGGGTTGTGGCGATAGTGGTGGGTTATGGTGTTGTTAATGAAGGGTGTAAGAGTGGATGGAATGAAAAAAAAACATGGGGGGAGGATGGAATGATTTTGAGGGAATGGAATGCCTTATGTAATGGGTGATTCCATTCCATTGACCAACCAAACACGTTTTTCTTTATTCCATCATAAAGATCCATTCCATTCCTTTTCTCATTCCTACATACCAAACACCACCCTAAAGATTTGTAATTAAGTTTTAAGTATTTATAAGGATTAGGATCAAATACAATGGAAAAATAAATAAGAAGAGTAAGAAGAATTTTAGTCCAATGATCTAAGATTTGAATGGTTGAGATCAGTTTTAAAGAAAAGAAGATAATGGAAGGGTATAAAAAGAATCCTATATTTATTTAAGAGTAAACTGCAATTTTACCCCCTGGGGTTTAACCCAATTGGCACTCTGACCCCCTCCCTGGAAATAATTGCAATTTACCCCCCCCCCCCAACGTTGATCTTATGTCGCACAATTACTCCTGGCGTCAAATAAGTTAACAGATCTGTTAACTGGAATGTGAAATGACTATCTTACCCTTTAATATTACCCCCCAACGTTGTTGTTATGTCGCATAATTACCCCCCACTGTTAAATGACTAAATTGTCCTTTCTTATTACCCCCTATACTTTGTTGTAAGAAACAGTATTACCCCCTGCAGTAACCAAAACCCTTCCCGCCAAAAAGGTTTGACCAGCCAAAGTCAAATGATGCACAAAGTAAGTGTAAAACCTGGTATTTGAAATGCCTAACCTGCTACAAATGCTCATTTAACCAAAACCCTTCATTAGAAAACAACTGCATACACCCACACATGTCTGCACAACTAGAGCTTGAACCCAAATGAAAGACCAACATTTTTCTTGTCAAATGTTATGACCCAATCAATAAAAGATTGCCTATAAATACACACACTTCCAAAGAGAAACATTACTATATGTCCAAGGATCAGAACATGCACATTAGTTGTTTGGCATTAGCTATTTGGCTGCAGCTGTATGCAGTTGTTTGGTTGCAGCTGTATGCAAATGTATGCAAAACATATACCTGGTCACATAAGCATTCAGAACATGCTCAATTGGTCATGCAGTATGTAAAACACATACCTGCAGTATACTCAAACCTATTCAAAAAACATATACTCAAACCTGTTAAACACGCTCAAAACACATATACTCAAACCTGTTCAAAAAACATATACTCAAACCTGTTAAACATTCTCAAAACACATATACTCAAACATGTTCAAAATAATATACTCAAACCTGTTCAAACATGCCCAAAACACATATACTCAAACCTGTTCAAACATGCTCAAAACACATATACTCAAACCTGCTGAAACATCAACCTGAGGGGGTGTTAAAATTATACATCCTAGATTAACATCATGGTAAAATGCATGTTTATCATAACCATGATTAACAAGTAATTTTCAAAACAAGTTAAATACAAACAGTTAAGATTGTAATATGCATGTTTATCATAACCCTGATTAACAAGTGATTTTCAAAACAAGTTAAATAAAACAGTTAAGATTGTAATATGTGTGACAACTGTCAAATTTGCAGGCATCCGTACAGTTAATTAATAATTAATTTGTGCTTAATGACGGTGCTTGATTACAACTGTGATTAAACTGCTTTCTGATTTCTGTTACATACATACATATGCATCACATTTCATACTGTCACTCCATTTATTTCACACAAACTTTAGTGACAAACTTGATGCACAAAGCACAGTTAGCACACTGAGCGGATAACCCAGAAAACATGCTGACAATGCCAGCACCTAGACAGACAATGTTTTGAGGCCAGTATGAGCCAGAGACGGGGTACTACACTAGTAGGGAGTGTAGGGAAGTGAGGACCATAAAACTGCGTCACTAGGTGATAGTTATAGTGCCGGGAAGTGCCTAAAACACACTTTAAATGCAGAATTCTGCACTAAATAACAAAAATTCAGCATTTAACTATGTTAGTAATGTGCAAAAACTTGACAAAATGGTCTTAGATACTTTCCAAAGTGTTGGGAATTAAAAGTGTCACTAAAAGTATTATAAAAGACACTTTATGGATTAATTTAGCACTTTAACGGACAACACCCAACCGAACAACCGGACTTCACCCGGAACACAAAATATTGTCAAACACATTGTTTTTATTTTTTTCGGAGCTAGTTAGGGTCCCCGAACACCCTAACACACTATATATTAATAACACACGTAACACACTAACTATATCACTTGGTTCCTAACTAAACTTGTAACTAAACTAGTAATCATCCCTTACAACCCAACCCCATACCCCCCCCCCCTTTTTTGACGGTCATGGATGTGGGGGACATCCCCACAATTCTTTTCCTTATTTTATTTGGTAATGTTGGGTGATTAGAAGCATAGTGTACAATGGTTAAAGATGAAATTGGATTATAAAAGAACACACTAGTTATCCATTCTCTCAGTTCAAAACTCAACAAACAACAAAGCTCTCCTCTTCCTCCTTCCTTACCTTCGGCCGCCACCATCACACCACCATACCACCGCCATCAAGCCTTGTTCAAGCCATCCATACATACACAAAGGTGCAAGAGGTCCGACAAGTAAGCTTGGTGCACTCGGAAGCTCAAGGACCGCTCTAGTTTTCTTTTATCCACCACTTTTACGCTTTGAAACTTCCCTAGCCTTGTGCTAGTAGTAAGTGCTTCAAATCTTCATCTTGTTCTTATTTTAAGTGGTTAATAGTTGATTGAATGATAAAATGTTAAGAAACTCTTAAGAACCTAAACTAGTCTTGAACATAAAGGATGAAGAATGGGTAAAGTGATGAAGTAGTGTTAAATAATGTTGAAATCATGTTGATCTTGTGTTGTTATACTTAATACATGTTGTTTGTTAGTAGAAGTAAGATGATTCATCACCTAGACTTACTAGACCATGTTTAGGAACACGAACTAGCAAGATGTAAAGGTTAAAGACATGAAGGATGATGAAACCATCCATACATGAACTTTGAACTTGAATAAATATAAGTTTTCTTGGAAAAATGAGTTGTAAACTTGTAGATCTAAAGATCTATGAGTGTTTTTTCGAAAGAACCAAGTGAAAAATATTAGTTTTGTTAAAACTTGGATCTTGTATGAACTAAACACATTTTTAGTAAGTAAACAAGTGTAGGAACACTTGTGTAGGAAGAAAATTTAACAGAGGAATATTTTTGTAAGTCATGACTACAAGTTGTGAAAATGCAAGCTCTTTAAAAATAAAGTTTTTTTTTTTAAAAGAACCAATCACATTTTTTAAGGATAACAAGACTTACTAAGTGTGCTAGTAAGTTACTACATGTTCTTATATACTTTCAAGTTCATGAGTTTATGGTTTATGCTTGTTTTTGACAAGTTTGGTAATTAGAGATTGTATGTTGTTAATTGATGATTGATTGAATGAATTTTTGAAAAGAAAATGATATGCTAGTAAGCATGGACACCTCCATTTACAAAGGAAACTCTGGCAAAATTTTTCTAGAATTTCAACACTTAGAAATATTTTTCTGACAAGTGTTTACAAATATATTTTTAACTTTATTTTCGAAATAAACTTCGCCATCGTTTTTATTACAAAAATACAAAGTCCCGGAGGTTGAATTTCGTAAATAAAATTTGATAAATATATATGTTGAATATATATTTATACTAAAACTCTTGTGTGATTATTTGCTTATTTTATTAACAAGTTATATTATTTTTAGGGTAAAAATAATATAACTTAAGATACCATGGAAATGACAACTCCAAAATAATACCAAAAATCACAAGGAATAAAAATTTAAGTTACGCACATAATATTGTGAAATCGAACGCAAAAACGTAACTTATGGGATATTCCGGAAAATACCATTACACTATATTTTTGGTAAATATTATTTTGGGAATGAAAGAAGTGAAAAGATGATTTCGTAAATATTACCAAGTATATCATATTTTTGACAACGAGAAAATATATTATTTTTGAGAAATAAGAATATATTTTCCTAGTATATTTAGAAGATATATAATTTTTGAGAAAAATATACATTCTGGGACAATTCATGATTGAACAAAATAAGTTTATATATATTTAAGTGAGACTGGAAGTATATGGTTTTGGAAATATATATTAGGAATATAATAGCATATTTTTATTTGGAACAATACACCGAAATACGACGCCATTACTTGGCAAACTATGCAAATACAAATACGAAAATACATGTATGATATACCCCTATCATTGGGAAGGAAAATGCGAAGTTAAAATACTTGAGAAGTAGGAATATGAAATATTGTTTAGCAATTAATCCAAACGTTAACCAGTGATTATGACTTGGAATAATGTCAAGAAATCGTAACTCAAAAACATAAATACTAAGACAAGGCATGACCCGTTCGTCTAATAGACGTTAGACCATTGTAGGTAGTCGTGTTTGCCGTGGAGATTTGGGTTACAAGTACGAAGACACAATACAGTGAGTTCATGTCCCCCTTTTCTCTTAACTGTTTTCAGTTTTTATACTTCGGGGTGGAATACATGTTACAGTAATTACAGACACTTTTATACATGGTATGGTTAGCTTAAGGAGGGTATACTACTTAGATCATGTGAGTGGGTAGGTGGTACTTGAGGCCATTAATCCTCGTTGTAGGACCGAGGGTCATGAGTGATAGATCTATTTGGGTGTAGCAAGCCCCACTCCTGAGTTCGCTGAGTGGACCATGTGGTGACTATGAGCCCGACGCACAAATTTGCTAGGTTTGAGTCTTCCTGCATCACTTCACACATATCATTGGCTTTGCAACCCAATGGTGATCTCTTTTTCCTTAATTGCTACATACCAGGGATTTTCATACATATAGACACATTACAAAGGTTTATACATACTCACTTACACATGAACTCGCTAAACTTTATGTTGATTTTTCAAACTACATGTATTTCAGGGAATTAGTAAATGGATCTGGCGGGGGTTGGAGTTTTTAAGCTGCGTTGTGAATAAAGATGTCATCCAAGTCATTAGGGCTTAGGAGACGTATCTTAATACTGGATGAGATACGTGGTCCTAAAATCCGGTTTGTTTTAAAATCTTTTGTTGAGTCTTTTTGTACTCCTTAAAGCATGTTATGGTTTGTAACTTGAATTTGGTATCGACATTTCAGACAATTATGTTGTACTACTTTTAAACTTAAATTAATGGATGTACATCTACTGGTTTCATCATATAGTGTTGTTATAATCGTATGCAATGGTATTAAGAAGTCACACCAATAATCACGCTTCCGCAAAAGTCAGGGTGTGACAGCTTAGATCAGAGCTTCGGTCGTAGCGAACTAGGATTCTTTCTCGAGTCTAGACTACAATCATCAGGGCTCTCACGAAAACATTTTCAAACACTTTTACATTGCATACACAAAGCGTCCAGATCCAGGGAACAAACATTTTTACAAACAAAAGGCACAAGTACACATTTCAAAATTTATGTTTATAATTCAGTCTTAGAGACTGAGGGAGGATTAGCCTTAGAAGCTGAGGGAGGATCAGTCTTAGAGACTGAGGGAGGGTCAGCCTTAGAGGCTGAGGGAGGATCAGCCTTAGAGGCTGAGGGAGGATCAGTCTTAGAGGCTGAGGGAGGATTAGTCTTATAGACTAGGGGAAAATTTAGTCTTAGAGACTGGGAGGTTGCTCTTAGAGACCAGGGATTTAGTCTTAGAGACTGGGAGGTTGGTCTCAGAGACCAGGGATTTAGTCTTAGAGACTGGGAGGTTGGTCTTAGAGACCAGGGATTTAGTCTTAGAGACTGGGAGGTTGGTCTTAGAAACCAGGGATTTAGTCTTAGAGGCTGGGAAAGTTGGTTTTAGAGACCAGGGAGTTGGTCTTAGAGACCAGGGAATTAGTCTGAGAGACTAGGGAGTTAGTCTGAGAGACTAGGGAGTTTAGTCTGAGAGATTGGGTGGGATAGTCTGGGAAGACTAGGACGAATATGTGGATACATGATTACATAATGAATTGTTTTTATTTGTAATGCGCAAAGTGTTAAAGATCACTGTAAATATGCATGCTATGACTACTATATACCGGCACACACGTCGCCTTCCTCAGGGAACGGATTGTCAGATGATAACGACCATACGGCCACCACCACAGATGATGAGACTGTACCTGTGCCAGAGATGTTTAAGTCAGACACTGAGAGTGACCCTAACATGCTGACCAAGGATGAGGACGACTTCCAACCGTCCGCGCTGCCAGACCTTGGCGATGAATTACCCTTGTTGATGGCTTCCTTGACGAGAACCTTTCTGTCATTCTTGTTTCGGTCCACGACCATCTTATCATTTGGACACTTCGATGGTGAGCACATCATGGCTCCGATCCTCGATGCCGTACCCCTCGTGGTTATTTTCCCCGAGAATCCGCCTTTTTGACGAATTGTTTGATGGCAACATTAATCTGCCTATTGATGATCCTCCTGTTGACGCCCAGGATGATGGGAAATTGGGTGAGAACATTGTTACTAATTGCACATTTTGAGATCCATGTCGTCAAGCTACCCTCTGATTCTAGTATACACTCGATTTCAGACTCCTTTGAGTCTGTGACATTTACAGCCATATAGACGGACAAATTACATCTTTCTACTACTGACACAGACGACGACGTTATGACTGCTGCACTAACCCCTGCTCAAGGCACCACACCGTTCGACGCCCCAGAGCCTGCTTCTGAGCTAGCTTCTGCACCTTTTGGGTCCGCTTGACGTTGCAGCTGCTGAAACTGCACCATTACTTGATCATGACCCCATTTCTTTTGATTTACCAGACAATGCATCCCTTATACCCGACCCAGCACCCACATCTAATGATCTCCCTATCAATTGTGACGTTTGTACCTGCACCTTCACCCGCAGATATTGCTCTTGTGAAGACCGACGTCCATTGCGCCATCATGCCCATCGCTTTCTTCAAGACATACCCGCACCCCGGGAAGGTACTTCAGGTCAGCACCCGCATAGCGATTCATTTACTACAACAGCATTTTCCCAACTTCACAGGTCGCACCATTTGCTACATTCACCTCTACAACGCCGGATGAGCCATTTCGATGGTTCCTATAATACACTATACTGATTTTAGACCCTTGCCATCCCTCACAATATGGAGGCTACACACGGGATGAGTGCTCCTGTAACATCAGCTACAGTTTAAGGATATAAGTCGCAGAGTTTTGGAGCTTGAGCTGACACCACGTTCTCCACGCTGTCTATTGTCTGTATACTTTGATCTCCCCACATTCATCAAGATTCCTTTTGACGCTCTCGCCTGCTACTATTACACCTTTTTCTAGTTTTTTATGCTCATTTCTTTACTATCGAGCGGCAGAACAAATAATTACTTCAACGTGTACACAAGCCCGAGGAGGAAGTCCACGCATGTTAATAGTTTACTCCTCATCCCTCCCCCATCTCAGACACCGGAATAGCGTTTTCTGGATTATGCGGATTGCATTACATTTGGGTAAAGACATCTATGATAAGCCG
This sequence comes from Helianthus tuberosus, assembly GCA_030545235.1. Lineage (NCBI taxonomy): Eukaryota > Viridiplantae > Streptophyta > Magnoliopsida > Asterales > Asteraceae > Helianthus > Helianthus tuberosus. Next base: position 124,915,878 of record CM060376.1, on the reverse strand, counting down.
AGATTGTGGAGACTTCTAAAGACCACATCTGACTACGTAATTTCGACACACTAATATATTTAACGGACAAGGGTAGGGTGACCCAGTGTCCCTGTTGATGATATACATTTTGGGAGACGATACAATTGTGGCCAGAGAAAAATGAGAAGTCAATCATCATTGAGCATGCGACAATACTTCGTGACCAATGACCAACGAAAGCTCAGTCGCTATGTCTTCATTAAGCGCGTTATTGATCTATATGTGTGTGCTATAATTAAAATGCTACGTGCTTACTTGCTATACTCTCATTAAACATAATTACCAAATTAGTTGGTTATACTGTGATTATACTATTGCTGGATTGGTTGGTATGATAACCTAATATGTGTATGTACATACAATCTCTAAACAATTATATGCACTCCCCGAACGAATAAGACCTGACCTAACCAATCTTCTTCTCAGAAGATGTCGACACAAGGGAATGTCAATGTCAATGCCAACAACCCTCCGCCCACATCGACGGCATGACTACAAGAACGCATCTCGTAAGCCATCGCACAACTCAAAGCCCTTCGCTCCGAACACGGCGGAGGTACCTCAGGAAATAACCCACCCAGCGGCTGCACTTACGAGCAGTTCTTGAACCACAAACCTTGAAGATTTGACGGCACTGGGGGTGCCTTAGCTTTTGTGCATTGAGTGGAGAAGAGGAATTATGTCTTACAGTTAAGCAAATGTGCCCCAGAACATCAGGTCACGTACGTAGCTGGACTATTTGTAGATGGGGCTCTGTCATGGTGGAACCTTCAGGTTCAAACAATGGGTGAGACTGCTGCATATGCTTTGACGTGGGACGAACTGAAGGAACTAATGCGCAAAAGATATTGCTCTAGGGCGGAAGTCCAGAAGTTGGAAACTGAATTGTGGAACTTGAAAATGGAAGGTCCAAAGATAGCTGAATATGTGCAGAGATTTGGCGAATTATCACAAGTTGCTTCGCGTTTGGTGGAACCAGAATCTAAGAAGATTGAACGTTTCATCGGGGGACTGGCACCTCAGATTCTAAGCCTAGTAACAACATCTAAGCCTTCAACAATCATCGAAGCAATCGACATGAGTGTGGCGCTCACTGAAGAAGCGATTAGACAAGGATAATTTTCCACTCCGGAAGAGAAAAATGAGACTCCCGTAGAGTCATCTGGGGATAACAAGAGGAAGCTCGTAAATTTCAAAAGCGTTACTCGGGTGAGTAACGCGAAGAAGGCCAAAAAGGGAAAAGATTACAAGGGTATCCTACCTAAGTGCGATAATTGTCTACGTTATCATGTTGGGCGATGTAAGTATGGAAAATGTGATAACTGTGGCAAGAGGGGGCATCCCAAGGAAACTTGTAGGCAAGGTACTGAAAGTAGAAATGGAAGCCAGGGTGATAGCCAGAATCACGGAGGAGTCAACGACGACGACAACTATCAAGGAAGAATGAGTGACAAACAAAAACGTGCTCAAGGTTGCCTTAACTGTGGAAGCAAAAAGCATTTCAGAAAATATTGCCCTAAGAAGAATCAGGCACAAGGATGAAAGCTCAACACCGGAGCTAGAGAGACACGCCAGGAATTCAAGCGTGGATATCGGTACGTCCCATATTACCCAACATTATGTATCTGTGCTGCTAAATACTGTGGCAAATTTTACGATTCGCGTCTCTAGAGTTTGAGAGTATACTTGGTTTAGTAGCAAGTAAGTAGATAATCCACACTCGAAAGAACTAGCTAATGGGAAGCTAGTGGAAGCCAACGCAGTAACTAGAGACGGCAAGATAGAACCCGGAGGGCATAAGTTTACGGTTGCTCTACTACCAGTTGAGTAGGGAAGCTTCGACGGGATAATTAGGATGGATTTGCTGCCATGCGATCGAGCGAAGATTGATATCCACATCCCAACGACGAATGAGGGAACGATCGTGACTTATGAAACAGGATGCTTAAAGGCACAGGAAATCGTTGCATATAGGATGTGTTGTTTTCTTGTCTCATGTCGGGGACATGGGAGCCGAAGAACCAAAATTCAAAGATATTCCTGTGATAAGGAAATATCTTGAAATCTTTCCCGAAGACTTGCCTGAATTATCTCCTCAACGATTAGTCGAATCTCGCATCAATTTGATTCCAAGCATCGCGCCTATAGTCGATGCACCTTAGCAACTTACACCTTCGGAGATGCAAGGATTGGTAGTGTAACCTCAGAAGTTGATAGAGAAGGAAGATAACAGACCAAAATCCCCTTTTAGGTAACCCCAATTCTGCTCGTCAAGAAGAAGGACGATGATTTTCAAATGAGCATCGTCTACCAGGAGCCGAACGAGCTAACCATCAAGATTCGGTGACTCTTGCTAAGGATTAACGAATTACTTATTTAACTAACGGAGAGGACCCGGCTACTACTACACGACTGATCGACGATCGAGTGTCATTGGCGGTAAATTCAGGAAGAGAGTGTACCGGGAAAATTGTGGGACAATAACTTGTTTTAGACGTACACAAGAATGGTGTTTCCTACACAATGCACAGAACGATTCTACACTGAATACGAAACTCTGAGAATCTATGAAACATGTACTTAGGACCATCGGGAACCCATATCCAAATTCACAAAGGTTGTTACTTAGGAATCACATCTAATAACTCAAGCAGACACTATTAACCTGACATATATGCCAGTTCCGTTGACCAAACATAAGGTACTTGAACTTCTAGCAAGTAGATATCTGCATCTCTACTCCCCTTAATAGTAGTTGCATCACATAAACTTTCTTCGCTAAGAGAGAACACCCATTGATTCGATACTTGGTCATTTCTCCATTTTAGCAAATACACATTACTTCATTACTTGAAAACTTATACGTTATGCATGCACCTTTGCTGCGCATGCGGTTTTATTTCGAATATACGCTTCCTTAAAGTTCAAATATTATGCTGCTAAATCTAATGATTGACTTGCGATTCAAATGACCTACGTTATTGTAATTGTTGTCTCTTTTGCTATCAAGTCAACACACTTTCTTGAAACTTCTTTTATTTCAAGTTACATTCATGATTTATCTTTGTGGCCATGCCGAGATTTCCTTTGATGGTGCATACGTTTATTGTCGGATTACGCCAGAACCAAGTTCAATTGCTTGAACTTAGTCATTTCGCATATTCAGTTTAAGACGTCATATGATGTATTGAGAGCATCATATTCAAATCATTGGCAAAGATTCTTGTGTTTCGAGTCGTAGTAGACTTGCTTGGTGGGGACTTCACTAGATCATTTGTTGGTTACGACACTTTGTGGGGATACTTTCACAAAAATTGAAGCTTGCGCTTATTTGGTTACTCACTTCATACACGGATTTAATAGTCTATTCATTTAAAAATCCATTTGATATTCACAATTAAAGCAGACTCAACACAGTCGTGTGTTAGACAACGGTACATAGATTCATTTCATACCATGGTGTACCTCCGAACGGTCCTTTCATTATAAATTGAATGCCCTGCGGTATTTATTGCTTTCTCACCTGCGATAAAAAACAGTGGCTCTTTGTGGTTCCATACTCAACTGAAAACTCTATGACATTGTGTAAATCAAATCATCAGGCTTGTTCAGTACATATTCATTTGATTTCCAACACGGTGAACTTGTTCAGTCACCACTATACTTGAATTATGTCATTATGATACCTTGTGGTGTCATTACAAACTTGTAACTTGTGCTAATCAAGGTCAACCGTTCATACAAAATTGCATATACTTTCGCTTGACTTATCATTTAAACATTTATGATGAAACTACGAATCAAGACAACGATACACCAGATTCGCTTGTATTCCATTCGGTGTACCTTCGAAATTTAAGAATATCAACACACTAAACCTTACCATTCATTTACTCGGGAGTTGACAGATCATTTTTTTTCTATTACATTTGAGTTGTTGATTTTGAATTCATGTAGCGGATGCTATGGTTTGTGAAAACTCGTCTGCATTTTGCAATCATCGTTTGAGAACCTTATTAGTCAAAACTCCTCTGTCGTGGAACCCCTACTAGCTGGATTACACTAGACTATACGTCAAATATGTACTGTACCTTTGACATCAAATGCTAAAAGCACATACCTTTTAACCCTAGGATTCGGGTTGTTATATATTCTTGGACTCACCTAATGTAAGTAAGGTTTGAATCGATTTGGTGATTTTCTACCTCGGTATTATTTATATACATACGCACGTGACGGGATCATGAGGAGTTAAGGTAGTACAAATTTCGAGGACGAAATTTTCTTAACGGGGGGAGAATGTGACAACTATCAAATTTGCAGGCATCCGTACAGTTAATTAATAATTAATTTGTGCTTAATGACTGTGCTTGATTACAACTGTGATTAAACTGCTATCTGATTTCTGTTACATACATACATATGCATCACATTTCATACTGTCACTCCATTTATTTCACACAAACTTTAGTGACAAACTTGATGCACAAAGCACAGTTAGCACACTGAGCGGATAACCCAGAAAACATGCTGACAATGCCAGCACCTAGACAGACAATGTTTTGAGGCCAGTATGAGCCAGAGACGGGGTACTACACTAGTAGGGAGTGTAGGGAAGTGAGGACCATAAAACTGCATCACTAGGTGATAGTTATAGTGCCGGGAAGTGCCTAAAACACACTTTAAATGCAGAATTCTGCACTAAATAACAAAAATTCAGCATTTAACTATGCTAGTAATGTGCAAAAACTTGACAAAATGGTCATAGATACTTTCCAAAGTGTTGGGAATTAAAAGTGTCACTAAAAGTATTATAAAAGACACTTTATGGATTAATTTAGCACTTTAACGGACAACACCCAACCGAACAACCGGACTTCACCCGATACACAAAAATATTGTCAAACACATTGTTTTTATTTTTTTCGGAGCTAGTTAGGGTCCCCGAACACCCTAACACACTATATATTAATAACACACGTAACACACTAACTATATCACTTGGTTCCTAACTAAACTTGTAACTAAACTAGTAATCATCCCTTACAACCCAACCCCATACCCCCCCCCCCCCTTTTGATGGTCATGGATGTGGGGGACATCCCCACAATTCTTTTCCTTATTTTATTTGGTAATGTTGGGTGATTAGAAGCATAGTGTACAATGGTTAAAGATGAAATTGGATTATGAAAGAACACACTAGTTATCCATTCTCTCACTTCAAAACTCAACAAACAACAAAGCTCTCCTCTTCCTCCTTCCTTACCTTCGGCCGCCACCATCACACCACCATACCACCACCATCAAGCCTTGTTCAAGCCATCCATACATACACAAAGGTGCAAGAGGTCCGACAAGTAAGCTTGGTGCACTCGGAAGCTCAAGGACCGCTCTAGTTTTCTTTTATCCACCACTTTTATGCTTTGAAACTTCCCTAGCCTTGTGCTAGTAGTAAGTGCTTCAAATCTTCATCATGTTCTTATTTTTAGTGGTTAATAGTTGATTAAATGATAAAATGTTAAGAAACTCTTAAGAACCTAAACTAGTCTTGAACATAAAGGATGAAGAATGGGTAAATAGATGAAGTAGTGTTAAATAATGTTGAAATCATGTTGATCTTGTGTTGTTATACTTAATACATGTTGTTTGTTAGTAGAAGTAAGATGGTTCATCACCTAGACTTGCTAGACCATGTTTAAGAACACGGACTAGCAAGATGTAAAGGTTAAAGACATGAAGGATGATGAAACCATCCATACATGAACTTTGAACTTGAATAAATATAAGTTTTCTTGGAAAAATGAGTTGTAAACTTGTAGATCTAAAGATCTATGAGTGGTTTTTCGAAAGAACCAAGTGAAAAATATTAGTTTTGTTAAAACTTGGATCTTGTATGAACTAAACACATTTTTAGTAAGTAAACAAGTGTAGGAACACTTGTGTAGGAAGAAAATTTAACAGAGGAATATTTTTGTATGCATGACTAGAAGTTGTGAAAATGCAAGCTATTTAAAAATAAAGTTTTTTTTTTTTAAAAAAGAACCAATCACATTTTTGAAGGATAACAAGACTTACTAAGTGTGCTAGTAAGTTACTACATGTTCTTATAAACTTTCAAGTTCACGAGTTTATGGTTTATGCTTGTTTTTGACAAGTTTGGTAATTAGAAATTGTATGTTGTTAATTGATGATTGATTGAATGAATTTTTGAAAAGAAAATGATATGCTAGTAAGCATGGACACCTCCATTTACAAAGGAAACTCTGGCAAAATTTTTCTAGAATTTCAACACTTAGAAATATTTTTCTGACAAGTGTTTACAAATATATTTTTAACTTTATTTTCGAAATAAACTTCGGCATCATTTTTATTACAAAAATACAAAGTACCGGAGGTTGAATTTCGTAAATAAAATTTGATAAATATATATGTTGAATATATATTTATACTAAAACTCTTGTGTGATTATTTGCTTATTTTATGAACTAGTTATATTATTTTAGGGTAAAAATAATATAACTTACGATACCATGGAAATGACAACTCCAAAATAATACCAAAAATCACAAGGAATAAATATTTAAGTTACGCACATAATATTGTGAAATCGAACGCAAAAAACGTAACTTATGGGATATTCCGGAAAATACCGTTACACTATATTTTTAGTAAATATTATTTTGGGAATGAAAGAAGTGAAAAGATGATTTCGTAAATGTTACCAAGTATATCATATTTTTTACAACGAGAAAATATATTATTTTTGAGAAATAAGAATATATTTTCCTAGTATATTTAGAAGATATATAATTTTTGAGAAAAATATATATTCTGGGATAATTCATGATTGACCAAAATAAGTTTATATATATTTAAGTGAGACTGGAAGTATATGGTTTTGGAAATATATATTTGGAATATAATAGCATATTTTTATTTGGAACAATACACCGAAATACGACGCCATTACTTGGCAAACTATGCAAATACAAATACGAAAATACATGTATGAGATACCCCCATCATTGGGAAGGAAAATGCGAAGTTAAAATACTTGAGAAGTAGGAATATGAAATATTGTTTAGCAATTAATCCAAACGTTAACCAGTGATTATGACTTGGAATAATGTCAAGAAATCGTAACTAAAAAACATAAATACTAAGACAAGGCACGACCCGTTCGTCTAATAGACGTTAGACCATTGTAGGTAGTCGTGTTTGCCGCGGAGATTTGGGTTACAAGTACGAAGACGCAATACAGTGAGTTCATGCCCCCTTTTCTCTTAACTGTTTCCAGTTTTTATACTTCGGGGGTGGAATACATGTTACAGTAATTACAGACACTTTTATACATGGTATGGTTAGCTTAAGGAGGGTATACTACTTAGATCATGTGAGTGGGTAGGTGGTACTTGAGGCCATTAATCCTTGTTGTAAGACCGAGGGTCATGAGTGATAGATCTATTTGGGTGTAGCGAGCCCCACTCTTGAGTCCGCTGAGTGGACCATGTGGTGACTATGAGCCCGACGCACAAATTTGCTAGGTTTGAGTCTTCCTGCATCACTTCACACATATCATTGGCTTTGCAACCCAATGGTGATCTCTTTTTCCTTAATTGCTACATACCAGGGATTTTCATACATACAGACACATTACACAGGTTTATACTTACTCACTTACACATGAACTCGCTCAACTTTATGTGGATTTTTCAAACTACATGTATTTCAGGGAATTAGTAAATGGATCTGGCGGGCGTTGGAGTTTTTAAGCTGCGTTGTGAATAAAGATGTCATCCAAGTCATTAGGGCTTAGGAGACATATCTTAATCCTGGACGAGATACGTGGTCCTAAACTCGGGTTTGTTTTAAAATCTTTTGTTGAGTCTTTTTGAACTCCTTAAAGCATGTTATGGTTTGTAACTTGAATTTGGTATCAACATTTCAGACAATTATGTTGTACTACTTTTAAACTTAAATTAATGGATGTACATCTACTGGTTTCATCATATAGTGTTGTTATAATCGTATGCAATGGTATTAAGAAGTCACACCAATAATCACGCTTCCGCAAAAGTCAGGGTGTGACAATATGCATGTTTATCATAACCATGATTAACATCATAGTACACAAAGCCTACATATTACACAAAATGCATGTTTACCATAACCAAGTTGCAAGATCTAATTTAACTTAACTAAACCTACATATTACACAAAAAGATCCAAATATATTAGAATTCAACTACGCAACCATTTCCTGCTGAGGGGGAAACTGGAAGTGCAGGAAAGGGCGGCCTCGCATTTTCACAACCAACGACACCACAATCGATCCTAGTGAAACACGAATCCTCATGTCCACTGCAAACACAGAAAGATCCATGTTCAATAACCCCTGTTTTTTTCAAAAACCCATGTTCAATAACCCCTGTTTTTTAACATGACATTACTTGTTCTATAACATGACATTACTTGTTCTATAACCTGACATTACTTGTTCATTAACCACAATACTTGTTCGATTTTACCTGACAAGTGCGAGAAGACTTCTCACATGGTGGATGTGATCGGTTGTGGTGGTGGAGGTCACGCACTGATTATGATCGGCTGTGGTGGTGGAGGTGGAAGTAATGTCTCATCTAATCGGCTCATTCTCCGGTGGACAGGGGGATCGCAAGTGGACAGGGGGATCGTCGGTGGCTAGGGGGATCGCCGGTGGTGTGGAAGAAGGTGTGGGGGAGTGGTGGGGAAGCTTAGGGGGTAAGGTTGTTTATTAACATAAGAGTACAGGGTGTTTTAAGAGGATGCATGTAACTATTAAGCTCAAATTACCATTCTGCCCTTTGACCCCCTTTGACCATTTAAAGAAAACGATGGAATGAGACGCCAGGGGGGTAATTGTGCGACATAAGATCAACGTTGGGGGGGGGGGTAAATTGCAATTATTTCCAGGGAGGGGGTCAGAGTGCCAATTGGGTTAAACCCCAGAGGGTAAAATTGCAGTTTACTCTTTATTTAATTTCTCTCTCCACATGCAAGACACATGTCAATTCCCCCCATCAATTTAAAATGTTCATAACTTTTTCATACGATATTAAAAAAAAATAATCCATAATAACAAGCGTTTTTTATCTTTAATTTAAGTATCATATTGCTATATAAAAACAAAATAAAAAAATCATTTTACTGGGTTTTCTTTGCATTGTCTTAAAGGTTCAGATCATTGTGTCTTTAAACTGGGTTTTGGTCATTATGTTTTAGTAGGGCTTCTATACTTTGTGTTATTATCAAAATTTATAAGACAATGTTAATCTGGGTTCAGGCTACTGCGTTTTTATCAAAACTTATAACACAATTTATGACACAATAAGGATGGTGTTATATTTGAGTTTTCTATACATTGTGATATTGGATATGATTATTGTGTTTTAATATGTTCTACATTGTGTTTTCTTTTTTTTGTTTTTGTGTTTTAATTTATTGTTCATTGTGTTTTATTAGGTTATTCATTGTGTTTTTAGTCTGATGTTCATTGTGTTGTAATCTGTTATTTATTGTGTTTTTTGTTTGTTGTCTATTGTGTTTTAGTCTGACGTCCATTGTGTCTTTTATCTGTTGTCCATTGTGTCTTTTATCTGCTATTATCAATTGTGCTTTTAGTCTACCTTCCATTGTTTTTTTTAGTTTGATACTCATTGTGTTTTACATTATGTGCATTGTGTTTTATTCTGTTGTCCATTGTGTCTTTTATCAGTTGTTATCAATTGTGTTTTTTGTTTACTTTCCATTGTGCTTTTCACTGTGTTTGACGTTATGTCCATTGTGTAACGCAACTGGGTTTTCAATTTTTTTTGAAAACTATAACAATAGGATACTCATATTAAAGATAAAAAGACGTTCGATTTATGGTATAATTTTTTTAAAACAAATGATGTATAAAAATGTTACAGAGGTTTAAAAAGTGAGGGGGAAATATCATTTGACTTGCATGTGCATATTCTTTTTGTTCTCTTAAACAAAATTAGCTTTCCCACTTGATTCTCTTTGGACACTTGTCACTCTATGGTGGCTTCTTACACTTCTTATTTTTAAATCATTTGTATTATAACTCAACCCTTATATTTACAACTCCTAAAGATTTGTAATTGAGTTTTAAGTATTTATATTTATATATGTGTCGTTATAAATTCAAGTTAATTTACATTTCGACGTTAATTATTCCCGGAAATGAGTTGGGTCAAATATACTATGTAATTTCCATGGATAGAATTGTAATTTTCATACAAATTTTTAGATGGCATACAAAGAGTCAAGTTAAAATGCATAACATTTTACTATTTCCTTCCATTCCTACCCCTCTTCCCTTTTATCTATATTATACTTATTGAATACCTACACTAAATTCGGGATTTGCCACCATCAAGGTGACACTTCAAAGGAAGCCATCAATGTAACTCTTCAAAAGGCAAATGGTTCACCATCTCTAATCGGCTCTTACACTTTCCCCACACATCCAAAACTCACCACAATCAACCATTATCGTTTCCACTCCAATGACCACCGCGTCTGTAACATCTGTGCTTGTAATCGTTATGAACAGTACCATTATCAATAAACAATGTCATTTGATCCCAATGTTTGTTTGGTTGTGTTTTACATTTTTCATGTTTTGACTTTTATTCGATTTCAAACTCTACATCGCTTTCTAGAGAGTTATACGCAAACTGATGCGTAAACGTAATCAGTTTAATGCGAAAAATACTCCAGAACATCAACATATACTTAACATACCTTAAATAACCTTTACATAACTTAGAAATAAGTTTTGAAGGCTTTGGTATGGCAAAAACAAGTTAATTCGCTTACAGGGACTAAACTTGACAAACTGCGAAAGTATGCCAATTTGAACAGTAACAAACATTCCGGAATATGACCACAAGTTAAACACAGCTTAAATATCCTTTATGTAACTTAGAAATGGGCTTTGAGGGGTTTGGTGTGCTAAAATAAACTTTTGGGTCATTCAGGGACTAAAAGTGTCAAAAAGTGCACAAGTTTGCACTTTTGCGCATAACTCACGTTCTGAATACATCCGGACATCCAAAAATTTATGTAAGCACTAAAATATTTTATTTTAGTGTTTGGGATAAGAAAAAATCCATTCGTCACGCCATTTGGATCATTTTTCGCGCTTATGCGCATTCCGTCGTAATTAACCGAACAACGTAACCGTACGGCTAAACGAACCGACACCCGAGATATTTTTGAACACATTTTAAGTTCCCTATACTTTAACTTCATTTTAGAGCTTTGAAATGGGGTTAACGGGGCTTAAACGTGTCAAAAAAACGCATCGAAAACCAAGTTTTGAGGTTGCAGGGACTGAAACTGTAAATCTGCCAAACTAGGTCCTTAAGTAGGGGCCAGATGCAGCAAAATGTTTTTTTTTTTAGCTTTTAATAGCCCTTAACACTCTCCAAAGGCCAAGTGCCAAGTGTCAAACTCTTATGGTGGATGGCAAATGAGTTACCACAACTTTCCAACAAGTGTACGGCTTAGATCGTGCCCCCTTTTCCAAGAAATGATCCTAACGGTGAACCGAAAACTATAAATACCCACCTCCACCCTTCACTTTTCCTCACAAGAATCTGATTAAATGTGCTCTAAGTTGAAACCTTTGTTTCATACCTAAGCTATTTTGATCTAGATTAGCATTCGGGGACCCTTTGTAAGTGTTCCTTCGTTCTTTTATTGCTTTTCGAGTCCGAAAGTCAAACTTTGTTTGACTTTCTGCATTGACCAGTTTATGGTAAATGCGAAGTTCGTTTGAACTTCGCAACATGATTGTAATCACGATGGTTATGGTCCCTTGTGACTATGCCTAATGATTACCACGTTGTCTAGGGTCGTAAGGGTAAGCGATCTAATAAATCGCTTATACCTTCGAACCCGACCCATTTGGTTGATCATTAGGATCCGACCAAACACATTAGGTGACCATAGTATATAGGGAATAACCTTCCGAGGTTATACCTTATGGTCACGACGTTTAGTTAGTTGTATGATAGGTAGTTTATATGCCTTAGGTAAATTACCAAAATACCCCTTTGATGCCAAAATTCATTTTAAACATATGTAACATAACTTTTGACATCTAAACTGATTTGACAACAATATTTGACATGTTAAGGCATATATTACTTGTCATAGGACTAGTTAGGCGGTCCGAACGCGATTCACGCGAACGACGCGTTAAAGTAGCATAAGCTACCTAAACGGGTCGTAATGGGTCACAAACACTTAGGTTAAGTTTCGTTTTAGTATGTGGGTTTGTTTAACCATATTACACGAGTCTCCATACTCGTTTGGTTTACGAACCCTCATTCTATCCGATCCTCCGATTTAGGTCCGGTTTATTAACATAGTTACCTATATTAGGTACCGTTTGATTCTGAGATCTCTAGCATTGCTTGGTGGTTATCTTAGTACTTCTGAGCAATCTCAAGTGAGTACATAGACCCCTCTTTTACTGTTTTCCAAACATTTTGGGGTGGAACACATGTGCCTACTTGTTACTTTCATGCTTTCACATCATATACTTGCTATGTTTATTAGTATGTCCATTGTGTGCATACTTAGTACATTACATTTCATGCTATGTATGTCCATTGTGTGCATACTTAGTACATTGTTTTACATTACATTTCATGCTATGTATGTCCACTGTGTGCATACTTAGTACATTGTTTTACATTACATTTTATGCTATGTATGCCCATTGTGTCCGTACTTAGTACAGTTGTTTTCATCACATGCTTACATTTTGTTATGACATTTGGGTTGTTTACAATGGAACAATACATTCATTAACATTAGCTACGCCGTTCGTTAGTAGGTAGTGGTACCATAGGAATTGACAACTCCCGTTCCTGAAATCCTAGGTTTGTTTGGATTGGAAGGAATGACCGAATTCGATGTACATAACTTAGATAAACCTTTAATTTGTTTAAGGGTTTATCGCCACAGTCTCAAGGCTTGGATGTATGCATTTTCACAATACTGCATAAATGTTTGTAACAGTATAGCATGCATTTGTTCCACAAAACATAACTTTGATTTAAACCATGTTTTACTTCAATACCTTGTTTTTGTGCATTTTACATATGGTTTAGCTGATATATTTCACTTGCCATACATGATATTTTTGGGTAAACATTACATGATCTAAATTAACATAAGCATTTTGACATTGATATACACATTTAGTGGTTTACATTGGACATAGACATTTCAATATGGTTTACACATTAACACATGACAATTCATTTATATATGAACAACTTACATTGATGGTTGGTTTGGGTAAATGATTCGAGTAACGAGGCGAGTGTAATATAATACAAGCATGGTGGATACGCCGCTGGTACTTCCTATATATAAGTGTTTGTATAACATTACATGTCGTAGCGTTACTTAAATCATTTCAATATTTGACATATTACATTTTACATAAACAACTTATTTTCACAAGACATTGATTTACAAAAAAACTTATCTTATACAAACTCATTTTTATTTGGTTATTCATTTAACCTTACATTATTCTCTTATTTATACATATCATTGCTTTTAATGATTTACAAAACAAAACAACTTACAAGGTTCATGACTGACTGTTATTAAACAATTTTTCCTAAACTTATAAGTCATGAATCCTATTTTCACAAAACCTATGTATCTCACATGCATTTTTATGCTGACGTACCTATTTTCACATGTGTTTTCAGGAGCTTTTCCGTAAGATGATGATCGTGACACTAGGGCGGACCTGTGCCTTAGAGACATAAAACGGAGATAGACTTAGTTTAATTATGTTATGAACTCTTTATTTCCTGTTTAAAGACAATGAAACTCTTATGTTGATAAATAAAATACAACTTTGAATGCCATGGTTATGAAACAATTAATCCTGTTACAACACTCCCCGACGTTTCTGCCGCGGTTGCATGTTATACGCGGTCGGGGTGTGACAGAAGAGTTGGTATCAGAGCCAATGGTTATAGGGAATTAGGTTATTAGTAATGCTTTGACCTAGACTATAACCTTTCTAGGACCCTAACACAAGTTATCTTGTGTTTAGATCTTAAAACATGCACATCACCTATCCTTAGGTGATTATCAAAACAAGAAACCAAAATTTTCGAAACGATTTTTGAAAAAAAGCATCTGTTTTTTTTTGGATAATTTATTACAAGGTTTTGAACCCTCTATTGTAAGGTTTTGAACCCTTCCAGTTTGGTTTTTGGCCTTGTGCCTTCAAATTTTCAAAATCTCGTCAAAGCTTTGGGTTTTAAATAATGTGAACACGTGCAAACTGGAAGAGTGAATGCCTGTATTCTGGATTTTCTGTCTAGGCAAGCACTTCGTATATATCTCATCAGACGCGAGACCAGTTGTGCTTACCTGGGAATTCTTGGGATGAGTGTTCACTTATAGGCGAGCATGTCTTCGTGATACATTATTTTTGATCCATTTACTTTGATTAGTCACTGTGTGTCATTTGTTTGCTTGGTAATGAGGACGAATGGCCACCATCTTTGCTTTTGTTGATTTTGTTTCATCTCATTCTCTTCATCCAATCATCTCACTCGTTTCCTTTCATGTTTTCCTCTTTTAGAATGCCTCCTCGACGCGAAAACCAGATAGCGACTGCCGAGCTGGCAGAAATCATTGCGCAGCAGATGGCTGCCCAATTCCCAAATCTCTTTGCTCAATGGCACCAAGCCAACAACAATAACAATGCTCCATGCAAATACAAGGATTTTAACTCGGCTAAACCACTCAAGTTTAGTGGTTCTGAAGGAGCGACTGGGCTTCTTCAATGGTTCGAGAGCATTGAGAATACTTTTCGCCACGTGCAGTGTCCTGACAATCGCAAGGTCGAGTTTTCTTCGAGTGTGTTTCAGAAGAGGGCTCTCTCATGGTGGAAGGGGGTTATGAGAGACCAAGGTGCAGAAGTTGCTCTAGCACAAACCTGGGCTGAAGTTAGGGCCCTTATGATGAGGGAATTCTGTCCGCGCCATGAACAGCGAGCGTTGGAGAAAGAGTTTGATGACTTGAAGCAAGATAGTGGCGAGCACAGGGCATATACTGATAGGTTTGAGGAGTTGAGTCTGTTATGCCCAACAATGGTTACCCCACTCGACAAGGCTATCGAAAGGTACATCGACGGCCGACCTGACACAGTGCAAGACATCATTACTGGTAGTAACCCTGCCACACTCCGTCAGGCTATTGAGTTATCAGCGACATTGACTGAGTCGCAGATTCGGAAGAATAAGTTACACAGGAAGGGTGACAAGGGCAAGAAACAGACATCTGACAAAGAAGATAGCAAGAAAGGTCAAAACAAGAATGGAAAGGATTCTGGTTCATCGAAAAGGGCAAGGAAGCGTAAGGCTTCCCAAAACTATGCTGTCACTGCCCAAGCTAACCAGGCAGCTCCCAACCAACCCGCACAGCCTCCAGCAAAGAAGCCTTATTCAGGGAATGCACCTTTGTGCAATAGATGCAATAGTCACCATCAGCCGCAACATCAGTGCCGTTTCTGTACTAACTGTGGGAAGTCAGGTCATCTTGCCGATGTTTGTCGGTTTGCTCAGAATCGCGCAGTTCAGAACCCGGCTCAACAAGTTGCTCAGCATCCTGCTCCGCAACAGGGTCAAGCTGCACGACCACCCTACCCACCAGGTGCTTGTTATAACTGTGGGGATCTGACCCATTACAGAAATCGGTGCCCAAGGCTGGCTAACCAGAATCAGAATCCAAACCAGAATCAGGCTCAGGCTCGAGGGCGAGTCTTCAACATGAATGCCCAAGAGGCGCAGGCGGACGATAATGTGGTGAACGGTACGTTCTTTATTAATAATCAGCCTGCATCTGTTCTTTTTGATTCGGGTGCCGACAAGAGTTTTGTGTCATTATCTCTTGAGCCAATGCTTCACGTGTCTAGAACGAAACTAGGAAAACCCTTGACAGTAGAAGTTGCTAGTGGTGAACCCATTGTTCTTGATTCTGTTCTACGCAACTGCCAGTTGAATCTTAACGACCATCTTTTTCCTATCGACCTCACGCCTATGCAACTTGGAAGCTTCGACGTTATTGTGGGAATGGATTGGTTATCCAAGCATCACGCGGAGGTAGTTTGTTTCGAGAAGATCGTTCGTGTGCCGCTTTCGACAGGCGAGATCCTACAGGTTCAAGGTGAGAAACCGTCTGGTGGTCTTAAGCTCATGTCTTGTTTTAAAGCTCGGAAGTATCTGCGGAAGAACTATGTGGCTTTCTTAGCACATGTTACAGCAGATAAAGGCAAGGGTAAGTCTATTTCAGATATTCCTGTCGTTCGGGATTATTCTGAAGTATTCCCTGAAGAGTTACCTGGTATACCCCCAGCACGCCAAGTTGAGTTCCGCATTGATCTCGTACCTGGTGCAAATCCGATTGCCAGAGCTCCATATCGTCTTGCTCCATCTGAGATGCAAGAGTTGTCTAAGCAGCTTCAGGAGCTCTCTGACAAAGGTTTTATACGTCCTAGCTTTTCACCCTGGGGTGCTCCCGTTCTTTTTGTCAAGAAGAAGGATGGATCCTTTAGGATGTGTATCGATTATCGTGAGCTTAACAAGCTTACCATCAAGAATTGATATCCCCTACCTCGCATAGATGATCTCTTTGATCAGTTACAGGGCGCTTCTTATTTTTCGAAGATTGATCTACGTTCTGGATATCATCAACTTCGTATACATGAAGAAGATATTCCCAAGACAGCTTTCCGCACTCGTTATGGGCATTACGAGTTCACAGTCATGCCATTCGGTTTGACTAATGCTCCTTCTGTTTTCATGGACTTAATGAATAGGGTCTGCAAACCTTATTTGGATCAGTTCGTCATTGTTTTTATTGACGACATCTTGATTTATTCTAAGACGCGAGCTGATCACGAGCAACATCTTCGTCTTACTCTGGAACTCCTAAAGAAAGAGCAACTTTTCGCCAAATTCTCCAAGTGTGAATTCTGGCTTAAAGAAGTTCAATTCTTAGGACATATCATCAACGAACAAGGTATTCATGTAGATCCCTCCAAGATCAGTGCGATTAAGGATTGGGATACGCCTACTACTCCCACTAAGGTTCGTTCTTTTCTTGGTCTAGCGGGTTATTACCGCCGCTTCATTGAGAACTTCTCAAAGATTGCAGTTCCTCTAACTGCTCTAACTCAGAAGAACAAACCCTTTGACTGGGGATTCAAACAAGAGGAAGCTTTTCAACACTTGAAGCGGAAGCTTTGCGACGCGCCTGTTCTAACTTTGCCTGAGGGCAATGATGATTTCGTCGTGTATTGCGATGCATCTAAATTGGGGCTTGGCTGTGTCCTGATGCAAAGGAACAAAGTCATAGCATATGCATCGAGGCAGTTGAAGATACATGAGAAGAACTACACCACTCATGATCTTGAGTTGGGTGCAGTTGTCTTCGCTCTTAAGATCTGGAGACACTATTTGTACGGTACAAAATGTGTGGTTTTCACGGACCACAAAAGTCTTCAGCATATCTTCAACCAGAAAGAACTCAACATGAGGTAACAACGTTGGGTTGAGCTTTTAAACGACTATGACTGCGAAATTCGCTACCATCCTGGTAAGGCGAATGTCGTAGCTGATGCATTGAGTCGTAAGGAACGTACTAAGCTTCATTGTGTACGTGTTCAATCTGTTATTCAAGCTCGATCCGATATCCAAGCACGCATTTCTCAGGCTCAACAATCTTGTGTTTCACAAGGTTTGATGGATAAGGAACTTCCCTATCACATAACACCTGCTCTGGAACTGAAAGACAATGGATCGTATTACTTCATGGACCGTTTGTGGGTCCCAAGACAGGATGATCTTCGTACGTTGCTTATGGATGAAGCCCATAAGTCTCGTTATTCTATTCATCCGGGCTCAGATAATGTCACACCCCTTTCTGCGGCGGAAGCACGAGGTGTGATCATGAAAGGTTCTCATTGCATACGAAAGGTAAACATGCTATATGCTCGTAAAAACATCAGATACCATAATTTGAAAACATAAGTTTAGTGTCTACATCGCTAAGTCGCATAAAACATTGTCTTAAAAAGTTTACAACTTTATTTTAAGATAAACATAAGCGTCATCCACAAGCATAAGCGTGACCGCGCGCACATCCATCCTAGTTACCTGAAATACATGTGAGTTTTGGAAAAACGTCAACATAAAGTTGGTGTGAATTCATGCAGTTTTAGTTTTTTCATGTTTGTATACTTTGTATGAAAACATAGTTTACGTCATGTAAAAATTAAGTTTTCATATATAAATCCAGTTTCATGTGTACACCACGTACTCATGTAATATTTCAAATTCTTCTTGAGTACCCCACGTACTCAAATAAAATTCCCATTTTCTTGAGTACCCCACGTACTTCAAGTATAATTCAAGCTTTTCTTGAGTACCCCACGTACTCAAGTATTCATCAAGTTTTAGTATGGTATGAATTTCATGTAATTAAAATATTCCTGTAAATATCAGGATTGTTAATTGTAGGATCGGTTTGCGACCCGAATGAGTCGGTTCAGAGAAATTCTATCAAATACAGGTGCGGAAAACAAGTATTTGATGTGTAAACAGCTGAATTTTCACTTTAACACTGATTTGTATTGATTAGACAACAATTACAATCAGTTCTCACACCGGCAGCACCTCGGTATGGAAATCTCTCAAATGTTTCTCTTTGATTTCGCTTGACTAACATCCCTATATATAGAGATTGAGATTTCGCTTGGAATGACCTGAAGCGAAATCGTTACATATTGATTTCGCTTGAGGCTTCAAGCGAAATCCTTTACAAATCCAATCCTTCAAGCTAAATCTTTCTAACTCTTGTTTTACGTGCCCTGATCTATTCTAACTAGTGTAAGACTCGATACAAGACGAAGTCGACAGATGTAGTGCACCAACAGACTCCCCCTCAGATGTTGACGAGTCGACTATCGAGTCACACCAATACTGTATCTTCACATCTTCAGTCTTGATCAGTCTTGATCAGTCTCTGGGCTTTTCTCTCTCTCTTTTCTCAAAAAAAACTTCTTCCTCTATCAGACTCCCCCTCACGACTTGCTGGTATTCATTTGTTCTTCAGCAATATCTGCTTTAGGATCAATGTCTGACACAAATGTTGTTTACAAGATCATTGCCTGGCTTTTATCTAATTCTCTTGATCAGATCTCTTGATTCCTTAAGTTCATCAGCATCAACAGCTAGCAAACTTTTTAGATTCATGATCAGAGTTTGACTTTCATAATCTTTGAATGAATTAACCTGGCTCACCTGTAACAATCTTAACCCAGAAATAAATTTTCTAAATTTAACAAGTTAAATGCACCAATAATCTGATATAATCAGATAAATCTCTTTTCTATCATCAACCACTGATGAACCAAATTAAGGTTTTAAAATATCAATTGTAGAATTTATCAAACCTTTTAGCATTTTCAGATTCACTCCCCCTCACAACAAAGTCAACATGTTTAGCACTTGAAATTTTGACAATCAGCTTTTCAATATCAGTTGTCGAAAATCTTTTTAAAATTTTTCAAAAATTTTATGCTAAAACACACTAAAAATCTTTTTGTAATTTTTGAAAGGAATGAAATACAATAACAAAATATTTACAAACAATATTTTTGTGAGTTCGTGCAAGAGGATCATATCAGTTTCTGAGACACATCACCAACACCGTTAAGCTTCATTTCATTTTAAGTTCTAAACAATTTACCTAGATTGTCAGTATATTTGTCCACTTAAATTTTTACACAAAGTTCAACCATTTCGAGATACGTTATTAATGTTTTAAGCACTTGAACTTATTCGTGTGTCCCACTTCTTGAATATACTCCCGTATCCAGAATCTCAATAATCAGTCTTACAGGTGAGAATACTACAATGATATCTGTATATAAATTAGGTGTGCGAGGGCCGAGGGATCTCAGATCGATACTTCCGTATACGCAGAGAGATATCAGCTTCGACTTTTTGGTGTGTCCCCTTTAGAGGATCTTTTTGCTTACAACAGCAGCATATATCAATTTTATTGTTTCAGCATGCTGAGGGTTTAATGCTTTTGTTATACGCATTGCAACAAGTATTAGCCAAGGACTAGGTCAGAACTACCGTTCAGCAGAAGTCCCGGAATAATACCCCAGATATCATAGAGTATAAAGACCTAGTATATCAGATTAAGAGACCTTTCAAACAAGATTTCAGGGGTTACCTATATATCCAAGTTTGTGTTAACCCACAGAACAAGCAAGTTTGAAATTTAGATTTATATCTCGTCACAATCTACTAAATGTGCAAAAACCTACTGACATATCCACAGTAAGATTGTTTATCACATTTTTCTTTACATTTCCTTAGCATGTTGTGATAGTCCACTGATGTACTATCATTTCCTCTATATGCAACAAAAACTCATTTTTAAATTTTATCATGTTTTTGTCTTTTTCAAATTTTCAAATATTTTTGGATTTTCTGAAAAAAATTTACTCCCCCTAAAATGCAAACACATCTTAGGAAATTTGAAAATAAACTGTACAATAAAGTGACAACTGATATCGAATCGCATCAAATCGCCATTCACTTGGCATAAACAATCAGAACTCTCCTTATCACAAAACTATTTTCTCATTTAGATTTCAAAACACTTAAGTTTGTTTTAATCAAAATGATTTTTCCGGAAAATAAGTTTTTATGACATAATCATTTGAAGATTCGGAGTGTGGTTCATCACATTGTCTATTCGAAATACCAATTGTAAGAATGGTCCAATCAAGTTCAACTTAATGACCTTGATTAACCACTTGCAAGTACGCACCATCTATATCAATTATAAAAATTACCACATGTAGAACACAATACCACTTGTAGGAATATTACATCTACATTACCATTTTATCAATCAAAATGCCGATTCCTGCTTCGCACTTACCAACCTGGAAGCTCCGGCGTAGTCCTTCAACCTATAAACATTCAAACACTATCAAAAACTTTTAACCAAAATCTTCAAACATTAGAAAGATGCCGATTCCTGATCCACGATATAAACTTGGGATCTCCGGCAAGTCCTAAGACTTTAAGAAAAGCAAACTTCCACCCAAGTCTTATTTGACTTGGTGGCTTCCAATTCCTGGGCAGTAGGGTTGTAAGTTGCCTTTTTAGTTGCATAAAAATCTTTAACCCCCTTTACTTTCCCATCAAGCATTTTCTTGAAAATTTTCTTAACATTACCATTGAATGTTTTTTCAATATCAAAATCTGAGATTTCTATTTTACCAACCATTTGTTGAATTTCTTTCACACTCATTGATTTAATACCAGCATCATTCAACAAATCATTAATCTCATTTTGTGACTCCTCCGATTTTGTGGAATCAGATTCATTGTCAGAATTATCAACTGATTTCTTAACAACCCATGTTTGGTTGTCTTTTGCCTTCTTTTTGTACAATCTTTTAGAATTTTCACCAATTTCATTCTTTGAATTTTCAACAGTTTTGAAGTTTATAGTTGGTGAATCATTCTTTTCAACCACTTTTTCTTTAAGTTTTTCAGAGACTCCCTGTTTTTTGTTGACTTTGTTTGGACAATTGTGAGCAATGTGTCCAACAACTTGGCATTGAAAACAAGTTCTTGTATCTCTTGAAATGTCTCTTGAATGAAAAACTCCAGTTCCTGTTCTTTTCCTTTCAACAAGAAACTCCTGGTTTGTTTCTTTCCAGAAAGGTTTCTTCTGTTCTTCTTCAACACTTCCACCTGAAACAAATTCCGTTTTTGGTTTAGAATTATTTACCTTTCTGTAACTTTCTTGCTGAATAAAACCTAAACCTTTTCTTTTGTAATTACAATTTTGGTTTGTTTTCTTTTGAAAACCAGAACTAAAATTGTAATCCTTTTTCCCTTTTTTCTTGTTTAACCTTTGTTGAACTCTTGAATTATATTTTTTAGATTTTTCATTAAGATTTAAATTTTTAGTGTCAGAAATATTAATTTCTGTGACTTTGAAAACCTTTTCGATCTTGTCAAATCTAACACTATCCATTGGAAATTCTTCATCAGAATATAATTTGTCAGAACCATTTAAAGTATATGCAACTTTAAATGTTTCATTATCCAAATTTGCTTTTGATAACAAAAATTCTTTACTATAAGACCGTTTTTCCGATGACTTTGAACTGTTGACTGACGAACTTGAACACCCAGACTCAAACTTTGACTCAGACACCTCCTCAGTATCCAACACCTGATCAACCACTCTTTTGATTAACTCAGACTCATGATCAGTATCAGACGCAGTAAATGTGATGTCAATGTTATCTGGTAAAACATCAGTTGTCTCGGATTTTAACTTTATATTGACTGCTTTTTCGACTTGTTCCTCATTTGGTTTTCTAGGAGAATACCCTTCCCAGATAGGAGGCGGACACTTGTTATATTTAACAGTCGATTTCTTACCAGTCTCGTTCTTTTGCTTCTCATCCTGAAATGCTTCAAAACCTGCAACAGTTGGATAAACTCGATCAATAACATAATCAGAACAAGAATAACTCAGTAATAACCTTCTGATCCTTTCATTCTCAATCTTTTCTTTCTCCAACTCCTGCTTTAGATTAGCATTTTCTTCGATGTAATGATTAATTGCCTTTTGCTTTGCCATCAGCGTAGAATTCGTCATCGTTAACGCCTTTTCTCTTTCAGAATTCGTTGTTTGAAGACCTGTCACAGTTCTGTTCAACACGCTATACGATTCTTTCACATAACTGATGTCAGATAATAGCTTTTCTATCAATTTTTCCCGATCAAACAACGTCACATCTTTTTCTTCACACTTCTTGCAAGCTTCCAAACATTTTTTGCAAGGCTTTTCAACTTCGACAATCTTCTCAATCTCAATTGTTTTTACCACTTCAATCACCTTTTCTTCATCAGTTACTTTCTCAGCTTCAGTCACCTTTTCTTCAACAACTACTTTAACTTCCTTATTTGGTTGTTGTTCTTTAGCAGCTTGTTTCTCCTTCAGTTTCTCCATGCAATCTGCAAAATAAAAATGAAAACTTTCAGGAGAAAGATGATGTTTAGCCACATTAATATGTTTCTCTTCTTCATCATCACTGCTACTCTCAATCGGTGTTTTATCAAACTGTGCAGATTTGTCAGAATCATCTTCAGATACACCAGAATCAGATGGTGTTTGATCAAATGTAACTTCCTTTTCTGGAGAAATATCATTCAGCACACTTTCATCTGTACTTAGTGAATCTGCATCAACACTTTCTGAGCTTTCTTCAGATGTAACTGACTGTTCTTTCATTGTTTCATCAATAGATCTCATCCAGGTTGCAAACAAGTCTGGTTCTCTAACAATCTTTGCAATGAAAGCTTTGAAGTCACCCTTTTCATCAACAAACATATCCCAATTGAAACCTTCAGGTAATTTCTCATCATCTTGATCAACTGTGCATGCTTTGCTGTCAGAAGATATATAATTGCTCCAGTTGAAATCTACCAAGCATCCTCTCTTTGAATCTTCAATCTTTCTACCATGAGCCGTCTGTAATTCTTGTGTCTGACCAACTTGCTGATAAATGGCTTTCCGGTAGTAATCATCTTTACCAAATGGATTCTGAGCACCACTAACTTCTCTATTCTTGCACTCCCGTTTAAAATGACCTTTTTCTCTGCACCTGAAACAAGTAACTTTAGATTTATCAAAACCTAAAGTAGAAACACAAGCATCAAGAAAATCATTTCTCCCGGTAATTGTCTTGAACTTTTCAGCACGTCTCAGAACACTTGCAAGACACCATTTGATATCCATTAGTTCCATCTCTTCGGCGTCTATCTAATCGTAATCCTCCTTTGTAAGCATAGGATTTCCAATTCGACCAGCAACTAATCCTTCATATGAAATAAGTACGGAACCAAGTAATGCCATATGATCTTTCGCAATGTCTTCAGAAAAACTTTGACCTTCTGGAAGATTTAGAGCTATGTTGCATTGAATCACACAACCATTTCCCATCTTTGTGCTTTGAGACTGAAAATTTTCTGATGAAGTTTTTGGATTGACACTTGGATAAGATGAGAATCCACTACTGCTTTTGTTTAAACTTTGATCAATCTTTTCTGTAGAATCTCCAGCACTAAACGCAGTCTGAATTTTCGGACTTCTTTCAGCTTCTTGAACTGGAACATTACCCTTGTAATACATCTTTACATCTTGATGACCACTTGGACTGTTCATCCTTGCTATCTTCTGCTGTTCCAAATCCTGACTTTCAATCTTTTCAATGAACTGAGAGATCGACAATCTATCATAAACTCCAGTATTCTTCAGTATCATCAAATAAGTTCCCCACTCTTTCTGAGGTAATGCATCAGCAAGTTTATCCACCCATTCATCATTTTCCTTTTTAATACCCATCATTGACATTGTTCTCACTAAGTGACAATATCGTTCAATAAGTTTCTTTGTATCTTCTCCTGGCAAACTGGTGAACAAATCAAATTCCTTTTTAAGCAATGCCTTCCTGCTTTTAATCATACTCGTACTGCCTTCAACTTTGATTTTTAGAGCATCCCATATTGATTGTGATGTTTTGTCATGTTGAAGTAGTATGAAGATGTCTTCTTTAACGGCCTGTTGAAGTAGACTAATCATCATCTTTTCAGCTCGGTATATTTCCCGTTCTTCCTTACTGAAATCTGAAAGCTGTTTTTCAGTCTGCATTTCGGTTTGTGGTGAAGTATACTTTGTCAGAATACATTCCCATGATCTTAGATGATTTGCTTGCACCCAGTTTTCAAATCTATCTTTCCATCCGTAGTATTCTTCAATTCCCATAAGTTTCGGGGGTTTCTGAGTAGTCCCCATTTCATTTTCAGAATTCATATTCTAAGCAATGGAAGATGAACTAGACGATGTTGCAAAAGCGTTGTGGAAATCGTTATCCATGTTTCAGATACTTTCAAGCGAAATACTATTTTTAAGCAGAACTCTTCAAGCGAACTAGACAAACTGAACAATCCTCAAGCGAAAACCTTGAAGCGAAATAGTTGAAGCGAAACAATTTCAAGCGAAGCTGTATGAAGAAAGAACTCTGAAGCGAACACCTTGAAGCGAAAACTTTGAAGCGAAATCGTTCAAGCAACAGTTTCTGAAGCGAAATTGTTGAAGCGACGGCCCTGAAGCGAAATAGAATACTGTTTGAAGCGAAATCTACAACTGAAATCTGATCCGTTCAAGCGAAATTCATTCGGAAGTCAATTTTAATCACTTTTAGGTCAAATTTGGTTGTGAAACTTTCAAGGATTTGTTATCTTGTACTTTTAAACAATCTGTGAGAATTTGAGATGATTTAGACCATGAAAAGTTTTCTGAACTGTTAAAAGAAGATGTAGAAGGAAGAAAACGATGTCAATTTCAGCTGAATTCCTGTAGAACTCCTCAACTGGCTCTGATACCAATTGTAGGATCGGTTTGCGACCCGAATGAGTCGGTTCAGAGAAATTCTATCAAATACAGGTGCGGAAAACAAGTATTTGATGTGTAAACAGCTGAATTTTCACTTTAACACTGATTTGTATTGATTAGACAACAATTACAATCAGTTCTCACACCGGCAGCACCTCGGTATGGAAATCTCTCAAATGTTTCTCTTTGATTTCGCTTGACTAACATCCCTATATATAGAGATTGAGATTTCGCTTGGAATGACCTGAAGCGAAATCGTTACATATTGATTTCGCTTGAGGCTTCAAGCGAAATCCTTTACAAATCCAATCCTTCAAGCGAAATCTTTCTAACTCTTGTTTTACGTGCCCTGATCTATTCTAACTAGTGTAAGACTCGATACAAGACGAAGTCGACAGATGTAGTGCACCAACATTAATGGGTTGCAAAGCCATTAACATGTGACACGACATAGGAAGTCACCAAACCTAAGGCATTTAATTGGTATATTCTGAGACACAAAAGCACTACTCGATTCTCGCCCTCACCGAGAGTGTAGCTGCCAAGCACCCGTTAGATCTAACCTTTTGTTCTGCGGTCTAAGTATGTACACGATTAATGGTGCTTCTGTACCCTATTCGTGACACTATTTGTCTTAACACATCCTACTTGGTTCTCGTCCTCACCAAGCGCGTTTCTTGTTATCATTTCTCATAGGGACTCATACTTGGTTCTCGTTCTCACCAAGTGCGCTTCTCATATTCTTATATTTCGTCACACTTGGTTCTCGTTCTCACCAAGTGTACTTCTTGTATTTATATCATACCAATTATAAATTTTGTACATTTGTACATGTATTTCACCCTCGTAGTTATAAAAACTGAAAATAGTTAAAGAGAAAAGGGGGAGCATGAACTCACAACTTTGCGTTCCTTGCGTCGTAAACTTCACCGGATTTGCTTAATTAACGTCGTAACCTATACGCGTTTTCTTAACGTTAGTCACTAGACTTGCGTCGCACAAGTACAGTCACTCTCTTTGGTGTATATACTCTTGTGTTAAAAATATTTTATATTTTTAACTAAGTATCTTACTTATATTATTTTCTCTAAAATTAATATAAGTGTCTCGTATTTTGCACTTTGCACCCGAATTATGTATCTTGTATGATGTATGTGTATTTTTATGTTTATACTCCTCATGAGTATTTAGTGTATTTTAAGTCTTAATACACTAGCACGTATAACACATACTATATACACTTAGCACACAAGTTGGTGATCAAATAATATATATTTTTCTCTAAAAAATATACATACTTATATCCATTTTTATTCTTGAATAAATCCTCATTTCTTATCACCAAAAGTTAGGGAAACCTTGGTAATACTTTTAAATACATTTTTAGGGAATAAGTTTCTCAAAAACTTATATTTTCTAAGTGTCAAAATTTTATAAAAATTTTGACAGAGTTTCCCCTAAAAATGGAGGTTTCCCATGTTTTCAAAACATGTGTTTATTTTCTTTTAAATCGTCAACAATCATCAACAACAATTTTCAACAATAAACATCAACAAAATCACTAGTTTCTCCATTTCATGAACTTGAATATTTACAAAAATGTGTAGCAACTTACTAGTACATTTAGTAAGTCTTGTTATCTTTAAAAATAAGTTTAATTTCTTAAAAACTTTATTTTTAAAGAATATGAAGTGTCACAACTTCTAGTCGGTTTTTACAAAAATTATTTCTTTGTTAAAACTTTTGTTACACAAGTGTCCACACACTTGTTTGTTCACAAAAACACCTCTAGTTCATGAAAGATCCGGTTTTTAAAACATGGTTTCGTCTTACAGTTGGTTCTTCCGAAAAACCACTTGTAGATCTTTAGATCTACTAGTTTAGAACTTCATTTCATAAGAAAAATTGTTTTTACACAAGTTCATGTTTAGTGTGTAGTAGTGTTTCATCATTTAACCCATTTTCACAAACTCTATGCCATGATTCTTGAACATGACAATCCGGGTTAGATGATGATCCGAGCTACCACAACATAGATCGGCACTAAATAATCACCACAAGACAAGTCTTACAAGTTTTACACAACATTATAGTTTTTATCCAACTTATTCATCAAATGATCAAGACTTTATGTAATGTTCTTGTGTGTTCTTGCTTTTTAACCAATAAACTTCTTATTAACCACTTTAATCATGAACAAGGAAGTGTTTTAGAGCACTTACTACTAGCACAAGGCTAGGGAAGTTCAAGTGTATAAATGAGGTGGATAAAAGCAAATGGTTGAGGTTCTTCAACTTCCGTAAGCTCCTAGCTTCCTTGTTATGCTTCTTACACCTTAGGATATGCTTGGAATGTGTAGAAGATGATTGAAAATGAAAGTATATGTGTGTGTGGGTGAGGCCGTAGCCAAGGGAGAAGGAAGAGGAGAGTTCTTGAGGTTGAGTGATGAATGGAATGAAGACATGAGCCTTATGTGTAATTTTATAATCCATGTTCTAGTATTAACCCAAGTGTAATGTGTCTCTAAAGGTCCAACACCATCCATTAAAATATGTGAAAGAAATCCCATGAGGGATTTGGTCTCCCAACCGTCCAACACTAGGGGGGGGGGTATTGGTTACATCTCAATGGTTAGTTAGATTCTAATTATGTTTAGTTAGGATTTTAAGTAGGTTATTAATGTGTAGTGTAATATAAAGGGTGTTAGGGTGTACGGGGACCCTAACTAGCTTAGAAAAATAAAAACAATGCTTCTAGCATTATTTTGGTGTTCCGGGTAATATCCGGTTGTTCGGTTAGATACCGATTCGTTAAGGTGCTAAATCACACTTTTTAGCGTCTTTTAAGTACGTTTTTGTATCCTTTCAATTCCCAACACTCAGGGAAGTATTCTGGATAATAAAACAAAATTTCTGCATAATCTTTATATGCTTAAATGCTGATTTATTGCTGAATTATATAAATTCTGCACTTAAAGTGCGTTTCGGGTGCTTTTTAGTGCTAAATTTTGCTTTCGCAATGTCTATAAATTAAACCCTTACATGTACTCTTGCGTTTTAATGTACTTTTGTCGTCGGACCTACACCTAGGCCTCAATTATAATGTCTGACTGCTTTCTGCAGTTCAGTCGACACAGTGTGTCTTACCGGTGAGTTTACTATTATTTCTGACGCAACGCTCTCGTTTATGCATAAAGCAATATTTTATAGTATACAACATGCATGAATTCACTTGTTTAATCATATGTTCTGACATTGCTGACAATTAAGCACATAATTACCGTCATTAAATAATGATTAAAGTGTACGGAAATTACCGGTTTGGTGCCAGTTGTCACAGATAAGATGTATAAGGATCTTCGTATTCATTATTGGTGGCCTGGTATGAAGAAAGACATTGCCTTATATGTTTCAAAATGCCTTACTTGTCTTAAGGTTAAGGCTGAACATCAACGTCCTTCAGGTTTATTGGTACAACCAGAGATCCCAGTTTGGAAATGGGAAAACATTACTATGGATCTTGTTACCAAACTTCCACGCACAAAGAAAGGTCATGATGCCATCTGGGTAGTCGTTGATCGTCTTACTAAGTCAGCACATTTCTTGCCAATCCGTGAGGACTTTCCTGCTGACAGACTTGCAAAAATCTATGTGGATGAAATTGTAGCTCGACATGGTGTTCCTTTGAACATCATTTCCGACAGAGATGCTCGTTTCACTTCTCATTTTTGGAGAACCATGCAATCTGCTATGGGGACCCAACTTAATCTGAGCACAGCTTATCATCCGCAAACGGATGGTCAATCTGAAAGAACAATCTAGACTCTAGAGGATATCCTTAGAGCTTGTGTGATCGACTTTGGTGGTAGTTGGGATTCACATCTTCCATTAATTGAATTCTCCTACAACAACAGTTATCACACCAGCATCAAAATGGCTCCTTTCGAGGCTCTCTATGGTCAAAAGTGTCGTTCACCAGTCTGCTGGAATGAGATCGGCGAGGCTCAACTAACTGGACCTGCTCTCATTTTAGAGGCAACTGACAAGATAAAGAAAGTTCGTGATAACCTTCAGACAGCTAGAAGCCGTCAGAAGAGTTACGCGGACCCAAAACGCAAGCCCTTGGAATTTCAAGTCGGTGATCGAGTATTACTGAAGGTCTCACCTTGGAAAGGTATGATCAGATTTGGAAAGAAAGGAAAACTTGCACCTAGATACGTTGGACCATTCAAGATCGTCGAAAGAATCGGAAAGGTAGCCTACAGACTTGAGTTACCTCCTGAACTTGGAAATGTTCATCCAACTTTTCACGTGTCCAATTTCAAGAGGTGTTTAGCTGATGAGAACCTCCACATACCACTTGACGAAATTCGTGTTGGTAAAACACTGAAATTTGTTGAGAAACCTGTGGAAATCATGGAACGTGAAGTCAAGTGGCTCAAACGCATTCCTTTGGTCAAAGTTCGTTGGGAAGCTAAACGTGGACCCGAGTTTACTTGGGAATGCGAAGATCAAATGAAGGCGAAATATTTGCATCTTTGCCCACGAGTTTCCTCTAAATAAATTTCGGGACGAAATTTCCACAAGTAGGGGAGACTGTAACATCTGTGCTTGTAATCATTATGAACAGTACCATTATCAATAAAACAATGTCATTTGATCCCAATGTTTGTTTGGTTGTGTTTTACATTTTTCATGTTTTGACTTTTATTCGATTTCAAACTCTATATCGCTTTTGGAGAGTTATACGCAAACTGATGCGTAAACGTAATCAGTTTAATGCGAAAAATACTCCGGAACATCAACATATACTTAACATACCTTAAATAACCTTTACATAACTTAGAAATAAGTTTTGAAGGCTTTGGTATGGCAAAAACAAGTTAATTCGCTTACAGGGACTAAACTTGACAAACTGCGAAAGTATGCCAATTTGAACAGTAACAAACATTCCGGAATATGACCACAAGTTAAACACACCTTAAATATACTTTATGTAGCTTAGAAATAGGCTTTGAGGGGTTTGGTGTGCTAAAATAAACTTTTGGGTCATTCAGGGACTAAAAGCGTCAAAAAGTGCACAAGTTTGCACTTTTGCGCATAACTCACGTTCTGAATACATCCGGACATCCAAAAATTTATGTAAGCACTAAAATATTTTATTTTAGTGTTTGTCATAAGAAAAAATCCATTCGTCACGCCATTTGAATCATTTTTCGCGCTTATGCGCATTCCGTCATAATTAACCGAACAATGTAACCGTACGGCTAAACGAACCGACACCCGAGATATTTTTTAACACATTTTAAGTTCCCTATACTTTAACTTCATTTTAGAGCTTTGAAATGGGGTTAACGGGGCTTAAACGTGTAAAAAAAACGCATCGAAAACCAAGTTTTGAGGTTGCAGGGACTGAAACTGTAAATCTGCCAAACTAGGTCCTTAAGTAGGGGCCAGATGCAGCAAAACGTTTTTTTTAGCTTTTAACAGCCCTTAACACTCTCCAAAGGCCAAGTGCCAAGTGTCAAACTCTTATGGTGGATGGCAAATGAGTTACCACAACTTTCCAACAAGTGTACGGCTTAGATCGTGCCCCCTTTTCCAAGAAATGATCCTAACGGTGAACCGAAAACTATAAATACCCACCTCCACCCTTTACTTTTCCTCACAAGAATATGATTAAATGTGCTCTAAGTTTAAACCTTTGTTTCATACCTGAGCTATTTTGATCTAGATTAGCATTCGGGGACCCTTTGTAATTGTTCCTTCGTTTTTTTATTGCTTTTCGAGTCCGAAAGTCAAACTTTGTTTGACTTTCTGCATTGACCAGTTTATGGTAAATGCGAAGTTCGTTTGAACTTCGCAACATGATTGTAATCACGATGGTTATAGTCCCTTGTGACTATGCCTAATGATTACCACGTTGTCTAGGGTCGTAAGGGTAAGCGTTCTAATAAATCGCTTATACCTTCGAACCCGACCCATTTGGTCGATCATTAGGATCCGACCAAACACATAAGGTGACCATAGTATATAGGGAATAACCTTCCGAGGTTATACCTTATGGTCACGACGTTTAGTTAGTTGTATGATAGGTAGTTTATATGCCATAGGTAAATTACCAAAATACCCCTTTGATGCCAAAATTCATTTTAAACATATGTAACATAACTTTTGACATCTAAACTGATTTAACAACAATATTTGACATGTTAAGGCATATATTACTTGTCATAGGACTAGTTAGGCGGTCCAAACGCGTTTCACGCGAGCGACGCGTTAAAGTAGCATAAGCTACCTAAACAGGTCGTAATGGGTCACAAACACTTAGGTTAAGTTTCGTTTTAGTATGTGGGTTTGTTTAACCATATTACACGAGTCTCCATACTCGTTTGGTTTACGAACCCTCATTCTATCCGATCCTCCGATTTAGGTCCGGTTTATTAACATAGTTACCTATATTAGGTATCGTTTGATTCCGAGATCTCTAGCATTGCTTGGTGGCTATCTTACTACTTCTGAGCAATCTCAAGTGAGTACATAGACCCCTCTTTTACTGTTTTCCAAACATTTTGGGGTGAAACACATGTGCCTACTTGTTACTTTCATGCTTTCACATCATATACTTGCTATGTTTATTATTACATTTATAGTACATGATTTCAATACATTTTATGCTATGTATGCCCATTGTGTGCGTACTTAGTACATTGTTTTACATTACATTTCATGCTATGTATGTCCATTGTGTGCATACTTAGTGCATTATTTTACATTACATTTCATGCTATGTATGTCCATTGTGTGCATACTTAGTACATTGTTTTACATTACATTTTATGCTATGTATGCCCATTGTGTGCGTACTTAGTACAGTTGTTTTCATCACATGCTTACATTTGTTATGACATTTGGGTTGTTTACAATGGAACAATACATTGATTAACATTAGCTACGCCGTTCGTTAGTAGGTAGTGGTACCATAGGAATTGACAACTCCCGTTCCTGAAATCCTAGGTTTGTTTGGATTGGAAGGAATGACCGAATTTGATGTACATAACTTAGATAAACCTTTAATTTGTTTAAGGTTTTATCGCCACAGTCTCAAGGCTTGGATGTATGCATTTTCACAATACCGCATAAATGTTTGTAACAGTATAGCATGCATTTGTTCCACAAAACATAACTTTGATTTAAACCATGTTTTACTTCAATACCTTGTTTTTGTGCATTTTACATATGGTTTAGTTGATATATTTCACTTGCCATACATGATATTTTTGGGTAAACATTACATGATCTACATTAACATAAGCATTTTGACATTGATATACACATTTAGTGGTTTACATTGGACATAGACATTTCAATATGGTTTACACATTAACACATGACAATTCATTTATATATGAACAACTTACATTGATGGTTGGTTTGGGTAAATGATTCGAGTAACGAGGCGAGTGTAATATAATACAAGCATGGTGGATACGCCACTGGTACTTCCTATATATAAGTGTTTGTATAACATTACATGTCGTAGCGTTACTTAAATCATTTCAATATTTGACATATTACATTTTACATAAACAACTTATTTTCACAAGACATTGATTTACAAAACAACTTATCTTATACAAACTCATTTTTACTTGGTTATTCATTTAACCTTACATTATTCTCTTATTTATACATATCATTGCTTTTAATGATTTACAAAACAAAACAACTTACAAGGTTCATGACTGACTGTTATTAAACAATTTTTCCTAAACTTATAAGTCATGAATCCTATTTTCACAAAACCTATGTATCTCACAGGCATTTTTATGCTGACGTACCAATTTTCACATGTGTTTTCAGGAGCTTTTCCGTAAGATGATGATCGTGACACTAGGGCGGACCTGTGCCTTAGAGACATAAAACGAAGATAGACTTAGTTTAATTATGTTATGAACTCTTTATTTCCTATTTAAAGACAATGAAACTCTTATGTTGATAAATAAAATACAACTTTGAATGCCATGGTTATGAAACAATTAATTCTGTTACAACACTCCCCGACGTTTCCGCCGCGGTTGCATGTTATACGCGGTCGGGGTGTGACAGCCTCGTACCCCACAGTGAATTGGCAAGTGAAGCTTAAAAGTTATTGAATCGGCCAGTGAAGCTTAACCCTATAGACGAGAGTGGTGACGGCCCTCGGACCAAACCATAGTAAATTGAAGCACATACGGAATGAGTAATGGCGTACCATCAGGTTCCACTTTTTTCCCTTTGTTTTGCGTAATTTTCCCCCTCTGTTTTGCGTAGTTATTTACCAATGATTCAAAGGCCATTGCTAGATTAGTGTACACGGTTCATGTAACGCCCTGCTTTTTCATACTTTCCATAATTAGAAAGCTTGTCTTGTATTTCTATTTTTGGGAATCTTGTAATCCTTGTAATCGTCTTTCTGTTGTATCCTTGTAAAATCCGAGACTTGGATCATAAATAAAATTCGTATTTCTTTAAATTCGTGCCTTACATATTCATAAATATCTATACGCTTGAATTCATAAAAACAAATGATATTTTATTTGTAATTCTTGAAAATGTGTGATATACTTGCAAATACGTGATGTATGTGAATCCTACGTCATTTGGATGTATACGATACTTATTTACGACATACATATACTTAATCATACACGTCCATACTTGTTTTTATGTTTATGATACTTAAACAACCCATATAATATACTTTTATTACACAAAACACCCTTAAATGCATCAAAACCTAACTAGGTTAAACATCAGGAACCTAAATTGCTAAAAAGCAAACTTGAATCTGGAAACCACACCCGTCGCGTCGTTCGACGGGGAGACCCCCTGGTGGCCGCGTGCCGTGAGCGTAGCAATCCGCCAGAAAGTTGTTTGTGCTGCAACTATTGGTCATTTTTGTGTTTTAAGTTGTGTTTCTTGCATTAAATGGTTACCTAAACCAACCTTAATCACCTCCTATAAAATCCAACTCACTTCCACACTTCTCCCACTTTACAAATTCACTAATCCACTCTCTAAACACTCCAAATCTAGTGCAAAAACAGTAGCAAAGTCAGATTCATATCAAGTTACAAAAGTGAGTCTAAACTCACTTATCTTCCATCTTTTTCACTTCTTCTTGCTTCTTAGCACTTGAAACAGCCCTAGGTATGTTTCCATAGGTTTTCCATGGAAAACAAAGGATGGAACATCACCATAATAAGGTTAAAAGTGCAAGAAACTTTCTGTTTTGTACAAAAACTTTGTTAAACGTACTTAAACTTATGTTTTCTTCATACATTCCTATGTCCTTATGCTACTAATCAAGACTATGATTATGTGTGCTTAAAAACACGATTGTAACATAGAAATCCAGAGGTTTTAATACTCTGAAATTTCTATTTTTAAAAGGGTTTTAGCCCACAAGTGATGAACAAGTCTTGAACTTGTGTATGTGTGATTATTTGGATAGCTTGGGCTATCTTACTCACAATCCACACTTCACTTGATGACTTCTCTTAGTTTTTATGTATATTTCATTCCGTAATAATCCATTCATGACCATCCTTGTTGTCTTATGACAACTTTTGCATTGGTGAATACAAAAGCGGTTTTAAAATGGAAGATTTATCCTCCTACCTCTATGCATGACTTCTATGATAATACTTGAAATATTGTTGGACTAAACTTGTAATATACTATATAAAATATATGATATCTATAGTAACCGACATTGAAGATAATCTAATAGTTATTCATCAAGTTACTAAGTTACATCACCTAAGTGCTTAGTTCCTCGTTACGATTCTACTAGGTATTAAACCTATGAAATCATTCAAAACCCTATGGGTTTTCATAGTGTCAAGAATGAGTGCTAAGTCTAAATGATTACTTTCTTGTATATTTACTTTATTATACTTTTCATTCCAAATTACTAATCCTTTGTTATCATCCAAATACTCATACACCTACGTTTCCTCTTGTAGAAGGACTTGGTGTTTCACCCTCCAACAACCAATAAGCTCCTCGCGGATTAACAAGTGGAAGCTTGCAAAACCGTGAGTACACTTGACCCGTTTTACTTTAAAACACTTTGGTTGTAACATGTTAATTACGAAACTCACAATCACACACTTAAACCATGCTTTATACTCTCAATCCTTTATACATGCTACATGTTTACTTAGGTTCATGCTAGATTATACATGCTTTATGTCATTAACTTTGCTAAGCCCCAACTTAACATATATAGCGCTATAGGAGTAGCACGCCGCCATCGGGGTCTTGTTAAGTCTTTAATTATTCTAAACGGTCTCGTCACTTTCGTGGCGAAGGATGCTAAATACTAGTGGACACTTGGGTTTGACATATTGCTATGCATGCTGGTTACCTTGCTTACAAATTGCCATGTGGATTCGAGAAAATGCTTTTATACTTATGCTATATTATTCAAACCTTGTGCACTCGCCTTTGCTTTGGCATTGAACTTTATTTTAAACATGTTACATGTTAACGTTGCTACCATGATGAATCTAGTAGGGATGACTAGAAACACGCTCAAGATACTAGATTTGATTATGCTTTGTTATGTTATTGTTGTTGTATTTTGTCATTTCCATGTTGTACTTGTACTTCTTTTGTTGTATTGACAATTTATGATTATTAATGAAAACGGTTTTGATTTAAATATTGTCGCAATTAGCGTTATGTGTGATGAGCAATCTATCTTCGTCCCGCTCCAATGATTTCGCCATTGGTTAGGGTGTGACAGTTCATTTGCTTTCAATATACATGATGTTTGATATGAATTAAACATGAATAGTTTTATGTTTGTTATAGGGCTATTGAAGAGGGAAGCATGCAAGATTTCTAGCAATTTTTCATTTGGATGTGATTATAAATATCGATTTATGTATACCCAACAAATAAGTATGAAATACAAGCGATTTTTCATTTAAAGAGTGAATATTTCTGGGTTTGACCAACGAAATTGGTAACGTGTAGTATTCTATACGATACTGGTGTTTATCTTGAAGTAAGTTTTGGAAGATATGAGGGTGTCAACACTTAGAAGCCCTAAAAGTTGTTGGGTTTGACTTCTCATGCGGTTTGTGGTAAGATTATGTGGGTTCCTTGATTGAATTGTTGTAAATTTGAATGATTTAAATAATTTCGGGTATTAATTTGTGTGAAGTTACTTGGATTATTGAATTAGTTGTATAACAATGTGTATTTTGAGTGCAAAACTGATTCTAAAGGGGTTTAAGAAATGGAACCTTACAGGTTAGAACTTTGATTGTTTTTTGGTATATATCATAATTTATTTGTCTAAATTGTGCGTATTATGTTCTTACATACTCTTGGTTGAGTTCGACATAATACCCCAATTGAAACAAAATTTAATTTTTCAGGACTTTTAGATTTTAAGAACACCAGGGGTTTTGTATTTTGCATTCCCACTCTTTTTTTTTTCAATTCAGAGTTGAAAAGATTGTCTCATGTATGATGTTTATATGAGTACGATTGTGTATCAAGTTGAAACCAGACTGAACATGGAACTTCTAGAAAGTAAAACTGAAACAGATGGGAAGTGCACGGTTGCCATTGTTGTAGCATGGACATTTTTGCTTCTTTTTTTTAATGAAATTATGATTTTCTTTTACTGTGTATGCAGAATGGAGTGACGGACAAGTTACTGAATACCTGGTGGCAACATTTGGTCTTTTATTGTGTATGCAGAATGTAAGTTTTCAAGTTTTAGCATTGATAAAAATATAAAATAAAAGCTATATATTTATGTCATTTTATTGGTCATGTGTTCTTAATTGGGACTAAAGTTGTCTTTCTTTGACCCGACTCGTTTCAACCTAACTCCATTTGTCCTTTGACCCAACCCGCCCATCTTGCCACATGTAATTTGTCACACCCCCAAAATCCACAAGCGGAGTATTACCGCAGGAGGCGTGACTGGCCAGGATCCAGCCACCAATCATATTGAACAATGTAATTAAATAAATAAAAGTCCAACCACACAATATAATTGGTGTCCAAAACAAGTTGATCAAATTCAAGTTATCAGCGGAAGCATAAAGTTTAAAACCAAAGTGTAAGTATAAAGTTCAAATGTTAAACATGGAACTCAACAGTCCATGTCCCACAACGACTCATGCTCCCATGCAAGCTCCAGCTAAGAATCTAACGACCTGCAAGGCATGTAACAACGAGTCAACAACAAAGTTGAGCGAGTTCACATTTGGTTGTCCATTTTAAAGTTGTTCCAAAAACCATAAGTTCATTCGAAAACCAGTAGTTATTCAGTTCCTTGTTTCCCAAACCATAACCAGTGGGGGCTACCCCATGTAACCACTAGACCGTTACCATATCAACAACTGACTAAGAAAGTTGTGCCCTACGTCAATGTCTATCATCATTGACAAAGTGCCCAGATCCATTAGTCCACTCCCGTCCTCTGCGGCACGGTGTGAGGCTTGTCAAACCTAATAGCGCTATTTAACTAATGACCCGCTCGCCATTGGCCCGACTATTAAGTCGATATAAAAACGAGGGACTTAATGATAGAGTTTTGTCTAGTAAGTTATATGTTGTCGTCCTTCCAACTGAGGACGGAGGTACGTAATCTATCCAAGGAGAATACACAGGTTAAATGTTGTCATCCTTCCCAACGAGGATGGAGGTACATATTCTGCCCAAGGAGAATATGCAGGTTTCATTTTAGTTTCTTAACCCATTCCAAAGCACCGGGAATCCCATGCCTTATAGAAAGTGTGAACTCACCTTGGTTTGCTCGGTAATCTACTTGTTCACAGTTAATCAGTTAAAGCCTATATTATGCATACATACGTAATCAGTTTACATTTACAAGGCTCACGTATATTATGCAATCACATTGTGCATTCGAACATCTTAACAGTTAATCAACACGTATGAATTTAAAGTTCCCATGTTTGGTAACATGACTTAATAGTCAAGTATGCAAATCAAAGAATCATGTTTCCTCATGCATAACTGATATCCTCAACAGAAAAAGGTCAACATATAATCACACATTATTACACTTGTACCAACTAAATTCTGTTTGTGAAATTCTGACCCACGGCGAAACCTCAAGGCGACGAAACCTCAAGGCCTTTCGTCGATCAGTTGGGTGACGAAACACCAAGGTGTTTTGTCCTTATAAGGATGGCGAAACTCCCTGGAGTTTCTTCGACAATAAGTGTGGCGAAACCCTTAGGTTTCGTCGAAAATATTAACAGTTTCAATTATTTGCCTAAACTACTCCCGTAAATCCCGTAAACACTACCCAATTTCCCCAAAGCAGATCAAACAAGCAACCCTAGACATGAACCCTAGATTACCAGATCACCATCATGCGCATATCTACATCATCGATCCATTAACTATACATAACAACTGATAACATACAATATCAACATCAAACAGGAACATCAACTCAGTGAATCATGAATGAATATAAATCATACAGGTCTTCAATCTGCAAGTTCTAATCCAACGAACTAACAACGGAACATCAAACCCTAATTGACAACATATAAAGGTACAATCTCTAACAAGATCCTAACTCACAGTGGCCCTCTATCATCACCCCAAACAATCAAACAGTAAATAAGTAAGTCTAATCAGGTAATTGCACACTAACCGATTTCGAGATGAACTAGCAAGAATTCGAGAGGAGGTGATGGTTGTCGTCGGGTGCAAGGGAGAAGAGAGCCTAGGGTTCGCCGATTATGATTTCTAATTAGGGTTTCGTGAATAAGAGATTTATAACTGATTCTTATATGGGCCACACCTGGGCTGAAAGCCCATGTCTACGAAACTCCATGTTTCGTCGTGATGAATATGACGAAACTCCAAGGATTCGTCGAGTGAGGTGGTGGCGAAACTTCATATGTTTTGTCGTGGTGTGTGTGTGGCTCACCATGTTTCGTCGATTGTGGGTTTATAATCTCAAACAGTTAATAAATTTCTATCACTCATCAAATAGTAACACGATATCTCAAACATATAATCAAACGTGTATAATTTCAAAGCAAACAAGTTATGCAAATGTCACACCCCGACCACGTAGAACAACAAAACGTGGCGGAAAACGTCGGGGAGTGTTGTAACAGAATCATTGTTTCATAACACATGGAAATTGAAATATTTTTTATTGATTTAAGTAGTTACAATGTCTTGACAATCAAAGAAACATAACATAAATAACTAGTCTTGCATCTTTTATTGTCGCTAAGGCCCAAGTCCGCCTAAGTGTATCTTGACAAATCCTATGCATCATATCCTGAAACACATGTGAAAATAGGTACGTCAGCATAAAAATGCCTGTGAGATACATAGGTTTATGAAAATAGGATTCATGACTTATTGTTTAAGAAAATATTTAGTCATGAACCTTGTAGTTTGATTTGTCTTGTAAATCTTTTGAAAAACGATAAGATCAGATGATATGTATAAATAAGAGAATAAGGTATGGTTAAATGAATAACCATATAAAAATAAGTTTGTATAATTTAAGTTGTTTGTAAAACAATGTATTGTGAAAAGTATGTTATTTGTATAAAATGTTATATATCCAAATTGAAATGATTCAAATAACGCTACGATATGTAATACCATACAATCACTTATATATAGGAAGTACCAGCGGCGTATCCACCATGCTTGTATCATATTACACACGCCTCGTTACTCAAATCACTTACCCAAACAAACCACCAATGTAAGACGTCTATGTTTAAACCAATTGCCAAACGTATTAAATAATATGTCAAAATGTTTATTGTCAACATGTAAGTCATGTAATGTATAACCAATGTCAATAATGTTTATGTGTCAAATGTAAATCATGTAATGTGTAACCAATGTCAATAATGTTTATGTGTCGAATGTAAATCATGTAATGTGTAACCAATGTCAATAATGTTTATGTGTCAAATGTAAATCATGTAATGTGTAACCAATGTCAATAATGTTTATGTGTCGAATGTAAATCATGTAATGTGTAACCAATGTCAATAATGTTTATGTGTCAAATGTAAATCATGTAATGTGTAACCCAAAATGATGTGTATGGCTAGTGAAAAGATATCAACTAAACCATATGCACAAAAACAAAGTATTGAAGTAAAACATGGTTTAAATCAAGGCTATGTTTTGTGGAAATGCATGCTATACTGATACAAATATCTATGCGGTATTGTGAGAATGCATACATCCAAGCCTTGAGACTGTGGCGATAAACCCTTAAACAAATTAAAGGATTATCTGTGCTTATGTATATCGAATTCGGTCATTCCTTTCATCTCCACCTACCCAGGATATCTGGAACGGGAGTTGTCAATTCCTATGGTACCACTACCTACTAACGAACGGCGTGATCGGTGTTAATGAATGTATATTGATCCATCAAAACAATCCAAATATCATATCAAAATGTAAGCATGTGATGAAAACAACTGTAC
The DNA here is from genome assembly GCA_030545235.1 of Helianthus tuberosus. NCBI lineage: Eukaryota > Viridiplantae > Streptophyta > Magnoliopsida > Asterales > Asteraceae > Helianthus > Helianthus tuberosus. The sequence goes on along the minus strand of CM060376.1, from coordinate 124,874,732 downwards.
TAAGTATGCAACAAATGAACATACATAGCATGTGATGTGATGTGAAACGATGTACTAAGTATGAACTAAATGGACCTACATAGCATAAAATGTATTGTAAGACAATGAAATCATGTACTATAAATGTACTAATGAACATAGCAAGTATATGAATGTGAAATCATGGAAAGCACGAAAGTAACAAGTAGGCACATGTGTTCCACCCCAAAATGTTTGGAAAACAGTAAAAGAGGGGTCTATGTACTCACTTGAGATTGCTCAGAAGTCCTAAGATAACCACCAAGCAATGCTAGAGATCACGGAATCAAACGGCACCTAATATAGGTAACTATGTTAATAAACCGGACCTAATATCGGAGGATCGGATAGAATGAGGGTTCGTAAACCAAATGAGTATGGAGACTCGTGTAATATGATTTAACAAAATCCACATACTAAAACGAAACTTAACCTAAGTGTTTGTGACCCATTACGACCCGTTTAGGTAGATTATGCTACTTTAACGCGTCGTTCGCGTAAAACGCGTTCGGAACGCCTAACTAGTCCTATGACAAGTAAAATATGCCTTAACATGTCTAATATGGTTGTCAAATCAGTTTAGAGGTCAAAAGTTATGTTACATACGTTTAAAACGAATTTTGGCATTAAAGGGGTATTTTGGTAATTTACCTAAGGCATATAAACTACCTATCATACAACTACTTAAACGAAGCGACCATAAGGTATAACCTCGGAAGGTTATTCCCTATATACTATGGTCACCTAATGTGTTTGGTCGGATCCTAATGATCGACCAAATGGGTCGGGTTCAAAGGTATAAGCGATTTATTAGATCGCTTACCCTTACGACCCTAGACAACGTGGTAATCAGTAGGCATAGTCACAAGGGACTATAACCATCGTGATTACAATCACGTTGCGAAGTTCAAACGAACTTCTCATTGACCATAAACTGGTCAATGCAGAAAGTCAAACAAAGTTTGACTTTCAGACTCGAAAAGCAATAAAAGAACGAAGGAACACTTACGAAGGGTCCCCGAATGCTAATCTAGATCAAAATAGCTCATGTATGAAACAAAGGTTTCAACTTAGAGCACATAAGATCATATTCTTGTGAGGAAAAGTTAAGGGTGGAGGTGGGTATTTATAGTTTTCGGTTCACCGTTAGGATCATTTCTTGGAAAAGGGGGCACGATCTAAGTCGTACACTTGTTGGAAAGTTTTGGTAACTCATTTGTCATCCACCATAAGAGTTTGACACTTGGCACTTGGCCTTTGGAGAGTGTTAATGGCTGTTAAAAGCTGAAAAAAAACGTTTTGCTGCATCTGGCCCCTGTTTACGGACCTAGTTTGGCAAATTTACAGTTTCAGTCCCTGCAACCTCAAAACTTGGTTTTTGATGCGTTTTTTTGACACGTTTAAGCCCCGTTAACCCCATTTCAAAGCTCTAAAATGAAGTTCAAGCATAGGGAACTTAAAATGTGTTCAAAAATATCTCGGGTGTCGGTTCGTTTAGCCGTACGGTTACGTTGTTTGGTTAATTACGACGGAATGCGCATAAGCGCGGAAAATGATCCAAATGGCGTGACGAAAGGATTTTTCTTATGTCAAACACTAAAATAAAATATTTTAGTGCTTACATAAATTTTTGGATGTCCAGATGTATTCAGAACGTAAGTTATGCGCGAAAATGCAAACTTGTGCACTTTTTTGACGCTTTTAGTCCCGGAATGACCCCAAAAGTTTATTTTACCATACCGAACCCTTCAAAGCCTATTTATAAGCTATGTAAAGGATATTTAAGGTGTGTTTAGCTTATGGTCATGTTCCGAAATGTTCGTTACAGCTCAAATTGGCATACTTTCGCAATTTGTCAAGTTTAGTCCCTGTAAGTGAATTAACTTGTTTTTGACATACCAAAGCCTTCAAAACTTATTTCTAAGTTATGTAAAGGTTGTTTAAGGTATGTTAAGCCTATTTCACTATTCCGGAGCGTTCGTTGCATTAAACGGTTTATATTTACGCATCAGTGCGCGTATAACCTTCTAGAAAGCGATTTAAAGCTTGAAATCGAACAAGAATTGATAATGTGCAAAGGATACACATATTTGTACATGTCTCAAGTATGAAATACAATATTTCACTAATACAGTATTTGTTTGATGGTCGTGGAGGCACAGGTGTTACAGTCTCCCCTACTTTAGGAAATTTCGTCCCGAAATTTTATTTAGAGGAAACTTGTGAGAGTTTAAAACATGAAGTCGAAAAGATCGAACAACATTGGTTAGGGTTCTGAACTTCTAGTAACCTAAATAACATTATGCTTGCAATGTAAGAGGGATACTTATATACAAGTATATGAAGCGTCATTGGTGCGTCCACTGTACCTCCATTTCATCGTTCTCATTTTGTTATTGTTGTCACTATCGGTTCTTACACATAATAAATCTTACTGGGTTTCTGTGCACTAAATTTCATAATTATGTACGCGTCCATAATTAGACAATTCCTTGCATAGTTCACACAATCTATTTTATAATGTGTAGAGGAAAACCAATGAACAAACCTGTGATGAGTGTGACTAGACCACCATAGGGTCCCTTTTATTAAATCAATAAATGATTTTAATAGACAACCAAGGAGTCTTTTTAGCTTATATCATCACATGTCATTCTTAACCAGATTTTTGAATCAATCTTTTTGACTAGACCACTAAAAGGGCCTCTTATGAATCATGGAGTGGTACTATATAATCCAAGGGTCTTAACTATTACATAGAAGCCCATTAAGGAATTAAGGTAGTACCTTTTTGAATATCCTACTACGAATCCCTCATATGAAAATATGAAAAATTCTACGAGGATTTGGATAACGAATATCCAGAGTATACAAAAACCCAAAATGCATAAAAGAAAACACAAGATGCATAAACACATAGTCATATAACCACAAAGATTGTTTGATCTAGATCTTTAATTTGTTAATTTGTTTTGCTAACAGAGCGCATGTATTTAAAGCACACTAGGAATCCATCTCGTGGATTTCATTTGGTACTTTAAACATTATCAAGAATCTAACTATAAAGATAGAAGATTTTTAAAAGAAAAATTCGATTTCGATGATAAGGAACCGAAATGTTCGAATTTAGGTACATAAGGAATCCAATCAAGGACTCTGATTTGAATGATAATCATCCACAAGGGTCTAAATGTGAAGATAAAAAGATCCCATATGGATTTTAGAAGTTGAAGATGTTTTGAAACCTTTTACTGGATGTGCTTAAGTCAAAACATGAAGTAAAATGCTTATGAAGTTGAGATGCTAGCTATGTCAAGGCGACATATGAAGCGGAGTTTGAAGGCTAAGTCAATGTATGAGGAAAATATTTTTGGAAAACTATGCATGGGGTTCTAAAAAAATGTGTTCAATGTTTTTGAAACCTTATATATAATACTTTTGAAATCATAAAGTAGGTGTACTAGGTAAGTATATTTATAAAAATGTTTTAAAATCATGCGAGATGAATTTTGAAATTATGTATAAGGTTTTTGAAAGACATGAATGATGCTTTTCGAAATCATGCACTTGATAAGAAAATGTACTGTGTTAATATTGTTTTCAGACTATATGAAATATTCTGAAATTATGAAAGTTGTTTTTGAAAACATAACCAATGTTTTTGAAATAACATAGACAATGCATTTGAAAAAAATTTGTTTTCAAACTATATGAAATGTTTTGAGATCATGAAGATTGTTTTTGAAATACTTGTACTGTGTATGTTGAAAAATCAAAACGTAATGGGTATGAGATTTGAAAATACCCTTAGTTATCTAACCAAGGATTCAAAGGTACAGATATGCAGAAGCATGATTACTCATAATGTCACTTTATTTTCTGTAATTCGTATCTTAGAATGAAACGAGTACTTAAAATTTTTGAGGGAATCATGAGCGATCATTTGAAAGAGAGAATCACAAGAGTAGTTTGTAAGGAACATAGTTCCTTAATACAGGTATTATAAGGAAATGCCATAAACACATGTGATTATACTTGTATATCAGAATTGCGAACAACAACTTTTATTTATGAACAAGACATATTGTTTCACAATACACGAAAACAAAAGAAACCAAGGCATAAGACAACAACATCCTTTGTTCAGCCGAATGCTCATCCAAGGGTTGGATTTGCATTAGCAAGCTTTGGGCATTTGTTCCTGAAATGGCTTGTCTCGCCACAGTTGTAGCACGATCCAGGCGGAAAGCGAGCTTGAGCAGGATTGGCTTGTGGTTGGTTTAGACCACTTTGGTTTGGGGTAAATCGACAAGCATTTTCCAGGTGACCGAGTCGCCCACATGATGCACACAAATGACACTGTAGGTGAGCTAAGTGGTGTGCATTACATTTGTCGCATATTGGTGTTGTTCCCTTGTATTGCTTCTTAACAGGTGGTGTTGCCACCCGGACGGGTCTTGTTTGATCTGGTACTGCTGTAGTTTGGCAAACCCTTGCCGTATGACCTATAAGTCCACAAATTTGGCATTTGCGGCACTTCACGCTAGCCTGATGATGAAGGCTACATTGGTTGCACAAGGGTGCAGTTCCGTTGTATGGCTTCCTAGCAGGGGGTTGAGCTGGTTGGTTGGGGACGGCTTTACCATTGTGAGCGACCATGGCGAAGTTCTGAGAAGCCTTTCGCTTTTTTGACTTATTAGGGGATCATTCATCCATGGTCTTTGATTCCTTGATTGGTTTCTTGGCTGGTGGTGCCGTCACTTGGCTAGGTCTTGCCTGTTTTGGTGCAACCGCTGCGAGATTCTTTGAAGCTTTACGTTTCTTTGGTTTTGGTGAAGGCTTGGCTTCCGTCTCCTTTGGTGATTCTTGAGTGGCTTCATTCTTGAGACGATACATGGCAGTAGCTAATTCGACAGTCTTCAGGACTACTTCGCCTATTCGCTGGGCAAATTTGGCAGTCTGCTCGGATATCTGGGCGTCATCGTAATGGAGAGACATTCTAGAAGAAAATGAAAGACATAGGAAGAAACAAGTGAAACGTCATCGGATAAACAATACAGAATGGCAATGCATAAGAATTTGCGATCATTTGTTCGTTACCTAAGGCAAACAAATGAGATGGTGACTAATCAAAGTGAACGGATCATATTAATGTATCATTGAAGACATGCTCGCCTATAAGTGAACACTCACCCCAAGAGTTCCCAGGTAAGAGTGACTGGTCTGATACTGCGGATTTGTACGAACACTCTAGCCTTCGACAGAAAACTCAGGGTACAGGCATTCACTCTTCCAGTTTGCACGTGTTCACATTATACGACCCAAACTTTGACGAGATTTTTGAAAATTCAAAGGGGTTCAAAACCATATAACAGAGGGTTCAAAACCTTACAATAGAGGGTTCAAAACCTAGTAATCCATCATGCTAGAACATATGATTAGTTTTCAAAGCGGTTTTGAAATTTATGTTATTGTTGTGGTTGTCGCCTAAGGATAGGTGGCAGTATTGTTTTATGACTAAACGTAAGTATACTCACGTTAGGGTCCTAGAAAGGTTATAGACTAGGTCAAAGCATTACTAATAACCTAATTCCCTATAACCATGAGCTCTAATACCAACTTTTCTGTCACACCCCGACCACGTAGAACAACAAAACGTGGCGGAAAACGTCAGGGAGTGTTGTAACAGAATCATTGTTTCATAACACATGGAAATTGAAATATTTTTTTTATTGATTTAAGTAGTTACAATGTATTGACAATCAAAGAAACATAACATAAATAACTAGTCTTGCATCTTTTATTGTCGCTAAGGCCCAAGTCCGCCTAAGTGTATCTTGACAAATCCTATGCATCATATCCTGAAACACATGTGAAAATAGGTACGTCAGCATAAAAATGCCTGTGAGATACATAGGTTTATGAAAATAGGATTCATGACTTATTGTTTAAGAAAATATTTAGTCTTGAACCTTGTAGTTTGATTTGTCTTGTAAATCTTTTGAAAAACGATAAGATCAGATGATATGTATAAATAAGAGAATAAGGTATGGTTAAATGAATAACCATATAAAAATGAGTTTGTATAATTTAAGTTGTTTGTAAAACAATGTATTGTGAAAAGTATGTTATTTGTATAAAATGTTATATATCCAAATTGAAATGATTCAAATAACGCTACGATATGTAATACCATACAATCACTTATATATAGGAAGTACCAGCGGCGTATCCACCATGCTTGTATCATATTACACACGCCTCGTTACTCAAATCACTTACCCAAACAAACCACCAATGTAAGATGTCTATGTTTAAACCAATTGCCAAACATATTAAATAATATGTCAAAATGTTTATTGTCAACATGTAAGTCATGTAATGTATAACCAATGTCAATAATGTTTATGTGTCAAATGTAAATCATGTAATGTGTAACCAATGTCAATAATGTTTATGTGTCGAATGTAAATCATGTAATGTGTAACCAATGTCAATAATGTTTATGTGTCGAATGTAAATCATGTAATGTGTAACCAATGTCAATAATGTTTATGTGTCGAATGTAAATCATGTAATGTGTAACCAATGTCAATAATGTTTATGTATCAAATGTAAATCATGTAATGTGTAACCCAAAATGATGTGTATGGCTAGTGAAAAGATATCAACTAAACCATATGCACAAAAACAAAGTATTGAAGTAAAACATGGTTTAAATCAAGGCTATGTTTTGTGGAAATGCATGCTATACTGATACAAATATCTATGCGGTATTGTGAGAATGCATACATCCAAGCCTTGAGACTGTGGCGATAAACCCTTAAACAAATTAAAGGATTATATGTGCTTATGTATATCGAATTCGGTCATTCCTTTCATCCCCAGCTACCCAGGATGTCTGGAACGGGAGTTGTCAATTCCTATGGTACCACTACCTACTAACGAACAGCGTGATTGGTGTTAATGAATGTATATTGATCCATCAAAACAATCCAAATATCATATCAAAATGTAAGCATGTGATGAAAACAACTGTACTAAGTATGCAACAAATGAACATACATAGCATGTGATGTGATGTGAAACGATGTACTAAGTATGAACTAAATGGACATACATAGCATAAAATGTAATGTAAGACAATGAAATCATGTACTATAAATGTACTAATGAACATAGCAAGTATATGAATGTGAAAACATGGAAAGCACGAAAGTAACAAGTAGGCACATGTGTTATGATCCACTCTAATTTACACATATTTTAGTCCCCTGTTTTACCCCTATTTTATGCGTTTTTGGCCGTAAAACCGTCATTCGGATACTTATTTATCTACATTTGTGTTTACAGGCCTAAAACTGCATTCCAGACAAGATGATAGAAAAAACGAGGACTTTCCGGACAAAACGACAAAGTTGCGGACTTTTTGTTAAGGATTCTGAACTGGGCCTGTGGAACGACCGTTCCACCTGATGCACGGTCGTGCATCTCCGACAAAGCTGATCATCTCGGCAATGAACGATCGGTGCGACTGGGCGTTCCAGGGATACAAGCGACTAGGTGAAGAACGGTCGTTCCATCTGAGGAACGACCGTGCATCTCCGGTGAATCAACAGAGTCTCGGAACTGAATGGTAGGTGCAACTTGGCGTGCAACATGAAGCCCGGAACTGAACGATCGTTCCATATGGGGAACGGTCGTGCCATTTCAGATCTGGTCAACGATCCGATGACGTATGCGGTATGGTGACCCATGTCCAATAATTGAATAAAGTGAACGGTCGTTCCACAGGGAGAACGACCGTGCAACAGCAAAAAGTATAAAAACACAGCAGAAACATTCTGCTCGATATTCTGGATTTTTGGAGGGCTCTCAGGCGATTTTCAGGCTCCGGAGGCATTAGCTTTCACCCGGATTCAAGCCACATTATCCCGATTAGCTCGATTACTACCCGGATCCTTAGTCTAGTACTTGTTTATGGTTTGATTTTCTAATCTTTCCAAGTTTTTGTTAATCTTTCAAGTACTTAGATTATGATTTATGTTTTATTGTAGCCTTTGGGCAAAAACACAACAATCCCTTGCTAGATTATAACCACTAGTTTGTTAAACTTTGTTTGTAATGACATTTGAAGTATTTTCTATGTTAATCTTTGATGATTAGTTTGCAACCTTGTTATTGATATTGAATTCTTGATTATAAGTAATTATGTTGGATGATTGGTGCTTGGTTAGTTAAGATAGTTGAAAAATGAAGCTTAATTAATCTTGTATTAGTAAACTTTGAATTTGGTTAATTAGTTTAACTTGGTTTAAATGTATGCATCATGATACTAGAAATGGTTAGTGATTTAATAAAATGTAATTATTGTTAATCAAGAGAGCTTGCCGTCACGTAAGGACCTTAACGGGTTAGATGGTGTCGTTATAAATTCTTGCCATGATTTGTTAGCTTAGTTAGTAGTTTAGGCCAAAATTGCTATCTTAGTGAATTTATGTGCAAGATTTGTAAAATGAACTCGGTTGTGATTTAATCTAGTTTATGCTTGTCTCGGTGGTTGCATTGTGTTTATCGGTGTCGCTTTCCTTGTTTAAGTGAGGTTAGAATAATCCTAACGGCTGACTAACTTATTTTTAAGAGATTTTCATAGACATTTATCAATTGCACGTTAAAGAACAATTTTAGGTGGTTAAAGTGTGTTTATCGTTTTAACTTTCCGAATGATTGTCATGTTAGGATTCCCGAAAGGGATACTAATTGTCTTGAATTGGAATATTGACCGAATGCTTTTAGTGCCAAAACCGACTTAGTTGACATGCTGTAGTTGTGTATTTAGCAAGGCTTTTTATCTACTTTCTATTATGTTTTTATTATGTATTTGGTTATGTTTACTTTAGTTTAGTTTAAAATCACAAAACCTATGTTTTTACCGGTAGTTTAGTGACAAAGGTCTAGTACAAATTCTCCGCCCATTTCCTTGGATCGATACTTGGTTCTTACCGATACTTTATTACATATATGACGGGGTACACTTGCCTCTTTCGTGTGTGTTTTGATGTAAACGTAATAATCACTTTTATAAATTTAAAACCCAATCGTGTGTAATTCATTGCAAAATATTATGTATATATACGCACACGTCAAGTTTTTGGCGCCGTTGCCGGGGAAATGGCGAGTTTTAGGAACGACCCGAGTCATTTGGTTATCGGTGTATATACTTGTTAATATTTGTGTATAATTTCTTGATTCTTTATTTGTTTATTTATTTGTTAATATTTCTTGTTTTATTCGATTTATTCATTTTTGCGGTATTTTTGTTTCATTTATTTATTTGATCCGGATTTATTTATTCACTTATTCTTTGGGTTTTCGGCACCCTAAAGCCATTCTTGTATTAGTCGATTCATTTATTTATTTTGTTGAATTTTTATAAAATTTCGGGCTATTTTTCGGATTTTTATAAAATTTTCAGCCCATTTATAATAATTTTCTGCTTCTATTCAGCTGAAAAAAAAGCAGAATTATTATTTTATTAATAAAATATTCACCGTGTTAAATTGTCATTTGCAGGTTAATGTTCTCGACCCCAGCTCCCAATCCTATTGAGCCGTCAGACGAGCCCGAGCGTGATCTGAGGAGACGTCTTTGTGAGAAATCTCGTGCAGTTGGGCGGATACTCGCAGCAAGTGAGCAGGAGCAGGTGGTACCCATTGAAGCCGAGGGCTCAGGGGCAGCAAGAAACGCGACCATGGCAGACGATAATCAACCTTTGAATGAGACGAATCAGCCCGGACGAGAGGGCTTGGAGCCCAGTATTATTAAACCCACTATTGATGCACCTTCATTTGAAATAAAATCTAGTATTATTAACATGGTGCAGAATTCAGTGCAGTTCGACGGGCGAGAGCACGAGGATCCCGGGAGGCACATTGCGGCTTTCCTCCATGTTTGCTCTACATTCAAGATTAGGGATGTTTCGGAGGACGCAATTCGGTTGAGGTTGTTTCCGTTTTCGTTGCGTGATAAAGCCAGAGCTTGGCTTATGTCACTCCCAGCCGGGTCCATCAGGACCTGGAATCAGTTGGCGGAGCAGTTTATGCATAAATATTTCCCACCTGAGAAAACGAACAAGCTACGGAACCGGATTACTTCATTTCGCCAGGACGAGGGCGAATCGTTGCATGCAGCTTGGGAGAGATTCAAAGATTTGTTGATTGATGTGCCACATCACGGCTATTCCAAGAGACAGCTGGTTTTGACATTCTATCAGGGGCTCAGCTACAACACGCAGGAGCGATTAGATGTTAATGCAGGAGGCGATCTGGGAACAAAGACGCCGGCGGAAGCATATGATATTATTGAGAAAGCTGCGTTGAAATCCTGCTCGCGTCGGGAAGGCGATAGAGGTCGGGCTACATCATCATCATCTCGCCCAGGAGCTCACGCTGTGGACGATTACACAGCCATTACTGCTCAAATCTCAGCTCTGGCGACGAAATTCGATAAATCCCAAACAGCCGCGCAAGTTGGCCCTGGATGTGACCAGTGTGGAGTGTCACATGTGCCAGGTACGTGTGAGCAGGGTGTTATGTTTACCGGTCACGAAGAGGTGAACTACATGGGCAATCAAAACAGGCCCCAAAATAACCCCTACAGCAACATGTACAATCCAGGGTGGAGAAATCACCCAAACTTTGGGTGGAAATCTGGTTCGGGGAACCAGAACGTGCCCGGTTTTGCTCAACATGCTCCCGCGCCACAACATTCTCAAGGTCAATCCTTTCAGCCTCAATATCATAATCAAGGCTCAGGAAGCAGTTCACAGCCGCACGCCTCTCAAAGCAATGTAAAGCTAGAGGAAATGATGGCACAACTGCTGAACAACTCCAATAGTGCTAATCAAATGGCTGAAAAGCGATATCAGCAGCATGAGGAGCGGTTCTTGGTCAATGAAGGAGAAATGCGGAGTCAAAAGGCTTCCATTCAGAATGTCGAGAATCAAGTGGGCCAGTTGGCAAAAATGTTGTCGGAGAGACCCCCGGGTGGTCTTCCGGGCAATACGGAGCAGAACCCGAAGGGGCGTGGTAATGGCCCGCACATGTAAAGTGTGGGGACATGAGTCTTGCTATCGACTCGCCGACAAAAATTTAGCATGAGTCTTGCTATCGACTCGCCGACAAAAATTTAGCATGAGTCTACGCTGCTGACTCGCCGACAAAAATGCAGCTAGAGCGTCTTTGGTGCTATAAGGGCAAAATTGTCCTTTTATTTGTTTTTGTAGTTTTAGCGTAATTTAGGTTAGTTAGGTAGTTTTTGTTTGTTAGTTTAGTTTCCGTACGTGCCGGGCGAAGGTTCTGTATTGTAATAATGTTAAAACAGTTGGTGTGTCGAAAAAACGGCGAAAAACGGCCGAAACGGGTGCTAGAAATAGCTTCTGCAGAAATCTGCATCTGCAGCTGATGCACGATCGTTCTTCGGTATCGCACGACCGTGCGATTCCGAGGACGCCGGCACGACAGATCGCACCTTCGGTGCATTTCCGAGAACGAGCTGCTGGGTTTGAACGACCTCGGTGACGCACGATCGTTCCATTCCGGAGAACGACCGTGCCACAGGCTGAGGGCAATTTGGTCATTTTGCACACTATATATACCATTATCTGCTGCAAAATCCATCATTCGCGAACCCTAGCCGCTGCAGACCGTTCCAGGGCGATTTTTCACCATATCGCACGGTTTTTCGCACGATCTTACACCCAACTTCGCACGGTACGTCTCTAGTGTTAGATTTCTTGTTTTCTTTCTTTCTAGTGTAGTTTTCTTCCGATTTTTCAAGGAATTTTTAGGGTTCTCTTCATAAACAAATCGAAACCCTAACCCTTGTTTAATCGAAGTCTCGTGAACACCCGATTGATTTGCAGACCCATGTGAGCCCAATACTTGTTGAAATTTTGAAAAATCTGATTGTTCTAAGTTCAGGGGTCGAAGTCTGCAGATTCGGAAGTGCACGGTCGTTCCTCGGGTGGAACGGTCGTGCCTCGCCGGCTATTCACGATATCGACTGGCTTGGCCTGTTAGTTCTCGGTGACGCACGACCGTGCGTCCCGGAGAACGACCGTGCCATATGCCCAGTAAAGTTGGACAGTAGCTTCATATTTGGCTGCTCGCTTGTTTTCAACTCATTTTTCTCCTGTTTCTGTCTTCCTAACAACATTCCCCATTACAGATGGATCACCCTTTCCTGCAATTTGACCCCAACATCGAGAAAGAAGTGTTATGCATCGCGAAGCGCGATGAATTGTGGGCGAGACGGGGACAATTTGGCGAACCCCGATGGTTGGACTGGGAGGTCATGAGGGAATTAAATCAATATGACCGACTTGATGAAATGATGACTCCCGCGCTAGCAAACCTGGTCGGTTGCAACCGACCCGTGTACCAAGAGTTGACTATTGAATTCTTCGCCTCGTATCAGTATGAAAGGCCGGTTGCACATATGGAGCCTGATTTCCGCTACAGGAATCGGGTCACCTTCAGGTTGTGTAGGCGATGGCATACATGGTCGGTGGGTCATTTGGGACGGAGGCTTGGGATTTATACGCGGGAGGACATGGATGATCCCGACATCTTCAACGATCGGTTCAACTTCCCTAATGATGCAGCGCGGGATGCATTCTGGACGCGTAACGCTATTGGAGACCGCTACAACCCACGGATGTCAAAGGCTTCGCGACTCCGAGACCCTCTGGTGCGAGTGATGCACCATGTTTTCAGCCATTCTATTTGCGGACGCATGGACAGTCAAGGTAACTGTCCAACACCTGATTTGCTCTTTCTTTATGCGTTGGTTGACAAAGCACCAATCAACCTCGCCGCGCGAATGGCTGAGTACTTTGTCAAGTGTTCAGGGCGGACCCATAATAGTGAGATCCACGGCGGTCAGTACGTGACCGAGATCGCGTACAATGAGCGATATATGACGCCGGGGGTGCTTAGGGGTCTCACTTTGATCACTGAGGGGGTGCATGTTGATATACGGTCTTTGAAGTTCATGGGGGTTATTGCTGAGTTGGATGGGAGAGATAGGTTAAGGGGTTTGAATGGAGAGATCTGGGACCCGTTACCTCCAGCTGAGGAGGAACATGAGGAGGAAGAGGAAGATGTTGAGATGCACGAGCCACAGCCACAGACACCACCACACTCGCCGCAGCATCATGCATTTCATCAGCATGAGGATTGGCCCACTTTATACCAGCAGTTCCAGGACATGCGTGTTACGCAGGAGCAGCATGGTACATACTTCAGCGAGATCAGATCTAGCCAGGACCAGATCCGGGCTAGCCAGGACGAGATTAGGGCCAGTCAGGCAGAGATTAGGGCCACACATGACCGACTAGAGCAGCGCCAGGATACTCTATACCAGGGGGTGTCCGCGGGTTTTTCTTATTTGTTCGGGGAGATGCATCACGCATACCCCAACTATTTTCAGCACCCGCCGGAGTTCCCACCATGGAACCCCCCTGGCTATGGCGATCAGGGCCCATCTGGCATGAGGCATGAGGACGATGATGATGATGAGTAGTTTGCGGTAGTGGTAGCATTTGGTGGTGTTATATGTTTCAGTACTTTACTTTTATTTGGGTGTTTATTTTGACTTAGTATTTAAAACACCCCGGATATGTATTTTCAAACAATTTCCTTTCTGTTTTGTTTGGATGTTAGCATTTATGTACATTATGGTTGTTTGGTTTTTCTTTTTCTGTTATATTTTGGGTGTACACGACATACTTGCAGATTTTATCTATCGGATCTTGGACCGGAGCACGTACCAGTTAGAGCTTCGGAAGTCTCGTGGCACCAACATCATCTTGAGGGGAGTATTTTTTTTTTATCCCTTTCTCTATATTTAGGGTCTCGCATTGGGGACAATGCGAAGTTCAAGTGTGGGGAGGGGGTTAACTTTGTTAACTTAACTTTGTTTGTCCTCATATTAAAAAAAAAAAAAAAAACAGAAAATCAGAAAAATCATTTAAAAATACTTGTGTTTTGTGTATATGTTTTGTGCAATTTAGAACTTGTCACTAGTATGCTTGTTAAGACCATGAACGTGCGGATTTGTGTAAACGTGATAGAGGCACCTAGATTACCCCTTTGTTGTGTACCTTATTCTTTGTGTTGTGCTTCCCGTTCACCTTATATTACCCTTTAGGATATACCATGTCGAGCCTTCCCGTTCACCTTTGTTTACCCACATTATCGCCTACTTAACCAAATTTAGCCTTTTTATGTTTTTAAACCTTTTTAGTGTTGAAACTCGGTTAAAATAATAGTTTAACTAGCTTGTTAGTGTTTATATTTCATTGCAAAAAAAAAAAAAAAAAAAAAAACAGAAAATAAAACACCCTAAAATAGGGTGAAGTTGATAGAAATCGAGCAATTTTGAATGCTTAAATGTTAAAAATCTTGTTAATTAGCTCGATTGCGCTTTAGTCGCCTTTTTAAGGCGTTTGTTTGTAAAGTTGTATTGTTTATTGCTAGTTAAACGCTACTACCGAGTTTTAACCGTTTTCGCCATTTTAAATGTCCACTTCCATACCCTTCGCCAAAGCCTAACGTTACAACCCGTAAAGACCTCTTGATTTACACTTATTTGCATGTTAGTTGGTGGAGACGAGATCTTATGACAAGCTTATGATATTGCACATTTCATTGACTAGGCGTTGAGTGTTTACGCATACACATTTTATGTATGATTCATAAATAAAACCGAGTGTGTGTGAACATTGTGAGTTGGGTGAAGATTAACATGTGAGTCAATTAAATGTTTAGTCACGGCTTTTTGGTTGTCGCTTTTTAAACTTGCATATGCTTGTTGGGTTTGAATCTTTTGATGTTGTCTTTCGACAAACCGGCTAACCGTTTATATATTAGTTTTCAATAAAATAGTGTGTAAATTATCGTTCTTGTTTGATTATGTCTTTTATTGCTTTTTAGTTTAGCTTGCTTGAGGACAAGCAAGGTTTAAGTGTGGGGAGATTTGATACACTCTAATTTACACATATTTTAGTCCCCCGTTTTACCCCTATTTTATGCGTTTTTGGCCGTAAAACCATCATTCGGATACTTATTTATCTACATTTGTGTTTACAGGCCTAAAACTGCATTCCAGACAAGATGATAGCAAAAACGAGGACTTTCCGGACAAAACGACAAAGCTGCGGACTTTCTGTTAAGGATTCTGAACTGGGCCTGTGGAACGACCGTTCCACCTGATGCACGGTCGTGCATCTCCGACAAAGCTGATCATCTCGGCAATGAACGATCGGTGCGACTGGGCGTTCCAGGGATACAAGCGACTAGGTGAAGAACGGTCGTTCCATCTGAGGAACGACCGTGCATCTCCGGTGAATCAACAGAGTCTCGGAACTGAACGGTAGGTGCGACTTGGCGTGCAACATGAAGCCCGGAACTGAACGATCGTTCCATATGGGGAACGGTCGTGCCATTTCAGATCTGGTCAACGATCCGATGACGTATGCGGTATGGTGACCCATGTCCAATAATTGAATAAAGTGAACGGTCGTTCCACAGGGAGAACGACCGTGCAACAGCAAAATGTATAAAAACACAGCAGAAACATTCGGCTCGATATTCTGGATTTTTGGAGAGCTCTCAGGCGATTTTCAGGCTCCGGAGGCATTAGCTTTCACCCGGATTCAAGCCAAATTATCCCGATTAGCTCGATTACTACCCGGATCCTTAGTCTAGTACTTGTTTATGGTTTGATTTTCTAATCTTTCCAAGTTTTTGTTAATCTTTCAAGTACTTAGATTATGATTTATGTTTTATTGTAGCCTTTGGGCAAAAACACAACAATCCCTTGCTAGATTATAACCATTAGTTTGTTAAACTTTGTTTGTAATGACATTTGAAGTATTTTCTATGTTAATCTTTGATGATTAGTTTGCAACCTTGTTATTGATATTGAATTCTTGATTATAAGTAATTATGTTGGATGATTGGTGCTTGGTTAGTTAAGATAGTTGAAAAAATGAAGCTTAATTAATCTTGTATTAGTAAACTTTGAATTTGGTTAATTAGTTTAACTTGGTTTAAATGTATGCATCATGATACTAGAAATGGTTAGTGATTTAATAAAATGTAATTATTGTTAATCAAGAGAGCTTGCCGTCACGTAAGGACCTTAACGGGTTAGATGGTGTCGTTATAAATTCTTGCCATGATTTGTTAGCTTAGTTAGTAGTTTAGGCCAAAATTGCTATCTTAGTGAATTTATGTGCAAGATTTGTAAAATGAACTCGGTTGTGATTTAATCTAGTTTATGCTTGTCTCGGTGGTTGCATTGTGTTTATCGGTGTCGCTTTCCTTGTTTAAGTGAGGTTAGAATAATCCTAACGGCTGACTAACTTATTTTTAAGAGATTTTCATAGACATTTATCAATTGCACGTTAAAGAACAATTTTAGGTGGTTAAAGTGTGTTTATCGTTTTAACTTTCCGAATGATTGTCATGTTAGGATTCCCGAAAGGGATACTAATTGTCTTGAATTGGAATATTGACCGAATGCTTTTAGTGCCAAAACTGTCTTAGTTGACATGCTGTGGTTGTGTATTTAGCAAGGCTTTTTATCTACTTTCTATTATGTTTTTATTATGTATTTGGTTATGTTTACTTTAGTTTAGTTTAAAATCACAAAACCTATGTTTTTACCGGTAGTTTAGTGACAAAGGTCTAGTACAAATTCTCCGCCCATTTCCTTGGATCGATACTTGGTTCTTACCGATACTTTATTACATATATGACGGGGTACACTTGCCTCTTTCGTGTGTGTTTTGATGTAAAAGTAATAATCACTTTTATAAATTTAAAACCCAATCGTGTGTAATTCATTGCAAAATATTATGTATATATACGCACACGTCATGTTCCACCCCAAAATGTTTGGAAAACAGTAAAAGAGGGGTCTATGTACTCACGTGAGATTGCTCAGAAGTCCTAAGATAACCACCAAGCAATGCTAGAGATCACGGAATCAAACGGCACCTAATATAGGTAACTATGTTAATAAACCGGACCTAATATCGGAGGATCGGATAGAATGAGGGTTCGTAAACCAAACGAGTATGGAGACTCGTGTAATATGATTTAACAAAGCCCACATACTAAAACGAAACTTAACCTAAGTGTTTGTGACCCATTACGACCCGTTTAGGTAGATTATGCTACTTTAACGCGTCGTTCGCGTAAAACACGTTCGGAACGCCTAACTAGTCCTATGACAAGTAAAATATGCCTTAACATGTCTAATATGGTTGTCAAATCAGTTTAGATGTCAAAAGTTATGTTACATACGTTTAAAACGAATTTTGGCATTAAAGGGGTATTTTGGTAATTTACCTAAGGCATATAAACTACCTATCATACAACTACTTAAACGAAGCGACCATAAGGTATAACCTCGGAAGGTTATTCCCTATATACTATGGTCACCTAATGTGTTTGGTCGGATCCTAATGATCGACCAAATGGGTCGGGTTCGAAGGTATAAGCGATTTATTAGATCGCTTACCCTTACGACCCTAGACAACGTGGTAATCAGTAGGCATAGTCACAAGGGACTATAACCATCGTGATTACAATCACGTTGCGAAGTTCAAACGAACTTCGCATTGACCATAAACTGGTCAATGCAGAAAGTCAAACAAAGTTTGACTTTCAGACTCGAAAAACAATAAAAGAACGAAGGAACACTTACGAAGGGTCCCCGAATGCTAATCTAGATCAAAATAGCTCAGGTATGAAACAAAGGTTTCAACTTAGAGCACATAAGATCAGATTCTTGTGAGGAAAAGTGAAGGGTGGAGGTGGGTATTTATAGTTTTCGGTTCACCGTTAGGATCATTTCTTGGAAAAGGGGGCACGATCTAAGCCGTACACTTGTTGGAAAGTTGTGGTAACTCATTTGCCATCCACCATAAGAGTTTGACACTTGGCACTTGGCCTTTGGAGAGTGTTAAGGTCTGTTAAAAGCTGAAAAAAATGTTTTGCTGCATCTGGCCCCTGTTTACGGACCTAGTTTGGCAGATTTACAGTTTCAGTCCCTGCAACCTCAAAACTTGGTTTTTGATGCATTTTTTTGACACGTTTAAGCCCCGTTAACCCCCTTTCAAAGCTCTAAAATGAAGTTAAAGTATATGGAACTTAAAATGTGTTCAAAAATATCTCGGGTGTCGGTTCGTTTAGCCGTACGGTTACGTTGTTCGGTTAATTACGACGGAATGTGCATAAGCGCGAAAAATGATCCAAATGGCGTGACGAAAGGATTTTTCTTATGCCAAAAACTAAAATAAAATTTTTTAGTGCTTACATAAATTTTTGGATGTCCGGATGTATTCAGAACGTAAGTTATGCGCGAAAATGCAAACTTGTGCACTTTTTTTGACGCTTTTAGTCCCGGAATGACCCCAAAAGTTTATTTTAGCATACCGAACCCCTCAAAGCCTATTTCTAAGCTATGTAAAGGATATTTAAGGTGTGTTTAGCTTATGGTCATGTTCCGGAATGTTCGTTACAGCTCAAATTGGCATACTTTCGCAGTTTGTCAAGTTTAGTCCCTGTAAGTGAATTAACTTGTTTTTGACATACCAAAGCCTTCAAAACTTATTTCTAAGTTATGTAAAGGTTGTTTAAGGTATGTTAAGCCTATTTCACTATTCCGGAGCGTTCGTTGCATTAAACGGGTTATATTTACGCATCAGTGCGCGTATAACCTTCTAGAAAGCGATTTAAAGCTTGAAATCGAACAAGAATTGATAATGTGCAAAGGATACACATATTTGTACATGTCTCAAGTATGAAATACAATATTTCACTGATACAGTATTTGTTTGATGGTCGTGGAGGCACATGTGTTACAGCAAACACAATTGTGAAACAAATAATGTGTCGAGGAAAGACCTTGAAAACTCGAGTTGTCACATCATCCCCAACTTGAAAGAAATTTCATCCCAAAATTTAGCACGTGATTACTAAGGAAGCTAGTTAAGTTGCGTGGTTTCCTGGTTTTCCTGGGGCGTCACATCATCCCCCCGTTGGTTTGGAATTTCGTCCCGAAATTCCGCAGTAGCTTCAGCCTCAATAGAGGTTTCACGTTTCTCGAACAACTGGAGATACTTGTGTTTCATTCGATCTTCTCGTTCCCAGGTGAACTCTGGGCCATGACGGGAGTTCCAACGAACTCGAACAAGAGGTATTCTGGTGCGCTTAAGAACCTTAACGTCTCGGTCAGTAATCTCTACTGGTTCCTCGACGAATCGCAGCTGATCGTCGATAGTGAGCTCCTTGAGAGAAACTATGAGGGTCTCATCTGACAGACACTTCTTCAGATTTGACACGTGGAATACGTTGTGAACTCCACTGAGTTCTTCGGGTAGGTTCAGTTTGTAGGCCACCTTGCCTATTTTCTCTATGATTTCGAAAGGTCTGACATATCGCGGGTTGAGTTTGCATGTCACACCCCGACCGCGTATAACATGCAACCGCGGCGGAAACGTCGGGGAGTGTTGTAACAGAATTAATTGTTTCATAACCATGGCATTCAAAGTTGTATTTTATTTATAAACATAAGTGTTACATTGTCTTAAACAGGAAATAAAGAGTTCAGAACATAATTAAACTAAGTCTATCTTCATTTTATGTCTCTAAGGCACAGGTCCGCCCTAGTGTCACGGTCATCATCCTACGGAAAAGCTCCTGAAAACACATGTGAAAATAGGTACGTCAGCATAAAAATGCCTGTGAGATACATAGGTTATGTGAAAATAGGATTCATGACTTATAAGTTTAGGAAAAATTGTTTAATAACAGTCAGTCATGAACCTTGTAAGTTGTTTTGTTTTGTAAATCATTAAAAAGCAATGATATGTATAAATAAGGGAATAATGTAAGGTTAAATGAATAACCAAGTAAAAATGAGTTTGTATAAGATAAGTTGTTTTGTAAATCAATGTCTTGTGAAAATAAGTTGTTTATGTAAAATGTAATATGTCAAATATTGAAATGATTTAAGTAACGCTACGACATGGAATGTTATACAAACACTTATATATAGGAAGTACCAGCGGCGTATCCACCATGCTTGTATCATATTACACTCGCCTCGTTACTCGAATCATTTACCCAAACCAACCGTCAATGTAAATTGTTCATGTATAAATGAATTGTCATGTGTTAATGTGTAAACCATATTGAAATGTCTATGTCCAATGTAATCCACTAAATGTGTATATCAATGTCAAAATGTTTATGTTAATGTAGATCATGTAATGTTTACCCAAAAATATCATGTATGGTAAGTGAAATATATCAACTAAACCATATGTAAAATGCACAAAATCAAGGTATTGAAGTAAAACATGGTTTAAATCAAAGTTATGTTTGTGGAACAAATGCATGCTATACTGATACAAACATTTATGCGGTATTGTGAAAATGCATACATCCAAGCCTTGAGACTGTGGCGATAAACCCTTAAACAAACTAAAGGTTTATCTAAGTTATGTACATCGAATTCGGTCATTCCTTCCAATCCAAACAAACCCAGGATTTCAGGAACGGGAGTTGTCAATTCCTATGGTACCACTACCTACTAACGAACGGCGTAGCTAATGTTAATGAATGCATTGTTCCATTGTAAACAACCCAAATGTCATAACAAAATGTAAGCATGTGATGAAAACAACTATACTAAGTACGCACACAATGGGCATACATAGCATGAAATGTAATGTAAAACAATGTACTAAGTATGCACACAATGGACATACATAGCATGAAATGTAATGTAAAACAATGTACTAAGTACGCACACAATGGGCATACATAGCATGAAATGTAATGTAAAACAATGTACTAAGTATGCACACAATGGACATACATAGCATGAAATGTAATGTAAGACAATGTACTAAGTACGCACACAATGGGCATACATAGCATGAAATGTAATGTAAAACAATGTACTAAATACGCACACAATGGGCATACATAGCATGAACACAATGAAATCATGTACTATAAATGTACTAATGAACATAGCAAGTATACGATGTGAAAGCCAGAAAGCACGAAAGTAACAAGTAGGCACATGTGTTTCACCCCAAAACAGTTTGGAAAACAGTAAAAGAGGGGTCTATGTACTCACTTGAGATTGCTCAGAAGTCCTAAGATAACCACCAAGCAATGCTAGAGATCACGGAATCAAACGACACCTAATATAGGTAACTATGTTAATAAACCGGACCTAATATCGGAGGATCGGATAGAATGAGGGTTCATAAACCAAACGAGTATGGAGACTCATGTAATATGGTTTAACAAAGCCCACATACGAAAACGAAACTTAACCTAAGTGTTTGTGACCCATTACGACCCGTTTAGGTAGCTTATGCTACTTTAACGCGTCGTTCGCGTAAAACGCGTTCGGACCGCCTAACTAGTCCTATGACAAGTAAAATATACCTTAACATGTCTAATATGGTTGTCAAATCAGTTTAGATGTCAAAAGTTATGTTACATATATTTAAAACGAATTTTGGCATCAAATGGGTATTTTGGTAATTTACCTAAGGCATATAAACTACCTATCACACAACTACTTAAACGAAGCGACCATAAGGTATAACCTCGAAGGGTTATTCCCTATATACTATGGTCACCTAATGTGTTTGGTCGGATCCTAATGATCGACCAAATGGGTCGGGTTCGAAGGTATAAGCGATTTATTAGATCGCTTACCCTTACGACCCTAGACAACGTGGTAATCAGTAGGCATAGTCACAAGGGACTATAACCATCGTGATTACAATCACGTAGCGAAGTTCAAACGAACTTCGCATTGACCATAAACTGGTCAACGCAGAAAGTCAAACAAAGTTTGACTTTCGGACTCGAAAAGCAATAAAAGAACGAAGGAACACTTACAAAGGGTCCCCGAATGCTAATCTAGATCAAAATAGCTCAGGTATGAAACAAAGGTTTCAACTTAGAGCACAATTGATCAGATTCTTGTGAGGAATGAGTGAAAATGTGATGGGTATTTATAGATTTTGGTCCACCGTTAGGATCGTTTCTTGGAGAAGAGGGAAAGATCTAGCCCGTACACTTGTCGTAATGTTGTGGTAACTGATTTTGGCCACCATAAGAGATTAACATGTGGCACTTGACCTTTGGAGAGGGTTTAAAGGCTGTTAACAACTGTTAACTTGACCTTTGCAGATCTGAAGGGCTGACGCGGGCCGCGTCAAGGATGGCCTTGGGTTTACGCGGGCCGCATGGGGTCTGCAGATCAGCAACAAGTTTCAAAAGTTGCAGTTTCAGTCCCTATTACGTATTTAAGCCATTTCCGATACTTCTAAGGCCCGTAAAGCCAACTTTAAGGCCCTAAAATGATGCCTAAATATTGTGGACATGAAACACGCTCAAAAATATGTCGGATGTTGGTTCGTTTGGTCGTACGAACGCGATGTTCGCTTAATTACGACGGAATGCGCACAAGCGCGAAAAACGATCTAAATGACGCGACAAATGGATTTTTCTTATGCCAAACACTAAAATAAAATATTTTAGTGCTTACATAAATTTTTGGATGTCCGGATGTATTCAGAACGTGAGTTATGCGCAAAAGTGCAAACTTGTGCACTTTTTGACGCTTTTAGTCCCTGAATGACCCAAAAGTTTATTTTATCACACTGAACCCCTCAAAGCCTATTTCTAAGCTATTTAAAGGATATTTATGGTATGTTTAACTTATGGTCATGTTCCGGAATGTCTGTTACAGTTCAAATTGGCATACTTTCGCAGTTTGTCAAATTTAGTCCCTGTAAGCGAATTAACTTGTTTTTGCCATACCAAAGCCTTCAAAACTTATTTCTAAGTTATGTAAAGGTTATTTAAGGTATGTTGAGTATATTTTGATGTTCCGGAGTATTTGTCGCATTAAACTAATTACGTTTACACACCAGTTTGCGTATAACTCTCCAGAAAGTGATATAGAGTTTGAAATCGAATAAAAGTCAAAACATGAAAAATGTAAAACACAACCAAACAAACATTGGGATCAAATAACATTGTTTTATTGATAATTGAACTCTTTATAATGATTACAAGCACAGATGTTACAGTCTCCCCTAGTTGTGGAAATTTCGTCCCGAAATTTATTTAGAGGAAACTCGTGGGAAAAGATGCGGATATTTCGCCTTCATTTGATCTTCGCGTTCCCAAGTAAACTCGGGTCCACGTTTAGCTTCCCAGCGAACTTTGACCAAAGGAATGCACTTGCGTTTTAGCCACTTGACTTCACGTTCCATGATTTCCACTGGAAATTCCAAGGGCTTGCGTTTTGGATCCGCGTAACTCTTTTGACGACTTCTAGCTGTCTGAAGGTTATCACGAACTTTCTTGACCTTGTCGGTTGTCTCTAAAATGAGGGCAGGTCCAGTAAGTTGAGCCTCGCCAATCTCATTCCAGCAGACTGGTGAACGACATTTTCGACCATAGAGAGCCTCGAAAGGAGCCATTTTGATGCTGGTGTGATAACTGTTGTTGTAGGAGAATTCAATTAACGGAAGATGTGAATCCCAACTACCACCAAAATCGATCACACAAGCTCTAAGCATATCCTCCAGATTCTGGATTGTTCTTTCAGATTGACCATCCGTTTGCGGATGATAAGCTGTGCTCAGATTAAGTTGGGTTCCCATAGCAGATTGCATGGTTCTCCAAAAATGAGAAGTGAAACGAGCATCTCTGTCAGAAATGATGTTCAAAGGAACACCATGTCGAGCTACAATTTCATCCACATAGATTTTAGCAAGTCTGTCAGCAGGAAAGTCCTCACGAATTGGTAAGAAATGTGCTGACTTAGTAAGACGATCAACGACTACCCAGATGGCATCATGACCTTTCTTTGTGGGTGGAAGTTTGGTAACAAGATCCATAGTAATGTTTTCCCATTGCCAAACTGGGATCTCTGGTTGTACCAATAAACCCGAAGGACGCTGATGTTCAGCCTTAACCTTAAGACAAGTAAGGCATTTTGATACCTATAAGGCAATGTCTTTCTTCATACCAGGCCACCAATAATGAATACGAAGATCCTTATACATCTTATCTGAGCCCGGATGAATAGAATAACGAGACTTATGGGCTTCATCCATAAGCAAGGTACGAAGATCATCCTGGCTTGGGACCCACAAACGGTCCATGAAGTAATACGATCCATTGTCCTTCAGTTCCAGATCAGGTGTTATGTGATAGGGAAATTCCTTATCCATCAAACCTTGTGAAACACAAGATTGTTGAGCCTTGAGAAATGCGTGCTTGGATATCGGATCGAGCTTGAATAACAGATTGAACACGTACACAATGAAGCTTAGTACGTTCCTTACGACTCAATGCATCAGCTACGACATTCACCTTACCAGGATGGTAGCGAATTTCGCAGTCATAGTCGTTTAAAAGCTCAACCCAACGTCGTTGCCTCATGTTGAGTTCTTTCTGGTTGAAGATATGCTGAAGACTTTTGTGGTCCGTGAAAACCACACATTTTGTACCGTACAAATAATGTCTCCAGATCTTAAGAGCGAAGACAACTGCACCCAACTCAAGATCATGAGTGGTGTAGTTCTTCTCATGTATCTTCAACTGCCTCGATGCATATGCTATGACTTTGTTTCTTTGCATCAGGACACAGCCAAGACCCAATTTAGATGCATCGCAATAAACGACGAAATCATCATTGCCCTCAGGCAAAGTCAGAACAGGCGCATCGCAAAGCTTCCGCTTCAAGTGTTGAAAAGCTTCCTCTTGTTTGAATCCCCAGTCAAAGGGTTTGTTCTTCTGAGTTAGAGCAGTTAGAGGAACTACAATCTTTGAGAAGTTCTCAATGAAGCGGCGGTAATAACCCGCTAGACCAAGAAAAGAACGAACCTCAGTGGGAGTAGTAGGCGTATCCCAATCCTTAATCGCACTGATCTTGGAGGGATCTACATGAATACCTTGTTCATTGATAATATGTCCTAAAAATTGAACTTCTTTAAGCCAAAATTCACACTTGGAGAATTTGGCAAAAAGTTGCTCTTTCTTTAGGAGTTCCAAAGTATGACGAAGATGTTGCTCGTGATCAGCTCGCGTCTTAGAGTATCAAGATGTCGTCAATAAAAACAATGATGAACTGATCCAAGTAAGGTTTGCAGACCCTATTCATTAAGTCCATGAAAACAGCAGGAGCATTAGTCAAACCGAATGGCATGACTGTGAATTCATAATGCCCATAACGAGTGCGGAACGCTGTCTTGGGAATGTCTTCCTCATGCACCCGAAGTTGATGATATCCGGAACGTAGATCAATCTTCGAAAAATAAGAAGCGCCCTATAACTGATCAAAGCGATCATCTATGCGAGGTAGGGGATATCGATTCTTGATGGTAAGCTTGTTAAGCTCACGATAATTGATACACATCCTAAAGGATCCATCCTTCTTCTTGACAAAAAGAACGGGAGCACCCCAGGGTGAAAAGCTAGGACGGATAAAACCTTTGTCAGAGAGCTCCTGAAGCTGCTTAGACAACTCTTGCATCTTAGATGGTGCAAGACGATATGGAGCTCTGGCAATAGGATTTGCACCAGGTACGAGATCAATGCGGAACTCGACTTGGCGTGTTGGGGGTAGACCAGGTAACTCTTCAGGGAAAACTTTAGAATAATCCCAAACGACAGGAATATCTGAAATAGACTTACCCTTGCCTTTATCTGCTGTAACATGAGCTAAGAAAGCCACATAGTTCTTCCGCAGATATTTCTGAGCTTTAAAACAAGACATGAGCTTAAGACCACCAGACGGTTTCTCACCTTGAACCTGTAGGATCTCGCCTGTTGAAAGCGGCACACGAACAATCTTCTCGAAACAAACTACCTCCGCGTGATGCTTGGATAACCAATCCATTCCCACAATAACGTCGAAGCTTCCAAGTTGCATAGGCGTGAGGTCGATAGGAAAAAGATGGTCGTTAAGATTCAACTGGCAGTTGCGTAGAACAGAATCAAGAACAATGGGTTCACCACTAGCAACTTCTACGGTCAAGGGTTTTCCTAGTTTCGTTCTAGACACGCGAAGCATTGGCTCAAAAGATAATGACACAAAACTCTTGTCGGCACCCGAATAAAAAAGAACAGATGCAGGCTGATTATTAATAAAGAACGTACCGTTCACCACATTATCGTCCGCCTGCGCCTCTTGGGCATTCATGTTGAAGACTCGCCCTCGAGCTTGAGCCTGATTCTGGTTTGGATTCTGATTCTGGTTAGCCAGCCTTGGGCACCGATTTCTGTAATGGGTCAGATCCCCACAGTTATAACAAGCACCTGGTGGGTAGGGTGGTCGTGCAGCTTGACCCTGTTGCGGAGCAGGATGCTGAGCAACTTGTTGAGCCGGGTTCTGAACTGCGCGATTCTGAGCAAACCAACAAACATCGGCAAGATGACCTGACTTCCCACAGTTAGTACAGAAACGGCACTGATGTTGCGGCTGATGGTGATTGTTGCATCTATTGCACAAAGGTGCATTCCCTGAATACGGCTTCTTCACTGGAGGCTGTGCGGGTTGGTTGGGAGCTGCCTGGTTAGCTTGGGCAGTGACAACATAGTTTTGGGAAGCCTTACGCTTCCTTGCCCTTTTCGATGAACCAGAATCCTTTCCATTCTTGTTTTGACCTTTCTTGCTATCTTCTTTGTCAGATGTCTGTTTCTTGCCCTTGTCACCCTTCCTGTGTAACTTATTCTTCCGAATCTGCGACTCAGTCAATGTCGCTGATAACTCAATAGCCTGACGGAGTGTGGCAGGGTTACTACCAGTAATGATGTCTTGCACTGAGTCAGGTAGGCCGTCGATGTACCTTTCGATAGCCTTGTCGAGTGGGGTAACCATTGTTGGGCATAGCAGACTCAACTCCTCAAACCTATCAGTATATGCCCTGTGTTCACCACTATCTTGCTTCAAGTCATCAAACTCTTTCTCCAACGCTCGTTGTTCATGGCGAGGACAGAATTCCCTCATCATAAGGGCCCTAAGTTCAGCCCAAGTTTGTGCTAGAGCAACTTCTGCACCACGGTCTCTCATAACCCCGTTCCACCATGTGAGAGCCCTCTTCTGAAACACGCTCGAAGAAAACTCGACCTTGCGATTATCCAGACACTGCACGTGGCGGAAAGTATTCTCAATGCTCTCGAACCATTGAAGAAGCCCAGTCGCTCCTTCAGAACCACTAAACTTGAGTGGTTTAGCCGAGTTAAAATCCTTGTATTTGCATGGAGCATTGTTATTGTTGTTGGCTTGGTGCCATTGAGCAAAGAGATTTGGGAATTGAGCAGCCATCTGCTGCGCAATAATTTCTGCCAGTTTGGCAGTCGCTATCTGGTTCTCGCGTCGAGGAGGCATTCTAAAAGATGAAATCATGAAAGGAAACGAGTGAGATGATTGGATGAAGAGAATGAGATGAAACAAAATCAACAAAAGCAAAGATGGTGGTCATTCGTCCGCATTACCAAGCAAACAAATGACTCATAGTGACTAATCAAAGTAAATGGGTCAAAAATAATGTATCGCGAAGACATGCTCGCCTATAAGTGAACACTCATCCCAAGAATTCCCAGGTAAGCACAACTGGTCTCGCGTCTGATGAGATATATACGAAGTGCTTGCCTTGACAGAAAACCCAGAATATAGGCATTCACTCTTCCAGTTTGCACGTGTTCGCATTATTTAAAACCCAAGACGTTGACGAGATTTTGAAAATTTGAAGGCACAAGGCCAAAAATTTAGTCAAACTGGAAGGGTTCAAAACCTTACAAAAGAGGGTTTAAAACCTTGTAATAAATCATCCAAAAACAGATGATTGTTTTTCAAAAATCGTTTTGGAAAATTTGGTTTTTGTTTTGATAATCACCTAAGGATAGGTGATGTACATGTTTTAAGATCTAAACACAAGATAACTTGTGTTAGGGTCCTAGAAAGGTTATAGTCTAGGTCAAAGAATTACTAGTAACCTAATTCCCTATAACCATTGGCTCTGATACCAACTCTTCTGTCACACCCCGACCACGTATAACATGCAACCGCGGCGGAAACGTCGGGGAGTGTTGTAACAGAATTAATTGTTTCATAACCATGGCATTCAAAGTTGTATTTTATTTATAAACATAAGTGTTACATTGTCTTAAACAGGAAATAAAGAGTTCAGAACATAATTAAACTAAGTCTATCTTCATTTTATGTCTCTAAGGCACAGGTCCGCCCTAGTGTCACGGTCATCATCCTACGGAAAAGCTCCTGAAAACACATGTGAAAATAGGTACGTCAGCATAAAAATGCCTGTGAGATACATAGGTTTTGTGAAAATAGGATTCATGACTTATAAGTTTAGGAAAAATTGTTTAATAACAGTCAGTCATGAACCTTGTAAGTTGTTTTGTTTTGTAACTCATTAAAAAGCAATGATATGTATAAATAAGGGAATAATGTAAGGTTAAATGAATAACCAAGTAAAAATGAGATTGTATAAGATAAGTTGTTTTGTAAATCAATGTCTTGTGAAAATAAGTTGTTTATGTAAAATGTAATATGTCAAATATTGAAATGATTTAAGTAACGCTACGACATGGAATGTTATACAAACACTTATATATAGGAAGTACCAGCGGCGTATCCACCATGCTTGTATCATATTACACTCGCCTCGTTACTCGAATCATTTACCCAAACCAACCATCAATGTAAATTGTTCATGTATAAATGAATTGTCATCTGTTAATGTGTAAACCATATTGAAATGTCTATGTCCAATGTAATCCACTAAATGTGTATATCAATGTCAAAATGTTTATGTTAATGTAGATCATGTAATGTTTACCCAAAAATATCATGTATGGTAAGTGAATGTATCAACTAAACCATATGTAAAATGCACAAAAACAAGGTATTGAAGTAAAACATGGTTTAAATCAAAGTTATGTTTTGTGGAACAAATGCATGCTATACTGATACAAACATTTATGCGGTATTGTGAAAATGCATACATCCAAGCCTTGAGACTGTGGCGATAAACCCTTAAACAAATTAAAGGTTTATCTAAGTTATGTACATCGAATTCGGTCATTCCTTCCAATCCAAACAAACCCAGGATTTCAGGAACGGGAGTTGTCAATTCCTATGGTACCACTACCTACTAACGAACGGCGTAGCTAATGTTAATGAATGTATTGTTCCATTGTAAACAACCCAAATGTCATAACAAAATGTAAGCATGTGATGAAAACAACTGTACTAAGTACGCACACAATGGGCATACATAGCATGAAATGTAATGTAAAACAATGTACTAAGTATGCACACAATGAACATACATAGCATGAAATGTAATGTAAAACAATGTACTAAGTACGCACACAATGGGCATACATAGCATGAAATGTAATGTAAAACAATGTACTAAGTATGCACACAATGGACACACATAGCATGAAATGTAATGTAAAACAATGTACTAAGTACTCACACAATGGGCATACATAGCATGAAATGTAATGTAAAACAATGTACTAAATACGCACACAATGGGCATACATAGCATGAACACAATGAAATCATGTACTATAAATGTACTAATGAACATAGCAAGTATACGATGTGAAAGCACGAAAGCACGAAAGTAACAAGTAGGCATATGTGTTTCACCCCAAAACAGTTTGGAAAACAGTAAAAGAGGGGTCTATGTACTCACTTGAGATTGCTCAGAAGTCCTAAGATAACCACCAAGCAATGCTAGAGATCACGGAATCAAACGACACCTAATATAGGTAACTATGTTAATAAACCGGACCTAATATCGGAGGATCGGATAGAATGAGGGTTCGTAAACCAAACGAGTATGGAGACTCGTGTAATATGGTTTTACAAAGCCCACATACTAAAACGAAACTTAACCTAAGTGTTTGTGACCCATTACGACCCGTTTAGGTAGCTTATGCTACTTTAACGCGTCGTTCGCGTAAAACGCGTTCGGACCACCTAACTAGTCCTATGACAAGTAAAATATGCCTTAACATGTCTAATATGGTTGTCAAATAAGTTTAGATGTCAAAAGTGATGTTACATATGTTTAAAACGAATTTTGGCATCAAAGGAGTATTTTGGTAATTTACCTAAGGCATATAAACTACCTATCATACAACTACTTAAACGAAGCGACCATAAGGTATAACCTCGGAGGGTTATTCCCTATATACTATGGTCACCTAATGTGTTTGGTCGGATCCTAATGATTGACCAAATGGGTCGGGTTCGAAGGTATAAGCGATTTATTAGATCGCTTACCCTTACGACCCTAGACAACGTGGTAATCAGTAGGCATAGTCACAAGGGACTATAACCATCGTGATTACAATCACGTTGCGAAGTTCAAATGAACTTCGCATTGACCATAAACTGGTCAACGCAGAAAGTTAAATAAAGTTTGACTTTCGGAGTCAAAAAGCAATAAAAGAACGAAGGAACACTTACAAAGGGTCCCCGAATGCTAATCTAGATCAAAATAGCTCAGGTATGAAACAAAGGTTTCAACTTAGAGCACAATTGATCAGATTCTTGTGAGGAATGAGTGAAAATGTGATGGGTATTTATAGATTTTGGTCCACCGTTAGGATCGTTTTTTGGAGAAGAGGGAAAGATCTAGCCCGTACACTTGTCGTAATGTTGTGGTAACTGATTTTGGCCACCATAAGAGATTAACATGTGGCACTTGACCTTTGGAGAGGGTTTAAAGGCTGTTAATAGCTGTTAACTTGACCTTTGCAGATCTGAAGGGCTGACGCGGGCCGCGTCAAGGATGGCCTTGGGTTTACGCGGGCCGCATGGTGTCTGCAGATCAGCAACAAGTTTCAAAAGTTGCAGTTTCAGTCCCTGTTGCGTATTTAAGCCATTTCCGACACTTCTAAGGCCCGTAAAGCCAACTTTAAGGCCCTAAAATGATGCCTAAACATTGTGGACATGAAACATGCTCAAAAATATGTCGGATGTTGGTTCGTTTGGTCGTACGAACGCGATGTTTGCTTAATTACGACGGAATGCGCACAAGCGCGAAAAACGATCTAAATGACGTGACGAATGGATTTTTCTTATGCCAAACACTAAAGTAAAATATTTAAGTGCTTACATAAATTTTTGGATGTCCGGATGTATTCAGAACGTGAGTTATGCGCAAAAGTGCAAACTTGTGCACTTTTTGACGCTTTTAGTCCCTGAATGACCCAAAAGTTTATTTTAGCACACCGAACCCCTCAAAGCCTATTTCTAAGCTATTTAAAGGATATTTATGGTATGTTTAACTTATGGTCATGTTCCGGAATGTCTGTTACAGTTCAAATTGGCATACTTTCGCAGTTTGTCAAATTTAGTCCCTGTAAGCGAATTAAATTGTTTTTGCCATACCAAAGCCTTCAAAACTTATTTCTAAGTTATGTAAAGGTTATTTAAGGTATGTTGAGTATATGTTGATGTTCCGGAGTATTTTTCGCATTAAACTGATTACGTTTACACACCAGTTTGCGTATAACTCTCCAGAAAGTGATATAGAGTTTGAAATCGAATAAAAGTCAAAACATGAAAAATGTAAAACACAACCAAACAAACATTGGGATCAAATAAAATTGTTTTCTTGACAATTGAACTGTTCATAATGATTACAAGCACAGATGTTACATTGCCTCGTTTACCAAAACGAACTACACCTTTCCAAGGTGAGACTTTAAGTAGTACTCGATCCCCAACCTGGAACTCGAGTGGTTTCCTTCGCTTATCAGCATAGATTTTCTGACGTTCACGAGCTACCGCCATTCGTTGTCGTATCTGAGCAATCTTCTCTGTTGTGCCTACGACGAGTTCTGGGCCTGTGATTTGGCTGTCGCCAACCTCTCCCCAATAAAGGGGTGATCGGCACTTACGTCCGTACAATGCCTCAAACGGAGTAGCCTGGATACTGGTATGGTAAATGTTGTTATACGAAAACTCCACTAACGGGAGGTGTCTTTCCCAGCCATTACCAAAGTCGATTACACATGCCCGAAGCATGTCTTCAAGGGTTTGGATGGTGCGTTCAGACTGTCCATCCGTCTGCGGATGATATGCTATACTCATATCTAGACGAGAACCAAAAGATTTGTGCATCGCTTGCCACAACTCCGAAGTAAAACGCGCGTCCCGATAAGAGATAATGGAGGTTGGCACCTCGTGCTTTGAGACTACTTCCTTCAAATAGATGTCTGCTAGAGTAGAAAACTTATTTGTTTCCTTGATAGCCAGAAAGTGTGCAGACTTCGTCTCACACCCCGAAATTATCAGAGCTGGCGTGACTGGACTGGTATCTTCATTGCACAGCGGAAGCAAATAAGCGAAGACTTCTAGAAAACGAACGCCACTAAGTACTCGACTCCACATGGTTCTCCTATTCCAACTGTGCCATAATTTCTAAAAAGTAACCTGAGAAAGAAACATGCGAAAAATCAACATAAAGCTGAGCGAGTTCATAGTTTGTTTATAAAAGATTTGAAATAAATCTTTTGAATAACCGGTTTGTGAAATATTATTGAGAAAACGAATTTAGAAATCATTTTCTTGTCAAGTGATATGGAAACTTTGTATTTGTAACACATTATGTTCGTAAAACCATATATTTGAAAACTCTTGTATTTGTAAAGTTTGTATAACCGCCAATGCCCACCCTGACTTTGACTTCATGCCCGCATAATCCTATGCTTTGAATTTGTATAAAACCTTTGTAATCAGTGTAAGTATGTATGTATGTAAATCCCGGTATGAAAGCAAACAAGGAAAAGATCACTAATGGTTTGCAAGGCCACTTATATGTGTGACGGTGTAGGAAGACTCAAACCTAGCAAAGTTGCACCGGGCTTCCGGCTGGAAGACATAGTCACCCTATGGGCCACGCTGGTCCTCATGGGTGTGGGCTCGCTACACCCAAATAGGTCTATATCTCATGCCCCTCGGTCCTTATACGATGATTAATGGTCCCAAGTATCCGCCTACCAAATCACATGATCTATGGTTCTTTCCAAGGCTAACCATACCAATTGTATTTGTATGTAATCCTTTTGTAACGTGTATTTCATCCCCGAAGTTAATAAACAAAACAGTTTAAAGAAAAGGGGGGAGACATGAACTCACTGGGTGTCCCGTTCCCCAAACGCAGACCAACCCAGTCCCAAAATTATAACTAGACGATCCCATCCCTAGTCATGAAAATCATTCTCTTTTCGATAATACGCATTTGTTTTGTAAAAATCGGTATATTTAGTATGATCCATTCGTAAACCATTTAAGTTCCTCGAAATCCATTCGTAACATGATTTAGAAATATGATTTTTCGTTCGTTCAAAAACTTTGTATGTTCTTGCAAAACGTGCTTTGTCTAAAATATGCAGTCTTTGTTCATCGAAAACTTTGTGTGTTTTCTGCAAAACGTGCATGTCTTTCCACCCCAAAAACGTTTATAAAAATGTAAAACCGTAAAAAGGTGGGGTTATGAACTCACCTGGATTGCCTTGTGGAAAGCTAGCTAATTACGACTTCGTGATGTCGTTTCCAAGACTTGACTTGCTAGCGTGCATTCTATAAGCATTCCTAAAACAGAATAACTATAAGTTTCTAACCCAAAAGCGGTAACTAAACTACGTGTCATCGAGCTCTACCGAATCGTTAACCGAACGATTCAACGGTAAGTTGTTAACTTAACGAAAATGATTAAGTTATACTCGTTTAGTTTCGCTTAATTTCGTTAATAGTTTACTAAGTCTAGAAAGTACTTAGTTCTCGTGAGATTTAAAAATATATAAATATTTATATAAAAATATATAAATATTTCAGTAGAATCCCATTAGTCTCCTTGAGAAGTCGTCGTGTATGTAATACACATTTATACGAAAATAACATGTAATAAACTCGTAAGCGATATATATGATATATAGTGTGCCGTTTAGGCGTTTGAAATAAATATAAAAGACATATTTATTTTACAAAAGTATCATCGAGTTGTTTGTGTTTAAAAATAAATATACAAGCTATATTTACTTTTATATAAGAATACGAGTCGTTGGATGTTAAAAATAAATATATAAACTATATTTATTTTATAAGAGTTGGTGTTGTTTGATATTTAAAATGAATACATAACTATATGTATTTGTATAAACGAATTCGTGTTGTTTGTTATTTGAAATAAATATATAAAATATATTTAATTTTATAAAAGAAGTCGTATTGTTTGTGCGTTTAGTCGTCGGTTGCGTAAAAAGCGCGTAAAATGCTTGGTGTATCGTTTTTAATCCGTTTTTCGATCCGGTTTCAAACACGGTTACTAAAATTTAATTACGAAGCTAGAATATGTCGTAAAAATTTAATATTTGTCGGCGTTGTCAGTATTTTGTTCGGTTTCAGTTCATGATCGTTAGATTTCCAGTAGTTTCTTCGCAGATCGTCACATGAGCACTGTAAGGTCGACGAGGCGTTCCCAGACACTCCAAAGGCTTAATTTAGTTAATTTGAATCGAAAAAACTATTTATTATATCTTTAATCACCTGTTAATCACGTAATTAAGAGCCGTAATTCACCGGTTGTCACATTCTCCCCCTATTAATAAAATTTCGTCCTCGAAATTTAGACTACGTCAACTCCTTAGAGTTACGTTATGCGTAAGTAAATACGAATAATGTCAAAGGAAACGAGACATACTGATACAGTCACTAGTGTGACCAAGTTAACAGGGGTCCAATAAAAGAGGAATTTCAACCAGTAGAATTCCAAGTGGACGTTTACAATATGCTAATGAATGTTAGAAACAATAACATTCACTAAGAGAAGCTTAGAATCAACAAGCCCAAAAGAAATAGTTTCGCATGAAACGCTCAATCATCATCAGCCCAAGCTGCAAGTTCTACCGACGCCATAAGGTGTCATAGTGAATGAAACAATTCAAATATAGCGATGATCGAATAAGTATCACCTGTGTTTTGCATGTAATGAACACGCAATGAAGTAAATCTGAAATTTTGACTCAAACGACATCATAAGATTTTCAATTGAATATGGAATATCAAAGAAAAACTGTTTTCGATCGACGATGAAAAGGCAATAAATATCGCAAGGCATTCGATCGATAATGAAAGAACCGTTAGGAGGTACACCGGAATATGAACTGAATTTTTGTGTACCATTGTCTTATCACACGATTGTGTTAAGACTGCTGTGATATGATAAATCAAAGCGGATTTAAAGTAAATCAATAAATAAATATTTAAATCCGTGCATGAGATGTGTAAACGAGATTAGCACAAGCTTCAAGTTAATGAAAAACCACCACAAGGTGTCGAAATCACAAACGACTTAATGGAGTTGTAGAGCAAACAAGTCTACTACGACTCGGAACAAATGAAACGCTTGTTAAAACGAATTTGAATATGATGTTTTCAATACATCATATGGTGTCTTGAATTGAATATGTGTAAAGGACAAGTTCAAACAATTGAACTCGGTTTCGGCGTAAGCCGACAAAAAGTACATGTATCGACAAGAAAACTTCCGGCATGGTCAAAACGAAAAACCATGTATGTAACTTGAAAAGAAGAGAAATTTCAAGAAAGTGTGTTGACTTGATAACAAAGGAGCCAACAATTACAATAATGCGGGTCATTCGAATCACAATTCAATAATTAGATTTAGCGAAATAATATTTGAACTTTGATGAAACGCTTATTCGAAACGAAACCACATACGTAACAAACGATGCATGCGTAACATATTAATTTTCAAGAATGAAGCAATGAGTGTTCGCTATAATGAAAGAAATGATCATGATACAATGACCATTAAGAGGAGTAGGGATGTAAAAATCTACTCATTAGATGCAAATGTCGGAATTTCAATAAAAGAAATTTGAGGACTTTACCTGGGGTTTCATGTGATGACTGGTTGTTAAGTGACATTACCATGGAATGTCGAACATAGCATAATTGTCGTTAATGAGAAAGGGGATACGAAGACATGCGTCTTTTCCCTAACGTGACTCGTGTCGTTGCAGGACCGCGTGCCAAACCGCCGCTTCCTGATCGATAGCCCTCCTGCTGACAGGAATCTAGCGTCGTCGTTGAATTGCGCCGTCGTTTCTTTTCAAAGGCCTCGCCTCGATAGTCGTAGGTGACGTACTTCAACCTCCGTTGACGTATATATTGAGTTTCGCGTATACCTGTGCACTAGCGTTTTGTTCTGCGTAAAATGTGATGTACTCCGACATCCGTTGAAGTAAAATTTAAGTTCCATGTATTCTCGTGCACTAGCGCTTCGTTATGCGTAGGCTGCCTGCTCGGGAAGTTAAAATATCATAGACAATATTGATAATAGTGTGTGCCCGAGTTAATATTCACGGTTCCTACGTGATGACCTTGAATGAATTTCAACATAAGTTTTCCGAAAGTCCTAAATGCATGTTTCCTAAACTCTCAAAGTTTAGTGCACTGTATGCGACTGTTTTGTGTATCGTGGGTAAAACACCACTTAAGCGTATGTTTGAAAACAAAATTTTGACTATTCGTTTTTCGGCAACGGTTGGAGACCATATTCGAGTACTAGGCATTCTGTATGTATTCAAAGTCATAATAGTCTAGGTCCCAGAGAAAATTGAGGTTAGAGCCTAGGTATTCCTACAGAAAATCTTATTCGCTGTAACCTATAGCTCTGATACCAATCTGTCACACCCCGAAATTATCAAAGCTGGCGTGACTGGACTGGTATCTTCATTGCACAGCGGAAGTAAATAAGCGAAGACTTCTAGAAAACGAACGCCACTAAGTACTCGACTCCACATTGTTCTCCTATTCCAACCGTGCCATAATTTCTGAAAAGTAACCTGAGAAAGAAACATGCGAAAAATCAACATAAAGTTGAGCGAGTTCATAGTTTGTTTGTAAAAGATTTGAAATAAATCTTTTAAATAATCGGTTTGTGAAATATTATTGAGAAAACGAATTTAGAAATCATTTTCTTGTCAAGTGATATGGAAACTTTGTATTTGTAACACATTATGTTCGTAAAACCATATATTTGTAAACTCTTGTATTTGTAAAGTTTGTATAACCGTCAATGCCCACCCTGACTTTGACTTCATGCCCGCATAATCCTATGCTTTGAATTTGTATAAAACCTTTGTAATCAGTGTAAGTATGTATGTATCTAAATTCCAGTATGAAAGCGAACAAGGAAAAGATCACCAATGGTTTGCAAGGCCACTGATATGTGTGACGGTGTAGGAAGACTCAAACCTAGCAGAGATGCACCGGGCTTCCGGCTGGAAGACATAGTCACCCTATGGACCACCCTGGTCCTCATGGGTGTGGGCTCGCTACACCCAAATAGATCTATCACTCATGCCCCTCGGTCCTTATACGAGGATTAATGGTCCCAAGTATCCGCCTACCCAATCACATGATCTATGGTTCTTTCCTAGGCTAACCATACCAATTGTATTTGTATGTAATCCTTTTATAACATGTATTTCACCCCCGAAGTTAATAAACAAAACAGTTTAAAGAAAAGGGGGGGGGCATGAACTCACTGGGTGTCCCGTTCCCCAAACGCAGACCAACCCAGTCCCAAAATTATAACTAGACGATCCCATCCCTAGTCATGAAAATCATTCTCATTTCGATAATACGCATTTGTTTTGTAAAAACCAGTATATTTAGTATGATCCATTCGTAAACCATTTGAGTTCCTCAAAATCCATTCGTCACATGATTTAGAAATATGAGTTTTTGTTCGTTCAAAAACTTTGTATGTTCTTGCAAAACGTGCTTTGTCTAAAATATGCAGTCTTTGTTCATCGAAAACTTTGTGTGTTTTCTGCAAAACGTGCATGTCTTTCCACCCCGAAAACATTTATAAAAATGTAAAACCGTAAAAAGGTGGGGTTATGAACTCACCTGGATTGCCTTGTGCAAAGCTAGCTAATTACGACTTCGTGATATCGTTTCCAAGACTTGACTTGCTAGCGTGCATTCTATAAGCATTCCAAAAACGGAATAACTATAAGTTTCTAACCTAAAAGCGGTAACTAAACTACGTGTCATCGAGCTCTACCGAATAGTTAACCGAACGATTCAACGGTAAGTTGTTAACTTAACGAAAATGATTAAGTTATACTCGTTTAGTTTCGCTTAATGTCGTTAATAGTTTACTAAGTCTAGAAAGTACTTAGTTCTCGTGAGATTTAAAAATATATAAATATTTATATAAAAATATATAAATATTTCAGTAGAATCCCATTAGTCGCCTTGAGAAGTTGTCGTGTATGTAATACACATTTATACGAAAATAACATGTAATAAACTCGTAAGCGATATATATGATATATAGTGTGCCGTTTAGGCGTTTGAAATAAATATAAAAGATATATTTGTTTTACAAAAGTATCATCGAGTTGTTTGTGTTTAAAAATAAATATACAAGCTATATTTACTTTTATATAAGAATACGAGTTGTTGGATGTTAAAAATAAATATATAAACTATATTTATTTTATAAGAGTTGGTGTTGTTTGATATTTAAAATGAATACATAACTATATGTATTTGTATAAACGAATTCATGTTGTTTATTATTTGAAATAAATATATAAAATATATTTACTTTTATAAAAGAAGTCGTATTGTTTGTGCGTTTAGTCGTCACAAACATTGTACTGGAAGATGACACTTCCCCACCTCCAATAACTTCACAATCTCTGACCTTAGCCATTATTCCAAACCCTGCTCCAATCTCTTCAGTTCAAGACCTAAAACCAAACACTGCCCTAATCCCTTTGGGAGTGCAATTTCCACTAGATCTCCCAGCAGTCAGGGAGGAGATCAAATCTTTTTACTCTGAAGATGACCCTGCAAAAAGGAAACTCGCATCTCTCCAAGGTTATCCTTTGCCAAGAAACATTGAAGAGTACTTGAAATTAAAGGCCAAACAAGCAGAGGGTATATCTCAAAGAGATACAAAGGGAAAGTCTGACAAAGAGATTCAAAGGAATTTGCAGTACCTGCTCACCAAAGTCAGAACCTTAGAGCAGTTCTCAAAAGATCTCTGTTAGAAATTATCAAAGAAAGATGATGAAAGTATGAGACATGATTACATAGAATACATCATGGCATACAAGAAGTACAGGACAGAGAAGCATCAGTGTAACATATGTGCTTGTAATCATTGTGAACTGTTCAATTATCAATAAAACAATGTTATTTGATCCCAATGTTTGTTTGGTTATGTTTTACATTTTTCATGTTTTGACTTTTATTCAATTTCAAACTCTATATCACTTTCTGGAGAGTTATACGCAAACTGGTGCGTAAACGTAATCTGAATAATGCGACAAATACTCCGGAACATCAACATATACTTAACATACCTTAAATAACCCTTACATAACTTAGAAATAAGTTTTGAAGGCTTTGGTATGGCAAAAACAAGTTAATTCGCTTACAGGGACTAAACTTGACAAACTGCGAAAGTATGCCAATTTGAACAGTAACGAACATTCCGGAACATGACCATAAGTTAAACATACCATAAATATCCTCTACATAGCTTAGAAATAGGCTTTGAGGTGTTCGGTGTGCTAAAATAAACTTTTGGGACATTCAGGGACTAAAAGCGTCAAAAAGTGCACAAGTTTACACTTTCGCGCATAACTTACGTTCTGAATACATCCGGACATCCAAAAATTTATGTAAGCACTAAAATATTTTATTTTAGTGTTTAGGCTTGAGAAAAATCCATTCGTCGCGCAATTTAGATCGTTTTTCGCGCTTATGCGCATTCCGTCGTAATTAAGCGAACATCGCGATCGTACGGCCAAACGAACCGACATCTGAGATATTTTTGAGCACATTTTAAGTTCCCTATACTTTAACTTCATTTTAGAGCTTTGAAATGGGGTTAACGGGGCTTAAACGTGTCAAAAAAACGCATCGAAAACCAAGTTTTGAGGTTGCAGGGACTGAAACTATAAATCTGCCAAACTAGGTCCATAAACAGGGGCCAGATGCAGCAAAACGTTTTTTTTTCAGCTTTTAACAGCCCTTAACACTCTCCAAAGGCCAAGTGCCAAGTGTCAAACTCTTATGGTGGATGGCAAATGAGTTACCACAACTTTCCAACAAGTGTACGGCTTAGATCGTGCCCCCTTTTCCAAGAAATGATCCTAACGGTGAACCGAAAACTATAAATACCCACCTCCAACCTTCACTTTTCCTCACAAGAATCTGATCTTATGTGCTCTAAGTTGAAACCTTTGTTTCATACCTGAGCTATTTTGATCTAGATTAGCATTCGGGGACCCTTCGTAAGTGTTCCTTCGTTCTTTTATTTCTTATCGAGTCCGAAAGTCAAACTTTGTTTGACTTTCTGCGTTGACCAGTTTATGGTCATTGCGAAGTTCGTTTGAACTTCGCAACGTGATTGTAATCACAATGGTTATAGTCCCTTGTGACTATGCCTACTGATTACCACGTTGTCTAGGGTCGTATGGGTAAGCGATCTGATAAATCGCTTATACCTTCGAACCCGACCCATTTGGTCGATCATTAGGATCCAACCAAACACATTAGGTGACCATAGTATATAGGGAATAACCATCCGAGGTTATACCTTATGTTCGCTTCGTTTAAGTAGTTGTATGATAGGTAGATTATATGCCTTAGGTAAATTACCAAAATGCCCTTTTGACGCCAAAATTCATTTTAAGCATATGTAACATGAATTTTGGTATCTAAACTGTTTTGGTAACAATATTGGATATGCTAAGGCATATTTTACTTGTCATAGGACTAGTTAGGCGGTCCGAACGCGTTTCACGCGAGCGACGCGTTAAAGTAGCATAAGCTACCTAAACGGGTCGTAATGGGTCGTAAGCACTTATGTTAGGTTTCATTTAGTATGTTGGCTTTATTAAACCATATTACACGAGTCTCCATACTCGTTTGGTTTAAGAACCCGCATTCTATCCGATCTTCCGATTTAGGTCCGGTATATTAACATAGTTACCTATATTAGGTGTCGTTTGATTCCGTGATCTCTAGCATTGCTTGGTGGTTATCTTAGGACATCTGAGCAATCTCAAGTGAGTACATAGACCCCTCTTTTACTGTTTTCCAAACTGTTTTGGGGTGAAACACATGTGCCTACTTGTTACTTTCATGCTTTCCATGCTTTCACATCATATACCTGCTATGTTCATTAGTACATTTATAGTACATGATTTCATTACATTTCATGCTATGTATGCCCATTGTGTGCGTACTTAGTACATTGTTTACATTACATTACATGCTATGTATGCCCATTGTGTGCGTACTTAGTACATTGTTTTACATTACATTACATGCTATGTATGCCCATTGTGTGCGTACTTAGTACATTGTTTTACATTACATTTCATACTATGTATGTCCATTGTGTGCATACTTAGTACATTGTTTTACATTACATTTCATGCTATGTATGTCCATTGTGTGCATACTTAGTACATTGTTTTACATTACATTTCATGCTATGTATGTCCATTGTGTGCATACTTAGTACATTGTTTTACATTACATTTCATGCTATGTATGCCCATTGTGTGCATACTTAGTACAGTTGTTTTCATCACATGCTTACATTTTGTTATGACATTTGGGTTGTTTACAATGGAACAATACATTCATTAACATTAGCTACGCCGTTCGTTTGTAGGTAGTGGTACCATAGGAATTGACAACTTGTCACACCCCGACCACGTAGAACATACAAAACGTTGCGGAAACATCGGGGAGTGTTGTAACAGAATTAATTGTTTCAAATCCATGGCAATTGAAGTTTCGTTTAATTAATCAAACATGAAAGTTTACATTGTTTTAAACAAAAACCAAAGAGTACATAACATAAAGTAACTAGTTCTTGTCTCGTTTTAAGTCACTAAGGCACAGGTCCGCCTAAGTATGTCTTGATAAGTCCTATGCATCATCTCCTGAAAACACATGTGAAAATAGGTACGTCAGCATAAAAATGCCTGTGAGATACATAGGTTTTGTGAAAACAGAATTCATGACTTATGTTTGAGAAAATGTTTAGTCATGAACCTTGTAATTTGCTTTGTCTTGTAAATCATTTGAAAAACGATAATATCAATTGATATGTATAAATAAATGTAAGGTTAAATGAATAACCATGTAAAACGAGTTTGTATAAGATAAGTTCTTTGTAAATCAATGTCTTGTGAAAAGTATGTTATTTGTATAAAATGTTATATGTCTCAAATTGAAATGATTCAAATAACGCTACAATGTGTAATACCATACAAACACTTATATATAGGAAGTACCAGCGGCGTATCCACCATGCTTGTATCATATTACACACGCCTCGTTACTTAATCACTTACTCAAACCAAACTACCAAAGTAAAATGTTCATGTCTAATGTAAATCATGTAATATGTAACCAAAATGTAAGCATGTGATGAATAACAAATGTACTAAATATGCAACAAATGGACATACATAGCATATGAACTGTACTAAGTATGCAACAATAGACATACGTAGCATGTGACCTGTACTAAGTATGCAACAATAGACATACGTAGCATGTAATGTAAAACGATGTACTAAGTACGCACACAATTGCCTACATAGCACGAAATGTAATGAAATCATGTACTATAATGTACTAACGAACATAGCAGGTATATGATGTGAAAACATGGAAAGCATGAAAGTAACAAGTTAGGCACATGTGTTCC
The DNA here is from genome assembly GCA_030545235.1 of Helianthus tuberosus. Classification (NCBI taxonomy): domain Eukaryota; kingdom Viridiplantae; phylum Streptophyta; class Magnoliopsida; order Asterales; family Asteraceae; genus Helianthus; species Helianthus tuberosus. Next base: position 124,831,750 of record CM060376.1, on the reverse strand, counting down.
ACCCCAAAACGTTTGAAAACGGTAAAAGAGGGGTCTATGTACTCACTTTAGATTGCTTAGTAGTCCTTGAGTAACAACCAAACAATGCTAGAGATCACGGAATCAAACGGCACCTAATATAGGTAACTATGTTAATAAACCGGACCTAAATCGGAGGATTTAGATAGAATGAGGGTTCGTAAACCAAACGAGTATAGAGACTCGTGTCATATCGTTTAACAAAGCCTACATACTAAATGAAACCTAACCTAATCGCTTACGACCCATTACGACCCGTTTAGGTAGCTTATGCTACTTTAAAGCGTCGTTCGCGTGAAACGCGTTCGGACCGCCTAACTAGTCCTATGACAAGTGTTATATGCCTAAACATGTTACATTATCAGTTATGTGACAAAAGTTTAGGTTACATATGCTTAATTACCAATTATACATGAAAAGGGTATTCTGGTAATTTACCTAAGGCATACAAACTACCTATCATACAACTATTCAAACGATGTGACCATAGGGTATAACCTCGGAAGGTTATTCCCTATATACTATGGTCACCTAATGTGTTTGGTCGGATCCTAATGATCGACCAAATGGGTCGGGTTCGAAGGTATAAGCGATTTATCAGATCGCTTACCCTTACGACCCTAGACAACGTGGTAATCAGTAGGCATAGTCACAAGGGACTATAACCATCGTGATTACAATCACGTTGCGAAGTTCAAACGAACTTCGCATTGACCATACACTGGTCAACGCAGAAAGTCAAACAAAGTTTGACTTTCAGACTCGAAAAGCAATAAAAGAACAAAATAATACTTACGAAGGGTCCCCGAATGCTAATCTAGATCAAAATAACTCAGGTATGAAACAATGGTTCCAACTTAGAGTCTTTTTTATCAGATTCTAGTGGGTTTTGCAATGGGGGTGGATGGGTATTTATAGTATTCGGAGAACCGTTAAGATCGTTTCTCGAATATCGTGCTTCGATCTATGCCATACACTTGCACACATGGTATTGTAATACCATGTGCCATCCAAAACTAGCCCATAGTATTGATAAAAACATGTGCACAAAGTGAAACGGACCAGATTCACTGTTTCTGCATGTTTTCTGCTGTCAGAGGGCTGACGCGGCCCGCTTGAACATATGCAGAACCTTAGGCGGGCCGCCTGGGATTTGCAGTTCAGAAATAGTTTTGAAAAATGACAGTTTCAGTCCCTGTTAGTGTTTAAAGCCATTTCCGACACTTCTAAGGCCCGTAAAGCCAACTTTTAGGCCCTAAAATGATGCCTAAACATTGTGGACATGAAACATGCTCAAAAATATGCCGGATGTTGGTTCGTTTGGTCGTACGAACGCGATGTTCGCTTAATTACGACGGAATGCGCATAAGCGCGAAAAACAATCCAAATTGCGCGACGAATGGATTTTTCTTATGCCAAACACTAAAATAAAATGTTTTAGTGCTTACATAAATTTTTGGATGTCCGGATGTATTCAGAACGTAAGTTATGCGCGAAAATGCAAACTTGTGCACTTTTTGACGCGTTTAGTCCCTGAATGACCCAAAAGTTTATTTTAGCACACCGAACCCCTCAAAGCCTATTTCTAAGCTATGTGAAGGATATTTATGGTATGTTTAACTTATGTTCATGTTCCGGAATGTCTGTTACAGTTCAAATTGGCATACTTTCGCAGTTTGTCAACTTTAGTCCCTGTAAGCGATTTAACTTGATTTTGCCATACCAAAGCCTTCAAAACTTATTTCTAAGTTAAGTAAAGGTATTTTAAGGCATGTTAAGCCTATTTCGCTATTCCGGAGTGTTCGTTGCATTAAACTGGTTATATTTACGCATCAGTGCGCGTATAACCTTCCAGAAAGCGATTTAGAGCTTGAAATCGAACAAGAGTTTATATGTGCAAACGATACACATATTTATACAGATCCCAAGTATGAAATACAATATTTCATTGGCTTGGTATTTGTTTGAAGGTTGAAGTGACACAGGTGTCACAGTCTCCCCTACTTTAGGGAATTTCGTCCCGAAATTTATTCGTCGGAGTCTATCTGTGACTTTGTGTTAAATAACCATCAAAGATGAACAAGACATAATCCTGTAGTTTCTCTTTAACGGACATTTTTCAGAAATGAAAAATGAACGGGGTTATTTTCAACAGGCATTTTTTAGAAAATGGAACATGAAGGAATAAACAAGGATATTCATTTCCCTCGTTGGATATTCTTTAGTAACGGAAACGAACGGAGATGAGTCATTTTCTTCAGTAACGAAAATGAACGGGAATGAGTCATTTTCTTCAGTAATGAAAATGAACGGAACGAGTCTTTTTCCACGATTCCTTCAGGAACGAAAATGAACGGAACGAGTCTTTTTCCACGATTCCTTCAGGAACGAAAATGAACGGAACGAGCCATTTTCCACGATTTCTTCAGGAACGAAAATGAACGGAACGAGCCATTTTCCACGATTTCTTCAGGAACGAAAATGAACGGAACGAGTCTTTTTCAACGATTCCTTCAGGAACGAAAATGAACGGAACGAGTCATTTTCCACAACTTCTTCAGAAATGAAAATGAACAGAATGAGTCATTTTCCACAACTTCTTCAGAAACGAAAATGAACGGAACGAGTCATTTTCCACCATTTCTTCAGAAACAAAAATGAACAGAATGAGTCATTTTTCACAATTTCTTCAGAAACGAAAATGAACGGAACGAGTCATTTTCCACTATTTCTTCAGAAACTAAAATGAACGGAACGAGTCATTTTCCACCATTTCTTCAGAAACAAAAATGAACAGAACGAGTCATTTTTCACAATTTCTTCAGAAACGAAAATGAATATGGTTAACTCCAGATACACTACAAAACTTGTTGTGGTTTCTGTGCACTGAATTCCATAATTATGTATGCATCCATAATTACGTAATTCCTTGCATAGTCCGCACAGTTTGTCTTGAAATGTTTTAGGGGAGGAAAATCAAACCTGTGATGAGTGTGACTAGACTACCATAGGGTCCTTTTAATTAGATCGACTAATGATCCTTTTAATTAGGCCCCCAAGGAGTCCTTTCAGCTATATCACCACATGACATTCCTAACCAGATTTTTGGATCAATCTGTTTACCTAGACCTCTTAAGGGGTCTAATTATGGAATAATACAATATAATCCAAAGGTCTTTACTATTACGTAAAAGCCCATTTAGGATTTAATATAGTACCTTTGGATATCCTACTATGAATCCCTTATACGAATGATATGGAAGATTCTACGAGGATTTGAATAACAAAAACTTGGATTACACCAAAAACATAAAAGGAAACACATAAGCACATAATCACATAGTTGTTTATCTTGGTTATTAATTTGTTATCTTTGGACGCGGATACTTAAAGCACACCAGGAATCCAATTCGTGGATTTCATTTGGCGCTTTAATCATTTCAAGAATCCATCCATGAAGATAGGATGATCTACCAAAAAAAATCGATTTTCGTTTTCAGGAAAACGCAATGTTCGAATTAAGGTACACAATAATATAGGACATACGGAAATACCCTTGGGTACCCTATTAAGAATTTATTGTGGTACTTGGGGTATTCGTACAGAATTATAACTTGCACCTTGTACTTTGTTTCCTTGCAAGAGACAGGTACTTAGGATCTTTGTGGAAAACGCAAGAGATTGTAAAATGGAAGAATTTTGGGTGATAGTATGCTTTTCAAGGAATACGATTCCTTAATTGTCGGTATTGTAGGGGATATGTTGTTTTTACATACAACCTCATAAATACATTGAAATGTAAAAAAAAGATTTATTTATAAACAATGATAACAACTGTTTCATGGACATTGACAACAAAAGAAAATAATACATAAGACATGATTATTTCTAAAGGGTGTTGTCTTCTAGTCGGTCAGATGCTCATCCCTGCGCTGGATTAGCATTAGCAAGCTTTGGGCAATTTCTTCGGAAATGACCCATCTCGCCACATTTGTAGCAAGAACCTTGTGGAAAGCGAGCTTGAGCAGGATTGTTGTTAGCTTGATTTGGTGCAACTGCTGCTACGCAAACTTTTTCTGTATGACCTTTACGTCCACAAATTTGGCATTCGCGGCACTTCACATTAGCATGATGATGAAGGTTACATTGGTTGCACAAGGGTGAAGTTCCATTGTATGGCTTCCTAGCATGGGGTTGAGCCGGTTGGTTGGGGATGGCTTGATCATTGTGAGTAACCATGGCGAAGTTCTGAGAAGCCTTTCGCTTCTTGACTGTTCAGGGGATCCAGTCTGTTCATCCATGGTCTTTGATTCCTCTATTGGCTTCTTGTCACCCTTTCGAAAAAGTTTACGTTTCCTGATCTGAGATTCAGTCAAGGTTGTAGATAGCTCAATGGCCTGCCTAACCGTAGTGGGGTTACTACCAGTAACAATGTCTTGAACTGAGTCAGGGAGACCATCAATGTATTTTTCGATCGCCTTATCCAAAGGCGTAACCATGGTAGGACACAACAGGCTCAGCTCCTCATATCGATCAGTGTATGCTTGATGTTCACCGCTGTCTTGCTTAAGATCGTCGAATTCCCTTTCCAAGGCCCTGATCTTGTGACGAGGACAGAATTCCTTCATCATGAGTGCCCTAAGTTCTTCCCACGTTTGAGCCAGTGCCACATCGGCACCCCTATCTCTCACCACACCGTTCCACCACGTCAAATCTCGTTTCTCAAAGACACTAGATGCGAAATCTACCTTTCGCTCGTTTGGACATTGAACATGCCTGAAGGTGTTCTCTAGACTCTCGAACCATTGCAGAAGTGCAGTCGCTCCTTGAGACCCAGAAAACTTTAATGGCTTAGCTGAGTTGAACGTCTTGAAGTTGCAGAGGGCATTATTGTTGTTGAGAGCTTGGTGACATTGGGTAACGATGTTCGGGATTGCAGCAGTTATTTGCTGTGTAATGACAGCTGCCAGATCTTCAATAGATACCGGATTTTCGCGTCGTGGAGGCATTCTAAAAGAGGAAACATGAAAGGAAACGACTGAGAGAATTAGACGAAAAGAATGAGATGAAACAAATCTGATGAAAGCAAGGATAGTGGTCATTTGTTTGTTACCACAAGGTAAACAAATGACACACGCTGACTAATCAAAGTAAATGGGTCAAAAATAATGTATCGCGAAGACATGCTCGCCTATAAGTGAACACTCATCCCAAGAATTCCCAGGTAAGCACAACTGGTCTCGCGTCTGATGAGATGTATACGAAGTGCTTGCCTAGACAGAAAACCCAGAATACAGGCATTCACCCTTCCAGTTTTCACGTGTTCACATTATTTAAAACCCAAAACCTTGACGAGGTTTTGAAAACTCAAAGGGGTTCAAAACCATATAATAGAGAGTTCAAAACCTTACAATAGAGGGTTCAAAACCTAGTAATCAATCATCCTAGAACAGATGATTAGTTTTCAAAGCGGTTTTGAAATTTATGTTCTTGTTGTGGTCGTCGCCTAAGGATAGGTGACGGTATTGTTTTATGACTAAATGCAAGTAAACTCGCGTTAGGGTCCTAAGAAGGTTATAGACTAGGTCAAAGCATTACTAATAACCTAATTCCCTATAACCATTGGCTCTGATACCATCTTTTCTGTCACACCCCGACCACGTAGAACATACAAAACGTGGCGGAAACATCGGGGAGTGTTGTAACAGAATTAATTGTTTCAAATCCATGGCAATTGAAGTTTCGTTTTATTAATCAAACATGAAAGTTTACATTGTTTTAAACAAAAACCAAAGAGTACATAATATAAAGTAACTAGTTCTTGTCTCGTTTTAAGTCACTAAGGCACAGGTCCGCCTAAGTATGTCTTGATAAGTCCTATGCATCATCTCCTGAAAACACATGTGAAAATAGGTACGTCAGCATAAAAATGCCTGTGAGATACATAGGTTTTGTGAAAATAGAATTCATGACTTATGTTTGAGAAAATATTTAGTCATGAACCTTGTAATTTGCTTTGTCTTGTAAATCATTTGAAAAACGATAATATCAATTGATATGTATAAATAAATGTAAGGTTAAATGAATAACCATGTAAAACGAGTTTGTATAAGATAAGTTCTTTGTAAATCAATGTCTTGTGAAAAGTATGTTATTTGTATAAAATGTTATATGTCTCAAATTGAAATGATTCAAATAACGCTACAATATGTAATACCATACAAACACTTATATATAGGAAGTACCAGCGGCGTATCCACCATGCTTGTATCATATTACACACGCCTCGTTACTTAATCAATTACTCAAACCAAACTACCAAAGTAAAATGTTCATGTCTAATGTAAATCATGTAATATGTAACCAAAATGTAAGCATGTGATGAATAACAAATGTACTAAATATGCAACAAATGGACATACATAGCATATGAACTGTACTAAGTATGCAACAATAGACATACGTAGCATGTAATGTAAAACGATGTACTAAGTACGCACACAATTGCATACATAGCACGAAATGTAATGAAATCATGTACTATAATGTACTAACGAACATAGCAGGTATATGATGTGAAAACATGGAAAGCATGAAAGTAACAAGTTAGGCACATGTGTTCCACCCCAAAACGTTTGAAAACGGTAAAAGAGGGGTCTATGTACTCACTTGAGATTTCTTAGTAGTCCTTGAGTAACTACCAAACAATGCTAGAGATCACGGAATCAAACGGCACCTAATATAGGTAACTATGTTAATAAACCGGACCTAAATCGGAGGATTTAGATAGAATGAGGGTTCGTAAACCAAACGAGTATAGAGACTCGTGTCATATGGTTTAACAAAGCCTACATACTAAATGAAACCTAACCTAATAGCTTACGACCCATTACGACCCGTTTAGGTAGCTTATGCTACTTTAACGCGTCGTTCGCGTGAAACGCGTTCGGACCGCCTAACTAGTCCTATGACAAGTGTTATATGCCTAAACATGTTACATTATCAGTTATGTGACAAAAGTTTAGGTTACATATGCTTAATTACCAATTATACATGAAAAGGGTATTCTGGTAATTTACCTAAGGCATATAAACTACCTATCATACAACTATTCAAACGATGTGACCATAGGGTATAACCTCGGAAGGTTATTCCCTATATACTATGGTCACCTAATGTGTTTGGTCGGATCCTAATGATCGACCAAATGGGTCGGGTTCGAAGGTATAAGCGATTTATCAGATCGCTTACCCTTACGACCCTAGACAACGTGGTAATCAGTAGGCATAGTCACAAGGGACTATAACCATCGTGATTACAATCACGTTGCGAAGTTCAAACGAACTTCGCATTGACCATACACTGGTCAACGCAGAAAGTCAAACAAAGTTTGACTTTCAGACTCGAAAAGCAATAAAAGAACGAAAGAATACTTACGAAGGGTCCCCGAATGCTAATCTAGATCAAAATAACTTAGGTATGAAACAATGGTTCCAACTTAGAGTCTTTTTGATCAGATTCTAGTGGGTTTTGCAATGGGGGTGGATGGGTATTTATAGTATTCGGAGAACCGTTAAGATCGTTTCTCGAATATCGTGCTTCGATCTATGCCATACACTTGCACGCATGGTATTGTAATACCATGTGCCATCCAAAACCAGCCCATAGTATTGATAAAAACATGTGCACAAAGTGAAATGGACCAGATTCGATGTTTCTGCATGTTTTCTGCTGTCAGAGGGCTGACGCGGCCCACTTGAACATATGCAGAACCTTAGGCGGGCCGCCTGGGAGTTGCAGTTCAGAAATAGTTTTGAAAAATGACAGTTTCAGTCCCTGTTAGTGTTTAAAGCCATTTCCGACACTTCTAAGGCCTGTAATGCCAATTTTAAGGCCCTAAAATGATGCCTAAACATTGTGGACATGAAACATGCTCAAAAATATGCCGGATGTTGGTTCGTTTGGTCGTACGAACGCGATGTTCGCTTAATTACGACGGAATGCACATAAGCGCGAAAAACGATCCAAATTGCGCGACGAATGGATTTTTCTTATGCCAAACACTAAAATAAAATTTTTTAGTGCTTACATAAATTTTTGGATGTCCGGATGTATTCAGAACGTAAGTTATGCGCGAAAATGCAAACTTGTGCACTTTTTGACGCTTTTAGTCCCTGAATGACCCAAAAGTTTATTTTAGCTCACCGAACCCCTCAAAGCCTATTTCTAAGCTATGTGAAGGATATTTATGGTATGTTTAACTTATGGTCATGTTCCGGAATGTCTGTTACAGTTCAAATTGGCATACTTTCGCAGTTTGTCAACTTTAGTCCCTGTAAGCGATTTAACTTGATTTTGCCATACCAAAGCCTTCAAAACTTATTTCTAAGTTAAGTAAAGGTATTTTAAGGCATGTTAAGCCTATTTCGCTATTCCGGAGTGTTCGTTGCATTAAACTGGTTATATTTACGCATCAGTGCGCGTATAACCTTCCAGAAAGCGATTTAGAGCTTGAAATCGAACAAGAGTTGATATGTGCAAACGATACACATATTTATACAGATCCCAAGTATGAAATACAATATTTCATTGGCTTGGTATTTGTTTGATGGTTGAAGTGACACAGGTGTCACACAACTCCCGTTCCTGAAATCCTGGGTTTTGTTTGGATTGGAAGGAATGACCAAATTCGATATACATAACTTAGATAAACCTTTAATTTGTATAAGGGTTTATCGCCACAGTCTCAAGGCTTAGTTGTATGCATTTTCACAATACCGCATAAATGTTTGTATCAGTATAGCATGCATTTGTTACACAAAACATAACTTTGATTTAAACCATGTTTTACTTCAATACCTTGTTTTTGTGCAATTTACATATGGTTTAGTTGATATATTTCACTTACCATACATAATATTTTTGGGTAAACATTACATGATCTACATTAACATAAACATTTTGACATTGATATACACATTTAGTGGATTACATTGGACATAGACATTTCAATATGGTTTACACATTAACACATGACAATTCATTTATACATGAACAATTTACATTGATGGTTGGTTTGGGTAAATGATTCGAGTAACGAGGCGAGTGTAATATGATACAAGCATGGTGGATACGCCGCTGGTACTTCCTATATATAAGTGTTTGTATAACATTCCATGTCGTAGCGTTACCTAAATCATTTCAATATTTGACATATTACATTTTACATAAACAACTTATTTTCACAAGACATTGATTTACAAAACAACTTATCTTATACAAACTCATTTTTACTTGGTTATTCACTTAACCTTACATTATTCTCTTACTTATACATATCATTGCTATTTAATGATTTACAAAACAAAACAACTTACAAGGTTCATGACTGGCTGTTATTAAACAATTTTTCCTAAACTTATAAGTCATGAATCCTATTTTCACAAAACCTATGTATCTCACAGGCATTTTTATGCTGACGTACCTATTTTCACATGTGTTTTCAGGAGCTTTTCCGTAGGATGATGATCGTGACACTAGGGCAGACCTGTGCCTTAGAGACATAAAAAGAAGAGAGACTTAGCTTAATTATGTTCTGAACTCTTTACTTCCTGTTTAAGACAATGTAACTCTTATGTTTATAAATAAAATACAACTTTGAATGCCATGGTTATGAAACAATTAATTCTGTTACAACACTCCCCGACGTTTTCGTCGCGGTTGCATGTTATACGCGGTCGGGGTGTGACAGAAGAGTTGGTATCAGAGCCAATGGTTATAGGGAATTAGGTTATTAGTAATTCTTTGACCTAGACTCTAACCTTTCTAGGACCCTAACACAAGTTATCTTGTGTTTAGATCTTAAAACATGTACATCACCTATCCTTAGGTGATTATCAAAACAAAAACCAAATTTTTCCGAAACGATTTTCGAAAAACAATCTTCTGTTTTTGAATAATTTATTACAAGGTTTTGAACCCTCTTTTGTAAGGTTTTGAACCCTTCCAGTTTAACTAAAATTTTTGGCCTTGTGCCTTCAAATTTTCAAAATCTCGTCAAAGTTTTGGGTTCTAAATAGTGTGAACACGTGCAAACTGGAAGAGTGAATGCCTGTATTCTGGGTTTTCTGCCTAGGCAAGCACTTCGTATACATCTCATCAGACGCGAGACCAGTTGTGCTTACCTGGGAATTCTTGGGATGAGTGTTCACTTATAGGCGAGCATGTCTTCGCGATACATCATTTTTGATCCATTTACTTTGATTAGTCACAGTGTGTCATTTGTTTGCTTGGTAATGCGGACAAATGACCACCATCTTTTCTTTTGTTGATTTTGTTTCATCTCATTCTCTTCATCCAATCATCTCACTCGTTTCCTTTCATGTTCCTCTTTTAGAATGCCTCCTCGACGCGACAATCTGATTGCGACTGCCGAACTGGCAGAAATTATTGCGCAGCAGATGGCTGCTAAATTTCCAAATCTCTTTGCTCAATGGCACCAAGCCAACAACAACAACAATGCTCCATGCAAATACAAGGATTTTAACTCGGCTAAACCACTCAAGTTTAGTGGTTCTGAAGGAGCGATTGGGCTTCTTCAATGATTCGAGAGCATTGAGAATTCGCAAGGTCGAGTTTTCTTCGAGCGTGTTTCAGAAGAGGGCTCTCACATGGTGGAACGGGGTTATGAGAGACCGTGGTGCAGAAGTTGCTCTAGCACAAACTTGGGCTGAACTTAGGGCCCTTATGATGAGAGAATTTTGTCCTCGCCATGAACAGCGAGCGTTGGAGAAAGAGTTTGATGACTTGAAGCAAGATAGTGGCGAGCACAGGGCATACACTGATAGGTTTGAGGAGTTGAGTCTGCTTTGCCCGACTATGGTTACCCCACTCGACAAGGCTATCGAAAGGTACATCGACGGCCTACCTGACTCAGTACAAGACATCATTACTGGTAGTAACCCTGCCACACTCCGTCAAGCGATCGAGTTATCAGCGACATTGACTGAGTCGCAGATTCGGAAGAATAAATTACACAGGAAGGGTGACAAGGGCAAGAAACAGTCGTCTGACAAGGAAGATAGCAAGAAAGGTCAAAACAAGAACGGAAAGGATTCTGGTTCATCAAAAAGGGCATGGAAGCGTAAGGCTTCCCAAAACTATGCTGTCACTGCCCAAGCTAACCAGGCAGCTCCCAACCAACCCGCACCGCCTCCAGCGAAGAAGCCGTATTCAGGGAATGCACCTTTGTGCAATAGATGCAACAGTCACCATCAGCCACAACATCAGTTCCGTTTCTGTACTAACTGTGGGAAGTCAGGTCATCTTGCCGATGTTTGTCGGTTTACTCAGAATCGCGCAGTTCAGAACCCGGCTCAACAAGTTGCTCAGCCTCTTGCTCAGCAACAGGGTCAAGTTGCACG